>JASAUF010000215.1:0-1369166 GCA_030180095.1 Magnolia changhungtana | reverse complement strand
AAATTGCAAACGAGTTCCCATAATGTGCCACAATGTCTTCCAAAAATAGCTAGTAAATCGAACATCACGATCAAACACTATGGTTTTAGGTAACCCATGGAGACGCACCACACCATAAAAAAAGAGACGAGCAACATGAGACGCATCTGACGTCTTCGAACATGGGAGGAAATGCGCCATTTTAGAAAAACGGTCCACAACAATAAAAACGGAATCGTGCTTTTTTAGTCTTGGGAAGCCCAAGCACGAAGTCCATACTAATGTCCTGCCACGGAGCATGTGGCACTGGCAATGGCGTGTACAGCCCGGTATTTTGCTTTCTTTGCTTTGCCAGCTGACATGTTCGACACTGCCCTAAAACTTTGGCTACGTCTCGCTTGAGACTTGGCTAATAGAAACGATCTTCCACGAGGGCAATGGTTTTATCATGACCAAAATGGCCGGCTATCCCTCTTGAATGAAGCTCCCAGATGAGGAATTCACGAAGGGACATATGGGGAATACAAAGTCTGTCTCCCTTGAAAAGGAAGCCATCTTTAAGAACATATTCACCCATAATATGCTGGTCACTAGCGAGCGATGCGTAAGTACCCCCAAAATCAGGACATATGGGGTATTCATCTTTCAGTTGCTCAAATCCGACTACCTCTACCCTCAAGGAGTTGAGCATTGCCACTCTCCTACTAAGGGCATCCGCTGGTTTGTTTTCAACCCCGGCCTTGTGTTTCAAAACAAACGAATATTCCTGGAGAAATGCTACCCACTTGGCATGCCTTGGGTTGAGTTTCTTCTGAGAATGCAAATATCTCAAAGCCTCATGGTCAGAAAACAAAACGAATTCTTGCGGTAGGAGATAGTGTCGCCAATGTCTCAGAGATTGCACTACCGCATAAAATTCTTTGTTGTAAGTGGAGTATTTTTGTTTTGCCTCATTCAGTTTCTCACTGAAATAGGCCACTGGGTGTCCTTCTTGACTAACACTCCACCTATACCGACACCAGATGCATCACACGTTACTTTAAAGACTTTAGAAAAGTCAGGTAGACACATGATATGAGCTTCCACCATCTTGCCTTTAATTTCTTTAAAAGCCTTGACTGCGGCTTTAGACCATACGAACTCTCTCATTTTCATGCACTCGGTAATGGGAGCCATGATTGTGTTAAAACCCCTAATGAACCGACGATAAAAAGTTGCTAGGCCGTGAAAGCTTCGCACCTCATGAATGTTCCTTGGTTCTGGCCACTCAAATATGGCCCTGACTTCTTCAGGGTCTGCGCGCATCCCTTCAGATGACACTATAAATCCTAAGAACACAACTTGGCTAGATATGAATGCACATTTCTTAAGATTAACGTACAACTTTTCTTTCCTAAGGACACTATAGACCTTCTTTAAATGTTCAATGTGTGATTCCTTAGTGGTACTATAAATAAGAATATCGTCAAAGCACACCACTAGGAATTTTTCCATGAACGGCCTCAAAGCTTGTGTCATCACCCGCATGAAAGTACTGGGTGCGTTAGTCAAGCCGAAGGGCATGACCAATCACTCATACAACCCATCTTTCGTCTTAAACGCCGTCTTCCACTCATCTTCTGGGCGTATACGGATTTGGTGATATCCACTCTTGAGGTCTATTTTAGAGAATATAGTGGACCTGGCCATCATGTCAAGCATATCATCAAGTCTAGGTATAGGGAACCTATACTTGACAGTAATTTTGTTTATGACACGGCTATCCACACATATGCGCCACATGTCGTCTTTTTTTGGCATCAACAATGCAGGCATGACACACGGGCTCATACTCTCTTGGATGAAACCCTTTTGCAGAAGCTCATCAACTCTGCATGCTCTGCAGGGTTCATCCTGTAGTGAGGAAGGTTCGGTAAAGTAGACCCTGCGACAAGATCAATGGCATGCTGTATGTCCCTCATAGGTGGCAACTCATTCGGTAAGTCTTCAGGAAATACATCACTGTATTCCTTCAGGACCGAGGTCACCTCACGGGGCAACTCTGATGGAACCTCAGGTGTAATCTCTCTAGCCACAAGGGCATACACCATAAAATCCTCCTTAGCCTCTTTTTCAAACTTTCTTGCGCTGATTATATGTAGAGACTTAGGTTTGGATTTCCCCATTCCTCTAGGCTCACTTGCCTTCTCATCCTTCTTCTTCCCTAGTGTATTCTCAGGTGGCATGGGATTAAGTTTGATCTTTCTACCATTATACATAAAAGTACACGCATTCGAACGGCCAAAGATCGTGACATCATTATCGAATAGCCACGGTCTACCTAGGAATGTCTTGTATGACCCACACTCGATGGGGACTTTTTGTATGACCCAAACTCGATGGGGACTAGACATTGCTGGGTGACAGGTAGGGATGTCCTGTCAACCCAAGAAACTTTATACGGGTCTGGATGAGGTGTGGATTTCAGTTTTAAGCGATCTAAGGTACTAGTGGAAATCACATTCTGACAACTCCCATTGTCTACTATCACCTTACAATTCTTTTCACCACACTTGGCAATAGTGTAGAAGATAGTGCTTCGACGCCAGTCAGCACTACTTCTAGACTGAGCTAGCATACGCCTGACTACTGCAAGCGTTGCTTCTCCATCCACTTCTTCTTCATCAGTAAGTCCTCCTTCAGGGTGATACTCTTCAACTTCATAATTACCCTGGTCATCTCCCCCCTCGTGGGACTCGCCTATAATTAAGGCTCTCCCACGGTTCTTCGTAGGACACTGATTAGACATGTGGCCAAGATTGCTACACTCATAGCACCTCACTTGTCTCATGTTACTAGGACCGGCACCAAGAACCCCTTTGCCCTTGTCCTCCCTAGGCCTAGGCAGAATGGTCGCCTGTGCCCTAGGTTGATTATCAATATTAGGTCTAGTTCCCTAGGAACTAGATCTAGCACTGGAGTCTCGGGACTCAAAACGACGAACGACAAGAGCCTTCAGATATTGCTCTAACTCTTCCACGACTTGATATGCTTCATCCAAGTCCATTAAGGGTCGAGTCATAAGTTCGCGCTGAAGATCCGCACGAAGGCCCGTCTTGAAATGCGAGAGCGTTACTAAAGAGTCTTCTTGGATATCACATTGCATCACATATTCTTCAAATTTAACGATGTAGTCAGCGGTAGACATTGACCCTTGGCGTAAGGATTGCCATTGGTCAAGGAGCTTCTGACGGTATGAGAGAGGAAGGTACTTCTCCTTCAACTTCTCTTTCATCTCATACCAATGTGTGATAGGGGCTCTACCAACTCTCTATCCTATGCTCGGTGTTGGTCCGGAAGAGCTTGGCTTGACCCACGAGCTTCATCTTAGTAAATTGCATTTGACGGTTTTCCAACATGCCATATCATTCAAAGTAGTGGTCCATGTCAGCAACCCAGTCATGGAATGCCTTGGGATCCAAGCGCCCATCAAAACTCGGGGCCTCAACTCTCACACTCTTCATCGCACGCTCATCTGGATTATAGTAGTCTTGATGATCACATGTGGCTCGTGCCTCTCGCACCACACCACGACCGTTACCACGATCTATCTTCACTACCACCACGTGTGGCAGCGCGTTCTTCAATGATTCCTCCCACTTGGGAGTGCGCATCATCCCCTACAGCGGGGTTTTCCTTTTGGGACGCCTCTAGTTGCTCGACCTTAGTCATGGTAGTGGTAATTTGGTTCTCAAGGCGGGCAAACTCACGCCTTTGACCCGCTTCTAAGGCGGTTATCCTTTGTATCAATTGAGCAAGTTGCTCAGATAACTGCTCGTTATTCATGGTAGGTTGAAGTCCGAAACCTCTACCTCTTCTCGTGGGCATACAATGAAGACTTGAACCAAACTCTACCCAACTAGACTACTAGGTGTTATGACTTTCAAGATGAGTGCGATGAATGCAAAACTACTATGAACTGACACAATTAAGTTGAAACAGGAAACAACTCAAATCTGGAAATTTTCCAGATTAGGAACTTTCTAAAATTGAAAACTTTCTAAATTTGGAACTTTCCTAAATTAAACCTAAAATTCAAAACCCTAATTTGATAACTCGATCTAGACAAAAACCATGCAAGCCTATTCTCTGATACCAAATTTGATGCAGGACAGCCCTAATTATGATGCATGCTCATGAACATAATTAAACAGCGGAAATAAAAGGAATAAATGATCTAAAATTCTGGCAGTAATCATCATAACTGAGAAAATCATAAAGGAAATATGTAATGGAGCGGGCCATCATCACAACCATGCAGTATGACATTCAATTATTAATTAGGTTGGATCCGGCGAGGGATGAGACCTCCCGATCTTACATGGTCAGACCCAATCGATCAATGAAGATCACTAGTCCGAAGAACCAAGAAGTTTCTTGGATTAGGGATTTGAGAATTTGGGGTTTAGGGTTTAGATCGGTTCTCAAGATTTTGATCGAAGAAGGATTAGCCAAAACTGAAAAATAGAAAGAAGGAAATAATTACCTTGAAGAAATTGGAGGGGTACAAGAAGAAATTAGAAGAGGAAGATCAAGGGAAGAGAAGAAGCACCATTAGAGAGAAGAGAGGAAGGAGGCAACCAAAGGGTTTGCTTTTCATTAATCAATAGTTAAAAATTCGAGTTTGGGACTTTAGCCCACTTAAATAAGCAAATAAAGACATAAAATTACTAAAATACCCCTAGAATAAGCAAATAAAGACATAAATTACTAAAAGACCCCTAACTAAGCAAAAACGCGCAAATAACATAAGTACGGGAAAGTTCGGGCGCTCGGTCTTCTTTCTCCAATCTTCTTTCACATGTGTCTTCCCTGAGTGGGGTCTTCTATATGTCCAATCACACGTGAAAGGCCTTCAGCTCCTCAATAGTCGCCTATCTACAAGAACGACACTTGTGGTTGACGCTTTCTTCGTTGGTACACCTTGAATGCGCTTGTATCCGCATCACTATATGTTCTTAGTTAAGAGTTTTAGAACAAAAAATCTGTGTTGTGGTCAGGATGTGCCAAATCGGTTATGTATCGGCCGATACATAACGGTAACGGCATATGCCGTTACGCGTTACGGGGTTGAAATGGGGTGGCCCTGAAAAAGCAAACCGTAACGGCCGTTACGACCGATACTGACCATAACAGCCGTTACGACCGATACCGACCATAACGGCCGTTACCCTGTATCAGTGTTTTCAGAAAAAGAAAAAGAAAAAAAACAAAAACTAAAAAGAAAATGAAAAAAAATCTAAAAAAGAAAAAAAGAACTTACCTTCTTCGATACTTCTTCCTCTTCTGTGCATTGGTGGGTATGCGCTTGGTGTTCTTCACAGATGTTGTCAATTACCGTAGTCATTGTGGCTGGCAATGCTTTCTGCTTACTACTGTTGTAGTCAGTTATTAATGCGCTGCGCATCTTCGCTATGGCTACAGTTTTGGCTACGGATCCTCATTTGCTTCCGCTTCTTCTTCTTCCTCTTCTTCTTCTATTTTTTTTTGCGATGCCCTCTCTCTCTCTCTCTCTCTCTCCTCTTTTCCCCCTCTTTTTCTCGTTTTTCCCTCTTGCTCTCTCTTCTCTTTAAACGAGAGGAGGCTATGTGGTTGTTTCTCAGCCATATTAAAAAAAAAAAAAAAACTCCGGTGGTATTTCATGCTAAATGCACACACTGTTTTATGGGACCCACCTTGATGTATGTGTTGTATATCCATGTTGTCCATCAGTTTTTCCAGCTAGTTTTAGGGCATGATCCCTAAAATGAAGCAGATCCATATCTCAAGTGACCACATGGATTGAATTTCCACCGTTAAAAACTTCTTGGGGGCCACAGGTTTGCATCAAGCTGCTATTTGTGTTTTCCCTTTCATCCAGGTCCAGTGGACCTTATTGACATGTTGGTTGGCAAATAAACATTACGTTGGACCTTGGCAAGTTTTTATGGTGGGTGTTCTATGACCACCTTTTCATGTGGTGCGGTCCACTTGAGATGTGCACCCGCATCATTTTTGGGACCTTGCCATAAAATGAGATGGCAAAACAGATGAACAACATGGATATACAACACATACATTGAGGTGGGCCCTATGCTCACGGCCTCACCCACACAAATTGCCTAGATGCAATCTCTACTGTACGGTGCTATCTGGGCCCCATCATGATGTATGGGTTTTATCCACGCCGTCCATCCATTTTGCCAGATCATTTTTTGGCATGAGCTAAAAAAGGAGGTTGGTGGACCACATCACAGGAAACAGTGGTGCTTGAACGCCAACCATTTAAAAATTCTTGGGGGCCATAAAAGTTTTTGATCAAGCTGAGATTTGTGTTTTCCCTTCATCCAAGTTTGTATAACGTAATGAACGGGTTGGATGGCCAATAAATATTACAGTGGATTGTAGGAAGTTTTTAATAGTGGACATTGAATCACAACTATTTCTTATTATGTGGTCCACCTGAGATTTGAATCTGCCTCATTTTTCAGACCATGCCTTAAAATGAGTTAGCAAAATAGATTGACGGCATGGATATACAACACATACATCAAGGTGGGCTCCACGTTTAGGGCCTCGCCCACTAGTGGTCTACCTGAGATTGTATGGAGATGTTAGTTACCATATGCTCTCTTCGATACAACTTTCTCACCAAAGAGTGGACCGTTACACTACCATAAACATGTTCAAAATCATAAATGAATGCATATTTGGAACATTTAGATTTTTCTAGATTTAATGGATATTTTTTTGACCAAAAAAATTCTGACCGATATAGGGGGTGTAACGGCCGTTACTCCCCCGTATCGGCCGTTACACCATTACACCGTATAGGTAACGGCAGGAACTGTTACGCCCACCGTTACTACAATGAGACACCTTGGTTGTGGTAGTGATGTGGATCAGTTGATTGCTGAGAACATGAAGATTCTTTTCTAAGAAAAAAAAAAAAATCTATTTTAAGAAGGCAATTTAATGATCCCTTCAATCATTATGTAGTAAAATGAAATTTAGAGAGGAGAAATATGTTAATGATTGATTTAAAATTGAGCCATCCCCGCTTCTGGGGCCATGCACTCATTCCATGAGAATCCAGATTGCCAAATTACACTGTTATTCGATAGTGAGCACATGAACCAAAATGATCCAATGATGCAGGTCAAAATTGGGTTAAGATATCAGGAAGTATTGACAAAGAAAAAACATGGGAACTTTCCCAACTAGAAGAATTGTTCTCAAGCTTCTCAAGGACCACGAAAAGAGTGCACACGTTTTTGCATTTTGTCGATCACCAAGAATGGTCTTGGTTTTATAAGATGAAAGTTTTCTTCTTTTCTTACAAAGAAAATAGCTTTGTTTTTAGTATTTACTGTGTGTAAAATAGAAGGGTGAACTCCATTATATAGAGGAGAGCCAAGCCTACTTTAACCTCTCTTTTTCATGTGGGACTAAAGAGTGGATAGAGATAAATCAAAGCAGCTAAGCATAAGCAAATAATCGTCAACATCACCATAGCCTTGTCCCAGCTATTCAGTGACGGCTTTACGAATCATGTTTCACAAATCAGTCCTATGTAAGGTCCTATCCTCAGCAAATGAACAAGCCTTCACATCCCTTGTGTCTGCTGCAATCCAAGTTCTTTAGGTCTTCCTCTTATCCTTTTTTTAGGCCTTCAGCCCTAATCAATAATCCCCTCATTAGAAGAGCCATTTCAGGCCTTCATTGCACATGAGCCAACCATCCACATTAGTTTATCTCTTGTTGGGACTACTCTTAGGCCACTTTGGATAACTTCATTCTTAATTCTATGCTTGTCTTCCACACATCCATTTTTCTGTGCATCTTCCCACACATTCATCTCAACATCCTCTTCTATTACACTCAAATCTGTGCTAATGTTGCTTTCTAGCTGCACGACAACCTGTTCCATATAGCATGACTGGTCATGTAGCTATCTTACAAAGATTTCCCTTAAGTATAGTAGGCCTATGACAATTACTCAACACTTCATACACCCTGCTCTAATTCTATTAGAAACATCCTTATCAATCTCGCCATCCACTTGAATAATATAGCTAGTGTTATTGGAATCCTATGATTCACGATGTGAATTGTCATATCGTGTGGGTGCATGATTTAATCTTGCACCCAAATTGCAAATCTTATCTACGATAATTGTTGATTACATAGATGGCCCCCAAAATTACAGAAAAACCAAAAAATTGTTTACTCATTTTTGTTCTTTCATTTACCCCTTTGCTTACAAGACATGGAAAAGGCCCTCCCCTATTAAAATAATGTTCATTTTGAGAGCCGGACAATAGATCCATGCGTGGGGAGGGGGTTGAAGTGGGCAATAGATACATGCGTGGGGAGGGGGACAGAGGGAGGGCTGCAATACTCAATCGTCATTGTGGTTGGATTATAGTTGCACAAACTGTGAGGCAAAGTGGGCAATAGATACATGCGTGGGGAGGGGGAGGGAGGGAGGGTGGCAATACTCAATCATCATTGTGGTTAGATTATAGTTTCACAAATCGTGAAGTGAAGCGGGCAATAAATACCTGTGTGGTAGCGGGGAAGTGTTTGTTTCAAAACGGAAACAAGTATAAATTAGTTGGGAATCGAGAGTCCAAAGTGCAATTTGAAGTGAGGGAGACACCCAGTTAGAGGGATCTTGTACCTTAGGTTTAGATAACATCTTGGAGTAGGTGATTTTGATCCCATACTTTGTAATCCTTGTGTTTGGTTTAATTATAACATGGAAATCATAGATGTTGGTCATACTACAGAGATGTTGAGCATTGATCTATAGACCAACCATCATTTGGGTCCCACCTAGGGCTATACACGAGCAGAGTTAGCTTGGTTAGCTCACTCGACTCAACTCGAAAAAGCTCGATTCAACTCAGTTCGAAACTGAGTTCGAGCTCGAGTCAAGCTGATTTTTTGAGCTTGAAAAATTTTTGAACCGAGTTCAAGCTTGCCCAAGCTCGACTTGACTAGGATCGAACCCAACTCGAATCAAACTCGGATTGAACCGGTTCGGTGACTCGGTTACTTTGATATTTCTATTGCTTACCAAGTGTTTGATGAAATGACTCAATGAAGTGTGGTTGGTGGCAAGGAAGGTACGTATACGAAACAAATACCCTTTTTTTTCTTGATTTTTATGTTGCTTACAAGGTATTTGATAAAATACCTGTAAAACCATTATTGTTGTTTTATATACCGTGAGATTTTGAAAGTGCAGATCATGTGTTTATGAAAATGCTGTACAGGCGAACTCAGCTCGATCTTGACTCGAACTCAGCTCGAACTGGCCCGAGCTGTTGATTGAACCGAGCTGAGCTGGCCAGTCAGGCTCGAGGACCTAGCCGAGCTAAGTTTGAGCTGGGGTTAGCAAGTGGCTGAGTCGAGTCGAGCTGAGCCAAGCTCGACTCGGTTCGACTCGTGTACACCTCTAGTCCCACCCTTGATTGCCCATCCCTCTTGATTCATCACCTTTGGATGATCCTTAATGGTAGTAGGGAAATGGGCAGTCCATATTGTTCATGTTATGATGGTCCATATTGACCATACTACAAATGATGATCCAGACCCTCTATCATGTAGGTCCCACCTTTAATTGCCTATCCCTCTCAAAAAATTGCTTTATGGGATGATTCGAACCATCACCAACGTCCCAACTTTTGCCCATCGCTCTCAAAAGAGGGTAATTGATAGTAGAATCAAGAATGGAAGTAGTAGTTTTTTTTTTTTCTTCCCTTTTATTTGGGGCATTGTGATTCCCCAATTTTGGGGTATTGGGAATTTGAGATGCCATTAGGCATTTGCATATATGAGTATTCCAAGCCCCAAATGTGAAATCGCACCCCAAGTGGTGTCGGGATTCCTGAGAATCTAAATGCCCGCAATCTAAACAGCCTCCAAATTGTTGGGATGAAGGCTGAGTTGATGATGATGATGTCAAAAACACATTTTATCATGCTTATCGAGCTCCTTTGGCATTGCATGCTCAAACCCATAGTTGTTCTCATATTCTCCTTTTTGGTCACGGTAGTTAGGCTAGTGCAATGTTGGATGTGGTTGTGTTGGCATGCTAGTGGTTTTCAGTAGACATATTGTTGGGTTCCCAGCTATTCTTTGCAGCCAACTACTTGAGCATGTCCTTCCTGTTTTTGGTTCAATGGTGGTACATATGTCCCTCGGTGCCAACTTGGGTGCCTATGTTTATTACCTGATATGAGGAAAGTCTGTGTGTGTGTGTGTGGTTGCCTCGTGCTCAACAATATGTCTAACTATTGGCCCTCCATGACCCTACTTCACTTGCTTGCCCTTAGGGTCTATGTTTGGTTTGGCCCGTGGTTAATATAGTGTGGGACGTCATTGACGCTGAATTGTTGTCAATGTGGGCCTTTGACATGGTTGGGTTCTAGAGCCTGGTAAATGGGGAAGGGTGATGCCCGTAAAACTGTTGCCAATCCACAATTTAAAAGTTGGCGCCAAATTGTTGAGAGAAAGAGTAAGGTGATGATGTGATAAATGAAACACAAATTCCCACTCTTTTTCTGATGGACCTTGATACCTTAGTAGAACAATGCAATGACCCTTCTCTAGAGAAATCCTTGGAAAATTTTGCCACTTTTGCCAATGAAGAGATTGGCTTGTAACACGAGGATATGGTTTGGTGCATTGTGGAGCCCTGAGAAAGATAGGAAACTTAGTTGCATAATCCTTCTAACCATGTAGTGCTCATGCTTTAGATCAACTCACGCTCCCTCTCCAGATTGTTGTTTATACTTGCTAAGATTTTGAAGCAGACACTTTGCTGCTCCGGCATTCAAATCTGTGTCGCTTCATGCAACTATAGTCGGGGGATAAAGGGTGGGCCTTTGTCATGCTTTGTGCAACTATAGTCAATGGATAAGGTGGGCCTTTATCATTAATAACCAAAGAAGCCAAAATGGTTTCACATGGCCTGATGCAATAGTGAATGATTTCACAGTTAGAAGCAATGTTTTAAATTTTGACGATATCGGCTGATATATCCAATGATATATCTTGTATCCCACTTCTGCGATACAAACACACTAGTAGTGCCGATATATCCCACATGTTCGATTCGGTGGGCATTTTCAATTTTTGATCCATATTTTTTTTTTTTGTTGAAATATGTAAAATCAATGTCAAATGGTTAGAAATCCATTGGTTCTTCATGTTTTGCAAGAAAAATCTTGAAGTTGGAGCTTTGATTTCGATATCCATTGCTTCTTTATGTTCTCCATGTTTGTTTGTTTGTTTGTTTTTTTTTTTTTGAAAATTTCCTTCAAGTAGCTATCAATTGAGACTAATTTTGAAGTATTTAGGAGTATTTGATGAAATGATCATCACATACACTCTAATTTCAAAATTTGAGTGTAGGTGGTCTGATTTGGGTAATTTTCAAAGTTTTCTTAATTTCTCCCAAATTACTTGCAATGTTGCAATCTAAACATGAAATCAAGCATGTATAAGGGCTACTCTACTAATTTGTTAAGTCTTTGTCAATTTTTGAAAAATAAAAATATTTTTTTAATTAAAAATTAATAAAAATATTAAGTTATTATTATTTTTTCTAAATTTCCCTTCAACTAGCTGTCAATTAAAACTAATTTCGAAATATTTAGGAGTGTTTAATGAAATGATCATCACATACACTCTAAATGTTATGTATTCAATTTGAATATAGTTGCATTAGTTCAGTCACACAACGCATAGCTTAGAACCCTATACAAAGGAAACGTATTATGTGCACTTCTTTTTTGAGATGTTATGATTTAAAAATGTGTATTAAGGTCATTTTTAACAATCCCTGAAGTTTCATTGAAAAATTCAACCATTTTTTCAAAATTTCTTATGTTTCCCATAAAGTGAGATAAATTACCCGATACAAACGATATATCCTGTGCGATAATGGATATTTATCTATATCCCAAGGATGCGATACGTAATGTGATACGGATATTTTGAACACTAGTTGGAAGTTAATGTTGGAGTGTCTACATTTCACATAGGAGCAAGGTATATCATAATGGTAACAATGGCTGTAATGGTCACCGCCTTACTGTTACAATACGACCTGTAACCTAGGTATTCCATAACGGTAATGGTGGCCATAATGCCTTTTTTTTTTTTTTTTTTTGATAAAAACTATTTCAGACCCATTACGGGCTGTTACGGGTCCTTCCGGGACTGTTACAGGCAAATTTTTTTTTTTCCCCTTATAACAGCCATTTCAGCCCCATAACGTGTAACGGTTACAACTTACAACCGCCCCGTAACACGTAACGGTTACAACAGTTGGTGTTGCTTCATGGCTGTTACGTATCTGTTTTGGCATACCATGGCTATAACGACCATTATGTAACTGTTTTGGCATACCATGGCAATAACGGCCATTATGATTTTTCGGTCTCGTAACGGACAGTTACAGGCCAATTTTTTTTTTTTAAAATCTGTAAAGTGTAATGGTTACTACTGTTACCGTTATGTAACTATTTTGGAATACCTTGACTTGGAGCACCCTTGAATATCTATGCAAGACTATTTTGGTAAAAGGTTATTGTTGCAAATGATTTTGTTCTAATTTTGTTTATAGGGGTTATTGAATTATTACTTTAGGGACCTAGCTGTTGTTTTACTTTTTTGTTTTTTCTTTAGTTTTGAGTAGGTTTTGGGATTTGGGTTTAATTGTTCAAGATAATTCCTATTTTATTTAGGGTTTCTTTTAACTTTAATCAGTTTTTAATTATGCTTGGTTACTAATTGATATGGTTTAGAGTAGTGATGTAAGTATTGGTATTGATGCATGTATCACACCCTTGGGATAAAGAAACATTTTGGGTATTGCATGGGAAATATCCCTTTATCATATGATGTATTGTTGTTTTTGGGAAAATTTTGGATATTGGTCGAAGTTTTCAATCGAACTTCAGGGGATGTTAAGAAAGACATCGTACACACTTAGAACTCAATATCACAAAAAAAATTACACATAATAAGTTTCCCTTGTATAGTTCCTAAACCATGCGTTGTCAAACAGAAGTGTTGCAACAATATTAAAAATTGTTCATATAATTTATAAATCATATTAGACATGTATGAAGACACAACCAATACATTCTAAAGCCTCTAACCACTTTAACGTGATTCTTCCACACTCTAATTGCAAGTTAAATGGGTGAAATGGGGGAAATTTTGGATTTCCCCCAATTTCTTCAAATTTGAGGATCATAGTGTGGCTGATGTTAAGATCAACCAACACTCGTAAACACATAAATATTAAGGCTGGATAACATCTGGTCGATCTTTTTTTAAATGATTTATTAATAATTTTTGATAATTTTTTAATTTTTTTTTTCAAAAATTCCAAAAAGTTCCGTCAATCTGTACATCTCTAACCACTCAAATGTGATTTTTCCAAATTCTAATTACAAATTAAATGGGTGAAAATGGGGAAAATTTCAGATTTCCCCAGCTTCGCAAATCGGAGGTCAAAATCCATGATTGATCATGCAAAACATGCAAAATCATGGATTATGATAATTATTATACTGATTCTAAGTGATTTAAAGAAGACCACTGTTTAATTTTCAAAAACTCAATGATTTCGTTTCTGGCCCATATGCTCTTTGATGTTGATTTCTGCACCCAATTTCTCTCCAAATGGTCGGAAAGGAGTTCTCAAAATCATCTTAGGAGGGTAATCAAAGAAAAAAAAATTGAGAAAAAGGGATTTTTGGAAAAATTGCAAAGGGGGCTGATGCTGTTAGGTATCGATGAAAGTATCGACAATTTCGATGATATGAGGAAGTTTTAATTGCAATATTGACAAAATATCACAATGTATCGATATCTTATCAATACATTGCGATATTCTAGGAAATATTGTGTGATATTCGGAACTTTGATAACTTCACATGGGTTTCATATCGCCCACATGTGAGCTGCTGATACGATCGATACTCAAATCAGTGGTTCAAAGATTTCGAGAATCTTTAATATTAGAAATTCTAACTTGTCAGGTTTCTATTTTCCTATTTGGACTGTGACTAAAACTTTGAAGAATCCACAAGTGGTCATTTGTGGGTTCAATGACATATGGTTATTTGAATGTAATCTAACTTCTTTTTTTTTTCATTTCTTTGTGAAACTATAACAATGGTGACTTTTCTCATGAGTCAAACTCTTTCTCTGGTCCTTAGATTTGATGACATGTTGAGAAATGGACGTCTTATTATCCTTCACTGTCAATGATTTCCAAAAGCAGGTTTCCATTCCTTTTGTTTTCTGTCTCAAATAGATAAAGAGGCACAGGGGGTCACAAACCTTCTTGAAAGGCAACGAGTGATAAGAGGGTAACTCTGTCACATCCAGTGTTTGAAATATCTGTATCCCGTTACGTATCACATTCTTGGGATACGGATACGTATTGGTTATCGCAGGGGATATATTGGTTGTATCGTGTAATGTATCACTGTTGTTTGAAACATGGGGAAACATTGGGAAATTGGTTGAATTTTTCAATGAAACTTCGGTGATTGTTAAAAAAGACATTAATATACACTTATAAATCAAAACATTACAAAAAAGAAGTACACATAATATGTTTTCTTTGGTGTCCTTCCTAATCTATGCGTTGTCTAACTGAATTGATGCAAATATATTCAATGTCTATTTATATAATTTATAAATGTAAGAAGACGTGTGGAAACACAAGCAATACATTCAAAAGCAAAAGAAGAATCACTAGATTAGGTTACAGACATGTTTGATGTGATGTTTAAACACAGAGATTGCAAACGATTTGCGAGAAATTGGGAAATTTTGATTTTTTTTTTTTTTCGATTTTTCGCAACTCAGCCCATCTCCTCCAAATCTCGAAATTGAAGCTCCCAATCCGTGATTTTTCATGTAGAACATGAAATATCATGAATTTGTAACAATGTGACACTAATTTAACATGATTTACAGAAAATAAGAACATTGAAATTTGAAAATGCTCACTATATCGAACATGTGGGATATATCGCACTACTAGTTCGTTTCGTATCGCACTAGTGGGATACAAGATATATCGGCCGATATCGTCGATATTTAAAACAGTGGTCACATCCTCGCCTCCTCTCTTGCAAATGTTTTTTTTCCCCCCCTGTTTCTAACAAATACAATTTGTTGGGATTGGGATGGTCTCTCTTAGCCCCGTCCTCTTGTTTCATCTTTTTTTTTTTTTTTTTTTTTTTTTTTTTTTAAATTTTAAAAAAAGAGATATTTGCGGGAAGCAAATAAATATTCTAGGATATAGGCTAGCTCCTGCTTGAAAGGTCCTATAAGGGGGAAAATCAATTACAGATGTGCCAGTTCATATAGCAGGAAGAGGAGCATACAATGGCACTAGATGAGAATTTATGGCACCTACATCCTTGATTGATAAAATCGTTTAATAGGTCCAACTTGAAAAGTGATTTATTTATGTAGCGGGGCATGTACATGTCATGAGGGGTACAAATATCATATGTATTCGGTTAGCTAGTGTTCAGAGTATTGGTATCATGACATTGTATCGATGACTGGGGATATGGAAACATGTGTCGATATTGCTGATATTATTGCCGATACTTGGAAAAATATCGTCATTTGAGGGAAACATTAGGGTAAAATATCGTCATTTGAGGGAAACATTAGGGTAACTTTGGGAAACAGGTGGAATTTTTTAGTGAAACTTCAGGAGATGTTAAAAGACATCTTTACACTTGTAGGAATCATAATATTGCGAAAAACAACTATTCATAGTAAGTTTCCATTTTATATGGCCCTAAAAATGTGCTATAAAAAAAATCAGTATAAAATAAATATAAGAATTCGTAGCCAGTCAATAGATTGGCTGGAACTCATTAATATATGAAATTTCCACATGAATTAACAGTGAAGAACTGATGGGGACATCCTGCACACGCTGTCCACACGTGCACGCACACCACCCTCCCTACGCTTGTATGCTAGAAGGAAGGCCCCACCGTTGATTTGGATCGATGACGATGTCCAGGGAGAGCCTCCTAGCTAGAAGACGAAGTTTTGATTCAAAAGATTGGGCCCGTTAGTCAAGAAAAGCCCATCATGGGATCTTATGATCATGGCCCACTAGTCAGATTGATTTCATATTTTAGGTTTTGCTTAGTAATGTTATTTAGAATATCATGGACGCTTTAGATTTCTTTGATTAGTTTTTATTTTGGTTTACTTCATCGCCAAGTAATACGTTGCGCACATGGCGCAAGTTTTGGGGTATAGTGTTTTCTTATAAATAGGCACTCCTTGTAGCTTTTTTCATTCATTGAAGATAATAAAAATTCTGCGTTTTCCCACTCTCTGAGTTGTGAAGCTTAATTGGGTGCGAAGCCCTCCCTTCATCAAAGGGTTAACTACCGTGGTGCGAAGCCACATCTATCCCGATTTGCCCCCATCCATCGCCATTTCTACTACCCATCTTCTACCATCCCTTCTTCTCATCTCACCCCATCATCTACACTTCGAATCAATCATCTATTGCAGCAATTCTCCTCCCCACTGCAGAATTTCAGAATCTGACCCTACAGGAGGGCTGAAACTTCGGCGGAGCACCACGCACAAACCGTACATCGGATCGAGCTGAGATTTGGGGGTTTTGGAGTCCATCCCTGGCCGACCAGGGCTAATGTGGCCTTTTCCTAAATAGTGGGTCCCACACACGTGTGGTAGAGATCACACGCATGTGCGTCTCGGCCATTGTTGTTGTCCACGCGTGCGGTACTTCTCTCGTTCGTCTCTCTCCTCTCTTTCACTCCACTTTCACCCAAAATCCCTAAACCTAACCCTAAATTACTCAAATCTCCAATTTTATGCCACTTTTCTTACCTTAGGGTTTCTTGATTTGAAATTGGTGAATCCCTTGGATTAGGGACTGATTACTATGCATGTGTGGATGATTATTTCTTATCTTTGAGTATCGTTTAGTTCATAATTTTTATTGATCCAGCCCTATCATGTGTAGGCTTGGACCCGCATAGATTCCCCTTAATCGAATGTTTGAACTTTCATGTGGGATATGGAATTTGTGTAATTGTTTCTGAACTAACATGATCTTAAGCCTGAAATCTCGCATATCATATTTAATTTTCATGTCCTGCATCAAATTTGGTATTAAAGCCTACGGTTCTTGTAGGGGAATTCATTACATGTTTAGGGTTTGGTTGTTTATGTCCATTACGCATCAATTCTCATCATATACGGCTTTTTAGAAGTCCATAAACCCTAACATAAGCTGCTAAAATTTTCTGTTATCCCCTTATTTGAATTATTTTAGAAATTAACTTAGCTTTCTATTTCTAGGTTTAGAAACTTTCCTTTTCTATTTTTTAGAAACTTTCTTAATCTGTTTGTAGAAACTAATTTCCTTTCCTTTTTCTTTTTTAGAAACTAGTTTACTTTCCTTTATCTTTTTTAGAAACTAACTTACTTTATATTTTTAGAAACTTTCCTTTTTCTTTTTCTTTAGAAACTAGGTTGTTTTTTTTTTAGAAACTTTTCTAATTTGTTTTTTTAAAAGCTTTCCTAATTTGTTTCTTTAGAAACTTTCCTAATTTGTTTTTAGAAACTTTCCTTTTTCGTTTTTAGAAACTAGGTTGCTTTTCTTTAGAAACTTTCCTAATTTGTTTTTTTTTTTTTTAAAGAAACTTTCCTAATTTGTTTTTTTTAGAAACTTTCGTTTTTCATTTTTAGAAACTAGGTTGCTTTTTTTTTTTAAAAACCTTTCCTTTTTCGTTTTTAGAAACTAAGTTGTTTCTTTAAAAATAAAAAAATAAAAATCATCTTATATTTTGACAACTATATTGCTGAATTTTGGTTGGCACCCTACACTAAACATGAAACAATTGCAAGAGTCACTAAACAAGTTGTCCCAGAAGTTGAAGTTTTTGATTAAGCGCTTGGAAATGGACCAATGCTTTGAACAGCTTGATGTACGCATTACCCGACTAAAGACCATCGCCAGGACAAACCCCACCATTGGGGTAGATGTCCAATCTCAGGCAGGTGGCTTGGAGGATAGACCAATGAATGGAGTTAGTGAAGGAATCAATTATGGGTGTGCACCCGCGCACCCACCCCATGAGAGACATCAAGACCACTATTTTGAGGGGTACGACATGTGCGGCCTTGTGGCTGGAGAGAGTGCACCAGAGGCTAGTGTAGAGTTACCCACTGAGGCCATTCCGATAATGGATGAGTTACGTGATGTCTTTCCTGATGATCTACCGGATGAGTCTCCCCATAGGAGGGATATAGAGCACATCAGAACATGGGACACCGTAATACCTACAGTTAAGTTTGCGTTTAATAGTTCTGTCGATAGGTCCACAGGTCTCAGTCCTTATGAAGTCGTTACTGTTTATAAACCTGGGAAACCTATTGATCTTGTCCCTATGTCACTGTCTCATAGGGTGTCAGAGCCTGCAGAGTCTTTTGCGTATCACATTTATTCATGGCATCAAGAAATTAGGCAGAAGATCACTACTAGTAATGAACATTACAAATTTTCTGCAAACCAACATAAACGTTTCAAAGATTTCAATATTGTGGACTTTGTGATAGTCCGCATCTGGCCCGAGCGGTACCCTCCGGGGGTCATTTGTAAGTTATATGCGCGTAGTGCTGGACCCTTTAAAATTATAAAACAAAACGGTCTCAATGTGTATGAGATAGATCTTCTACCTTCTATGGGAATTAGTTCCACATTCAACGTGGAGGATCTAGTTACTTTTCAGGGGACCACTGATACTTTGTCCTGCTCTTCGCCTACCCGTCCTCATTCCCCATATTTATCCCTTGAACCATGGCCCCTTCCTGACTCATTTTTCCAGCCTCTACGTCCCATACCTACCCGTCTCGACCCATTTTCCCAGCCTCTACCTCCCTTACCTACTTGTCCTGACCCATTTTTTCAGCCTTTACCTCCATACCTACCTTTCTCGACCCATTTTTCCAGCCTCTGCGTCCCATACCTACCTGTTCCGACCTATTTTCCCAGCCTCTACCTCCCATACCTACCCGTCCCGACTCATTTTCCCAGCCTCTACCTCTCATACTTATTCTTCCTGACATTTCTTCTTAGCCTCTGCTTCCCATACTTAACCTTCACACACCCAGAGAGAAAATAGAGGATATCTTGGACCATCAGATAGTTTTAACGTCGGACAGCGGGTTTCAAAAGTACCTGGTCAAGTGGAAGTCACGTTCAGCTTCAACCAATACGTGGCTCGCTGAAGAGGAGCTTCAGAGACTTGATCCTTACATCTCGGAGCGGTTCAAGAGTTTTATTTTGCCAGTGGTGAAATCTTCGTAGTCGGGGAGAATTGATGGGGTCATCCCGTATACGCCATCCACACGTGCACGCACACCACCATCCCTACGCTCGTACGCCAGGAGGGCCCCACCGTTGATCTGGATCGATGATGGCGTCCAGGGAGGGCCTCCTAGCTAGAAGACGAAGTTTTGATTTAAAAGAGTGAGCTCGTTAGTCAAGAAAAGCCCATCATGGGATCTCATGATCGTCGCCCACTAGTCAGATTGATTTCATATTTTAGGTTTTGCTTATTAATGTTATTTAGAACATCATGGATGCTTTAGATTTCTTTGATTAGTTTTTATTTTGGTTTACTTCATCGCCAAGTAATAGGTTGCACACATGGCGTGAGTTTTGGAGTATAGGGTTTTCTTATAAATAGGCACCCCCTGTAGCTTTTTTCATTAATTGAAGATTAATAAAAATTCTGCGTTTTCCTACTCTCTGAGTTGTGAAGCCTAATTGGGTGCGAAGCCCTCCCTTCATCGAAGGGTTAACTACCGTAGTGCGAAGCCACATTTATCCCGATTCACCCCCATCCATCGCCATCTCTACTACCCATCTTCTACCATCCCTTCTTCTCATCTCACCCCATCATCTACACTTCGAATCAATCATCTATTGCAACAATTCTCCTCACCACTGTAGAATTTCAGAATCTGACCCTATAGGAGGGCTAAAACTTCGGCGGAGCACCACGCATAAACCGTACATCGGATTGAGCTGAGATTTGGGGGTTTTGGAGTCCATCCCTGGCGGACCAGGGCCAAGATGACCTTGTTTTAAATAGTAGTCCCCACACACGTGTGGCAGAGATCACACGCATGTGCGTCTGAGCCATTGTTGTTGTCCATGTGTGCGGTACTTTTCTGGTTCGTCTCTCTCATATCTTTCACCCAAAATCCCTAAACCTAACCTTAAATTACTCAAATCTCCAATTTTATGCCCCTTTTATTACTCCAGGGTTCCTTGATTTGAAATTGATGAATCCCTTGGATTAGGGACTGATTACTATGCATGTGTGGATGATTATTTCTTATCTTTGAGTATCGTTTGGTTCATAATTTTTATTGATCCAACCCTATCATGTGTATGCTTGGACCCGCATAGATTCCCCTTAATTGAATGTTTGGACTTTCATGTGGGATATGGAATTTGTGTAATTGTTTCTGAACTAACGTGATCTTCAGCCTGAAATCTCGAATATCATATTTAATTTTCATGTCCTGCATCAAATTTGGTATTAATGCAGGGGCATTTTCATACTGGGCTCGAGTGGAGTAGCTCGTGGGATGCGGGGACACACTCGGGTGGGTGACCCATGTTATTTTGTGGCCCACGGGGGAGATCTCGTGTTCGAGACTCGTCACCAGGGGTGATTAATGCGCATTTCACACCGGGCTCGAGTGGGGTAGCCCGTGGGATGCGGGGACACGCTTGAGGTGGGTGGCTAATGTGATTTGGAGCCCACGAAGGGGGTTCGGCCGAGGTCCTAACCCATGCGATGTGGGGCTTGGGCTATGAGATAAATGGATTAGTTCGCCATACTCTAACAGTTCGAGCTTTTTGAGCAAATGGTTAATTGTCCTGCATCAAGAACACATTTGCCAATATAAAAATGGAAAAATTAGGATTTCCCCAATTTCCCAATTCTTCACTGAAATGTTAAATTTTTTCGCTTCAAATCCATGTAAATGCATGAAAATCATGCATAGATATGGATTTCCACTCCAATCCATGCTAACATTTGAAAAACGAAGAAGAATGAAGTTTGTTTGGATTTTTCGTCACCTTTGAGTTCCAACCCATCTTCCTTACAAGTAGAGATTTCTCCCCAAATCCAACGTTTGATTTAATAAAAAACAAGAGTGATCGAAATCACTTAAAGAACAAAATGCCAAAAGAAAAACCCCTAAAAATGGAGGGTTGTTGGAAAAATTTTCAATTTTCTTTCAATTTTTGCTTATTTACAGATTTCTTAAGGGCCAATTATTTATTGATGTTTCCCTGGTATCGGATATATTATTGCTGTTATCGGGGATATTATCAATGGTATTGTGATACCAAGGAACCTTTGTAAGGGATTCTTCTCAAAGTATCACTAGTATCGATAATATTGCTAAGTATCACTGATATTATCTAAAATATTGGCATTATTTGAAATGTTTTACACTTCCAGCATTTTCGGTATTCCTGAAATATCGGCAATATTATTGAAAATATCGCCAATAGTTGGAACACTCAACTTATAGAATTTATTTGCTCCTTCAACAATGATTTTCTTTGGTTTCTTTGGCATTATAACCAGTTGTATTTTGTTTACCTTGCAAGGCTGTTTTTTTCTAATCAATAATAAAAATATATGGGTGGTACTTGGATAGGTTTCTCTTTTCTATTTAAAGTTTATAAGAACTTTGGCCATATATATGTGCAGGTATTATAATGATTTGCATGTATTTGATCTGGATCAGTATAAGGTGAACATTCTTTGCTTCTATAGTAGAATATTGCACTCAATTTCCTTTAATGTTTGTCTTCTGTTTGTTATTTATCATGTTTCTGTGATTGTACACTGTAGTGGCTAGAAATAAAAGGCAAGCCTGGATGTATGTGGCCAAGTGCTAGGAGTGGTTTTCAGTTTTTCGTTTTTCAAGATGAGGCAAGTCAACCAGAAATATTTTCGTTCTACTTGTGTTATCTACTATTGATGGAATACTTCATGTCTTTTATTCTTGTTTGCTCATTAAAAAAAGAAAAGAAGCCTTTCGATGTTTCTGTTGATCCACCAAAGTACTTTGTTAAGATGTGCTGGATCATGCTTCCAGTGCATTTATGCAGCTGCTAATTATCTTTCATGAGTTTTGGGTAAATTTGGAAAGACTATTTGGGATCTTGTTGGCATTTGTAGGAACGGTGGAATAGCAGATCAATTATCTCCAGTGCTCTACTTGTAGTTTGTTTCTTAGGATGATGATTGTTTATTACTTCTGATAACGTTTATGATACTACTATCTTAAAAAAAAAAAAACGTTTATGATACTACTGACACACATGCACGCACACGAACGCACACACACATACTCAGATATATGTGTATTTGTGCTATTTTCTTTGTTTTTTCTTTGTTTTTGTTTTGTTTTGTTTTTTTTTTTTTTCCTCTCTAATTTGATGTACAGTACAGATCAAAAGGTACCCTCAAGCATTAATATTTTTCATGATGTGTGATGATTTATCTGTGGGATGAGATAATTCCTTTCTTTAAATGAAAGGCTTCACCTTTTACACATGGCGGGGGTTGATAGAGTTTGCATTGTTAATTAAAGTGCAATTTAGTCAGTTCATAACCCTATCGTCTTTGCAACATGGAACCATGATTTTCTCTCCTACTCTCGTCAAAGGTTTTCATGGTATTAGAACCAGAATGTTGAAACTTTTAACTCGGATAAAAATTCCTACACCCTGTTTCATAATTATCTTTTCAGTGAAACGTTAACTTCTTCCTAATTGTTTCTTCTTCTTCTTCTTCTTCTTCTTCTTCTTTTCGAGAAGGAATGGCCACCTGAAGATGTTAACAACCATATGGATAATGTCAGCTGATGTACAATGTCTCTGAAATTCACTCCTGAGATACTACACTGTAGAGAATAACTTTCTAGCATTTTTCACTGCATATTCATGATTTTTTGCTTTACTCATTGGTGGAGTTTCTGTTGCTTTTGGAGACAAAAGAAACAAGATATTCTCTTTTCGTGTTTTTGCATTTGAATCCTTAATTGCAGCTTTTGCATAAAGGTTGGGGCATCATTAATTACACTTGATGATCTGATGCATCATCATCCTATTATTCCACTCTACAGAAGTGGATTGTTTGTTATGGTTGCGTGGCCATCAAGGAAGAATTCTGATTCCTTGTAAGCTAGCAAATATTGTTGATGAGATTTGTGAGCTTGCTAATGAGTAATGATAGGTAGGAAGTCTCCCTTAAAGAGTATGGGTTGCTCTTGCAGAAGGGTCTCGTGACGTTTTTGTGTGTAATGGGGAAACTCTGTGATTTACTTGATCGATTTTTTTATTATTATAATGAACTATCATTTGTAAAAAAAAAGTTGTGGATTGTTCTATTCACAGCCCATTTTGATTTTCATTAAAAGGGACTGTTGAGTGTTGATGCTATTCAATTGCTGAAAGACACACCTGACCTCAGTAATTCACATTGGTCGAGTTTCCCATATTCATGGTGGTAATGAGCAAGCAATGGGCTGGCAACTAAAGCCGACCTGAAATAGTTGGTTCACAGCTATGATGATGATATTTTTGATTCGTTTTCAAAATAAATTCACTTGATCAGCGAGAAAAAAAATGTGGGTGGCTATCCTCTGTTTAGTATGTGATTCCTATGACATTCTGTAAGACAGGAACTAGCAACTATGAACAGGTCTTGCCCTGTAGCTTCCATTTTCAGGTAATGGTCTCCACTGCTAGACATCTAGTGTAATGTCTTGAGCAGATTTGTTTTAGGTAGGGTTCGCCGAGTTGGAAGCTAATCCATGACTCCCCCAATTGACCATATTTTGATGCTTCATCGAGTAAAAAAGTGTAGATTAGGTAAGGGTACAAAAGCAGTGTCTCTGGTGAGTGTAAGACAAACTAGTATGAACAGGTCTTGCCCTGTAGCTTCCATTTTCAGGCAATGGTCTCCACTGCTAGACATCTAGTGTAATGTCTTGAGCAGATTTGTTTTAGGTAGGGTTCGGCGAGTTGGAAGCTCGATCCATGACTCCCCCAATTGACCATATTTTGATGCTTCATTGAGTAAAAAAGTGTAGATTAGGTGAGGGTACAAAATCAGTGTCTCTGGTGAGTTTTTGACGACGTGGACTACCAAATGTTGATAGATTGGGCTGATGTACTTGCCGAGGAGTTTTGGAATGGATTAGAGCATGGAAATGAGCCCAAATATCTTCCATAATGGGCCAAATCTGTAGACCCATCATTGAACTACGCATTGTGACACCCATGGTATACTTTTGGTGGCATTTACATTAAGTTACGAATTATGGTTTATTTTTTGACGAATTTTAGTTTATTTTTCTTTAATAAAGTAGATAGGGATATTTTAGTCATTTTACTTTTAAATAAAGTGTGTAGGGCTGAGATTATAACATTCAGTCCACAGTTTATGCTTAATGTGAGGCCCAGATTAGCGCTAGGGCTTCTCTTTTATTTTCCTTCATATTAAAACTCAATAAACAAAAAAAATTCCAGGAGCTTTTGAGACATTTTTTTTTTAATCTTCTCTTCAAGCGTTGGGCTAGGGTTTATGCAAGTGCATGTTTTCACAAGTGGGACATGATTTAAGCCATCAAAACTGGTGAGAGCTTCGATTATGTCCTGGTTATTGCATCAATTTTCCTTTCTTTTCAAGTGGAAGAATCTCTATTTTTAAATTGAATGTGTTTGGGCATGATTTGGTCTAGGGTTTGATGTAATTGCTTGTGGTTAACGATTCTCATTCATTTGCTACACCAGTTTTTTCATGACACAATGACTCGGTTGAGTTGAAAGAAACTCATCCAAGTAACATTGTGTTGTGTTGTGGTGATGGTGTGCCATGTAGGCCATTACAACTTACAGGGCTATAAAGGTCGTTATGTAAAGGTAACAGTGGCAACAATTACATGTTACGGGGTCTTACAGGTTGTAATGGCTGTTACAGAAAAAATGACCCGTAAAGGTCGTTACAACCCCTGTAACGGCCCGTTACACTTCCCGTAAAGGCTATATCATCCCCGCAATGGACCGTTATGGGGCTGATATAGGTTTTTTGGATTTTTTTTTTTCAATAAAAAAAGAGACCGTAATGGCCGTTATGGCCCTCATAACGGCTGTTACACCTCGTATCGTAAAGGTAATGGTAGTGGGTGTTACGACCACTGTTTTAAATATCGACGATATCGGTCGATATATCCCATGATATATCTTGTATCCCATCGGTGCGATACGAAACGCACAAGTAGTGCGATATATCCCACATGTTCGATCCAGTGAGCATTTTCGAATTTCGATGCTCTTATTTTCTGTAAATCATGTTAAATTAGTGTCAAATTGTTACAAATTCATGATTTTTCATGTTCTGCATGAAAAATCATGGATTGGGAGCTTCAATTTCGAGATTTGGAGGAGATAGACAACGAATAGATTAGGATCCCATACAAAGAAAACTTATTATGTGTACTTGTTTTTTTGTAATGTTTTGATTTATAAATGTGTATTGATGTCTTTTTTAATAATCACCGAAGTTACATCGAAAAATTCAACCAATTTCCCAATGTTTCCAACAACAACGATACATTACACAATACAATTGATACATCCTATGCGATAACCAATACGTATTCGTATCCCAAGAATGCGATATGTAACACGATACCGATATTTTGAACACTGGTTATGATCACCGTTACCATTACGGAATACCTTAATATGATTAGAAAACATGAAAGTTACCTAACATGCACCTTAAAAAAAAGGTTACCTAATATGTGCACTATGAATGCTATTCTATAACTGTGAAAATATGATATATGATCTACTATTTTTATGATGATAACAATTCTTCTTTGTTTTATTTAAACTTTTCCTTATTTTCATCTCTCTCTCTTTGTTCTTCAATTGGGGCTTGCAACTCTAGTGATGATTGTACCGGGTTGGGCAGTTGGACAAGAAATGAAGATTAGTGTGAGGAATGGTAAATGACTATAGACTAAGGGCCTGTTTGGTAAAACTTATTTTCAGCACTTATCACTTAAATAGACTATTTTCAGTGATTTTTTTCTCATTCAGACCGTTTGGAAAATCCTAGAAATTAAGTACTTAATTTGAATTTTCACTGAAAAAATTGTTTTTTTAAAAAGCTTCCCTCTCTTCACTTAAGACTTAACACGGAATGCGGTGAGTGATTTTGCTTAAAATCTTTGGTCACTTTTGACCAAAATATCCTTAAATTCTTTTGTAAATGACAAACTTTACGCTCTTGTAAGTGACTTTCATGGAAGTTTTGAAACAACTTGGATTGCGAAACACTTCTGATGAGGACATCCGAGCTCCTTTTAGAGTTTATCAGAGGAGGAGAGCTGCCCTGGTTTCTTATGGTTAGGTGATCATTACATGGAGCACAATGGGCCCAATTCGAGTTTATAGCCACGTTGAAGACCCTACAAGCATGATCGTGCATATTTAAAGATCCCACACTTGGAAGATGCATGTGGGCTGCTTAGGCCCCGTTTGTTAAATCTGAAGTCTAAAGCCTGAATCTGAAATTTGAAGCCTGAATCTGAAATCTGAAGGCTAAATCTGAAATCTGAAATCTGAAATCTGAAGTCAAAAAACTTGTTTGGTAATTATGGCTGAAGTCTGAAAATTAAGTACTGAATTTGAAAAACCTGTTTGTTAACAAACATATGAAATGTCTGAAATATGTTAATTTGACACATTTGTCCCTATCTCCTGTTTGGAAATGTTTTACATTATAAAGAAATTATTTTTTATTAAATGAAAATAAAATTATTCTATTTAATTCAAATAAGCTGAAGTACTTAATAGAAAATTAAAATATCATTATTCATAAAAAATAGATAAAAAAATTAATGATTTGCATGTATAAGTGTGGCGGCAATTTCTTCTTGCATATTAGGCATAATAGTTTGTTCGAAGTTTCCAAATACTCCTTCCACTTCAGGCATATCATTCTCTCATTCGATATTCATCTCCGAAAGAACATTTTCATTATTGTATTGTTGGAAGAGTGGATTGTAGATGGATTATTTTCTAATGTAGTTGTGTGAGTCATGCATGCAATAACTATGTCTCTTTGCGTCGGGAAGGAATAAGGTGCCATCCGCTTCAAAATTGCAAAACTTGCCTTCAACATGCCAAAAGCCCTTTCGATTACATTTCGTAACTTCACATACATATGATTAAAAACCTCCTCTTTACTAGTAGGCCGCCCACCACCACGAAAGTCACCAAACCAATACCGAACATTATGGTATGGTGCCATAAATCCTCTTGTGTGAGTGTAAGCAGCATCTACCAGATAATATTTATCTATATAAAAATAGATGACATTTAAACAAAATTTCAAGTTATAATTTTACCAAGTTATATGAAAAAACATTAAATATAATTTTACCAACAAAATTCTCCAGCTATGACATATGTAAAAATCATATTAAAGTCACATATGGCTATAACGTTTTGAGCACATTCACCCCTTCCTCTTCCCCTGTAAAGTATTTGTTTATCTGTCAGGATACATGCAAGAGTGAAACCTCCACGGGTCGACATTGATGTTTAAATGCCATCCATACCATTCATAACATCATTCCTATTGGAATGAACTCAAAACACAAATATTATCCTTATTCAAAACTTGTTGTCCCACAAATATTTCAAATCAGGACATTCATTCCTCACATTTTGGGCCCACTTGAGTATTGGATCCACCTCAGTTTCGGTCCTATGTCCTAAAATAAACTCACGAAATCGTTGGGCGGGGTGGATTTCTCACAAACATGAAAGTGGGGCCCACCTACGTTTCCAACGTAGGGAATTCTGCAAGAGGTTTTAGCGGTAAATCCGTCCGTATACGCGGATTTCCTGACGAAAGCCTTTTTCATGAAGTTCCAGCGCAAGGATTTTGGGTGGGGCCCACCGTGATGTTTGTGAGAAATCCAACACATCCATCCATTTTTCGGGCTCATTTTAGGACATTCGACCAAAAATGAGGAGTATCCAAAACTCAAGTGGACCATACGAGATGAAACAGTGGGGAAAGGAATGCCTACCGTTGAAACCTTCCTAGACTCCACCTTGATGTTTATATTCCATCCAAACCGTTTATAAGGTTATTTTGACTGAGATGAAGTGAAAACACTGTGAACTTAAACCGATACAAATCTTTTATGGCCATATAAATGTTTCAACGGTGGTCACAAAATCCCGACTATTTCCTATCGTGTGGCTCATTTAAGTTTTGGATACATCTTATTTTTGGTCGCATGTCCTAAAATGAGCTCGAAAAAACGATGGACGGACTGGCTTTCTCACTAGCATTGTAGTGGGCCCCACACAGAATCTTTCGCAGGAAGTTCCTGCAGAGGGCTTTTGCAGGAAGCTCCTGCGGAGGACGCGGATTAGATGGATTAGATACTGACAGGTTGAGTAGCGAGACTCGGAAGCGATGTCATCAAGTTCCATGGGACCTAGCATGATGTATGCGTTGTATCCACACCATCCATCCATTTGGAGATATCATTTTAGGGCATGAGACAAAGAATGAGTCAGATCCAAATCTGGAGTGGACCCCATTATAGAAAATAGTGGGAAGAGTGACGCCCACCGTTGAAACCTTCTTAAGGTCTACTATGATGTTTATCTGAGATCCAACGTGTTCATAAGCTAAGACAGACATGAAAGAAGGTAAAACACAAATTTCAGCTTGATCGAAAAGCTTTTGTGGCCCTCAGAAATTTTTAATGGTGGACGGTACTCTCTCTACTGTTTTCTGTTGTGGGGTCCACTCGAGCTTTGGATCTGACTTGTTATTTGGATCATACCCTAAATTTATATCTCCAAATGGATGGACGGCGTGGATACAACACATACATCATGGTGGGTCCCACAGAACTTGGTGACGTCACTAAAGTAGCGAGTCTTTCTCATCAACCTGTCAGTAGCTAATCCATGTCCTTTGCAGGAAATCCGCGTCCGATTTGGATGGAAGCGAATTGGTCGGTGTACCACACACCAGCTATGTAGCTGATGTATTGATGTCAACAAGTTCTGTGGGTCACATCATGAGGTATGTGTTGTATCCAAACCGTCCATCCATTTTTTAAGCTAGTCTTAAGGCTTGAGCTGAAAAATAGGGCAGATCTAAAGATCAAGTGTACCACACTGCAAAAAGCAGTGGGGATTGAATGTCTACCATTGAAATCCTTTTGGGGGTCACAGAAGTTTCGGATCAATATGAAATTTGTTTATCCTCTTCATCCAGGTATTTGTGACCTTATGGACATATTAGATGGAAAATAAACGTTATGGTGGGCCCTACGAATTTTTTAACGGTAAAAGTCATTATCCCTGCTGCTATTTTTGGTGCGGTACATTTGAGCTTTGGATATGATTCATTTTTTGGCTAATGCTCTAAAATGATCTCGAAAAAATGGATGAACAGTGTGGATATAATAAATAAATCATTGTGGGCCCATGTAACTTTGATCTCCTTTGAACCGTTCGTACAACTCGGAGCTCGAGGAGCGTAGGCTCTTGTCTTCCCACCACACGTATCTACTCCCCCTGCCACCAACCCTGTGGCTGGTGGTCGCTGCTCTGTGGGCCCATCATGATGTATGTGTTTCATCCATTCCGTTCATCCATTTTTATTGATCATTTTAGTGCTTCACACCTAAAATGAGAGGGATATAAATCTCAGGTGGACCACACCACAAGGAAACAACAATCATTGGATATCCACCACTAAAATTCTCTTGAGGCCCATTGTACTATTTATTTGACATCCAATCTGTTGATTACGTCATACAGGCCCAGATGAAGGGAAGAAACAAAGATCAGCTTGATCCAAAACTTTTATGACCCTCGAAAGGTTTTTAATGGTCGACGCTCATTCAACATTGTTTCCTGTAATGTGGTCCACTTGAGATTGGGATATACCTCATTTTTGGTCTCATACTATAAAATGATTTGAAAAAATAGATGGACGGCATGGATGAAACACATACATCATGGTGGAGCCCACAGGCATTGGTAGGTAGCGTGAATGTGCAATTTGCATGGACGCGGATTTCACGCAGAAGGCCTAGGGATTTTAGGTGGGCTGTGTTGGTGGTTTTGTGGGGGCCTACAGTGATGTATATGATTTATCCACACTGTCTATCCACTTTTTCATATCATTTGGGGGCATAAAATAAAAAATGAGGTAGATATAACGCTCAAGTGGGCCACAATGCAGGAAATAGTGAAAATTGGGTGCCTACATTTGAAAATTTCTCAGGGCCATAGAAGGCCTTGATCATGCTGAAATTTGTATTTTTCCTTTTTCATCAAGGTACAAGTGAGTGTTCAAATTATCTTCGTTATTATCCAAATATCTCCGATATTATCTTTATCTCTAGCTCAGCGATACCGATAACACCGGTAGCGATATCGATAACACTAGTAGTATTAGTATCGCCAATGTATCAATATCGCTAATATAATTGTCAATATTTTCAACTATGTAAATTCTAGGTGTCACTTATATTGCCAATGCATCACTATCGCCAATGTATCGCCAATATTTTCGACTATATAAATTCTAGGTAATACTTGTATCATAAGTGTATTGACGATATTTTAATAATATTGCCAACGTATTGATATCATCAAAATTTTGTTAATTAGAAATTTTTTTATCTCAAAATTTTTCCATGGGCACATGGTTTTATGTAGTGTTCAATTTGTCATTGATAATATTGATAATATCTCAATATTATCGATATCGCAACATGCAAGATACTGAGACCACAATCTTTCGTTTCCTTTCCAATTGTTGATGATTTCTTGGTGAAATATCATGTGTTGTTGATATTTTGCAATATCAATAGATGTTTGGATGGAAGGTTGGAGGGTTAAATTTGTCGGAGAGGATGGTTGGACTGATTTCTTACACCAGCACATGCTTTTAAGGCATGGAAACTTGCTATGTATGCATTCTTTTTGCATTTTTTTTTTTTTAAATTTCTAAATATGCAAATATATACATTTTAACATCTCCTGAAGTTTTGTTGAAAATTCCATTGTTTATCCTATGTTTCCCCGCATTTTTGGTTATCAGCGATATCGATATTGTTTCCATATCCTTAGCCAACGAAACTTATAGCGATACCAATACTACGACAACTGTGACCTTACGAAGAGGTTATATGAGAAATAAACATTACATTGGATTCTAGGAAAGTTTCAACAATAGTTTTATTCAATTTCCGTTGGTTTCTATGGTGTGGTCCACTTGAGTTTTACATGTACTTCATTTTTTGGGTTCACGCTCTATAATGATTTGAAAAAGTTGATGGACGGTGTGGATCAAACACATAAATCATGGTGGGGGCATAAAGAAGTTTCACATGTTAAAAGTTGGTTTTGTATTGCGCAAACAATTTAAAGAGAAAAATGTTCCGTAGGAACTTGAAAAGGGGTTATTTTGGAAGCAAAATTTTGTTTTTATAGAAAAATGTATGGAGCGCATTCCGCATTCACCATTAAGCCAGACTCCTATTGCGGAAAGAATACAATGAAAAATCACTTGGCGCTTTCCTTCTTCCGCGTTAACAAACACCATTAAACATGGACCATTTCCAAATTTCGCGTTAAGTGCAAAAATTCAGTGTTAACAAACAGGCCCTTAGTTGAGAGTATTGGACCGTTTGATTGATTGGATACATATATCGGATTGTTGGATTTCGCACGATGGGCCATATTGGCCATTATGATCGTTGACTCATATTAGACACATGTTTTAGTTATTTTGTTTAGATAGTTTGATTGTTTTGGTTTATTTTATGATTTCGTTGATATTAAGGGTGTTTTGGACATTTTATAGTACTAATGGTATTTTATTTTTATTTTTATTTTTATTTTTTGTAAATACACCCCAGACAGAGCATATAAGGCTTCAACGTGTGAAGCCTAGGGATTTATTGGCTATTGAATGAAATTTTCTTAGTTCTTTGTTTTTGAGCAAAATTCCTGTGATCGGAGTTTGGTGTGAAGCCATGGAGTGATTCCAACTATCTTCCCTCTCTTTTTTACTTCTTTTCAAGGCATTTTTTTCCCACTTTTCTCTCCTTTCATCTCTCTATTTTCTTCTTTTTGTTTTGTTTCATCCCAAATCCCATCCCCACCATCCCCAAAACCCTCTAGACCTAAACCCTACTTGACCATACAACCGTACGGACCACGCCCCTGCCCATACAACCGTACGGATGCAAATGTACTAATGTCCGTACGGCTAGCCCCATTCCCCCCTTCTCTCTCTTTTTGGACCTTGATCCTTCTCCTTTAAAACCCTATAACCCTAAACTTAAAACCTAAAAGCCTAACCTTAGAACCTAGAATTCCAAACCCTAATCTCCCAAATTTTGTAAACCTCAAATCTCCAAACCCTAATTCTTTTAAACCCCAACAAAGCGCAAGTGAATCCTTAGATTTAGATCGAATTCTATGCTAGATGGAAGTTCTACCTTCCATTGGGCCGTTTCGAATTGATAATCTTAAGATCCATCTGTGGGATAGTTGACTACTTGATTTCTTTGGATTTGTGATAGATTGACAAATATTTTATATTTCGATTTACTCTAATAATCGGTTTATTAATTCATTTGCATCATTATAGTTTTGGCTATCCATCCTGCATCAAATTTTGGTATTAGAGCCTAGGGTTTAGCATAGGGTTTTCATATCGCATTTAGGGTAGGTTTTCATATTGTAGTGTCTGGGGTTAGCAGTCTCTCCATTCTCATCACAATGCATCTAGAGTTTTTATTCCTTAGGTTCCTCATTAGATCCCCGGTTTATGCCCCCTCGTGCTGGTCGTGGTTTGTCCTACACCCCACAATGAGTTTAGAACAACTTACTAAGGCTATCAATGCCATGAATAATTGTCTTGTAGCCCTTGAGGGCCAAGGTAGGACCACCAACAACGAATTGGCAGCAACTGACACTCGCATAACCCAGTTGGAAGTTTTCCTCTAGGAAAACTCCGACAATGGGGAAGATGATCAATTTCAAGCAGGAGGTGAAGTTGGAGGAAACTAAGTTGGAAGACGTGGGAGGTCATAGCCGAGGTAATGGCCATGGTGGGGTGCGTACCCACCACCCTTTGGAGAGTATCAAGACCATCATGATCCTGATGAGTGAGTAATGAAGTGTGTGAAGATTGAGGCCCCGAGTTATGATGGTCGCTTAGACCCCAAGGCCTTCCTCAATTGGCTTTCAGACATGGATCATTATTTCGAGTGGTATGATATGTCTAATCGTCGTTAGGTGAGATTTGCTAAGATAAAGTTGGTGGGCCAAGCCAAGTTGTTTTGGATGAATGTCGAGCAGAAGATGGAGAGGTCTGGAGATTACTTGGTCTCACTATGGGCCGAGATCAGGGTGTCCCGTATCGGTTACGATACGGGCGTATCAACCATTACGTATCGGTAACGGCCGTGTTCGTTACGCGATACGGGGCTGTAACGGGCACCCCATCGATTTTGTAGCCATAACGGCCCCGTAATGGCTGTTACGGGGCATAACGGCAGTAACGGTCAGAAAACGGTCAACTTTTTTTTTTTTTTTTTTTTTTTTTTTTTTTTTTTTTTCGCTTTTTAAGGTCCGTTTTTTCACTTATTTTGAAACTTCTTTCTTCCAAATTCTTCTTAAATCATTCTATTGCTATTTTCGACCAATCTAAGCTTGATATTTCAGATAAAAACAACTTATATTAAGAATTTTCTTGATTCAAAGCTCCGTGGGCCATTTTCTAGAAATTCCTCAAAAATAAGTATTTATACTTTTTATTGAATGTTTTACTGTTTTAATGGTAGAATATGATGTGTTAATCATAATAGAAGATATTAATGTCCATTTTACAGATTGTAGATGTCATTTTATATTTTTTAATAATTTTTTTTCTATTTACGCACTATTTTTGGCCCTTTTTATAAAAATTCGAAAAATCAATTTTTATTGAATGTTTTGCTGTTTTAATTTAGAATATGATGTGTTAATCATAGTAGAACATGTTAATGTGCATTTTACAGAATGTTGATGTCATTTTATATTTTTTTATAATTTTTTTCTATTTATGCACTATTTTCGGCCCTTTTTTAAAAAATTCAAAAAATCAATTTTTATTGAATGCTTTGCTGTTTTAATGATAGAATATGATGTGTTAATCATAGTAGAACATGTTAATGTGCATTTTACAGATTGTTGATGTCAGTTTATATTTTTTTATAATTTTTTTCTATTTACGCACTATTTTCGGCTCTTTTTTTTAAAAAATTCGAAAAATCAATTTTTATTGAGTGTTTTGCTGTTTTAATGGTAGAATATGATGTGTTAATCAGAGTAGAACATGTTAATGTGCATTTTACAGATTGTCGATGTCATTTTATATTTTTTAATAATTTTTTTCTATTTACGCACTATTTTCGGCCCTTTTTTTTTTTTTTTAAATTCGAAAAATCAATTTTTATTGAATGTTTTGCTGTTTTAATGATAGAATATGATGTGTTAATCATAGTAGAATATGTTAATGTGCATTTTATAGATTGTTGATGTCATTTTATATATATATTTTTTATAATTTTTTCTATTTACGCACTATTTTTGGCCCTTTTTTAAAAATTTCGAAAAATCAATTTTTATTGAATGTTTTGCTGTTTTAATGGTAGAATATGATGTGTTAATCAGAGTAGAACATGTTAATGTGCATTTTACAGATTGTTGTTGTCATTTTATATTTTTATATATATATTTTTTCTATTTACGCACTATTTTCGGCTTTTTTTTTTTAAATTTGAAAAATCAATTTTTATTTAATGTTTTGCTGTTTTAATGGTAGAATATGATGTGTTAATCAGAGTAGAACATGTTAATGTGCATTTTACAAATTGTTGTTGTCATTTTATATTTTTTTATAATTTTTTTTTAATTTACGCACTATTTTTGGCCCTTTTTAAACAAATTCTAAAAATCAATTTTTATTGAATGTTTTGTTGTTTTAATGATAGAATATGATGTGTTAATCATAGTAGAACATGTTAATGTGCATTTTACAGATTGTTGATGTCATTTTATATTTTTTTTTATAATTTTTTTTATTTACGCACTATTTTCGGCCCCCTTTTTTTTTTAAATTCGAAAAATCAATTTTTATTGAATGTTTTGCTGTTTTAATGATAGAATATGATGTGTTAATCATAGTAGAACATGTTAATGTGCATTTTACAGATTGTTGATGTCATTTTATATTTTTTTATAATTTTTTTCTATTTACGCACTATTTTTGGCCCTTTTTTTTTTAAATTCGAGAAATCAATTTTTATTGAATGTTTTGCTGTTTTAATGGTATAATATGATGTGTTAATTAGAGTAGTACATGTTAATGTGCATTTTACAAATTGTTGTTGTCATTTTATATTTTTTATAATTTTTTTTTTCTATTTACGCACTATTTTCGGCTCTTTCTTTAAAAATTCAAAAAATTATTTTTTATTGAATGTTTTGTTGTTTTAATGGTAGAATATGATGTGTTAATCAGAGTAGAACATGTTAATGTGCATTTTACAGATTGTTGTTGTCATTTTATATATTTTTATAATTTTTTTTCTATTTACGCACTATTTTCGGCCCTTTTTTTTTTAAATTCAAAAAATCAATTTTTATTGAATGTTTTGTTGTTTTAATGATAGTATATGATGTGTTAATCATAGTAGAACATGTTAATCACAGTCACAGCCACAAGTATGTTCTAGAAATTCCTCAAAAATAACTGCAAACACCTACACATGTAAGATATTTTCATATTACATTCATTCTAATATATCTATCATTGATTGTAGATAGTTAGAAAATTAAATATATGAATTTTGTAGTCAAATTTAGGTTATCTGGTTCATAAATTCATCAGACAGTCCGATACAACTTCTCACCAAAGAGTGGACCGTTACACCACCATAAACATGTTCCAATTTATAAATGAATGTATTTGGAATGCGTAGAATATTCCGGATTTAATCCATATTTTTTTATATTTTTTTGGCATTTTTTTTTTTTTTTTTTTTTTGCACCGTTACAGGCCATTATGCCCCCGTATCCGTATCGGTATCGGAGGGCACTGTTATGCCAACTAATGCTGATACAGGATACCTTAGCCGAGATGAAAGAGATCTTAAAGGAAAAGTACTTTCCTCTCTCTCACCGCCAGAAGCTTTTGGATCAGTAGCAATCCCTTCATCAGGGATCAATATTCGTGGTTGATTACATTGCTAAGTTTGATGAATTTATGATGCGATATAACATTCAGGAGTACTTGTGAGTGACCCTTTCCCGTTTCAGGGTGGGCCTCCGACCAGAGTTTTTGCGAGAGCTTATTCCTTACAACGCCAGCACCCTAGAGCATGCCTATTAGGTGGTGCAAGAGCTGGAGTAGGATATGAAATCACAATTTATGAGGTGATTTGACTCTTCTGAATCCACTGTTAGGGCCACTCCTGATGAGGACATCCGAGCACCTTGCAGGGTGTACTAGAGGAGGAGGAGATAAGCTTCAATTTCACTTTGGCTTGGTGACCACTAGTGTTTTAAATATCGACGATATCGGCCGATATATCCCATGATATATCTTGTATCCCACCTGTGCAATACGAAACACCCAAGTAGTGGGATGTATCCCAAATGTTTGATCCGGTGAACAATTTTATTTTATTTTAATTTTTTATTTTTAATTTTCGATCCCTCCCTCCCACACAAACCCCCCTCGTATAAATTAGTGTTAAATCGTTACAAATCCATGATTTTTCATGTTTTGCATGGTATGAAAAATCATGGATTGGGAACTTTAATTTTGAGATTTAAAGGAGAAGGACCAAGTTGCGGAAAATTGAAAAAAAATAAAATCAAAATAAAACCTGTATGTAACCTAATCTAGTGATTCTTCTTTTGCTTTTGAATGTATTGCTTGTGTTTCCACTTATCTTCTTACATTTATAAATTACATGAATAGACTTTGAATATAATTGCATCAATTCAGTTAGACAACGCATAGATTGGGACCCCATACAAAGAAAACCCATTATTTACGCTTGTTTTTTGTAATGTTTTGATTCGTAAGTGTGTATTGATGTCTTTTTAAACAATCACTAAAATTTCGTTGAAAAATTAGACCAATTTCCAATGTTTCCAAGAACAACGATACATTACGCGATACAACTGATATATCCCATGCGATAACCGATATGTATCTATATCCCAAGGGTGCGATATGTAACGCGATACCGATATTTCGAACATCGGCGACCACTACATGGGTCTTGAAGACCCCACATGCATAATCATGCAGGTTTGAAGACCCTACACTAGGAAGATGCATGTGGGTTGCTTATTGAGGAGTTGGACCGTCGAATTGCATGGACATGTTGATCGTGTGTATTGATGTCTTTTTTAACAATCACTGAAATTTTGTTGAAAAATTAGACCAATTTCCAATGTTTCCAAGAACAACGATACATTACGCGATACAACTGATATATCCCATGCGATAACCGATATGTATCTATATCCCAAGGGTGCGATATGTAACGCGATACCGATATTTCGAACATCGGCGACCACTACATGGGTCTTGAAGACCCCACATGCATAATCATGCAGGTTTGAAGACCCTACACTAGGAAGATGCATGTGGGTTGCTTATTGAGGAGTTGGACCGTCGAATTGCATGGACATGTTGATCGTAAGTGTGTATTGATGTCTTTTTTAACAATCACTGAAATTTTGTTGAAAAATGAGACCAATTTCCAATGTTTCCAAGAACAACGATACATTACGCGATACAACCGATATATCCCATGCAATAACCGATATGTATCTATATCCCAAGGGTGCGATATGTAACGCGATACCGATATTTCGAACATCGGCGACTACTACATGGGTCTTGAAGACCCCACATGCATAATCATGCAGGTTTGAAGACCCTATACTAGGAAGATGCATGTGGGTTGCTTATTGAGGAGTTGGACCGTCGAATTGCATGGACATGTTGATCGTAAATGTGTATTGATGTCTTTTTTAACAATCACTGAAATTTTGTTGAAAAATTAGACCAATTTCCAATGTTTCCAAGAACAACGATACATTACGCGATACAACTGATATATCCCATGCGATAACCGATATGTATCTATATCCCAAGGGTGCGATATGTAACGCGATACCGATATTTCGAACATCGGCGACCACTACATGGGTCTTGAAGACCCCACATGCATAATCATGCAGGTTTGAAGACCCTACACTAGGAAGATGCATGTGGGTTGCTTATTGAGGAGTTGGACCGTCGAATTGCATGGACATGTTGATCGTAAGTGTGTATTGATGTCTTTTTTAACAATCACTGAAATTTTGTTGAAAAATTAGACCAATTTCCAATGTTTCCAAGAACAACGATACATTACGCGATACAACCGATATATCCCATGCAATAACCGATATGTATCTATATCCCAAGGGTGCGATACGTAACGCGATACCGATATTTCGAACATTGGCGACCACTACATGGGTCCAGGTGGGCTACATTGAAGACCCCACATGCATAATCATGCATGTTTGAAGACCCTACACTAGGAAGATGCATGTGGGTTGCTTATTGAGGAGTTGGACCGTCGGATTGTGAGGACATGTTGATCGGATGGTTGGATCTTGAGGATGCTTTGATCGGACAGTTGGATCATTGTGATCTTAGATCACATTGACCATAGACTTTAAGATGATTTAGATTTATTTCTATTATCTAGTTGATTATTCATGTTGGATTTACTTTGATATTTAGTTGGACTTTGGTTATTTTAGTAATTTTACATTAAGTAGGGGCAATTGTGTAAAACTTTTTCTCCGAGAGCATCTTTTTGTAAAGAGTCTCTCTTGAGACTATATAAGGGTTAAATGACCAGCCCTAAGGTATGATTTGATGATTTGAATGAAAACTCTTTGCTTCATTTGAAGATTTCTCTTCCTGTGAATGAATTCTCTTGTGAATGGAGATTGATGGTGTGATGCCAAGGTGTGAAGCCTAATCTTTTCTCTCTTATTTCTATTTAAAAAGGTATTTCTCTATTGTCTTTCTCATCTTCTTCTCAAATCATTCTTTTCTTCTACTTTTCTTCTCCAAACCTAAATCCCCTTTATTCTTTTCCTCTAAACCTAAACCCATTCACCAAAACCCATCTTCTCTTATCCCTCTTTCCAACAAAACCCAACCCACCCCATCTCCTTCAAGCCCCACATGTACGGACTGCTTGTCCGTATAAGTCAGTCCGTATGGCTGTACAACTGTATGGTCAACCACCTACTCCCCTTTTTGTTCTTCCCTCTCTTTGACCCTTCTTCCTATCGCTTGAACCCTATCTAAAACCCTAATTCCTATTCATCTATAAACCCTAGTCTTAATTTTCCTAAGCCCTAATCCCCAATTCCCTATGAAACCCTAATCCCTATTTCCTATAAAATCCTAAATTCCCAAATCCTTCCAAAGCCTTAATTCTTTTCAAATCCCTAACCTTATATACACAAACCCTAACCCTAGATTCTCATATCCTTAATCCTAGAGAAACCAAATCAACCCCTTTGAATTAGGCCTAAGCCTATGATAAATTAGAAGTTCGACCTTCCATTGATCATTTGAAATTCATGTTTTATATGGTTTACTTTATTGTGGGATTGTGATTTAGCTTGAAATTTGAATGTTATTGTTTATTTGATTTCTTAGATTTGTAGTAGGTTGGTATATCTAATGCTTTGAATTGCTCTTTAATCCATTTATAATTTCTTTGCATCATATTTAGTCTAGATCATGCATCTTGCATAAACTCCCCAGGGAGCTAAGCCTAATTTTGGGAGTCAATCCAATGCCCCTACTGGTACTCAAACCATTAATAGGGATGTTAAGGGCAAACGTCTAACTAGTACCAGCTCGAGGGTAGGTGAATAAGCGTGGTATTACAACTGCCAATGATATGGTCATTTCTCATACCAGTGCTCTACGAAAGAGCGAAATAAGGGCCTCGTGATTAGCAAGTTTGATGAGGATGCGGATGCTCAGGGCGATTGTGAAGAAGAAGAATATCAGCCTAAAATTAGTCCTAGTGATGAAGAAGTTGAAGGAGTTGAGACCATGCCATTTGTAGTTGTCAGATGTGCCTTGGCCCAGGCTAAAGAGAGTGATTATTGGCGCAGGAATTCAATTTTTCATACTTACGCCAAGCGTGGTGATAAAAACTACAAGTTGATAATTGATAGTGGCAGTTACACCAATGTGGTCTCCGCTAGCATTGGATCTTGTTTGGGTTTGAAACTCATCCCTCACCCTCAACCCTATCGAGTTTAATGGGTTGATGCGTCCTCAATACCGACTTCTCAGCGTTGTATTTTTCCCATTCAGTTTGCTTCCTACAAAGACATGCTGTGATGTTTTGCCTATGGACGTAGGCCACATCATCTTGGGCAGACCTTGGTTGTATGATCGTGATGTGACACTATTTGGCCGTTCGAATATGTGTTCATTTATGTATGAAGGTAAGAGAATAAAGCTAAATCCTCTTCCGCCCAAGAGCACCCCGCAGAAGGAGGACGTCAAGAAGGGTGATTCAAAAGATGTGAGGAATTCCAAACCTAAGTCTCTCCAAATAATAAACGCCAAAGAATTTGAAAGGGAGACTAAGACTGATTCGATAGTGTATGCCCTCGTGGCGAGAGAGGTCCCACCCGAGGTTAGCATAGAGCAATGTTTTAAATAGCTACGCTATGTAGCGTAGTTCAACCTTAAAACTATATAGCTCATGGAAATAGCTTTAGTCGCATGTAGCCTATGCTACATGATAATTTGCATATGCTACAAGCTACATAGGCTATGCTACACTCTACATACCTCACATCACTAGTTATTTTTTATTAAAACGTTAAAATCAAATAATAGTTTCAATGATTTTTTACATTTTTCTATTTTTAATATTTAATGCTTTTAGTAAAAATAATACAAGTAATAGTATTAAATAAGTTTTGTTGTTGTTTCTTTACTTTTATACTTAATGATTACCCTTTCTTATTAGTTTAAGTTCTGTTTGGTTGCACCAAATATCATGAAAATTTGTTAAATTTCATTATTAATCAATATAATTTGGTGAATATCATGGAATTAGTGCAACCAAGCGCAACTTTGATTAAAAATCTAGAAGTAGCATGTAGCTTACGCCTCACGCTTCTAAGGGGTGAACGCTACGCTATATGCTATTTGCTATTTAAAACATTGGCATAGAGATGCCACCTGAAGTGATTCCGGTGGTGGAGGAGTTTAGTGATGTTTTCCCTGAGGAGAGGACCTATCGGATGAGCTTCCACCCATGCGGGACATTCAACATGCCATAGATCTTGTCCCCGGGTATGAACCTTGCAAAGCATGTGGAATTGAAAAAAGCAAGTTGATGAGCTTCTTATAAAAGGGTTCATTAAGGAGAGTTTGAGTCCACGTGCCATGCTAGCCCTCCTCACGCCTAAGAAAGATGGCACTTGGCGCATGTGCGTGGATAGCCTGGCCATCAATAAGATCATGATCAAGTATCGATTTCCTGTTCCGCATCTTGACGACATGTTGGATGTGATGGCCGGTGCCATGATCTTTTTCAAGATTGACCTCAAGTGGATATCATTAGATATGTTTTCACAGAGGAGATGAATGGAAGACAACCTTCAAGATGAAGGACGAGCTATACGAGTGGTTAGGCATGCCTTTTGACTTGACCAACTCTTTGAGTACGTTCATGAGAGTGATAACCTAGGTGTTGAGGCCCTTTATAGGTAAATTCCTGGTGGTATATTTTGACGACGTCCTCATTTATAGTACCTCCAAGGAACAACACATCCACCATTTGAGTCAAGTTTGCGGGGTCCTTAGGATAGAGAAGTTATATGCCAACCTGAAGAAGTGTTCTCTCATATTTGACAAAGTTATTTTCTTAGGGTTCATTGTTTCATCTGAGGGCATGTTTGTAGATCCCGAGAAAGTCAAGGCCATAGTATGTTGGCCCGAATCGTGGAACATTCACGAAGTGCGTAGCTTTCATGGGTTAGCTATCTTCTATATTAGTTGGTTTATGCCTTCCCTAGCTTTTTATGAGTGGAAGTAGATTTAAGGAGAAATCTAAATAGGAAGTAGGGAAGAATGAGGGGAGAGAGAGAGAGAGAGAGAGAGAGAGAGAGAGAGAGAGAGAGAGAGAGAGAGAGAGAGAGAGATTAGTGAACATATCAGCTAGTTGCTCCTCGAACAAATGAATGGAGTTTCAATTTCCTTAGTGACTACCTTTTCACGAATGAAGTGATAATCTATCTTAATGTGTTTAGTGTGCTTATGAAACACAGGGTGCAAACAATATGAATGATCACTTGATTGTCATTTTAGAGAGGAATAACACCAAGAGGAGGGTAACCAAATTCTTGTAGTAGAGTGGGGAGACACATATGTTCACAAGTGGCATGCGCCATCGCCCTATATTCAGTCTCTATGGTGGACTGAGCAACCCCTGATTGCTATTTACTCTTCCAGTTGACCAGATTGCCACCCACAAAGGTGCAATAGTTTGTTGATCATGAAGACTCCCGACACAGTCAACATCAAAGTAACTAGAGAGATGAAGATGATCATGTCGATGAAATCGTAAGCCTCGACTAGGAGCCAATTTCATATAACAGAGAATTCGATACACAACAGAAAGATGAGCCGTACGAGGAGCATGCATAAACTGACTGACGATGCCCACCGCAAATGATAGGTCAAGCCGTGTAATGGTCAAATAAATGAGATGGCCAACTAAGCAATGATACCTGCCGCGATCGGATAAGAGGTCTCCATCATCAAGACTAAGTTTCTGAACAATATTCACAGGAGTAGCAACAGGTCGACACCCAAGCATGCTAGTCTCTGACAAGAGATTGAGAGCGTACTTTTGCTGAGATAGAACAATCCCAACCTTTGACCTAGCAACCTCAATACCAAGAAAGTAGTGAAGAGTACCCAAATCTTTGATTGCAAATCACATTTGTAGAAAATATTTTATGGTAGTAATGCCCATAAAATCATCACTAACCAAGACAATATCATCTACATAAACGAGTAACACCATAATCCCAGAAGTGCAGTGACAGATGAAGAGAGAATGATCCGATTGGTTGCAAACAAAGCCAAAGTCTAACAACATTGCTAAACTTGTTGAATCAGGCCCTGAGGGACCGCTTAAGACCAATCTTCAAAATATCGGTATCGCGTTATGTATCACACCCTCGGGATACATATACATATCGGTTATCGCATGGGATATATTGGTCGTATTGCTGTTGTTGGAAACATGGGGAAACGTTGGAAAATTGGTCGAATTTTTTGATGAAACTTCAGTGATTGTTATAAAAGACATCAATATACACTTATAAATCAAAACATTACAAAAGACAAGCACGTAATAAGTTTTCTTTATATGGGGTCCTAATCTATGCATGTCTAACTAAATTGATGCAAGTATATTCAAAGTCTATTCATATAATTTATAAATGTAAGAAGACGTGTGGAAACACAAGCAATGCATTCAAAAGAAAAATCACTAGATTAGGTTACATGCATGTTTGGCCGCAAAGATTGCAATTGATTTGTGAGAAATTGGAAAATTTTGATTTTTTTCAATTTTCCCCAACTTGGCCAATCTCCTCCACATCTTAAAATCAAAGCTCCCAATTCATGGTTTTTCATGTAAAACATGAAAAATCATGGATTTGTAATAATTTGATATTGATTTAACATGATTTACAGAAAAAAGTATCGAAAATCGAAAATGCTCATCGAATAGAACATGTGGGATATATCCCACTACTTGCGGGTTTCGTATCGCACACGTGAGATACAAGATATATCGGCTGGTATCGTCGATACCTAAAACACCGCTTAAGACCACAGATAGTCTTCTTGAGACGACAAACCCAATTTGAGCTACTGATCAAGGAGAAACCCGGTGGCGGATCCATATAGATTCTTCAGTAAGATCTCAATGGAGAAAGGCATTCTTCACGTCCAGTTGGAATAGTGGCAAGACAGATTTGGAGCCAAAGATATGATCGCATGAACTGAATTAAGTTTAACCACTGGAGAGAGTCTCGAAGCAGTACACACCATAAGTTTGAGTGTACCCCTTGGCGACTAATCGAGATTTATACCTGTTAATTGATCCATCTAAAAGGAACTTTATAGTAAAGACGCAACGGTGCCCAACTATTTGCTTTCCCTTAGCTAGGGAACTAGCTCCCATGTATTTTGCTCAAGAGCTTGCATTTCTTCCATCATAGCTTGCCTCCAATCAGAACTACTAAGGGCCTCCTTTAGAGTGTGAGGAATAGAGGAAGATGAGTCCGTGGCAGCAAAGGACCTAAAAGGAGGAAAGGATAGGATGACGAGTACAAGACTGACTAAGCTTGCGTAAAGCAATTGGGAGATCATTAGAAGAGGAAATGATAATACTTGGATTTCTATTAGAAATGGATGGAATGATGGCAGGATGATTGGTGGAGGATTTCTTCCTTCGCTAATGCACAAGTAATGGATTGAGAGGGTCAGAAGGATGGGAATCCTCATCCAGCAAGGGGATTGGAAGAGGTATACTTTGAGGTAACAAGGTCTCCCCATGATTGGTAAGATGATTATGTAGCAAACGTCCTTCAGATGAGAAGTAGGGGACATCCTAAAAAAAGGTGATAGACGTTGGCATATATCTTTTGTGAGTAAGGTCGTGAATATCCTAGAAAAACACATCTTTTAGATCGATGACTTGTCATTACTGCCATCAACTTTATGAACGAAAGGGAAAGGCTTTATCATGAGGATGTAAAATTTTAAAGGAAGATTTATTCTGTAGAATTCGAGATGGTAATCCGATTAATAAGAAAGATGACGGTAAGTAAAGCATCATCCTAGAAATGTTTAGGAACACACATACCAATGAGAAGTGCGCGTGTAACTTCGAGAAGATGACAATTCTTCCTTTCAACAACACCATTTTGTTGACGAGTTCGAGGACAAGAAATTTGAGATAGAATATCATAATCCTGCCAAAAAATCAAGAAAGCTTTTAACATTTACTCACCCCCATTGTTAGAGTGAAGAATCTTAATGGGGCATTGAAATTGAGTAGCAATTTCATTATGAAAGGCCTTGAACATATCAAAACTTCATGTTTGAATTTCAAAAGATAAATCCATGACTTGTGTGAATGATCGTCGATAAAGGAAACAAAGTATTTGTACCTAAAGACAGAATCAACAGGCTCATGGCCCCAAACATTAGAGCAAATCAACTCAAAAGGTTTAGACTTCCTCTTAGTTGAATAGGGAGGAAACACAATTATATGATGCTTAGAGAATTCACAAGTGTCATATCATATTGGTTTTATGGAAGTAATAGAAGGAAAAACAAGCTTCGGTCTTGATAACGATGGATGCCTGAAGCGATAATGCCATCCAGATATAGCCTCCCTATCTAATGATAAAGCACTCATAGGACTATCAAGGGAATCATTGAGGAAGTAAATCCCTCCACGTTCACTGCCCCCACCAATTGTTTGCTTTGTTTGGAGATCCTGAAAGACACAATAGGAAGGAATGAATGTTATGGAACATTGTAATGATTTAGTAAGGAAACTGACTAACAACAAATTCAATGGAAACGAAGGAAAATGGAGAATGGAAGATAACTGCATGTTAGGAGAAAGGGTGATGGATCCATTTTTAGATATGGGAAATTGGTTACTGTCGGAAAGTGTAACAAAACTAGACTGACTAGTGGGTTTATAAGATTGAAAAAGATGGGAGCTTACCAATCATATGAGAGGTGGCTCCAGAGTTGATGACCCAGGAAAGAGATGAGGAGGACACATGGAGGGCGGCGCGTAACTGGGCTAAGCTAGCATTGGAAGAAGAGATTGGGTCACAAGAATGGCGGCGCATCATGGCATCATATGCTTCTCGAGAGATGCTAACCAAGTCACCTGAAATAGTCATTCCATGGGGCCAATGTTGAAGGTGCTTGAGTCCTCTCAAAATCAGAGGATATGACACTAGCTATATAAGCTCTTGCCCATGAAGGGCACCCAACGATATCCCAACATCGATCAACCATATGGTTAGAGCCACCACAATGAGTACAAGTACGAGAAGAGCCACCACGACCACATCCACATCCACAAAAAAACATGATTCCCATGGCTGCCTCTGTCAAGAGGTCGACCCCTGGCTCGACTACCATTGTCACGACCCTAAATCTAGTGTGTCATTTCTAAGATTGTTTAATTTTAAGTCCGTATCTTAAAATTCAGACATCGGGTTGAAATACGGCTTGTGGCTCGATAACAGAACAACATTATGATCAAGTCAAAATATTCTCAGGGCCAATGGACCTACAGCCAACGACTATCCAGTGTATGATCCAGATTTCGGGGCCTCGGGTCTTACAACCATAGTTAGGAGCATGATTGGTGCTTGGGGAGCTCCAACTTGAAGGTTGGGAACTAGCACCGAAAGAAGGATGATCACCATCTATAAATGCAAATCTATCAATAGTGATAGACGCAACAAAAGATGAGATTATAACTCTCTGAACAACATAATAGACAACTGACAGAGAGGGGAAGGGCTCCATAGTTAAGGTTTGATGACGAACACTTTGATATTTTGAATTGAGTCCAGAGAGAAATTGAATGATCTGAGTCTCTTGATGTTGTTTTCGAATGAGTTTATGATCTTGAGTACAATAAGATGGGAGAGGATTGTACATATCCAGCTCATCCCACATACCACACAAGATAGTGAAGTGCTCTTTTAGGCTTCTAGATTCTTGTCGAAACTTACTTATGTTCGAAATCAACATGTACATCTTGGATATATTGCAACCTTCAAAATACATGTCTCGTATAATATCCCATGTCTTTGTAGCCGATGTTAGAAACATAACAAAATTGCTGATGGTACTCTCCATACTATTTTGGAGCCAAGCCATGATCTAGTAATTTTCCATTGTCTAGGTTTTAAATCGTTCGTCTATTGAATTTGGAGGGTCATCCAAGATATAAGAAAGTTGATCCCTTCCAAAAAAAGCTTGATGGATTGTGCCCATTACAAATAGTTGTTCCCATTCAAATTGACAGTTGTAATCAATAAGGAGTGAGAATTAGAGGTGTACACGAGTCGAGCCGAGCCGAGCCGAGCTTTGCCCAGCTCGTGCTTGACTCGGACAGCTTGAGTCTCAGCTCGTGCTCGGCTCGGCTCCGCCTTCAAGCTTGGAACAACAGCTCGTGCTCGACTCGGCTAGCAGCTCGGTCCAGTTCGAGCCAAGTTCGAGCTGAGCTCTGACTGTACCAGAGACACCGTCTGACTGTACCAGAGGTTCGTCCAGCCAGTGGTTGCTGGTTGGAGGGGTTCATCCAACCAAACCAGAGGTTCATCCTACTGTATCAGAGCCACCCGGCTAGTGGTCGCTGGTCGGATGGGTTCCACTACTCAGACGGACGCTACTCGTCGAAAAAAATGGAGAGAGGGGAGGAGAGGACTTACTTTGGGAGGAGGTCGTTCGGACAGACGCTGGAAGGAGGAATTTCGCCGGGCGGTGGAGAACGACGAGAGTATTGGGCGAATGGACGGCCGATTTGGGCGAAAGGGAGGGAGAAATGGGTTAGGGTCGGGCAATTTGGGCGCTGGACGCTCACTGGGTTAGGGTTGCTAGGTTGGGCAAAATGGGTTAGGGTCTGGCGAATGAGGGTTTTTTTTTTAAAACCCTTATATATGCACTTAAAACTCGATCTGAGTCGAGTCCGAGCCGAGTCGAGCTAGGTCCAGCTCGGACTCGACTTGAAATGTTCCGAGCTCCCAAAAAATGGCTCAACTCGGTTCGAATAGAGTTTTGATCCGAGTCGAGTCGAGCTTTTTCGAGCCAAGTCGTGCGAGTTACCGAGCTAACTCTGCTCGTGTACAGCTCTAGTGAGAATCGAAAGGCCCCATAAGAGCTCTAGTAGTGAGTTTGTCTTCCATGCTAGGTCGAAAACGGGGGCAGATATACAAACAGCACACCAATTATCCAAATCACACAAAAATGGCAGATACACACAACTTTTAGTGTATAGCCGAGGGTGTACATAGTTGAGATATAAGAAATCCCCACATAACAAGCTCAAGGCTGAGAGGAATAGGTAGAAATATGTTAAAAAAGATGCTGGACAACAACCTTCCACAAACACAAGTGATTTCACACGGAAAATGCCCAAAAATGGTTGAACCGCACCATAAAACCCCCCAAAACCATAAATAATCAAATCTTTGAGCAAAAAAAAAAAACTCTTTTGGGTGGTCAATACTAGCCAAACCGACCAACCCCATGTTGGCCTTTCTCAAGAGAAACTATTTTGATTGGAAGAAATCTTGAAAAAACTTGAAATGGACCATTTGTGAGAAAAATCCACAAAAATCACTATAAATCTTCTAAAATCAAGATCCATCAAACCATAGCCTTCATTTACCACATGGTCGTACATATGGTACACATGCTGATGCCAGCTGTACGATAGCTGATCTCAGCAAAATGGGACGGCTGGAAACAAAATAGCAAGTTGAATCTTGGCTTTGATATCAAGTGGAAGTAGATTTGAGGATAAATCTAAATAGGAAGTAGGGAAGAGAGAGAGAGAGAGAGAGAGAGAGAGAGAGAGAGAGAGAGAGAGAGAGAGAGAGAGAGAGGTTAGAGATAGTGCTCGAGAGAGAGAGCAGAGTATACAATATATGTACACACACAAAGGTACAAAATATACATGTGTGCTCAATATTATGCTCTATTCATGGATAGTGATATATGAATACTTGATGACAACTCAGTTTCAACATGTATTTTGGCATAAATTAAGCATTTCTTGAGCAAGTAGTTGATTTCGTCTGTTCATGTTGTTTGTGTACCTACTGACTGCACTATTCCTGTTAACTTTTGACTTGTTTCCCCCAGTTTGTAGAATCTAAAGATAGAATCTTGGCTTTTATTCGGATTTGGAAGCCGAAGGTCTACTTGGGGAGGGGATCCTGTATAATCGGGATTAAACATAATCCCGATTTTAGTGGGCCCCATGCCGTCCACGTAGAATTCCTAGCGCTATGCTGCTTTTCTTCATATAAATGCAATTAGCAGTGTTTCAGTTTTTTTTTTTTTTTTTCCCCTAAAACTTCGGTAATTGCAATTATGCGGAGGAAAGTGACAATGAATCTAACATGGAAGGCATGGGGCCTACCAAATTAGGATCAGTCTTAATCCTGAAGTAGTAAGATCCCATACCAAAATTGTCACTTAATTACTATGTAGAATCGCATTTGGATCCTGTTTGTAACTATGAGTCGAATTCCATCTCTCTATCAAAAAATAAAAATAGACCATTAGTTGGGTTCCTTCTAATTGTGTTGGTATTCAATATTCTAATATTTTATTCATGATTATGTTGTAACATCTTTTCCTATGGTTTCCTTCTATTACATTTCTGTTATAATTTCTAGTTCCAGAACCTTATGATGAATTTTCATTAGAAGCAGAAACTATACATCTTTATTGGTTACAGCTTCCATGTGCAGATATTTCTATATGGTGGATATTCGAAAGAAGTTGCATCTGATAAAATTACCTCTGAGAAAGGAATTGTTCATTCGGATATGTGGTCTCTTGATCCAAGGACTTGGGAATGGAACAAGGTTCTAATGCTTTAAACTTCTAAACTTTCTTCCATATGGCCAATTGACCATATGATCTTACTGTTTTCTCTATGTTCAGTGTTGAACTTTTGGGGTTATTGTCTGCTCTTGGTTCTTTGAGTTCCTCAAATTTTTTGAGATTATCTATATGAATTAATGAAAATTTAGTTCTCAATGTTAACGAATCTTAGTGAAGACTGTTTCCATTATGAAGAAAATTTTCTCCTCTTCTGATAGGTTGACTTTTTTTGACTATCATGCAACTCATTCCATACCATGGTTCGTTTGTTATCTCCTCATCATATCTTCTACTAATGGAACAAAAATTCCCTTGATTATTAGGTAAAGAAAAGTGGGATGCCTCCTGGACCTCGTGCTGGATTTTCCATGTGTGTTCATAAGAAGCGTGCTTTGCTATTTGGTGGTGTGGTGGATATGGAAGTCAAAGGTTAGTTCTTCTTCTTCTTCTTCTTCTTTTATTTATTTATTTATTTTTATTTTAAATTTTAATTTTAAATTTGGAGGATGGAGCCACTCTACATAGTTCTATTAAACTTGATTGTCCATATATATTGTTTACGAGCTCACTAAGGATCTTCCCCGATGTTTTGATATTACTGCAAAAGCTTTTGGTGGTTTATATCCCCTAGGAGGAGGATGATAGGAGAGTTTGGTTGTTAGGTCCTTATGGCCCATTACACATTTATTGTAGGAAGGGGAGGGCGAAAAGCATTGGAATGTAGCCTCTGTTGGAAACCCATCACCTCCCTTGATAATATATCATAGGAGAAGTACTAATGGCCAACACAGTGGCATACCAGGACTAGGGTGTTGGCTCGAGGCCTACCTAGCGGACCTCCAATGTTCATAGCTAATGAGGAGGCATGCACACCACAAAGCAGATAAAGCAAAGTTCCACAAGCATTGTCGTGTGTCAAGTGTTGAAACGTTTTAAAAAAGAAAGAACATTATGATTGTACGGTGAAAGACCAATTATGTTTCTTGGCCTTTTTTCTTATCAAAAGAATTTCCTTCTTGTGCTATAAAGTTTGCAAACAGTTGTTTGAAATAAAATTTGAAAAAACTTATTCCACTACGCTTTGTTCTTCTCCATTTCTTGTTGTTTTTTTCGGATAGTTATAGATTTTAATTAATTTGATTTGTGTATATGATGTTCGGTATTCGTTACAAATGCTAATAAGTTGATTGTGTTAGTTGCCTTTCTTTAAGTTATTAGATATTACTAGCTGGCACCAGGATGCACATTTTTGTGTGTGTGTGTGTGTGTGTGTGTGTGTGTGTGTGTGTGTGTGTGTGTGTGTGCACGTGTGCGTGTGTGGACGTAACGCTAGTAAGCACATGCTTGCTTGTATGCTGATGCAGGACCGATGCATGAACTAAGTAACATGTGAGATCAAATAGTTGAATTAAAATATTTAACAAAAAAACACAAACATCGCTATAATCATCGCAAATATCATGGAAATCAAAAGAAAATCATGCATAATCTTAGCCTAAGCTACCAACATCGTAACACAAGATCATTAAATAAAAAGAAACTAGGATCTAATGGATGTAGGGACATCCAATTAGCATAGGGTATAGTCTATTTCAAAATAGGAAACCTAATACGATATAGGGTGAAAATTAGGGTTTGGGTAATTTGGGAAAGTAGGAAAATTAGGAATTTTAGGTTTAGGGTTAGGGTTTCAGGGATGGAAGAAAGGGGTTTTGATATAATGATGGTGGGAAACTAAAAGGGGCAGGTGGGATTCACACGTGTGGCGTGGGAGGATGGGTTTAGGTTAGGGTTTGGATTGTGGATGGGTATGAGAAAGTAGGGTTTAAGAGAAGACGAAGATCTGGGATAAAAATAATGAAGAACCTGAAGAAAATACCTGGATAGGGGAGAAAAGAGAAGATGGTGTGGGGATAGATGGAGACCTCGCACCTCTGTTGATAAATATTAGCTTCGCACCAATCTTCCTTCCAAATCGCATGGAAGTATCTTCAAATTGCATGAAAATGGAAGAAAAAAGCAGGAGCTTTTTTTTTTTTTTTTTTTTCCCTCTTTTTATTTTTTGTTTTTTATTTTATTTTTATTTTTATTTTTATATCACAAAATCCAATGGGGTTGGATCTCCACCCCCCTGTGCTTTTATTATTAAAAATTCAGCATAATTACAACTATGCCACTTAAGTGAAGTGTCTCATGGTCCAAAATAAGAAAAACATTTATTATCAATCTCAACCATCAAATAAATCCTAAAAATAACAAAAAACATAAAGAAAGCAAGATCAGAGTCCGATGGGCCTAAATCTAAAAGATTTGGTGGCCCGATGGCCTGATCGACAAGATCCAACAGTCGGATCGACACAAAATATCAATCTTATGACTAAAATGATATCCTAAGCAGCTCACATGCATCATCCCAAGGTGAGGTCTTCCTGATGCACGTCTAATGCATGTGGGGTCTTCAAAATGGCCCGGCGGGCCCCATATTGAACTCGTCTCTCATCCACAAAGAAAGTTGCATTAATGTGGGTGGTTGTCTCCATCTCCGGCACATTTGAGTAGGTCCTCCGATATCCCCGTCATATGCGGTGTCGGTTCTAAGGTTAATTATCAAATATATATTTAGATGCATGTAATGTTGTTGAACCGGAGTCAAATATTGATGCTACTATGCTTGCTTTATTGTAGTTTGTGAACTTTCTTGTTTGATGACCAAGCTTATGTCAAACATTTGGAATTATTTATATTTCAAAGTTATTTGTTCCACCAATGTCTAAGCCGTAGTCCAGGAAATTCATTTCACCTTGCAAATGCCAACATTTCTTGCTTTGGGTTTCCGGTACTCATTTCATGCTTCTGGTTAAATGCTATTCCTAGTTTAAAATGAGACATTTTGCATCCCTTATGTTGTTTCCCTTGTTCAGTTTCTTAGTCTGATAACTTCGGCTTAAATGTTTTTACTTAATTTCATGCCTATGTTCCTTATAATTCTGTGCATATTTTTACAGGTGATGTGCTAATGAGTTTGTTCTTGAACGAGCTTTATGGCTTCCAGTTAGACTGCCATCGATGGTATGGCCTTCTCTTCTTAGTTATTTAGATTTTTCTGTGGCATATGCGACTTTAGATCTGAGCAATTTATTTTTCTTAAATTTTATTTAATGAAACAATTTTAAAAGGAAAAGAAAAAGCTAGTATTAACCAAATCTAGTTAAATGATCTAGGCTCTGAATATCAATTGCGAGGGGCATATCGTTCCCCACCCAAAACTAATATAGTAAAGGCTGTATCGGACATGTGTCTGTACATGACAGTCTGTATCGGCTGATATTGTTTTTTGCCGACAAAATTATGAAATATTTCATATAAATGAAAAAGAAAGAGAAGCAAAAGAATCTCTCTCTCTCTCTCTCTCTCTCTCTCTCTCTCTTGTTTTGAACATGTATTCAATCATTTATTGGACCATTCTATGGTAAGAATGTTGTCTGTTGGCATGTCATTGAAAACTGAGTTTTTGAGACTTGGACTTCTAAATTTGGTGTTAAAGCATTTGGGAAATAGGTCTTAATTTTCAAGGATTCTAATCAATTGATAAGAAATTATCAGCTATTATCTATGATCTGTCTTCATGGCTCAATCTATCACCAAATACAAACTAAAATTTAGAATTTGGAGTCTATTAAAATGCAAGTGATTACAGTAAAAATAAAGTAATTATATGCACGTTATTACATTTTATCAAATACTGGGTTATGTGGAGAGGGGGTGGGCCTTGACAGCAGTTGGAGGGCTGTGTAACATTGAAATTTATTTGTTTAATATGTTCAATTCTAACTGATATATAGTTATTATAAACATGACTAGCACAAGAGTTCCTCTTCACTTCAATTCATCAATTCACTCTTCACCTGCTCATGTTGCCTCTTAATTGCCCAACACTCTGTCGCATATAGCATAATGGTCTAATAGTTGTCTAAAATTCCACGTGTGCACCGGGTGGTAACTGATGACAGTGATGCAAGAAATCTGCTGAAATGAAATCTGAACGGTTTCAAAGCAAATCCTGATCCAAACTTCATCAAATCCACTACCAAGTTTTAGGAAAACAGAAAATAAATGACTTCAGATGGAATGAGACAACCTACTGGTTGTTATGCGGTAAGGCCCGTCTCCACAACACATGATATTGTCCGCTTTGCCGAAGCTCACTGATTTAAAACGCGTTATGCCTGTTAAGGAAGGAACCCAACTTATAGCCACCACAACTTCGGATGACGCTTCCGATGTGGGACAAAATTCCACCTTCACTGTGTGCACAGCAGCCTGCTAGCCACTTTGGGGCCTGCCCACATGTGCGCCCGCCCACGTGTGACTACAGTGACGGGGCGTCACATATGCTACTATTCACAAAGCAAGTAACCCCACTTCTTCTACTGAATAGGAACACATGCTAGAAAACTCTTTTCTTTTATTCAATCATCATAACTACCCACAAATGTGGCCCTTTGAGGCCCTTCTATAGGCTGTATATGGAATTCTAGATTGTTTTCCAGATTCGTATCTACATTTTCTTTGTAATCTAAATGATAACAAATCCCTTATTTGCTGTAAAACTTCTGTAGTAGAAAAGTGGTAATGGATTTGAAGGATGAATAACTGTAGGAAAAGTTGGATATGGATGGTAGAAGGTGGGGGCAGGATGGGTGTGGCTTCGCACCACGTTAGTTAGCCCTTCGAAGAAGGGAGAGTTTCGCACCCAATTGTATTTTCGCAACTCGGAGAGGAACAGGAAAACACAGAAATTTTATTCAATCATCAATGAGAAAAAAAAAAAAAGACCACAAGGAGTGCCTATTTATAATAAAATCCTATATCACAAAATTCGCGCCATGTGCGTGCCCTATTACTTGGAGACGAAGTAATAAAAAATAACAACTATTCAAAGCAATCTAAACCGTCAATGATATTCCTAATAGCAATAATAAGCAAAACTCAAAGTACTAGATCATCTCGAATAGTGGGCCACGATGATGAGATCCCACGACGGGATTCATATGAAGATCGGGTTCACTTCATGGAACCAAAACACAGTTCCCCAGCTAGGAGGTCCCCCTTAGGCGTCGTCATCGATCCAGATCGATGGTGGGGCCCTCCTTGCGTACGTGCATAGGGGGGCGTGCATATGCGCGTGATGTACCCATCAGTTGGTTTTATGAGCTGGGAAGAACTTTTTAAGGAACTCCTGGCTCATCTCTGCCCATGTGCTAATGGATCTAGGCCTTAATGAATGAAACCATGATTTGGCCTTTTCTTTTAGAGAGAATGGAAATAATTTAAGAATAATTGTATCAGAAGGAACATCATTAAAATGTATGGTTGTAACAATCTCTTTAAATTCTTTAATATGCATATATGGATTTTCTGAATGAAGTCCATGGAAGTTAGGAAGTAATTGAATTATCTCAGGTTTGAAGTTCACGTTTCTTGTATTGATTGGGACAATTATGTAGGAAGGTGAACTTGTTCTCACCGGTTGTAAATAATCTCGTAAAGTTAGAACCGGTGGAACCAGATGCACTTCATTCTCATCACGCACTGTCCTAATAGGTGGTGTGTGATGCACAGGATCTTCATCAACTTGATGTTCTTGAGCCATGCTCTCAGATGATATTTCAAAAAAATTTGAGGATTTTCTAGCTTGTCAATGGATTTTTCAACCAAACCTTCTTCTCTCAAAGGTCTCAGAGTATGGTCCCTTACTCATGTGGGCATGAACCACACCAAATTTTTAATTCTATTTTCTAATTCCTACAACAAGTATGGAAAGCAAGTAGAGGGAAGAAATTACCAGAAGAGAAGAACTAGAATTGAAGATCCTACAAAAACAGAACTATGTTAGCAATGTTAGAAGAAGAAAGAAGAAGGAAAGAAAACAATTAAAGATGATTCCTAAAAACCCCAAATTAGAAAAATTCAGAAAATAAGAAAAATCATAACCTAAACTAACCCTAATCTTAACCTAATTCTAATACCAATTAATCTCAGAAAACACAACCGTAGTCCTCGACAACGGCGCCAAAAACTTGTTCACAACCCCAAGTGCAGGGTAGATATGGAGTAATAACTCGGTGAGACCGAGGTCGAATCCACAAGGACTAAACTTGTACGTATTCTGAATTTAACTAGAATCAGAACTAGAAGAAGATCTAAATCTAAATCTGAAATATTAGAGAGAGTAATTGTGAATAATTGTTTAAACTATCAATTAAAAGGTGGGAACTAGGGTGCCAAGGATCCACTTGTAGCAATTGAGATGCTACCTTACTTGATTCAAGAGATCCAATTGGAATCAGAGTCCTATCTTATCCAGTTGGAAGAAGAGACGGTCAGATCTCTGAACTTCTCATTGATCCAGTTTTCAATGGAGGAGAATTGTGATGATTGGAAGGGATTATGTCACCCAACCATGCCCAGGGGACAATGGAAAACAACAGGATTCACCAATCCAACAATCTCAAATTAAGAAAAGAAGATTTCTAAAGCTATCGCAGATCTATTGTAATATAAGTCACAACAAACCATTGAAAACTGAAAATATTCCTTAAAATCAATCTAGAATTCAATGAAGTTCAAAATAAACATGAATCAAAGCATGTAAACATCCCAATCACACTATAAGCTTCACCTCTTAGCCCTAGCTAAGAGGTTTAGCCAACCATAGACATGATTGAACTAAAGACTCTTAAACAAAACATAAAAATCAACTAAGGAAGAAGAAGAAAAACTCCTGGACGGCGGCTCTGCTCTTTTGCTCCACTCCTCAAACCCTAGAATATGCTTTGGAGCATTCTAGGAACTCCTATTTATAGTTGGGGAACTCCAACTTTCGCACAAAGTTGGAAAAGTCTGGAAATCGCCTCAAATTTACGTAGTCCGCGCAAAATCTGCATAAGCCTTGACTAGTCAAGAGGAATCCTTGACTGGTCGAGGATCGTGCGAATTTAAAAGATAATGTTGCTGGAGTTCGAGCCGAAGTTTCCTAGGCTAGTCGAGCCAGAGCCAGGGCTGGTCGAGCCAGAGCCAAGGCTAGTCGAGCCAGAGCTTAGGCTAGTCGAGATTTACGCAAATTCACTTCAAATCTTCAAGTCTCTTCATTCCTTACTTGGTTTTCTTGGATCTTTGGTATGTGAATTCTTCAATCTTGGTCTCCTAAGATCCATCATTTGCCTAGGTGATTCTTGAGCATTAAGTCCATGCTTTTAACATTCTTTTCAATCCAAGCTCTCAGATTCACCTTGTAACATGAACATGTATAAAATATAACATTAAGCAGTATCATGTTCATAAAACCAAGATATAGATAGGGGAAAATATGCAAGATTTGACACTCAACATTGGTGCTACTCCTAAATTCCCTCCAATGCATTGATTTCTACTTCTTTCCTTGTTTTTCTGCTCATCCATCTCCGCATCCTAATTTCAACTACACTCATCCTATTGATATGTTGTTCCCTAACTACTCAACATTCCATCCCATAAAACATGATAGGTCTTATACAGTGTTTTCAATATCTTGCGATATTACCAATATATCCCACGGTATATCTCCTATCCTAGCTGGGCGATACGAAACCTAGTATTAATATCCATTTTTCATGGTATCGTGCAATATATCGCACGATATCGCGATATATCGTGGATATCACAATATCATGCGATATATCCGCAACCCTCCTTTATAAATTCGTAATGTATCATGCGATATATCAATATCGAGTGTGATATTGAAAGAGATAAAAGGAAACCAACGGTGTTTTGTCTGGAAAATCCTAAAAAGTTCACAAAAATCATTTTTTTCCTTTAAAAAAAAAAAAAAACACTTCTTCCTAGTACATTGTAAGGTGATTTCAACCAGTCCAATTTAGTTTGTTGGAAGGAAATTTTTGAAATTTCTCTGAAATTCCGATCGGAAGCGTCTCAAGGATGGATTTTAAACGGTGCGTATTTTTTAGTTTTGATTTTTTACTATTATTATTTTTTTTTTTTTTGATTTTTTTTTTTTTTTTTTTTTTCCGTTTTTGTGTTGTAAATAATATAAAATGGTAAGAAATCAATGATTCTTCATGTTTTGCATGAAAAATTATGGATTTGGACCTCAGATTTCAAGATTTTAGGGAGATGGGCTGACTTGCGGAAATTGAAAATTTCCTAATTTTTTTCCAAATCAATTGCAATCTTAGTCTCCAAACACGAAATCAAACATGTATATTACCTGATCTACACATTCTTGGTAATTTGGGGATTTTTTGAAAAGATAATTTAATATAAATTAATATATATATATATATTCTCGATTAGGACCCTATATAAGGGAATCCTATTATGTGCACTTGTTTTTTGTGATTTTTTAAATTTTATTTTTAAGTGTGTAGTAGTGTCTTTTTTAACAATCCTTGAAGTTTCATTGGAACATTCAACCAATTTCTCAATGTTTCCCCATGTTTCCCAACAACGGTGATAAATTATGCAATACAACCAATATATCTCATGTGATGACCGATATATCTTGTGCGATAACCGATATGTACCTGTATCCTGAGAGTGCGACACATTATGCAATAATAATACCGAAAACATTGGTCTTATAGCCATCCTATAAAATTTCCCTTTCAGTTCGAGTGGTACATGAAGATCACATAAAGCCCTAGAGGCTGATTGGATATGTGGGTTCGACAGTCGAATTTGACCGTTGATTTGTCTAGATCTGTCATCAGGCCATGGATCTAATTGTGCTTCTTAATCAAGTTAATCTGGACCCTTGATATGGTCTAAATATACACTTTGGAACAGTTTACTGGTCCAGATATTTAGTCTGGATTGCTGGGTGGTCCATACTTCAACCTTCAAGTTTGGATCTTTAATCAGGATCCTTGGATGGGCCTGATCTTTAATCTGCCAGCTTGCAGGGCCATCTGGGACCATTTGATGGATGTATGGTCTGGATGCATCAGCTAGCCATCAAATTATATGGGAGATGGCTATAGAACTGTTGTTAGTATCCTATATATCTTTTTATCTCATCATATTTGCATAGTTGCATCAGCCGAAGAAGCACATGGATGTGATAGACGAGAACTTACTGCAGTGTTTCCTTCTTACTCTCTTCTTACTGGTGTGTTTTAGGTATCCTTTGGAGCTGCGGAAGGATAAATCAACCAAAGATAAGGTAGTTATGTAGATACCTTTGAAATGCTGAGCATGTGCTCAGGTCATTCCATCCTCAAAGTTTTGACAGAAGTTTCTTGATGCATTGATTGTAGTTATTAGCTCGTACTTTTACATTGTTATTTCCTCGTAGGCAGATTTAGTCATTCCTTTTATTTTTAGTTTTCTGATGTGGCTGTGTTTTTTTAATGTTCCATGATTTCTCTCCGTAGTCAAGAGGGAGTAAGAGGTCAGGCCAACAATATAATGACTGCCCTCTTGATGACAATAATGGTCAAAATGATCCTGAGAAGGCCGATGCAATTGGACGAGATGAGAACTATGAAGCAGCACCTGATACAGAATATGGCGTTCAAGATGTTTCTCACAATATGACGAGGAATCTTACTTTTGATGATGGTGGGTGTGCCAATGTATCCGATGCGAAGTGTCAAGAACAGAACACTAGTTCTGATATGCAAACATGCAATTTATCTGAGGTTGGTTACTCTTGCTGATGTTGACCCTGTATGTTATACATGTTTCTTCTTCAATAATTAACTTGTGAAACTTTTGCAACTTTTAGACAGTGAAGCCTTGTGGAAGAATCAATGCTTGCATGGTTGTGGCAAGAGATACCTTGTACATCTATGGAGGCATGATGGAAGTTAAAGATCGTGAAGTTACCCTTGATGATCTGTACATGCTTAATCTCAGCAAACTTGATGAATGGAAGTGCCTTATACCGGTGTGTTACCTTTCATTTCATACTGTGCTCAGGATACTCATGGTTTTTTGTTACGTTTCATCCTTATATGCTGTTCAGTTGATGACAATGTGTTCAAAGAAATTATTTTTTTATGCCATAAACCACATGAATATGACCACTCATTATCTGATGTTTTAGAGCCGATAAATATGATACCCTGTGTCACCCCCTTGAGTATTTTCATCCTTTTTACAATTGCGAAATGACATCATTGAAAGTTGAAACATCTGTTAATTACTTTAATTTTGTATCTTCTTTGGGAGGCTTTTAGTCAATTTATTGTTCTTAATTCTCATACCAATCAGTGTTTTGAATTATTTGTCAGAATGCGATGTATATTTCCAGCATTTCTTGGAATCCGTTTTCTGCATTCATTAGGTTGAGGAAAGAACTTTCTATATACCATATTATATTACATTATGAAATTCCATTTGTCTGGTAAAGATCTATGCACACATTATCAACCATGTAAATGAAGAGCATGCTAGTGATGATCATGGTGAATAATGATATCTATGCCAGGGGCACTCATTGCTTCTTGAATCCAGCTATCTTGCGAAAGTTTACTCTTTTCCCTTTAACCGTTTCTCTTTCTTGCATGCTCTCAGGCGTCTGAATCTGAATGGTTAGAGGTTTCGGAGGATGAAGATGAGGATGAGGATGATTCTGAAGGGGAACAGAGCAATAGTGGAAGTGACAGCGTTGAATCAGATGAGGAAGATGGTTTGGAGGTACCTCTCCATTCAGGTTTCTACCCCAGCATGCATATGCACATGTTTGTTTTCTTGTGATCTTTTTTTCCCAAAAATGAGATCCATTATTTCCCTTCTTGTTTGTTACCTTTCAAAAAGAATAAGAAAAAAAAACAATAACGAAAACAAAACAAAATTCACTTCTTTTTTTAATCCCGAATCTGTTCAATGTTGCATTTGTTTTTCAGAAGATCTAAGAGGGTAATTGATCCAACTTTGATATTCTCACTATTTTTTTCTATCAATTTTGGGATATGTCTTTTGTAGTTTTTTCTAAGAGGTAACCATATTAATGTATGATTGCTCATTATTATTATTATTATTATTATTATTATTATTATTATTATTATTATTTTTCTTTCCAAATGTTCATTTACTGAATTTTAAGTGATATTGGTTATTTCCATTTCAATCAATCATCACAATAAAAGTGAACCCTATATGCTATTTTTTCTTGTGAGTTTTGGGAAGGAATTTTTTCTATGCTGAGGTAATACCAATGGAGCACAAGAGTGGCCATGACCAAAATATCCAATCAATGGATTTCTCATTGATTGCATCCATGAAACTATCTGATAAGTTAGTGGACCCACGTGATGTAGTAATAAACATTGTTTGAAATATCGGTATCGCGTTACGTATTGCATCCTTGGGATACAGATACGTATTGGTTATCGCACGGGATATATCATTTGTATCGGGTAATTTATCGCACTTTTTGGGAAACATGGGGAAAATGATTAAATTTTTCAATGAAACTTCAAGGATTGTTAGCAAAGACCTTAATACATACTTTTACATCATAACATCTAAAAAAAAGAAGCGCACATAATAGGTTTCCTTTGTATAGGTTCCTAAAGCTATGAGTTGTCTAACTGAACTAATGCAACTATATTCAAATTGAATGCATAACATTTAGGGTGTATGTGATGATCATTTCGTCAAACACTCCTAAATACTTTGCAATTAGTCTCAATTGACAACTGGTTGAAGGGAAATTTTCAAAAAAAATTATATTTTAATAATTTTTCTTTTAAATTTTAATAAAAAATTATTTTTATTTTCCAAAAATTGAGAAGGAATTGACAAATCAGTAGATCAATCCTCATACATACTTGATTTCATGTTTGGAGTGCAACATTGCAAGCAATTTGGGAGAAATTGGGGAAATTTTGAATTTTCCCCAATGTTCCCCAAATCAGACCATCTACACTCAAAATTTGAAATTAGAGTGTATGTGATGATCATTTCATCAACTACTCCTAAATACTTTGAAATTAGTCTCAATTGACAGCTGGTTGAAGAAAATTTCGAAAAAAAAAAAAAAAAAAACTGGAGAAAATGAAGAACCAATGGATATTGAAATCAAAGCTCCATGATTTTTCATGCAAAACATGAAGAACCAATGGATTTGTAACAATTTGACACTGATTTAACATGATTTCAATGAAAAAATGGATCAAAAATTGAAAATGCTCACCGGATGAACATGCGGAATATATGCATTTCGTATCGCATAGGTGGGATACAAGATATATCGTGGTATATATCGGCCGATATCGTCGATATTTAAAACATTGGTAATAAATGACGACCGAATGATATGAATGTGAACTTAGTGAGCTGTGACTAATTTCCAGAAGGGTTGTTTGGTTACGACAGAATTTAGGGATTTTTTTTTTCATTGGTGTTAATATTTTTATTAAAACAGATGGATGAGATTAGAAATAATGGATTGTTAGTTAGTTAGAATAGGGTTTCTTTCACTTTCAAATATATGTGCATGTAAAGATTCTTTTATGAATGAACTGTGAACCGCTAATAAGCAAAGTCTTGGTTAATCCTATGTTTGAATTTATTTTGGGGTTTGATGCACTTACCGGTGGTATGATTAAATTAGCACCTCTAGGTTTTATGTGGCTTCAAATCAAAATTATGAATCAGGTGTCAGAGCATATTGTTTCAATTCATCTGTCCTGCATCAGTTTTGGTACTAGAACCAGTTCAATTCCATGGGATGCATTTGATGTCAATGATACCGTACCTTCAAGTGGTGATCTATTTGGTACTAACTTTTTGGTGTAAGGCTTTTGAGATGGTAATTAATGGAAGCAGGTTTGAGAACTTCTTGTCCCTGAAGAAGTGGTAATGTGATTGTCCAAGTGGGGATATTTTCTAAGGTGGGTAAACATCAAACTTAGTGATACATTTTAATGTGTCACTTTTGGAGGAATTATTTTAAATATGTTTGGTACATTGTCAGAAGAACCACTGCTATATTCTTCTTGGAAAACTGTGGATATAAGATTAAAACATTATCCATGATGAAAAAATGAATACTTGGTCATTCAAGATGGATTTGAAGGAATTTGTCATGAAAACATTCACTAAGAAGGCCACTAGTCCCTAGAGGCCATCAGAAGAAGAGTTACTAGAGAAATTGACCAACAAACTGAAAGAAGCGCCAGTGGATGAATCTGTGGGTGGATCTGCTAATTGATCTATGGGTTTTTTGATGGATCAATGGCTGGATAGGGAGAAAAAGGGGGAATCATCATAGAGATCGAAAGATGAGTCGATGGATTGAGTAATGTACAGATTGATGACAAAATTAACTGTTCTATTGACAGGATGTATCAATAGAATGAATGCGTTGATCATGCCCCAATGATCTGACAAATGATTCACGGTCTAAATGTGAGATGTGATCACAATGACTACGGTCCATGATCAGATGGAAAAATCAGCTGTGCACCTTATCATGGAGTATGGTGACAGGCAGGCCAATCTTACAGGTCTGGCCTGAATAAAATCTAGGCTGAAGCCAACCTCTGCCCTGGTCCATTGACAGCCTTAGAAGCGGGTATACTATGAAATAAATGCAGGCCAAGTCAATGGACATGTACAATGGTTCTATCTGAACAATAAGTTTCTTCCAAACTGGGGGGAGTGGTGCAGTCCAAGAGTGGCCATGATCAAAATATTCAATCAGTGTATTAGGTCCATGAAACTGTCTAATCAATTAGTCCAGCTAAATATTTTTTGGCTGGATACTTGACGGTCGAATAGATCCATACTATGTTCTAATTGACCTGTGGGGCCATGTGGTCCATGCTATTGGATTATTTCATACATTCAGGAGCTTTTCATGGGAAAAAAAAAAAATCATTTATCAACATTTTCTACATAGCCTTACTTCCATCACTTATTTTTCGCGTCATTCTTTAGGTACTAAATGTTGTCCAAATTATACACAAAATTGGTCCATTTCCTATTGTATTAGCTTTCGAATGATCCCAAGATCATTCGATTATAACATGAATGAGTGAGTTGTGACCAATTACAGGAATGGTTGTGATGGGATTTAGGGATATCTTAGTAATTATTAATGTTTTATTAAAATAGATGATTGGAGTTATAAATAATGGATGGTTAGGATTAGATTCATGTTCCTTTTGCTTTTGGAAGTATAGATACATGTAAAGAAAGTTTTAGTTAATCTTGTGTTTGGATTAATTTTGGGGACGTTACTCCAATTGGTGGTGTGATTCAGCTAGGAGATGGTTTGATGTGACTTCAAACCTAAGCTTTGAATAAGGTCTTAGAGTGTTTTACTTCGATTAATCTGTCTTGCATCAAATGGCCATTTCACCTGTAGGCTAAAATAGTTCTGAATATTACACGAAGGGGAAATCTAAGCTTAGCTAGAATATAAAAATAAAAAAGAGAGCAAAAAAAAAAAACAAAAAAGAAAAAAAAAAGGTGTAGCTTAGCTAGAATATCTTCTTCAAATCTTCGTTCATAGACTTCTTCAAGCAATGTTGAAAAGATGATTAGCATCTCCCAAGTTGACTGTGCTAATCAGATGCAATCAGTGTTCGAAATATCGGTATCGCGCTATGTATCGCACCCTTGGGATACAGAAACGTATCGGTTATCGCATGGGATATATCGTTTGTATCACATAATGTATCGCACTTTTTGGGAAACATGGGGAAGCATTGGGAAAATGGTTGAATTTTTCATTGAAACTTCATGGATTGTTAAAAAGGACCTTAATACACACTTTTAAATCATAACAACTCAAAAAAAAGGTACACACAATAAATTTTCTTTGTATAGGGTCCTAAGTTATGCGATGTTTAACTAAACTAATGCAACTATATTTAAATTGAATGCATGACATTTATATATGTATGGAAGACGTGCATAAAAACACAACCAATTTATTGAAAAGCAAAAGAAATAAAAATGGACAAATATACATATAAATGATAGGGACATTGTGGCCTATATCGTTTCATGCGCTAGAAACTTAGGTAGGGCTCACCGTGATATTTGTGAGAAATCCATCCTACCCATTTGTTTTGTGAGCTCATTTTAGGACATGGTACCAAAAATGAGCCGATCAAATACTCAAGTGGGCCAAAAACGTGTATATTTTATATCCAAACCGCCCGTCCATTTGGCAAGCTAGTAGTAACGCTTGAGATGAAAAATAAGTAAGATCCAATTATCAAGTGGACCACACTGCAAAACGTAGTGGAGGATTGAACGTCTACCATTGAAACCATTTTGACAAAAGTTTTGGATCAATATGATATTTGTTTTTCCTCTTCATCCAGGTATGTGTGACCTTATGAACAGATTGGATGGAAAATAAATGTTATGGTGGGTCCTACAAACATTTTAATGGTGAGAATCATTGTTCCCACGGCTATTTGTGGTGTGGTGAGCTTTGGATATGACTTATTTTTGGGCTCATGATCTAAAATGATCTTGCCAAATAGATGAACGGGGTGGATATAATAAATACATCATTATGTGGCCCATGTAAATTTGATCTCATTTGAACCATTCGTATAAGTTGGAGCGTCGGCGCTCGTCTTCACACCATACAACTTGTGTGGTACAACAGCCAGTCCTGTGGGGTCCACCTTGCTGTATATATATTTTATCCAGGTCGTCCATTTATTTTTTCATATAATTTAAGAATATTATTCCAAAAATTAAGAAAATTTAAATCTTGGGTGGACCACACCAGAAAAATTAAGCAGATCCATATCATTTAATGGTTAAGTGTTCATTAATCACTGTTTGATGTGGTGCGGTCCACCTGATATTTTTATGTGTTCGATTTTTGGGATGACATCATAAAATGGGCTATAAAAACGAATGGATGGAGTGGATCTACAACGTATCATCAATGTGGTCCCTACAATAAGCGTAACACCCAATAAGTTGTTTCTCACGTAGCACCGATCCAACAAGTGCATTTACGGGTGCATTTTATTTTATGCACTTAGTAAACACCGTGGGATCCACCGTGATTTATATATTTTATCCACTCCTTTAATCCATTTTATCAGATAATTTTAGGGCTTGATCCCAAAATTGAAGCATATCTAAAGCTCAAATGGACCACACCACGGGAAACAATGTGAATTGAACATATACCATTGAAAATTTCCTAAGGGCCACTGAAGTTTTGGATCAAGCTCATATTTATGTTTTCCCTTCATCCCTATTTCTGTGATCTAATGAATAGGTTGGATGACAAATAAACATCACTGTGGGGCCTGGAAAGGTTTCAACGGTTGAAATCATTATTCCCACTGTTTCATATGGTGTGGTCCACTTCAGCTTTGGATATGCTTCAAATTTGGGATCAACCCCTTAAATGAGCTGTAAAAATGGTTGGATGGCGTGGATAAACCACATACATTCACGATGGGCTCCACAGAGTTTCATCAGTAAGTTAAAGCGTACGAGTAACTCAGTATGCAATCGGATTTCTAAAGGGACTTCAGCGGAGGAAGCCGTATTTCGAAAGAGGGAAGAGGTTCCAGAGATTCTGAACCCTAAAATCTCAAATCTTCTCCTCAATACGCCCGATTTCTCGCCGAAATCTCGGTTGCAGAAATCCCTTCGTCGAAATCTTCGTTGCAATGTGAAATCTCCATTGCGATGTGAAATCTCCATTGCATTCAAAGAAAAAATAAAGGGGGAAATCGAAATTACCGCTGTTGATGGAGTGGCCCATCAAATTCGACCTCCGATCATGCAATCTGAGTCTACAGGTACTAAAATCCTCCCTCTAGCTTTTCCTCTCTGTTTTTTTTTTTTTTTTTTTTTGGTAATTACGAACCCCACAGATCCAACGATGAGTGATAGTATCGATGATATCCATGATATCGATCATAATGAGGTGATATCCTACGATGTATCGCACGATAGAATCATTTTTTCTCTTTTTTTGAACTTCCGAGTGGTTTCGTGTCGTTGGACAGCGATAACGATAATATCGGCCGATAGTATCAATATTGCGAACACTGGATGCAATTAGTTCAATTTCTTAGAATAGACGAACAAGGATTCCATTATAAGTAGCGCAAGAATTAGAGCAGATAATGCACAATTTCTCTTTTTAGTCTTGTTAAGAAACTTTCGGGAATTCTTGTAGAGAACTGCATAGGACTGCCAGCCCTATGGTAACTGTAGTTACCTAATTACCTTAGGTTCTCGAGACAACTAGATAACATAACAGCTGTAAGTTGGACAACCTTCTAAACCTCCAGCCACAATTCACCCATGTACATTCCAACAAATACAGCAAACTTTATTGGACAGCAACTATGCACAATGCCTCATAGTGAAAACACAACCCTCTGGGCTTTTGTTTTCATCTTACATTTTTTCTGTTTAACCGCCTGCATTTTAAATATGTAAGATGGGGATTGGTTTAGCATTTTTAGCACTTTTTCCACAGCTTTTATTTCTTTATATGACCAAGTATCCTCCAACATAAGCATCTCTTCCTATGGATGCTTCCTCATTCATTTACTATATTGAGGATTTCCTTGAAACTTCTTTATTCTTTGGTGTTCAGAGCTGAACTGATAAAGGCCACATTGGTGAGGTAGCAAGTGCAGTTTGAACCTATCTAGAGTGGATCCGATGATCAGGATTCTACTTGCACAAGAAAGGAATGATTAAATAGTAGAAAAATCACTGATTTTTTTTGGAATTTTAAAATTGTATCCTCACGATTATAAGGAGAAATGTTGGCTCTTCAACTTGTATAGTTGCATGTTTGGCCTATATTTAATTGCTCTAAACCTATACACCTGAGTCATAGATAAAGCTCGGAATTTCCCAGTGTCAACCTCCCAATAAACCCTCTTTTCAGATTGCAATGTTAGTAAGCTGCTCCGTTTTTATATTTGTGATATTTCCAAAAATTCATCACCCATTAGAAACGATTTTCACTTTCATCCTCCTGTCCACTTAGTTCATGCATGCCAAAAGAAAAATTTTCTACCCTATGTAAATATTTCTACCATTACTACAAAATTAGCTCCACGTGAGTCTCTGAACTTCAGCCTTCTTATATTATCAACTTTCCTTGTCTCAATATAGATGCTGATTGAGTTGGATTCTTCATTCCTGACTTTAGTGTGGCAAGCAGAGGCTCCCCTAGAGTTGCAGCCATCAAGGGTAGGCTGATGAGAGATGAGAAACTGCTCGGTACTTCTAAAGGATTCTTCATGCCTAACATGTGCACTTTGTGTGAGGCTGATGAGGAATCTGCTCGTCAAATCTTCCTTCACTGTTTGGTGTCATCTGATTTGTGGAACCATTTTCTTTGCCTCTTTGACATAGAACGGATCTTGAGGGAGAGGCTTCTCAAGTTGGTTTTCAATTGGAGCAGGGGTTCCTTCGTGATGAGGTGATGTGGAGATTACTCCCTTTAGTCGTGTGCTGGAGATATGGAAAGAACGAAAGAGCCGCAGCTTCAAGTACGAGCAGATCTTGTTGATCAGTCTATTCAACAAAATCAAAGCCAGTAGCATTTAGTGGGCCTTCAATTCCCAATATGTCATGGTTGTTCAATTTCAGATTTGTGCTCATAGTGGAGTAAAGAGTTGCAGACTGAGTGCCATTAGCTGGCTGCATTTCTATTGTCACCTTTAAGTGGTCTGTCCTGCGCTTTGTTGTTTGTGGACCATGTGTCTTTTGGGTAAATATTCTTTTAATCTTGTGAGATGTGAGGTCATGTTTCTATAGTTTTTTTTTTCCCCTTTCTTTTTAGCTTGCTGTACAGGGAGTTTTTCCATCTTCTGCTCCTTTAAATAAATTTTTGTTGCTTGCTCAAGAAAGAAAAAGAATGAAAGAAAAGGAGGTCGTGATTGCATGCAAGCGAAGGGGGCCGTCCATATGCGTTGCACAGCCCCAAATCTTTCTTTCTTTTGGGGGATGAAATTTTTGGTGGCGTGTGTGTGTGGAAAGAGAGGTCAAATGGCGTAAGCGATTGCATGCAAGCGAAGGGGGCTGTCCACATATGCGTTGCACAGACCCCAACTCTTTCTTTCTTTAGGGGGAAGAGTGATGTTTTCAACATGCTACTCTTACTAACTATATCAAACAATTTCCATTAATAAAACATGTAAATCTATTGGAAAATACAAAAGACGCGTGTTCGATGAAATGGTTGTTGCTATCTGCTGGACATTTCCACTCACTATTTGTACTTGCATACATAAGAGACATCTAGTGTGGAGGTTTTAACCTTGCCTGTTGGGTGTAAGAGTACTAGCAATGTTTTTGTAAGTTGGTTCTAGGTACAGAGAAAAGAAACAAGCAAGTACTTTTAAAACATCATAGCTATTTTCTGATTATCCATATGAACTTTATCATTGAATCCTTAACCCCTTTCAAGTTTCAAGTCCTATATCTAGCTACCTAACAGTAATTTTGTGCCTCTGCAATACATTTTCTTAATTTTGTATTGTTGTGAAATGCTTTCCCAGCATTGTTTTCTGCATGCATAGAAGTACCCAAAATTTTTAGACAACTTGATGATAGTCGTCAGCATTTTTTCAGTCATCTTGCATGAATTGAATGGATCTAAGAGTAACTATTTAGCTAATTTGACCTTTCAGAAACATGAGTTTTGGTTTCTTACTCATTAGTTGTTATTTCTTGGCTCTATGACTTTGTTTCTGGTTTCTATTCATTTATTAATAATATTGGCCTAATCTTCTGTTATGATAGGTTTCTGGTATTTGCAAGCACGTTTCAAAAATGGGAATGTGTTGATGATATTCCATTGAAAAAAAATTCTGTTTTACTCCCATAATTATCATTGATATTCGTTAAATGTTTGCTTCTGTTATTTAGAAATTGGTTAAAGCAACGTCAGTTCCATTGATCTCTCATGTTTTTGGCATGTTTGGAAGACAATGGATGAAGGTGAAAGAACTCTCGAGGTGGGAGATGCTGTTGCTATAATTAAGGGTGAGGGGAAGAATCTCCGAAGAAAGGAGAAACGAGCCAGGATAGAGCAGATCAGAGCCAACCTTGGCCTTTCAGATTCGCAAAGGACTCCAATGGTAATTCCTGTCTTTAATTTTTATCAGACTGTTTGGCAAGGAACTTTTTTTTTTTTTTCATTGCTTGAATATATTTAATGCAACTATATTCTGAAGCACATGTAGCTATTTATAAACGAGGTTCTTAAAGAACCAAATTTGTTTTGGTATCATGTCATTCATTATGCTTATACTTTACAAGTGAGAATTTTAGTCCCAAGTTGGTTGGAGTTATGTTTCGAGTCCTTCCCCTTTTCTATAGCACGTGGTTTGTTTGGGGGTAGCTATTGCAGGACTGAAGGGCTCTTCCTCCATTAGAGTGCCCCATTATATTTGCATCGTTCTGTTAGATTCCACATTTAATTGTTTGCGTTGTTAGATAATACTTATGCACGGAAAAATAGTTTTTTCAAATTCTTGTGTATGTTGGCATTTTGTGCATCTTTCATATTTAGTCTTTGTTCAAGTCATTCACCTATAATGCCAAGATATAGATACAAATACAGGCACCAAAATGGGGAGTGCTCTTAGTGGTCCATTTTGGTCCATCTCAACATGCTCTGAATGGTCCATATTCAATGTGCTCTGAATGGTCCATCTAATCACCTCAATGGCATGATTTTCCTGCCATGCACTCACTGCTAGTTGGAGGTACCGCATGGCTGAATCTCGCACCTACCTGCCATATCGGCTCTCATGCAGTAGCATTTCAAGATCATGCTCCCATATTGCATATGGGTGTATATGTGCCTGGTGTAAGACATACACAGTACATGTATGATTGGGGGAAACAGTGCATATACACACAACGTCAGAAATCATGAAGAGGTTGCTGATCTCAGCCATTCATCAGGGAAGAGTACACGATAAACACTCCATGGACCAAAAATAATGTCGGTCTGGTGATAAAAGCAGTCAAACTTGTATGAAAAAAAATGGACAGTTAAGGAAAAATAAAGTCCAGCCCAAATTCAACTTACATGTATGGCTCACTTGATCAGTGTGCTACCCCAATTTTTTCATTTTGGCATGTTCAAAGTGTGCCCTACCTGATGAATGGCCTGGATCTTTGACACATTGCCATGTGCACTGATCTTTGGCACATGTTCCATGATGTGCTATATTACTTCAAGCCTTTATTATGATTTATTTATGTTAAAGAATGTGATATAGATATGGGCCTTCATAGGCCCACTTAGATGGGTTATTTTTGTCGAGGACATGGACAAAATTTTTCATCAGGTTTCTCTATGGTTAGATATCTCAAATTTCCCTTGGCCGTGAGAAAAACTTGGATTGACTTGGACCATTATAAATAATTTATTTCATTTAAGTTAATAGAGGTTATCTAGAACCCTAAAAAATCATATGGATTTATAAGTCCAGATTGTGGATCTCTTCTTATCTCCATAACAAATAAAAGAGGAGTACCTCACAAGCACAAATGCGAGCTAACCTAGAACAATTGATGAGCATCATTCTTGAACACTTCACACAATGGACGCGTCACTTCTGACAGAAGAATCAGCCCACATGTCCACTGCTTCCAACCGGCCACAAAGAAATACAGTTATGAACACAACATCCAACACAGTTAAATAGCCCACAGGTTTGCAACAGTCACACGTGAGGTGATATCATTCAAGAAAGCTTATGTTTTCATTCATGTCCACACATACGGACCAGTACAAAAGGTCTGTCACACAAAAGAAAGAATCACTAGGTTTATTGAGAAATTTTCATCACAAGCAAGATAAGGGACACCGAGGGATAAAATAAAGAAGAAATAAGAAGATTTGGAGAAGAAACGAGGAAGCTCTAATACCATGTAAAATGGTGGAGAGAGAGAGAGAGAGAGAGAGAGAGAGAGAGAGAGAGAGAGAGAGAGAGAGAGAGAGAGAGAGAGAGAGAGAGATGAGTTAGGTTCCCCCCCCCTGCTTTCTTCTTTTGTACTATGAAAGTTTCATAATCACAGAAATGGCATTAATAACAAAAGCAAATATCCCTTCTGTCCCAGACTAAAAATAACCCATCTAAGTGGGCCTATGTATGCCCATATAAATATCACATTCATTAACAGTTTTGTTTTACACCCAAGTGTGCTTGTGAAGTTGGTGTCTGGGTCTTCATCCTAATGCTCTATGGTCCACTGTTTTATTTTATGACTGTCTTTTTTGAAGCCTGGTGAATCTCTCAAGGATTTTTACAAAAGAACAAGTATATACTGGCAAATGGCTGCGCATGAACATACACAACATACTGGAAAGGTCAGATTTGTCTTTTATATTCTTTTGTTTATCCATTTTCGTAGTTGGGAGAATTCTCTCTAATGTTGGGTTTGAAAGCATTTTTCTTGCAATTTATGTTTGCGTTAGAAACATGAATGGTATGAATGTTGTACCACTATAATATTTGTATCATTCTTCATGATGTAAATCCACGATCCTTGAATTGTGTAGAATGTTGTGGCGCGAACTGTTATCATTATAGTTTTAATTTCGTATTTGTTTTATATCAATGACTGATTTCATGAGCTTCTACAAGATGTGCTATGAACTGTGCAAAGTATTCAAGATTGTAACTGGAAATACAGTGATTTAATAAACTGATAAGAACTAGGATTAATGAAAAGGAAAAGTTTCGAGAGATTAGCCCAGAGCATGTAAAGGTTCTTTTAGGGCAGTACTTTGAGTTGAAAATCCAAACCTAGTTTTTCATGTTCTAGAAAATTCAAAATAGTGCAAAGCTGTGTTCAGTTCATGGGGAAATTTGAAATGTTAATAATAGGACTAAGATAATTTTGGCATATTAGAGGATGTTTGTTACCTGTGTGGAGTAAAGCGTGGGCTATTTTTTTATGGTGTCACTAAGGGAAATGATGTTGCGATCTCCATTATGGCACATTGATGCACTATTTGACAGATCGGGAGTATTGGTCAATATATCGGCTGATACTACCGGTATCGCAGGTCACCAATATGAAAACAGGGGAGTGTCACAAAAATTACATTGTATCAATGATTATATCGTCGATGCATGCTGATATATTGTGATATCAATATTATCGGAACATATCAGTAAGAAGTATGTGTTACAATGCATAGTATGTGAAAATCAAATGGGAAAGAGAGAGGAGAGAGGGAATGTGAGAGGAGGGAGAGAACTTGCTTAATCTCCATCTCTCCTTAATCCTTTATTTATATAAAATCAGACTTGTAGGAAGAGGTATTTAAATACAATAGGAGACCTTAAGAGATGAGAACAGAAGTGTAATAAGGAAATCTAAGCCTAATTGGAAAAATTAAGGTACACCGCAGGTGGACGAGAGTGCGTCCACCGTGGCTGAACACAATTTGTGTACACTAACACTCCCCTCAAGTTGGCGCATGGATATCATTCATGTAGAGCTTGATACTGACGGTCTTGAGGCACATTGTCGATGTGGCTTTGGTGAAGACATCTCCCAACTAATCTTTTGAACGAATAAAGGGTGTGTATAGAAGCTTAGTGCCAAATTTTCCCCGAATGAAATGGCAGTCGACTTCAATGTACTTTGTGCATTTGTGGAAGAATGAGTTGGATGCAATATGGTTGGTCACTTGATTATCGCAATGTAATGGAATTGGGGAAAATGTCGTGAATCCCATGTCCTGAAGGATGGCCTTTACCCATAATAATTCACAGGCTGTATATGACATTGCACGATATTCGACCTCGGTAGAGGAGCAAGTGAAAATGGATTGTCTCTTACTTTTTCAAGTAACTAGATTTCCTCTAGCAAACATGCAATACCCTATAGTGGAGTGCAATTAGGGGAAGAACCAGCGCAATCAACATCGTAGAAACCATTGATGTTCAAATGACCATGATTTGAATAGAGAAGACCTCAACTGAGTACAACTTGTAAGTAACAAGGATCCAATAGATTGCTTCAAGATGATGGCGACATGGTCGTTGCATAAAATGACTTACAATTCCAATATAAATTAGGCGAGTAACGCTAATATAAATTAGGCGACCCACTAGTCAATAATACATGCATGGATTATCAATTTCATTTGGTTCTCCTATGCAATTTATGATTTACTTGAATAATATGTCAATAGGGTAAGCACCAAATAAGCTAGCCTAAGATAGATTGTCTAGCACACACTTCTGTTGGGATTATAAGATTCCATCTTTTGAGCAAGCCACTTCAACTTCAAGAAAGTATTTTAGCAGCCTTAAATCTTTATCTCAAATGACAAGCCCAAGAATTTCTTAACATTTTTCTATCTCTGTTGTTCTCATACCAATTAGAATAATATCATCAACATATATGACAACAATTATTGTGTTGCCATTCATATGTTTTATAAACATAGAATGATCAAGGCATTTCTTTTGAATTCAATGTTGGAAATTGTATTAGCAAGCTTTTCAAACCAGGCCCGAGGTATTTGTTTGAGGCTATACAACGCTTTTTTTTTAAAGACGACAAATTTTGATAGTCTACCCCATAAGCCAAAAATCAGGCCGTAAAAAGGATGTAGAAATGCATTTTTGACATCTAATTAATTCAGCGACCAATTATGATTCATGACAATGGACAATAGGATGCAAACCAAATTTAGTTTTGCTACCGGCACAAAAGTTTTTTCATAATCTTTACCATACTTTTGAGTGAAGCCCTTGACAACTAGTCATGCTTTGTATCTGTCTATTGATCCATCTGCTTTGTATTTAACGCTAAACACCGATTTGCACCCAACGATATGTTTTCTTGGTGGGAGAGTGACTAATTCCTAAGTATTCTGTTTTCAAGGGTAGACATTTTGTCTACCATAGCCGCTTTTCATTTAAGGCCTGCCTGTTTGATTTTCAAATTACAATGTAAATATGTTGTAAACCAGTCATCATTACTTACACTGGTAATTACAACTCTTACTCGAAAGATGATGTTGACAGGATGGGCGTTTTGGTGCAAAACAGAGAGGGAAAATGATTTTGGGCGCAAAAATTATAGGGCCCACCGTGATGTATATGTCATATCCATGTCGTCCATCCATTCCATCAGCTCTTTTAGGGCATGAGCCTAAAAATGAGGTAGATCCAAAGCTCATGTGAACCACACCACTCTAAACAGTGAGAATTAAACGCCTATGGTTGATAACTTCTTGGGGGCCATAAAAGTTTTGGATCAAGCTGATTTTTATGTTTTCCCCTTATCCATGTTTGTATGACCTTATGAACAGGGTAGATGACAAATAAACATTAGTGTGGGCCCTAGGAATGTTTAAGCTTTCAACGGTTAAGGACCTAAGGTCCGTTAGGACCACTGTTTCATGTGGTGTGGTCCACTTAAGCTTTTGATTTGCCTCATTTTTGGGCTCTTGCTCTAAAATGAACTTGTACAATGGATGGACGGCTTGGATATGACATATTCATCACGGTGGATCCCATACTTTTTGGCCATATAGAAGCGCATAAGATCCACATAGGATTTACACAGTTTTTGAGACAACAATCCTCCTTCAACCAAACAACAGTGACAAGCGATTATGCCCCATTTGCAGGCATTTAGAGTAAGGTTGGAAAAATCAAACAGGTGCTTAGGATCATCCAGTGCATCTGCAATCTTAGTCGGTATAGAGATAGATGATATAGATGAAAGGTATGACCGATAAGATGGAGAGGGGCATTTGAGACATAGTTCCCAATGCGATGATGTGTACAAGGCCAAGTTCCTTTGTGAAGGGCAATTAAGAGATCCACTTGTTCTGGTGCAACCGTCGAAGAGTGGTGGTGCTTGGGAAGAGTAGGGATTTTCTTCCTTCGAGAGTAGAGCATGAGATCTTTGGTTGGAGTGGAGCTTGTTACATCTTCAATATGAGAGTCGTCTATGACTAGAAGTGGAAGAGGAGCAAGATGTGTACCATCTTGTGAATTGAAATAAGGTACATTTTTAAAGAATGTTTCATTCCTAGAAATGTATCCTTTTCAATTTACAAGGTAGTAAGTATCCTTTCTGAGGGTTTGAGTATCCTAAGAACACATTTTATTGATTGTGGCCCTAGCTTGAAGCGGGATGGTGAAACAATGTGGATGAAACATTTGCACCCAAACACTTTTGGTGGTAGAGTTCATAGGTCATAGAGGCACATGAGGTTGCTAGGTTTGTAATGGATAGTTACCTTTGAGAATATTGGTCGGAGTTTGATTGATTATATAGGCAGCAAGAGGAACAACTCCATCCCAATATACTTTTGGTACTGACATGCCTATCAGTAAAGATGAGGTGACCTCCAATAAGGATAGTTACCTTTGAGAATATCGGTTGGAGTTTGATTGATTATATAGGCAGCAAGAGGAACAACTCCATCCCAATATACTTTTGGTACTGACATGCCTATCAGTAAAGATGAGGTGACCTCCAATAAGGATAGTTACCTTTGAGAATATTGGTCGGAGTTTGACTGATTATATAGGCAGCAAGAGGAACAACTCCATCCCAATATACTTTTGGTACTGACATGCCTATCAGTAAAGATGAGGTGACCTCCAATAAGTGTCAATTTTTACATTCAGCCACTCCATTTTGTTGTGGTGAACAAGGCTACGAGGTTTGAAATTTTATACCATGATCTACGAAGTATTTTTGTAAATCATGGTGTAAATATTCTTTGATATTGTTAGATAAAAAAATGTTTTAATTTTGGTATATTGTATTAAGTAGAAACCATTTGATGAAATATCTTTATAATTAATGGGACCACATCACGTATATTGTGAAAAATCATCAATAAATGATAGGAAGTATTGGAACCAAATACAAAGACTACTAGAGCGGTCCCCATGCATCAGAATGGGTAAGTTGATGATTAAATATCTTTGTATTACTCAATGGAGAAGTAGTTCAACAGTGCTTGAATAATTGACAAGTTTTGCATTGTAAGTTGTCAATTTTATTGAACTTTCCAAGAAACAAAAGACATAATGGTTGCAAAGATAAATGGCGTAGACGGTTGTGCCACTGGGCACCCGATTTTTAATTTCAATTGCATGAAACTGAAACGTTTGCAAAACTGGATCTTCACAACTACCACCAATCACCTTCTTCATTGCTAAATCTTGAATAACATAATGGGATGGATAAAAAATGACACAACAATTCAATTATTTGGTAAGGGAGCTTATAGGAAAAAAAATTAGATGAAAATGATGAGAACACGAACTACTGATGAGATAGACAAGGATTTAGAAATATGAAGACTTGTCAATTTTATTGAACTTTCCAAGAAACAAAAGACATAATGGTTGCAAAAATAAATGGCGTAGACGGTTGTGCCACTGGATCACCCGATTTTTAATTTCAATTGCATGAAACTGAAATGTTCGCAAAACTGGATCTTCACGACTACCATCAATCACCTTCTTCATTGCTAAATCTTGAATAACATAATGGGATGGATAAAAAATGACACAACAATTCAATTATTTGGTAAGGGAGCTTATAGGAAAAAAATTAGATGAAAATGATGAGAACACGAACTACTGATGAGATAGACAAAGATTTAGAAATACGAAGACTTGTGCTTCCCCAATGCTTTATAGAAGGAACCATCAGTCAATCTAATATTACTAGAGATAAGAGAGTAGGAAGTATATCCATCAGTTGTACCTGTGATATGATTAGATGCCCTTGAATCAATGATTCAAGATGTCTGAGAAACATGATTCACAGTTATAGAAGTAGTTGACTGCCTTATCTGGCCAGTAGCTGAGATGAAGGCTTGAATGGCTTCCATTTGTTGTAGCTACTGATTGTTTTGTCCCTTAGGTTTTGGTCATTATGGGCGAAAGTTTCTTCAGTGGTGCTCAAATTTGTAGTAGACTTTGTCCTAATATCCTTTGGCCGAAGGTTGGGATGAAGAACCCAACAATATTCTTTTAAACGCCGTCTCTGTTCCATAATGGGTGCAATGGAGTTTATCTTTGTCCGTGTTTCCACGTTTAGTTCCTTGCCTCTTAGCATATTTAGAGTCTGTAGTCAAGGCTGGTCTTTATGAAGTATGGTTTGAGAGGCATTCCATCGTCTAGCCTCTTTGTATATGTAAAGTTATGTACAAATTTGAGGCTAGGAAGAGATTCTCCCCCACAAATTTGTATACATTGAGGTTTGAAGTCCGATCGGAGACCAATGAGGAACTTAAAGGTTCTAATTTATCTTATTTGATTTTTCAGATCTTCCAATTCCGGAGTTGTTGATTGATAGTTACCCAGTTCCTCCCATTATTTATTTATTTATTTATTTTTTGTTCAAGTTAACAAAGCACTCTTCCACGGTTCCATCATCTTGTTCAAGATTATTAATCTCTGTGGAGTTGATAAAGTTGGCTAAGTCTTCATGGTGAAATTACATTTTTGCTACTTTATCCCATACATCCTTTGCGATTTTCAAAAGATGGAGACCATGACTAATGTTTGGTTGCATCGAATTTAGCAACCTAAACATTACAAGCCAGTTCTCACATTTCCATTCATCAAAAGTGGGATCATCATGATTGGGTTGTTTCTTGTTTCTTGTAATGTATCCGGGTCATTTCTGAGCTCCACTATACATTCGGGTTGCCTTGGACCATAATTTGTGCCATCTAGTCTTACTGTAGTGATTGTAAGATTAGGGCTGTCCATTTGTCCAGAAGGAATCTGAGTGTGTTTATTATCTCCCATAATAATAATAATAATAATAACTTTTTAGAGATGATAACGTGTATTGTGGAAAGGTCATGGGGGTAGACCTAGTGCCTGTCGGATGTCCACATGACAGATTTGGTACCAATGAAGGCCACCGAACCTGAATATAGTGTTGGAAAGAAAGAAGAATAGGGGATCCAACAACGCTGGTAGGATTCTGGCTTAGATCCGGTACTTCTGGCAACAGTATAGAGGTCCAAGCTAGATTCTGATGACAGCGAAGGAATCCAGACGCAGGACTTGGTGGTTCTGATGCAAGTGGAGGAAAAATCCGGTGGTCCAGAGTTTTCTGGCTCAGATCTGTCACTAGTGGCAACAGTGGAGGTGGATGCTCTTGATTCAGACAACAACGAAGAGTTCTTAACTTGATTCCGATGACAGTAGAGTCCAGGCGCAAGACCTGGTGGTTCCAATGCTAACGGAGGAAAAATCTAGCAACCTACAGAGGTTTCCCACTCAGATATGGCACTTCCGGTGATAGTAGAGGTGGTTGCGCTTGATTCCAGCGATGTTGGAGAAGCCTTGGGCAGTGTTCGAGTTGTCGGTATCGCTACAAGTTTCGCTGGGCAGAGATAAAGATATAATATCGTTATCGCCGATAACCGGAAATGCAGGGGAAATGGTGGAAACATGGAGGAAATGGTGGAATTTTTCAGTGAAACTTCAGGACATACCTGAATACACATATTTACATATTGAGGAATAAAAAAATTACAAAAAGAATGCATTAAATGATAAGTTTCCATTTAATAGGGGCCAAAAGGATGTTTAGGACATGCCTGAATACACATATTTACATATTGAGGAATAAAAAAAATTACAAAAAGAATGCATTAAATGATAAGTTTCCATTTAATAGGGGCAAAAGGATGTCCAAAGCTCAAGTGGACCACATGATGGATGGATTGGATCTCATCTCAATTTGCCATGCTGGTACATATAGTGCCATTTGAGCTCCTTAATGTACACAAATTACAGATGGAAGTGCATAGATCCAGTTGATCTTAACTGTTTGATTTTGCCCATTGAATTTGTACTCTTGACCAATTTTCAGATTTTATTTTATTTTTCTTTCAGTTTGTAATTCTATGGTGTCCCATGATTCGGTGATCCAAACTGTTTATATGATGGGCCTCAGCACCGATGCTTCATGCACCAAAACTCTCCCACATCAAAATTTATGTGAACCCAAAAAAGGTATCAATGACAGGGCATTCAATCCTCCACTGCTTTTTACAGTGTGGTCCACTTGATTTTTGGATCTGTCTTATTTTTAAGATCAAGACTTACGAAGAGCTCACCAAGTGGAAGGACGGTTTGGATATAACTCATACCTCATGATGGGACCCATAGAACTTGGTGACGTCAACAAACGGGTTTGTGTTACACCAGCCAATCCACTTCGGAAGCGGATTGCGTACCGAGTAACTTAGTACGCTAGGGGTACTGAATAAACTCTGTGGGGCCCACCGTCATTCATGCACGGTATCAACGCCGTCCATCCGTTTTATCATATAAATTTATATCTTTAAACCAAATATTAAGAATATCCAAATCTCAAATGGAACACACCATCGGAAATAGTGTGAATTGAATTCTACCGTTGAAAAGTTCTTGCTGGCTACATAAGTTTTACATAAAGATGATATTTGTGTTTTCCTTTTATCCATATCTTTTTTATGTTATTAACAGTTTGGATGAAAAATAAACATCATTGGGAGCCTCAGAAAGGTTTCAACAATGGAAATCAATACTTCCATCTTTTCCTGTGGCATGGTCTACTTGAGCTTTCAATATACTTTAATTTTGGCCTTAGCCCCTAAAATGATCTCTAAAAATGTATGGACGGTGTGGATAAGATTTATACATCACGGTGGTCCCTCAGTGGCCCTTGGATCCTCCCCCTGTACCGAGCTTCAAACGGACCGGGTGGTACCTGATCCACGCGCCCATCCGCTGAAACAGATTGGCTACTGCCACTGGCGGATGGCTGGTGGTCGGTGCTCTGTGGGCCCCACCAGGATTTATGTGTTTCATCCATGTCGTCTATCTATTTTTATAGATCATTTTATGGTATGATAAAAAAAATGAGGTATATACTAATCTCAATTGGACCACATTACAAGAAGCAGTGTTGAATGAACTTGGACCATTAAAAACTTTTTGGGGGCCATAAAAGTTTTGGATCAAGCTGATCTTTGTTTTTTCCCTTCATCTGGGTCTGTATGGCCTAATTAACAGATTGGATGTCAAATAAACAATACAGTGGCCTTAGGAGGATTTAAATGGTGGATATCCAATCACTATTATTTTCTTGTGGTGTGGTCCACATGAGATTCGTATCCCTCTCGATTTTGGGATAAAACCCTAAAATGATCCTTAAAAATGGAAGAAAAGAATGGATAAAATACATACATCATGGTGGGGCCTAGAAAGGTTTCAACGGTTGAAATCATTATACCCACCATTTTGTATGGTATGATCCACTTGATTTTTGGATTTGCTTCAATTTTGGGCTCAACACCTTAAAGTGGATGGAAAAACAGATGGACGACGTAGATAGACCACATACATCCAAGGTGGGCCCAATGAGTTTAGTCGATGCGATAAGAGCGTGCTTCGTGTACCGATTTCCCACAAAAACCTTAGAAAAGGCGGTCTTGCGAGAGGGTTTTTCGCTGGAGGGAAAAACCAAAAAAAAAAAAACCCTACAGAGGGTTTTGCGGGGAGACGGTGAGATGCGAAGGGTTTTGCGGGAGATTTCAAATCCCTACCAGCTTTGTCGATCGAGATTTGAGAAGATCCTCCTGTTCCGATTTCCGATTAACCAGGTACTTAAATTACTCAATTTTTTCCCCGATTTTTACGTATTCACGCAATTTCAGCCCCGATATTCCGATTTTTCTTCCGATTTATTCATGCAACCCCGATAATATCGCCCATATCAAAAAAATCGTCGATATTTCGCCGACAACTAGGAGAGAAATGAAAAAAGGGGTTTTCGGTGTCGCAGGGCTGGCGACACCGATAATATCGTCGATATTATCGACATTTCGCCGACAATTTGAACACTGGCCTTGGGTCAGATCCAGAGGTCTAGAGAGTTTTCCGACTTAGATCTGGTGCGGAAATAGGGTTTTCCAACGTTGGTTCCGATGACGATAGGCAGTTCTTGACCCGAAAAACTAGCCAGCAATGTTGTCAAAATCGTTATTGTATCGCGAATCGTAGTAGGGGTTGAATGATATCGAATCGTTGATCGTATCGTAAACATAAGATTTTATTATTATTTATGATTTTCTTAAAACTATGAAAAATATAAATAAATTAGAAAAAAAAAATTAAAAACTTCGCAATCATCCTTTTGCCATCAATATGCACCAATTAATACCATGTCATGATAGCGTTAGAGGATTCTTATCTTTCCTTATTCTTCTTCTTTTCGTCTTTCCAGAAAATTTCCTTAAAAAACATACAAGGATCCTTTAATTATTTATGTTCTCATTACCTTTCTTGAATGTAAAATCACATTGGAAAAGCGGCATTTGATTCTGTAGACCGACAAAAAAAGATATGTTGATTTTTAACCATCATTCCACAATACATAATAAGTCAACATGATTGTAACCATCCATAAAAACATTCCAGATAAAGCATACATCAATTTGGTGTCCCCAATTAAGAAGTAAGAAATCATTAAAAAAATGCTTTATAATTTAACATTGAAGAGAAGATATTATAGAGAATGCTAGTGTATTGTATTGTGTAGTGTGTGTGGTGAGTGGGCTCTTTTTGTGTATGTGCATGTGCACACTTCCCTATTCTCCTGCAGTGTATTATATGCTTTATCATAATAAAATAGTATGTGTTAGGGCAAGCAAGCCTAACACATTAACTCTCCCAAACTCTTCTTCTTCTTCTTCTCTCTCAATATTCTCATCCCTTCTTCACATTATCCTCACCAAATCCTTCTCTACTTGGTATCAGAGCAAAGATCCAGGCATTCCACATCCAACAGGTTGAGAGGCGACACGTCACCTTCTTGCCGACGTCAAAAATGCGATGTGACGTCGGCGTTAATGCGGACATATGCCTCCGTTTGAGCTGAAAGTTTAGGGGTTTGATAGATCTTGATTTTAGAAGATTTATCATGATTTTTCTAGAATTTATTAGACCTCTTTTCATGGTTTTTTGGGCGAAATAGAGAAATTCGAAAATCGGTTCCAAATTTCGTTTTTCTTTGATCTACGTCAAATCGGTAAGCTTTTCTTTGGTTTCTTTGCTTGAGATGGACTGAAATCTTCCTCCTAAGCTATCCATGGTGGATTTTTTACTCAAGATCAATGTTTGAGAGGTTTTTAACCTCAAATGGGCATGCGGCTGGGCCGTTTTTCACTCGGACAGGCCTCTTTTGACTGCGTTTCATGGTTTTTTGGATGATTGATGTCTGTTTGAAGTTTATCTCTTGTTATCTTGAAGGATTGAGGGAAATAGAATTGTTTGAATCAGTCCTTCTTGGCATAGGGGGTCTCTTGGCATAGTTTTCTTTCTCTTGGACTCTACTATGGCTGACAAAGGGCCCTCATCTCTTGGCATAGGGTCTCTTGAACCCAACCCCTTGTTGATTACCTCCATTAGGTTGAATGGTGACAACTATCTTCAATGGACACAATCTGTAAAAGTATTTTTAGGAGCCCGTGACAAGTTGTCGTATATTTTGGATGATCCTCCAAGCTCTACAAATGTTACTTACAAGTCTTGGACAAAGGAGAATTATCAAGTTATTGCATGGTTGTTGAATAGCATGGATTCCTCGATTAGCCACTCAGTGATGTTTTTATCCTCGGCTAAAGGCATTTGGGATTCGCTTCATGATATGTTCTCGGAATCTCAAAATTTTTCACGGGTATTTCAGCTTATTCAAGAAATTGGTCGGTTTCAACAAAACTCCAGATCCTTAAAAGACTACTACTCGACGCTTCAGGGTATGTGGGATGAGTTGGATATGTATCAGCCTCTTCCTTCCAAATGTAAAGAGGATCATGACATTGCTCATAAGCAACGGGATGATACTCGTATCATGCAGTTCCTCGCTGGGTTGAGTTCTGATTATCTGCACGTTCGCGATCAGGTTGTTATGCAGGATCTTCCCCCATTAACGACAGTTTATGCCATGTGTCAGCGTGCCATGGCCTCTACTCTTCATTCTCATTCATTTGTGCCACCCGAGCGTTCGGCGCATCTTGCTGGCGATCAGTCCTCCCTTGGTCTTCTGGTACCATCCTTGAGCTCAAGGCGCACTCCTAGTTTTGCTGGTCGTGGTAGAGGCCGCGAGGGAGATCGCGGTCGTGGCGCCCGTAGTCTTCGTGGTCGTGGTGGACGTGGACGTGGACGTGGACGTGATGGTTCCCGCATTTGTTCACATTGCGGTGGAACTAATCACACTGTTGATTATTGTTGGCAGCTACATGGTCGTCCCCATGTATCTTTGCTTCCTTGCATTGCTTCCACTGTGTTACTTCTGAGATACAGTCTTCCATCCCGACAGCTGAGCAAACTACTTTAGGAGAGTCTCTTATCATTTCTTGGGCGGTATATGATGCCCTTATGCGGCTTCACATTTGGGATCTTCCTGAGCCTTCTCATGCAGCTTCGGCCCAGTTAGATACCGCCCTTCTTGCGTCATCCTCTCCTACCTCCTGGGACATTGACTCTGGAGCTTCCTCCCATATGACTGGTAAGTTGCAATCCTTTTCTTCTTATTCTCTTTCATCTACCACTCAGTATGTCACAGTCGCAGATGGAACCCAATCTCCAATCTCTGGGATTGGTTCCATCCCTCTCTCTTCTTCCTTGTCTTTGTCCTCCGTATTACATGTGCCTCGTTTTCCATTAAACTTATTGTCTGTTAGCTCTCTTACTAAATCACTCAATTGTTCCATCACCTTCTTTCCTTCTTATTGTTTGTTTCAGGACCTACAAACGAAGAGAGTGATTGGTGGGGGGCATGAGCGATGAGGCGTTTATCTTCTCGATGATACACCTGTTGCCGCTTCTAGCACCCTTTCTCTAGATTGAGAGTCCATGACTCGGTGGCATTGCCGCTTAGGCCACCCATCCATTGCTAGATTGAGACTTTTGTTTCCCTCCTTATCTGTCACTAAACCATTATATTGTGATATTTGTGAATTGTCTAAACATCATCGTGCTACGTTTCCTCTTAACTCTTCTGGGAGGAAATCTCAACCTTTTCTTTTAGTTCATTCGGATGTTTGGGGACCGGCTCCAGTTACCTCGACTTTTGGATTTAAATATTTTGTTACCTTTATTGATGATTATTCCTGCATGATTTGGATTTTTCTTTTGAAATCTAAAAGTGAAGTGTTTGATGCGTTTAAAGTGTTTTATCATGAAGTGCGCACTCAATTTCATTGTTCCATCAAATCCCTTCATTCTGATAATGGAGGAAAATACATGTCTACTGCCTTTCTGTCCTTCTTGCAGGAACGTGGTATTTTGTCTAGGACGTCATGTGCTCGCACTCCACAACAAAATGGTATTGCAAAACGAAAGAATCGTCATCTTCTTGAAGTTGCTCCCACTCTTCTGCTTGGTATGCATCTACCCAAACATTTTTGGGGTGATGCTCTTTTAACTGCTACTTTTCTTATTAATCATATACCATCACGTATTCTATCTTACAAATCTTCGTTTACTATATTGTATCCTCATGATAATCCATTTCCTCTACCACCTAAAGTTTTTGGTTGTACATGCTTTATTCAAATTTTGGATGGGAGTAATGATAAACTTAGTCCAAGGGCAATTAAATGTGTCTTCATAGGGTATACTCGGAGTCAGAAAGGGTATAAATGCTTTGACCCATTGACTCGCAAGAAATATGTCTCTGCTGATGTCACTTTCTTTGAGGATCTTTCTTTTTTCTCCTCTCCCGACCGTTCCCTTTTTGATCCTCTTGCGAGTCAGGGGGAGTATGACTCTTATCCTCTTTCCACTAGTGATCATGAGAAAACTCCTCTCCCCTCTATTCAGCATCCTGTTGGTGATATGGGTGAGCCTAAGCCTCTGTGGGTGTATCATCGTCGAGATAAATCTTCACAAGCTCAGCCATCCACCCTTCCGCTCACTTTGGATGTTGGTTCAGGTGAGTCTCCTAACTCGAGTTTAGACCTTCCCATTGCCTTGCGCAAAGGGTCACGATCTTGTACTCAACACCCCATTAGTAATTTCGATTCATATGATCATCTTTCACCGTCTTTTCAGTCGTTTGCAACTTCCCTTTCATCACAGACTATTCCTAGATCTCTCTCACATGCTCTTCAGAGTCCTGATTGGACAAAGGCGATGATGGAAGAAATGTTTGCTCTTGAGAAGAATCATACTTGGGATCTTGTGCCACTTCCTGTATGCCATAAACCTGTTGGCTGTCGATGGGTTTATACAATCAAGTTTCTTCCAGATGGCTCAATTGATCACTATAAAGCCCGTCTTGTTGCTAAAGGTTACACATAGACTCATGGTGTGGATTACTTCGAGACATTCTCTCCGGCAGCTAAGCTTAATTCCATTCGCGTTGTGCTCTCCTTGGCAGTTAATTTATCATGGCCCTTGTTTCAGCTTGATGTTAAGAATGCATTTCTCCATGGGGACCTTGCAGAGAAAGTTTACATGCATCAACCTCTTGGCTTTGTTGCTTCTCACAACCCTGCACTTGTATGTCGGTTGAAGAAGGCTCTTTATGGACTCAAACAATCTCCACGTGCATGGTTCGAAAAATTTAGTCAGGCTCTCTTGGAGTTTGGCTTTGTTAATAGTCATGTCGATCATTCTCTCTTTATATGTCGTCGATCGACGGGCATCATGGTTCTCATTGTCTATGTGGATGATATTGTTTTGTCTGGTAGTGATTCTACTGGAATGAGGGAGATCAAAGAATTTTTGAAGACCAAGTTTGAGATCAAGGATCTTGGTCCTCTTCGCTACTTCCTCGGAATTGAAGTTGCTCGCTCATCATCCAAATTGGTCTTGTCATAACGGAAATATGCACTTGATCTACTTATGGAGACCGACATGTTAAGGTGCAAGCCTGCTACCACTCCCATGGATACTTCACAGAAGCTTCGACCAGATGATGGTTCTCTTCTTACTGATCCCGAGATGTATCGACGACTTGTAGGCCGGCTTATTTACCTGACTATTACTCGCCCAGATCTTTCTTTTGCGGTGGGGGTTGTTAGCCAATTCATGCAAGCTCCCCGCACTTCTCATCTCACGGCTGTCTACCGCATTTTTCGGTATTTAAAATCAGCCCCGGGTCTTGGCCTCCGCTTTCAGTTGCATGGTCATCTTCATCTTTCTGGTTATTCCGATGCTGATTGTGCAGGTAGTACTTTTGATCGCCGCTCTACATCCGGCTTCTGTACCTTCCTAGGTGGTAATCTTATAACCTGGAAGAGCAAAAAGCAACCGATTGTTGCCCGGTCCTCGGTGACGAAGTGCATATCGTGCTATGGCTCATGCGACGTGTGAACTCGTGTGGCTTCGCAATCTTCTTGAAGAACTTGGCTATCCTCCTTCGGATCCTATTCCTCTTCACTGTGACAATCAAGCGGCCATCCATATCGCTCGTAACCCAGTTTTCCACGGGCGAACCATGCATATTGAAGTCGACTGTCACTTTATTCGGGAGAAAATCACTTCTAAGGAAATTGTCACTCCTTTTGTTCGATCTGGGGATCAACTTGCTGATGTTCTTACAAAATCCTTGAGTCGAGATGCTCTTCATTGTGTTCGTGACAAGTTGGGCATGATCAACATCTATGCTCCAACTTGAGGGGGAGTATAGAGAATGCTAGTGTATTGTATTGTGTAGTGTGTGTTGTGAGTGGGCTCTCTTTGTGTATGTGCATGTACACACTTCCCTATTCTCCTATAGTGTATTATATGCTTTATCATAATAAAATAGTATGTGTTAGGGCAAGCAAGCCTAACACATCTTCTTCTCTCTCAATATTCTCATCCCTTCTTCATATTATCCTCACCAAATCCTTCTCTACTGATATATCATTTAATCTCTTATAAGAACAAAATAAAATAATTTACCTTTTCTAGATTCTTGTCTATTCTTTTGAAAGGTTTTTCTTTTTTCTTTTCTTTTTTCTAAATGATTCTTAAAGCCCCCACCAATTTAAAAACATAAAATGAAAGGCAGGTGAAGCTTAAAATAGAAGAAAACATATATAAGTTGAATCGTAAATTGAGTTTTGAATCGTAAATCGTAGGATTCAAATTTAAAATAAAAAATAAAAAATCGTAGGATTCATAGAAAAAGGGATTCAAATCATTTTGCTTAAAGATTTGACTCAAATCGTAAATTATTAATTGTAAGTCGTAGGATTTTGACAGCATTGCTAGCCAGAAGATGATTCCTGATAGAGTTGCAGTTGAAGAGCTACGATGCCACTTTCCAAATAGGATAATCGGTGGAAAATCCCTTCCGATTTGGGTCAATAATGCATTATACTTGCATATGTAGGATGGTGATGGAGGATTGTCTCAACTTTCACCACCTTACAAAGAAAAGAAGAAAGGAAAGCTTTGATCAACTTTCGAAATTGAGGTGGGAAGGGGAAGAAGAAAGAATCTGAGAAAGAGGAAGAAAGCTTAGAACAGGAATGGATTTGTAGTACAGCTCCGATACATTGAAAATTAAATGGGAAAGAGAGGAGAAGGAAACATGGGAGGATGGAAAGAACATGCTTAATCTCCCTCTCCTTAATCCTTTATTTATATAAAATCAGACTTACATGAAGAGAGTTAAATAAATAGGAAACTTTAAGAGATAAGAATAAAAGTGTAATTAGGAAATCTAAGCTTGTATCTGAAAAATTAATGTACACTGCAGGTGCACAAGGGACTGTACACCACAGCTGCTATGTACACCACTGGTGCACACAATCTCTGTACACTAATAGTATCAATTGGTACTTCTGATGTTTCACAAGTAGTGTTATTAGTGATATTCACAATATTCAATAAAAAGATGAAAAATCTAAGAAGGGCTTCTCTCCCTAAATTTTTGTTGGGGGTTGTGTTTCTTGGTATATGTTAACAACTCCACTCAAGTTTTTCACATCAAAAAACAAATTTGGTGGAGAAATTGTGATCCAAGTGTGGATATGGGCAGGGACCCTAAAGTGAGAAAGTTTATTTAGTTCATTTTTTTTTTTTAACAGATTAACAAGAAAACAAGTAGAAATCCATATCTATGCATGAGTTTTATGCATTGACATGGATTTCAAGCAGAAAATTTTGATTTTGAGATTGAAAATGGGAAGGGATTGAGGAAATTCAAAGTCTTCTATTTCCACCCCTTAAAATCCCAATATGTGGAAAATAGGTTGATTGATTTTGTTTTATTACTTATATTGTATGACATTGGAATCATGTGAACTCATTTTGGATATAGATCCATCACTTATGGGCAAGAATACTTAGGTTGTCTGTTAAACAATGGGAAACTTGTGCATGGTTTTCTTTTTTACCTTTTCCTTTTGTAATGTTTTGTGTTCTAAGTATGTAATCATGTGTCCTTTCTCCTAAAGTTTCGGAGAAAAATTCCACCATTTTCTTAAAGTTTCCCTAATGCTTTCCTTAGATTGTGATACATTATGCAATACATGCGTTATTTTCCGAGCTTCATACAATATTTCCGTATTCCTAGGGTTCAATACATAGTGTGATAACGATACTTTTCTGTGGGTGGTAGCATATCACTATGATATCAATTGACAGTTCCTGTTTTACACAAATTTTCTTTAATTTTCATGGATTACCTGGTCTCTTCCATGTCACTTTGGCTACAGGATCTGCTATGTTTCTTGGAAACTTTTAAACAGTAGGAATATTCTAACCCAAAACGAAGGGTTGTTTGGATGCATGTAACGCTGAACCTAAGTTCCATTGAAGAGAACTCCATAGAAAGGGAAATCTTTACTTTTACAGTCTATTCTGTGGAATTGAGTTCAAGTGGGCAGTTCTGTGGAACTCTTGGAGCACCCAAATGCTAGAATCCTCAAGTTCCATGGAACTCCAGTTCTTAAGTGGAGTGCTCCAAGTATCCAATAGACCCCTGACATTTTCTCTTTAACCTCCAAGGAACTATTGGGCCCTGACACATAAGGAGCGAATTCTGTCCTGATGCACGTATACTATAATCATCACCATAACCATCCACGTTCATCTGTGTGCGTGTTGTATCGGCCCCAGGGGAAAGAATGGGCCATATCATCTTGTATCATATAGGGCGTATCGGCACTGCTACTGGGCCAATGCGGCCATAAAGGCTCAAATTTGATTTACTTATTTTCAAAATTTCTCCTATTTTTCCTCTTCTTTTTTCATTTCAACCACAAAGGAAGCTTAGGAAGTCATTTTAGAGTAGATCTAAGCCTATTTTCGGTATCACAATAAAAGATTTGAGTGGGATTTGAAGAATCAAAGTGGAAGGACGTTATAAGAAAAATTAGATATAAGGGTAAGCTATCTTTTTTTTTTTTTTCTTCGTGTTTGCATCTTCTTTTGGTTTATTTCAGTGTAATGGGCCCTAATTCACAAAATCTTGCTTTATTTGTGTTCAATTAGGGCCCATTCGGTTGACTTTCAATAGATCAATCTGACAGACAACTTTATAAAATCTCGAAGATCTCATTTTTCCCCTTTTTCTGTAATTTTGTGCTTTAAAAAAAAAAATCACAACCAAAGAAATCCAATACGGGCCGATCCGATACGCGATGCCCATGTTGTATTGTTTTTCAGCCAGAATGATATGGCTGCTGATACCAATATTCAGAATCATGATGCCATGTCTATGCAGCATATATGGTGTATCCTTGCCTTGTCTTGCTATGATGGGTCCTGAAACCTGATGCATCTGGACCTTATATTCCTCTTAATTTCCAACAAGATGAATGCCACAGATCCAGCAAGGCACAGGAACAGAAGCATTGCTTTAGTTATGATAAGGTGGAACAAGCATGTAGATTGGCACTAGAACGTGACATTGGAAATGAACTACTCTGGAATACAGCTTCTAATGGTCTGCAGTCTGCGTTTCCAATAATCTCCACATTGTTCTGATATTGAAAAACTCCATCCTTTTCCAATTCTTTGGTTAGTTCACAGAATTTTTTATTAACAACAAGCCTACTTTTTGCATGTCAGTGCATTCACACACTTACATGCTCCCATGCATTACTTGTATGCTGCAGCTACCTAGTAATAAGGTTAAATTTTTGTTCTCTACCCATTGTTATTCTTGTTTGCTGGAAGTTCAGAATAGGAGCACTAGTTCAGGTCTTGCTGCATATAATATGCACTCACAAACCATCAATATGGTCATATCTGTTTTCTCAAGAAAATCTATGATCTCTGCCATTTTGTGTTTCTATTTCTTTTAGTTTTTCTATTCAGCAATACTTCCAAGTAGACATCATTCTAGAGGGAAGGAGGGAGGGTAGTAGTATTATATAATATACAAAACATAGTATTTATCAACAAGAGTGTAAATAAATTATGGTTTGTAAGAATTGAGATCCAGGTTGCAGATGATCCATTCCTGATCGCTCGATCCAGAATCAGAAACATAGGGCGGTTGGTGATTTTGGTAACATTGGGTTAGACTGGTTGGCCTGAACCACCCACAAAAATGGATCAGGATCCAGTCCACGTTTTCGAACATTGTTTCATCCATTGCAGGAATTATAGGATCCTTGTGGACCAGAACACATACATCTTGACGTGATTGGTCTTTACAAGTGGGCCATTGTTCAGTGATCCAAACCATTGATATGAAGGGCCTCACTGTGGATGAGCATAGCCTCTTTTTATCCCCCAGATTGGAAGATCTTAACGCTTTGATCCATTGCATACAAACTAAGTCAGTTAGGAAAAGAAACGCGGAGGGACCAGAAAAAGTCTGAAGACCAGATGACTAGGATATTCTAAATCCGAAAGGTCTTAGGAGACATCCCCTATCCACTGCAGGACCTGGTCAATGGTTTCGATGCCGGAACCATGCGACCCACTTTTATGGACTGTCTGCATCAGGAACCTATTATAATGCCTCCATTTTTATTGCCCACATCTTGTTCATCTCCACAATATGGTAACACCACTGTGCCATTTTAAGTCATAATATCATTTTTTTTTTTTTCTAAAACTTGGGGTGCATTTTGAAACTGTAGGAGCTACGTAAAGATGGTTTTGATCTTGCTGAGGCTCGATTCAAGGAGCTGAAACCGATCCTTGATGAGGTGACTATTCCACATACAACATTGCAGCTGCAGAGCATTTTGACTGATGAAAAACCATATGATTTGGTGTTGTTGGGGATTCTTATTTTATTATTATTGCATGTGTTGCAGTTGGCTGTATTGGAGGCAGAGCAGATAGCTGAAGAGGAAGAAGTGGGAGAGACAAGTTCAAGAAAGAGAGGCAACAAGAAAAACAAGCATCAAGCTTCACAGAGGTAGCCGTAGCTCCCATTTCAAAAATATTCTTGCAAATTTTCTTATATAGAGTTAAGATATCAGATTTTGTGCAGACAAGAATTAAGATAGTGTTTATTGAGATGCATCGTCCAATATTTAAGCTAATAGAGACCTGAATTGGTCAACACATTGTATATTGTGATATTTGTCAGATGAGCCCTTGACAGGTATTGCATTTGGATATGCTGATATTAATTTGTGATGGATTGTGAGCAATGTTATGTCACCGGCGAGAATGAGAAGCACCGGAATATCCCTTTATCCAGGCCCTCCCAAACAAACTGACTGAGACCTCCCCGTGCACTACCCCGCATCTCACAGGTCCCACAATGTGACCCACCCCGCGGCCATTCTGCATCTCACATACCTCACCTCGTGGGCCATCCCACCCTAGTGTGGAGATGCACCTGCATCATCCACTCACACTAGTAAGGAGACTCAAATACTGGTTTCCCACATTGATATCACTTGATGCTAGGAGTATCAGCTAACATACCAAAAGCTTTAGAGCTGTTGAGAAAGCACCAAAATATCTCTTTATCCAGGCCCTGCGAAGCAAACAGACAAAGACCTCCCTGTGTGCTACCCCGCATCCCACAAGTCCCACAGTGGGACCCACCCTGTGGCCATTCTGCGTTTCATAGAACCCACCTTGTGGGCCACCCCACCCTAGTGTAGAGATGCACCTACATCAAGCTGGTCCTATCCTTTTGCTTTCCTTGGTTTATTTTGGTTCTACCATGGACAACAAGCGGTGCCCGTTTCCCCATGCCATACCATTGGGTCACATGAGGTTCTCTAAGCCACACATTATGGGGCACTACCTATCCCCATGCAAGCAGACCTTTCAATAAGTGTGTGATCCCATCTTTTTTTCAGATGTCACTTTAGATCTCGTGGTATAAATCCGGTTTTCCAATCATGTTGGCAGTGGTTTTAGAAAACAAACAGATGGCTAAAACGAAACATCAGGAGAGTGATGCATGCCAGGTGGGATACGAAGTTTGGTGGTCCAGCCGTCCATTTGTTTAGTATTGTGATTCACTTGAAGAATGAAATGGCTTGATATTTGTCCTAGAACTAGTAGGACTCTTAAGTCTACTAGTGAGTTTTTATTCACCATGGCAGGTAGAGATGTTTCATGGAAATAAAATAAAATAAAATTGTATAGCTCGCTCTACTATAGAATCGGAACTAGTTGCTCGTGTAGCAGCTGGTGAGAAAGCAGAATGGTTTAAAACTCTATTAATAGATATACATTTCTGGGTGAAATCGGTATTAATATTCATTCACTATGATAGTTCGACAACTATAGAAAGATCTATTAACAAGTGTTATAGTGGAAAATTCAGACAAATTCATTTGAATCATGATTGTGTAAGACATTTGTTAAAAATGGTATTATAGTTTCGCATTTTGTAGGATCCGATGAGAATATAGGATAGCCATTAACTAGAGGCCAAGTTAGGGAGAAAATCTAGAAAACATTAAAGAGAATGAGACTTAAATCTATTCAAAATGAGTCACCGGAAATAGTTGTTAGTGCACCTTATTTGTCAATCGCGTGAGTCCATGTGTCATGTAATCAATTGAGCCATTGAAAATTGAATACTGAAGATACAAAAGGACATGAAGCATCAATGAGCAAATAATATGTATATATATGAGCTGCCTTGATAGCCCTAATCCTTGACTCAAAACAATCTAAACTTTTAGATGATCTTAACTCTAATAGGTAAATCTTTTATTAATTATCCATTAGCTTTAGTAGCCTTAATTGAACATGCTTAGATTAGCTTTAGAGGTCTCGAGTTGCTATAAAATAACTACACAATTTTATGCTACCTTCGGTCCCATCGAACCTCTCATTCAGTCTCACCAAAAGTGCTCAAAACAGGACAATAGCAAAACCCTAAAATTCATGTAATTCGGCTCCAGTCGAAGAATCCTTCAATTGGCTTCAGTGCGATTGAAGACTATATTCGGTCTGACCGAATATGTAAAAAATTGTCCAGCAGCTTTTGTGGGTTTTCCATGGGTTGATTCAGTGCGGCCAAAGCCAATTTTGATTCCTTTATAAAGATCCAGTCTTTGGGCATTTTGATGGGTTTTTGGTGCAATAGAAGCTTAAGTGAATCCCCACTCATATCTCACATCCTAAGCCTCTAATTCCATAAGATTTGATTCATCTTTTTGAGCTTTACTATAATGAGGATTCCAACCTCAATATTGAAGATAAACTTAATCTCCACCATTTCTCTAGAGATTAAACCGAAACTTATTGGCATAAGCCCTATCTAAATTTTTTAGAAGACCCATTTAGGAGAATCCCCTAGGATTACAATCTTCCATTAGTTATAGGAGATTTCACCATCATCTCATAACCTTGGTCACCTCAATGGAGCATCGCATGCAAGGGTTTGATCTTTGAGCTGAAGCATTGACAACGCATCGACATCAAAGATCGGGAGAGTAAAATGAGAGCTGAATAAAGCACGGGAGAGCATTGATCAAGCAACCCAAGAAGATGTGTCAAATGGGCTCAATTCGACAAGTGTCAATTAGTAAATCCATACCCTCTTTCCTTGTGTAGGATTGATGGTAAGAGTTTGTGACACAGTGTTATGATGTGCGGTTGCATATGCGAGTATTTATGCATTGATTGCATATGCGAGAATATGCAATCACATATGTGATGTATGCGATTTCATTCACTCAAACTCTCCTATACTTTCGTACTTTTAAATCTCTCTCTCTTACATTCTCCATACTTTCAAACTATATTGTTGAATGTTGATGACTTGATGTTTAATTCATTATTTAATTGTTTTATTTGAGTAAAACCAATTAAACATATAAAATTAGTTATCCATCAACTTAAGAAAGTTCTCCCTACATTTTTTTTTTCAATTTTTTTCTCTTATTTTTTTGGGGTAGTCACTAAGGCAAGACAAAATAATAGCTCTCCTAGAAGAACGTTATTATTGGCCACAATTGAAACGAGATGTAGGAAAGGCCGTACAACAGTGCCACATGTGTTAGGTATCCAAGGGACGGTCATAGAACACTGGCCTATACACTTCATTACCTGTCCCTGACGGCCCTTGGGAGGATATATCTATGGACTTTGTGCTAGGACTCCCACGTACCCAGCGTGGTGTGGACTCAGTGTTCATCGTGTTCGATAGATTTTCCAAGATGACCCATTTTTTACTGTGCAAGAAAACTCTTAATGCTACGCTTGTTGCAAATATGTTTTTCCGAGAAGTTCGGCAACATAGGGTCCCGAAATCCATCACCTCATATTGTGGCATTAAGTTCCTCAGTCACTTGTGGAGCACTTCATGGCGACAATTTGACACCAAAATTATAGTTTAATAGTGCATATCATCCACAAACTGATGAGCAAACCAAGGCAGTGAATTGTACACTTAGAAACCTTATACGATACATCTCAATGGATAAGCCCAAGCAATGAGATTTGGCCTTGACTCAGATAGAATTCATGTTTAATAACATGTTAAACTGTTCCACCGGCAAGTCCCCATTTGAAATTGTGTACGAACGAGTGCCTCAACATACTCTCGACTTGTTTCTTTTGCCCAAACTCCCAGGTATAAGTGTTGCTGCAAAACATGTGGCGAACTAAATCATAAGTGTACACGCTAATATTCAAGCCTAGTTAAAGGAATCCAATGACAACTATAAGGAAAGGGCTAACACGCATCGACGTCTCAAGGTATTTAATGTGAGAGACGACGTGATGGTTCATTTGCGCAAAGAGAGATTTTCAACTGGGACTTACAATAAGCTAAAGAACAAGAAGATTGGACCAGTGCCTATCCTCTATAAGATCAATGACAATGCTTATGTTGTTGATCTTCCTGAGGATATGGAGATCTCACGCATGTTCAACGTGACGGACATATACGAGTATCATGAGCCAAATCCAGAAGATAACTCGAGGACAAGTTCTTTTGAAGTAGAGGGGACTGATGTAGAATGGGTCGTGGATTCGTTCATGGCTAAGATAGACCGAAGAAAAGAAGCCAAGAAGGATCGACCACGTTCAACATGGTTCGACCAATCGGCCTTTGTGGTCGACAGGTCCAAATTCCGCCATAATTTTCAAAGTGCTTGTTGGCTGATTTCTACTAGTTTAGATAGGTTGAAATATTGTCCACAGGTCTGTTCTGTAGGTCAAAATATTGTTCACAGGTTTGTTCAACAAGTTGACAAAATTGTTCAACAGGTTGAAATATTATTCGACAAGTTGACAAAATTGTTCAACAGGTTGAAATATTGTTCGACAAGTTGACAGAACAAGTCGACAGGTCAAAAATCACATAATTTTCCATTTAAATCTCTGGACACTTTTTGGTTGTTTCGACTATTTGACTGGACATGTCGACAGACGATGGAAATTTGCACATTTTTTTTTGGAATTTGTTTCCTTATTTAACTAGAACTCTTTAATTATGTTTTTAGGGTTTGTTTAGGGTTTATTTAAAGGGTGTTATACTCATTTTTATTCATTTAATCTATCAATTAAAACTTCTTAGAAATTCTATTTCTTCTTGTAGATTTGAGATTTTCTTTTGTGGATTAAAGAGCACCTTATAAATTCAAGGTATTTATTGATCGACGATGATGGTGATCGACCACATCACGTCCTTCCCTGCTTCACCAAATAATAGATGTGTTGAGATACATGTTTATTTAAAAAGGAGCGGTAGATATTGTCAACCATCCAATACATGTCCACAACAATCTATGTCACAAGGTAAATCTGATCTTGGAGCGAAAGTGTTTGCCATGACCCGCATGTGAATTTTTAAGTGCCTGCGTATCATCCATCACCCTCCCAGTGTATTAAAGTTTCTCTTTTCGTAACATGGTGCAAGAGAGCTCTGTGGGGTTACTTCAAACACGAGAAGATCACTGCCCATATGCAACGCCCCAACATGTATGGTTAATGCGTAAAATATCACATCTATTAGATAATTCCGTACATATATGATATGTGGCAACTAAAATGACGGTGCACACCTGAAACCTCTAAATTAATTCAATGTAGCCCACCTGACTTTTAGACAGATCATGCTGTATTTTTATATTTAGCCTCATAGTCATGGGATGACCCGATGAATGGATTGAATGGCATATAAACAACATGGTGTGCCCAAGAGGGTATTCCCATCCCCTTTGTTTCATGTTGTGTGGCACACCTGATTTTTGGTTCGTACTCATTTTTATTGTAGTGTGGCCCACCTGAGTTTTGGTTCCTACTCATTTTTAATAATGTCCTAACACAAGCTTTTATTAGTTGAGTCTTGATGGGCTTAATATGCCAAGTTGAAATGAACAAGAAGATTGGAAAGGTCCTCTTGTGGGTTATCTTCAATGCCCATTGACTAAAGTCAGCGGAGATTTAAGGAGATTGGCCATTAATTATGTCATGATCGACAGTGAATTATACTAAAAAGGGGCCGATGGTGTTTTGCTAAGGTGCTTAGCCAAAAGGGAAACCTTACTGGCAACGGGTGAGGTTTGTGAAAGGTTATGTGAGTCTCACTAGGTTGGGAGAAAAATGAAGCTCACCTTTAGGTGTTACAGGTATTTCTAGCCGACAATGATGGCCGATTGCATTCGATACGCCAAAGGGTGTGAGGCCTGCCAAAAAAATGGACCGATTCAACATGTGCCCGCGATCGAGATCCACTCAATAATCAAACTGTGGCCTTTCCAATGGTGGGCAATCGATTTGATAGGACAAATCCATCCACCCTCAACGTGCATCGATTCTTTCATCATCGTAGCTACCGACTATTTCGCAAAATGGGTAAAAGCAAGACCCCATGAAAGGGGTCTACTACACAGAGATTATTGAATTCATTGAGAATGATATTATCCATTGGTTCAGAATTCCAAAATCAATTACTATGAACCGATGAGCCGTGTTCTAAGCAAAGGAAGTAAACGTCATGGCCGATAATTATGGAATCAAGATTTTACCTACCACGTCATATTATGCATAGACCAATGGTCAAGCCCAGGCCAACAATAAGGTGATCAAGAATATACTGAAGAAAACAATCGAAAAAAATTCTCGTGAGTGGCATACAAAATTGTCTAAGACACTTTGGGCGTACAGAAATTCACCTCGTACTAGTAGTAGAATGAGTCTGTTTGCATTAACATACAGACACGATACAGTGGTGCCTTCAGAAGTTACTATGTCATCACTGAGAGTTGTACATCAAGCTAAGTTAACTCCTCCTGAGTTCACAGAAGGAATGTTGGTCAAGTTTGAAGGATTGGACGAAACTCGAATAAAGGCCCTGAATTCCATTATCACCATCAAAGCTATTGTTGCCTAGGCATATAATAAAAGGGTGAAAGGGAAATCATTTGGGGAAGAAAATAAAGTCTGAAAAGTGGTGGTACCAATGGGTACACAGACCGTGCCTTAGGTAAAAATAAAAATAAAAATGGTCACCTACATGGGATAGACCATACGTTGTCATTCAAGTCCTCAAGGGTGGAGCTTATCTCTTACGGGACTTAAACGAAAAAGTTACAAAGGCTCTAATCAACGGTCGATAAGTGAAAACCTACTATCATTCCTTATGAGAGACAATGTAGACCAGGCTGAGTAGTATGAAAAGATAGAAAAATGTCCAACTACAGACAACAGAATGAAGAAAAATTATTTTTATTATTGCAGGAAGAGGGCCTTGGGTCATCAACCGTTTAACTTTATGTATAAAGAATAAAAATAAAAATAAAGTACAATTGGCCAATTGGCCAATTCAGTTATAAGCCACCATGTTGTCCTCGAACTCCTTGAGAACTGACTCATTTGCTTTCCAAGCCAATGCATGCCTGCTCCTCCGTGGCGGGTGCTCGGTCATGGACTAGTGAAGAAAGTCTATCACCATGTCAAGGCGGTGCTTGATTGTGTCGACCTCATTCTTAGCATCCCTCTCGCCAGCACCGCTTGTTCACAACCGAGTTTCATAGAGTTCTATCTGAGACTCGATGAAAGCCAGAAGCTCTTAGAAGTCTGGTTGATCCCATCCGAGATGTAGACGTGCGGCCTCCAAGAGATCGACGGCTAGATCGTTGCATTAGGCTTCCAGCGATCATAACATCACCCTATCAAAGCGATGCCGACGAGCCCAGTGTAATCGACCCTTCCAAGCGGTATCATAGTGGGTCGAGAGAGACTTGGACTCAGCACAGATGGTTGCCTGCTCCCTCAGTGGGCATGCGCATCGTTGCAGTTCCAAGTCAGTCTTGGAATAAGCATCCCCAAGATACGCAATCTAGTGAGAACCTTTAAGATATCTCGTAGAGGTTCATCAACCTTAGCCGCTTTAGTGGTAACTGAAGGAAGGGATAGACGTAATGAAGGAGAGGGGACTTGGAGAAGTACTCAATCCCCTTGCTGAAAATCTTCTTCAAAAGGGTTAGTGATTGTGAGTAAAACATTGCAGGGGCCATGGAGTTTGAGGTTTATAATCGAGCAGAAGCAAGAAATGCAATACAAATATAAGGAGAAGTGATGCTTTTATAACCATTGTTTGGAGTAATTAATGCTTGCATTAGGTGAGGTGCAACAATTGGGATGACTCAGTAAAGCAGTACGACGTCGGTTCGATTCCTAGAAGGTTGGGATGCGTGGCCACAATAATGTGGATTCCTTGGAAAGCTATGTGCGAATCCCTATCCACATCGACCCAATCAACAAATGGTTATAGTTAAAGAAGGAAACAAAAAGACTAAGTACTAGGCGGACGAGCTTTGAAGAAGAAATTCTATCGATTTAATGAGGATCGTCAACAACCCATAGCCCGGTCGACATCACTGCTTTGCATTTGATCAGTTATAAAGGTAATCATCCAATGAGTCTATTAGCCCAATTGATTTGATGAAAGGAGTAACGAAAAGTTCTAGTTGGCTGATCATTTTGAATATCTTGAGCAACGGCCGATTGGAGTGGTAATGCCATTATTCAATATTCTTGAATGATGATTCAATGGGGAATATGTTGTTCTACTTTAATGGACAATATAGATCATGGAAATACCCGAACAAAATGAAAGTAAATAAAAGCAAACTTTATTCAAAAGTAAGCAGGCCATCGACCACATTACAGGGATAGACAAAGCAGGAAAAGCAAAGTGAGAAAGGAAAGCAGCCCAAGCAATGCAGGTGTTTAGGCATGTTTTGCCTTTATTTCTTCAAACTCCTTGAGGAGTTATTGCTTCTCGACCTCAACATGCTCTTGCTGCAATTTCCAATCAGCTCCCTCTTGTATGAAGATGGGTAGGAAATGTAAGAGCTAATCGATACAATTGCCATGTGAGGAAACTCTACCCTCAACCTTCCTCTTCTTGGCAAGGCTCACATTTAACCAAGCCTGGAATTGGCAATCTGCGAGTCGATGAAAGAGAGGAGATCCTCTGGGACGACAGGGTCTTTAAGAGCATAAGAAATGTTCCTTCTCCTTGATATCATCCAACGGCTCGATGCTTTGTGCCTACAGCACATGGAGAAAGGTAAAGTTGAACTGGTGAATCCTGTTCCACTATAGTCAGTCATTCCATGCCAATTCGTAAGCTTCATTTACTGACAAAGAATCCTCCCATGCTGCGACTTGCTATCTTAGATGTTCAGCAAGCTGCTCGAACTCGAAGATGAGGTAGAAGTAGCGGTTTTCCAGAAAGTACAGGTTCTTTAGTACTTTCATAAGTTCTCCAAGCACATCGTCCAATTTTGCAGCCTCCGAGGCTTCTCTGAGGAAGAAGTTGGTGTCAAATAGCAACGAGGATTGGCTAAAGTCGATGAGACCCCAATTAAGGATCTCTTTAGATAGCTCTTTGCGCCATCAATGAAGGAGGAACTTGGGTTGGTGGCCATGGTTGAAGAGTTAGGGAACTTCAGAGGTTGCTTGGGTTTCAGCGTGAGTTCAGAACGGGATCTAATGTGATTTAAATAGACAATTATAGAACCCAAGTTTGATGCAATTATGGCGGGCAAAGATGCTTCCTGTTCTTGGAAAGTGGGGACATGCAACCTTCTTGTCTATTGTTTTGGAGAGTTATGCACGACTCCTTGTACTCTGGGCTTCACATCACCAATATATATTTGGAGAATAGAAAAAGAAAAAGAAGTGCTAAGTACAGCTACCGATAATAAAAGAAGGCTCGACAGTAGATTTCATTGGTCAACAGATACAATACAAAAGGAAAAAGAGCTACAATTCAAAGGTAAAAAACTATTGAATAACAACGTCTATTATCTCCAATAACCCCTCATCTTGTGCAAAACAGCCTTGTGTGTAAGACCTGTATCCCAGTCCGTACCGTTTCGTAAGCTTCCGCGATCCTCTCGATCGAATTCCGGTAACTCTCGACCCGTATTCGACGTTTGCGGGCGATCCTAAGTCAAGTCCTGCATACAAAAGTCGGCTCAAATTGAAACTTATACCTTAGCGACCGCGCCGTCACCGCGACTCACGCACCGATCCGATACCCGGGCCAGGAGATGTGGACCCGCGTTCATTTCGAGGAAAACGCCGCGCGTTGCAAATTTCGAGGGAATCTCTACAACATGTCCTATCAATCAATCAATCAATCAAGTCAAGTACACCCCATACCTCAAGTACAAGTAACTTATTCCTCCTTTTTTTCAAGTCAACTCTCTCTTCCCCTACCCATCCCTCCTTTACAAAATTTCAAACAAAACCTTACCTCTGCATCTCCCTTCCTTACAACCACCACTCCATCCATCCCTTCATCCATTATTTGTGTATCTCTCTCATTCTCTAACAATTTCTAAAATTCCATGAGAAATATCCAACATCCAAGCTCTCTCCCAAATACTAGTGTGGCCCACCTTCTCATCTCCCATCTCAACCTTCCAATCACCATCAACCTCCATCAAAGTTGAAAGCAAGGAGCATTCAAGTTCAAGGAATTAAAGAAGGAGTGATACAAGTGGGTGATTTACCATTGATCCTTTTTTTTTTTTGGACCACTTGTTGGTGGGACCCATTTTGATGTATGTGATGTAACCATGAGGGGCCCATAGTGGCGGGGTCCCTCTATTACCATCTCTCTCTCTCTTTCTCCCTCTCTCCTTCTCTATCTCTCTTTCTTTTTTCTTTTTTCTTTTTTTTTTTGGTGTTGATGATGGTAAGGTGTGATGGCCCACTTGATGAATGATCCACACGCTGTTCAAATGGTGGGATTCACCGCGTTGGATGCATGGTACCTGCACCTTGCTGCCATGTGACAGACCTGGATGAAGGAAAAACACAAATATCAGATGGATCTCGAGCGGGTGGGCCACACCACGTGGACCCACCTTGATGTCATGGTCCTATGACCGTCCAGATCACCGTCCAGATCCCTGGACGGTGTATTGTTAAAAGACCGTCCAGCAATCTGGACGCTGGATAAATTACAATATATATATATATATATATATATATATATATATATATATATATATATATATATATATGATATATATATATATATATCTGGAGACGTGGGGTGGCCCATCTACGTGGGACCCACCCTGACAGATGTACTGTGTATCCACGGCGTCCACCTATCTGTGAGACCCACCTGACGAATGGTTTTGATGGCGTGTACATGATAGGGTGGGCCACCCTCTCACGTGGGATCCGCTTGCAATGGGGCGTGGATTGGCTGGTGTGACGCACTGCAGCTAATCAGCTGCTGTGCTAACCTCACCAAACTCTGTGGACCCCGCCGTTTATGTGTTTCATCCCCACAGTCCATCTGGACAGTGGGATGCAGTGACGTCACCAAGTTTGTGGATCCCCACCATGATACATGTGTAGTATCCATACCGTCCATCCACTGGACGCTGGGATGCTGGCCCAGCAGTCCAGCGGCATGGATGCCATGTATGCCCCACCATGATGCCTGTGTTATATCCCTACGGTCCATTTATTTGGCACGGTGGGCCTGATCATGAGGGATGTGTTAGATCCCCAACCGTTCATCTGAGGGAGCCAGCTATGACGTGTGTACGAGTTGTATCCCTACTGTCCATCCATTATAAGGGACCCACTGCATGATGGATGTGCTGCATCCAGCTGTCCATCCATATGGCTGGCTCGTCTCAAGACCGGAAATGAGACAGATCCCAGTTATCATGTGGAACAAATTGCAGAAAACTGTGGTGTTAAACGTCTACCACTGGAACCCCTTTGGGTTACAAAGTTTTGAATCAATGTAATATTTATTTATCTTTCCCTCCCTAATCAGGTCCTCGTGACCTTACGAACAATTGAATGGGAAATAAATGCTATGGTAGACCCTCTAAATTTTTAACTATGGGAATCATTATCACCACTGCTATTTGTGGTATGGTCCATGTGATCTTTTGATCTGATTCATTGTTTGGATAATACTCTAAAAAGATCGCTATAGTTGGATGAATGGTGCGGCCCAAGTAGTGCGGCTCACTTGTTGTATTTGAGAAGCCCAATATGGTATAATTGGGGGCCCATGGGTTAAGGCCCGATTGATGTATTTGGGGGTCCATTTGATTCGGCCCATTCAAACTCGGCCTATTCGACTCGGCCCATTTGACTCAACCCATTGACTCGACCCATTTGTATTGGCCCATTTGACTCGGCTTATTTGATTTGGCCCATTGACTCGGCCCATTTGTATCGGCCCATTTGACTCGGCCCATTTGTATTGGCACATTTGACTTGACCCATTGACTCGGCCCATTTGTATTGGCTCATTTGACTTGGCTTATTTGACTCGGTCCATTTGTATCGGCCCATTTGACTCTGCACATTTGTATTGGCCCATTTGACTCGGCCCATTTGTATCGGCCCATTTGACTCGACCCATTGATTCGGCCCATTTGTATTGACCCATTGACTTTGCCCATTTGTAATAGCCTATTTGATTCGGCCCATTTGATTCGACCCGTTGTTATGGCCCGATGTTATATATATATATATATATATATATATATATATATATATATATATATATATATATATATATATATATATATATATATATATATGGGTCCATAAGTAAGACCCAATGTGATGCATATATGCCCCATAAGCGAGGCCCTTGATGATGTGTATTAGACTCTTGTATGAGATTGTGGACCCATTATATAATTGACCCTATGAGCGTCGTTCATTGGGAGCAATGTTGGTTAAAGGTCCACATTGATGGGCAATGATGGTTGGACGTCCACATTGTGACCTTCCCTTAAGCCTTATTAGGCTCATTCTCATTGCTGCCGATTATCGAGGTTAATTATCGTGACCGATTGCCGATTGTTATGGCAGATTGCCGATTTTAATTATCGAGGCCGATTCCGATTGTCAAGGTCGATTCCGACTATCGAGGCCGATTCCGATTATCGAGGTCGATTCCGACTATCGAGGCCGATTCCGATTATTGAGGTCGATTCCGATTATTGAAGTCGATTCCGACTATCGAGGCCGATTCCGATTATTGAAGTCGATTCTGATTATCGAGGCTGACTCCGATTGTCGAGGCCAGATATTGAGGCCGATTGCTGAGGCCCATTGTGATGTATATGTGGCCCGTATTTAAGGCCCATTCTGATGAGCATTCGGCCTCGGCTTGATGCAATGAGGCCTATGTAACGTATGTGAGGCCTATGTGATGAGGCCCATTGTGGTACATTTGAGAGCCAGGCGATGGAGCCCGTTGTGTTGTATATTATGCCCATGTGAGAGGCTCATCATGATGTATATTAAACTCTTGAGTGAGGGCCATGGTGTCATATATTAGGCCCTTGTGTGAGGCCATGGGTCACTATATGATAGGCTCTATGCAGGCCATTCCTTAGAGGCAATGTTGGTTAAATGTCCACATTGTCGAAGCTGATTGTCGATACCGGTTATTGATACCGATTGTGAGTATGTGACAGCATAGCATCATAATGCATGCTCATACGCATCATCTGCATGTTTGTTATGAGATGTGGGTGACCATTGCATATGTCATTGGGTAGGTTGTTATGAGACTCCCTGATAGGCAGAGATTGTCTCACATTAGCGCATGGTATGCGCAGGATTGATGTATGACTGAATTGTATGACTCATGCATCTGGCATTGTGTGTTGTGATTACTGTACGGCCTAGCGACATCAGGGCCGTAGCCTCCACAGACATATCATGGATGGCCAGATGGGACACTGGAAATATGTTATTAGCATCGGGCTGCCATAGATGGCATTGGGTGAAAATTCCTAAACCCTCTTGGTACTAGAGGACGCCTCAACGTCGAGACCGAGTGGATATATATGAGCGCATGAGGGCCGTATGCCAGTAAGCCGTGTCTCTCACTGTGTCGTGGTCGGTTGGGAGGGGGTGTGGCCTTACCCGCCTGAGGGAGTAGGCATAGCTAGGATGAGTTTGACCAGCTCGTGAATGAGTCCGCTATCGACGTGCCGGGTAGATATTGACCGACTACTAGCTAGGTGGATAGTGAGGTCTTTTCCACTTACCCAGTTGTGCGCTTGATGAGTCGGCAAGCTGGTGTGAGTGTACTAGACCCCGGTGATGATCCCAGAGATGAACAATACTGATATGTGGACTTATTGAGCAGGAGTTGCATACTTATTCATTCATTTATTCACTATCCACTTGGGCTGGTGGTGCGCAACTATTTGTTACGTGTGCCTTCGCAATGGCCAAGATTTCGGTTGGGGAGCGCGACTAACCTGAGATCAGGAGTTTACCACATTGAGTCTGACTATCCAAATTTAGGTATGTGACTGATTTGGATAGAAGTCCCTTGTGATGGACCCTATAGCCTGCGATACTACGTACTATCATCCCGACTTCACACTCCAGCATGGTCATTCTATTCGCACCGCATATTGTATTACATCCCCAGCATATGATATTTTGGGTTACTGTGTTTTTGTATTTATATGGTCTAGATACGACATCTGATATTTGGTTCTTTATGACCCCTCATTTGCATAACTGATCTGTATTACGTACTCTGATATTTTTGATTCATGGACTTGTCAGTATTTCCGCTTACTCTGATGTCATATGATTTATGATCTTACCTGTATTTCTGACATTGTATGATTGTGATGTTGTATTTGTGTACTTGGTACTTATCTTGTGTACACACTTTCACCAGCCTCTAAGCTTTCTATAAGCTTATGCACGATAGATGCGTGCAGGTGATGTTAGGTTGCAGCAGCGTGGAGCTTGTAGCATGTAGCTGACTTCTGGAGTTTTGATTTTAACATATGTATTCCCTTTTAACATTATATTCAAATGTTTATATTAGTGGATATGTGATGATGATGTTGCCTTTGTGATTTGGGTAAACTTGTGGTTATGCCTCTTACGAGATAAATGCACGTTAAAAAAAATCATCCTTGTAGGATCCCAGGATCGGAACCTAGCATATGGGCGCTGGGAGCCGAGAATGGGGCACTACGGAGGCTGTCGGTACCGGATTCGATAATCGAGATTCCTGTGAATCCGATTTCCGGGTTTGGGGCGTGACATTGTGTTTTAAGGCTGCTTGTCGAACCCAGCCAATAGCTTCTGTTTGAGCCTTAGTAGACGTGGCCAGGTCCTTAACCGTTTTCCTCTTTCGATCGGATTCAACACTTTTCTCTTCAAAATCTCTCTTCAATGTCATCAGTTGTGCTTCCAGAGTAACAATTTGTACACTCATGTCTTCTAAATCGTCATATGAATTCTTCAATTCTGTGTGGCTAGCCAATAACTTTTCGACAATATCATTGGTTGTAGCTACTTGTGATTATTCTATTACGTGCTCAGCCTCGAAGCGCCCGATCATGGTACAAATCTTGTACGTTTCTCTAATGTATTCTAAGAAATACCCGAGTGTTAGCAGCTTAGTCGAGAGGTTCACGTTCGAGCAAGAGAGAATTCGATATTGATCGATCAACTCAGTAAGCTTATCAATCATCTCGATCAACACAATCTCTGACAATCCCGAATGTATAAGGGTCTGGATCTCTTCCTCGAGATGTTATAACTCGGTGGAAGGGGCACGAGACATGGCCATTGTGACATCGTTGATAAGAACCTGTCGGAGGGAAGAGATTATGTCTTCAACTGGGCGCGAGTCTTCGGTCGTTGCAATAGAAGACAAAGCATCATTGGTCGGCATTAGCACCGATACTGGAATTGGTGTGGAGCAAGGGAGGGAGATATTGGTCATTAGGACCTCCTCCATTGCCTAGTTAAAGATGACTACCTCATGTGTTGCGCTTTGCCGAAGAGGCTCTTCAATTTATGTAGAAAGATTTTATGATCAAAAGAAGTTATTGAACAGACGGAGGAATGGGTCGAGGGGAAGATCCTCTTCTAGAGTTCTAAGGAGTAACAGTCAGGGGACGCTCATCTTCTCGATCGACAACAATGGTTGGTGTTTGAGGGATGTTGACCATATATTCAGAATCTATGATGACGATTGTAGGCTCCGGAGAAGGACGAGAAGGAGGGGCTTCATTGCTGACGCCCCCTTCAGAGTTGACAGTTTGCACTTCATCTATCTTGGGGATATCAGTTGTTGGCTAAATTTGTTGTAGCGGTTGTGCCACAATGACTTGTGTAAGACCCGAGGCCCCGAAATCTGGTTTATACACTGGATAGCCATTGACTGTAGGTCTATTGGCCTCGAGAATGTTTTGACTTGATCATAATGTTGTTCTGTTATCGAGCCGCAAGCCGTATTTCAACCCGATATCCGAATTTTAATATACGAACTTAAAATTTAACAATCTAAGAAATGACAACTATGTCCTTATTTTAGCTGGCGGAGCCCCACCATCAAGTTTTCAAAATCCGTTAGGTCCGAGAGCCTAAGTGTTGTGACCGTAGTCGAGTTACAGAGTTAATGGCGAAAACGGCATGTCAATAGGTGTAACGTCCCGAAAAAATCTGTACATAGACTCGAGTGCCACCTCAGGCAGAAATCACTAGGGACCAAATCCTTTAGAAATTAGACGAAGATTAATTAAGTGCTTAACTAAATCATCTGTCGAATTAGCTTGGACAGCTTTCAATACGAACCGCAAGACCTAAAACTAGTAGGATCACCGACGCTACGTTACCCTAAAACCTAGGATCAATCTCTAAACCTAGTTGCTCTCGGGAGTGCATTGAAACTCCGTATCGGACCTGGACCGCATGTCGAAAATCCGATAACTACGAACCTATACTAATATGACCACCTCACTGGACTTGACAACCACCTTGAAAATCAAGTTCAGATAATATGCCGAAACATACAACTTGAGCCCGGAGCGAAGTGTGTGAGAAACGCGAATATCTTTAGAAAATGAACTCAGACTTAAGTGAATTGAGTCATTCACTTGTAGGCCAAATCTAAGGATTCAGACCATCAGAATCTGACCCAACTACACCCTCGGATCAGGAAAAATTTTCAACACACGTCAGTGTACTTGTGGCCCTGATCGAGTACCGGTGACCGTTGAACTGAAACTGGTCCCCCGCGGTTGATCTGTAAATTTAATCAGATCGAAAACTTAACTCGACCTAGATCCAATGTCAGGAGGCTTAAGTCCAACCGCATGCAGAAAAGGGCCTCCAGATCAGCTCCGTTGGACCGAAACGACCAGTCTTTAGCTATAACCTAAGTATACCATGGCCCTGGGGCCATTCTCATCACTTCTAGGCCTATATAAGCACCTTAAACCCTCTCTCTCTCATTCCACATGAATTTACAACCCTAGGAGAGAGAAGAGAGAGAAAAGAGAAGAAGAAAGTGAGGAGAAGAGAGCAAGTATTGGAGTTTATTCCTGGGATTCTTCCCTGCCACTCCACGTGCTTAACCATCGCTACCGTGTCGCTATTCCGGCGATTCCAACTCCATTCTTGGGTAAGGAATCCTAACGCTAATCTGTTTTAGACATCCAAATAGAGTAAAGGGTGGAATAACTAACATATTCCATGTTATAGGTTGTTGTGGTGCCGTAGACAACAACTTAGTGTTTAAACTGAGTTCGTTATGAGTTTACCGGCGAAAGGTGCGGATTATAAACGTTTAGGTTATGGTTTTCAAGGCTTTCAATGTCAGTTAACGATTTATGACTGACTTGATTGCTATCACATGCTTAGATACGATGTTTCCCGCGCTTTACACATATATATGAACTACGTTAAATATAGTGTATTCCATGTGTTTGTTGATATGATTGAATGAGTGTGGAATTTGGATTCGTGCTTGTCATGATTATTCGTCGTGAATATATGGTTGATATATGTGTGACAACTCCTTGGTCAAAGGATTTGCCCTAACCCCAGTTATAACCAACATACATCACTTATGTTGAAGTGTATAGTCTAAGTGCTTGTAAAAATGTCTGAATGAATACGAAATTTGGATTTGTACTTGCCATGATTATTAACTATGAATATATGGTTGTTGTATATGTGGCAACTTGTAACATCCCGAAAATCGGGGGGTCGAGCATAAACTCAACTCCCGAGTTCCAGAACATCACTTATGCAACAAAATGAATGATGATTGAAATGTTGACTGTATTTGTACATTGAGCATGAGTGAGATTAAGTCAAAACAGCATATCATACTCCAGAGACAGTTAAATTGCAAGCGGAAGACTGTGATAGATATATAAAATATAAAAATTGTGGTGAGTCTCCAGAGTGTGATAAAGTTACCAGGTTAGATAATTATAGTACAATTCTAAAATATACCTAATGTGAGGAAGTGTAATGTTTTCTATCCCAAGTACCATAGCCCCGTCAATACAATACCAGGTCTTCATAGACCACAGAGAGATACGAGATAGGAGAACTCCTCCTCATCATCATAGAAGTAGTCCGGCTCTGCTTCATAAGCATTGCCATCGCCTGAAACTCAACAAATCTGGTTGGTGTTGCAAACACCATCTCGTAACGTGGGAGTGAGTGATCAACTCAGTGGAACAATAAAGCATAGGTTAACATGTTATCAACTCAGTTAAGCAGTAATGATAAAGCAGTAAAATCAAACACTCCTAACTACTCTTATTAATGCAAGTATGAATGCAAATGATGTATGCCCTCACCGACATACTCCTCATGCGACACCATCTTCGTTCGCGACATGCTGTCTTTCCTCAGTGATCCACATCTTTCAGGCACATGCAATGCATGATGAGCATGATTACCGAGTTGTTATTAGTCCATTTCAAATAGCAGGATTGGGAAACTAAGGTACCTCCCTTATATCATTCCCAAACATGATCCATTCTAGGGTCGTCGATCCTGACAATCTCATACGATGGTGTGTTTCTAAGTCACTTTCAAGGGTGCCAGTGGTCATTACGCAGAATCGTTGCACCACTCCCCATCACTTTATCAATACAGGGCTAACTTATACTACTGTTACTACGAGAAGGCTAGTCGCCTCACCACGCAATTAGAGTATGCTCGAGGTCACTCCACCGACACCCTACCAACCGCGATCTATTTTCGGCCCGACCGGTCCGCTTATTGAGAATGGAACCCGATGCAACCTGACCGGGGGCCACACCCAGTGCCGTGCCCGAGGTGGCCGACAAATTCTCGAATATAGTGTCCCATACCACCATATCGGCTCACGAGTCCGGTTTGCTCACTTGGTCACTACGGGAGGCAGAGTACGCTGCCGGGCACACATGAAATCGTTGCACCACTCCCCCATCACCCATCGCCCCAGCATGGCCGACAGCTCGACCACGGTGTCCCATACCACCATGCCCGGCTCATAAGTCTTAGCGGATCGAGGTACCATGGTTAAAAGAGTTTTCACTGGTAAGTTTGGTACCCTAGGTTCAAGCAGTAGCGACCAAACATGGTGAACATACATTAGACACATCGGGTTACTTGACGAGCCTGACTAGCTCGAGCGCACAATCAATTAGACGACATGAAATGCATAAGCACTTCGCGTGGCCTAACCAACCACTGCCGCTAACCGACGTGCGACTTTCGTCGACACAACACATCCCACGTGGCGACATGAGCCTCACCACGATCTCAAATCTGGTACCGATGATCACTGGACTATAGACATAGTCCCAAACTCAATCAATTCTCATCCATAGCATGTGGAGTAAAGCATGATAAACAAAGTAATTCAAGCATGCTAGTAGGCATGTTATAAGGCGCATGTTATAAAGCATGATATAAAGCATGTTGCAAAGCACTACATGAGTAGAAATACAAACACATATATTGCAAGTAAGCAGTTTAAGTAAACAACCTCATGGAGGTAATCATACATGTCACTAGGGTAGTTGAGAATCCCATCTCAACACTCTCCTAAGGCATCAACATTCAAACACTTGCTCACACAAGCATTTCCACAAACACTTAACATACACTATTTCACATACTTGGTGTATGTTAGCAAACATGTATTAGGGCGAGTCCTCTCGCCAAGCAAATAATTTACGCATATATAGTATATTTATACAATAAATAATCATGGCAAACACATGTCTAAAATACATATGTATACAGTACTTTCTACAATACAGTATTTGTACATACATAGTGTATATTAGTAAAACATGTATTTGGGCGAATCCATTCACCAAATAAGTATTTTATCCATATATCATATATTCATACAACAAATAATCATGTCAAACACATTTCTAAAAAATATACGTATACGGTATTTTCTACAAATACCTAGAATATGTAAAATTCCATAATTTGCATCTTTAATCGAAACAGAAATCGGAAAGCATTTTGTACATGTGCAATTGCATGCAGATCATGAATCTATCATTATCTGACATTAAAAGTGTTGAAAACCATAACCTATACACCTAAAGTCCGCACCTTTTATCGTAGAATCGTAACGGAGTCGATAGGTTCGCTAAGCTTCCGTATACGGGAGTTTGGCAACCTAGAGAACAAAATAGGTTAGCTATTTCATAACCTACAACCTATACAACCCTAAAACAGATTAGGGTTAGGGTTTCTTACCTAGAAACGACGCCGGAATCGCCGGGAAAGCGATGAGAATCAGGCGGTGGAGCCCGAAAAGCGGCAGGGAACAGTAGCAGGGAGTTCCTCCCACATCTCCTTCACTTTCTCTCACTTTTCTCTCTTCTCAAACCCAAATTCGTGTGGCTGAAATGGGGGAGGGTTTAACGTCCTTTTATAGTCTAAAACTTCACCGAAATAGACTTCTGGACAAGGTTCACTTAGGTTATAACCAAAGCAGAACTTTTTCAGCTCAACGGAGGACTTCTGGCGGGCCTCTTTAAGCCAAAGGTCGGACTTAAGCTCATCGACACCGGATCTACGTTCTATTAAGTTTTCGTTTTAGTCGGATTTCCAGATCACGCGTGGCGGACTAGTTTCAGTTCGACGGTCAGTGGGTCTCGATCGGAGATTCCGAGTACATGTAAATGTGTATGAAATTTCTCCTGATCCGAGGGTGTAATTTGGTCCGATTCTCGATGGTCCGGTTGCTTATCTTGATCCTGTTTTACGAGTCTCGATTACTATTCAAGATATTTATTTTGTAAAGAAACAAGTGTTTTCACACTCTCTCGCTTCGGACTCAAGCGACCAGCCGTGGGACACTATCTAGATTTGATTTTCGAGATGGTTGTCAAGCCCAGCGAGGCGGTCCTAATTCCTTAACTTCGAGTTATTCAGACTTCCGACGTGCGGTCCAGATCAGATACGGAGTTTCAAAGTGCTCCCGAGAGCAGCGGTCGGGTAATGAGTTTGATCCTAGGTTTTAGGGTAACCTAAATCAATGATTCTACAAGTTTTGGGTCTTGCAGATCGTATTTAAAGCAATTCAAACGAATTTCGTAGCTAATCTAGCTTAGCACGTGGTTACTTTGTCTCATTTCTAAAGGATTTAGTCCTATAAGATTTCTGTTTGAGGTAGTACCTAGGCCTTTGTAGTTTGTGTATAAAGTGATCCAATTTATACTACTTAGCTAGTTTAAGATAGTGTCTAGGGTGCAAGTACTTAGGAAATTGAAAGAACAAGGTGGTGAAGGGTGGGATTTGTGAAGGAAAGGGGTTCAGAAGCGATTTTAGACTATGGGATTCAGTTCTGACAGGTTAATAAGGTGTTAGGATTGACCCATCGCCTAAGGACGTCTAATCCCAGGTTGGCAAAAATCCGGGCTGTTACACAACTCCTTTATAAAAGGGCTTGCCAGGATATATGTTATAACTAGTCTAATACATGTATGTTGAAATGTGTAGTCTAAGTGTTTGATAAAATGCCTGAATGAGAAAATGTTTGTTCAGATGTATTTAATGAGGGTGTTGAGATAGGATTCTCAATTGCCTTATCGATAGTTACAATTTCCCTCATGTAACTTATCTCGCTATTTCGTGATTTATGGATGAGATGCCTTTGTATGTTAACATGTGCCCTATGTGTTTAATAAAATGCTCAAATGAGTGTTGTACTTGGATTGTTTATTAAATGACTATATGATTATCACATGTCTCCATATGCTGCATTTGAGTATGATTGGGACTACTACGTAGTTCAGGCAATCGGTAACAATTCCTGGTTAAGTGACTGAACTAGTCTCGCCACATTGGATGAGTTCGGTGAATCCAAGTTGTACGATGATTATCGATAGTGGTACCATGTCAACTAATTCAGCGTACGCTCGTACCAATCAAACTTGTCAAGTAACCCGATTGGCCTATTGTGTGTTTATCATGTATGGACACTACTGCTTGAATCTAAGGTACCAACTTACCAGTGCAAAGTGTACCACGATCCGCTAAGACTCATAAGCCAGGTATGGTGGTATGGGACACCGTGGTCGAGCTATCGACCTACGCTAGGGCGATGAGCCTCCCCGTAGTGTCCAGTGAGTAACCCAAAACTCGTAAGCCGAATACGATAGTATGGGACACTGTATTCAAGTTGTCGGCCTACACTGGCGCAGCCTGGCTATGGTCCCAATTCGGATCGGTGACAAGCCTTCGAAAATAGACTGCCAGTTGGTAGGGCGTTGGTGGAGTGACCTCGAGTATAAAATAGGCCTACCTGGCGCAGCTTGGCTATGGTCCCCAGTCTAGTTGGTGACGAGCCTTCGAAAATAGACTGTCAGTTGGTGGTAGTGACTTTGAGTGTGAGTTAAGCCTACACTGAGGTGACGAGCCTCCCGTAACAACCTACAGTATAAACTCGCGAACTTGCCTATCGTGTGTGATAAATTAGGATTGACTACCCTAGATAGATCATTGTTTGGGTAAATGATATAAAGGGAGGTACCTTAGCTTTCTAATCCTGCTGTATGAAAAGGTTTAATAAGAACTCGGTAATCACACTCATGCACTGCATTGTACATGCCTTTGGCATTGATGTTGAGCACAGAGGAAGGGGTGCATGCCGCGACCGTAAAAGGAAGATTGCAGAGGGAGTGCAGGCGAGGGCATGCATCATTAATACATATCATTTTTGCATTAACCAGAGTACTTAGGGATGCTTGATTATATTGCTTTATCATTACTGCTTGATTGAATTGATAACATGTTAACCTTTACCTTATAGCTCCACTGAGTTGATCACTCACTCTCATGTTCTAGGACGGTGTTTTAAACACCAACCAGACTATGTCGTAGCTGCAGGTGATGGCGATGCTTATGAGGTAAAGCCGGACTATTGCGATGACGAGGAGGAGTTCTCCTATATGCAACTATTTGGCAGGTCTATGTAGACCTAGAGTTGCGCTGCCGGGGCTACAGGGTTTTGGATAGAGAACATTACACTTTCTGATTTTGTACATTTTTGAATTAAACTTATAATTATTTAACCTAGTGACATTCATACTCTGAGAGCTTGCCATTACTTTTGTACAGTTTATATACATATTACAGTCTTCCGCTAGCATACTTTAATTGCCTCTGGAGTATGATATGTTGTTTTGGTATAATCTCATTCATGTTTAGGGCACTAAAATGGACAACATTTAATCATCATTATCTATGTTGCATAAGTGATGCGTTGGAACTCGGAATTTTCAGGGCGTTACAATAGGACACATGTATATTTTGATAAAATAACCCAAATAACCTTAATGTTTTTAAAATCCTTTGAATACGTTAGTTCAAATTACTTAAATAACATTGTTATATGATTACCATAAGCTTACACTTCTTAAAACCATCACAAAACACCTTCCAAACATAAACATAAACATAAAAACACTCTTTCAATATCCCATTTCCAGTACTTCCTTTCTTATTGAGTGTGAAGTTGAGAAGAAGAAGAAGAAGAAAAGGAAATAGAAGCTGAGGTTGAGAACCAAACCTCTGATAGTTACAGGTGAGTGCATAAATTAGGAGCACACATATGTGTACGTTGGGGTTTTCTTGAAACCCTATTGCTGGAATTTCTGTTTTAAGGTTAGATTATTGCTGGATTTTCTATTTTAGGGTTAGGTTATCACTGGATTTTCATTTAAGGTTAGGTGATTACTGAATTTACTAATCCAGGGTTAGGTTATTGCTGAATTTTTTGAAGGTTATTGCTGGATTTTTCTGATTTAGTTAGTAAGATTATTAATGGAAGGTTGGATGATATAGATGAGTTAGTTTTGTTTAAATTCGTATGAATTGTCATTGGTTTCTCGCCATCCCTTACAAAGTCCACCCACTACCTGTTTGACAAAACATTTAAAAGAATTATCCTTCCTCCTTTTGATGTAGTTAATTCTTGAGAAAAAACATGCTTGTGACATGAAGTCTTATAGCGAAATGAATCCCTAATTAGAGTTAGATTGGATAAGTCATGTGCATATCATATGCATAGTATGGTGAACCGTCTAGATACAGGATGCATTACATGAGACCTCGATGAGACACTTAAAATTCATAAGGAGACCACATGAGGAAGGTTATCCTTTGCTTATCTTGAAAAAACATATATAAATATTGTGATTGTGTATGGACTCATGCATATGGTGATTGTAAATGCGATGAAACATACTTTGTTATGACTTGAGTTGGACACCACACCGAAAATGTGAAATTCAACAGGACATGATTAGAGGGTCCATGGGTGAAAGTCCCTAAATACCGATTGGCACCATTGGGAGCAACCAATGCCTAGACCGGGTGGAAGAACAGAGCGTTGGAATATCGAAATACCAAAGTAAGCAGCGACTCCCACCAACGAGTGTCAATTAGTTGAGAGGTTTGACCTGACCTGCTTATGGGCATGCAAAGATAGGTTGTGTGTGATGAGCTCGTAAATTGTCCGCTATATTCTTGCCGGACGACTTATGACTTCTCGCTGTTAGGCAGATAGTGAGGTTCAATACAAGTGGGTTAGACTAGTTTGGCACGTGAACTATGTAGTCCCACCTCTGTAGTTGACCATGGTGGAAAAATTTATACAAGTGGCAGCAATCATATGTAAGTCCCACCTCTGTTTCAGACTTTGGTGATCCAATTGGAAAATGTGGAAAGTTGCGGAAACATTGAAAGAGTATGTATGTTATAAGTGGGTGGAAGTCCCACTTCTGTATATAAAAATGATTTGGAACATAAAAGGTGGCATAATGCATTGTATCTTTATTTTATTGTTATTGATCTAGAAAGCCTGTGCATTCCTGTGCATTATAAGAGCATGACATAAAACATGCATTTTCACTGCACACACGCACTCACTGGGCTTGGTAGCTCAAGCTTTCCTTTCTATTTTTTCCAGGTGAGAGTAAGGAGCTGCAGGAGTAGAGGCTACAGACTCCAGTTGTCCTTTTTGTTTTATACATATCAGTGTGTATATTTATTTATAATATCCTGAATATGTACATCAAGTATAGTAAATATAACATGGTTTATGTTTTGGTTTTGCCTTGATTTGCTCAGTTGTATACAGTAATATATGTTGAATATGATGAAACTTTGAGAAATGATACGTGTTTGTCGTCTTTACTTTCAGAAATCCTCCTTGTGGAGCCTTGCTTATGGGACTTAGTATGTGATAGTTGGAAGTCCCAAAATCGAAGTTCTACGAAGGCTGTTAACCAAAATTTGGTGTATAGTAATCATGGATTACCAACACTAGATTTAGGGTCGTGACAGAAAATGGTATCAGAGAATGATCTGGGAAATATCTACATAAATCATTTAATGTATTTACTATATGTTAGAGTTGTTAGGTTCATGCTTTGCAAAGTAGAGGAGTTGTATGATTATTTACTATTGTGTATATTGTATAGGTTTACTTGTTCTTTTTAGGCTAATTCGGTGTTTTACCTAGAAAGAATCCTGTTCAGACTCCCCCAGTGCAACCCAAGTCTAAGTCAAAATCTATGTTAAAATCTATTCCAGATCCAATTATACCTGTCCCTGCAACACAACTTCAATAACTGTTGCAGACTATGTCGACTATAATGGCTAATCAAAAGCAGCGATCTAGTTATACTCCTGAGACATCAGTGCAAGAGCAGGCTAGTGCTCTTTTTATGGAGTTTAGATGTCTAGATCCACCTCATTTTTCTGGTAAGCCTGATCCTATGGCAGCCGAGTTATGGAAGTCAGAAATAGAGAAACTTTTTCAAGTTATGGGTTGTACTTCCAAATAATGTGTTACCTTAGCGATTTATCAATTACAAGGAGAGGCAGAACAATGGTGGAAGTCAGTTGTTCGTTTAGTAGATCCAAAATTTGTGTGGACATGGGAAGCATTTAAAGACCAGTTCGATCATAAGTTTTTCCCTGTAGTTGTTCGTCGTTAGAAAGCACATGAATTTGATTCTTTGGTTCAGGGTGAGATGTCTGTTGCTGACTATGAGGCTCATTTTATAGAATTATCTCATTTTGCTCCACATTTAGTAGCCAATGATGATTTGAAGGCAAGGAAATTTGAGGATGGTTTGTGTCCTAGTGTGCGATCTCGAGTTAGAGGGTTTGAGTTGTCGACTCTTGAGGAATTAGTAGCGAAGGCACAGATTTTTTAGTCTGATTGGAACCAACAACAACATACACATCCAGCTACTTCTAATCAGCAAAGGAAGAGGAGATTTATTTCAGAGAGTGGTAGTAGTTTTCAGCCATTTTCATCCCTAAAGAGGTCTACAATTAGATATGATAATGCAATCAGACCTGATGTAAGACCGTATCACCATCTGTTCCTCAACGACAGTTTTTAGCCAGACCTGATGTCAGATCCCCAGTATCACCATCTGTTCCTCAGCGACAGTTTTTTGGAGCCTGTTATAATTGTGGTGGTGTAGGGCATCGTAAAAAGGATTGTCCCAATCTGCAGAAACAACAGCCATATCAACCACCTAAACATCAGCAGCCCCAGCAGCAAATGCCACCATATAGGACACAGTATAGGCCCCAACAACAATAGTCTCAACAACAGTCACTGTGGCAACAAGTTAGACAACCCTTACCCCTTCAGACGCAACCTCGTGTTTATGCAATCCAGAAGAGAGATTCTCAGACTAAGGGAGGAGTCATAGAAGGTATACTTGTAGTATCATCCCTTTTTGCACGTGTCCTTTTTTATTCTGGCGCATCACATTCATTTATAGCAGATAGTTTTTGTCAGTCGTTAGAATTGCCGAGAACATCGATGACTAAGGGATTAGAGCTCTTGACTCCTTTAGGGAAAAGAATGGTGTTGAGTTCTATATGCTAGGACTGTCCTGTTTACATAGCAGATTATGCCCTTTCAAGTGATTGTTATGTTTTGGTATTGTTAGAGTATGATATAATTTTGGGAGCAAATTGGTTATCCAAGTACCATGCAGTGTTGGACTGTACAGCTAAGACAGTCACCTTTTCTATAACTAACCAACCTCGATTTCAGTTTGTGGCTGATCCTAAAGATAAGTTTATAGAGACTTTGATGTCCTGTATTCATAAAGAGTCCAAAGGTGTATGTATTGAACAGTTGCTGGTAGTAAGTGATTTTTTAGGTGTTTTTCAGGAAATTACAGGTTTGCCACCTGTTAGACGTACATAATTTCAAATAGATCTTATCCTTGGCACTGTCCTTATATCCAGAACCCCTTATCGTATGGCACCATTAGAGTTGCATGAGTTACAAAGACAGATAAATGAATTATGTCGTTTAGAGTTTATTCGCCCGAGTACTTCACCTTGGGAAGCACCTGTGCTTTTTGTAAAGAAGAAGGATGGTTCTTTATGGTTGTGTGTCGATTATAGAGGACTTAATAAGGTTACGATTAGAAACAAGTATCCGCTCCCAAGAATAGATGATTTATTTGATCAGTTGAGTAGTGCGCAGTATTTCTCGAAGATAGATTTACGGTCTAGGTATCATCAGATTCGGGTTCGGGAGGAGGATATCTCGAAGACAGCTTTTGTGACTTGTTATAGACAATTTAAATTTCAGGTCATGTCATTTGGTCTGACTAATGCACCTGCAGTATTTATGCAATTGATGAATGAAGTATTTTATCCTTATTTGGACCAGTTTATTGTTGTTTTTATTGATGATATTTTAATATATTCAAAGACAAGGGAAGATCATGAGTGTCACTTAGAGATGACGTTGCAAACCCTTCGTGCCCACCAGCTATATGCTAAAATGGAAAAATGTGAGTTTTGGAAGGAAAAAGTAAAATTTTTGGGGCACACAGTTTCGAAGAATGGAGTTTCAATTGATCCAGCTAAGGTTGAAGCAGTTTTGCAATGGAAACAACCGAAGAATGCATCTGAGATTCGGAGTTTCTTAGGTTTAGCAGGGTATTACAGACATTTAGTTAAAGAATTTTCTCGTATAGCTGCCCCACTGACTCGATTGACTCGAAAGGATGCAATGTTTGTTTAGAGTGGAGCCTATGAACGGGCATTCGCGGAACTAAAAACTCATCTTACAACAGCACTGATTCTCACTCTTCCATCTGAGAGTGAGAGATTCATTGTTTATACAGATGCCTTGCTTATAGGTTTGGGGTGTGTCCTAATACAATAGGGCAAGGTAGTAGCATATGCATCTCGTCAACTTAGGCCTCATGAGCAGAATTATCCCGCACACGACCTAGAGTTAGAAGCGGTAGTTTTTGCCCTCAAAGTATGGAGGCATTACTTGTATGGGGTTAGATTCGAACTCTTTTCGGATTAGAAGAGCCTGAAATACCTCTTTTCTCAAGCCAAGTCGAATATGAGGCAGAGACGTTGGATGGAATTGATGAAAGACTATGATTTTGATCTTCAGTACCACCCAGGAAAAGCTAATGTGATAGCTGATGTTTTAAGTCGTCAGCCACAAGCCTAAGTGACACAATTGATGACGCGAGAGTGGAAAATGGTAGAAGATATAGCTGAATTTGATTTTGAGATGACTCTATAGTCCTCAATTGTACAATTAGCAAACTTAACGATTCAGCCCTCTTTGATATCCCAAGTAATAGAAGCCCAACAGTTTGATCAATGGGCGTTGTTTTATAAAGATGTGATAATAGGAAAAAGTCAACCAGAGTGGCAGATAGGTTTGGATGGTGGACTTCGATTTCAGGGCAGATTATATATTCCAGATATCTCAGAATTGAAGAAGTCCCTTATGGATGAGGCACATCGCACTCAATTTACTATCCACCCAGGATCTATGAAAATGTATAAAGACGTGAAAAGACAATTTTGGTGGACTGGAATGAAACATGAAGTTGCTAGGCATGTGTGAGAGTATGATTTTTGCAAATGAGTAAAGGCAGAGCACTAAAAGCCTGTAGGGGAATTGCAACCTTTGGAGATACCAGTATAGAAGTGAGAACATGTAACTATGGATTTCATTGTGGGTTTACCAAGAACCTTACGTCGACATGATGCAATATGGGTTATTGTAGACTGTTTGACAAAGACAGCCCACTTTCTTCCTATTTGTATTTCTTGGTCTAAAGATCGACTCACAACTTTGTTTATAAATGAAATTGTTAGATTACATGGTGCACCTGTTTCGATTGTATCTGACCGAGATCCGAAGTTTACATCAAAGTTTTAGAAGAGTTTTCAAAAAGCAATGGGGACGACTTTAAGATTTAGCACAGCATATCATCCACAAGCAGATGGGCAGTCCGAAAGAGTTAAATAGATTCTCGAGGACATGCTCAGATCATGTGCCTTAGATTTCTCTGGTAGTTGGGACGACCACTTGCTGTTAGCAGAATTTGCGTATAATAATAGTTTTCAAGCTACTATTGGCATGACACCCTATAAAGCGTTATATGGTAGACCTTATAGGTCCCCAAGTTGTTGGACTGAAATTGATGATCGATGTCTTTTAGGTCCTGATGTTGTCCAGAAAACGTCTGAAAAGATTGATCTTATTCGACAACGTATGCTTACAGCTCAAAGTCGGCAGAAGAGTTTTGCAGATCGCCGGCGTAGACCCTTAGAGTTTGTCAAGGGAGACCGTGTATATCTCCAAGTTTCACCAGTGAATGGTGTAGTACGATTTGGTGTTAAGGGAAAGTTAGCCCTGCAGTTTATAGAGCCTTTTGATATTGTTGAACGAGTTGGCACCGTAGCTTATCGTCTCGCTTTGCCATCCCAATTATCTGGAGTTCATAATATTTTTCACGTCTTGATGTTCCGTAAATGTGATTCGAAGATAATAGCACCGGTTATTGACTGGTAATCCTTAGCAGTTCGGGAAGATTCAATTTGTATCATGGATAGAAAAGAACAAGTTCTTTGTATTAAAGTCATTCCCTTAGTTAAAGTCCAATAGGGTTATCATTTTGTAGAAGCAACCTGGGAACGGGAAGCAAAGATACGCAATCGTTACCCTCATCTATTTGATTCTTAGGTACATATAGGTATGATATGGTTATTGTTGTATTGTACTGTTATAACCGGATATGTTTTAAAATTTCGAGGATGAAATTTTTTAAAGGAGGGAAGAGTTGTAAGACCCGAGGCCCCGAAATTTGGTTTGTATACTGGGGAGTCATTGACTGTAGGTCCATTGGCCTCGAGAATGTTTTGACTTGATCATAATGTTGTTCTGTTATTGAGCCGCAAGCCGTATTTCAACCCGATGTCCAAATTTTAATATACAGACTTAAAATTTAACAACTTAAGAAATGACAACTATGTCCTTATTTTTTGTGGCGGAGCCCCACCATCGAGTTTTTAAAATCCGTTAGGTCCGAGAGCCTAACCGTTGTGACCGTAGTCGAGTTACGGAGTTAATGCCAAAAACAACATGTCAATAGGACACCCGGATTGTAAGTTATGCATAGATATGCACATGTATATTTTGATAAAATAACTCAAATAACCTCGATGTTTTTAAAATCCTTGGAATACATTAGTTCAAATTACTTAAATAACATTGTTATATGATTACCATAAGCTTACACTTCTTAAAACCATCACAAAACACCTCCCAAACATAAACATAAACATAAAAACATTAAAACACTCTTTCAATATCCCATTTCCAGTACTTTCTTTCTTGTTGAGTGTGAAGTTGAGAAGAAGAAGAAGAAAAGGAAATAAAAGCTGAGGTTAAGAACTAAACCTTTAATAGTTACAGGTGAGTGTATAGATTAGGAGCACGCATATGTGTACGTTGGGGTTTCCTTGAAACCCTATTGCTAGAATTTTTGTTTTAAGGTTAGATTATTTCTGGATTTTCTGTTTTAGGGTTAGGTTATTGCTGAATTTTCATTTAGGGTTAGGTGATTGCTGAATTTACTAATCTAGGGCTAGGTTATTGCCGGATTTTCTCAAGGTTATTGCTGGATTTTTCAGATTTAGTTAGTAAGATTATTAATGGAAGGTTGGATGATAAAAATGAGTGAGTGTTATTTAAATTCATACAAATTGTCATCGATTTCTCGTTGTCCCTTACAAAGTCCGCCCACTACCTGTTTGACAAAACGTTTAAAAGAATTATCCTTCCTTCTTTTGATGTAGTTAATTCTTGAGAAAAAACATGCTTGTGGCATGAAGTCTTATAGCGAAATGAATCCCTAATTGGAGTTAGATTGGCTAAGTCATGTGCATATCATATGCATGGTATGGTGAACCGTCTAGATACAGGATGTATTACATGAGACACTTAAAATTCATAAGAAGACCACATGAGGAAGGTCATCCTTTACTTGTCTTGAAAAAAATATATATATTGTGATTGTGTATGGACTCATGCATATGGTGATTGTAAATGCGATGAAACATACTTTGATATAGCTTGAGTTGGACACCACACCGAAAATATGAAATTCAACAGGACATGATTAGAGGGTCCGTGGGTGAAAGTCCCTAAACCCCAATTGGTACCATTGAGAGCAACCAATGCCTAGACCAGGTAGAAGAACAGAGCGCTGGAATGCCAAAATACCAGCGACTCGTGTCAATTGGTTGAGAAGTTTGACCTGACCTGCTTATGGGCAAGCAAAAATAGGTTGTGTGTGACGAGATCGTAAATTGTCCACTATCGTTTTGCCAGGCAACTTATGACTTCTCGCTGTTAGGCAGATAGTGAGGTTCAACACAAGTGGGTTAGACTAGTTCGGCCCGTGAACTATGTAGTCCCACCTCTGTAGTTGACCATGGTGGAAAAGTTTATACAAGTGGGTAGTAATCATATGCGAGTCTCACCTCTGTTTCAGACTTTGGTGATCCAATTGGGAAATGTGGAAAGTTGTGAAAACGTTGAAAGTGTATGTATGTTACAAGTGGGTAGAAGTCTCACCTCTGTATATAAAAATGATTTGGAACATAAAAAGTGGCATAATGCATTGTATCTTTATTTTATTATTATTGATCCAGAAAACATGTGCATTCTTGTGCATTATATGAGCATGACATTGTTGAGGCACAAAAATATCTCATTGCAGTGGTTAGAGAATTCCATGATATAGATCTTTTCCAGGGTTGCACAATCAGTATTTTGGTAAAAATCTATGTCCGGGGGTATTTTGGTAAAATTTCATGTCCGGGGGTATTTTGTTAAAAATCCATGTCCGGGGGTAGTTTAGGTATTTTGGTAAAAATCCATGTCCAGGGGTATTTTAGTAAAAATCCATGTTCGGGGGTAGTTTAGGTATTTTAGTAAAAATCTATGTCTGGGGGTAGTTTAGGTATTTTGGTAAAAATCCATATACGGGAGTAGTTTAGGTATTTTGGTAAAAATCCATATCCGGGGGTAGTTTAGGTATTTTGGTAAAAATCCATGTCCAGGGATAGTTTAGGTATTTTGGTAAAAGGCATTGAAAATGGTATTTTGTTAAAAAGGGGTGCATAAGTGTCATTTTAATGGAGAGAGACTGTATACGACCATTTAAGAGAGCTTGGTAGACACCATGGTTTAAGAAAAGAAGATGTCCATATGTGAAGGGATAGGTGATGGTGATCACCACTCTGTAAGAGTGGTGGAGGCTATAAATACTCCTCCCCTCTTCATTTAAAGGGGGGGGATCGATTCCAAGACATGAAGAAATAGAGAAGAAGAAGTGAGGAGAGAGAGAGGTATGCTGTTGCGCGACCCGCGCAATGGAGGAATGCCGTTGTGCGACCCGCGCAACGGAAGAAGTCGTTGTGCGACCTGCGCAACGGAGAAAGTAGTTGCACGACTCGCACAACGGAAGAGAGCCCCTACGCCAACTGCGCAATAGAAGACAGGCGACACGAAGTTCTGTCCGACGGAAGATTCCTGTTACGCGATCCGCTCAGCGAAGGAAAGCCCTTGCGCGACTCGCGCAACGAGGAAATTGATTGCGCGACCCGCACAACAAAAGAATCTATTGAGCGACCTGCGCAATGAGAGGATCTGTTCCACCGCCCGCGAAACATATTCTTGAGAGGGTTTTCACATTTCAAAGATGAATGACTGGAAGGATGCTTAGAACTGATTTCAGGCCTGAGATTAGCTGATCGATTCAGCAATTCCTCCTAAGTACCTAAGAGATGACCAAAATAGTGTCGGAATGCCGCCGAAATTTTTATTAGACTATCTTGTCTACTTTGATTAATTGTACTTTATTTTCAGAATCAAGGGAATCAGAGGATGTAAAGGAACTCAGAATAAATGTGATCAATGTTCTCTTGTTCTTTCTTTGTTATCATTGAATAAATCCCCCAAATCAAACACATTTGTTTTCTTGTCGAAACAGACATGAAACATGCATTTTCACTGCACACATACACTCACTGGGCTTAATAGCTCAAGCTTTCCTTTCTATTTTTTTCAGGTGAGAGTAGGGAGCTGCAGGAGTAGAGGCTATAGACTTCAGTTGTCCTTTTTATTTTGTACATATCAGTGTGTATATTTGTTTGTAATATCCTGAATATGTACATCAGATATAGTAAATATGACATGGTTTATGTTTTGGTTTTGCCTTGATGTACTCAGTTGTACACAGTAATATATGTTGAATATGATGAAACTTTGAGAAATGATACATGTTTGTCGTCTTCACTTTCAGAAATCCTCCTTGTGGAGCCCCGCTTATGGGACTTAGTATGTGATAGTTAGAAGTCCCAAAATTGGAGTTCTACAGAGGCTGTTGTCACGCCCTGAAATTTGGCACCTGGGTATATCCGACCCTGATTCCGTACCCATAGGAATGACTTATGTTTATATATATATATATATATATATATATATATATATATATATCATAATCCACACATATATTGACAAAATGATCTCTTTCATAAAATATAAAATCTAATTTTTTTAAAAATCAAACATTTATTTAAAGAAGAATAAAATGTCAATGTTTTGACTATTCAAGATTATCATCAAACACATGTCATCGTTATGCTATCATACTATACTTAATGTTCATTACACTTATTTAGAAAATAGTAAAGAAACAAAAATAAATAAAAGAAAATCTCTTTAAGCTCCTCCATGAGATCCCAATCATGAAATTTTAAAATCCCAACAGGGTAAGCTGCGAAGCCTAGTGAGTAATCTCAACACAGGTTTCAAAATAACCTCATGTAATATGAATAAAAATGTATTAAAAGATACAATACAGATTTAGGTAAAACAACAAATGAGGAGATTTTAATAAACAAGATTTTTCAATGTAAATTTAAAGAAAATGAATTAATGAAATCAACATATGCTATACTCCATAATAACATGTGCGAATTATTCTTTTTAACACCAGGGCCAGTTTAGACCGGTTGGCCAACACCCGCAGCAATATAACACCTAGCCTGGCAATGGAAACCTCTCACATAGCATGCTCACCCATCCAAATGGCACTTGGTGAGGGACGCATTTGTACGTTAACTGGTCAAACTACTACCCTACCGAACCTGACAGTGGGAACCTTTTGCAATCCTGACATGCTCGCCCACTCAAAGGGTACGGTAGAGGTTCCAAAAGGTACCAGTTGGGTTTCTGGGACTTTCAACCCAAGGGTGTTAATCGCCCCACCTATTTACCCTTTAGGGATTTTCAACCTAGAGGACTTGATCGCCCCACCTATTTTCTGGTTTTCCAAAAACTGTTCGAAGGATATATAATTTTAATATTTCATGAGCAAAATATTTCTAAGGACAAATTGTTTCTAATCATTGTAGACTGTTCGTACATGATTTAAAGTTCTACGTAAAAATATATTTATGCAATGCAATCCATCAAATCTGATCCGATGGTCTAGAAAAGTATATTGAACTTGAAGTTTTTAAAAAAGATGCTCTAAATTCTAACTTTCTTAAAATTACAAAAATAAAAATAATAATAAAAGAATTATTAATGCATGGGTAAACACTAATCTAAATTTAAAGTTGATTCACAACTTGCTAATTAAAATAAAGAGAACTACAAAAAAATCATGTTAAATAAACACAACAAACTATAAATCAAATAAATAAATTAATAAGAGAAAAATGCACAATTATTGAATTATTGCATAATAATAAAAAAAATAAAAGGAAACCAAGTGGAATTTATTATAAGAAAAATAAATAAATAAAAAAAATATATCAAGTGAGAGAAAACTCACCTTTTTCTTTTTAAAAAAAATCTCTTTTCTTTTCTTCCTCTCTCTTCCTTCTTCTCTCTCCTCTTTTCTTTCTTCCTTTTTTCTCTCCCTCTTTTCCAACGTGAATGTCCAGCAATACTTTTTTTTGGTCTCTCTTCTTTCTCTCTCCTCACTTCCTCACCTCACCTCACATAACAACGCACTCTACTTCACGTTTCACAATTTCACGATGCATGATCTCTCTCATTCCTCCCTTTTTATAAGCTCCTTTCACACATCTGGCATGTGTGAAAGAGAGCCTTTAATCTCTTAACATTTTTAAGTTTTGCTTTTGTTTTGCCATTCGAAGCACGTGTTCCACATTGCTTTCATTCAATGCACATTTTTATGCACTAAATGTGTGCTATGTGTACCACATGTGTGCATGTGATGTATTTGATGTATGTATGCCACGTGTGAAAGGTATATGTGCATGATGTGTTTGGTGCATGTGTGTGGTTGGGATGTGTTTGATGGTAGATGGATGATGTAGATGGATGGATGGATCAATGTATAATAGATGGACGAATGGATGTATAGATAGATGAATGGATGTGCATGATGTGTTTGGTGCATGTGTGTGGTTGTTATGTACTCAACGGTGCATAAATGGATGGACGGATTGATGTATACATAGATGGACATATGGATGTATGGATAGATGTATGGATAGATGGATGGATAAATGTATGTTTGGATGAGTTCATGTGTGATCGGGTGGATGGACTTTGTGATGTACCCGTAGATTGGTGTTGATATGGACGGTCAATTTAGATGGATGGACAAGTATTCTGATGATTTCAGTATATGGACGGTTTAATGGTTGTATCGTTGGATGGATAGTTAAACATATGGTTGAATTTATTAGTTAATGAATAGTTGGATTGGATATGTCCAAATCAATGGTTGAGATTGAACCAATTGATCTTGTTGATCGACGGTCATATCAGACTAATTGGGTACATCAATCAATGATTAAAATTGGACAGTCAAGATTTATTTGGGTTATTACAGCTGTCAACCAAAATTTGGTGTATAGTAATCATGGATTACCAACACTAGATTTAGGGACGTCGTGACAACTTGCTTTTCCACAGCTAATACTATTCGAGTAACTACAAAAGGGTTAGAATCAGCAATAATAATAATAATAATAATAATAATAATAATAAAATGAGGTGAAGGACTTGGAATAGTTATATTAGTGAAAACGCTCTCCACTTAAATCATAACGGACGATGAGGTTATATAAGTGAAAACGCTCTCCACTTAAATCATAACGGACGATGAGGGTGATGAATTGTCTATCCACAGATTGAGAAATTTTTTTAAAACCATCATTATCGCTTGAGTAGAAGTTGGGAATGGTGGTGGATTGGAGTGATAGAGAGTAAGGTATTTCTCATCGAACGAAAGATCAATATTATTTAACCTTTCCCTATCTTGCCACAATTTATTCCAGCATTTATTATAGTGAGCTTCTTTGTGACGTTTCAAACCTTCTTCAATTTCTTTGAAGTAGTCTTCAATGGACAGCCCTTGCTAATATTTGGTTTTGAAGTATTTTTCAAAAGAAGACAGCCTCGGTCAAGGAAGTACCTTATTGTCGTCGTCCTTTGTTTGCAGTCGGCAACGACCAACTTGTCGTTGTTGGCTGAGAAGGCAGATTGGCACATGTGAAGAGTAGAGTTGGAGGTTGTGAGGTAGGGCCGAGAGGAGCTCCTAAGTTAAGGATCCTCTTTGGGGCCTATGGAGATGGTTGAGGTGGTGAAGATTTCGAAGGAACATGTCATTTCGCCATAGTTTTTTGGCGCTTTGGTTGAGGAGTTGTCTTGATCGATGGAGCTTGCAAGAAAGTAGCAGCGGCCGATTTGATCTTCATCTTATTCAATTTTTGGCTAGGAGTTGTGGCCGATTGAGGCACTACGCTTTTCCCCTGCAACTCCATAGAAGAGAAGAGCTAAGTTATGATGACTTGAGGAGTTTCATTAACCAACCTTTTGTAGTGACTCTCCCACCAATCAGCGTAGGTGTCCATCATCTAAGGCCGATTCAGATAGATGGGAAGATTGAGAGTCAGACTAGTTGAGTAGAAAGTAGAATGAAGAGAATGATATAGGTCAATTCGATCAGCTATCGACTGAGTGAAAGGAGGTTGGTTACAAGTTTTTCGGATGAATGGACATGGAATGCATTACACAAGACCAAACTAACGGGCAGATAGGTTTGGACAATACTGTTTGATTCCAACCTTGGCATTCTTGTCAGCATCTATTGTGCCGCAATAGGGGAGATCCCTACAAATGAGGTAGCTCTCTCAAGCTAGGTGCATCTGAGATGCCTCCTTACTGTCTTCATCCTTGTATTGGCTGATAACCTAGGTTGGACCGAACTCTCTATCATGAAAGGGGGTGAACAATCGACTGTATTTACTTTTATCAAGAAAAGAAGAATAGGGAGTCCATATAAACGAAAAATGTATGGATCTCCTAAAGGGAATGATTGATGCAGTGACTGCAAGAAAAATAAATTATATCAGAATGAATGGGGGCATGTACAAGGGAATGACGGAAATAATCGTAGATCCACATATGGAGAATCCATAGCGATCATCCTCCAAGATACAGACATTTAGTGGTAATTTCAAAAATACATCTGTACAGGTGGTCAAGTACAAAAGGTGTCAGAGCGAGTTTTCGAGCTTGTGCAAGCACCTCGACCAGTTGAACATACTCATTCGTGATCTGGAGAGCATTCACGCAGAGTAAACGTTGATAGATCCAGAGTAGTAGGAAGGTTGTGTATTCTTCGTAATTGACCAGGCCTTCGTGTTTGTGGTACACTTTCATGAAGTGTGAGTAGACCTTAACGACCTCATTGACAAAGTGTCTTGGTTTCGTCTGAGCGAATCTTGGAAAGATTATCTCACTGAAGGGACTGAGTTGGGTCAGAGCTGCAATGTCCAAGATTATTGGACTCATATGGCCGCATCCGAAGAAGAAAGTGTTGGCGGATGGGCTCTAAAATGTCGACACCGCTGTAAGCAGAGCAGGGTTTGACGAATATTCGTATATGGAGAGTTTGATGCGTTCATAAATGACAGAGTTCCTCCATGTTGCCTTATATTGGGAAGAAACGTGAGTGAACCGAACGACCCATTCTGATAGTGGTTTCGACCAGGATCAAGGGTTCTTTAAAGCATTGGATAGCTCAGGGATGGATTCAAATTGGATCAATATGGTTTCACCTGGTGAGTGCTTGCCTCCAAGTGCAGAAGTTCGTAAGTAATATCCTGTGAATACAGGATCGATCCCATAGGGAGATGATCTATGAGAATAAGAATATCAAATGCAAAACTAACTAAGGAATGGAAACTAAATAGATGAAATGATTTTGAAAGTTTTGAAGGTATGAAATTCAATTGAATTAAAACAACACCCAAGCTTCAAAGTTCTACACATAGGTTAATGATCAATAAATGATGATGACTTTGATAACACAACTAAGATCAAGCACTATGGTCAGCCTAATCGGAAAATAAAATAGTTTAAATATTTTAATAAATGATATAAAAGATTAGAGAGTCATGGATTAGCACTATTAATTTATATTCTCAAGCGCCAATGATTTTAAACATTTAATGTCCATGAGATAATGTATCAAAGAAATATAGCGGGTTGAGAACATCTCCCATCTAAGAAATATAATTGATATAGGTTAAGCCTATCCATCAATATGGATCTCACATGATGGAAACATATGGATCTCACATGAGGATAAAAAACCGAAACCTAGATAATTGATAACATGCATACACCATTCATCTCATCATTAAAAATAATCAATCATCATAAATTATGATATCATTAAACCAATGTGTTTCCCTTCTAGCTTAGGCTAGAGGGAACTAAAAAAACTTTACTAAATTGTAAAATAGAAAAGCAACATGAAAGCAAAAATAAATAAATTAATAAAGATCTAAAGGACTTGTAAAGATTTAAAAACCCTAGAAAAGACCCTAGATCTTGCCCTTGAATGCTATGAATGATGCTTAGGAATGCTCTGGGAAGTCCTATTTATAAGTGAGGAACTCTCTCCTTAAAATTGATTTGAAAAATCTGGAAACCGCCTCAAATTTTCTCATTCCACGTAGGCTCCGTGTAAACCCTTCGATGACATTGAACTGTTTTCGATGTTATCTAAGACTGGCTTCGATGTCATCGAACTAGTTTTGATGTCATCGAAGAGTGTATCCAATTTGTTTAGCAACCAAACTTGATTTTCCTGTAATTCTTCGATGTCATCTAAGACTCCTTCGATGTCATCGAAGACTAACTTCGATGTCATCTAAGCTCAGATCATGTGAATTTCTACACTAATTTCTGCACTTTTCTCCTTTTCCACTTGGTTTTCTTGACTCTTGGGGTCTTGAAATCTTTAATCTTGGTCTCCAAAGATACATTCTTTACCTTGGTGATTCTTGAGCATTAAATTCACACTTTTAACATTGTTTTCACTCTAAGTTCTCAAGTTCACCTTGCGACACAAACATAAGTAAAACATAACAGTAAGCAGTATAATGTTCATAAAACCAAGATATAGATTGGGAAAAATATGCAATATTTGAGTCTCAACACCCTGGCAGTTGGGAAATAGAGGGTCCATCATATTGACATCATTAATATCAATCCGAGGGAAGAACGTTGGTCCCATACAATTGTACTTTTCAATCGGTGATTTGAAGACTATTTCATTAGAGAATTTCTTAGAAAGAGCGTTCATTATAGTGACCAGGTTGTCTTAGTGGAAAGATGAAGCTGAGGATGATAAGGTAGCCATTGTTAAGGATAGAAAGAGAAGGAATGAATTAAGATTTGGGAGAGGAATGATGAAGAAGGAAGCGTGGAGTGAAAAGAATGTTTAAAACGACGTTTATATCGGCCGAGAATATGGATTATTTATTAGGCCATTATTTTTTTTTTGTACAATACAAATACACGACACGCAACGTGGTTAGCTCTTATTTATTTTTATTTATTTTTTTAAAGGTGGTTAGAGCTAACATGTAGGGGTACATCAGTCAGAGACGATTGCTATGGCATCACCACATGTGTCAAAGGACTGTTTCATTAATGAGGGGTCGCACGTCGGTTTCGACTTTTTTTTCAAAGGTTTAGCAACGTGGGGGCAATGTTCATCCCCATTATTGTCAATTCCTGTGAAAGCCAATCAGAGTGGATTGTGTGTGATCTAGATGGATTTGCGTGGTGTATTTAGAAATCTTTGGGGATATACAAAGAGGATTATACGATAATACAGCTAGAGCGCATTGAACGATGCCACGTCATCCACTAAGCGGTCGATTGAAGAGTGATCATGTAGAAGCAGTTACTAGGACAGATGACATGAGTAGAAGCAAAGAGGGTTAAAAGATGCTAAATAGTTATAGCAACTGTTAGAACATGAAAAGCATCCAGATGGCCGGGTTAAGACTATAAATAGCAAATGAATTTAGTAGAAAGATTTGTGTCATACCAACACAGTCAAACCCAATATATCTTTCAACTACCCATCTTTCAATTACTCTAAATATTGCATGATCTTTTTTATATATTGTGCGAGTGGCTGAATAGATAACTAATCTCATTATTCAATCTCGATCATATACTACTTATCTGCCTACCTTAGAGCTTCGGGTAATAGTTGTTGGGTTTGAATTGAGCTGCAAATTCAATTATGGCACACCTGCACTTATCACGTGGCAGAAAACGAAAATCCGACGTCAACCGGACTCACGTACAAGTTGTTCCTCACAGGTAGATCCACCGACCTATATCTAATAGAGGTCGTCAAACCCGCCCGAGTAATGTTCATGTTTGAGTCCTACCGAGTCTACGCCTATTCTGACTGAGTAGGACTTAAAAAATGGGTCAACTCGGCCGAGGCCCAATTGGACTACGCAAGTCAGCCAACCTTGACATTGAGTTAGTCTAGTTTTGGAGCTTTTGAACAATGATTCACATTTGTTGTAAGATGACTATCAAGCGATGGTGACATGAGGCGCCTTTCACTTGCTTCAAAGGCATGGATGGGGTAAACAACAACCAGATTCATACGACAATCCGGGTGGGCCCATTGCATCATACTGTAACGGTGGAAAGTATACACTGAATATTCTGTGTATTAGCTATGCACAGGGACACTCATCATTTGAAAAACCCTGTATATTCATTTCTTTACACCGAGAAAAAGTGATTATATATATATATATATATATATATATATATATATATATATATATATATATATATATATATATAAAGTTTCTTCGTTTTCTTTTGGCAGGGCATAACAAAGTCGTATTGGTGGGGCCATCATTAGAGCTAAGTGTGTGTGGGACCTTTTCTTCTTAAAAGAGTTGCCCCTTTCAAATTCAAAAAATAAACCAACGGATACCTGGAGGATTTCTATATGATTATTTGACACATTATCTTTTTCTCATGTCCTGTAGATATCCTATCTCTCAGTTGGTATAAGTGGGGCCCATGTTTCGGTTGATCCATACTGTTCAAAGAATGAGGAAGGCATTTCTCTTGATTGCGTTGAAGAGCGTGGATTAGAGCCTCCAAAATGGATTAACAACCCAATTGCATTACAGCAGAGAAAATAGGACAAAAACCCAAGAAAATTCTACGATAAAGAATATTAAAATATCAAATATCCAGCAATTCCCAATCTCACTACACTTCCCTCCTGATTTGGGAGATGCCCAACGGATCGATTTCTTAATCAATTTGAACCGTCCATTTAATGTGGCTCAATCATCTAGAGAGGAATATATTATGATCCCTGAAGACAGGATATGCGTACAGTACCCTGGAAGTCTTGAGTTTGTACTTTTGTACATCTCGAACGTTGATGTGATGGGCCCCGCCATGGATGGAGGTTCTTAAAAACCATTTGATTGCAGGCCTGTAAGTAAACGGTTAAGAAGACGATAGAAAAACAGCCCTGGTTGAGCAAAGGGAAAACTTTGATAGTCTGGCAGAGGGTGGTGGTTGATACACAAGGCACTTTAGAAATTGCATACGTGTCACACTAGTAATTTAATTATGAGTCCCGTTTTAGGTATGTCATGAATCAAAGTTACTTTTATTTTATTATTTGACTACGGGATTGGTGGACATTTATTGGACGGTTAAAAATGCAAAATATGCAAGGGTATTATTTAAAACAAGCTGTTGTAACCTGTTTCTTACTGTTTATGAGATAGCCAATTAGAAAAGAACACGTGTCATTGTGTGGAATTGTATAGTTTGAAAAATCTTTGGAGATATTTTAGAGCTCTTTTTACATAATCACAGCTGCCATGGAACGGGATGGTACACGTAAGCTGATAATGGGGAATGGCCGAGAAGTCCAAGAAACATAAAGCGGTCGAGCGGAAAGAACGGTTAAAAAGACACATGTCAAGGGGAGAAGAAAGGAACTGGAAAACTAACATGGCGATGAATTAGCTATCGTAACCGTTGAATAAAGAGAAAAACGCCTAAGAGAGCTACGGAAGAGATCTATAAATAGCAATGAATCTAACAAAGCAAGTTGTCTCACACCAAACTAAACAAATTATCTTATCATATCGTAGCTCTATCCTATGAGTAATGATAATTCAGTAGCCATAATTATTAGTGCATTAATTTGTGCATATTGTTTAACAATCACTTGTGTCTATGTATCAGGGAGTCGGTTGAGCCCTTTGAAGCTGATGACCAAAGACATAAGAAGACATGGATATCGAGAAAGTAAAGAATAGGTAAATGAAGTACCTTGGTGACCCTAACCTTGACCTAAAATAATCCCAAACATCTAAATGATACTAATCTTAATAGGTAAACCTAATTGATCATCCTTAACCTCAAGAACCTTAATTGGAACATAATAAGTAAGCCTATAAGAAGTGCAAAGTTACTATAAATGTATATATCCAAAACACACTTTTTGAGTGGTCCCCGATCCCATCAACGGCCTGTCGATGGGTCTCAATGGAATCGAAGACCTAATCGATTCAATCAATGAAACAATCCAGCAACCAATCTGCCTATTTTCTAGATTTTCTTCATCCCATTGAAAAGGAGTTCAATCGTTCGAAGGCATCACTCGATTAATTGACAGGAGCAGTATCTGCCCAAATTTTCACCGTTGGAGCTCGAACTCTATATAAAGGGTTCGTTTCTTGGTCATTTAGATCGATTTTTTGTGCAATAGAAGCTTAGGTGATTCCATATTCATATCCATCATCCTAAACATTTAAACAAATGAGTTCAAGTCATCTTCCTTGAGATTAATACTCCAATGAGGATTCCAACCTCCACCTTGAAGATGAGCTTGAACGACACAATTTTCTAGAGATTAGACCCAACCTAATTGACAAATCCTTTGTCTAAATCTTCTAGAAGACCATCTAGGTAAATACCCTAGGATTACCACATTTTCATTAGTTGTAAGGGATTTCACCATCCTCCCATCAGTTTACTCACCTCAATGGAGCATTGCATGCAAAGTGTTTGATCTTCGAGTTGAAGCATTGGCAAGCATCGACATCAATAATCTGAGGAGCAAGAGGAGATGGTTGAAGTATGGGAAAACATTGATTAAGCAACCCGAGAAAGCGCTATAAAAGGAACCCAATCCAATAAGCTGTCGATTGTAAGAGTCCACACACTCCTTCCTTGTGTAGGATTAAGTGTAGAGTTTATAACCCAAACTCGCATAGATTCTTGTGTAGGACCATATCGCCACTGACACAGGTGAGTACATGTGTAAGTCCTTATGTAAGCTACCAAGACAGGTGTGTACATGGGTAAGTCCTTATGTTCACCGCCAACATGAGTGTGTATGTAGTAAGTCCTTGCATAGGCCATTGACACGGATGAGTATATGGTAAGTCTTTGTGTAAGCCTCCGGCGAGAGAGTGTATGCTTATATAGGTTAGAGGTGAACATGATTTAAAATCCCCGTTAGTAAAACCCAGTACACTCAAGGATAGTGCTACCACCAGGAGTATAGTAGGGAAACTAAACCACTATATTGCTTATATTTGGGATTATCATTTGTGCACATTGTTAATTGTGCTTACGAGTTTAATTTGTTGAAATATATGTATGCATGATTAGATGAATGCTATGAATTGAACAGTTAGTACATCTCACACACACATGTACACTATCGATTACAGACTAGTTGCTTAAATTAGAATATCATATGTAGTATATATGATTGGACCCACTATTGGCTTAGAAGCCTTAGTGTTACATTGCCTTAGTTTAAATTGGCATGTTAGTTTAAGTAGGTAATTATGGTTTAATTAGTAAAAATTTTATTGGTCATATTTAACCCCTCCCCCCTCCCCCAAGGACATAACCATTCATTAAAAAGCTTCTGCGCATAGTCTTAGTATCCCACCATGCAATTTCAGTAATCTTTAGCGATAATCTAGTAGCGGTAATCTTTAGTTGTAATCTAAGTCTATGCTTTTGTGTTGAACTATTCCTAATATTAATAGGATCAATTCATCTTTCAGTAAAGCATCTTACAATTTCTCTTTGCGATCGACCATAAGTATTTCCTTTTTGTTTGACTGTTTCTGCTTATAAAATTCTTTCATACGGAAGGCAAGGTACAACCCATCTTCAGAAGAAGAACCCCACCCTCCAATAATCACCTAATCTTCTTAATAACTATCTTACGAGTGGCTAAATGGGCTATTGATCTTCTCAGGGCTTCGACGTCATATACAATCGCATTCAATGTATCTACCTATGTTGGCGTTTGGGGTTATTTTGTTCAGTTAAACCAAGTTGTACAATCGGTTCTGGCATGCCCACACACACCACATGTGACCTAAACAAAGTAAGTGCCAACAACTTTTGGCACACCTAGCGAGACACCAATTTTTTTTATAAACATGCCGGTGCAATAGTAAAATATGAGCCAAATAAATACTCGTAATATTTCTATAGCTAATGAACTTCCTGCACCAGAGGAGGAAATTCAAGTGCAGCCAATACCTGAGCTGTTAAATTCACAACCAAACCAAGTGTCAAATCCTCCAAATCAAGATAGGGCATCTTCATCACGGACTAATCCTCTTAAGATAATGTCGGCTAGGCTACTGATATGCAAATGGAGATTCAACATATTACAGAGTAGTCATGAGCTTAGGCTGAGCACTCATGAATTCAGGATAAAACTTTCAACAGTTGAATGGCCAGTCAGACTAAGAGTTTGAATATGATGATGGTTATTTTTGCTGAAAGAATACTTGTCATGCCTCAACAAACTATTGAAACTAGTTCTGTCAGAAATCTTGTGCCAGTACCACCAGTGCCTTTTTAACAATGGAACATACATCCTGCTCCAGTACAGGAAGTGCGGAATGTTCCTCCACCTATTGAGTTCAGACAACCTGAAAGGGAGAATAGGAATTCACTCTTAAGGCTAAAAATTAAGGAATACCTAGTGTTCCTCAGAATGGGGAACAACACCTGATAGGTCCTGAGCCACCTCTGATGGCTGAACCTCACCATTTATACAGTGACTAAGTTTTACAACTGATCGAAGAAGTGGCAGGCTAAGTTCTTGAATGAACAACTACTCCAATCTACCTCAAACCTTATCCTAAATGGATCGATTGGCAATATCCATTGCTGAGAAATTACTAACATGATTTTTCACTATTTATAGGTGACATCGGTCAATCGACCATACAACACAGGTTGATTTACCATGCACTGTGGAGAACTAGCTAATAACGATTATTACAAATTGCATCTGTTTGGCCATTCTTTAACCGCATTGGCTTTCACTTGGTACCCTAATTTGTTGTCGAACTCCATTCAGATGTGGCAAAAAATGGAAGAGAAATTCCATACCCAATTCTTTTATACGGATGGGGAAATTTTTATGGCCGATCTTACACACTTTCAGTAGTGCTAGGTGAATGATGTAAAAACTATATTGGTTAGTTTAAAAGAGAAAAAAGACAATGCAAAGTAGTCACGACTAAGGCTAAATTTGTACAACTCGTCCAAGACGATTTAGAGTATAAACTGTAAGGCCCGTATCATGGTCTGTACCATTCCTTAGGATCTCGCGGTCCTCCCGGTCGAATTTCGGCAACCCGCGACGCGTAGATAGCATTTGCGCGTGACCCTGAGTCACACCATGTTAACCCGAATCGGCTTGACTCGAAACTTGTACCCTAGCAACCGCGCCGTCGCTACAGTTCTAACGTCGCATCTCGCGCACCGATGCGATATCCAGGCCAAGAGTTGTGGACCCACGTTTATTTCAAGAAAAACGTCACGTGTTGTGAATTCCGAGAGAATCTCTACAACCCATCACATCAATCAATCAATCATAATCAAGTACACAACCCATCCCTCTCTTACACAAGTCTTACCCAAAGTCAACTCTCTCTCTCTCTCTCTCTCTCTCTCTCTCTCTCTCCACCCATCCCTCTCTCATCCAAAATTCAACCAAGCCCATACCCTCCATGTCATTTTCTTACAATATCCAGTCCTTCAATCCTTTTCATCCCATCACCCTCTCTCTCCATCTCATTCCATCCCAAGCTTCCATGAGAGAAAAAAATCTAAGGAGAGAAGAACTCAAGAGAAGGCCCACTCACTACCACCTAATCTCTCATCCTAGCCATCCAACCTTTATCCTCTACCCTTAAAGAGCTAGCTTAGGAGCCAAGGAGTCCAAGGAGTTAAAGAAGAAGACAATAGGTGGGTGATATTAGCATTTCCATCATTGATTTCTATCAGTGGGCCCACATGTATTGGGACCCACTTGATGTACGTGTTGTAATGCATGGAAGGGAGGGCTCATAGGGGCGGAGCCCTCCATCACACGCCAATTCTATCTCTCTCTCTCTCTCTCTCTATTTTTTCTATTGCGGCCCACCTTGGAGAAGATTAGATCCACTCCATGGACGGTGGAAATCCCACCGTGATGTATGTACTTTGTACCCACACCGTCCGTGGGATCATGGACAATGGGGCCTATTGCATGTGTGGCAGTCCACACCGTCCAGTCCACTGGACGTGGACCTATGATGTACATGTTATATCCAAGACGTCCGTACGTGGGGCCCACATGATCGTATGTTATATCCAGACCGTTCGTTAGATGGACATCCAGCCCCCTGGACGTTGTAGCAACACGCAAAACAAAATATAAATAAATAATTGTAACGCCCCGAATTTTTGCCAACCTGGGATTATACGTCCTTAGGCAATGGATCAATCGTTACACGGAGTTTAACTTTTAATTAAAGCCTAAATTTTAAACCATTTTCTTCACAAATCCCAAGTCGGGACCTTGTGCTTTCAATTTTTCAAAACCTTGATACTATCTTAAACTAGCTAAGTATATAACTTGGATCACTTTATATACGTACAATGGACTAAGTTCACCTCGAGACGAAAATCACTTAGGATTAAATTCTTTAGAAATTTAACAAAGTTAACTGTACTAAACTCGATTAGCCATGAATCTAAGGAAAGGATCGATAAATACGATCTGCACGAGACCCAAAAGTTGCAAATCATGCAAGATTACCCTACAAGTTTTCCCAACTCATTTCCCGATCAACTCTCGAATGAAACTTCATACATGTCTAGATCGTACATCGGGGTCCGATTAACCCGGCTTAACTAGGACCGCCCCATATTAACAATCATCTCAAAAATCAGCTCCATCCGAAGATTCGTTTCGAATGGTCCAACGGGTAGTGTGAAAAACACTATTCATATGCCAAAATAAATATCCCACGAATAGTGATGGAACTCGCATCATTTGTTGAACTTGGTTTCGGCACCAAATTACACCCTATGAAGAAAAGGATTTCAGGAACATTTACATGTTTCTTGGAATATCATTCGTGGGCCACGTACCGTTGAACGTGAAAGTGGTCCGCCACGCGATCTGAATCATCAGTCGCAAACGTAATCCCACATGATCCATAGGTGGTGAGCTTAAGTCGACGTTTGGCTCAAGGAGGGCTACCGAACCTCTCTTTTAGCCGAGTGCGATGAAAATCCTATATTAGCGCTCTCTCTCTCTCTAATTTCTTCGTTTTAGGCTATATAAGGGCCTTAGAGCACCCTCTCTCACAGCCACACGAATTTGAGTTTTGAGAGAAAAAAAGAGAGAGAAAGTGATCGGCGAAGTGGGAGGATCTTCCTCCTAGTTGTCACCCCACGGGTCCGCCTCTTTTCGAATTTCGCCGATATCAACTCCGTTTTAAGGTAGGAAACCCTAACCCTAGGTCGATTTGTGGTAGAATCGTCGTAGGCTGTGTAACGACTAACCGGTTCCGCTCTTTAGGTGGAAATCTCCGTATATAAAGTTCTCCTACCCTTTGGATCTAGCGTTTCGTTTCCAAAGGCAAAGGTGAGGACTTTAAGCTTATAAGTTACGGTTTTCAACGCTTTCAATGTCGATAATGGTAGATTCATGATCCGCTTGAAATTGCACATGTTGTAGTGCTTTCCCGTTTCCTGTTTCGATTAACGTTACAAAATATGGAATTTCACATACTCTAGGTATACGTAGAAATACCGTATATGTATTTTTTTTGGATAAATGTTTGACATGTTTATTTAATGTATGATTATATAGTATATGAATAAAATACTAGTTTGGCGAAAGGAATCGCCAAAATACATGTTCACTTGTAAATGCGATGTATGTTGAAAATGCGTATTCTAGAAATACTTCTTTTGGAATAATGTTTGACATATTTATTTAATATATGATTATACAATACATGATTAAAATACTAGTTTGGCGCAAAGGAATCGCCGTAATCTATGTTCCTTTGTAAACACTATGTATGTCGAAATTGGGTATACGAGATTGTACCCTATACGTATAAAATTTGCTGATGTGATTGCCATGTTTAATTGTTGTATGAATATGATGTACATGTATAAAGTACTAGTTTGGTAAAGGGACACCCTAGTATACATTTCCTAATGTATGTTGGAATTTCATCCAAGTGTTAGGAAATCACTTGTGAGTGGGTTTTTCGTGTTAAACCTTAAGTGGGTGCCAGATAGGTTCTTAGCTACCTTAAAGTCGCATATGACACACTCCATGCGGTTGTTCACTCTAACCACTCACCTATGAAATATAAGTATTTGTATCCCTATTTGCATAAATGCTTTATAACATACTTTTGAACATGCTTTGTGACTTGTTTATTAACATGCTTCATGTTATGCTTTATAATATGCTTGCTAGTGTTCTTGAATTACCATGTTATCATGCCGTATTTCACATGCTATGGTTAGGATTTGACTGAGCTTGGGACTATGTTCGTAGAATCCCAGAGAGACTTGAAGATGTGGTTGGGTTTTGTTTTTATGATGTGTTGGTGAACCCGTGTCGTAATCTTTTTAGCGATGATGGCAGGCATAGTTGGCCACACGAGGTGCTTCTCGCCTCATTTTTGTGGCTCGAGCTCACTAATCTCTCGAGTAACCGTGTGTCTTATGTATGTTCACCAATTTGGTCATTAATCTTGAACTGGTTGAAACTTACTTTGAATATTAATTAACCATAATTTGTTTCCGCTTCATGAGCTCTAAGTGGTGGTATGGGACACCGTGGTTTAAATTCGGCCTAGGCTACGTGCTCCCCGTCTGACCAAATGAACTTGACTCGTGAGCCGATTATGGTGGTATGAACGTTATATGGATGCTTATTGATAAGGTGATTGGGGAGTGGTGCACCTTTGATCAAGAACAAGGTTCTTAGTGACCGCGAAGCAACTCGAGTTGCGGCGTGCCTTTCGCCGCGAATATAGAGTATGAACTAGGCATTCCATGTGTATGTGATGAATCATGGGGATGGTGTTATTCTTTGTGCATTGCTTAAAGGACCTAGAAAACACACCATCGTCGATATTAACTAGGGTGCGACCCTAGATTGGATCATGTTTGGATATGATACAAGGGAGGTACTTTTTCTCATATCCTGTGGTATCAAACTAATTAAAAACTCAATGCTCAATGTGCACAGAAGATGTGGAGCAACAAGGGTGTAAGCATAATTGAGATGGTGTGGCTTGAGGGAGTAAGAGGGCATCCATCATACTCTTCATACTTGCATTAATCGAGTATTTTGATTCTTCGCTTTATCATTCTTGATTTGTTGATAACATGATAACTTGCCTTTTGTTCCAGAATTTTCACTCCCACGTTAGTTCGGTGTTGTACCATTATTTGTTGAGATTAGTTAAGAAGAATTGTGAATTTGATGTTGATGAGGAGGAGTTCTCTATTCGTCTCTCTCGACGGTCTAGGAAGACTCGTATACATCTTGACGGGGCTATGGTATTTGGGATAGGAGACTTCGTACACGTCATCACATTAGGTATATTTAAAAATCATTTAATTCATTTAACCTGGAAATGTTATCACACTCTGGAGACATCATAGTTTATATATTTTGTCCATCTATGACAGATCGTATGTTATATCCTCAGGAGTATGATATGTTGATGGCTTAATCTCACTCATGTTCACTACTCTAATACAGACGTTCAATCATCATTCATTTTGTTGCATAAGTGATGTTCTGGAACTCGAGAGTCGAGTATAAATAAAATAAATAAATAATATATTAATTTATATTTGTGGTGGGCCCCACATGGGACCCACCTACCTGGAAATGGATTGGCCAGTGTACCTCACAGCAATATAGCTGCTATATTGAGGTTAGTAAGTTCTGTAGGTCCCGCACGATGTATGTGGGGTACATCCACACCATCAGTCCATCTGGACAAGGCCCCACATGACGCATGACGTATGTGTTTTATCAACGTCGTCCACCTATTTTCATCTAAACCGTCCATCTAGATGGTGGGCCAGCGGGCCACACACCAGCTATATAGTAGCTGTATCACGTCAGCGAACTCTGAGGGCCCACCATGGTAAGTGTTTCACCAACGCCGTCCATCTGTATCACCGTCAGCAAGATCGATGGGCTTGATCTTGAGGGACGTGTTATATCTCAACCATCCATATATGTGGATCCCACCAGCAAGTGATGTGGGATGCACCATGATGCATCTGTTGATCCATACGGTCCATCCATTTTGCTGGTGGGCCACACATGTGGACCCTACCAGTTACCTACCTGCTATGTGGACGTCCGCACGTCCTATGAGCCTGACTATGATGTATGTGTTTTATTAATATCGTCCACCCATCTTGCGAGGGCAGATTTGCCTATCAGGTGGACCACACTGCAAAACTCAGTGGAGAATTGAATGTCCATCATTGAAATCCTTTGGGAGCACAGAAGTTCTGGATCAATATGAAATTGTTTTTCCTCTTAATTCAGGTCTTTGTGACCATATGAACAGATTGGATAGAAAATAAACGTTATGGTGGCCCTATGAAGTTTAATAGTGAAAGTCATTATCTCCACCGCTATTTGTGGTATGGTCCGGATGACCTTTCGATATGATTCTTTTTTTTGGATAATGCTCTAAAATGATCTCTATACATAGATGAAAGGTGTAGATAGTCTCTCTAGGACGATGGGCCCACTTGATGTATATGAGGCCCATTGTTGCGGCCCATGTGATGTGGCCCACTTGATGTATTTAAGGCCCATGGGTTGAGGCCCAATGTGATATATATAAGGCCCATGAGTGAGGCCCAATGTGATGTATGTGAGGCCCTTGTGTAAGGCCCAAAGCGATGTACATGAGGACCGATGTGATGTGTAATTCCACCATGATGCATGTAATAATGTTTATGATGGGCCATGCCTTAAGAGTAATGATGGTTTGATGTCCACATTATAAGAGCAATGATGGTTAAATGTCCACATTGTAACTCTCCCTAAGGCCCATTGTTAGGCCCATTCCCATCTCCCCTTAGTGGGCTAACCCAAACCGTTGGACCCCCATAATTGTTAGGCCCATTCTTGATATGAGTAGGCCATCTAGGCTTATCCTTGAAATGAGAAGAGTATATCATCATCATATAACATACTTAGTATAGTTTCATGATCCATGTGCATCATATGTATTTTTGATATAAGATGAGGTTGACCATTGCATATGCCATTGGGCAGGTTGTTATGGGACTCCCTGATAGGCGAAGTTATCCCACATGAGTGCATGGTATGCGCAAGATTGATGTATGAATGGATTGTGTGACTCATGCATCTTACATTGCGTGTTATGAGTGTTGTATGCCCTAGTGACCTCAAGGCCATAATCTTCACAAGCATATCGTGGAGGGCAGGATTGGACACTGGAAATCTTCTCTTTACATGGGGTGCGATAGATATCCCTGGGTGAAAGTCCATAAACCTGACGGCACCGGAAGACGCTCCAACGTCGAGACCGAGTGGATACATGAGTGCACGAGGGCCGAATACCAGGAGGTCGTGTCTCCCACTGTCGTGGTCGGTTGGAAGGGGGTGTGGCCTTATCCACCCGAGGGTAGGGGGCAATTGCTAGGCTGAGTATGACCAGCTAGTAAATGGGTCCGCTATCAACGTGCCTGATTGATATTGGCAGGCTATTGGCCAGGCAGATAGTGAGGTTTCTTACACTCACATGGACTGCCCGTCTAGGAAAGGGGTAGTGTCATTTGGAGTGTACTAAACCCCGGTGATTATCCAGAGTGGAAACTGTACTGATATTTGATGCTCTAGTGATGAGCTACATTGATATGTGGATTCGGATGAGGTCTGGTATGCTTGAGTTGCATCTCACATCGCATGGCTTTGGTATGGCCGACATCATTCACGCCTTGCATAGCATGGCCTTGATGTGGCCGATAGTATTCATGTCTTGCATCGCATGGCCTTGGTATGGATGACATCATTCACGCCTTGTATCGCATGGGCTTGATGTAGCCGAGAGTATTCATGTCTTGCATCGCATAACCTTGGTATGGCTAATAGCATTCATGGACTTACCAGTATATTTCTCATTACTCTGATATTGTATTCTGAGCACGCTTACATTTAGGGGTGCACATTTAACTGGTAGAACCGTGGAACCAGACCGGAACTAACCAAATGGTCCGGTTTGGTCTGGTTTTAGAGTGCACTGGTTCCGGTTCTGGTTCCAAAAATCAAAGAACTGGTGACATCGGTTCGGTTCTCGATTTGGGGGTATGTATAATCGAACCGAACCGTGAACCAGTCCGTAGAACCAAACCGTGGATCTGATCCATAGAACCGAACCGTGGAACCGAACCTCAAACTGAACTGATGTATTTTTGTACACCTTATAATTATTTTTATAATCATGTTTTTTCACTCTCCCTGCATGCATGCCTGTCATTTACCATCTTTGTTTTCCAATATGGGTTGGAAGGCTACTTGATTGGATGGCTTAGATCATCCGTTTCTTTTGTATTTTATAATCTTTCAGCCATCTAGGGGTTAATAGGTGGACGTTCCTTAGTGAGAAGTCACCTCGATTGTGGAGAGAGGGCCCCAAATGCACCATTGTCTCGTATCGGAAGTGGATTGCATAGCAGGACTATGTGGGCCCCACTGTGATCTATGTGTTTTATATCCACGTTGTCCATCCGTTTTTCCAGCTCATTTTGGCCAAGGAGCTTAAAATCGAAGCATATCCAAAGCTAAAATGGACCAAACAACATGAAACAGTGGGGATTGACCGCCTACCATTGAAAACTTACTGTGGGCCACAGAAGTATTGGATCAAACTCATATTTTTGTTTTCCCTTTGTCCACGTCTTTGTGACCTTACGAACAGGTTACATGACAAATAAAATCACTGTGGACCCTAGGAAGGTTTTGACGGTGGAGGTCATTATCCCCACTGTTTTCTGTGGTGTGGTCCACTTGAGCTTTTTGGATATTCTTCAATTTTAGGTTCAGCCTAAAATTAACTGGCAAAAGGGATGGACGGCGTGGATGAAACACACACATAACGATGGATCCCACAGAGTCCTGCCACCACTGAGGTCATTGGGGGCAGGGTCACTAGGCAATCCGTGTCATTTGGACGTTCTGGATTGTTTCATACACACTTCACATGTACAGTGGATGAGTCAATGCTATTTTAAAATGATGGTGATTGGTGAAGGTGGACCACATCTTCCCCCATTTTTTTCAATGGCAGAATTTCTCATTTGCTTCTCTTTTGAAAATGACTAATTTGTGAGCAATAGGCATTCAACATAGGCGGGCCCATCTAGTGATCTGGATGGACATGGGCTTGTAATTGGGCTGGATTATAAAAAGTCTAGAACCGTGGAACCGATCTAGAACCGAACCGATTTTAACGGTTCGGTTCCAGTTCGATTCTAGGGTGCCAACTGCCAACGGTCCGGTTCCGGTTCCGAATTTCCTAGAAACGTTAGGAACGGTTCGGTTCCAGTTTCACCCTAAAACCGGACCAAACCGAACCGTGTGCACCCCTACTTACACTGCGCACACACTCTCATCACACTCTAAGCTTTCTATAAGCTTATGCACGATTAATGCGTGCAGGTGATGCCAAGATGCAGCCGTAGCTTAGTAGGAGCAGGAGCGTCCAGTAGAGCTTCAGGAGTTTCCGTTACTATTATCATTGTATTTCCCTTTGTGCGCATTGTACCTTAAAGTTTTTTATCATAGTAAATTTTGTGATGGTGTCTTGGTTATTGTTCATGGGTTATGGTTACGGTTATACTTGTTACGGAATAAATTCATTCTGAAAAATCCTCCTTATAGGATCCCAGGATCGGAACCTGGTATATGGTTGCCAAGAGCTGAGAATGGGGTACTACGGAGGTTGTCGGCGCCAGATTCGGTGATAAAAAATTTTGTGAGACCGGTTTCCGAGTTTGGGGCGTGACATAAACTCTGTAAAAATTTTATTGAAATTGAGTTTACAGATTTATATGATTTAACTAGAAAGGTATCTTAGTATGAAACTTTCCATCAAGAAGGAACAAGGCAAAAAAAACTCATTAATTGAGACATACTGTTGTGATCCTAACTACGAGGTGTCAGCGGCCGAAGTAGCAGCCAAGTAAACATTCGTTTGTTCAGTGCTGGTTAAGAAGAAGTAACTGTGCCGGCCATACAAAAAACTCAAAGGATATATACATTTGATATTACTTGGGTCGATGGGATCTTTGATATAATGCTGGCCGAAAATTTTATTAAAATTCCTATCAACCATAAATTACCCATGGTTGAAGAATTGAAAAGGACTAAGTATTGCAAATGGCATGGAAGTCGTTCCCATTCCGCTAAAAAATGTGTCGTTTCAGGAACATCATCGAAGATAACATCGATTGATGATTGCTGAAATTCCCTGAGAAGGAAAAAAGAAGCAATGCATATTAACGCTGATCCATTTCCACTTAACATAGATATCAACATGACCACAGTCAATCCTCAAAAATTGGTTTGACCACGACAAAAAGTTGATTTTGAGCCTTGTGATGACCAGTTTGAGGTGCAACAACCCAACAAATGATCTAGGATGCCTTCGCAAGCACATATGAGCGCAACAGAGTAGTCGAAAGCAACATCGTCCACTGACCGCATGTCACATTAATGCAAGCAATGCGCAAGGCCAATTCGACTGATCAGATAGTTTCCTCGACTGAATAGCCAAACAAAAGCATGCGTAAGGCCCATATCTGAGACCGTACCATTCCGTAGGCTTCCACGGTCCTCCCAGTCGAATTCCGGCAAACCACGACATGTAAATAGCATTTCTACGCGACCCTAAGTCGCATCCCGTATATCAGACTTGTACCCTCATGACCGCGACATCGTCGTGGTTCCAACGCCGTATCTCACGCGCCGATGCGATGCTCAGGCCAGAAGTTATGGGCCCGCATATTTTCTGAAGAAATGTCACTCGTTGCGTATACCGAGGGAATCTCTACAACGCATCACATCAATCCATCAATCAATGTCAAGTACACAACCTTACCTAGCCCATCCTTCTCCCATTCCCAAAGTTAACTCTCTCTCTCTCTCCACCCATCCCTCTCTCACCCAAAATTCAACGAAGCCCATACCCTTTCTTATAACATCCATCCCACCCATCCCATCTCTCTTACAACACCCTCTCCTCTCTCATCCTCTTCACTATTTTCTAAGCTTCCATGAGAGAAAATCCTAAGGAGAGAAAATATCCAAGAGAGGACCCAACTTTCTACCCCCCTCATCTCATCATCCAACCTTTCAATTCTCATCTTCCACCATTAAAGAAGAAGCCAAGGAGCTAAAGAAGAAGGCCTTAGGTGGGTGTTTGTAAGATTAGATTTTGGTTTTTGTGATGGACCAAGTGGGACCTACCAATTGATGGTATGGATCCCATTTAGGACCCACCTTGATGTATGTATTGATGGATGTATTTGAAGGGCCCATAGTAGCGGAGCCCCTCCATCACACCGTCTCTCTCTCTATATATATCTGTCTATTTATCTATCTATCTCTATCTCTATCTCTCTATCCCTCTTTCCCATCTTATGGCCCACCATGATGTATTTTTTATCCATGCCGTCTACCATGTGGACCACACCGCTGTCCTAGTGGGCCCACCTTGTCAGTGTCCAATATGTGGTTGGACGGTCTAGTGCTGCTGGCACCGTCCAACAGACCTGGATAAACAGGAAAACACAAGCATCGGCTTTATCCAGGGCTGGTGGGTCCCACACGTGTGGACCCACCTTTGTAATTGTTTTGAATGTGGGCCTTCCATTTGCTGGACGGCCAGCAGCGCTGGCTGCTGCATTAACGAAAGTTTTTAAAAATATATATAAATAATATATATATATATATATATATATTATGGTGGGCCCCATGTGGGACCCACCTTTGAAGGATGTTGATAGGCCGGTGTACCTGCAGCAGCTATATAGCTGTTGTATTGCCGTCAGCAAACCTCCATCAGGAGGTACGAGTTATATCCCAACCGTTCATCCATTTGCTGGTGGGGTCCACCATATCCACACCGACCATCCATCTGTGGGCCCTATCATGAAGTATGTGTTAAATCCATACCGTCCAACACCCTGGACGGGTGGGACCCACCCCTCTGTATTGTATCACCACCGTCCAATCTCTAGACGGTGATTGGCTGGACCACCTCACACCAGTATATAGTTGATGTATTGACGTCAGCAAGTTCTGTGGATCTCATTGCTGTAGACGTCAGCAAATTCTGTGGGCCCCACTATGGCATGTGTTATCAGGGTCGTCCATCTGTTGGACGGCCAGCAACCCCACCATGATGGATGTGTTCCATCCAAACCGTTCATCCATTTGGTAAGCTCATCTTAAGGCTTGGGACAGAAAAATGAAGCAGATCTGATGATCAAGTGGACCACATCACAGACAACAATGTAGAGTGAACGTCCACCATTGAAACCCTTTTTGGGGTCACGGAAGTTTTGATCAATATGAAATTTATTTTTCCTCTTAATCCAGGTCTTCGTGACCTTACGATCAGGTTGGACAAAAAATAAAATGGTGGGCCCCGCGAATTTAAACAATGAAAATCATTATCTCCACTGTTATTTGTGGTATGGTCCAGATGATCTTTCGATGGGATTTATTTTTGGAAAATGCTCTAAAATGACCTCTAATTGATGTGTGGGCCCCACCTTGATGTGATGTATATTGGGCCCATATGAGAGGCCCTTTATGATGTATTTGAGGCCCAGATATGAGGTCCATTGTGGCATGTTTTGAGGCCCATGTTTGAGGCCAACTATGATGTGTTTTGAGGCCCATTGGTGCGGCCCGTGTTTGAGGCCCACTATGATGTGTTTTGAGGCCCATTGGTGCAGCCCGTTGATGCGGCCCACTTGATGTATATGAGGCCCATTGGCATGGCCTATTAATGCGGCCCACTTGATGTATATGAGGGACATTGGTGCGGCCCATTGATGCACCCCACTTAATGCATATGAGGCCCATTGGTACGACCCGTTGATGCGGCCCACTTGATGTATGTGAGACCCATTATTGTGGCCCAATACATTGTATATGAAGCCCATATGATGAGGCCCATTGTGATATATTTGAGGCCCATGCGTGAGGCCCAAATAGATGTACGTGAGGCCTTTATGCGAGGCCTAATGTGATGTATGTAATGATGTTTATAATGGTCCATACCTTGGGATCGATGATGGTTTGACATCCTCATTTTAAGGGCAATGATGGTTAAATATCCGCATTGTAACTCTCCCTAGGGTCCATTGTTAGGCCCATACCTATTGTGTATAGGCCGTCTAGTCCCATCTTCGTTATGAAAATAGTTCATCACCATATAACATGCTTAGTATAACTCCATGATTCATGCCCATATGCATCATATGTATGCTTGATATGAGGAGTGACTGATCATAGTATATGTCATTGGGCAGATTGTTTATGAGACTCCCTGATAGGAGTTGCCCACATGAGCACGCGGTACGCATAGGATTTGTTGCATGACTGATAGCGTGATTCATGCATCTCGCATCTGTGTGACATGATTACCGTACACCCTAGCAACATCAAGGCTGTGGCCTCCACAGGCATATTGTGGATGGTAGGATCGGATACCAGAAATACTGTTACTAGCATCGGGGTTCCATAGATGTTCCTGGGTGAAAATTTCTAAATTCGATGGTACCAGAGGATAACTCCAACATCGAGACCGAGTGGATACATGAGCGCACGAGGGTCGAATACCAAGAGGTCGCGTCTCCCACAATGTCGTGGTCGGTTGGAAGGGGGTGAAGCCTTACCCGCCCGAGGGTAGGGGGCATTGCTAAGCTAAGTATGACCAGCTCGTAAATAGGTCCACTATCGACGTGCCGGATAGGTATTGGCAGACTATTGGCCAGGTGGATAGTGAGGTTTCTTACGCTCACTTGGACTGGGCACCTGAGAAAGGGACAGTGTCATTTGGAGTGTACTAAACCCGGTGATTGTCCAAGGTGAGAACTGTACTGATATTTGATGCTCTATTAATGAGCTGCATTGATATGTGGATTCGGATGAGGACTGATATGCTTGAGTTGCATCTCGCATCGCATGGCCTTGGTATGGCCGATAACATTCATACCTTACGTCGCATAGCCGTGATACGGTTGTTAATATTCATGAATTTATCAGTATGATTCCACATTACTCTGATATTGCATTCTAAGCACGCTTATATTATGCACACACTCTCAGCACCCACTAAGCTTTCTATAAGCTTACGCACGATTGATGCGTGCAAGTGACGCTAGGACACCGTAGCAGCATTGAGATTGGAGCATGCAGCAGACTTCTGGAGCTTCCGATTCTGTTATTGTATTTCCCTTTATGCACATTGTACTCAAAGTTTTTGATCATAGTGGATTTGTGATGATGTTGTCAGTTGTTGTTTGTGGGTTATGCTTATGGTTATGCTTACTACGAATCAAATTCATGTTGAAAATCCTCCTTGTAAGATCTTAGGATCAGAACCTGGTGTATGAGTGCCGGGAGCCGAGAATGGGGTACTATGAAGGCTATCGGTGCTGAATTCGACGATCTGAAATTTTGTGAGCCCGGTTTTCGAGTTTGGGGCGTGACACAAAGGATGGAAAATGACTCTTATCACTAACAAAACGATCGATCGTCTTCAACCGGCTTTAATACTACGACATAGAATGGTCAATCCTTTTCCTACCCAGGAAGAAGTTTGGAGGAGGGTTAGTCACCCTAAGTTCCCATTCATGCCTAAAAGAATGATCCACACTCAGAAATGGTGTTCGCAAAGGCAACAGGCTGCCAAGTAAAGACAACTAGCCGCGGTAGAGAATCGATCTCAAAAAATGGCTACTCGACCATGGCCAATGACAACGATTCTGTAGCCAGGTGATGGGCAAATAACTTTAAACATTATGGATTTGACTGTAGAACCTATTTCACATGAGTCAGCTTTTAAGAACCAACAATCTGACAAAGAAGGTGCTGACCCTAAAGGATCGTCTAAATACCTTAGAAATTCATACTTTTCCGGTGATGATCTATTGATTGAAGAACTCCTTACAAAAGCAAAATCGTTGGAGAAACTTCACCCAATCTGGATGAAAAGAGATTAGTTCTAATAATGAAAGACATTGAAGAATGACCGAATTTGAAAATGCCTGGGGGGCAATGTTTGAATCATGTGATACAGTTTGGGTCACTTTCACTACTTGTAATGGACTGTAATATGGTACTCACCTTACCATTGAGTTTTCAGACTAAACCATCTCAGCCCAACAAGATGGAAGGAGGATAAGGAGGAACTTAGTCCTCTTATAATCATACAATATGGCTCTTTCCATTTTGAGAAGAAATTAAGAGTGTATCGAATGTCATCGTTGAGTCAGGCATGCCCTCTGAAAGGTAGTTATAGAAAGGCTTGGTCACACTATGCCTTAACATCTGAAACCGTTATACATTTTCATCCACTTGAAAGGAAGTCTAGTCACCAGAGTCCTAGTTGACAATGACACGGTTGTGAATATCCTCCCTGCCAGAATAATGATGAAATTAGGAAAAACCTCGGATGATCTGATTCCGACTGAAGTTATGATCAACAATTTTGTTGGAGGGGAAAGACAAACAGATGGTGTCTTGGCCATCGAATTGACTGTAGGAACCAAGAACGTGTTGGCTACTTTCTTCTTAGTTGACACTTCATCAAATTACAATGTCTTATTGGAAAGATACTGGATACATTCTTTCTCATGCATCCCATCATCCTTACACGAGTTCATCATCTTTTGGAATCAAGACAAGGTCAAATTGGTATTGGCTAATAACAAACTATTTTTAGCTGCATCCAATGTGGACGAAGCATATTTTTATGGAAATGCGTTTGGAGTACTGATACGTTTTATTAGAAATGATAAATATGAATGTTTAACCGGGATAGACACCACAATTAATCCAGACAACTAGTGCGTGATATTGTTACTCTACTATACCTAAATAATGATCTATCGAAGGCTATAGTGCCTAATTGGGCAGTTTCACGCTACACTATAGAATAAGTCCCATGATGAGTCCCTCATTAGCCAATAGAAGAACGACTGAGTTCACGGCCAGAATATTGTAACTCGAGAAGAGGTTGAAAGAGTATGGCAATGGATGGTTCATCGACATGGCTGAAATAGTAATACCGGTTGATGAGGTAACCGAGGATGACATAGAATTGAAGGATCTTAAATGGGCCACATAAAAGTTAGATGACTCTCAGGCCCAAGTTCAGGATCATCTGGTTAAAGTGAACTTAGAGACATAATAAAACCCTAAGCCCACTTTTATCAGTGGTTTATTGGAGCCACAAGTCTAGGATGAACTTTCTTATTTGTTCAAAGAATTTGTTGATTGCTTTGTATGGGATTACCATAAAATGCCTAGACTAAACCAAAATATGGTCGAGCACATGTTACCCATAAAAAGAAGGGTATTGATTGCATAAGCAATCGCTCAAAAGAATGATGACCTGTAAGGACCGTATCCTAGACCGTACCGTTCCATAGGCTTCAGCGGTCTTCCCGGTCGAATTTTGGTAACCTTCGACGCTTAACCGATGTTTGCGCGCGACCCTAATTCACACGCCGTCAACCCGAGTGGACTCAACCTAAGACTGGTACCTTAGCGACCGCGCCGTTGCCGCGGTTTCGATGTCGCGACTTGCGCGCCGAGGCAATACCCGGGCCAGGAGATGTGGGCCCGCGTCCAGTTCGAGGATAAATGTCGCGTGTTGCAATCCCTAGAAAACATCACATCAATCCTATCAATCACATCAATCACGTACCCATCACTCCCATCACTCACACCCATCCCCAAGTACAACCACCTTTCCCTTAAAGTCAATATTTTCTTACAACAAAGTACATGCTTACATCACTCACCATCACTTCTCTCTCATCACTCTCTCTCTCATTTCTCTCTTATTTTTTTCTCAAGCAACTCCCATGGAGCAATCGCCCATGGCTTCCATGGAGAGCAAGTGTGGCCCACCTTCCTACCTCCCATCTCCACCCTCCAATTATCATCTCCACTGTTGAAATGCGTCCCTCGAAGTTTTTGGATGCGTTGATGGAAGTGGAGGACCAAGAAGATCATAAGGTGGGTGATTTTATTTATTTGATTTGTGATTTGAGGGCCCACATATGATGGGACCCATCTTGATGTTTGCATTGTTTAGGGAGGGCCCATAGTGGCGGGGTCCCTCCCCTTCTCAATGATCTCTCTCTCTTTCTCTCTCTCTCTCATTTTTTTTCCTTGTGTGATGGTCCACCTTAATGGACGGTGCTGATTTACATGACCAAGGTTTGGATGGTGCTGGACGTGGGATGTGGACCCACCTTGACTTTTGTGTTTCATCCAGACCGTCCAGACGGCCCACCTAACTGTCCGTTTGGACAGGTCTGGCACGTACTGGATGCTCCTTGGGACCCATATTAATGTACGTGTTGTGTCCCCACCACCGTCCAGTAGGTGGGATGGTGGGGCACACCTTGATGTATGCGCTTTAGCTGCACCGTCCACCTGCATTATGTTCACTCCCCAAGTATAGGGTTGTGATGTAGTAATAACTCGGTAAGATCGAGGTCGAATCCCACGAGGACTGATCGTCACAATTCAAATCTGTGATCCTCCTTAACTAATTCAACAAATAATTGAGCAAATTACTAACACAAATTTATGGAAAATAACTATTGAGGATAGGGAAGAAAATTCAATAAGAGAAAGAGCACTAGGACTTTCGAATCCACCCCTCCCAACCCTTGTTTTGTCTCATTAATTCACTTTAATATAGATTGATCTAACTTATCTAGAGAAAGCACAATCTGTGTCCTTAATCGGACATCACAGATTGTCTAATTCCTTCAAGCAATGCCATGAATAACATATCCCATGTCCAAATCGGGCATATGGAATATGCAGCCAATAAAAGCACCACTGCTTTTCTCTCTGTGAACACTTCATGATCGAGATACAAGCACCTAGAATAAGCATCCACCACATCCATCCATAGACTCGATCAAGTTCATAGATGGAGAAGTATAGAATTTAAAGCAATCAAGCACACTAGGGAAAGAAACAAACCAATCTAATTAAAATAAAATCAACATAGAAAAAGAGGTGTTCAAATTAGGGGTTTCATCTCTCCTCAGTTTTAGTTACCCATAAAATCCATTAAACGGATGGATAAATAAAATTCATAAAAAAAACATCAAACCAATTTCTCTTTTCTTCTTTCTTCTTTTTCTTCTCTCCTTTGCTCTAGATCAAATTCTCCACTTTTTCCAATTTCTCAATGCCCTTCCTCATGTTTTGCAACTCTTTTTATAGCCCATGGAGTGGTGGAGTGGTGAAATTCGGATTTGGGAGGTCAGCACACGTGAAAAATTCCTTTTGCATGACCAAGTTCGCCTCAAAACACCATACTTTCCGCGTTCAAATTCCAACAAACACCGTCCCTTAGGACTTTCTTGGGTCCTCTACATGATAGACGGTTCGATCTCCATATGATCAAAGATGGTGGCCCACAACCGCTGGAAAACCGGATTTCCAAATTTGTGCAAACTTTCGCACCCTTTCGTCCGTGATCGGTGGGCCCCATGGAAGTGTTTTGGAAATCCACCCTGTCCATTGGATTCGGAACGAAATTTCGATCAAGAATAGGTAGTTTTGAACATCCAATGATACGTCCCCAGATAAAACACAAAAAGATCAAATTTGGACGTTGCAGTGGCAGCCCTTTTGTGGCCTCTGCATTTACACGTGTGCATGCATGAGTCTAAAGTGAAAACATGGTTTTGTAGTATTTGAGGGCCCACACACGGTGGGACCCATCTTGGATTGGCCGGATGGGACACGTGTGGGGCTCACAGCCAGCCGCAAAATGGACCAGCGGCGTCCGTGGTTCGAGCCCTTAAACGGAAGGTTCCGTTTCGAGATGCCGCGGGGTCCCACCTTTATGTTTATGGAGAAATCCAAGCCGTACATTGTGATCTCCACGAAAAATCGTTCGGGAAGGGACGCTTTGGGTGTCCATTGATGCGGTCCGCCTCTCTCACCGTCCGTTTCGCTTTTGAACGGTTGAAAAACCAAGATTCAATGTATTTTCCATTTCTGTCACCTTGGCATGGATGATAGACACCGGAGACTGGTTGGACGGTCCATTGTTGTTTGGATGGACGGTGTGGACCCACAACCGCGATTTACATGACCAAGGTTTGGTGATGAAGTGCTGCGCTGACCGGGATGCACGGCGAGCATACATGTACACCGTGTACACACACCTCCCATTGTAATGTTCTTGATAAATCTGATCCATCCATCCTGCTATATTATTTAAACCATTGAGACCAATTTTTAGGCCGTTCCGATATCGGTGGCCCAAATCGACGGTTTGTGGGACCGACTGTCCGTTTGGCACTTTCCTAGTGATCCGAGAGCTGAAATTTGAAATGTACGGTTAATTTATGTCCCTAATCCCATGTATAAAGTTTCGAGCCAATTGGATGGAGGGAACCATGTGATCTTTCATTCGACCGCGGGCCTCTTTAAACGTGAACGGCTTGATTTCCTCGGGTCCCAGGCATGTAAATTCTTCAATATTGGTCCTCTGGAGTCCATCCCGTGCTCTGGTAATTCCGGAGAGTCAAATCCATGCTTTTAACATCATTTTTCAATACACGCTCCTGATTTCATCCTGTAATAAAAACACAATTAAAATATGGCATTAAGCATTATCATGTACATAAAATTAGGTACTAATCAGGGTCTAATATGCAATATCCGACCCTCAACACATTACTGGACGGTGCCGTAGACTCCACCATGATAGGTGTTTGATCCACCGTCCAGTCCAGCATCTGGACGTGGACCCACCATATTATGTGTAGTGACGGTGGGTCCCACATGATATGTGCTGTACCGTCCATCTGGACCAAGAGGAAAACATATATATCAGCTTGATCTGATCAAGTGGGCCACGTACACATGGACCCATCTTGATGCATTTATCCACGCCGTCTGAAGGTGCCCCACGAGATGTATAGGTTTTATCCAGGCCGCCCGTCCAGGGCAGGGCGCTGGATCTGATGATTAATATAATATTATATATTAGTATATTAGTATATCTATGAAACATATTTATATATATATATATATATATATATATATATATATATATATATATATATATATATATATATATATATATATATCTGGTGGGCCCCACGTGGGACCCACCTTTACTATATATGTCCACCCATCCGTGGATTCCATCCACGTGGCCCACCATTCCATGGGATATGATCCAAACCGTCCATTTATGTGGACCCCACCTCGTATCAGTTGCTGACAAGGTCAGCGGTTCTGTAGGTCCGCATGATGTATGTGATACATCCAGACCGTCCGTCCATTTCTCTGGGTCGGATCTTGAGGTATGCGTTTCATCTTGCCGTCCATGTGGATGGGACTCACACACACCGTCCATCTGTTATGCCAGCAAATTGGCTGGAGTATCCCACGCAGCAGGGTGCTGCTATTGACGCCAGCAATTCTGTGGGGCCACCCTGATATATCTGATTATATCTGCACCGTCCAGAACTCTGGACGGTGAGATCTACAGCGATGGCATGCGTGAAATCCACACCGTTTAGATCATGGGACCACCATGTCATGTATTTCGTCCAGGCCGTCCGTACAGGATGCTGGACTGTGGAATACCAGTTCAAATGATATATATAATAATATATTAATATAATAATATATATAATATTGTATGGTGGGCCCTATGTGGGACCCACCTTGGAGCATGTGTTTTATCCAACCATCCATTTGACGACACCCCACCATGGCATATTTATTTCATCCACACCGTCCAGATTATGCTGGACGGTGCTGGACAATATTGGACAGCGCTGATGTGCTAGAGAATATCTGGACAGTGCCGATTTACTTGGACAACATTTGGATGGTGCTGGACAATGTTTGGACAGTGCTGATCATCATTAGCGGGCCATGAGCCTCATGAAATGATTTTGGTGCGGCCCACCCATGAGGCCCATCATGATGTATATTTGAGGCCCATGTGATGGGGCCCACCTACCCTGTATTTAAGGTTCATATGATGGGGCCCACTTGCTTGAATCTTAGGCCCATGGGCAAGGCCCATTGTGACATATGAGGCCCATTAGTGCGGCCCATTGATGTGGCCCACTTGTTGTATTTAAGGCCCACGGGTTACAACCCATCATGATGCTATTAGGTCCATTGTACGATTAGGCCCATTGTGATGTATTCCGGCCCATATGATGAGGCCCTTTGCGATGTATACGAGACCTTTGTGTGAAACCATGGGCCCACTATATGTTTAGCTTTGGCTCTATGTGGGCCTCTCCTTGGGAGCAATGTTGGTTAAATGTCCGCGTTGATGGGGCAATGATGGTTGAAGGTCTCATTGTGACCTTTCCTTAGGCCCTTGATTAGACCAATTTGCCGATTCTGATTATCTATTGTTTCTGATTATCATGACCGATCGTCGATTTCGATTGTCGTGGCTGATTGCTGATTAGCGATCGAGGCTGATTATTATGACTGATCGCCAATTCTGATTGACGTGACCGATTTGTCGATTCTGATTATCGATCGATCCCGATTGTCGTGATCGATTGCCAATTCTGATTGTCGTGACCAATTTGTTAATTCTGATTATCTTGACCGATTGCCGATTCCGTTTGAAGTGACCGATTTGCCAATTCTGATTATCAATCGATTTTGATTGCCTTGACCAATTGCCGATTTTGATTAACGTGATCGATTTGCCGATTCTGACTATCGATCGGTGCGATTGCCGTGACCGATTTGCTGATTTTGATTATCTTGACAGATTATCGATTTCGATTAACGTGACCGATTTGCCGATTCCAACTATTGATCGGTGCGATTGCCGTGACCGATTTGCTGATTCTGATTATCTTGACCGATTACCGATTTTGATTAACGTGACCGATTTGCCGATTCTGACTATCGATCGGTGCGATTGCCATGACCGATTTGTTGATTCTGATTACCTTGACCATTTACCAATTTCGATTAACATGGCCGATTTGCCGATTCCGACTATCGATTGGTGCTATTGTCGTGATCGATTTGCTGATTCTGATTATCTTGACCGCTTGCCGATTCCAATTGATGTGACCGATTTGCCGATTCCGATTATCGATCGATTTCGAGTATCAAGGCCAATTCCGATGATTTCGATTTGTTGAGGCCGATTGTATATTCCGATTCTGATTGTTGAGGCTAAGTATCGAGGCCGATTTTGATCTGTCGAAGACCGAGTATCAAGGTCAATTCCGATTATCGAGGCCGAGTATCGAGGCCGATTATCAATGTCGATGCCGATTGTCGATTCTGACTCCGATTGTCGAAGCCGATTGAGGCTGATTCCGATTCTGTTTATCGAGGCCGATTCTGATTGTCAAAGCCGATTGTATAGGCCAATTCCGATTGTCGAAGCCAAGTATCGAGGCTGATTCCGATTGTCGAGGCCGCGTATCGTGGCCGATTCCGAGTGTCAATTCGATTGTTGAGGCCGAGGCCGATTGTCGAGACCTATATGATGTATATGCGACCCGTAGTTGGGGTCCACTGTGATATATTCGTGGCCTATGGGCAAGGCTCATTATGATATATATTAGGCCCATGATGCATGACCCATTTGATGTATTCGAGACACATGTGTAGGGTCCACATGTCATGTATTTAAAGCCCATGAGCAGGGTCCACCCGTTGTGTATATATGGCCCTTAAGTAAGGCCCATTGTATTGTATATTAGGCCTTTGTGTGAGGCTGTGAGCTCATTATATGTTTGGCTTTGTGTGAGTCATTCCTTAGGGACAATGTTGGTTAAACGTCCACATTGTCGAGGCCGATTGTTGATACCGTTTATGAGTATGTGACTGCATAGCATCATGATACATGCCCATACGCATCATCTGCATGTTTGTTATGAGATGTGGTTGACCATTGCATATGTCATTAAGCAGATTGTTATGAGACTTCCTGATAGGCAGAGGTTATCTCACATGAGCGCACGGTATGCGCATGATTGATGCATGACTGGATTGTATGGCTCATACATCTTGCATTGTGTGCCCTAGAGACATCTGGGCTGTAGCCTCCACAGGCATATCGTGGATGGCCAGACGGGACGCCGAAAATCTGTTCTACATGGGGTGCTATAGATATCCCTGGGTGAAAGTCCCTAAACCCTCTTGGTTCCAGATGTTGCTCCAACGTCTAGACCGAGTGGATGCATGAGCGCATGAGGGCCATATACCGTTAAGCCGTGTCTCCCACTGTGTCGTGGTCGGTTGGAAGGGGGTACGGCCTTACCTGCCCAAGAGGAGGGGGCAATGCTAGGCTGAGTCTGACCAGTTCGAGGAATGGGTCCACTATCGACGAGTCGGACCCAATATTGGCAGGCGGATAGTAAGGTCTCTTCCACTCACCTTATTGCGCGCGATGGGGCGGCAATCTAGTTTGGAGTGTAATAGACCCCGATGATTTCCCAAAGAGGTACCGTACCAATATATGGACTTATTGAGTAAGAGTTACATGCTCATTCATTCATTCATTATCCACTCGGGCTGGTGGTGCGCAACTAATTGTTGTGTACCTTCGTTATGGTAAGGATTTCGGTTGGGCACGCGACTAACCTGAGATCAGGAGTTTACCACGTTGAATCTGAGTATCCAAATTTAGGTATGAGACTGGTTTGGATAGAAGTCTCTTGTGGTGAACCCCGTAGCCTGCGATACTACGTACTATCTTCCCGACTTCACACTCCAGCATGGTCATTCCATTCGCACCGCATATTGCATTACATCTATGGCATATTGCATCTTGGGTTACTATGTTTATACATTTATATGGTCTAGATATGATTGATGTTATTCATGGACTCATTAGGAACTGCATACTACATCGCATCCTCGACATCTGATATCTGGCTCTTTATGACTCCTCATTTGCATAGTTGTTCTATATTGCGTATTCTGATATTGATTGACTCATGGAATTGTCCGTATTTCCGCTTACTTTGTTATCATATGATTTATGATCTTGTCAGTATTCCTGTTTACTCTGATAGTTCAAGATATTGTTAATATTTCTGCTTATTTCCGGCACTGTATGATGACAGCATTGTATTGAATACTTGGCACTTACCTTGTGCACACACTTACACCACCCTCTAAGCTTTTTATAAGCTTATGCACGATAGATGTGTGTAGGTGATGTTAGGTTGTAGCGGTGTTGAGTTTGGAGCGTGCAGCGGTCTTTTGAAGCTTTGATTTTTTATATATGTATTTCCCTTTCTGCATTGTATTCGAATGATTATATTAGTGGATATGTGATGATAATGTGCCTTTATGATTTGGGTATACTTGTGGTTATGCTTATTACGAGTTAAATGTACAAAAAAAAAAATCCTTCTTGTAGAATCTCAGGATCAGAATCTGGCGTATGAACGCTGGGAGCTGAGAATAGGGTACTACGGAGGCTGTCAACATCGGATTCAGCGATTGAGATTCCTGCGAATCCGATTTCTGAGTTTAGGGCGTGACATGACCAAAGTTACTCAGAATTTTATTTTTTTTTTAAATGACATCGAACGACTATTGAAGGTAGGATTTATTATACCCATTAAATATGCCAAATGGATCTCCAATGTGGTTCCAGTCATTAAGAAAAATAGTAAGCTCCGAGTCTATAGTGACTTCAAGAACTTAAATCAAGCCACAACTAATGATGAATATCCAATGCTTATGGTTGATCAATTGATCGACTGAATAGCTGAATACCAAATGGTTTCCTTTATGAATGGTCATTCAGGGTATAACAATATAAGCATTGCACTTGAGGATGTACCAAAGATGACTTTCAAATATCCTAGACCTTTGGGGACTTTCCATTGGGTAGTGATGTCATTTGAGCTGAAAAATGTAGGGGCTACTTACTAAAGGGCCATGAATGCAATTTTCCATGATATGATTGACCATTCATTAAAGTATACATTGACGATGTAGTACTCAAATTGGCAGACATGGTAAAACATTTTACTCACTTGTGCAAATCATTTGAACGAATGAGGGTCCATAAGCTAAAGATGAACCCCCTCAAATATGCTTTTGGAGTATCAGTCGAAAATTTCTTGCGATCATGGTACATCAGCCAGGAATTAAAATAGACTAGAACAAGACTCAAGTAATTATAGATGCTTGACCATTGAGAAACAAAATAAAATTACAATGCTTTCTCGGTCAAGTTAATTTTATGCGCATGTTCATTTCCAACTGTGCAAGAAAGACTATCATATTTTCTCTGTTTGTGAAGTTGAAACGAAGAAATGAATTTAAATGAGAAGAAGAACATTAGTTAGCATTTGAACAGATCAATGAGTACTTGATGGAGCCACCGATGTTAATGCCCCCAGTCAAAGGTCGGTCACTTTTGTATGGTGCGGTCGCTGCAAAGTCGATTGAAGCATTACTAGCACAAGACAATAATGATCGGAAGGAACGAATTGTTTACTGTTTCAGCTGAATGTTGTTAGATGTTGAGAGATGGTATTATATAATAAAGAAATTATGCTTATCATTGTATTTTGCAGTCACTAAGTTATGACATGATTTAATGGCCAAATCAGCCAATTTAATTGCAATTACCGATTTGATTAAATATATGTTAAATCCGTCAATCTTGAATGACTGAATCAGCAAATGGGTGTTAGCATTATCTAAGTTTGATCTTAAATATGTACCTCAAAGAGAAGTAAAGGGACATGTCATAGCAAATTTTCTGGTCAACCATCCATCTGATATTGAAAGTCAACTTTCTTCGGAAGTATTGGACCTATACATGGTACATTTGTCGCCCTAGAGATTAATAATTGATGGTTCAAAGACCAACAAGTTAGCAGGTGCAAGAATTATCCTTATTGCACTAAATGGAAAATGGCAGGAATTTCTATTCCAATTAAAATTAGAATACACTAATAATCAGGCCAAATATGAAGCTTTGATAATTGGTTTAGAAATATTAACGGAATTGGTGCTAGAAATATATCAATAATAGGTGATTCGCAATTGGTAATAAACCAAATATTGGGTTTGTTCAAATGCACTAGTACTGCATTACTGCCATATTACACCTTAGCAAATCAGTTAATGGACAATTTCGATGAGATCGAACTAAGGCATCTGACTCGAGAAAACAACGTTGATGCCAATGAAATGGCACAATTAGCAACTGGACTATAGCTTACCTATGGATCGAACAAATGAATGATAGTCCTTTAGAAAAAATCTTTACCTTCAATATTTTAGAGAAAAACAAATCTAAAAATCGGTTAGGTTGAGATAGATGAAGATGATTGGAGGATTCCAATCATGAACTATCGTCAATGTCCTCAGGCGAAAACAACCTGAGATATTAGAAGAATGACCATGTAATACCCCAAACTTCAGTGTTACCATGAAATTAAACTTAGCATGTACATGTGCACGATACCAATGTGTACGATACCAATTTAGCCAATCCTAACCTTATATCTAAATGACCATTAGAAAAAATCTTCATCTATAGATGAAGTCATCCAACCATTGATTTTTAAGACAGAATCATCGTATATCTAAGTAATCTCATGTGCCCATTATAACTGACCGTTCGATCAACTAATCACCACTAGATAAAAATATCTGACTGTTCATTATGTTAGTTGATATATGTACATTCCCTTAATTAATTTGGTGAATAATTCTTTATTCATAATGATTTAGATATAAGTTCTTTTGTAAAGATTGCTTAAAAACATGCCTATAACCATGTAGAACTATTAGATTTTCCAAAACTCTCATATCAGTAATAATTATGAAAATGCCATTAACCCAAACCCTTCAATTTTATATCACATGGTTCTCATGATCTGATTAATGTGAAATTTTATCCATGCCTGTGTATCATAAATTAACTATACATGTCGAATTTCAGCCATTAGATCATTGTAAAAGTCTCCCAATTGACAAATCAGCCCCTTAATCATTGATTTTGATGTCCATCGAATGAGGAAAACTCATAGGTAGTCATAGCAGGATATTTTCCTTCATATGAACGGATTGGATTGTCCATCATATGGTCCCCACTTTGGTAGGTTTTTCCTTAGACATGATGTTATCCTTTTAGGCTTACCAACTCTTTATAAATTTAGATCTTCCGATTTACCACTTCCCACCGTCCATCGCAATTCAAACTTTGACCACACTTTGGCCTCATATGACTACAAGATAATATAACATTTAGACCTAGATCTCCTACACCGTTAAATGTTGAAGCCAATTCCTTCCTTTTGGTACAACAGGTGAAATTTCGGATTTAGCCTATTCATACCATTGATCAACCATCAAACTTTACCCAATCGTTTGCCTATCTCGACTACACATCTCGCCCAAAATCGGGCCCTGATCATTAAGTGTTGACCGTTAATTAAGATCGAGTCCATTCTAACATACGCTAGGAGAATTTCCAAGATAAACTTATATAAGGCTCGGATCTACTTCATATCTAGGCTCATGGGCCAACATGACCTAACGAGACTAATGAGTGGAATGGATTTCCCAAAAAAACCTTATAGTGGATCCCACTTAGCCCCGTATACATGTTACATCTGGACAAAAGAAAAGGGTATATTTGGAATTTTAAACTCGTACTCATATCTAGCAACGTTTCAATATGTTACAATTTGTTACGTTAGTATTTTCTTACAGTAATTATCACCCACACGTTGTTGCAATGTGTGGCCCACCGAAAGCTCGGATCAGCTCTATATTTGAATGCATGGGTCTACACGATCCTACCAAGATGATAAACGGAGTGGATTGCTCAAACAAACATTACAACGGACCCCACCTAACAACACCATGTATGGTGGGTTGAAAACAAGACCCGATCAACACGACAGCTTGCGTAGATGTGTTCTGAAACAGGAAACCATTGCTTCCTTTCCAAATTGGATCGAGAATTCATTGCAAATCAAAGAGAGATTCCCTGTTAATCTTAATCATCGATACAAGCTTGTGCATAGAGTACAAGATCAACGAGTTTTTCTAAACATGCAATGATGTCGTTTAACAGACTTTCCTCCATTTGCGGTGTGAATCCTCCTACAAATCAGAGGGAAATCTTCAGCAGTTGATCTGTGGGACCCACGTTCCTCTTTCTACCTAGAATCCGACCAGGAGAATCAGATTATGATGCCGAACTCTCCGGCCTTTCGCAAATAGGTGCAGTGGAAGCATGCGTCCGCCTGAAACTTCCAACAATGAACCCACCGCCCAAACAACCTTAGACCTCCGATTTCTAGGGCCCACAATCACCCATGGATAAATCCACACCATCCAAGAGAAGCCTTGCTAAGAGATAACCCCTGGTGTGAAAAACGCCATTGACAGCCACCGTCTTCACCGCCAAGACATGATAGACGTCACTTCTTTTTATATCACCGATTTAAGGTTGAAACTAGCCAGTAGGTGGATCTCTTAAGCGCTAACTAACCCTTGAAACTAGGGCAAGATCACTCACGGGAGAATTCACTAAATCAGATCTGAAGATTCCTGTACGTAACTTGTCTTTGCGCATTATGTTACACAGTTTCAAGTCAACACGACCCTTATGCACAAACCTTCTGAGATTTAAGAAAACCTATAAAATCCCTATCAAACAAACACTTGAAAAAAATAAGAAAAAAAAATATAATCGAGAGTGAAAGAGAGAGATAGAAGAGCGAGAGAGAGAGGAGAGAGAGAGAGAGAGAGAGAGAGATTCACTAGCCGAGTTAACTCAGTGGAACCATTGAGTCCAACAATAAGATGAACCTGGTTTGGATCGATTCCAGTCAGCCACGCCAAAGGGTAAGTTCCCTCGTGAAGATCTTCCTCCTAGTTTTCATTAAACGATGAGTTCCATTTAACTTTGAATTCATAACCGGGTGGATTGATCAACTAGTGAGTCCAACTGAGTTGACTTAGAAAAGAGACTCGCAGAAGTATTCATTGGACTGGGGTCAGTCGTTGAAGGTGAAAATTTAATCTAAAGTACATCTAGCAACACTAGAGAGCAATCCAACGACTAGAGGTGAGGGTTTATTCTTTAAATTTTGTGATAATTTGATTTGATTATCTTATTCTTACATGCTTCAAATTTTATTATTGTGAATCATCACCTTATGAATGTCTATTGCACAATTTAAATTATCACATTATTACCTTGTCACGCAAGTATAATATTGAAAATCTCACTTCTAGTGATCAGTATAATATTGTGGACATAATGCGTTTCGGGTAACGGCCAATCTTAGTTAGCACATAATCCTGTGGGTTGGGTAGTAATGCACAATCGATGTAAGTAAACTACCATTCGTATTACATCACTTCTCGGGATTGGATGTCGCAAATAGTCGTTTTATGAACAAATTGTATCATGTAAAATTTTCAATCGCGTTGTTGTGTCGTCTTGAGATGTTTGCATAGATCCACATTAACGTTGGACATGCCGATGAATCTTTGTAGTATGGGATACGGGGTGAGCCGGGTATTCTTAAATTATTATTCATATTATGATGAATCGCTGAGTGTGATGGACTATACATACTTTGCTAGGCATACATTTCATGTAGAATGTTTACGCATACTGATACCACTTGTATTTGTGGAGTATGAGATGTATCGGGACCCTCCTGTTATTCTTATGAATAACTTGAATTATTGTAAACTTTAAAGGATAACCACCACTATGAGTAGGGCATTAACCCTCTCCAAGCATACAAATATTGCAGGTAAATTATAGGTTGATGATATGGACGATAATCATTCTATGGAAGATTCTTTCGAATAAAAAAGAAGGATAACACTACAAATTATTTTATTTATTTTTCACTGCAAACTTTGATAATGTAATAAGCTCTCATTGAGAGGGCATTAAATAGTTATTTGTATGCTTTTTACTCTAATTGAATAATAAATACAGTCGATTTTATTCTCATGAATAGTTACCTTCCGGAATGTAACTGGATCTGATTTATCTAAAATTTTTTTTAAAAAAGTGTGATTTTGAAGGATCCAATTTTTACATTATTAATATCTGGAATTCTCGGGCATGAGTATATACTCAGGCAGTGAAAATTCAGGATGTTATAGACCATTAATTATATCATAGTCGAAGATGAACTATACCAGAGAAGGGTTGATGGTGTAATGTTATGATGCTTAGGCAAAAAGGAGGCCATGTTAGCTTTGGGTGAAATACATGAAGGAATATGTGGAACACACCAAATTGGAAGAAAGATGAGACTCACATTTCAATGTTGTGGATATTTTTGGATAAAAATGACAGCTGACTATATCTAATACGCTAAGGGCGTGTTTGGATTCGCGTATAGGACTGTATTGCGATGTAATACTGTACAACACATATACTCCGAACATTATAGATTGTATCCATGAGTCTTATCATTGATCAGCAGAATGTTTGGTATGGAGTGACCTTAGAAATGTAATCAGTGGATATACGTAATTCACTGTAATTACGCACCTTTGTTAATCAGGATCTACCCAACCGTTTGTGTTATTTGTCTGCACCAGTTAGGGACATATATATGTCAATATATACTGTATTGAACAATCATATGAGTACAGAATTGAAATGATCCCAGTGCATTTTTCAAATACAGTTTGCAAAACATGAAATAATATGCTCCTTTAGACATCTATCATAGCCAATGAACATTGACAAATAGTACAGTGGATACAATCCATACAAACAATTGATTGAAGATGCATCCTATCGGCCATATGTGAAAAAGATCAATGCATTTTAAATCATGTAAGGAAAAATATGGAATATTACCTTCAACAATCAACAAGCCTCTCGATCTTATAGAAACACGACAAAATATTTTCAGAACTTAGTTCCCTCTTCTTTTTTTTTGTTTACTTTTCGTGGAAGAATATGGAAGACAGCAGTGTCTTTTATAGGCATATATGAAATAAAGTTAATATCAATCAGTGGAGTTCATTACTCCCACACTATATGACATGCAGAAGTCATGTCGAAGGTGTTATGAGGTGAATCCATCTCCCGGATACTCTTCTGATACGCAAGTTATCATGAAGATTTCCATTTGAAGAAAATTAGAATCAGGTGTATTGCATGTTACACCTTCTTTGTAGGGTATAGGAGAGAACTGTCTCCACAACACTGTTCGTCTGCTCCAACAACAGAAGGTACATGGAGAGAATGTATATCCACAACACATAGAATGGATACTGTCAACTAGAAACACTGATCGAATTTTGTCCCTAAAACTGCAAAGGATAGAAAATACATTACCTGGTCTTATAGAGTCTGTTAGAATGATGTGTATATGGGAAAAGAAGATCGATTTTTGTTAGGATGAAGCAGTGTCTAAGTTCATGGCATCTTCGTCGTAGCCGAAGACCTTTGGCGAACATCTAGGCAGACGTCCCAGATGTTGTTGGAGAGGAACGATCTCCTCTTTCACAGAGTGGAAGACGAACGGAGAAGAAGAATGAAGCAATAGAAACGCACAATGCTCTCTCGAAACACCAGAGAGAATAAGGGGTTTTTTCTTCGAAGGTGGTGCAACGTAATGAAGGTGTTACATTGCAAGATGTGAATAAACAAGTGTACTGAGGCACGTGGCCTTCCGTTTCTGGTTCTGAGACGTACACGGGCGGCGCATGTATATTGTAATTCAAATCAAATTCAAATGTGCGTTAATGTATTATTTTAAAATAAAACAACGCAATACGTTCTGGGCCTGCGATCCAAACACGCCCTAAGGGATGTGAAGAATGTCAAAGACATGGGCTGATTCAAAATGTACCAACAATCAAATTGGATACTATTGTAAAACATTTGCCTTTTTGGGGATGGACCATCAACTTAATAAGCCAAATCTATCCACCTTCATAAAAATGGATAGTTTCATTATTATGGCCTGATTATTTCACTAAGTGGGTAGAGGCACAACCCATGAAAGGAGTCGGCCACAATGAAATAATCGAGTTCATTGAGATACATATCATCCAATGATTTAGTATTCCTGAATCAATTACTTTGGACCTAGGTATGGTATTATTGTCCAATGAGGTAAAAGCAATGGTCGAGCAATACAAAATAAAGCTACTGCATTCAACACCCTACTACGTGTGGGCAAATAGCCAAGCCGAGGCTAGTAACAAAGTAATTGGGAATATTTTGGAGAAGAAAAATGACAATAATCCTTAAGAATGGCATTTCAAACTATTCAAAGCTTGTTAGGCTTATTAGAATTCACCTCGGATTAGTACTTGGATGAGTCCCTTTGCACTCGCTTACAGACATGATGTAGTATTATCTTTAGAGGTTACTGTGCCATTTTTAAGGGTTGTTGATAAGAACAAACCCTAAGTGCAGGGTTGGATGTAGTAATAACTTAGTGAGACTGAGGTCATACCCATAGGAACTTATGATTGTGCGATTTCTGGAACATTTTAGAACTATAAGTAGATCTAACTTATGGAGTCTGATTTGAGAAGTAATGGTGTAATTGAGAAGGAAATCAATAGAAATAAAGCACTTGAGTGTCAAGGATCCACTTATAGCCATACTTAATGTTTAATTTACTTGATTCAATTACATAACTCATCTAGAATCGAAGTCCTATCCTATCCAATCAGATAATAGAGCGGTTAAATCATTCACAAACCAAAAATAGATTTGAACTTTAATTGAATTGTTTCCCACATAAAGCATCAAAGTATTGATCACGGGGAATTCAAAGCATCTATCGTGCTCTTAATCTATAATAGATCAATGAATTTTACAAACCAATCCATTACAAATAGATAAGTAATTACTCTTAGCTTTTTTAAGCATTCAATGTGCCCGGAGTTAACAATGGATCAAAGTAAACTAAAATTAAATCTTCATTCAAATCAAATATTAATGAATTGTTCAACATTCAAACCAATTACTTTAATCAAAGTAAACTAAGACATTATAAATAACTACAAATTTCACCACTTAGCCCTATCTAAGAGATTTAACCAACCATAGACATGATTGAACTAAACTCAAAAGAAAAACATAAAAATTGAAGAACTAAAGGATTGGATAAGAAGGACTCCATACAAGCTTCATAATTTTTTTCCCTTTCTCATCTACCCTAATTCGTAACTAGTAAAGCTTAGAATACCCTTTTAAATAGGAAAAACTCTCACCGACTTCAATTTTATGAACTTATGTTATGTTTAATCAAATCGACAATTATCTTCAGTTGCACCAAACCTTCATTTGGTTGCAGCTAAATTTTATCTGAATATGTTTAAAGTCTCTGTCTCCATCAGGTCGCATCGAACCTCCCTTCGGTGACACCGAACATGGCTTCGTCAAACCTAAGTGTCAAATCAAATTATCTCTGAAAATCACAATTTCTTGTTGGACTGTTATGTTCACATTCGGTCAAACCCAACCAACCTCAGGTGGGACCAAACAGTTTGTTATTTCTATTAATGTATTGCATAAGTTTTCAGTCTTTTCTTTTTAACTCTTTTCTTCATCCTTTGTCCTTGGGTTTTTTTTTGGATTTTTGGTACTTAAAATTTTTAATAATGTCCTCCAAATTTTTAATTCTTTATCATCTTCAACTTTTTGAGCCTTAAATTCATCCTTTTAAGCACGCATTCATCTTTAGGTCCAAAATCACATCGTATGAAGAAATCATATATAATTTTATCCAATTAACACTTAAATACAAGGAAAGTTAAGGTAATTGAGAGGATAAATATGCAATATGTAGGTGTTATCACACCCCCTAACTAGCATTTTGCTAATCCCGAGCAAAACATATGAAAGATATTTCGAAACCAAATGAATAAATTTCTTTCATATAGTTCTAAAAATAATTCAGATTATAGAAATCCAAAATATACTAATGTAGAGCACTACTTCCACCTAAACTCTAGGACTTGGTAAATGTCATAATCAAGTTCAAAGCGTTAATCCTATAATTAGAAAAATTCTAAACATTGAGTTTAATGGTTGCATGGTGAACTCACACAACCAAGGGTTCATTTATCCACTTTCATGGTAACATTGATAATTAAAAGAGTTTTCAGGAGAACCAAAGCCTAAACCAAAACTTGCCTTACAATTCAACACTATACTCATTCAGCATTTGATTTTTCCATCAACAGCTTTCACATTATTTTCAATCTTTTCTTCTTTTATTTTTCATAACAATCCTTTCATGGAACTTCAATATGTAGCTATTTTTTATGACAACTATTTTTTAAACTGGGTATTACTTTTTTTTTTCTTTCATTGAACATGATGGACAAATTCTCTGGATTTAGTTCCTATCATTTTTAATAATCATCAAGTTAACAATTCAGTATCAAACAAAAACTTTAATGTGTAAGCTAGACGTGTTGTAAGTGCTATAGTTTATATCCCTGTATGTTGTCAAAATTAGTGGTGACAAAAACACTGTTATATAACTTGCATTAGTGAAGCTCTTTCTAAAGTTCAACATTCATAACAAGCAAAGCTCACAACAAGTGAAGATTACTAGTACAAAGATCAACCTTGACTTCAAGTATTGCTCTCAAGACGTGACTCAAGAATGCAAGACTACAAGAAGAGTACAAGGCAGTTCTTATAGAACTCAAGACATTTTCAAGGTTGAGCTACATCAAGACTTCAAGGCTTAAACTTCAAGGTCACTTGTTCCAAATATTTTCAATGTCCTTACTTCTTTATTGAGGTTTGAATGACCATAGGTTGACCTTAGAAGTAGGCCATTTTGGATACATAAGTCATATATATATGACACTTGTTTTTGGGTAAATTTCACTTGTCCTATAGTCCTAGCTGCGACTTCGACCAGTCAAGAAGTTCTTCGATCTCGTAAGGTTGTTACAAATTTCGGATAAAATAATGCTTCGACTTTATCGAAGGAGGTCTTCGACCAAGGAAGGAACATGTCGACTTCTTTTCGTAATTCTTCACTCAAAGTCCAAATGATAATTTATGAGGTCTTCAAAGTTTTCGAAAATGAGGGCCGAATTTTCACGACTCGAAGGAGGCCTTCGACCAGTCGTAGAACGGTCAAAGCTTTCGCAATTTTTTTCAAATCTGTTATTTCTTCGACTAGTCGAAGAGCTCCTTAGACCAGTCGAAGATGCGATCTGCTCACCTATAAATAGAGTAAGAAACTCAGAAGAAAAAAAAAAGTAATTTTATTATTCCATTTTAAGCCAATCTTTGTCGAACTTCTGAGAAATAATTTTGTGCTCCATCTAAGCTAAGTGTGCTTATTTTATATTCTCTTTCTTTAGCTTTGTTTAATTAATTTTGTTTCTACTATTCCAATCTAATTTGATACGAGGAATTGTTATTCCTTTCTTTGGAATCAAAATCAATTAAGGCAAGCCCTAGTTGGTCTAATTTTAAAATATATTAGAACTAGAACCATTATAATTGAGTCTTGGACATTGAACTTGAACATTCAATCATCTACTCGATTTGGTTCTACCAACTACTTGAAGGAGTTAATCGTATTTTACATTTAATTGTAAATTCCTTTCAGCTTTGGTTTCTTTCAAGATTTGCACGAAAAATCTTATTGTATTGGTTATCAAGAGCTTCTATGGGGTTTTTTATTGTGTAAGCCCACGACAAAGACACAATTGTAAAGGTTTTGGGTGAACTGTGAAAACCTATTTTGTGAGTGAACGCTAATATCCTGTGTGAGGATATTAGGAGTGGAGTAGCATTTTGTGTGGCCGTTGTTTAACAGCTTGGTGATCATCAGCTAAACCACTATAATCCCTTGTGTTATGGTTGAATGGTTTACATTTCTAATCTTTAATATTATTTGTGGGATGTATGTGTGATGGTGAATGTAATCATTTAATTCAAGCATTGTGAGAATTTTGTAATAAGAATTTACTTTCATTTACTTTATCATTTAAAATTCAATTTCTTTTAAAGTTGTTCCAACAAGGTTGCCTGCCATTTTTATGGTGTATGGTCATCCCTAGAACAATACATTTGTGATTACTCAATTTGTGCTTAATTTCAGATTCCTCTTTGGTTTGAGATTTGATACAAAGATCTTTCTAGAAATAAGGTTGTCCTACCATAAACTCGGTTTTGGTGAAAGGTTGTCCTTAGAACAACATTTGTATCAATCCTCAAGATCAGATTTTTGAATTTTAATTTCTGCATTGTGATTTATTTTGGCTATCATATTCATTTTAATTCTCATTATAAGTTTTATTTGGCATAGTCTTATTCACCCCCCCCCCCTCTAGGACTTATAGTTAGGCCTTTTCACGTGTCATATGAAATCATGACTCAATCAATGTTTAAATTTCCAATTAAAAGATTAAAACCTTCAAACTTAATTTTGAAATCTATCAAATAACTAAAATTCAGGTTTCAAAAATCCTCAACATTAAATATTTTATCATTCTAATATCTAGATTAATTTTAAAATCACTTAAATTCACATAAATTTTGAAAAATTTTAGTTTAAAATTTTAATAATTCAGCACAAATCTAAAAATTTTCCAAAGAAAATGTATCCCCAATCTAAATTCTACATTATCCTCAATGTATAAACATATGTTATAAGAGTAATATAAGAGCAATAAAAATAAAGAGGAGTAGATGAAAAATACTTGGAAGGCGACATACAGATAAGCTAGTACAAACTTCTTATTAATTGGTGTTTCAACAACTAAACTAAACTAATAAAGCAAACTAATCCTAAAAAGAAATAAATTTATAATATAAGAAAGTAAGGGAAAACTATTCATTCTTGACAGATAAGTACCTCCTCTGGTCAGTATCTGGATAAATTTCTCAATAAGTTTCTCAACAAGATCATCCAAAAGCCCATTTTACAGTAGGCTTGGATGTCCTGGAGTATTAATATCCAAAGAAATTTATAAACCTCATTAAAAATTTCATTTTTATTGTCGAGAGGTGTCCAAAGAATATATGATTCACATGTGGTAGAAAAATTGTGTTAGTACACCATGATGAATCAGAGATTATAATTAATCGAAATTCAGAGAATTTTTCTTTTATTGGTGCAGTCTCTACAAATTCCTAAGTTTCACTCTTTAGTTTGAATTCTAGCTCCTCCACCTTTGATGGTAAAAATTCTAGATTAATGGAGGGAGGCATCTTAAAACAATGATTCCCCTGGTAAGTGTCAGGCACCAAGGTAGAGTCAAGCAAGGCATCCATCATGTCATCATAAGAATCTTTAAAGTGTGCCAAGCCAACTTATAGGGAATCAGAACATTCAGGCATGACTGAATTCTTTGAATGGAAGATGCAAACATTTCTAATGATGTTTTAATGTCTTGAAATATTTACATGATGTATTGGTTTACTTGCTCTTGAGTATTCATGAACCTCTTGGGTTGTTTTCGATTGGATCTCATAAGTAGGATGCCCAATGAGATAGTTGTTAGAATCCACAGTTGGTACACCTTTCCAATTTAAGCTTTGATGGTTCCACCAATCAAGATCATACGTGCATATGTGGGTGTATTTGATAATTGATAAGAATAATCACACATATAATAATCACTCATTGTCTTCTTAACTGGTGGAACATCATAACCCAATCAGTTCTCGATCATGGTTCCAGTTAATTTACGAGACATAGGGCATTTCCTAACATAGTTATTTGACAAACCTTCAACTAATGTTTCATCTTTTAGAAGTTGATTAACGTATTTTCGTGTCCACTCATGCATGAACAAATGAAACCCTAGCTCTAAACTAAATCCTATAGCAAAATAAAAATGATTAACTACTTAAAAAGAGAGGGGAACAGTGTTACCAAAAGGGAGAAATTAGAACTAGAAGACACCTATAAAATAAAAACAAGCAACTGAAGTTAGCGGGGTTAGAAAATTTGAAATAAAACAAACCCATAAAAAATTCCAAAATTCTGAGAAAGCCCTAAATAATAAACCCTAGGTTAGAAAAAATTCAAAAAAATAGAAAAACCTAAGATAAAAATGCAAAGAAAACTAATCATAATCCTACACTAATTCTAAACTAAGGTATTTAAAAAAGACATAGCCAAAGTCCCCAACAACAGTGCCAAAAACTTAATTGAAACAAACCCAAAGTGCAGGGTTATGATGTTATAATAACTCGGTGAGACCAAGGTCATACCCATAGGGACTTATGATTGTGCAATTTCTAAAACACTTTAGAACTAGAACTAGATCTAACTTATGGAATCTTATTTGAGAAGTAATGATGTAATTGAGAAGGAAATCAATAAAAATAAAGTACTTGAATACCAAGGATCCAATTATAGCTATACTAAATGTTTAATTTACTTGATTCAATCATATAACTCAACTAGAATTGAAGTCTTATACTATCCAGTCGGATAATAGAATGGTTAAATCATTATTTATAAATCAAAAATATATTTGAACTTCAATTGAATTGGTTCCCACATAAAGCATCAAAGTATTGATCTCATGAAATTCAAAACATTTATCGTGCCCTTAGTTTATGATAAATCAATGGATTTTACAGATCAATCCTTTGTAAAATAGATAAGCCATTACTCTTAGCTTTCCTAAGTATCCAATGTACTTGGAGTCAATAATGAATCAAAGTAAACTAAAAATAAATCTTCAATCAAACCAAATATTAATAAATTACTCAACATTCAAACCAAGTACTTGAATCAAAGTAAACTAAGCCATTATAAAAACTACAAGTTTCACCTCTTAGCCTTAGTTAATAGATTTAGACAACTATAGACATGATTGAATTAAACTCAAAAGAAAAACATAAAAACTGAAAAAGAACCATAGGATTGGAGAAGAAGGACTCCATACAAGCTTTGCAATTCCTTGCTCTTTCTCCTCTACCCTAATTCATAACTAGGAAAGCTTAGAACACCCTTTAAATAGGACAAACTTATATCGACTTGGAACCGACCTCAATTTTAAGCACTTATGTTATGATCAGTCGAACCAACAATCATCTTTGGTTATAGTTGAACATACCTTCAGTCACATCGAACCTTCATTTGGTTGTAGCCGAATTTCATCTGAATATATCTGAAGTCTCTGTCTCCCTCAGGTCGCACAAAACCTCCCTTCGGTGGCATCGAACATGGCTTTGGTCAGACTTAAGTGTCGAATCGAATTATCTTTGAAAACCATAATTTCTTGCTGGACAATTTTGTGCACATTTGGTCGAATCGAACTAATCTCAGGTGGGACCGAACAGCATTGCGTGATTTTTCAGTCTTTTCTTTTTAACTCTTTTCTTCATCCGTTGTCCTTGATTTTCTTGGATCTTTGGCACTTAAAATCTTTAATAATGTCCTCCAAATCTTCATCATCTTTAAGTTTGATAACTTTTTGAGCTTTAAATCCATCCTTTTAAGCATGTATTTATCTTTAGGTCCAAAATCACCTCGTATGAAAAAAATATATATAATTTTATCCAATTAACACTTAAATACTAGGAAAGCTAATATAATTGAGAGGATAAATATGTAATATTCAGGCATTATCAGTTGAATTCCAAATTGGCTTAACTTTGACCGAATTTAAAGAAGTCATGATGGTCAAGCTAGAAGGATTAAATGGGATGAGATTGAGAGCTCTAGATTCCATAATGGCCAATAAGGCTAAAGTCACCCAAGCTTATAACAAAAAGGTAAAAGGTAAAGCTTTCGAATAAGGAGATAAAGTTTGGAAAGTTGTATTGCCTTTAGAGATAAAATAGAATGTCTTATGTAAAAAATGATTGCCCACTTGGAAGGGACCATTCACTGTGGTGTAGGTTCTCCAAAAAGGACCTTACATAGTTCATAACAAAGAAGAAAAAGTCGTTAAAACTCCAAATAATGGGAAGTTCTTGAAGACTTTTTATCCTTTTATATGGGAAGTAATGTGAGATTCGTTCAACTAAGAAACATCAATACTAATAAAATCCCTACCATTAATAGTAAACCAAAGGTTAAACATGGTCGAGACAAAGAATGTGAAAGAATTTCTTTTATTTATATGGAAAAGGGAAAAATAAAAGGGCACATGGCCGATTACATAAAAAAAATAACAGAAGATTAAAAAGAGAAAGAGAGAGAGAGAGAGAGAGAGAGAGATAAAGAGGCCCGACCGAATAAGAGTTTAAGCATATCTTGTTTTCAATTCTTCGAACTCCTTTAAGGCGTGCTCCTTAATCACCTCGGCCTCTGTTCACTCCCCAAGTATAGGGTTGTGATGTAGTAATAAACTCGGTAAGACCGAGGTCGAATCCACAGGGACTGAAACCTGTACGTTATCTGAAAAATAACCAGATCTAGAACTAGGCTAAGATGAAATCTAACCAATTATGATTTGAGGAATAATGATGAGATATTTAATCTAAAACTTTAGGAAAAATCAGAGAAGGAAAACTAGGGATTCAGAGGATCCACTTGTAGAGATCAGGGAGATCTTATGCCTGTATTACAATTTAGGGAAATTAACGAATTGCTTTTAATGTAATTTTGATAAGATGAAAGGTATATGAATTAGAATGGATTCCATCACCAAACTATGCCCAGGAGACAAAGCAAACAAATTTAAACTAATTACCAACCAATCAATGTATGAAGGTTAGGAAGGGTACAGACATCCAACCATGCCCAGAGACGATGGTGAACAACAGGCTTCGACGTCATAAACATAAAGAGGAAAAGAATATGCTCAAAGCCATTGCAGACCCATTGTAATTTCAATCACAATAGACCATTAAAGACTGAAAACATTCCTTTAATAAATTAAATCAAAACCCATTCAGTTAAACAAAAGGGCACAAGCATAAACTCTCCCATCACGCTGCAAGCTTCACCTCTTAGCCCTAGCTAAGAGGTTTAGCCTGACATAAATAGGCTGGAACTCTCAAAAATAAAGAAAGAAATAAAAGCAAAGAAAAAGAAAAGAAAAAAAAAAACTCTCCTTGAGAAACCTCCCAGCCGTTGCTACTCCACGTCTTCCTTTGGCTGCCTCCCCCACTTTTCTTCCTTCCCTTTCTTTTATAGAGCAAGTGGAGAGCTGTAAGCGTCCCAGATGGAGTCGGCTGCGAAACGTAACAGGAACAGCTGTTTACGTAGCTGTCTCGTACGCAGGAAGACAACGTCCCTTCAGAAGATAGGAGCCTCTAATCTTGCTCCTTCAGAAGATTCAATGTAAAGGAACAACGTCCCTTGGGCGTGAAAGTGGCCAACACTATGGACGGATCGATCTCACCTCCGATCACCACCGAGACCACCCACGACTTAAAAAAAATCGGTCGTAGAACAGGACCGCGACTTCTGCATAGCAAAGCGATGGTGGAGCCCACTTCGTCATTATTTTGAAAAATCAAATCCGTCCATTCGTTTTCTCCTGAAAATCCGGTTGGACATGAATGGTTTTGGGTTGTCCGTTGATGCGGCCCACCGTATCTTCTGTTCTACCGTCCGCTTGTATTTAAACAACTGAGATCCCTACAAACTTTATTTCTTCGATTCAATCAATTTTAGAACGGGTTGTTTCGCCCCAAGAAATGAATGAACGGTCCGGATTGTCCGTTTGACGATGGGTGGGGCCCACAACTAAAGACAGGCGTCCGTTTCACGACGCTGCATTGAGCAGAGCTCGTGTACCCGAGCCGACGAGGCCGGTGGGCTCCACTTCGATGTGTTTTTAAGAAATCCAAGCCGTCCATTGGATTGGCGTCGAAAAACCGTCCGGGGAAGAATATATTTGGAGAAAAATAGGCGCGGCCCACTTGATCTTTAGTTCCGCCGTCCGTAGATGCTGCGGACACTGTCTCCACATGTACGCGAACTGATATTTGAAAATCCACCGTATGTATGGTCGGTTTTACCTGCTGAGTACAGTGAACGGTCTGGATCATCAAGATGTGTGATGATGACGGCCCACCAGGAGTTGAACGCAACTCCCTGTTACGTAAATTCGATTTCGAATTTGCGTCGAAATCACGACGTCGACCGATTCCTTCGATCAGGTGCACCTCCTGTGCACGTGCGCTGTGCAGGTACTCCATGTGCATGGGGTCTACAGGATGACCCTGAGAAATCTGACCCGTCCATCCTCTTTGTACTCTAAAATGAGGGGTTGAGACCAAAATTGAAGCATATCCGGATCTCAGGTGGGCCCCGATCTACAGATCTATGGACTGATCCAATAGTTAGGCCACTTCCAGAGGGATTCAATGGATGAAAATTTATGTGTACCGGTAAATTATGGTCCTTCTGGCCATGTATGTAATTTTGAGCCAAACGGATGGTGGGAACCCTGTGATCTTGCATTTTGTCTAACTTTCAGGCCATTTGAGCTTCAGTTTCTCGATTTTCTCGGGTCTTTGGCGTGTAATTCCGTTGATCTTCATACCCTGGGGTCCGTCCCTTGCTCTGGTGAATTCTGAGCGTCAAATACACACTTTTAGCACCTTTTTGTAATCCCCACTTGTAAATGTACCTTGCACAAAAAACATGATTAAATTAGAATTTTAAACGGTGGCATGTTCATAAATCCAGCAATAACTGGGGTCTGATATGCAATATTTGACCCTCAACACAACCCCCAACCAGCATTTTGCTAGTCCCGAGCAAAATATGCGAAAATTAAGTTGAGAATTACGAAATAATTCTTGTAAAGCCGAGTGATATTTTGAAAAAACAATCCAGATATGAGAAATCTGAAGATTCATGAATGCTGATTATCAATTTCTCCTGGCCTCCCATGCACGGTGAATTTCATAATCAAGTTCAAATATTAATCCATAAACTAAAATAATTTTAAACATTGAGTTCCATGGGTGTATAATGAAATCTCAGCCTATCAACATTAAGAGATCAAATTGTCGATTTCATGATATCATTAGTAATCAATCAGAAAATTCATAACAACCATCACCTAAACCAGTACTTTGCCTCACAGATCATTCTTTCATTTTCTAGTTGTTTTTTTTTTTTTTTAATTTGTCAAGTTGGAAATCAAATTGTCACTTATAGGGAGCAAACCTATGGTGAAAATCATCGTCCAGCTCTGTCTAACTGTTAATCATTGAAAATCAAATCCACACCTATAGGGAGCAAACCCATGGTGTAATTCTCATTTATACCCTGATGACCAAATCTTTTATGGCTGGTTTCTTTCACGCTCAGTGATTACCAAGTTAATCATTCAATATCAAATTGAGATCTCAATGTGTAAGTGAGATGTGGTATGTGCAATCATGACTCAATCAATGTTTACAACTTCTCATCATGGATTAACAATTCAAACTTAACTGTGAAATCTACAGATAATCGAATCCAAAAGTCATGAATTACCAACATTACGTATCTTAAAATTCTAAATCTAGGATATCTGTCAAAATCACTTTGAAGTCACTAGAAAGTCCAGAAAAAAATTTAAAAATTTTCACAATTTTTGCTCAAGACCAAGAAAACACTGATTAGGTTACCTAATCTCCCACCCCCAACCTAAAATCTACATTGTCCTCAATGTAAAAGATATGAGCATGGATGCACATGGGACAACGAAAGTAAAAGAGAAGTGATGGGAAGATAGTACCGAATGATGAATCGTGAGAGACTTTCCAAGAGATCGCAAAGATGGAATCCAACAAGACGAGAGAAAGCAAAATAAAAATAACAAAAATAAAATAAAATCCTACCTATACCACTTTCGCAGTGCTCTCGATTGCATTTAGCGCATGCAACAAGCCTTTAAACCCCTAGGTTACCCCTAGTGGACGAGTTGTAGTCTCGTGAGGGTTTGCAAAGATAATGTTACCCACAAACATTGAACTCACTACTCATGCTTTGCAAGGTTCATCTTCTGGCCAGTATCTTGATAAGTTCCTCAGTAAGTTCCTCAACAAGATCATCCAAAAGCCCTTTTTACAAAAGGCTTGGGTGCCCTGGAGCATGACTTTCCAGAGAGACTTATGTACCTCATAAGAAATTTTCCATCGCATTGCTTGAGGTAACCAGAGTATGTACGATTCACCTTGTGAGAAGTTTCAACGTTAGTATCCCATGGTGAATCAGAGACTACAAGTAGATAAAGTTTAGAAAACTTCACAAAAAGTGATGTAGCCTCAACACATTTCGAAGTGTCAGACTTCGATTCAATTTTTAACTCCTCCTCCCTTAATGGTAAACATTCAGGATCTGTGGAAGGAGGGGCTTCAGAGTAAGGGTTCTCTCGGTCAGTGATGACTACCGAGATATCATCTTGCAAGGCATTCACTATGTCTCTTATCATGGGATCATTTGACTTTGCAAAGTGTGCCCCGCAATTATCAAAAGAGTCGGAAATTTCAGCTGAGAGTGACTTATTTTCCTCATGAAAATCTGTAATGAGATGCTCAGGAACTCCCTCGCCCTTAAAAGTATATGAAGATATGCTCTCTTGCTCCAGCCCTGCACAAACATATTGAAGATCAATAGGGGAAGCATCGATGGGATCACTTTGTTCATTGAAACTACTCAATCGAGGCGTTGAACTGTCAAACGTGTACAGCTCAGATGGTGGTCTTAATTGAGTGGTTTCAAATTCTAGAGTCGTAGCGAGCAACTCGTCCTTCTCCCGAATCATATTATCATTCAATTCAAGAGAGTGGTCCAAACATGTCTCACAGAAGTTAGAATGGTCGGTTTTAATGAGCTCATCTTCCACTTTTAAATCAGATATGTTAGGTGAGTGGAATAGCTCAGTATGACCGATCACTTCGTGTGCTTCTTGAGCATTGACCTGGACCATACTTGAGATTGATTCCAGGGGAATTTGGGTTGTGCTCTCATGAATCTCATCCCAATGCTTCTCAGCGTCCAATTCAGTGTAGTACACACTTGAGATGGGATCGCTTTCCTCACAATCTATTCCTAAATTCGGTTGAGGTTCGAATGAACTAACCTCTACCTCATCATTAAATTCATGTGTGTCAAGTAAGGGAGATGTGTCATCATCACTGTATTTGAAAGACACCCATGTATCTCCACCATTCTTTTGAACAGTCCATCGAGATCGGCATTGGGAAATTGAACCACGTGCTCGTTAATGGAATCCAACTCCTCATTCCAAATTCCAGATTTCAAAAGCGAGTGAGGATCACTTTCCGGCATTGTATTTCTGGATTGGATTGTAGTTGGGATGCACGAGCTTCTTCTATCCTTTCAAGGCGCCAATCAAGTGCTTCCATTGCTTTTCTTATTTCCGTAAGACATTCCATGGTATATCAAATTTCATCCTCTTGATCGTTTCTGGTAGGTTCTCAACGGTAGGGTATCCAAGAGAATAATCATTACATGTGGTTGGTTCATCTTCCCTGTTTAGATGGTTCCACTGATTATAGTCATACGGATCATAGGTGGGAGAATCTGATTGTTGGTAATACTTATTATCACTCATAATATAATCACGCATTGTTTTCTTTTTCTCAGATGGGTGATAGTAATTCTCACTCCCATAGTTATGATAACCCCAACATTCACGTACGGTCCATGGGGTGGAACTGTTCTCCCGTATATGATCGCGTAAGGACTTCTTAACTGGTGGCTTTTTGTATTCCTACGATTCTCGATGATAGTTTGAGAAAAGTTTTGAGACATTGGTGGATTTCTATCATAATCATCATCCCAATATAGATTATTCTTCTCAAAGATCTTGACGTTCCCACTCGTGCATATACATGGTGAAACTCTAACTCAATCTAATCCTGAAGAAAGCAAAATCCTACAAAGAATGCGAAGGTAAATGAGAAGTTAGAAAGATGTTACTGACTAGAAGTTCCTATGTTAAAAACCTGCAAAACACAACAAAATAAGTTAGCTTCTAAATAGAAGAAATTTCTAAAGCAAACCAAATCTAAAGAGTTAGAAAATCTAGAAAATTAGAAAGAGTTTACCAAATTAGAAGTTCTATCCTAACAACCTATAGCATAAGAAATATGTTAGTTCTATAAATCAAATAAAAAAAACAAAATTAAAATTAGTAAAATCCTAATATTAAACTAACTCTAAATCCAACTAATTTCAGAAAATCGTAGCCGTCATCCCAAGAATCTTGCATGCCAAAACTTGTTCACTCCCCAAGTATAGGGTTGTGATGTAGTAATAAACTTCGAAGACCGAGGTCGAATCCACAGTGGATCAAACCTCAGTACGTTATCTGAAAAATAACCAGATCTAGAACTAGGCTAAGATGAAATCTAACCAATTATGATTTGAGGAATAATGATGAGATATTTAATCTAAAACTTTAGGAAAAATCAGAGAAGGAAAACTAGGGATTCAGAGGATCCACTTGTAGAGATCAGGGAGATCTTATGCCTGTATTACAATTTAGGGAAATTAACTGAAATCGCTTTAATGTAATTTTGATAAGATGAAAGGTATATGAATTAGAATGGATTCCATCACCAAACCATGCCCAGGAGACAAAGCAAACAACAGAATTAAACTAATTACCAACCAATCAATGTATGAAGGTTAGGAAGGGTACCGACATCCAACCATGCCCAGGAGACGATGGTGAACAACAGGGCTTCCTGACGTCATAAACATAAAGAGGAAAAGAATATGCTCAAAGCCATTGCAGACCCATTGTAATTTCAGTCACAATAGACCATTAAAGACTGAAAACATTCCTTTAATAAATTAAATCAAAACCCATTCAGTTAAACAAAAGGGCACAAGCATAAACTCTCCCATCACGCTGCAAGCTTCACCTCTTAGCCCTAGCTAAGAGGTTTAGCCTGACATAAATAGGCTGGAACTCTCAAAAATAAAGAAAGAAATAAAAGCAAAGAAAAAGAAAAGAAAAAAAAAAAACTCTCCTTGAGAAACCTCCCAGCCGTTGCTACTCCACGTCTTCCTTTGGCTGCCTCCCCCACTTTTCTTCCTTCCCTTTCTTTTATAGAGCAAGTGGAGAGCTGTAAGCGTCCCAGATGGAGTCGGCTGCGAAACGTAACAGGAACAGTTGTTTACGTAGCTGTCTCGTACGCAGGAAGACAACGTCCCTTCAGAAGATCGGAGCCTCTAATCTTGCTCCTTCAGAAGATTCAATGTAAAGGAACAACGTCCCTTAGGGCGTTTTCGAGTGGCCAACACTATGGACGGATCAGATCTCACCTTCGATCACCACCGAGACCACCCACAGCTTAAAAAAAATCGGTCGTAGAACAGGGACCGCGACTTCGTTACGCAGTGGCGATGGTGGAGCCCACTTCGTCATTATTTTGAAAAATCAAATCCGTCCATTCGTTTTCTCCTGAAAATCCGGTTGGACATGAATGGTTTTGGGTTGTCCGTTGATGCGCCCACCGTATCTTCGTTCTCTACCGTCCGCTTGTATTTAAACAACCGAGATCCCTACAAACTTTATTTCTTCGATTCAATCGCCCAGAACGGGTTGTTTCGCCCAAGAAATGAATGAACGGTCCGATTGTCCGTTTGGACGATGGGTGGGGCCCACAACTAAAGATTGCGGCGTCCGTTTCACCGCAATGCAGCAGAGCTCGTGTACCGAGCCGACGAGGCCGGGCTCCACTTCGATGTGTTTTTAAGAAATCCAAGCCGTCCATTGGATTGGCGTCGAAAAACCGTCCGGGGAAGAATATATTTGGAGAAAAATAGGCGCGGCCCACTTGATCTTTAGTTCCGCCGTCCGTAGATGCTGCGGACACTGTCTCCACATGTACGCGAACTGATATTTGAAAATCCACCGTATGTATGGTCGGTTTACCGCCGAGTACGTTGAACGGCCCGGATCATCAAGATGTGTGATGATGACGGCCCACCAGAGTTGAACGCAACTCCTGTTACGTAAATTCGATTTCCGACCTTGCGTCGAGTCGTCACGACGTCTGACCGATTCCTTCGATGCGGTGCACCTCCGTGTGCACGTGCGCTGTGCAGGTACTCCATGTGCATGGGGTCTACAGGGATGACCCTGAGAAATCTGACCCGTCCATCCTCTTTGTACTCTAAAATGAGGGGTTGAGACCAAAATTGAAGCATATCCGAATCTCAGGTGGGCCCCGATCTACAGATCTATGGACTGATCCAATAGTTAGGCCACTTCTAGAGGGATTCAATGGATGAAAATTTATGTGTACGGTTAAATTATGGTCCTCAGGCCATGTATGTAATTTTGAGCCAAACGGATGGTGGGAACCCTGTGATCTTGCATTTTGTCTAACTTTCAGGCCATTTGAGCTTCAGTTTCTCGATTTTCTCGGGTCTTTGGCGTGTAATTCCGTTGATCTTCATACCCTGGGGTCCGTCCCTTGCTCTGGTGAATTCTGAGCGTCAAATACACACTTTTAGCACCTTTTTGTAATCCCCACTTGTAAATGTACCTTGCACAAAAAACATGATTAAATTAGAATTTTAAACGGTGGCATGTTCATAAATCCAGCAATAACTGGGGTCTGATATGCAATATTTGACCCTCAACAGCCTCTTATCTCTAGGCCTTTCAGGATTCTCCCTTGGTCAGAGTACGATTGAGAAAACACGGGACTGTATCTATACGATGGTCGAGGGAGATGGCCTTGTTCTCTGCATCTTTCTTGTGGACGTTGCTCTCTTTCGATCGCTCTTATAAGAGATCATCTGGGAGTCAATGAACTCCACAAACTGTAGAGAGTTGGGGCAAATTCTTTTAGTATAGATGCACTTGATCTTTATGATCTTTTCATCGTGTTCTTTACGCTGGACTTAAAGAGTTCATAATACTATCTTGTTAAAGTGATGCTGTCAATTCCAGTGGAGACGTTGATTCCAAGCAGTGTTATAGAGGTATGATAGGCCAACAATCTCTCTATGGACGGTGACTTTTTCCTATGTTAAGGCCGTGAATTTTTGAATATCGAACTCGGCTATAAAGAAGGTCTCCAGACTTTGAAGTCTTGTTAGAACCCCACCAACTCCTTCTGGGGTTCATCAGTATTGGCGACCACCTTCAGGTCATGGATGAAATGGTAAATATCATATTGGATGTCGAAATGGGCAAAAGACTCCAAATCATAAGTAAAAATTTTCTTGAGGAAACTTTGAGCTTGAGTGAAAGGAGAAAGAATTCTAGTAGAAGACATGGTTATTAGAAACTTGCGAAAGTGTTGGGAGGTTGGAGGCTAAGAAGTCTGGATGCGTATAGAGAATGAAAGATCCAAGTGTTGTTTATATAAGCACCTACGAGAGAGATCGTGTCTGCATTCAATGCATAATGACAAATGGGATGCCCAATAATGGCATGCAATACGTTTCTTAAGAAATTGAAATGTTTAGCCATAGTAGTTATTATCAAGGCAGTTATTACTTTAGCATACAAGAAGAAAAAATGCTAAGTATTGAATGATCGAGACATAAAAAAATAAAAGTGGCACTCTGGCCAATTTCATTGAAAAGAAAATTATACAGGCTAATATAAGAATAAAAATCAAAAAAAGAAAAGACAATCATTTTCTCTTGTATTTTGGATCGCCTGGCTTCTTGACGATCGAGAGCAATTTTAGTTTTTGAAGCTGTATGCATGGCCTAACCAATAAAAGATGTATTGTCTCAGACGAAGATGACTAAGGTATTGACATTGATTTTTTATTGTCCATTAATTCTTACCAATTCCTCATGGCGATTCTTTAACATCCATAACATCTCCTCCAATACTACAATTTGAGAGGCAATATCGGTCATTTCCTTGTTCGATTCCTTTTGTTCATCATATGCAAAAGAAAGTTATTCTCCAATAGAAGAAAATACATTCACTCTAAGGGTTGTGGTCGAATGTTCAGCATGAATCATATCGACCATAGCATTGATGTCTTGATACTCTTGCTCTAAGTTCAAGAAGAACTTGTGAAGCATATGCGTCTTGGCCTAGAGGGCTTTATACGAGCAAGAGAACACTTGATGGTGGTGAATGAGGATTGTAAGTCTCTCGATTAATCCCGTATAGATGATTTCAGCAGCCCCCGAGTGTATGAGAGATCGTAACTCATCTTAAAGATGTTGTAGTTCAGAAGAAGGTGTTGGAGAATCGGCCACTATAATGTCATGGTTGAGTACTTGAATGAGGGAGGAGAGTACTTCTATGACCAATAATATTTTCTCTGGTGTTGAAGGAGGTGTTGTTGTCATTTCGATCGACAGATGTATAGCTTCAGATGGTTGCCTTGATGATGCGGAGATGATGTCAGTCGAAGGAGTTTTGGTAATTTTTTCTCAGCCATAAGCAAAAATGACTGGTTGAGAAGGCTCTATTTCATTTTTTCCCTCATTTATGAACAAAACCAATCTGCCCCATGTGATAGGAGAAGGTTGTCCAGGAGGTGGAATCAGAGGATTGGCCGATATAGGAACAGAGGGAGAAGACGAGGACCTCCGATAACTTTGTGGCGTCACCACAATGGGCTCATCATTATCCTGATCGATAGTGGCCAAAAAGGCCTTAAAATGGATGGCAACACGAAAAGGCTTTATTGATTGAACGACTTCTGTATTTTTATGAGTTTGAGATTGTGGAGCTACTTCAAGGACTACCTATTTCTCAATGGCCAACAATTCTCTTGTCACTTTTTCTTAGAGGCTACTATTTTCTTTCTAGTAGTTGCTTCACTTTAGGAGCAATGGAGCACCACAGCTTGCTCCGAAGCTATTGCATTGATAGGTAGGGCTTACCAATACAATAAAGCAGGCAAGCAGTTGTTCAAAGCTACAGCGCCAAGAGCAGATGGATCCTGCTCGAGAGTTGAACATAGCACTTTCTGATTCAAGAGTGGATGACCAGCCTAAAGGAAAAGGTGGAAAGACAAAAAGAAAAAACCAGAGACGTTAGGAATGTCTCCGCAGATTGCTATTCGACAACTCTCTCGTGTGGACAATGGCCCGCAGCAGAAGGTTTACAAAAGATTGACGAACAAAGGACATGTGGTCGTTGCGGCGGCGTGATGGATCTGTCAAATCGAACTGGTTGTTGTTGATAATAATAAAAAAGGGTTCCGATTCATATCTCAATCTCAGTCTATTTTGTATCTCGTTGTCTTACATTAAATAAATTGAAAAGCCAAATTATTGCCTAGTAGAAGCAGAGGTCAAAGACTAGGATTGTCGATACTTGGTTTTAAGAATCTAGGGGAGGGGTTCTATAAAAGACTTTCAATTATTTCTTCAAAAAGCCGGGTGTGGCCCAAACCGGTACCAATATAAATGTTATTGGTTGTAGCGCTGTTACTAACCCTATGATTGCTTGTAGGTAATCAAGCAGGGTGCTTGACAAGACATGGGTATTTTGCAGGACTTTAGAAAATGTATCTCTATGAACCGAGGAAACATAAAAAAGGGTAAATAAAGTAAAAAGAAAGAAAAGAAAAGAGAAAAAGGAAAATATTCACTTAAGTTAGAATGAACAACAATAACAGAATATCCATCGATCATTGGTTAAATTTTTGAAGGATCGCCGTTAGGTATTGCTAGAGGCCGAGCAAAAGTAGGAAAAGGCGGTGGATTGGGTCGATAAGATTTGAGATAATAATCAAGAGGAAATTGGGATCGTTCAGCCTTTTTATCTCTTTCATCCATTTATTAAAAGCTTGGTAGAAATGGGCTTTTTCATGTTTTTTTATGAGTTTTTATTATTATTATTATTATTATTTTTTATTTCCCAAGCATAATATGATGGTAAGAGTCTCGGGCAATACTTTGTTTTAAAATATGTTTCAAAGGCAAAGACAACCTCAACTGTATAAGAGATACATCAAGTTTGCGTTACCACTTAACTGCTTCTACTGGTTGTTGCTGGAGGATTTATTGGTCCAACTTGAACAGGTGGAGAAACATAAGGTATAGGGACATGACCTGGAAGAGGTCCAAGGTCAAAAATCTTCTTAAGAATGAGTGGAACTGTATGTGTCTGGGTCGGTTGAATTGGTAAATTTACTTTTATTGGACCTACAACCATCACCTTTTGACGCTTTGACTAGGGAGGAACTGGATCGACCACCTTTGTTGTTGTTGGAGGAGGAATGATCGAATTGACCGATGCCATTCTTTGTGACTGAGTCTTTCTCTGTGTAACATCCCGGATTTTTGCCAACCTGGAATTAGACGTCCTTAGGCAATGGGTCTATCCTAACACCTAATTAACTTCTCAAACACTCAATTCAAAGGTCTCAAATCCTTTCTTTAAACTATTTCTGGAAAAAAATCACCTTTCCTTCACAAATCTCACCTTTCACCACCTCGTTCTTTAAATCCTTCTAAGTACTTTCACTAGACACTATCTTAAAGTTTACGAGATGAAGAACAATACTTAAACTAAACATTACTACAAAGGACTAAGTACCACCTCAGACAGAAATCATACAGGACTAAATCCTTTAGAAATTAGGCGAGAATTAGCTAGTGTTAAACTAGAGTACTTGTGAAATTAGCACCAATCGCTTTAAATACGATCTGTAAGACTCAAAACTTGTAGAACCGTTAATGCTACATTACCGTAAAATCTAGGATCAATATCATTACCCGGTTGCTCTCGGGAGCACATTGAAACTCCGTTTCAGATCTGGACCGCACGTCGGAAGTCCGATTAACACAAAGTTAAGGAATTAGGATCGCTTTGCTGGGCTTGACAACCATCTCGGAAATCAAATCCAAATAGTGTCCCAGTGCTATTTGCTTAAGCCCGGAGCGAGGAGTGTGAGAAATGTGAAATCCATTAAAAATAAAAGACAAATTTAAGTAATCTAGCATGTGTCGCTTGCAGGTCAGTTATAAGTAATCAGACCGTCGAAATCAGGCCAGATTACACCCTCGGATCAGGAGAAATTTCATACACGTGTCAGTGTACTTGAAATCTCTGATCGAGTTTCACTGACTGTTGAGCTGAAACTGGTCCGCCACGTGCGATTTGGAAACCCGACTGGAATGAAACCTCAGCTGAACCTAGATCCAATGTCTGTGAGTTTAAGTCCGACCTTTGGCTCAAGGGGGGCCGCCAGAAGTCCTCTGTTGAGCTAAAACTGACTCACTTTGGTTATAACCTAAGTATACCTTGACTTGAAGTCTAATTTGGTGAGTTTTTAGGCTATATAAGGACCTTAAAACCCTCTCTCATTCAGCCACACGAATTTGAGAAAACTTAGGGGAGAGAAGAGAGAAAAGAGAGAGAAAGTGTGGGAGATGTGGGAGGATCTCCCTGATGCTCTACCCTGCCGCTATGCAAGCTCAACCATCCCTATCTAATCGCTTTCCCGGTGATTCCGGTGTCATTTCTAGGTAAGAAACCCTAACCCTAAATTGATTTGGGGTTTTGATAGTTGTATGTTATGAAATAACTAACCTAAAGCATGTTATAGGTCGACAAAAGGTACGGACTTTAGGTGTATAGGTTATGGTTTTCAACGCTTTCAATGTCAGATAATGATAGATTCATGATCTGCATGCAATTGCACATGTACAAAGTGCTGTCGGTTTTTCGTTTCGATTAAATACGAAGAATATAGAATTTTGTGTATTCTAGGTATTTGTAGAAAGTACCGTATACATATAAATTTTGAAAATGTGTTTGCCATGATTATTTGCTGTATGAACATATTATATATGTGTATAACACTTACTTGGTGAGAGGGTTCGCCCTAATACATGTTTTTGCTAATATACACTAAAAAGGGTGTATTCTAAGTGTTTGTGAAAATGACCGAATGAATATAGATTCGCATTCGTGCTCGCCATGACTGATTGTCATGGATACATGATTGTTGTATAGGCGACACCCCTTTGACGAAAGAATTTGCCCTAAATCACGCCACGGCCAATATACACTATATATGTTAAAACGTGTAGCCCAAGTATTTGTGAAAATGACTGAATGAACATGGAACTTGGATTCCTGCTTGTCATGACTATCCGTCGTGGGTGCACGTGTGTTATAATTGGGGCAACTCCCTAGTGAAAGGATTTGGCCTTATACCTATATGATCAACATACGTCATGTATGTTGATGTATGTAGTTTAAAGTGTTTGTTGAAATGTCTTAATGAGTAGTAGTTAGTAAATTGTAATGTATAGGGGTGTTGAGATAGGATTCTCAGCTACCTTAGAGATGTATATGATTTCCTCCATGTTGCTTGTTTAATTTAACCGCTTACTTATGAAATATAGGTGTTTGTATTTTCTGTTTATATTGTGCTTTATTACATGTTTTATGACATGCTTGTCAACATGCTTGAATTACTTTGTTTATTCTACTTTGCTCTACATGCTTCTGGTCATGGATTGATTGTGTTTGGGGCTATGATTATAGTCCAGGCAATCGGTAACGGGATTGAATTCGTGGCTGAGATTCATTTGCCACGTGAGACGTGTTCGACGAACCCGAGTCGTACTTTGGTTGGTGATAATGGTTGGCCACACGAAGTGCTTATGCGCTTCATATCGTTCAACTTGTTGTGCGCTCGAGCTAGCCAAGCTCGTTAAGTAACCTGATCTGTCTTATGTATGTTCACCATGTTTGGACGCCTTTGCTTGAACCTAGGGTATCAAACTTACCAGTGAAATCCCGTTAACCATGGTACCTCGATCCGCTAAGACTCATGAGCCGGGCATGGTGGTATAGGACACCGTGGTCGAGCTGTCGGCCTATGCTGGGGCCACGTGCCTCCCCGTAGTGTCCATTGAGCAACCAGACTCGTGAGCCAATTATGGTGGTATGAGACACTATATTCGAGCTGTCGGCCTACACTGATTGGTGACGAGCCCTTTGTAGTGACCTCGAGCATACTCTGAATTTGCGGTGAGGCGACGAGTTTTGCCGCGGTGAATAGAGTATGAACTAGGCCTGTATCAATTTAGTGATGAACCGTTAAAAGGGTAATGGGGGAGTGGTGTAACGGTTCCGTGTAACAGCCCTGACAGCCCTTGCAGCGACCTAGAAACATACCATCGTATGAGATTAACTAGGACTGACGACCTTAGAATGGATCATGTTTGGGAATGATACAAGGGAGGTACCTTAGTTTCCCAATCCTGCTGTTTGAAATGGACTAATAACAACTCGGTAATCATGCTCATCATCGTATTGCATGTGTCTGGAAGATGTGGAGTACTGAGGAATGCAAGCATGCCGCGAATGTAAGATGTTGTCGCATGAGGGAGTATGTTGGTGAGGGCATGCATCATGACAACATTTCATACTTGTATTAACAAGAGTACTTAGGATTGTTGATTGTACTGCTTTGTCATTACTGTTTGACTGTTTGATAACATGTTAACCTATGCTTTACTATTCCACTAAGTTGATCACTCACTCCCACGTTACGGGACGGTGCTTACAACACCAACCAGACTGTCATAGCTGCAGGTGATGGCGATGCTTATGAAGTAGAGCCAGACTACTACTATGATGTTAAGGAGGAGTTCTCCTACATGTAACTCTCTGATGGGTCTATGAAGACCTGGCATTGCATTGACGGGGCTATGGTATTTGGGATAGAAGACATTATACTTCCTCAATTTGGTATATTTTGGAATTGTACTTGTAAATAGTTAACCTGGTAACATCATCACACTCTGGAGACTCACCACAGTTTATATAGTTTATATATCTATCACAGTCTTCCGCTTGCTATCTCACTTGTCTCTGGAGTATGATATGTTGTTTTGGCTTAATCTCACTCATGTTCAATGCACTAATACAGATAATATTCAATCATCATTCATTTTGTTGCATAAGTGATGTGTTGGAACTCGGGAGTTGAGTTTATGCTCGACTCCCGATTTTCAGGGCGTTATACTCTGACCCGGAGACACGGCCGATTTCGGCATTGTTACTTCTTTATTGCCCTCGGTCATTGTTTTTCTCTTCTTAACCACAGGTTTCTCTATCCTTGGTACAAAAGGAAAGAGTCGGCTGATGATAAGCTTGGTGGAATCATTAACCAATTGGTTATAATAATTTTCCCACCATTCACAGAAAGTGCGCATCCAACGAGGACAAGTCAAGAAGATGGAAGGATTGAAAGCTGCACACATCATCTCAAAATTGTTATTGAGTGTTTGAAAAATCTCGACCGAATCTACTAGCGTACACTCGTAGGGAGGTTGATTGCAAGTTTTGTGAGTGAATGGATAAGGAATGCATTAAGTGAGGCCGAATTGAGAGCCAGGGGATTAGGGCAGTACTACTCAACCCCTACCTTAGCGTTGACATCTGTCTCCATGGTGCCGTTATAGAAAAGATATCTACAGATGAGATAGCCTTAACCTGGAGCTCGACCATCTTCACATTGGCTATCTCATAATCCTCCATGAACCAAGCCAGGCTAAACTCTTTATCATTGAAAGGGCAAAAATAATGATTGAGTTTAATTGAATCAAGAGAAAAAAAAAATCCCATATAATCGGCAAATTAATGGGATGCTCTAGGGCAACACATGTTACAGTGGCCATAGGAAGTAAAATAATTTATAGAGGGAATAAGATTCACGAGAGTAGAGAGAAACTATTTATACAACTACACCTAGAGAAGCCAGAGAAGTCCTCCATTGTGGTAAAAATCCTTGGTTGTTACATCAAACATGAAGCGAGAACTAGCCGTCATCCTCTAGCTAGCACCTTAGCCAGATAAACATACTTTTTTGTGATCTGAACAATGTTCATGCAAAGAAAGTAATGGCGATTCCACATCAATAGGAATGTTGTATGCTCTTGGTCATCAAGAACTTCATGAAATTTGCACTGAGTGGATAAGAAAGTAGAATAAACTCACCCGTTCTTATCTGGAAGGACGAAGTTATGGTCCTCATCCTAGGTGAAGTTGGGATAGATTGAATATCCGAAAGGAAGGAGATGGATGAAAATGTAAATATCCATGATCATTGGACTCATGGGACCACATCTGAAATGAAAGGTGTTGGTCGATCAACTCCAAAAAGTTAAAGCAGACGTAAGGAGAGCAGTGTTGGTTGTATACTTGTGCACAGACAGATTGATACATTCATAAATATCAGCTTGTCGCCATGAATCACCATGTTATCTGGATACTCATTCAAACCATTTTGACCGTCCTTTCATAGGTCTCAACAAGGATCTTGAGGTCTTGAAAGCGTTAGCAGGATCAAGAAGGGAGTCAGACTCAAGAAGAAACTTTTCACCTAGACATCCAGGGAAGAATGGGTTTATAGATTGGATTTGTTCGGGAATAGTTTCATGATGAAAAGTTGGGCCAAGGGTAAGGAGTGATTTATCTAGTTCAATAGAGTGTAAAAAATAATGTCATTAAACACCATATCAGATGGAAAAACATCCAATTCTCTCAAAAAATCTTCTTGATAATAAGCTAGAGCAGAAGAAGAAGTACTCGTGGCATATTGTAGGGATTTCAAATGAGAAATGAGACTTCGAAAGGAGAAGTGTGAAGAGAAAGAGTTGTAGAAGGAAAAATGGATTCAAAATCATGTATATATCGATTAAGGATGTGCACATTAATGAAAGAATAATCATGACTCCTTGAATGATATGATTGTGTGTAACATGTCACAATAACAAGTGTAGAAAATGAGCAAAACTATCATTCAATTTTCATGTTGGTTGGGTAGAATCATTGGGGAACTGAAACTTTAAAAGACAGGGAAGTGGATTAGATACTGATAGGTTGAGTAGCAAGACTGGCTACTGAAGTGACGTCACCAAGTTTTGTGTCCCACCATGACGTATGTTTTGTATCCACACCGTCCATCAATTTGGAGAGACCATTTTAGGGCATGAGCCAAAGAATGAGTCATATCCAAATCTCTACCCCACTACATAAAATAGCGGAGAGAGTGACGCTCACCATTGAAACCTTTATAAGGTTCACCATGATGTTTATTTGAGATCTAACCTGTTCATAAAATAAAACAGACATTAAATAAGGGAAAACACAAATATCAGCTTGATCGAAAACTTTTGTAGCCCTTGGAATTTTTTAATGGTGGGCATCACTCTCTCTACTATTTTCTGTGGTGGGGTCCACTCGAGCTTTGGATTTGACAAATTCTTTGGCTCATGCCTTAAAATGGTCTCTCAAAATGGATGGATGGTGTGGATTCAAAACATACATCAGGGTGGGATCCACAGAACTTGGTGATATCACTTCAGTAGGGAGTCTTGGTACTCAACCTGTCAGTATCTAATCTACAGCTCATGGGGGCAATGTTATACCCTATTATTATACCATAAAATTAATTTCAGTACTCTTTCATACACCACACGTGACCATAACAAATCCAGTGCAAACAAAGGCATTTGTCCACGAATCACATGTAGGATTGATTATCCAACTAGTTTGATTTTCGACGGTAAATAAGTTAGAGAGGTTTCCACAATTTAAGAGTACAATTTCTGACCACCTGAGTATCTGCATCATATGCTGCCAGATCATCAAATAATTTCCCTTGAATTTTATGGAGAAATTTCCAACTGTATAACCAGTATATGGCCCACAACTTTTTATGCCCATTCCTTTTTAGTTGCCAAGAATACTCCCCAGGCGTACGAACGCCCTTGCACATGACGAAAATGCCCCTGCTCTAAAACAGACGCCCCTTCGAATGCTACCAGCCCCATCTCCACCGAAAATCTAATTTTTTCTTCTTTCCTCTCCTTGCTCCTTCATCTTAGCCGACCGAATCTGATTCTCTGATTACTTCTCCCCCTCTGTGACTGTCGACCTTCCAGTAAAACCCTCCATTTTCTTCATTTTTTATTTCCCCTTTGTTCGATTGAGAATACAGACCCCACGCACGTCATTTTCGACTTTTGTGAACCGAAGAAAGGACGAAAATGGTCCCCCCATCTAAGAAGCTTCGAACGACAGGTATATTCAAATCCCTCGCTTTTTATAGACCCCACTATATATTATACTATATATGCGCATGGTCATATGCTCATTGTCCATAGTCCATTTAGTGTCGTACATCGAGCCGAGCCGAGTCGAGGTGGGCCAAGCTCGGCTTGAATCGTCCATGCTGAGTCAAGTTGAGGTCGAGTCAAGTCGAGGTGGGCCAAGGTCGGCTTGACTCATGCATGCTGAGTCAAGTCGAGTTCGAGTCAAGTCGAGGTGGGACAAGCTCTGCTTGACTCGTCCATGCTGAGTAAAGTCGAGTTCGAGTCGAGTCGAGTTGCAATACACCATGGTCGAACTCGACTTGAACTCAACTTTACTCGCCTCGAGTTAGCCTTTCAAGCCAAGTCAATCCAAGCTGACTCTAGACGTCTCGAGCGAGCTGTTCGAGCTAGCTTGACTCGTGTACAACTCTATTTTATTTTAAACACTGAATGGTATGGCATGTCCTGATAGATGGGCAAAAGTTAACGCTCAAATGGCCCACAATGAGGGTTTTTGAAACAAAGAATGAAATGAGATGTGAAACTAAACAAAGATTGATGAGCACTGACTGAGTTAATAGACCGAGGACCCACTGAGTTATTGATGAGGACCGTGAACTGACCTAAAATGACCGTGAACTGAGTTAAAATGATCGTGAACTGACTTAAAATGACCACAAAGTGAATGGAATTGATTGAGCGCCAAGTGAAATTCGACTCATAACTGCAAGAAACATATAACTAACTTCACGGTCAATTCCCTTCAGTTCACATCCATTTCCATTCATTTCACGGTCAATTCCCTTCACTTTATGGTTAATTCCATGCATTTCACGGTCAATCCCCCCTTCACTTCACGGTCAATTCCATGCATTTCACGGTCAGTCCCCTTCACTTCACAGTCAATTCCATGCATTTCACAGTCATTTCCAGCGACTCCCCTTCACTTCACGATCAATTCCATGCATTTCACGGTCAATCCCCTTCACTTCACGGTAAATTCCATGCATTTCACGGTCAATCCCCTTCACTTCACGGTAAATTCCATGCGTTTCATGGTCATTTTCCTTCACTTCATGGTCAATTCCATACATTTCACAAACAATCCCCTTCACGTCACAGTCAATTCCATGAATTTTATGGACAATTCCCTTCAATTCACGGTCAATTCCCTTTACTTCACAGTCAATTCCATGCATTTCACGCTCAATTCCCTTCACTTCACGGTCATTTTCAGTCCTCAGTCAAATTCACTCACGGTCAATTTCATGACGTTCTCGAGACGAAGTGCAACATATAGCTCGAAAAATTGATCAATAACTTAGTAAAATTGGCCGCGGACTTGTTGAATGTTAAAATGACCGATAACTGCTTGATATTGACATCTTTTTGACCAACGACCTTGTATAAATTTACTGATAACTTCATGAAACTGACTGATATATGAGTGAAACAGGCACAAAACTTGTGAAAATTCACCTATAAGTCCTGTACTTTCATTTGGAATTCGCCAAAAAACTGAGCGCTGACTCGGCAAACTCACACACCGTACTTTATGATTTTTCACCATAACAAGTGAACTTTCACATTATGCTTCATTAAATATTGAATGTTATCATTGATATAATTTCCCATTCATCCTTGTAGATAACAAACCTTTGCATAAGAGATTTGGCAAGTCGGCCCCTACCCTATCATGCAGATGTTTTTTGACATGGTGGTTTGATAGCGTTAAGAGTGGTTTGGAGAAAAATGACACTAGAATAAATATATTTAGGCAGACCTCATTCTCATTTTTATTACACATTCCATCATTTAGGTTTATAGGAGCCATTTTTCACTCACTTATTGAGAGATATATAGGCAGTCTTGTATTCGAGATACAGGGGAATCGTGTAAAATTTTCTGAGATGGACTTCACCTTAATAACAGGGCTAAAGACTGGTGACCTCTCCATACCTAATATCCCTCGTTTGAAGAAGTCAATAAGAGAAAAATACTTCAATAAAAATCCTACCCTAAAGAAACATGTACAAGAGGTGTTCAATAGGATAGTTGATAACAATAAGCATGAAGATGTCGTGAAGGTAGCCCTAATATTATGTGTAGAGTGGTTTGTTAGGGGAACCGACATGAATATTATGTGTTGTACAAAATGTATCGACCTTGTTGACTCGTTGAAAGACTTTAATATCTACCCTTGGGGTAGTGTGGCCTTCCAAACGATGACTAAAGGGATCAATAATGCCTTGATGACATCATACGGGCTTCATTACAATGTCATCGGTTGCATATTTCCCTTACAAGTAAGGATTCTATCCTTGTCTATTTTAATTTATAGTTTATACAAAACCATATGTATTTAACATCATCTTGTCATTTCATTGTAATAGATATGGGCCCTTGAGAGAGTACCGGCTGTCTCGAAAATGTATCATTTCATACGTTCCCTCCCAAATTCTAAGATTCATACAATATCGAGGATGGAAGGGTTGGAAGTATAAGAAGATTCATCAAATACTAGAGAGTGAAGATGTAAGTCAATTTCTATGAAGCTAAGTGATCACTTATTGAAATATATATATATATATATATATATATGTTTCTGTATATAAAAATGAAGATGTTCTCATGCAGATTGGGATAATTCTTATCTTAGAGCCTACCATTAAGGAGTTGGAGACGGAGGCCGTTCGTTTGGTCCGTGATAGATTTGATGTAAGATGTCAAAAAAGTATTCTTTTATGTTGATATGTTATATTTACTTTGACATGTTATATAACTGATACATACATTACTTCATTTTGTAGGGCATTAAAGTTGAAGATGATGAAGATATGGAAGGGAGATCGGGACAGGGAGAGGGAGAAGAAGGGGGAGAGGAAGAGAGTGGGGATGAGGGAGAGGGAGAGAAGGGGGAGGGAAGAGAGTGGCAATGAGGGAGAGGGAGAGGGAGAGGGAGCGAAATTGTAACTGACTGCGGAGTTGAGGGAGGAGCCGGAGGCGAGAGGATTCAGTTGGAGAGAGATAGTGAAGAGTTAAAGCGGGAGGAACGGATGCTAAAAGAGATAGAAGAATCGATAGAGAGGGAGAGAGAAGTAGTACGCATGGAGGTGGAACTAATGTTAAAAATGATAGAAGCCTTGAGGTTACAAAAGAAAGAGTTGAATGAGAGGGCAGTTTTGAAGATGGAGAGGAAAATGTTAATGAGGGTGAAGGAAGAACTAAGGATGAAAAATGAGGTATTGAAGAAGGAGAAAGAAGAGTTGGAGGAGGGTAAGATGGAGTTAAAGAAGTATATGGAGGCGTTTCTTTTAGAGAAGATGAAGTTTTTGAAGGAGGAGTTAGAGAAAGAGAAGGAAGAGTTTGAGAAGGAGGATGAGGAATTAGAATGTAGGGATCAAGGGAACAGAGAGATGGATGTTCAACACTCGGATGCCTTAGACGATGATATATGTGAGAAATCACTGCCTTCCATTGCAGTATATAAGACGAGAACTAAGAGGGTGTTGAAGTTGTCTGTATACAAGAGTTCTCCATTCACTTCCATCTCTGTCATTCAAACAACTCCAAGCAAGGCCATCGACACTGAGAAACTGAAAGAATTGTGTACTTCTCCTATACCCTTCCAGGCCAAGATTGATCCATTTAGGGTAATATCGGAGGAGGAACTGCATGAATTGGATAGTTGGGCCAACGCAAACAAAGAAATGGCGGAATTTAGTTGATTCAGGACCATATGAGAGAAAAATGCATGGGTTGATAGCGCTGTAAGTAATTCACACACATACATCTATGGTTATTCAACAATTATATTAGACGAGAGCTTAATTCGCCATATTTATTGATTAGGCTATTGACAAGTACGTTGATTTCCTGGAGAGAAGGCACGGTTCATTTCCTACTATATATACAAAGGACTGCAAGTTCTGCCCCACATTTTTCCTGGTAACTATATGAATTAGATCATGGTTATTATGTTATTTCATTATATAATATATATTCTAATTCGGTATGTTATTTGTAATAGCCATGTATCGACATTTTCATGTCAGCATTGAGAATGTATCGGGACATTGGAGGTGATGATGTGTGTTCACTTGTAGAAGTGGAGAAACTCACAGTATACAGTATTGTTAAACATCGTGAAGGGCAGAAGGCCATGTGGCAGTATGAATAGGTAATGGTATTGGTACAGGTTATTAACACTATGTGTACCCATTTCTATGATGTCTATAATGATATCTTATCTTGTCAAACATGGATAGGTATACGTACCAGTCAACCACGCCAACACTCATTGGTACCTGATGGTCATCCACCCTCGAGATCGAGAAATCGTTATACTTGATAGTTTATATTCGATGGCACTCAGTCGACACAGGCAACATATCGAGCTGATGAAGGAGGCCTTGCCTATATTATTCTATGTCGCGGGAGATATGACTGCATTGGATGGAAAGTCTTGGACGGTCAAAGAAGATACTTCTGTACCAAAGCAGTCGAATGGATATGATTATGGCATTTTTGTCACGAAATATATCGACATTTTGTGTAGCGACGAAATTTTGTCAGGGAGAGACTTGCGATAATTCACTCCCAGCTTTAGGAACTCTATAGCCTATGACTGCCTGAGTGACCACAAAATATGATATAGTTGTCTTAGGTATGATGTAAATTTTGTGGGAACTGTAAATTATTGTAAATGATGTCTTGTAAAACATTCAGGGTGAAATTATGTAAACGATGCCTTGTATATATTGTCATAATTTTGTAGTAAACGATGTGTTCATAATAGTGATTTTAGTCTGAATTGTGATTTGCTTGCGATTCCATGTTGATTCACGGTCAATTCCCTTCACTTCACGGTCATTTCCATGCATTTCATGGTCAGTTCGCTTCACTTCACGGTCATTTCCATGCATTTCACATTCATTCCCGGCGATTCTGTGTTGATTCATGGTCAATTCATTGCATTTCACGGTCAATTCCCTTCACTTCACGGTCATTTCCATGCATTTTATGGTCAATTCACTTCACTTCACGGTCATTTCCATGCATTTCACGTTCATTCCTGGCGATTCTGTGTTGATTCACGGTCAATTCCCTTCACTTCACGGTAATTTCCATGCATTTTAGGGTCAATTCGCTTCACTTCACCGTCATTTCCATGCATTTCACGTTCATTCCCGGCGATTCCATGTTGATTCACGGTCAATTCGATGCATTTCACGGTCAATTCCCTTCACTTCACGGTCATTTCCATGCATTTCATGGTCAATTTGTTTCACTTCACTGTCATTTCCATGCATTTCACGTTCATTCCTGGTGATTCTGTGTTGATTCACAGTCAATTCAATGCATTTCACGGTCAATTCCCTTCACTTCCCGGTCATTTCCATGCATTTCACAGTCAATTCGCTTCCCTTCACGGTCATTTCCATGAATTTCACGTTCATTCCCGGCGATTTCGTGTTAATTCACGGTCAATTCAATGCATTTCATGGTCAATTCCCTTCACTTCACGGTCATTTCCATGCATTTCACGGTAAATTCGCACATTTCACGCTCATTCCCGACGATTCCGTGTTGATTCACAGTCAATTCAATGCATTTCACGGTCAATTCCCTTTACTTCACGGTCATTTTCATGCATTTCACGGTCAATTCACTTCACTTCACGGTCATTTCCATGCATTTCACGTTCATTCCCGGTGATTCCGTGTTGATTCACGATCATTTCCATGCATTTCACGATCAATTCCCTTCACTTCACGGTCATTTCCATGCATTTCACGGTCAATTTACTTCATTTCACGGTCATTTCCATGCATTTCACGGTCATTCCAAACGAATCTGTGTTGATTCATGGTCATTTTCACGCATTTCACGGTCAATTCCCTTCACTTCACGGTCATTGCCGTGCATTTCACAGTCATTTCCATGCATTTCATGGTCATTCCAAACGATTCTGTGTTGATTCACGGTCATTTCCACGCATTTCATGGTCAATTCCCTTCACTTCACGATCAATTCCATGCATTTCACGGTCAATTCCATGCATTTCATGGTCAATTCCCTTCACTTCACGGTCATTTTCATGCATTTCACGGTCAATTTGCTTCACTTCACCGTCATTTCCATGCATTTCACGTTCATTCCCAGCGAAGAATTTCTTGTTATATGAATAAAGAAAGAAATGACCGTGAAATAGGCCCGTAACCTTGATGCAAGAGTCGATCTAGCACATCATTTTCGGCAAATAGTCGGTCCCCCACCATGACTTCGAAAACCACTTCCCGATTGGAATGTCAGCCCACATCCAATGTCCATGCATTTTAATCGTGGGCCCTCTTTAACCTCCTCTCATGAGGTGGTGGTGAAGAAATCATTGCACCAACATTGACCGTCCTCACATCTCCTCGAATGGGCGGGGATGATGGACTCGCGTCATCCGCAGCAGCCCGCCTCTTGCTTCTTAACATCCGTGGAGATGATGGACCCGCTTGAACCACTCTCTTCTTCCCCATGAGGATGATGGGTGTAGAAGATGGGAAGATGGTTAATGAAAAGATGGATGTGGAAGATGAAAAGAGAGGGTTTGAAACTTAAGAAGATGGTAGAAGGATTTGAATAAGAGTGGGTTTTATGAAGGAAGATGAAGAAGGGGAATGGAGATGAAGAAAGGGTTAGGAATGAGGCTTTGGGCGTGTGGAGGAGGTTATTTAAATGACTTATGTGGAACCCACGATGGGAACTATGAAAATAAAGGGAAAAAAAATACTCGGGCGGCACTACCGCTCCGGCGTCCAAAGTGCGGCGGCACTATCGCCGAATCGGCGGTAGTGCCGTCGGAGTGTGGTGGTGCCGCCCGTTTATGGTTACGGATTATAACCGTAGCTATATCCGTATCACGGTGCCCTTTTTTTTTTTAATGCATGGAGAATTATATTCTACCTATATTTTTATCTAACACATACTTATATAAATATGTGTATATAAACATATAAAAATTATATACTCTCTTCTCTTTTTTTTTCATTTCTTTCTTTATTCGTATAACAAGAAAATCTTCGAAACCAAAATTAGTTTCACTATATAACAAGAAAATTGTGAAGTGAAGTGAAGGGAATTGACCGTGAAATGCATGGAAATGACCGTGAAGTGAAGGGAATTGATCGTGAAATGCGTGGAAATGACCATGAATCAACACGGAATCGTTTGGAATGACCGTGAAATGCATGGAAATGACCGTGAAGTGAAGGGAATTGACTGTGAAATGCATGGAAATGATTGTGAAGTGAAGGGAATTGACCATGAAATGAGTGAAAATGACCGTGAATCAACACGGAATCGTTTGGAATGACAGTGAAATGCATGAAAATGACCATGAAGTGAAGTGAATTGACCGTAAAATGCGCGAAAATGACCGTGAAGTGAAGGGAATTGGCCGTGAAATGCATGGAAATGACCATGAATCAACATGGAATCATTTGGAATGACCGTGAAATGCGTGGAAATGACTGTGAATGAACACGAAATCACCGGGAATGACCGTTAAATGCATGGAAATGACAGTGATTGGCAGCGATTCAGTTTATGCTTTCAGATCCACTCGGTTTATGCTTACCATGCTGTTCACATCAAAATATCATTTGTACCAGTATGGGACCAAAGACCAAGTCATTCAAAGTGTGTTTAAAGTGAAAATGCTTGATTTTACCACTGTATAAAATTTGCATCTTGAATTGGTCACATGGGCACCATTTTGTTTGATTCTACTGCATTTGATTTGTTCACAGTCATATCATATGTATTACATTCACAGTCGTATACCAAAAAAATGTATAACATTCATCACAGTCGTTTTACAAAAAAAGTATAACATTTACAGTCATATTACAAAAAAATGTATAACATTTACAGTTGTATTACAAAAAATGCAACTTCGACAATTATGGCCCGTTTGTTTGCAACGTCCACATTTTTTGGTTGTTCACTCCTCTTCACGGGAAAGGATCCGTGTCTTCTTTGGTCTTCCAGATGCCCTCCTCTGTAGCGGTGGCTTCATACTCACACACAATTCCTTGAATGCTAATGAAATTTCTCATTGGCTCTTGTCTCGTATTGGGTACACGGAATATTCATACGTGCTCTGGTAATTCCTGGCCATGTACAACGGGGAGCAGTATGAATAATGAGGAAGGTTGTAGTTTATATATGCTGAAAGAACATGAAAACAAGGCAATCCCAGTACTTCAAACTCACGGCATGTACATGAAAGCTCATTGAGCTTGACTGTATCATTGTACTCTCCCATAATATAGTATTCATCTCGAGAAATTGCATAGCAACGAACATCTTGTGCCTTCGGTATGAGATCCTTTAATTGTTTCTCGGCCCACGGTGTCAACGGTCCAACGAATGATGATGCTGATTCTCTTCGCTTATAGAACATCTCTTGAATTTTCAATCTGATAGTCTCTATCAGCATATTCACGGGATATTCTCGCGTCTCATTGAATAGAGCATTAACACACTCAGTTATATTTGTAGTGACTAAATTGAATCTTTTTCATGGGAAGTGCGTTGATGCCCACTTTTCATACCCTATTTCCCTCAACCATGCATGTACCGGGGGATTGGAAAGTTTGATATCATGCATTAACTTTTCGTACTTAGCCCTCCTACAAATCTTTACAACTTGCCAGTAGTATATTTCTAACGACTTGTCTTTGAATATGTCCACCAAGTTTCGGTATGTATGGTAAGCGCAGTAACCATGGATTGCTGCTTGGAAGACCTGGGGAACTTCTTTCATTAAACCTTTATGCCGGTCTGATATGATCACAAGACCAGGTAGATCGCCTAACGAATGACTGAGGTAGATAAGAAACCAGCTCCAACTACTGCTGTTCTCCGATTCTCCGATACCAAAAGCGACTAGAAAGATATGATTGTCACCATCTAAAGCCGTAGCGACGAACAGAACACCCTTGTACTTATCTTTTAGATGCGTCCCATCAATGGCTAAGACCCTTCGCAGACATGTTCAAAACTTCTGACACACTGTCCGAGTGTAACAAAACATCTCTCGAATCTCCCAGTTTGTTGATCCGCAAGCAGGGCGGTCAGTGTCCTCGGGTTCGCCATCCTCAACTCTTGTAAGTTCATTGGGAGTTCTTTGTAAGAGTCTTCATAAGACCATTACGAGATTGATTGCAATTTCTTTTGCGCAACATGCCTTCTTATAGTTAATAAGAATGTTATACTTTTCTTGCATTGCCAAAATAATATCCTTCAGCCTTAATTCCAGTCGTTGCTAATGTGATTGACAGCCAGTTCATTGGCTAGCTTACTGCTTGCTTGCCGATGATCACTCTTCATGTATGACATTCTACATGTATGTGTGGACGTGTAAGTCTTAATCTTGAAAATTCTCGCATCATTCACCCTAGATGCGTGTACCCTCCAATCACACTTATCTTCCATACACGCTACGGTGAATTTCTTGGATGTGGAATACAGGACCTTGTATTGAAAGTTGTTGTAAAATGCAAATTGGCTCAACACGTACTTACATCGGCTCTTGTCCTTAAACGTTTGGCCAACAGCTATTTCAATCACGTCATCAAGTGGATGCGAATACAATGACAGGTCTACATTGGTGAAACCAGCATCCTCGAAAGGCACAATGGAAAGGCCGATAGTGAAGTCAAATGTTCGAGTCTGCTAAGGCAATGGAATGTCACTTCCACTTATGTTGATGACGTTTGATGTTGAGGCCAAATTTAGTCTTGTAAATGAAGGCGATGTCGTATATTCACTTATGAGATTCATGTCAACCGACGCCCTTACTTAACTTGTAATGAAGTTTGATGTCTGAGCCGGCTCGGCTATTGGGGTGTTGCTTAGAGGAACATGTGAAGGTGATGCCTTTACTTCAACTTTTAAGATATCTTCCTCACCCAAACTTTCTACTGCTGGGGCGTCATGTTTGAAACCATTGAAAGCCACCGGGTCTTCGGGTATTGCCTCGTTAACGCACTCCATTGTCTCGATGAATAAAGGGATGTACTAATACGAATGCTTCAACTGTGCTGCCAACATCATTCTCACATATTCATCGTCTTCAATTACAATCGAAGGGACTGATTCATTTATGTAGGGAAACAATGCTTTCAACCTATGTAACGCCCTGAAAATCGGGGGTCGAGCATAAACTCAACTCCCGAGTTCCAGAACATCACTTATGCAACAAAATGAATGATGATTGAATGTTGACTGTATTCGTGCATTGAACATGAGTGAGATTAAGCCAAAACAAAGATATCATACCCGAGAGACATTAAATTTGCAAGCGGAAGACCTTATAGATAGATAAAATATATAACTTATGATGAGTCTCCGTGTGATAACATTACCAGGGTTAAATAAATACAAGTGCGCTTCTAAAATGTACCAAATGTGAGGAAGTGTAATGCCTCCTATCCCATGTACTTAGCCCCGATAATACAATATCGGGTCTTCATTGACACCCGCAGAGAGATACTCTGAGATAGGAGAATTCCCCCATCATCATAGAAGTAGTCCGGCTTTGCTTCACAAGCATTCAACAAATGCGGTTGGTGTGTACAACACCGTCATGTAACGTGGGAGTGAGTGATCAACTCGGTGGAACAAGAAAGCATAGGTTAACATGTTATCAATTCATCAAGCGGTAATGATAAAGCGGTACAAATCAAACATTTCTAACTACTCTTGTTAAGTGCGAAAATGAAATGACATGATGTCTTTGTATGCCCTTGCCAAACCACCCTCAAGCGACATCATCTTACGTTCGCGAATGCTTACTCCCTCGGTGCGCCACATCTACAAAGCACATGCGGTGCGATGATGCTCATGATTACCAAGTTATTATTAGTCCATTTCAAACTGAATATTGGGAAACTAAGGTACCTCCCTTGTATCATTCCCAAACATGATCCATTCTAGGTCGTCGATCCTAGTTAATCTCGTGCGATGTTATGGTTTGAGAAGCGTAGTGAAGGCATCACAAAGGGCTCAAATCACCCGTCGGCGCGGATACTGAGATCTCACCGTATGCGGCTCAATTGCGGCCGTCGGCTCAAGTACATATCTCACCGTACTTGGCTCGATCACTAGCCGTCGGCTCAGTACGGTCTCACCGTACTCGGCTCAACTCATACTCGTTCTTCAGTGAAAGACTCGTGCCAATCACGACACTTGGAGTATACTCGAAGATACTACGGAGGACTCGTCGCCGAAGACGAGCACGGTCTCACCGTACTCGGCTCTCGCCGTAAAACGACACTCGAATATAGTGTCCCATACCACCATAATCGGCTCACGAGGTTGGTTACGCAATGGTCACTACGGGGAGGCACATGACCCCGGCGTAGGCCGAATCGACCACGGTGTCCCATACCACCATGCCGGCTCATGCGTCTTAGCGGATCAAGGTACCATGGTTAAAGGGGTTTCACCGGTAAGTTTGGTACCATTCAAGCGATGGCGACCAAACATGGTGAACATACATAAGACGGATCGGGTTATTGACGAGCTCGACTAGCACGATCGCCCGTTGAGCCGCACGACATGAAGTGCATAAACAACTTCGTGTGGCCTAAAGCAACGCACGACACAAGTTCGTCGAACACATCCCACGTGGCAAATGAATCTCACCACGAATTCAATCCGTTCTGATTGCTGGACTATAATCATAGCCCCAGCACAATCAATTGCGATAGATAAAGCATAATGGATCAAGATTCAACTCATACAATCAAGATATGGTATTATCCGTTTAGGGTTATGGTACATTGCACGCACTGTTGCTCGCTCCCCCATCACCCATGACGGATCATTAAATATAAATTTAAGCATATGCATTACATAGTTAAAATCATAAAGCAGTTGAGCATGTTATGAATCACAACACAAGCATGAGTTTGTACATGTTCAACTCCTAATCACACAACTATCAAAGGAGATCATACACATAGTAAAAAAAAAAGGTTGAGAATCATATCTCAACACCCTTATACATTACACTTTGCTAACTACTACTCATTCAGACATTTCAAGAAACACTTAAACAAACATACATCGACATACATGACATATGTCGATCACATAGGCATTAGGCCAAATCCTTTCACTAGGGAGTTGCCCCAATCATAACACGCGTACACCCACGACGGATAGTCATGGCAAGCAGGAACCCAAGTTCCATATTCATTCAGTCATTCCCACAAACACTTGGGCCACACATTTTAGCATATATGGTGTATATTGGTCGTGGCGTGATTTAGGGAAAATTCTTTCGTCAAAAGGGTATCGCCAATACAACAATCATGAATCCATGACAATTAGTCATAAGCGAGCACGAATGAGAATTCTATACTCATTCAGTCATTTTCTGACAACACTTAGAATACACTATTACAACATACATGGTGTATGTTAGTAAAACATATATTAGGGCTATCCTTTAGCCAAGTGAGTATTTTACTCATGTATAATATATTACTACAACAAATAATCATGATAAATGCATCTCCAAAATTTATACGTATACGATATTTTCTAAAATACGCATTTTCAACATACATAGTGTATACAAGCAAACATGTATTACTTCCCTTCGCCAAGTAAATATTTTATACGCACATAATATATTTATACGACAATTAATCATGACAAACACATCGCTAAAATATATGTATACGGTGCTTACATACAATCTGTATTTCTACATACATAGTGTTTGTTAGTAAACATGTATTTAGGCGAATCCTTTCGCAAGCTAGTATTTTATTCATATATTGTATAATCATATATTAAATAAGTATGTCAAACATTATTCCAAAAGAAATACGTGATACGGTATTTATAACATACACAATTTCAACATACATCGCATTTACAAGTGAACATGTATTTTGGCGATTCCTTTCGCCAAACTAGTATTTTATTCATATATTATATAATCATACATTAAATAAACATGTCAAACATTTATCCAAAAAAAAAATACGTATACGGTATTTCTACGTATACCTAGAATATGTGAAATTCCATATTTCACAGCGTTAATCGAAACAGAAACGGAAAGCACTTTGTACATGTGCGGTGCATGCAGATCATGAATCTACCATTATCGACATTGAAAGCGTTGAAAACCGCAACTTATACACTTAAAGTCCTCACCTTTGCCTTTGGAAACAAAACGAATCATAAGGGTAGTAGAACTTCCGTATACGGAGATTTCTAGCCTAAAGAACGGAATCGGTTAGTCGTTACACATCCTACATCGATCCCACCTCAAATCGGACCTAGGGTTAGGGTTTCTTACCTTCAAATGAGACGAAACCGCCGGAAAAATACACGGAATGAAGCGGTGTAAGCATTATTCCCAAGCGATAGGAGGAAGATCGGCGGAAAACCCAAGCTCTTCACTCTCTTTTCTCTCTCTCTCTCACTCTAGGGTTTTTCTTCAAAATTCGTATGGACACATTCTAAGCCCCTTTTATAGCCAAAAACATTCGAAATTAGACTCAGGTTCAAGGGGTATTGCTAATATAGGATTTTCGTCGCTTTTCTAGCTCAAAAGGGAGGTTCTGGTAGCCCTCCTTGAACCAAACGTCAGACTTAAGCTCACCATCTATGGATCTACGTGGGATTATGTTTTTGACTCGATCGGATGCCGGATCGCACGTAGCAGACCACTTTCAGTTCGACGGTCAGTGGGCCACGATCAGAAATTCTAAGTACATGTAAATGTTCCTGAAATTTTTCTTAATCCGAGGGTGTAATTTGGTCGATTCGACGGTCGGGTTGCTTATCTTGTGAAGTCAAATGAATGATGCCGATCACTATTCCAGGATATTTATTTTGGCATGGGAATAGTGTTTTCACACTCCTCGCTCAATCGAAACGAATGGCCGTGGAACATCGGATGGTGATTTTGAGATGATTGTTAAGCCCGGTGGGGCGGTCCTAGTTCCTTAGCTTCGGGTTAATCGGACTCATGTGCGATCTAGACTTCGAAGTTTCGTTTCATTCTAGAAGCGGACGGAAATGAGTTTGGTTCTAAACTTTAGGGTAACCTAGGCAATGAATTACGAACTTTTGGGTCTTGCGGATCGTATTTAAAGCGATCTGGATTTCGTAGCTAATGGGTTTCACACCTAGGTTACTTTGTCTCATTTCTAAAGGATTTAGTCTAAGTGAATTGGTCAAGGTGGTACTCGGGCCTTTGGAGTTTGTATATAAAGTGATCCAAGTTATACTACTTAGCTAGTTTAAGATAGTGTCTGGGTGAAAGTTATTAGAAAAAATTGGAAGATCAATGAAGGGTGAGGTTTGTGAAGGAAATGAGTTCAAAGGCGGCTTTAGACTTTAGGATTCAATTCTGACAAGTTAATGAGGTATTACGATCGACCCATTGCCTAAGGTCATCTAATCCCAGGTTGGCAAAAATCCGGGGCGTTACAACCTAATATCATAATCCTCAAGTTTACACTTCGCAATCCTGTACATTTTCGATAGAAGCTCATCATATATAGTGTCAACGCCCACAACAGTAGTTTTCGAGTATCCATCCTTGTACGTGTATCGATTGTTTTCGCTTACTAACTCCCCACCATATGAGCATAGGATCATTATTGAAGCCATTTTCTGAAAACAAACACAATAATATAACTCGTTTAGTATTCACATGTATAAGGTGAATTTGACCAAGTAGTAGGAAATACACCGTTGTACTAGCTTAAATATGAATTTTCTAAGTGAAGTGAAGGGAATTGACCATGAAATGCATGAAATTGACCATGAAGTGAAGGGAATTGACCGTGAAATGCATGGAATTGACCGTGAAGTGAAGGGAATTGACCATGAAATGCATGAAATTGACTGTGAAGTGACAGGGAATCCATGGAATTATCCGTGAAATGCATGGAATTAACCGTGAAATGCATGGAATTGACCGTGAAATGAAGGGAATTGACTGTGAAATGCATTTAATTGACCGTGAAGTGAAGGGAATTGACCGTGAAATGCATTGAATTGACCGTCAAGTGAAGGGAATTGACCGTGAAATGCATGGAATTGACCGTGAAGTGAAGGGAATTAACCGTGAAATGCATGGAATTGACCGTTAAATGCATTGAATTGACCGTAAAGTGAAGGGGAATCGGTGGAATTAATCGTGAAATGAATAGAAATGACCGTGAAGTGAAGGGAATTGAGCGTGAAATGCATGGAATTGACCGTGAAGTGAAGAGAACTGACCGTGAAATGCATGGAATTGACCGTGAAGTGAAGGGGACTCGCATGAAATTAACCGTGAAATGCATGGAATTGACCGTGAAGTGAAGCGAATTGACCATGAAGTGCATAAAATTGACCGTGAAATGAATGTCTTATTGACCGTGAAATTTGAATCGTATTGGTATGAAATTCTCAATTTCAAAGAAAGCAACAAATGTATTTAATATATAACATTCATAGTCGTATTATAAAAAAGACATTACAAATTTGACGATCATATTACAAAAATGCACTACAATTTGAAGGTAAAATGCGTGAACTTGACCAAGTAGTGCATGAAGTTGACCGATCAATTCAGTAAATTGACCGGGAACTAAGGGCTTGTTTGATTTTCCAAAGAGAATGTAAATACCTGTAAATAGCCAATTATTACAATTTCACCTGTTTGAAAATAGCAGCGTATTCTTGCTTTGAAAAACGGGTCCAAAATGACTGGCATAAATTTGTAGGCTACACCATCACGTATATGACATATCTGCATCGTCCATCCATTTTACCGTAACATTTTGAGGCATGAGCTGAAAAATGAGAAAAATCCAACATTCAAGTGGCTCACACCAAAGTAAACAATGGCTCTAAGAAGTTTTTAACGGTAAGTGTTTGATTACATTTTTACTGTGGTGTGGTCCACTTGAACTTTGAATCTGCCTCATTTTTTGGCTCATGCCCTAAATTCAGTTGTCATGATGGATGGCGGTGTGGATAATCCACCTACATCATGGTGGGCCCCACTTATATTTGGCAGTCTCCTCGAAGGTAATTACCTAGGGAAATAATTATTGCCCATTTCTACTGCATTTACATTTACCTGAGAAAATCAAACATACCTTAAGTGAAATTGACCCCCAAAATTCGTCAAATTGACCGCGAATTGACTTAGCAATGTATGAAATTGACACGTGAAATTGACTTAGCAATGCATGGAATTGACACGTGAAATCAACCACAAACTTCTAGGTAATTTGTTAAGAATTTAAACGTTCTTACCTAGTGTCGCCGCCGTATCAGTAAAATCCTGTTCGAGAGGAATAATAAGAGTACGTTGACGTAAAACACGTTCTTCGGAGACAAGTCTTCGAGATCTCAAATTTATCAATGCATCCACATCTTCTGAGAAAAAGAAAACCGTTCACCTTGAGTAATGAATGATGGAAGATGTAATGTGATAGTCCGATGGAGATTCTATAAAGATTCTATGTAGATTTCATGAAGAAAATGAGTGAAAATAAGGATTGGGGATGGCAGGGAAAGTTTGGACGTGTATTTGCCTGTAAGGGGGTACATGCAGTGATATTTCTAGAGTAGGGGCATTTACGTCATGTGCCGAGGTGTCCGTACAGTAAAGACTTATTTTTGAAAGATTAAAAGAAGTGGGCTTAAAAAGGTTGGTGGGCCGTACATGGGTCGTATAGTAGGAAATTTTTCAATTTATGCACCATCTCCATCGAACCAACAACCAATCAACCAAAATAGACGGCTCTGATTCCAAGGTTTGGCTCTGACCCAAAAAAAAAAAAACCACAGTTAGGGTTACTGGTAAGAACTGCACGCTTCTTCTTCATCCACCAAATCATAAATAGACGTTGCGCTTGAGAAGGGCCCACGGCAATCATAGTAGAACGCTACCAGAAATTGTAAGATCGGGATGGACGGTATATGAAGCAGGGAAAGAGGTATACCGGGACCATGCGGTTATGACTAGGATGGCCTATCGTTCTAATAGCACAGAAAAATCAATCACTGCCATCCATTTTTCTCTCACCTTTCCCTACCGAATTTCAACCGTTAGCTTTATTTCCCATTTGAGGGCTGCAATCTGGATTGTATAAAGATCATCATCTGTGGGATAGTTTTTAACCATGTCATCAAATTTGAGTGTCACACTATATGTACAGTCCTGATTCAGTTATCCTGATTTGTGGATGGTGAAAATGGGAGTGAGATTCTATGATATCATGATAGAGGCGATTCTATCATATCATTTTTCCGAAGCAAATAGCGCCTCGCATCAAACTAAACAAAAACCAAATGGACCCCGCCGAAAGTTCTCTTTTTCGTCACTCTGGCAAACAATCTTATGTTAGTTTTACATCATTTAAGAAATGGTGGTGACTCTACTACAAACATACACATGGCATAGTTATAAGGAAATCCAGACCGTAGAAATAGATAAACAACAGTAGATGGATCATGGTAAAAAAAAAAAAAACAAAAAAATCTACAATGTAAAGAAAATAGTAACCAACTGCTACTTCCATATTTACTTTTTAACCATCCAATTGATAGCAACTGATTGGATGTTTAAGATTACTTAAATAGCGTGACTTTGGAATCCCCATCCAAAATGGGATGCAGAATTTGGATGGTATGGATGATATCTGTACGTAAGTGCCACGTTTGAAGAGAATGAGTCACCACCATTTTTTAAAAATGGGCAAAGCTAATATCCAGTCTGGCCATCCACCGATGAAATGGGCCATGGACTATAACATCTAAAGAAAGCAAATGTACCCCAATGCTTGCAATTCAAATTTCAAATGACCAACTTCAGCTTTGCGCCGCTTTCAAGGGACTAAAACTAGAGAGAGAGAGAGAGAGAGAGAGAGAGAGAGATTCAAAGGAGAGGCAAGATTCTAGAGGGCTTTCCTTATTCATTCTTGCTGCTGCTGCTGCTGCTGCTGCAAAGACAAAGACAAAGGCAAAGGCAATGGCAGAATCAGCTTGTCTTATGCAACAAAACTGCTTCTCTCATTCTACTGAAAACTCCCTTCATCACCACAGTCAACAGGTGAAACAAGCCATATATATACATATAGATAGATGGATAGATAGAAGAATAACCAACTCATCTTCCTCTTTACTTTGCTCATTTCAAGCTTTTCTGTTTCTGAACTTTCTATGTTTTTCTTTCTCTACTTTCCAGTCTTCTTTTTGTTTGATTTGTGCATTTTTTTCCTCCATTGATGCATCTGTTGTAGTGCTTTTCCATATCATGGGTGTTTAGTCATCTGCATCTCTGAAGATTTTCATGGGCTTTGAGATTTACTCCTTTCCTTGCATTGATTGAAATAATGGGTTCTATTATTATTATTTTAAACTTCGGTTTTCGTTTGTGGGTTTCTCAAGTAATGGTATTTTGTGCTTGGTTTGTGCATTTTGTCCTGCCTTCAGTGATGCATCTGTCTTTTTTTTTTTTTTTGTTATTCATCTCCATTGTTGAAGCTTTTGATGGGGTTTCAAGATTATGGTTGTCTGCTATTTCCTCGTGTGCTTCTAGTTCTTCCCAATTCTTTTCTTTCGTTACATCTTTTCATGGGTTTCTCTAATCTGGGTCTTCTGCCTCTTCCAAAATTTTTCATTCTGCAGATACTGATAGTCTACAAATATCAGTTGGTAGTCTTTTTCTTTTTTTCTTTTTCAATATTCTAATAGATTTGACTCTTTTAGGAATTCGGTTCTGTTTTGCAGGTGGATCCAGCCCCTGTATTGGAAGGATCCATTTCCTTTGGAAGGTTTGTGTCAGAATCTCTAGATTGGGGAAAATGGTCATCCTTCTCTCATAACAGGCACTTGGAAGAGGTGCAGAAATACTCCACCCCTGGTTCTGTTGCTCAGAAGAAAGCTTACTTTGAGGCCCATTACAAGAGAATTGCTGCTCAAAAGGCGGCGGCATTGCTTGAGCAAGCAAATGCTGAGGGGAATAGTCTCTCAGAACAAGAAGAGAATGACGGAGTTCAGAAGGGCAATGCACCAGATTCAGCCACTGGAGAAATTGCTGATAACAGCTTTGACATTGTAGATAAGAAGGACAAGTTGGTGGAATCAAATAGCAATTCAGGTGGTGATAAACCAGATGAAGTTGAATCACCTGAAATTAACACAGGGTTCTTGACTGAAGCAAAAGGGTCAGACCTGAATGAAAAAATGGATGGTTTGGAAACAGCGAAGGTTGAAGAAGCAGATCCATTAACTGAAGAAAAGATTATCATAGAGACCCCAGTGCAGATTCAATCCTCGCCACAACTTGGAGATACAAAGAATTACAACCGCCAATCGGAGAAGCCACCATTAAAGGTAGAACGCCCTTTAAATGCAACAAGTCTGGTTTGTGTTTGGATGCACCATTGAATTGGATAGGAAAAATTGGTTCAATAGAGAGGACATGCCCAAATTGCAATTACTTCAGCATTCATAGTGAAGAAGTAGACCCTCAAATTGCAATCGCATTTCATCTAATTTGAAAGTAATTGTGATTTGTGATTTGGAGCAATGGTTCCTTGAGCAGAATTCAAGTGAAGGTACTTGCAATTTGGTCATTTCCACTTCGCTGAACAAAGTATTGCAATTCCACTCAATATTGCATCTGATCCCACCCTTGAATAATGGCTGCAAACTTATTGCTTACTCATTGTGGGTAATCCAGGAAATGTTTGCTGCTAATCAGAACTTGGCCAGAACAAAAAAGAAATCAACAGCCACTTTGAAATCATCAGTTCCAAGTCAGGCATCCAATCTTCCTCCTTCCCCAGCTAAACCCGCAACACCCATCCGTCCCAGAAAAGAAAATCATACCACTCCAAACACTAAGAAGTCTGCAAGGGACTCAATGGACAAAAAGAGATCAACCCCAAAATCATTGCATATGTCTATCAATTTTGCACCATATCATGCTGGCGAAACCACTCCTTCCACAACTAGGAAGCGAGCTTCTCCGATCCATGAGAAGATGAGGGTTTCAAAAATAGCTTTGAGTTCTTCGAAAACATCTCGAGACAGTTCAAGTGCTCTAAAGACGCCAACTACGGTGCTTCTCTTCCTCGAAATGATTTATTCTCATTTTTTGCACAAGATGGTTATTTTCTGTGGTCATCAACTTGTGCTTCAATTGCAAATTTCAGGTTTCTACAAGTAAGACACTAAAGCTTCCTCCGGTGACTCCTCAGTCGGAAAACAGAAGGTATAGGTTCATAAAATCTTCATACATATGTTTTGGAAAGATTGAAAATTCTAAGTCTGCAATTAATGTGCCATGAATTTGATTTCTTTTTTCTCATTTTTCATGCATCCCGTCCTGCGAGTGCTTGCATGTGAGCTGAAGCAACTGACTTGTAAACATTTCCTGTTCATGTTATGAACGTGAAATTTATGGTTTGTAGGACAAAAACAACATCAGAACACATGACTCCTGGAAATACAAAAGTAGATAGGAAATGGCATTCGGTCTCTGTGGAGTAAGAATTTTTGCTACTCATATGGAAACATGATTCACAGTTGTCAAATCCTTAAAAGGCCCATTTGGGTGCACCGTCAAAATGGCAGTTCTCAGAAACAAGGGTACCCACAAAAGTTGATTTTCTGAAAACCAATCAGATTCGTTTCAGTGAGTGGGTTATCACAGGGTGTTGCGAAAGTGCATCCAAACGCACAATACAAAAATGGGTTTGGTTCAAAACGGCGCTTAGGTGTCAAATGCCCCCCCTTTTGAGGGTGTGTCCAAAGGGGTTCTAAATGTCTGAAAAATGACTCTTTTTTTTTTAATTTTTATTTTTTATTTTAAATATTGTTTTTGGATGTGCTGTTTATATTGAATTGCAATAATTGGTTTAATTGAAAGGAAATGTCCAAATGACAATTAACTTGTATTTCATCATGAGGAAGTGGCTGGTAACCACCAAATTGCAATTACATAGCTTTCAAGTCTATTCATAGAAAATATTCATTTTCAGGTCCTTGAATGCAATGTGATTGCAATATAGGCCAGGTTCCTTTCATTGTGGCCATGTCTCATCTCATCATCATCATTGACTTGGCTTCCCAGCAATTTGGGATCATCATCATCACTTCCAGTTTGTTCATTTCTTCTCTATTGAACTAATTAATGCAATTCAATTCTGAGCATCCAAATGCAGCCTTAGAAAATATTAGAATGTTTGTATCAAAAGAACTTCAATTCCTGTTGAATATTAAATCGCATAGCAGTTGTTCAAAGCCTTCATCAGCTTCTGGAAACAATACACGTTCCCCAATCATATCATCTTCCTTTAGCTTCAAGAGTGACGAAAGAGCGGCAAAACGGAAGGAGGTTAGGCTCTGATCCAATAGTATATTTCATTTATTTATTTTACTGTGAGGTTACATATTTTGTTGCTACTATTTTTGTCTTTGCTTTCCTAGTATTTTCTAAAGCTGGAAGAGAAATTCAATGCTAAAGAGGAACAAAAAGTACGACTTCAAGCAAAAAATAAGGTTGGTTTCTTTCAGTCCCAAACCATATTTTCATATTATTGCTGGAGATTTCTTAAATGTTGACTATGAACAAGATTTCTGTATAGTTGATTGAGCATTTGATAAGCTGTATATGTGGGCCCATGGGAAGGTGGACCCAATGGTGAATGGCAATACCTGAACACCTCCCCTATTGAATAATGACAACTGTTCAAGGTTTCCATTAAATATGAACCATCGGTTGTAATTGTCTCATGGCTCATTCCATGATGAGGCCCACCAAATCAATGGCTTTGGTGACAAGAAGGTTTGTGCTAGATTGACCATAGTTGAGTCGAATAGATACGAATTTATTTTCATTGATAATCTCAATTTGGTGGTCTTCATCCAAGTATTTATGCCCATTTCATGTTATCCAGGAAAAAGCGGAAAATGAACTTAGGAAACTACGTCAAAGCCTTGGTTTCAAGGCCAAGCCGATGCCAGATTTTTTTTGCGAAACAGAAACAAAGAATCAGGTCAAGAAGGTACATTCATTAAGGTTACCCTTCCAATACAGTCTGGTTGTGCTTGTCAATGATACTCTTAGCATTATGGATGGATTGCTCAAATATAAAAATTCCGATAGGATCTATCATTCCTCCATATTTATTTCCTAGAGCTATAGTGCATACTTTGAGCAATTGTATAATAGCAGGTTTTTTTGGAATGGTTCTGTTAAGGGTTTGTTTGGAAGTTGGAATCATATGATGGAGCCAATTGCAAATTCACAATTCAGTAGTGCTACTGTATTTGCCCAATATAATGATGAATTTTATGATGCTACAAAGTATTAAAGTTTTAGTTTATTCATGTATCCTCAGAAGCTACTATATTTCTATGCAATCATGCATGAGGAAAGGTAGTATGATATTGGAAAGGAATGGTTATTTGGGATTATATGTGCTTGTATTCTTCTGGGCTAGGCTAGACTATGGTCTTCTTCACTTTCGCTGCTTAATTTATCAGTGGCTTTTGTTCACATGTGGAATCAATCACCAGGATGCTATCATATCTTTGATGGGCCATTATATCGGAGTACTTTTGGGAAACAAAATTAGATGGTTTTGAAAAAAGTCAACCAAAGTTCCTCTGACCATCCCTTTGTTTCCTAAAAGAGAGCCTCCTATTCAAAGGTTAGTATTGCCCAATCAGTTTGAATTTGTGGTATGGCCTACCATATGACTGGTTCTGATTGTGTACTTGTTTCCCACGTTATGAAAAGCAATCCACTGATAAGTGAAAGTGAAACATTCTAGGTTCTATCTTTTCCTATCTCCCTTTTGAAAGCTGAAAATTATTCAACCATTTCCCTTATCTCTCTATTATGATTGGTTTTCTCCCAAATTGTCAGGTTGCTGCTTGATGCCTATAAAGATTTTTATTCATGTTAATCTAAATCCTTTTTTTTTTTTTTTTTTCAGATTCCTTTGACACGGCCTAAGTCTCCCAAACTTGGAAGGAGGACCAAACCTGGTGGGGTTCAGGAGACAAGCCCTCTACCACCTCCAAGATCTCTAGTCAAGAATGATGGCTCCAAGCCTGTTGTGGAGAAGAATAACCGAATGCTAAATTGTTCTCTCAGTTCATTCCCAAAAAAGAATACACATGAGAATACTTCGCCAAATATCCAGCATTAAGCATACAAGTCCTTTTGCATTTATATCATGTTGCCTTCATCGGTTGGCAGTTCCAGATGTGGTTGACAACAGCTCTCTGCATTTCGGGTAGCAGTTTTGTATGTTTGCATTTGTGTATTCACTAGTATGTTGTCTCAATTGTTTCTTTATCGAGGCATTGTAGAACAGAGACAATAGACTCCTACAACCATGGCAATCACCTGTATGTTCCTACTAAAGGTTGTCTATATATGTTCTAGTTCTTGGTTGTTATGCATCCTATGTATGATGGTTTTGTTTTACTGTCTGCAAATTGTTCAGGAAATTAGTACTACAGACATGTCAAACACCTTTATTTTCCTCCTAGGGATGTCTCTCTCTCTCTCTCTCTCTCTCTCTCTCTATATATATATATATATATATATATATATATATATAAATTGGTTTGTTATGATAATACCAAATATGGGTTTTGTATACTTCCTGCAAATTGCTATCAAGAAACGATTTCCATTATGGCATTTTGTACAATCATTCCGACAAATCAAAATCTTCATACAATTTTCTTGTTTCCACATTCAAATCTGTATCTAAACAAAAATCAGCACTAGTATATGACCCATTTTGGGGCGAACTTGGTAATCCTTTCATGATTTGAGCAGAAAACCCATCTGGTTTGCATTTGGGACTGCAGAAAACAGAATCTGCATTGAATGGGATTTCATTTCCCCCCTTCTGCCCCAAATTGCAACTGGAACATGAATGGGGAAGGTCCACTGCCTACGAGGGTTGGTAAAATACATAGCACATCCCATCCACAGCCAAGGGTGTGCTTGGTTGCATTAAGTATCATGAAATGTCATTATATTTCCATGATTAATAAGTCTAATTTAGCGCATGATATCATGAAATTTCATGATATTTGGTGCAAGCAACCACATACTAAAGCAAAATTTCTAAATGCAATAAGACTGATTGGCACCAATAGATATCACAAAAGACATCTTTTTGCAAGGAATAAACATTGCTAACTAAAATTTCAATGTGGACACAACGCTCTTTTATATGGACAAGATAAAATGTGGAATTTCTATGACAGGTGGTAGTTATCCTAGATAAGCAAATAATCCACATTGAACAGATGCGGAAGCATCTTGATTGGGATCTTGAAATCCCTACCTTAGTGGTGCATGTGAAGGAACCTTATTTTAAGCTTACCTGGAATGTGGATGATAAAATGGGGAATTTGTGGATCCCCTGGACTTAATCGAAGAAAGTAATGCAGGGACATTTTCACACTGGGCTCAAGTGGGGTCGCCAGGGATGCAGGGCACACTTGGGTGCGGCCCATCTCGTGTTCGAGACTCCTCACCAGGGGTGATTAATGTGCATTTCACACCGGGCTTGAGTGGGGTAGCTCGTGAGATGCAGGGACACACTCGGGGTGGGCAACCCCATGTGATTTGGGGCCCACGAAGGGGGTTTGGCTGAGGTCTTAAAACCCATAAGATGTGGGGCTTGGACTATGAGATAAAAGGATTAATTCGCCGTACTCTAACAGTTCAAGCTTTTAGAGCAAGTGGTTAATTGTCCTGCGTCAAATTTGGTATCAGAGCGGGAGGTCTCGGGTTCGAGACTCCTCAATTAATGCCACACCGGGCTCGAGTGGGGTCGCTTGTGGGATGCCACACTGGGGTGGGTGCGGCCACGAGGAGGTCTCGTGTTCGAGACTCCTCACCAGGGTGACAATGCGCATTTCACACCGGGCTCGAGTGGGGTAGCCCGTGAGATGCGGGGACACACTGGGGTGGGTAGCCCATGTGATTTGGGGCCCAAGAGGTCTTAAAACCCATAAGATGTGGGGCCTGGGGTATGAGATAAAAGGATTAATTCGCCGTACTCTAACAGTTCGAGCTTTTAGAGCAAGTGGTTAATTGTCCTGTGTCAGAAAGACAACAGGATAAAGGGAAATTATCTTTAGTTTCAAGAAGACACCCATACCAATAAGTATAACAAAAGGCTAGCTTGTGTGCTAAACACACTGGCTTACACATGGAAGTATGAGTTGAATTATCTTGTAGGTATGTGACCACTTGTGTATGGGCATGCATGCGTTTCATATGCATTCGTGCACACACAATAAAACCACCATTAGATTGCTCCAGTAAACCTATTGATGCTGATTTAAATACACTTCCATTCAAGGTTAGATACAGTAAATTTCAAGGGCCTCTGAGAAAAATCAGAGCTTTAATGTAGTGCTTCTCACATACTTAAATGAGTTCATGATGAATGCTTTATGGTAAGTTGAAAGGAAGTATTCAAACTTCAAACTGATTTCAAATAATGAGTGAACTATTTTCTTATATGATTTTCTGCAGAACCTCTTGGGAAAATGGGAAGTTTTGAATTGCTTGGGCAACAGAACCAAATGGTGAATTGCTTCTAAATTGCTTGGGAAACAGAACCAAACAGTGAAATAGAACTTCCCATTGGCACAAACATACAATTACTTGTGTAAGTGAATTCTTTCAGAACTCTGCAACAGCTCAAGTACACAAACATTGATCACTTGGGAAGTTCATGTGCAAACTACCACTTCATAGACTAGTGGAGTACCTCCTGAATGAGCTAGTGCCCAAAATTTTGCCAATTGGAAGTTTGTAACTATTTGGTCCATCACCATCTTTGGATGGTCAAGAGAATTTAGAGAAAACAGTCCAGAAAAGGGCTATACATGGAATGGTTAGAAACAGATAATAACTGGTTTTGACAGATGACCCACCCCTAAGGATGACCTATGAATTGATCATCTGAATCAATTGGCATATGCAATCATGAGTTATCAGGATGGTACTGTAGGAGACCATAGTAGGAATGTGCATCTGGGCATTTAGGACTATATATGCAGAATCTTATTGTCCATCAGGGTTAATAATAGATCATTAGGGTGTAATAGACAAGTTATTCTCAACACAACTCTTTTCTCACTTTTCTCTCAAAAGTATCTTCTCTTCTTCTTCTCCATGTGAAAAGAAACATGGTCTTTTAGAAAGGGCTAACCATGTTCTAGGAGCTTCTTCTTCCCATTCTTTTCTTTTACTTCTTCCCTCTTCTTCATTTCCTTCTGTTCTCCATCATCCAGTTGGAACTACTGGTGAGACTGATTGGTCCAGCCAAACCCAACTGAGCCCTCTCGCATGCACACTTGATCCAGCCAGGTCATTCAATAAGCTCAACCGGCATAGCCAACTTCACTGAGAGGTACTGCGGCCTCCTTTCTTGTGTTGTTGTCCGTAGGAGCCTCTTGAGCCCAGCTTCGCTGTTTTTGTTGTTATGTACGTCATTTGGGCAATGAAAAGAAAAGCTTGCCCGTGGGATTTGGAAGTTAAGATTCTCACCCTTGATTAGTTATTATGATAATGAAATTAGATGGGAAGAGCTATTTTATTCTGATTTCTAGTACGAATATGAACCGTGAAAAGAAGGGAGGGGGGAATAGATGGGAAGAACATTTAGGATGGATGTAGTTTAATTAGGATGTTTATTGATAATAAGCAAATAAGTTGGGCTACATAAACCGATAGCAAGGAGAAATTAGCAGATGCCCATCCTAAAATGATTAGGAAAGTGAGAATTTGACTGCAATGTATTAGTTGCTCCATTCTATAATTGAGTATTAGCAATGGGCTGTTATTTCTCAAGACAAGGAGATATGGTATACTGTTGCTGTAATGTATTGCCAAAACATTGACTTGGCTTGTACACCATCTTGAATTTGAGGTTCAACATGTTCAAATTATTGAGAGAGATTCTTTACCTTCCCTAGAAGTGGTCTACAATTATACCAGGCATCTTCTATTATGGAGAATCTTTCCATTCTAGAGTGATCTACACTTGTGGCTGGGCCAAAATCATCTCAAGAAGAAGAAGAAAAAAAAAAAGTGGCCACGTTCCTTCTCAAAAAATAAAGACAAGTTAGTTTGTACTCATCACACCCATGACCAGTGCTTTGATCTTTATACACCTGCACAAGAAGCCCAAGGTTGTTGAAAATAATGTTGAAATTGAGTGGGAGAAAGCTTTAGATGGTGTTTTAGATTCTCAGGACTGTATCAGTGCCCTCAGTATGACAGTTGGTGCTCTACGTCAAGCGCTAGTAGAGTTTTATACTTCACATGTAGTTGTAGGGCAGCTCAGTACATCTACTCATTCCCAACCAGCCATGTTTTGGATTATTTAATTTGGTACCACATATCATATGACCAATATGGAAGGTAACTTTCTTTCATATTCTAGTTCCCTGCATCCCATAAAATTTGTTAATAGAGCCTCGAGGAAATGACTCACATCATCACTAGTATTACCCTTTGTTCTTCATATTCCTGTTTTTCCTTCCAACTTATGATTAGACAGTAAAATTATTCTTTTATCTTTTTGCCTTCCTATCCTAATTGTTTAGGGTTATAAGCCAAGAGGAGAATTGTTGATGGAAGTGAAGCTCATAGGCTATACTTGTTCGATCCCTGTGATATCTCTTTTGCACTTGTTTCAGAGTCATGTCCTAGAAATAATATGCATATCCAGCTTTGGCACACTCGGTTGGTCATGTCTTCAAAAAGTTTGAAGTTGTTATTTCTTAATAAATTTCAATTAGATGATGAATTTAAGTATGATGTTTATCAATCGTTCAAAGATAGTCAAATGACGATTACCCTTAGTACTCCTAAACATTTTCAACCTTTAGATTTAGTTCATCATAATGTGTGGGGTTGGGTTTTGCCCTATTATGTCTATTTGTGGATATAAATACCATTGTTCGGAATATTGGTATTGCGTTATATATTGCACCCTTGCAATATGGACACGTGTCGATTATCGCATGGAAGATATTGGTTGTATCGCATAATGTATTGTTGTTGTTGGAAACATAAAGAAATTGGTCGAATTTTTCAATGAAACTTTAGTGATTGTTAAAAAATACATTAATACACACTTATACATAAAAATATTACAAAAATCAAGTGCATATAATAGGTTTTCTTTGCATGGGGTCCTAATCTATGTGCTGTCTAATTGAATTGATGATGCAAGTATATTCAAAGTCTATTTATATAATTTATAAATGTAAAAAGATGTGTGGAAACGCAAGTAATACATTTAAAAGTAAAAGAAGAATCACTAGATGAGGTTACATACATGTTTAATTTTATGTTTGGAGACAGATTGCAACCGATTTGTGAGAATTTGAAAAAAAAAATTGATTTTTTATTTTCAAATTTCCACAACTCGGCCAATCTTCTTCAAATCTTGAAATTAAAGCTCTCAATTCATGATTTTTAATGAAAAACATGAAAAATTATGCATTTGTAACAATTTAACACTGATTTAATATGATTTATATATAAAGAAAAATGATCGAAAATAAAAAGAAAAATACTCGCTGGATCAAACATGTGGTATCCTACTAGTGCTTTTCGTGTTGCACAGGTGGAATACAAGATATATCATGGGATATATCAGCCGATATCATCGATACTTAAAACACTGATTTCTATTTTGTTTCTTTTATTGATTACTTCACTCAATGTACATGAATCTACCTAAAGAAAACTAGAAGTGAAGTGTCATCCATTGTTAAAATTTTCTAACAAATGGAGCTCACACACTTCAATAAGCAAATAAAGGTACTTTAATTGGACAAAGAAAAAGAATACATCTGTCATGATCTTCTGTCATGATCTTCAGAGCTCAACAAAGCGGAGTTGTAAAAAGGAAAAAATTACCATCATTTTATACTAAATCCATTTTAATTGGGATGAATGTTCACCTGGGGAACTTCTTGTTGGGGATTTTGGCCTGTGGAATCACATAGATCTAGATCTAGGATAGCAATCCAATGGTACCAAGCACACACAAGAAAACACAAATTTAACGTGAAAAACCCTTGCGGGAAAAAACCACGGCACAAAGCGACAGATCTCCACTATGAAAATTAGAAATTACAAGAGATAGGACTTACTCGATTCGAACAACCTTTAATCACACCCTTTAGAAACCCTAAAATCCTTTTAGGAACCCTTGGAACTCCTTTAGAAAGCCTTAGAATACCTCCCAATCCTGCATACACCCCTTTATATAAGTTTAGAAAGAAGTAGAATCGGAATAGGAAACAAAATACGCAAAATCTACGTTTCCGCAGAAAATCTGCGTAACATTTCCGATGTCATCGAAGGGCCATCGATGTCATCGAGAACGGACCAAAACTTTCAAGTGATCAGGGGTGAAAAATTCTGTGAATTATCAATGGCATCGAGCAACCTTCGATGTCATCGACGACTGCCATCGATGTCATCGAAACCCTATCGATATCATCGATAGACCACCAGACAGATTTAAGATATCTGTCCATAACAATTTCCACCATGTCTTCAATCTTCATTTGTGTAGCTTCTTGTCTTCTTTTTTATCTCTGCATCACATCATAGCTTATCGTCTTCCTTTTACGCTATCGCTAAGCCTAGAGAAGTTTTACAGATCTTGAACTTCTCTACAGGAACGATCTAGGAGAGCATGTCCGTTGGATCAGAATCCACATGCCCAACCATCTTTGCTCCTGTCTTCCCAAAAGAAAAGACGTAGTCTTCTTACCATCTCACCGCTACCCAATATTGCTTGTCGGGGTACTTGCTCACAACACTGATAGCTTGTGAAATAACTGGTCTAATCCAGACCATGACATACACTGCCAACCGCATTCGAATAAGGCTCATGAGATATTCTGCTTTTCCTCATTTGTTTTGGGACATGTCCTGAGGAAAACTTAAGGAGAGACGCGTAGGCAACGTTCTCCGGCTTTATATGGTCCATCACCTCCTTGATCAATACCTACACACAAGGTATTCCTCCTGTGATTACCAAAGCCCACTCCTATTTCAGTCTCAATGCCGAGAACCATCTTTGCAACCCTTGATCCTTCATCCTGAATGTCCCACTTAACCGAGTCTTCAGTATTTTGATTTCAGACATGTCATAATTTACGATCTACATGTCATTAATTCCTAACACACCATGAAGGAATCAAACCACTGCCTAGGCGATCAAACCATGACCTCCTGCAAAGTCTTTTCTCAACCCCTTTAACTTCAAATCGCTCTGGTTGCTTCATGTAGATCTGCTCTTCACTTTTCCTTACAGAAGTGCAGACTCCACATCCATCTTTCCAGCTCAAGATCACATTGGCCAACCAGTGCCAATCACGGATCTAATAGACACCTGCTATACCGTCGACGCGAATATCTCTGAGAAGCTGATACCTTCTCTCTGAGCATAACCCTTTGCTACCAAGCTCGCCCTGTATCTATGTTGTATCCTCTTGAAGATCTATCTGCATCCAATCGCTCTCTGGCCCTACTGGAAGCTCCACCTGCTCCCATATGTCGGTCTGGTACAACGAATCCATCATATCGCTCATAATGTAACACCCCGGATTCTTCCCAACCTGGGATTAGACGTCCTTAGGCGATGGGTCGATCCTAACACCTTATTAACTTGTCAGAACTGAATCCCACAGTCTAAAATCGCTTCTTAACCCATTTCCTTCACAAATCCCACCCTTCACTACCTTGTTCTTTCAATTTTTCAAAGCACCTTCGTCCTACACACTATCTTAAACTAGCTAAGTAGTATAACTTAGATCACTTTAGATACAAACTGCAAATGACTAAATACTACCTCAGACGGAAATCACTTAGGATTAAATCCTTTAGAAATTTGACAAAGTTAACTAAGTGCTAAGTTAGATTAGCCATAAAATCCATTTGAATCGCTTTAAATACGATCTGCAAGACCCAAAACTTGTAGAATCATTGACGCTAGGTTACCCAAAAATTTAGGATCAAACTCATTACCGGACTGCTCTCAGGAGCACGTTGAAACTCCGTATCTGATCTGGACCGCACGTCGGAAGTCCGATTAACACGAAGTTAAGGAATTAGGACTGCCTTCCTGGGCTTGACAACCATCTCGAAATCAAATCCGATGATGTCCCACGTACGCTTAAACTTGAGTCCGGAGCGAGAGAGTGTGAAAACACTTGTTTTCTTTAAAAATAAATATCTTGAATAGTAATCTGAGACTCGTCGCTTGCGGATCAGTTTTAAGCAACCAGACCGTCAGAATCTGACCAAATTACACCCTCGGATCAGGAGAAATTTCATACACATTTACATGTACTCGGCATCTCCGATCGAGATCCGCTGACCGTTGAACTGAAACTGGTCCGCCACGCGTGATCTGGAATCCCGACCGAAACGAAAACTTAATAGAACGTAGATCCAGCGTTAGTGAGCTTAAGTCCGACCTTTGGCTCAAGGAGGCCCGCCAGAAGTCCTCCGTTGAGCTGAAAAAGTCCCGCTTTGGTTATAATCTAAGTATACTTTGAACAAGAGTCTATTTCGGTGAGTTTTTAGGCTATATAAGGACCTTAAACCCTCTCTCATTGTAGCCATCCGAATTTGAGAGAAAACCTAGATTGAGAGAGAGAAAAGAGAGAGAAAGTGTGGGAGATGTGGGAGGAACTCCCTGCCACTCTTCCTTGCCGCTATTCGAGCTCCACCGCTCCATTCTCACCGCTTTCCCGGTGATATCAACTCCATTTTAAGGTGAGAAACCCTAACCCTAGATCTAATTTGAGGTGTATAGGCTATAGGTTGTGAAATAGCTAACCGGTTTCACTCTTTAGGCTAGAAAACTCCCGAATACGGAAGCTCATCCAACCTTGCTGATTCGTTAAGATTCTAATAGGCAAGGTGAGGACTTTAGGTGTATAGGTTACGGTTTTCAACGCTTTCAATGTCCGATAATGGTAGATTCATGATCTGTATGCAATTGCACATGTACAAAGTGCTTTCCGTTTTCTGTTTCGATTAGAATTGTAGAATTTAGAATTTCATATACTCTAGGTATTCGTATAAAATACCGTATACGTATTTTTTATGAAAATATATTTGACTTGTTTATTTGTCGTATGGATAAAATACTCATTTGGCGAAAGGGTTCGCCTAAATACATGTTTACTAATATACACCATGTATGTAGAAATACGGTATTGTAAGAAGTACCGTATACGTGTATATTTTAGCGATGTGTTTGTCATGATTAATTGCTGTATAAATATATTATGTACGTATAAATTAATTTCTTGGTGAAAAGAATCGCCGTAATACATGTTCGCTTGTAAATACTACGTATGTTGAAATTGTGTATTCTAGAAATATCGTATACGTGTAAATTTTGGAAACGCAATTGTCATGATTATTTGCTGTATGATTACGATATATGCGGATAAAATACTAGCTTAGCGAAAGAATAGCCCTAATACATGTTTTACTAATATACGTCATGTATGTTGAAATAGCGTACTCCAAGTGTTTGTGTAAATGCTTGTGAGAGTAAATGCTTGGATGTTTGCACCGTAGGCCTCGGTCTTTGAGATGGAATTCTCGACTACCTTAGAGACATGTAGGATTTCCTCCATGTGGTTGTTTACTACAACCACTCACATATGATGTATATGTATTTATATCCCTATCTGTATAGTGCTCTATTACATGCTTTATAACATGCTTTATATCATGCTTTATAACATGCTTTATATCATGCTTTATAACATGCTTTATGACATGCCTCCTAGCATGTTTGTGTTACTTTGTTTATCATGCTTAACTCCACATGTTATTGATGAGAACTGTTTGAGTTTGGGACTATGTCTATAGTCCAAACATTCGGTACCAGACTTGAGATTGTGGTTGAGATTCATGTCGCCACAATGGATGTGTCTGACGAACCCGAGTCGTACTTCGGTTGGCGATAGTGGTTGACCACACGGAGTGCTTTTGCGCTTCACATCGCCCAACTTGTTGTGCGCTCGAGCTAGTCAGGCTCGTCAATTAACCCGATATGTCAAATGTGTGTTCACCATGTCTGGTCATTACTGTTTGAACCTAGGGTACCAAACTTATCAGTGGCAATCCCGTTAACCATGGTACCTCGATCCGCTAAGACTCATGAGCCGGACATGGTGGTATGGGACACCGTGGCCGAGGCCGGTCGGCCTATGCTGGGGCCATGTGCCTCCCCGTAGTGACCATTGAGCAACCCAAACTCGTGAGCCAAATACGGTGGTATGGGACACTGTATTCGAGCTGTCGATACTTACGGCGAGAGTCAAGTACGGTGAGACCTGTACTCGTGCTGACGGGCGACGAGTCTTCTGTAGTATCTTCGAGTATACTCCAAGGTCTGTGATTGGCGACGAGTCTTTCACAGCAACTAGAGTATGAGTTGAGCCGAGTACGGTGAGACCTGTATTCGAGCTGACGGCTAGTGATTGAGCCGAGTATGGTGAGACCTGTACTCGAGCTGACGGTCAGCAATTGAGCCGCATACGGTGAGATCTGTATCCGTGCTGACGGGTGACGAGCCCTTTGTGATGCCTTCGCTACGCCTCTCAAACCATAATATCGTATGAGATTAACTAGGACTGACGACCCTAGAATGGATCATGTTTAGGAATGATACAAGGGAGGTACCTTAGTTTCAAAATATTGCTATTTGAAACGGACTAATAACAACTCGGAAATCATGCGCATCATTGCACCGCATGTGCCTAGTAGATGTGGGGCACTGAGGGAGTTACGCATTCGCGAACGTAAGATGATGTCGCATGAGGGTGGTTTGGCAAGGGCATACATCATGTCATTTCATACTTGCATTAAATAAGAGTAGTTAAAATGGTTTGATTGTACTGCTTTATCATTACTGCTTGACTGAATTGATAACATGTTAACCTATGCTTTATTGTTCCACTGAGTTGATCATTCACTCCCACGATACGGGATGGTGTTCCGAACACCCACCAGACTTTGTCTGATTGCAGATGGCGACGCTACTTCTGAGGCGGAGCCGGACTTCTATGACGACGAGAATGCTTCTTCGTATATCTTCGTTTTACGGCGGCCGTGAGAGCCGTGCCTTGATTGTCGAGGCTACTGGGGATGTTGACTAGATCACACTACACAACTTGGTATAATTTAAAATCATACTTATAATTATTTAACACAGTAACTTTATCACACTCGGAGACCCACCACGGTTTATATATTTTATCTATCTATCACAGTCTTCCGCTTGCAAATTTAACAGTCTCTGGAGTATGATATGCTGTTTTGGCTTAATCTCACTCATGTTCATTGCACTAATACCGATCACATTCAATCATCATTCATTTTGTTGCATAAGTGATGCGTTGGAACTCGGGAGTTGAGTTTATGCTCGACCCCCGATTTTCAGGGCGTTACAAGATGGTATCAGAGCATGATTTGGATTAAACCGGACCTGGGTTATGGTCACACGACGCACTCTGACGCACTCTGACTTAGGAGGGATCGACGAAACGTAGAAATTGACTTAGGATTTTTCAAATTCGCCGAACGGCGAAACCGACGGAAATCGACCGCTGAGATTGGGTCTTACACACACATGATCACGCGGAACAATCCTGAATCACTTCTAGGCCGTCAGTCGACGGGTTTGAGTCGTTCCTTAGAGACGAATGTTCTTAGGTTATGGGTCAATCACAACATCAAAGCCTAAAACCCCTTTTTACCCAATTTCTTCAAAATCTCTCCTTGCACCACTTCATTCTTTAAAATTTTTTTTCATCCTTTCATACCAGATATAAATTCTAATGTATAAATGATGAAGAATAATACTTAAACAAAAATTTACTATAAATAGTAAGTATATGTATATATTGGACCTTTGACAATTCAAACTTTGGAATCTAACCAATTAAATAGGTTATTTGGATAGATTAACTCGTTTTACCCCAAAATCATATATTATATGTCAGATAACTCATTCCAGATTGCAAGATACGTCCGATTTGACCCAAAATGACTCGAAACGGAGTCGTGGGCCACACGCGTCAATCCGGGGGGACCCGGGACTAACCCGAGGTACCATTGGACCCTTGGGAGGGTGGAGAACACCACCGAGCTGCGGCAGTGTAGTACCAGACAAGGTGGACCGTGGTGGACCGCGGTCCAGCGGGCCCGGGCGGGCCGCAGTTCATTGGCTGGCCCGTTTTCGGCCACAATTTTTCTGTAATTTTGGTCTGACTTCAAAAAGTCATATCTCCCTCGTTATAACTCCGATTAAGGTGATTCAAAAGCCAAATTTAAGCTTGATAAGTCTAGTTTCATATAAAAATAAGTGAAAAATATAATAAAATATTTAATATAGTTAAATATGGATCGTTGTGTCAACTATCCGAAAGTTATTAGTTTGGACAGCTGCTGCTTCTAGAATTTTTAGAATTTTTCTACAAGACAAAATCTAATGAAATTTGGTGGAGATGAAGTATACTTGATGATGAACTACTAAAAAAATAATTAAAATAATAGACCAACTAGAAATGCCAGAAAGGGCGTAGAACTTCCCTAGGCCCGTATGGTGCCTACCAAATTTTCTGGGGGACCCCTTTTTCACGTCATTTTTGCCCCCTCTCTCTCAAACGCACCTCCAAGCCCACCTTTCTCTTTCGACTTGCTGTTTTACCTCTCAAACCTTCCCTCTAATCACTCATTTCATCATTTCCTGCCCAACTCATCCTCTTCCAACGTTTACAACATAACCTACTCCCTACCCTCTCCATTCTCTTTCTTTTGATCACTTACATGCCCCATTTGGAACTCAAATTCGGGTAAGCTCTCAACCCATCCCATCTATTCATTTTCCTTCTTCAAACCCTATCTATTGGGCCTCTACGACGTCTGTCGAGACTCCAATCCGTGGAGAACCAAAAACTCCAGCCCCCTATTTCCCCTTATCCTCATTTTTCATGGCTCTATCCGAGCGTGTACGGCCATTTTCTTGGAGGCCTAATCATCCATACTATGTTTGGGATATAGGCAGTTAAACGTAAATCTCGTGTTTTCCTTTCAAATTACACTTATAAATTCATCATCATGGGGTTTGGAAATCCCATCTCACACTTTTCCAACACCAGACTCATTTTCCAAAGCCTATGACATTAATTTTAATCCCCACCCGCCCTCCTACCAAACATGTCATTCCCAATCCCGAGGTGGGATTAGCAATACAGTCCCATTTAATACAACCTAAGACCATTGGCCGAATAGACCCTTAGAGTTTTGGACTTAAAGCGGTGCTCCTAGATTTCGACAGGCCTGACTGTGTAGGAAATCCAACGAATTTATAATATGAACCTTAGGATCTTCTTAGCTAGTATGAACATGGGTGAAATGCTCTGGCATAGTTAAATTCAAGTTCGGGCAATTCAATTGACAACCTTTGACCCTAAGTGATAAAACCCTTCCTGTATTAGAAATGATGTGAAATCATCTAGTGTATGAGCATGGACTTTGGACTCACCTATGGATTCCCGCTACTCTTAAATTAAGACTAGACTACTGGTTAGGCTAAGGAAAGTAAAAGACTAATTAATTATACTAAGCCAATTGAATAATAGACTTAGTTATTCGGCTTAACCAACTGAGACCCGCTACACAATTTTCTTTCCATGTTGGCCCGACCATTTACAACTAAAAGTTTATAATTTTGTCCTTGGAAAGTGTTAGGAGTATATAGCTGATAGAGACTTTGTCTTTTAGGCCTAAGGAATTGCCCAAATGGGCAACAGACAGTTAGGAATTAGGTCTCAAATCGCATGCCATGTCGGCATACATATTGTGCTTATGAACATAAAAAGATAGCCTGCCTATTAAGCTAGACATGATTAAATAGGATAAGTCTGGACTACGACAAAATTCCTTGGTAGAATTAGGCATCTTGCCTTAAACTCACACCCATCCGTGATAGCCTTTCTATAATCCTAGGTACCAAGACTGATGTAGTAGGAGACCGCATCTCATTTCATGTCAAGGATAGGTTATAAATTACACCTTGTTCCGATGTACAGAGCAGGACATAAATCTTAAGCCTTGAGGGTGAAAATAAAATTTTAAGGGGGGTAGAACATTATGAGCCCAATCTAGTTAGGTTACCTATTGTATCTCTTGATCTGGGTGGCACAGCGAAAGCATGGTGGACCCTACTCCACTGGCCCAGGATCGAAACGGTGCTCATTAACATACGCACACTATAGAAGCCCTAACAAGTTCTACTATGAAAATGTTTTAGGATGATCTAGTAATATTTGATTCACCCTTCCCTAGGACATAGATAATATCGAGGACTCGCTTAGACTAAGACCTAAAGGGCAACCTTAGAATAAACAATTTGAACATTTCAATGATGGACATTCCCTACGGTTTTAGAGTGATCGGACTACGGAGTTACTGAAATATACAACTGCGAAACATTCGCGGCTTGACCCAATTCTCAATCCTGGGCGACTACCAATGGACTCACTACTTGGCCGAGCAGAAGACCAGGATCCACCAGGATTCGGAAGTGATACGATGAGCTTCATACCCTGGCCCGGTAGATGATCGATGTATCAGGATCGAGCCCACTATTACCGTTTCTCAGTGTTGGTCACACAATGAAAACAACTATCTTACTCTAAATTGTTGGGAGTTGTCGTCAGGACTCCAAATAAGTAAAGAAATAAATTGTAGCAAACCATCAGGGTATGAGAAATGGATAAAGAAATAAGTTTTAAGGAGGGTAGACTAAAATGAACCAGACTAGTATATGCCTTACCACGCATAGGAACTTGAAATCAATAGAACTTAGGCAAAAGAAATGATTAAGTCTTTGTTAATTACCCTTAGCCAATTTCGGGGACGAAATTTTGTTTTAAGGGGGGTAGATTGTAACACCCCGGATTTTTCCCAACCTGGGATTAGACGTCCTTAGGCGATGGGTCGATCCTAACACCTTATTAACATGTCAGAACTGAATCCCACAGTCTAAAATCGCTCCTTAACCCATTTTCTTCACAAATCCCACCCTTCACTACCTTGTTCTTTCAATTTTTCAAAGCACCTTCGTCCTAGACACTATCTTAAACTAGCTAAGTAGTATAACTTGGATCACTTTAGATACAAACTGCAAAGGACTAAATACTACCTCAGACGGAAATCACTTAGGATTAAATCCTTTAGAAATTTGACAAAGTTAACTAAGTGCTAAGCTAGATTAGCCATGAAATCCATTTGAATCACTTTAAATACGATCTGCAAGACCCAAAACTTGTAGAATCATTGACGCTAGGTTACCCAAAAATCTAGGATCAAACTCATTACCCGACTGCTCTCGGGAGCACGTTGAAACTCCGTATCTGATCTGGACCGCACGTCGGAAGTCCGATTAACACGAAGTTAAGGAATTAGGACCGCCTTCCGGGCTTGACAACCATCTCGGAAAATCAAATCCAGATAGATATCCCACTACACCGTTCGCTTGAGTCCGGAGCGAGAGAGTGTGAAAACACTTGTTTTCTTTAAAAATAAATATCTTGAATAGTAATCTGAGACTCGTCGCTTGCGGATCAGTTTTAAGCAACTAGACTGTCAGAATCAGACCAAATTACACCCTCGGATCAGGAGAAATTTCATACACATTTACATGTACTCGGCATCTCCGATCGAGATCCGCTGACCGTTGAACTGAAACTGGTCCACCACGCGTGATCTGGAATCCCGACCGAAACGAAAACTTAATAGAACGTAGATCCAGCGTTAGTGAGCTTAAGTCCGACCTTTGGCTCAAGGAGGCCCGCCAGAAGTCCTCCGTTGAGCTGAAAAAGTCCCGCTTTGGTTATAACCTAAGTATACTTTGAACAGGAGTCTATTTCGGTGAGTTTTTAGGCTATATAAGGACCTTAAACCCTCTCTCATTGCAGCCATCCGAATTTGAGAGAAAACCTAGATTGAGAGAGAGAAAAGAGAGAGAAAGTGTGGGAGATGTGGGAGGAACTCCCTGCCACTCTTCCCTGCCGCTATTCGAGCTTCACCGCTCCATTCTCACCGCTTTCCCGGTGATATCAACTCCGTTTTAAGGTGAGAAACCCTAACCCTAGATCTAATTTGAGGTGTATAGGCTATAGGTTGTGAAATAGCTAACCGGTTTCACTCTTTAGGCTAGAAAACTCCCGAATACGGAAGCTCATCCAACCTTGCTGATTCGTTGAGATTCCAATAGACAAGGTGAGGACTTTAGGTATATAGGTTACGGTTTTCAACGCTTTCAATGTCCGATAATGGTAGATTCATGATCTGTATGCAATTGCACATGTACAAAGTGCTTTCCGTTTTCTGTTTCGATTAGAATTGTAGAATTTGGAATTTCACATACTCTAGGTATTCGTATAAAATACCGTATACGTATTTTTTATGAAAATGTATTTGACATGTTTATTTTTCGTATGGATATATGATGTATGGATAAAACACTCATTTGGCGAAAGGGTTCGCCTAAATACATGTTTACTAATATACACCATGTATGTAGAAATACGGTATTGTAAGAAGTACCGTATATGTGTATATTTTAGCGATGTGTTTGTCATGATTAATTGCTGAATAAATATATTATGTGCGTATAAATTAATTTCTTGGTGAAAAGAATCGTCATAATACATGTTCGCTTGTAAATACTACGTATGTTGAAATTGTGTATTCTAGAAATATCGTATACGTGTAAATTTTGGAAATGCAATTGTCATGATTATTTGCTGTATGATTACGATATACGCGGATAAAATACTAGCTTAGCGAAAGAATAGCCCTAATACATGTTTTACTAATATACGTCATGTATGTTGAAATAGCGTACTCCAAGTGTTTGTGTAAATGCTTGTGAGAGTAAATGCTTGGATGTTTGCACCGTAGGTCGGTGCTGAGATGGAATTCTCGACTACCTTAGAGACATGTAGGATTTCCTCCATGTGGTTGTTTACTACAACCACTCACATATGATGTATATGTATTTGTATCCCTATCTGTATAGTGCTCTATTACATGCTTTATAACATGCTTTATATCATGCTTTATAACATGCTTTATGACATGCCTCCTAGCATGTTTGTGTTACTTTGTTTATCATGCTTAACTCCACATGTTATTGATGAGAATTGTTTGAGTTTGGGACTATGTCTATAGTCCAAACATTCGGTACCAGACTTGAGATTGTGGCTGATATTCATGTCGCCACAATGGATGTGTCTGACGAACTCGAGTCGTACTTCGGTTGGCGATAGTGGTTGGCCACATGGAATGCTTTTGCGCTTCACATAGCCCAACTCGTTGTGCGCTCGAGCTAGTCAGGCTCGTCAATTAACCCGATATGTCGAATGTGTGTTCACCATGTCTGGTCATTATTGTTTGAACCTAGGGTACCAAACTTACCAGTGGCAATCCCGTTAACCAAGGTACCTCGATTCGCTTAGACTCATGAGCCGGACATGGTGGTATGGGACACCGTGGCCGAGCTGTCGGCCTATGCTGGGGCCATGTGCCTCCCCGTAGTGACCATTGAACAACCCAAACTCGTGAGCCGAATACGGTGGTATGAGACACTGTATTCGAGCTGTCGATATTTACGGCGAGAGCCAAGTACGGTGAGACCTGTACTCGTGCTGACGAGCGACGAGTCCTCTGTAGTATCTTCGAGTATACTCCAAGGTCTGTGATTGACGACGAGTCTTTCACAGCAACTAGAGTATGAGTTGAGCCGAGTACGGTGATAGCTGTATTCGAGCTGACGGCTAGTGATTGAGTCGAGTACGGTGAGACCTGTACTCGAGCTGACGGTCAGCAATTGAGCCGCATACGGTGAGATCTGTATCCGTGCTGACGGGTGACGAGCCCTTTGTGATGCCTTCGCTACGCCTCTCAAACCATAATATCGTATGAGATTAACTAGGACTGACGACCCTAGAATGAATCATGTTTGGGAATGATACAAGGGAGGTACCTTAGTTTTCCAATATTGCTATTTGAAACGGACTAATAACAACTCAGAAATCATGCGCATCATTGCACCGCATGTGCCTTGTAGATGTGGGGCACTGAGGGAGTTACGCATTCGCGAACGTAAGATGATGTCGCATGAGGGTGGTTTGGCAAGGGCATACATCATGTCATTTCATACTTGCATTAAATAAGAGTAGTTAAAATTGTTTGATTGTACTGCTTTATCATTACTGCTTGACTGAATTGATAACATGTTAACCTATGCTTTATTGTTCCACTGAGTTGATCACTCACTCCCACGATACGGGACGGTGTTCCGAACACCCACCAGACTTTGTCTGATTGCAGATGGCGACGCTATTTCTGAGGCGGAGCCGGACTTCTATGACGACGAGAATGCTTCCTCGTATATGCTGTTTTCTGGCGGCTTCGTGAGAGCCGTGCCTTGATTGTCGGGGCTACAGGGATGTTGACTAGATCACACTACACAACTTGGTATAATTTAAAATCATACTTATAATTATTTAACCTAGTAACTTTATCACACTCTGGAGACCCACCACAGTTTATATATTTTATCTATCTATCACAGTCTTCCGCTTGCAAATTTAACTGTCTCTGGAGTATGATATGCTGTTTTGGCTTAATCTCACTCATGTTCATTGCACTAATACTGATCCATTCAATCATCATTCATTTTGTTGCATAAGTGATGCGTTGGAACTCGGGAGTTGAGTTTATGCTCGACCCCCGATTTTCAGGGCGTTACACATAATCACCTTACACTTCTCAGCACTAAGCTCACCTAGAGCCATCTGAATAGAAGATGAATCCCCTGCGATATTGGAGTCGTCCATGTACCTCGCCGATATCCTGCGATCATGCCGTGTGATTCTTCTCATAGGTGGCTGCTCCACCTGCTCTGTATCCCTATTCACACATCTCAGCCTTCCTACCCTACTCGGTCATGTGGCCATGCCTAGCATGCCACACACGTGCAGAGGTGGAATCCGCTACATCTACTGCAACTCTACCTTTTGAAGTGCTCCCAATCAACCTGTACATGTTACCGAGTCGTTGCGCTTTCATGATTACCCGTGCCCCCTTAGATACCTTAAGAGCACTATCAATACCTGTGTACTTGCATCCTTTTGCCTCAAGTACACCAAAAGAAATCAGATTCTGTTTCAAATCAGGAACGCGCCTGATATCAGTCAAGGTACGCTCCACCCCATCAAGCATCCTGATGCGCACCGTACCAACAGCCACAACATTACAGGTAAAGCCATTGCCCATAAACACTTGTCCACTATCGCACTCCCTGTAGTTGGCAAATCAACTCCGATGAGGAGTCATGTGAAAAAATGTCCCTGTGCCTAGCATCCACTGGTCCTTATGATCATCGTATGGCCGCTTGATAGTAGATACAGTCAAAACATCACCATCACATTCACTCGATCCATTTGACGTGACAGCATTGGCCTCCCTGTTCGAAGCCTCAGAATCTTCTCTCTTCGATTTAGGATTTCCACAATCCTTCTTCACATGTCCTTCCTTCCCACAATTCCAGCACTTTACCTTTCCTTTGCCCTTGCCCTTTGATTTGGATCTATAACCTGAAGAACCCGTACCTTGTTCAGAATTTCTACCCATTGTAAATAGTGCATCAAAAGATGTCCTCATGTTGCCGTTTAGCTTTCTCATAGCCTTCCCTTGAAGGGCTGAGATAACAGTGTCGACACTCAGGGTTTTATTCGTGTTGCACATAGTGTCCTTGAATGACTCATACGACGCCGGAAGAAAATTCAGCAACATACATGCTTGTTCTTCATCTTTCATCACTTCCTCCATATCCAACAATTTGTAAACTAATTTATTAAAGTTGCTAATGTGAGCCTTCAGATCTCCACCCTCTGCCATATTGAAGTTATACCACTGCCGCTTCAAGTGCAGGCGATTTTCAGATGATTTTTTCGCATAGACATCCTCTAACTTCGCCCATAATTTAGCCGCAGTTTTCTCCCTTATGACGTTGTAGAGAACCTCATCCGTGAGACATAAACGGATCGATGATAAAGTTTTCTTATCAAGAGTATTCCAATCATCATCAGTTATAGTAGACTTTCACTCCTCAAGAGCACCATCTTCACCTTGCTTGATTAAGGAACTTATCATCTTGATCTTCCATAACTCAAAATTATTTTTTCCCGAGTACTTCTCAATCTCATACCTGGTGCTCGCCATTATTACTAATCCTGCAGATTCAGATCTGTACCCCAATGATTGCTCTGATACTACTTGTTAGGGATTTTGGCCTGCGGAATCACACAGATCTAGATCTAGGATAGCAATCCAATGACACCAAGCACACACAAGAGAACACAGATTTAATGTGGAAAACCCTTGCGGGAAAAAACCACGGCACAAAGCGACAGATCTCCACTATGAAAATTAGAAATTACAAGAGAGAGGACTTACCTGATTCGAACAACCTCGAATCTTACCCTTGCTACACCCTTTAGAAACCCTAAAATTCTTTTAGGAACCCTTGGAACTCCTTTAGAAAGCCTTAGAATACCTCTCAATCCCGCATACACCCCATTATGTAAGTTTAGAAAGAAGTAGAATCGGAATAAGAAACAAAATATGCAAAATCTGCGTTTCCGCAGAAAATCTGCATAACATCTTCGATGTCATCGAAAGACCATCGATGTCATCGAGAACGGACCAAAATTGTCCAGCGACCAGGGGTGAAAAATTCTGTGAATTATCGATGGCATCGAGCAACCTTCAATGTCATCGACGACTGCCATCGATGTTATCGAAACCCTGTCGATATCATCGATAGACCACCAGATAGATTTAAGACATCTGTCCATAACACTTCTTACTATCACCTACCTAATCAATATGATGCCATCCTGACGTAGTGGAGGTGGTGATGAGATTGATTATTATCTTCCTGGATCGATAAATACCTTGAATGTACAATAGAAAATCTCAAATCCACGAAAAGAAATAATATTTCTTAGAAATTTTAATTGATAGATGATGGATAATCATAAAAATGAATTTTAACCTCCTTAATAATCCTAAACAAATCCTAAAAACAAAATTAAAGAGTTCTAATCAAATCAGCCAAAAAATGTCCAGAGATTTAAATAAGAAATTCTGTGATTTTCAACATGTTGACCTAATCTATTGACCTATCGAGCTGGATTTCAACATGTCGAGAAGATCTGTTAACCATGGTGAGCATTCAAGTGGACCCCACCTAGATGGTAAAACAAAAAATAAAAATAAAAATGCAATGGATGCTAGAACAGCGGACGCTTCTGCCCAGCGTCCGTGAGAGTGGCGGAAGCCCTCTTTGGGCAAGGAGAGGTGGTCCCACTCGTGGGACCCACCATGATGTATGGATTTAATCCACACCGTCCATCAGTTTTTCCAGATCATTTATGGCTTGGGGCTCGAAAACGAAGAAGATCCAAATCTCAAGCAACTCGCACCATAGGAAACAGCGGGGCCAGGGCACTGCCCCTTTCTGCAGCCAGCAGGTGGCCCACTCGTGGAGCCCACCATGTCATATATTTCAATCCATGCCATCCATATGCTTCACCAGATCGTTTTAGGGCCGGGGCTCAAGTTTCAGGCAGATCCTAAACTTAGATGGACCACACCACTAGAGACAGCAGGGGCAGTAGACCCCTTCAGCGTCAGTGACGTTGCCTCCTTAGGCAGCTGGAGGTGGCCCAACTCGTGGGGCCCACTTTGATGCATGCGTTTTACCCTCGCCGTCCATCCATTTCGCCTGGTCATTTTAGGGCAGGACCCCAAAAAAGAGGGAGATCCAGATCTCAAGGGGACCGCACCACTGGAAACAGTGGGGGTAGGGCGTCCACCATTAGCCCCTTTCCAGGGGTGCTGCTTGAAAACCCAGCCTTGGTGGACCCCACTCGTGGGGCCCACCATGATGTAGATGTATAATCCACACTGTCTATCCTTTTTGCCGTATCATTTTAGGCCATCCTGGATGGACCACGTTACATGGAGCAATGAGGCTCACCATGATGTGTACTTGCCACCCGACCTGTGGCACAAGTTTGGATGGAAGAGGAAACACAAATCTCAGCTCGATCCAGGGCATATTGGGCCAACGCGTGGGGACCCATGCAGACAGTGTGCATGCGCACGTTGTCCAGCAGGGGCCACCTCATGGGGCCCACCCTGGCGTGTGTGTTTGATCCACACCGTCCATCTATTTGACCAGAAAATTTCAGGGCTGGGGCCCAAAGATGACGACGGTCCAGGTCTTAGGTGGACCACACTGTAGAAAATAGTGGGACAATGGTGTCCACCGTTGAAACCTTCCCAGGGCCCACCGTAGTGTTTGTATTTCTTCCACGCTGCCCATCTGGCAGCAGGGCCCGCCATGCCGCATCTGTTTTATCCATACCGTCCATCTGTTCTTCCATGTCATTTTAGGTCATCAGCCCCATATATGATGCCTATTAAACCCTCAAGCAGGCTGAACGAAATAGGGGGAATTGAGTGCCTATCATCGAAAACTTTCCCAAGCACATTATTAGGTTTGTTGCCACCCAACTTATCCGTGGGACCTACCGTCTGGCCACAATGCTGCATGTGTTTGTTTAAGCCATCCCAAGTAGGTTCCACCTTGATGCATATATTATATCCTCACTGATCATCCATTTTAGTAGCTCATGTTATAGGCAAAGGCTCAAGTGTGTGGCCGATTCTAGTCTTAAGTAGGTCATGTCATGTAGACCATTACATTGTTACAGGGCCTACTGATTGGGTCCCACTCTCTAAATAATAGGCCATTTAAGGCTTAGTTATCATATAATATGTTTGATAACATGCTAGAGTACTTAGCCAGATAAGTCGACATTGATAATATGTTTAGTGTAATGAATACCATTCCCATTCATTATGCCAGTTATGAATGACGATTGATCATATCATACATCTTTTTGGCTTGAGTTACTTAGGGGACCCGTGTGAGATAGGGTCACCCTACATGATCGCGCAGTACATGTAGGATTGATACATGATAGTTTGATTAATGCATTATGCATTATATGTAACACGTTGCATTTACTTCCTAGTGACATCAGGGATATAGTCCTATAGCCTTGTTGTGGCTAGCAGATGATTTTATGGACACCGAAAACTATTGAGGTTACAATACGTTATAGGTGTTCCTAGATGAAACTCCCTAAACCTATGGTACCAGTAGGATGCTCCAACGTCTAGACCGAGTGGATTCATGAACGCATGATTGCTGGATACCGATAGGTCGCGCCTCCCACCTTGTCGAGGTTGGTTGGAAGGGGGTTTCACCTTACCCGCCCGAGTGCAAAGGGTTATATGCTAGCTTGAGTCTGACCAGCGCGTGGAATGGGTTTCCTATCAACGAGCTGGGTTGGTTTCTGTGTACCACTAACAAGGTGGATAGTGAGGCCTTTTGCACTCACTTGGTCTTGTGCATGATGGGTGACAACTAGTGTCGGAAGTGAATTAGAATCTGGTGATGATCCAATTGTGACCTAGTGGAGGATTGACACGTTGCATTGCACCCTTAACATATGACATTTGGTCATGTAGGCTCTTGCATTGTATAGCCTAAGTATGACCAATAACATTTATGGATTTGCCAGTTTAGCCCTCCATTTTTGCTTACTCTATTATCTGTATGCTTGTCACATGCATTGCGCGCACGCTCATGCACACACATACACTTTTTAAGCTTCGTAGTAAGCTTACACACGTTTACGTCCAGGTTATGTTAGACCGCAGCAGCACTGAGGCAAGAGCATGTGCCTGATCTTTTTGGACTTCTATTATATCATGTATTTTCCTTTCAGTACTGTACTTGAACATATATTATAATGGAAATGTGATGATTTGTTTTTTATTTATTTATTTATAATTGTTATTTTGGTACACTTGTAGTTATGCTCATGTACATAAAAAAAGAAAAAAAAAATCACCTTAAAAATCCTCCTGGTGGGATCCCAAGATCGGAACCTGACGTATGAGAGCTAAGAGTCGAGAATAGAGTATTACGGAGGCTGTCACCACTAGATTCGAAGCTTGAAAATTCTGTGAGCCCGTTCACCGAAATTGGGGGCATGACACCATACCCCTACTCCCCTCTTTTGTTTTATTACTAGGGCTTTCATTTAGGAGTTGAAATTACAAGAATACCCTTATAGAAAGAAATACAAAAACACACTACTAGAGACTCCAAGACTCATATACACTTAACCCAAACGCATAAAGATTAACTCAAACAAGATGATCACACGTGTGATCATGTCACATGTGTGATCATTCAGACACTCCCCCTCAAGTTGTAGCATATAATCATAAATGCACAACTTGTCGAAAAAACTTGTTTAAATGAGCTCGACTTAAAACCTTTGTGAACATGTTAGCAACTTGGTCTTCAGATTTGATGAACGGTGTGGATATTTCCTTGTTTGTGACATTCTCTCTGATGAAGTGGTAGTCCACTTCAATATGTTTGGTCCTCTCATGATAACTGCATTATTAGCGATATGTGATGCAACTTGATTATCATAATATAGATTCATGGGAGTATCAACTACAAAATCAAACTCAAACATCGATGTCTTCAACCATACAAGTTCACACATGGTATTGGTCATGGTTCTATATTCTACTTCTGCACCAGAACAGTCAATGACTTGTTACTTCTTGCTTCTCTAGGTAACAAGATTACCTCCTACAAAGGTATAATAATATGTGGTGGATTGTCTATTTGAAGGACCAACCCAGTTTGCATCAGAGAATCCTTCCACTCTAATATGTTCATTTTGCTTATAGAGAATTTCATGGCGTGAGGCACCCTTCAAATATTTAAATATACGGACCACAACTTCCATATGAGATACACGAGGGGCTTGCATAAACTGTCTAACTACACTGATTGGATAAGTAATATCCAGTTGTGTAATAGTTAAATAGATCAATTTACCAATCGACTGGCAATATCTACTTGGATCATCAAATAATTCTCCTTCATTTGTGCTTAACTTAGAGTTTGCGTTCATGGGACTTGTAACTAGCTTAGCCCCCAATAAACATGTCTCTTCAAACAAGTCCATAACATATTTCCTTTGCGATAAATTAATTCACAACTTTGATTGAGCTACCTCAATACTTAGAAAGTATCAAATATAGCCTAAATCCTTTGTACAAAAGTGTTGTTGCAGCTTGCAAGAACTTTTTCAACTCATATGTGCCTTTATCACTATTTTCAGTAACGATGATGTCGTCCACGTAAACAACAAGAAACATAGTGCCGGTCTCACTCTGCCTAACAAAGACTGAGTGACCAGCATGACTACATTTCATCCCAAACTACATTATCACTTTACTAAAATTGTCAAACCACACATGTGGAGACTGATTTAACCCATAAATCGATTTTCTTAACTGACGGACTTTATCAGACTCTCCCTGAGCAACAAACTCAGGTAGTTATTATATGTACACTTCTTCAAGTAAATCACCATGAAGAAACACATTCCTTACATCCAGTTGATATAGGGGTCAATCCAAATTTGTAGCAATAGAGATCACCAAATGAATTGAATGAAGCTTGGCCAGCAGGAAAAATGTTTCAGAGTAGTCAACTCTAAAAGTTTGAGTATACCATTTCTCCATCAAACGGGCCTTTAAACAATCCACAGTGCCATCTAACTTGTACTTCATGGTATATACCCATTTGCATCCTCCTGTATATAACTTAACCAAAGTCCAAGTTTGATTTTGATGAAGCACAACCATTTCTTTTCCATAACTCTTTTCCACCAATCAGAAAGTAGAGCCTCTTGAAACAATCGAGGGATGACATAGACGACAAGGACAAAGCAAACTGCCGAAATGAAGGAGATAGACCATTCAAGGAAATAAAATTGAAAATAGGATGTAGAGTACAAGATCATATATTCCTTCGAATAATAATAGGTTGATTAGCTTCATTCAACAAGTTAGGTGGAGACTGAAGAGGATGATCTTCAGACAGATTGGCAGAATTGGTGGATGGCACTTACTAGGTGCTTCAATATTTCTCTTGGACTGGAGTAGACCTGCAACGCTAGAGGATTTAGATGTGACTCTATGGCTTGCTTTCTAAGTAAATTTATGTCCATCACCATAGGAAGGGTGGTAGAGTTTTTGGAATATTGCAATGTCTTTCCATCATATGAGAAATATGGAGTAGTTTCAAAAAAGTTGACATCCATAGACACACATCGTCTACGGGTGATAGGATTATAGCATTTGTAGCCACATTGAGAATTTGAGTACCCTTGAAATACATACTTTACAGTTTTGGATTCAAACTTATCGGAGATATGATCAAATTGATGTACAAAACATATGCATCCAAAAATTTAAAGAGAGAGAAAAGCAATATACAAAACAAAGGAGTTTGACCTCCTAATACTGACGAGGGCATCTAATTTATAAGATAACATGCAGCTAAAACGACATCACCCTAAAAACTCTTTGGAACCTTCATGTCTAATAATAATGCCCTAGCTACTTCAAGCAAATGACAGTTTTTATGCTCAACAACTCCATTTTGCTGCGGTGTATGTGCACAGGATGTTTAATGAATGATGCCATGGGATAAGAGATAGAGTGAAAAAGATTTTGACCTGTATTCCTAGGCATTATCTGATCTTAAAATACACACTTCAGCATAAAATTGAGTTTGCATTTGAGCATGAAATTCTTTAAAACATATAAACACCTCAGAATGATCTTTCATCAAATATAACCATGTCATTTTAGAACAATCATCCACAAAAATGACAAAATATTTAAATTCAGATAAACTAGAAATATGAACAGGTCCCCATACATCTGAATGCATCAAATAAAATGGTTTGCCACTAACTTTATCTTCACGGGAAAGAAAAGACACTCTGTGATGCTTGCTAACTCACAAGCTTCACATCTAACTTAAATACATAAGACAGAAGAGACAAGACTCTTCAAACTAGCTAAGGATGGGTGCCCAAGCCTGGAATACCATTGATGCAGAGATATGTTAGCTTGCAATGCAGCTCTACTTTCAGTCATTTCACTCTTGAGATAGTAGAGTCCATTAGATTCATGCCCTCCACCAATCATCCTCCCCCTCTTTAGATCTTAAAACTCACAGTAAGAGGAAATTTTTTTTGAAAAGCAATTCAGAGATTTGGTTAGTTTACTTACAGATAATAGGTTCAATGGGAACTTTGGAATATACAAAACTGATGATAAGGAAAAATCTAATGTAGGACATACAATGCCTTCACTAAATACAATAGTTGAAGTGCCATCGGCCAGGGTGACAGATGAAATGGATGAAGACTGGACCAACTTGGACAACAAATTACGCTTACCGATCATATGATTGAAAGCACCAGAATCAATAATCGATGGAGTATACTTAGAAAATATAAGACAAGATGTACCTGACTTGGCAAGGGTAGCAGTGGAGGAAGATGCATAAATGGAATGATTTTTCAGAAGCTTGGCGTAATCTTCATTAGACATAGTGATTGTGTCACCTGAAGTACTTGTCTCAGTAAGAGTGGCATGATTGGATACATAACCTTCTGAACCATCCTCCAAAAAGTTAACTTGATTAGCCTAGGAAGGCTTCCTATCCTTCTGACTATCCTCTAGAGAGTTGACTTGATTAGCCTAGGAAGGCTTCTTGTGTAGATCCCAACACGAATTGGTATTATGATTGTTGAGGCCACAATGGCTGCAATGATAATGACTGCGACCACGACCACTACTGCCACTATGGCCATGGCCACAACCACCTTCAAATCTACTACCTTGACCACGACCACCTTGAATTCCCCCATCACCTCTGCTCATTACGGAGATAAAAGTTAAACGATCTGATGAAGCGAAACTCTGAGTAGACATGCCAGTCGTCTTCTGAACTTTGGCGAACACTTCTATCATCGAGGGAATTTCATTACCTCTAAGAATCTGGGACCTCACAAGCTCGAACTCAAGTCGAAGGCCAGAGAAAATTTTAGCAACACGAAATTCCTCCCTTTTCCTAAGCACAACCTCAAAATTTGTTGACAACGGTTGATATACATTCGACTCTTCCTACATGCCGCGTAAGGCAGAATAATATTCTCCCACACTTTCATCTCCTTGCTGGAATGCAAATATATTCTGTACAAGTTCATAAATACGAAGTAAGTTTTTCTCACTTGAATACATCTCCTTTAAGGTGTCCCAGACGTCTTTGGCGGTTTTGAGAAAGATTACATTGCTATTCCACAACAATGTCCTAATTTGGGCATCAGCTGCCACCCAATCATCATAGCATGTCGCAGTGTTATTAAGTTTGGGAGATGTCAAATATTTAACTTTTCTCTTTTCAGTAAGAATAACTTCTACAAATGTGATCCATTGTAAATAGTTCGTGCCATTCAATTTTATTGATGTTATTTGGAGAGGCACCAAATCCAATGAGGATAAAATACTGCTCTTAGGATCATTTTTGGAATCCATCTGAATAATTACAAAATTTATTTATTTATTTATTTATTTTTAAAAAAAAAACAAATCCTCCAACAAACTGACGTACTAAGTCAATACCTGATTCCAACCTTCAACTTGTCTCGATCAACACAATAAAGAAGGGACTTCATGAACTTCTAAATTTTCAGCCTTCAAATCTGATTTCGTCCTTCAAGTTGAACGTAAATTGCATACTGGATGACGGATGGCGCACTTTGTCCCATCACATGGGTATAATGCAAAAGCGGGCCTTACACACCTTCGTTAAACACAATTTCATTCCTCATCACGTGCGGGTACAACAATCGGAAGAGATTAGGTTACATCAGCCCCAAATACGTTAAGGTTTCTCACTAGAGAGAATGAAAATTAACTAAATAAATAAATAAATAAATAAGAAAATAAGATAAAGAAGAGAGATCAAGAAGCAAAAAAGAATCAACATCGCTCTGATACCATGTTATTGATCTAGAATAAAGAAAGAATGGAAGAAGGAGAAGAGAGAGTGGAGAGCCTAAGCATCTTTTTTTTTTTTGTAAGTTTTTAATTCCTAAATATGCAAATATGTGTATTTTAGTATCTCCTAAAGTTTCACAGAAAAATCCCACCATATCCCTATATTCCCCCAATGTTTCCTTGAGTTAGCGATACATTTTTGAGTGTTAGCAATAGTATCAAAGATATCTATACATGTTTCTGTATCCTCAACCAGTGATACTTGTAACAATACCAATACTACGAACATTGTGTGTAACATATTTACTCCAACTTGAGGGGAAGTGTAGTCTGGATATTTGGGACTTTATATATGTATGTGGAGTCTTATTTATGAGGGCGTGTGGATTTTACTTTGGTGCTCCCTCTGGACACCATTCTTTTATTGTCATTAGGGTTAATAATATATCATTAGGGTGTGAGAGACAAGTCATTCTTGGCACAACCCTTTCCTCCCTTTTCTCTCAAAGACCTCCTCTTCTCCATGTGAAAAGTAACATGTAACATCTACTAAACGGTGCTAAACCTACAAATGGATTTGTCTAATTTATATCAAATGCTCATGTAACCAATAATGGAACTTCTTGTAAGTAATGCATTTTTACTGTTGTTGGGGAACTACAGAGAAAACAAAAGAAAAGCAATTAGAAGCAGGGAATAGAACATCAACCTATGATTCTTAATAACTCATATCAACAAAATTGGGTAATTATACATCATACTCTTCCCCTGAAATAACCAATGGAAGTGAGATGAATTGGCTTCCAAACCAGTAATTAAGTAGAAAGGGACTGAACAAAGGCTTCCGTGATATATTTGAGTGCTAAAAGACCTAACCAAAGTTCATGTGCTTATTAATCCAAGAAATATTGGCATAAGAAAGAAGCAATATGGTGAAAGTATGCACTTTTGGGGATGTAACTGCAAAAAATACACAGTTATAATGTGACAATATGCTGTAACCAAAAGCGGCAACATAGGTTCTTACATGCTTAGGTGCAAGCATATTTTGTGTAGGATATCTGGTTGTGAAAATGTCCCAATGTGGCATTGCAGTGTGCTCAAGTGCATGCATTTGCAAGTATTGACACAACTATGCATGTATGCATATCAATAGGCATACATTCCATCCTGTCCCTTAAATTAATACATAATTCTCATCTTAGAGCAGTTGGAGTTGAAACTGAAAGCTTAATATGCTTACATATTTACTTAAAGAAAAGAAAAGAAAAAATAAAAGAAAGAAAAAGCTATACCTTATTAGTTTGTCTACGGTACATGTTTTGATGTCCATGCCCAAAAAAGGTAGAAAGATACACTTCCCAATCCATAAACAAGGGAAACTGATTTAGGAATGAAAACCCAGCACTAGAGGCACCTTATGAAAGAAAATACAAAGCAAGATCTTTCTTCAGTACGGTCTCGAGCAAGGAGCCCACTTCATTTGAGAGGGGTTATGCAATGAATAGACCTTCACCTATTATTGGATATTCCATCGATTCACACTGATAATCACAACTAGAGCCCAATTCATCATACAAGTAGCTCTGAAGTTCAGCGACCGATGCAGTCGAATCGGCGCAGTCAAAAAATGCCAAGTTGTTCAGCTCGACATCCTCCAAACAACCAAAGCCTTGAAACGAACAGCGTCGCAAGTTCTCAGATGAAGAAGCCCCAAAAGGGCTATTTTTTAAGGTTAAGTTCTGAGGAAAATTCCGACTATTGATGCAGTTTCGATCAAGATCATGATGTTGGGTGCTTAAGAATGCACTCATGATGGGCAATTGCTTAAATCCTTGAGGTTTCACAATGTCATGCTCAAGTGGAAGAGAAAATGAGTCGATTGCACATGCTACTGGAGATACATTTCTAACATGGTTACTTTTGTAATCACTACACAGAGGTTTGACTTCAGATGAACCAGTTTTATCTCTGTCAGTAATGTAACTTCCTGCATTAGCAGATGGGGGGGTTTGTATGCACTCAATCTGAATGTGATGCTGTTGGGTAGGAAGCGGTAGCCGTGGGTAGCCTTCTTCTAAGGGAAGATAATGTTCATGGTCTCGTTTCGGATGTCGCATGAGTTGCATCACTGAAACTTCTCCATTCCCAGATGCTGAAACTTCTCCATTCCAAGACTGCTGCTGTGAAATAGCAGAACACGATGATGTATAGTCAGCATCTCGGACAATGCTGCTAAAAGACAGAACAGTGCCAACTTGTGGACCATCATTCACCTGCTGAGCTACTGGAACATCACAAGTCAAAGTTCTTTTGGCTTCTGTAACTGGCACAAAAGATACCATACTTTTCAAATGGCCTTCATTGATTTCTGGGACTGCATCTTGAACAAAGCTTTTATTACCAGAATACCCAAAGCTGTTGGCTGAATTATGCTGTTGTGCTATCGTCGAGCACTGAATCCCAACCTTTCCTGGAGTGTCCTTAGAACTGAGGTCTAACTGCTTACCACAAAGTGAACTGTTTGATTCACCTTGCTTTTGTAACCTACTCAAGTAGAGGCGATATTTCTGCACATGAAGATGCCTTTTCAAACACACAAGCCAGGAGTATGTGGTGAACATCGTGAGTTTGGATGCTCATTTGAATGGAATTAAATTTCAGTGAACCAAATATAGAAGAAACGACCACAGTGGAAGTGCCGCCCCCTTTTAAATTCAATATGATGACCAAATCCTTGGTTGAAATTCCATTGGTTTCAAGTTGGAACAGGAAAATTTTAATTTTGGGTTGGGGGCTCTATCCTCATTATGAATGGAGCAGAGCTAGCCCCAGTTTGGTCATTTCTAGTTTACTGAATTAAATCAACACAATTTGGTTCAGTTAACCGCCCAAAGCAGCCTAAGTCTATGAAATTGTGAATCTGGAGGACCTAAATCTGTTCACCAGTACTTGTATTTCTCTGTGATGGATATAGAAGGATGGAGTTCAAAATTCTAGTGGAAAAGATTGTCTCAGAACATCTCAGTTTTCCCTTCGTTCACTGAAACACTAGAATAAAATATCATCCACAACCTGAACAAGGATTGCGAGTGTGACTTAGTTCGAAATTATCCTTAATAGAGTAAAATGGACAGTTAATATTTCGACAAAAGTAAAAGTAGTTGATGAATTTGTTTTCTAAAGCATAGGATTTTTTTATTTTTATTTTTATTTTTTTTGTTTTATTTATTTTTATAAAGTGGGCAGAGCCACCATCTTTGTATTAAATGAACATAGTGTACTTTCTAAAGCATAGTTTAAAAACTCGAAAAAGTCGACTAACTCAATATCCAGTCAGGTCTGGTCGACTACTTGATTCAACTTGACCTGATATTTAATAATTAAATTATTAATAAGATTTTACTAATAATAGGTAGCTATACTAGTATGAGTATAAAAATAGGCAAACCTAATCACCAAAGTGGTGTTGGATTACTGGCAGACACTGTTGCCCAAGTGCTAGAGGTCATGATTTCGAATCCTGCCAACTGCAAATTATTATTATTTATTTGAAGACACATAAACTCGGCGAGACTCACTTCAAGTCATGCCAAGACGTATCAAGTTGACCAGTTAGGAGAGCTCTATCAGTTATATTCTAGAAGAGGGTTCAAGCAACACAAACTTCTATTATGGAGCTCAATGCGTTTTATCAAGTATGAATTGTTTTTTGCAGCTTGAGAGATTCCCTTCCTATCAAATTATTTGCTATAATAGTGATCCAATTACAAGCCCTTCGATCATATAGAATATAACAAGGAGAACTGGAAGGGCATATCCAACAAATGTTAATATCAAATGTTGAAAGTAAATTCTAACCATCAACCATAAGGAGCATAAACTTTAAAAGGCTATGGCAGCGGAATAGTGTCATCCTTTTTCCAAGATATATTCATAAAAAGAAAAGATCCAAGATCTAGAGCACTCATGGCTACATTACAAATATTGCATTCATAATAACAGCTCAGGTCATCATGAACCAGATTTAAAGGACACATACATGTTAAACTCTCAACTTCCCTATATCATTAGGCCTTAAGACATTAAGGCCTTGCCTTTTTAAAATTGTTATATATGATTTAACCACCAGTATTCCAGAAGTTCCTTGGTATGTGTTGTTCATAGATGAGCATTACAGAAATGAGGATATTGAGATAGTTCCACAGAAATAATAGAAAGGATAGAATCAGGTGCAGGCTTTGTGCAGCCCCAGTAGGAGATAAAATGAAAGGAGAAGCCCCAGTAGGAGATGAAATGAAGGGAGCATGTTTGAGATGGTTCAGCACATGTGCTACGGAAACCGGAAACCGTACGCAGACGCAATAAGGAGGGGAGAATGACAGAAGGACCTGGACTTGAATTGAAGGGTACCAAAACTTTATTAACAAGGGCATAGTTTTATTAACTAATGAAGCTGATGTTGGGTTAGGATGCACCATTCAGTTGAAATGAAAACAACTAGTTCAATAGGCGGACCTGACCAAATTGTAGTTGCCTTCGTATTCATATTAAGGGACTGGCTCCAAATTACAATTAAGTCACTTTTAGGCTGGACTTGAAAGTAATGTAATGTAACTGCAATTTGATGGCTATGAATACTAAAGTAACAACTAATTGGTCATTTCCATTGGCATTACAGAAAGTTTAACTAATTAAAAATACTGGAAGCTCAGTGTAGCATTACAAGTAAATATCTGGCATAAATAATTGGAGAGATGTGTCTACCTGCAAGTGGCTGGCAACATTTTCTCTGGTCAGCCAGGGAACATTCATCAAATCAAGTATTTTCTTAGGACCCACCTCTGCCAAAAGAAACCCACATCATGGCTCCATATTAGCATTATCATATTAAAGTGAAAATAGCACATGGAAAATACAATGTTCAATCAAGCAATTTGTTCAGCTCAAAAAACAGTAAATGTGGGACAGTTTTTGTTGCTCCATTCCAAACCATTCAAATGGTGGATGCCACAATCAAAGATACCAAAATGTCTCCCAACCAACAATCCTAACTGACCAACTTGGCCCATCTTTTACCAAATGGTGGATGTCATCATCGGAGATACCAAAAAGTCTCCCCAATTGATGATCCTAACTGGCCAACTTGGCCTATCTTTTACCAATTAATTGTCACCCATCAGCTCTCTTGTGCATTTGTGTGCCGCTAAATGTATGTGTATGATCTAATGTTGCCCATCCCATGTCTAGCAGATGAACAACTTAGATTGCCGAAAAATAAGCCCCACGTATACTATTGCTAGTTCGAGCAAAAGAATGTCATTTTTCTGGTTGAACATCATATACTAACTCAAATTGTATCTATAAATATCGACAGAAAATATCCCTGATTTAGAACTAAAAGAAGAATGAGATCAATGAAGAAGGAAGCTAAGCTTGCAAGCATCATTCCTTTCTATGAGCACAGTGGAAGATAATAAGTAAACAATCGAGTCTTCTGGTGAATACTCACTGTCAAATCCGATCTGATTTACAGCATCAACGAATTTCTGATGGAGATCCACAGTCCAAGCTACTCTAGCTTTCTTCACAGAACCAGGGTTATTAAAATCTTGGTCACCATACTCTTCATTTCCCATATCCTTTCTTTTCTTGGCACAATTTGGATCACTTCCATTTAGTAAGAGCTCGTCATCAAATTCATCCAATCCATTTTTCATCATCTGGGCACCTTCATTGCTACCGAGATCCTGATTTTCTATGTCTTTAACCACATGTATTTTCTTTCTAAAAACATGTTGCCATATATTTCTAAGTTCTTTCATTCGTACAGGCTTAAGAAGATAGTCACATGCTCCATGTTGAACCCCTTTCATTACCCTGCTTGTCTCGCCATCTACAGACATCACTGCACATATTCATAGAATGTATCTTGTCAATAGGAGCAATTCCATCAGATGGAGAAAAGATAGACATGGAGAAAAAGAAAAGAAAAGAAAATAGTTGAATGAGAAAGATGCAAAAAAATAATGGTGGAGAACTGACTGATTACAGGTAGATCCATCTCAAGTCCAACATGTTCAAGGAGCTTGAAACCATCCATGTCAGGCATGTTAACATCACTAATTACGATGTCAAACCTATTCTTTCTTTCCCGAAGCAGGTTCAGTGCATCTATTGCTAAACAGCATGTAGTCACTGCAATATGCGGAAACAACAAAAAAATATGAGGACTTTTGATGAATGTATATGTCCTCACAATTATGTTACACTTCTTCTGGCGAATTTATCCTGATATTATTTTTTTTTAGGAAAAAAAAAAAAAAAACAGCTGGGCCCTGCAGTTGCTGCATCAGCAAGTATCCTGTCATTTTGTGAAATGCATCCTCCAAACTCCCGCAATATCCAATAAATTGGAGAACAGCTATTACCTATTCTTCCATTGATCTGATTTTGGGGAAACCTTCACACAATGACACAGCTTCCCATGTGGCAACCATCGGTCCAGCTTTCTCTAGATAAAAATATAACTACAAGTTGTCACAAACAGAGGCTTAACTAAAGTAAACTGGAATCTGCAGTCCTATATGGAAGTGGGAAGAACTATGTTGCACGAATTCTTCTGAAAATGCAAAATACCCACGTTGGAAAGATTTAGATTCAGAAACTCCAGAAATTCTAACATGGAATTAATGGATTTTTATTTTATTTTATTTTTTGTTTATCTTTATCTAGATATCACAGATTGCAAATTTTGATTTGCCATAAGTTTTGTGCTTCACCTTTTCAATAGAAACAGTTTATATGGAAAATATTACACCATTCATTTAACCCATTATAGACCCATTAGAAGCATAATAACCAAAGCGTTATATAGAGGGAGAAACGTCATTAGTCCTTGCAAATTGTGGCATGTGTGCAAGATCCATGCCATTCATCAGGTGTGGACCATCTTGAAGATGACCTAAGCCAAAAGATAGTAAGTTCCACTCATCAGGTGGGTCATAAGTCTATGTTGAATAGACAATTGGTCTTTATTCTCAAACTCTGCATTTTTCTCATACACTTGTGGCCCACCAGATGACTAGACCAGCCTATTTTTGGGCCAGGTCTCATGATGAGCCCCACCCGATGAATGGCTTGGATCTTCAAGTGTTTCACGAGTATCCGATTCAACCCACTTCTTGTGAATCTCCTTCACATTTCTGCATTTAAAGATGGTAAGCCAGTGATAACAAATGCAGTGAAGATTCTCTTCAGGTAATTGACCTAACCCTGAAATGTCAATCATAATGAGTGTACAGATTCTATAAGGAAAGTCATACCAAGGTTGGACTACTATTCAATGAATATCCTCAAAGAAAAGGTTTTAATAAACATCATGCTGTTGAAACAGGTCATGATGTTAAGGAAAGTCAATCCTCCATCTTCCTTCTCATGGAAAACTATATCTTGGGCTGCTTCTCCATTATAATCAGTGGCTCTTTGTCCTGCTATTTTAAGAGCACTACGGGGTTAAGGCAAGGCAATTCTCTCTCTCTCTCTCTTTTTTCTTTTTCTTTTTCCCCTCAATTGTGACAGAGAAATTAAGTCAAATATTAGATAGGGCAGTGAATTTAACAAAACATGATGTTAAGGAAAGCGATCCTCTATTTCCTTTCTCATGGAAAACTATGTCTTCAACTGCTTTCTCCATTATCATCTACGGTTCTTCATCTAGCTATTATGCGCAATGCTTCCGTAGAGCAAATAAAGGTAACAAAGGATGCACTCAGATGCTTTGGAGTGGCATTTGAATGAAGGATTAATGCAGCAAAGAGCTCTGAAGGAGTAACTGTAAGTGATGAGGAGGTGCATTAGCTGGCCGATTGGATGGGGTATAGTCTTATAGAAGGGTGAATTTTCAGTTTCTCCATCTTTGTCTTCCCATGAAGGTAATTCAAAAGTGTTGTCATTTTTGGATTTGGTAGTATAGAGTTGAGAATGGATTGGCTAGGTGGAAGTGCAGACATCTCTCCTCCACCGGCGGAATTGTGCTCTCCCTAACTTGTGGGTGTATTTCACATCTTTGCTCAAGATCCCAGTAGCATTCAATAAAAAGTTTAGAGTGTATCCAAGAGATTTCCATGGAGGGGATAAGAGCAGCCACAAGTTCCATCACATAAACTAGAGGAAGGTGCAAAAACCAAAGGAGGGAAATCAGTATGCACAGAATTAAGGAGAAGAATTGCGCTCTCCTTGGAAAATGGTGGTAGAGAACTCGGAAGAACCCAATCTCTTTGCCTTTGGAGAAATGTTACTCTTAGAAGGTAAGACAAACTGGAAGAGGACGGTTCCAAGTCTTGGCAAATAGGTGTTAGGAATCAGAATGTCGGAATGTTTGAAGGGTAGGTAGAAAATTGGGTAACTCAGACATCGGAAAGAACAGGGACATTTCAAGCACAGTAGGCGATGTCATGAGAAGCAGCATGCGACTCTATGTGGGAGGAAGCAACAAGTTTCGGATTTGTGAGAAAATTTGATGGGGGAGTATTCTCTAGCCCACTCATTCCTGTCTTTGTTTAGGCTTTCTTTGATAATAACATCAGAGGTGATGAACTACTACAAGAGCATGAGGAACCATTTTGTGGAACATCAAATATCAATGCAATCTAAACAGTGGGGAAATTGATAGTGTTATGTTGTTGCTTAATGTTTTGAAAAGATGTGCTCATAGACAACATAATGTTGGATAAGAAAATATGGAAATGGACCGAAGCAGGGTTTTTTTTTTCCTTTTTTTTTTTTTTCCTAAAAATCATTTTGTAATGCTCTCAACTCTAGTGGAAGTGACAGTCCTTGAGCCAAAGGGGAAAATCTTTTCCAACTGAAAGTAGAAGCTTTTGCTTGGATGACAGTGGCCAATTGAACTCTTATGATCATTAACCTATGGAAGCAGAATATGGCGTATTTGTCTCTATTACGAAAATGAAGAAGTGGTAGATCACATCTTTATTCATTCATTTTTGCATAGAGAGATATGGAATCACTTTACTCTGGTTGGAATTTTGTAGGTGCTAATGGATTGGTCGGGGAGTTAATATAGGGGAGGTAGGAGGGTCCATTCTATCCAAGGGGAAATATTCTATGGAAAATGGTATCCTACACCATATATGTAAACATACACAGACACACACCCATCATCTTCTCCACATTTCATTTTTTTACATGATTCCCTCAGATCTAATATCTTTGTCACCGAATCAGAGATGAAGATTATAGTCCTCACTTCTCAAAGAAAAAGAAGGGGGGGAAAAAACAAACAAAACTATAGAGCCTAAAAAATGTACGGTTTCTTGAGAAATAGGATCTGATGCGTGGGGCCCATGGTTCATTCATCCAGACTAGTGATCAAATGGTATATGCACTATTGATAGGGGATGCCCAAATATATTCCAATATTTCCGTTTTTCTCATAACTGCCAATTTGTAGGCTACTGATTGAAGGATTAAAGTCTTCCAATCTAGGAGATTTTTGGGGCACAATTGAGCCCGTTGGATCATTCCTTTGGATTACAGAACTGTGGGCCCCACATGCACTTATGGAGAAGTTGTTTGATACTTAGGAATGGATATCATCCATACAAGTGCACATTCTACGCTTGCACTATCAGTTGGTTGGATTCGGACCATTGACTACACGTCATTTTTAGCCATTTATTGGACGACTACTATCCAAAGAGGATGCCCTAGTCCATCTGAGCTTGAGGGTGTTGTCCGTCTATGGTGGGGCCCATGATTTCTATGATTTGTGACAGGTGCATGTAGACAGCGTGGCATGATATATTTTAGGCTATTATGGATCGACCGACACAAATTACACGACCACTGAATCAAGGAGCTGAAACATAGAAATTGACAGCTTCCTCAAGTCAACCACACAACGGGAAGGCAAGCCAATTCACTTACCTGATTTTTGGTAGCTGGCGAACATGGTTTCGATCAAGCACATGAGCGAGCCCACACCTTTCTCTTCTCTTCCTCCTCTATTATGCATGCACACATGACACACTCTCTCTTCTCTTCCTCCTCTATTACACATGAAACTTTTCTCTCCTCCCTCTTTCTTTCTTTCTCCCCCCCCCCCAAAAAAAAAAAAAAAAAAAAAAAAACTTTTGCCGCATGACAGCACCCACTCTCTCATCTCTAATAAGAGAGGGAAAGAGGCAATGGGCAGTGGAGAGCCGAGAGCTCTCTACTTTGTGTGGGCCCCACTAGGGGTTGCCCCTCTCACCGAACCTTGTAGTGGGGAATATACCACTATAAGACCTGCTCTAACAAGATTGATTGAAATCGCATATGAAAAAGCAAGAAATGGAAAAGAGGGACCAATCGGGATTTTAATTTCTCTATACACGGGGTATCTATATGCCAAATGACCATCGCACTAGCGCACATCCTCCCATGCTCTCTACGGCCTTCCATGGACCCACATGACCACAATGGATGAAGATAACTCTCGGTCTATGATCGCTCTGCTAGCATTCACACTTATCCTCTTATTGAGTTCAAATAACAAATCTTTTGCAAATGTTCTTCGAACTTTTTTTGAAAATAAATTATTTATATACATACAATTATAAGAAACATCTTGAAAATCCCACAAAACTCAATAATGATGCGGCGGATACATCTCAAAGTGTGTAATCATGGTCCTAGGAATCCGGTGTCATCATATTTCCATGATCTATGTAATTCAAAATTGATGAAGCCGCTTTCCTAGTAGTACTTCCTTATCCAAATCAATCATGACCATCATACTATATGCTAAAGTAATGACACATGATGTCATCCTCCAATAGCAAAGGTGGGTAGTTGAGGGCACAGGGGTCACCTAAGAGACTAGCTTGCTCGCACAATGCATTGATCAGATTGAATTAGGTACCGGTAAATTTCTCTCATTTTAAGGGATTGACAACGATTGATTTGGATTCGATTGCTTGTCACTACATTAATTGAGAGAGCGTATTGGTTAATAGGAAAACACATTCGAGACATTTATTTAAATTTTATTCATGCGCAATCATCATCAATGGTCCAAATTGGCATCACTCAAACCAATTGATATGAGGGCAATATGGTCATTGTTAGTCCGGCCCTAAAGTTTTCACTCGATTGACCATAGTAAAAGCAATTAATGTTGAAAAGATAACAAAGGAATCCCTCCATGGCAATAGTCAAGTGACACCAACAACAAACTATTAAAATTATAGGCCATATTCAAATGTTGGTGTAGTACGTAGTAAATTTATATGTTTTATGATGTACAAGTGTTACGTTGTCATGGGCAAATGTCGCACAATGGTACACACATGTCATGGATATTATAAATGCATCGACCATTGCTGTCGGGGGCGTGGTGTGACTTATAAGGGTAATAAAAATTACATGAAAATCCATTTTAACATTTCCTCTCATCAGAATCACCCTAATATCACCGTCGGGCGCGTGCAAACAAAGTGATTCATTATATTTCGAGTTATTATAGATCGAGTGACACAATTACATGACGTCCGAATCGAGGACCCGAAAAAATAAAAATAAAATAAAATAAAATCGATAGCCCACTCAAGTCAACCACACAATAGGAAGACGAGCCAATTCACTTATCTGATTTACTGACAAAAATCGTAGCTGGTGAATGCAGTTTCGATCAAGCACGTAGGGGCCCCACCCCTTTCTCCTCCTCTTTTGCATTCGATCAAGCACGTAGGGGCCCCACCCCTTTCTCCTCCTCTTCCTCCTCTATTGCGCACACACACACACAACTCTCTCTCTCTCTCTCTCTCTCTCTCTAAATAAGAGATGGAGAGAAGCAGTGGGCAGTGGAGAGTTCATTGGCAGCCCTTTACTTTGCCACATGTGGGTTGGCCTCACTAGAGGTTGCCCCCTAACACGTGTCCAACACACATGTCCGACAATTTGGATTGAAGCAAGTGCTGGCACGGGTTACTGTGAGTGTGGATGCATACATATGGATCATCACACTCTTCAAGAATGTCTAGTGATTCCTCTTCCTCATCAAAGAATACCATCTTTGAGCACCGGAAAATTCGAAACTCAGGGTAAAAAAGAGCTCTTTTCATATACACCCCTCCCTTTTGTCTATACAAGAAAAAATACAATCTGTTGGAATTTGTAGATAACACCTTCCATTTTTATCGGTCCTGGAGAAATTCCCAATCCATCACTATTGTTAGATGGCAGATATCCACGTATTTACCCCTTGAGTTGGAAAAGTTACTTAATCTGACAGGGTGTGAAGGTTGATATACATGATGTCAGAAATGCACACAGGTTATGTTTGTAAATTAAATTAAACCAACCATACATATTTTCGGTACACCCATGGGGCAGAGATGGAATGAACATGCAAAAGATGCAGAGGATTCTATGCAGAAAATCTCAAGTGGGGCCCACCGGCTGAACGACCAAATCCCATGCGCAAATGCTACATGGGCTCCACTTTTCATCCATTCAAACCACCAATATATCATATCATGTACAAACAGTTACAAGGCTTTACTATATCATGTAAGGCATCTCATCTCTCTCAGGTGGGTATAATGGTAATTTAAACATGATAATAACTCAAAATTAACACCGTTTAGACATCCTCACGTCATCCATTCACGGAATTCAATCACTAGGTTTTATTTTTTTTCAAAAATACGAAAAAGGTCGGGTTTTATTTACAGAAACGAAAACGGGGGCGTTTTTTCTTATATAGATAAAAGGGAGGGGTGTATATGCAAAAGAAAAAAAAAAATCCAAAAAACGCAAAAGGAATGGTGCATCCAAACGGAGAGGAAGTGAAGGGATCAACGCTTTCGAGTTCGTCTCGAAAGCAGCAATCGTGATTCGGCCAATTTCCTTCCATGGATTTAGTTATTACAATTCAATCGGATAGTGCATCCAAACGCGATGGCTGAAGTTGGAGAAGGAGGGAGTACCTTCGTAAGAGCATTTCTTGAGCATCTTTTCGAGGATTTTGAGCCACGTGAGGTCGTCGTCGACCACCAAAACGCGGAGTCCCGCAGGAAAGGATTCAGTGGTTCGCGGTGATGGGAAGACTCCGGCGTTTTCAACCATTGCGACGGACGTTAACTGAAAACGAAAAAAGAAGAAGAAGAAGAAGAAGAAAAGAAGAAGAAGAAGAAGAGGGAGAGGGAGAGAGGGTCTCTTGATTTCGCTCCTCGACTCTCTCCTTTTATGTATGGTGCATGGCCCATTTTAAGTGGGAAGACTGGATGTTTTTTTTTTTTTTTAAAAAAACATAATAATAAAATAAAATTGATACACGACCCGAGAGTATACGCGGGTTTTAAATTCTTACAGGTGGGGCCGTGGTTCCGTAATCCAAGCCATTCCATCTTTTGGGTCTGATTACTCTTTTCACGTTCTGAGAATTCCAGCCGCCACACTCATGAAATTCTTTCTTTTTCTTTTTCTACGTACATCAGGGATGGCCGTCCAAAAAAGTGAAGGGCGCGTGGTTAGTTCATCCCATACCCTTTTTATGATTTGTCTCACAGTTAAAAGTGGGCATAGGATGTATGACCATTATCAACGGTAAGGATCCCAGACACTATTCCCCATACTGGGAGCAGATTAGGTGCGGCCCTGACCGTGGGGTCCACCTTAACGTATGTATTTTATATCCACGCCGTCCATCCGTTTTTCTAGATCATTTTAGTATAGAATCCTAAAAATGAAGCATATCCAAATCTCAGGTGGGTCACACTATAAGAAACAGTAGTGATTGACTATTAAAAAATTCTCGTGGGCCAATTTTTTCTGGATCAAGCTGATATTTTTCCCCTTAATCCATGTCTTTGTGACCTTATGAACAGTTTGGATGAAAAATAAACATTAACGTGGGCCCTAGAAAGTTTTCAAAGGTGGTCGTTCAATGACCACTGTTTCCTATGGTGTGGTCCATCTGAAATTTGGATCTATTTCATTTTGGGGATAGTGCCCTAAACTAAGCTGAAAAAACGTATGGACGGTGTGGATATGCAATACATACATCAAGGTGGGCCCCATGGTCAGGGCCTCACGTAATCCGCTCCTATTCAGAGAATTATGCATCAGGACCCTACAGATCCTCAATTGGAAATCGGATCATGTTTCGCTCGCGTGAGATATAGGTAACCAAATGTACTTACTTGGAGACTGTACGGTAGATCCAGGCCGATGATTGGATTTTACAGTTAATATGATGGAGGCCGTAATGACCGTAGAATGCGAGAAAGACTTCCTAGCTAGCCCTTGAATCAATGGCGTTCAGTTAGATGGGTCTATCAAGATATACAGCAACTGTCTATAAACATGGCGAGTGATTTGATGCCTATGATCTTTCACGGTGGGCCTATCAGATCAACAGTCTGGATCAAATATCCAATGGGCCACACTTACGAAGAATGGGCGCATGAGGACCATATACACGTTTGTGAGGATAGACCAAGGATTTAATTTGCCACCATTGACTAGAGGATCCTGAGCCTATCTCGACTGTCCAAACCATCATGGATGGCCTGATACTCACACGGACGGTCTGGATTGGCGTGCATGTACGATGACGCATGTGTTGTAGTCGTGGATGGTTTGCAATAAACTGTGAGAAACACACACTGAGTCCTAAAGAAAAGAGAGACGACAGACTGGAGTGAAGTGGAACTCCGAATATGGACAGCGCGCATGCGGCGCACGTTAGTGGTTTGTGCTTTCAACGTCGTCGCGTGTAGTATTTTATAATTTATAGTGTAAGTGGCTGCTCTGGTGAGGGTAACTTTGTGGAAATGGGAATCTGGGCATGAAAGCATGTTTCTATGGACTATCATCTCAACAACAACAATAATAATTAGTTGTAGTTGTTTTTTTATAATTACGGGTGTGTTGGTTGCACCAGAGCCGGTGAAATCCAGTAATATTATGATAATCCTCATTGTCATGATCGTATAGTTAAGGGTTTGCAATTCGATTGTGTTATGAGTGAAATGAGATGGTCATAAGTGTGAGGATAGTTTGGACATCTTTGCTCGCCTGTAGTCAATCAGCGTCAGCCACGACCAAGGAGCTCTTGAACAATTAGAAAGTAGTAATCTATTACTAAAAAAAGAGCTTATAGTTTTCGGGCTCGATCTCCAGAAGATGAAGTATCTTCGCTTCCATTATATGTCGAGCTCCTTCACAATCTCACCCATTTTCGAATTGTTGCTCAGAACAATTATTCGCAAAGTCTCCCAAGGTACAACTCAGCATAAGACAAGGCTCCGAGCTACTATACTCAAAGAACCCCTGCACCGTGCAATGAAGATGAAGAGGATGGTCATTCCTGATTTCGTATTGTATTCTACTAAGGAAGGGAGTTTGGCCTCGATGCTCGAACATGACACATAGAGGCAAGTAGATAACTCGATAATCTACTCACCAAGCCTAAGTACGACACATAAGAGAATTCAATGCGACAGATTACTCCCCAGAACGGTTATGTGGACCATCTCGGCTATTCGGTGTCGACCTCTACTACAAGTTTCTCCCAATTCTGACCACTCCGATCTTGTCAAGGAAGATCTACTTAGCATATCCGTCGAAGATCTTGAAAAATAATCGCGATACATTAAGGATACGATTCTTTTTACAATACGTACCTACTAAACAGGGAGATTGCCATCTACGTCACCACCCTTACTCACCTATAAATATGAGCATCCCTAATGGTGAAAGGTATGTACAATTCAACTTAGAGAACACACCCAAAACCCTTACATCCTACAAGACTTAGCTAGCTTGCCTGTTTGACTTTGACATCGGAGGGTCCCCTGTTGCAGCCAGGGTCTCTATCTTTGTCTTGTTTTGCAGGTCTTGAGTGGTCTAAGGAAGACGTTTAAATTTATGCATCAACAATTGAGATTGAAAGTTTTGAGTTTTAGCTTCGGGTTAAGTAAGGAGCGTCAGCCCAAGGTGAATAGTTTCTTAAACGGTCTAAGAATCAGGTACAAACCTGACCTGAAATACATAACCCAAATGCTAGACCCATCACTCTAAAAATTCACTAAGCACAAGCCTACATGACCGAGATTGGTAAGTTGTAATCAAGTAGAGCTCAGCTCAACCTGAATAAAAAGAACCTGACCTATTTAAAAGGGTTTCGACTTCATTTGGTCTCATTTTCTGACTAGAGCCCAACCGACTAGCAATGCAACATGGCTCAAACCCAGCTCAAAAACAACGGCTAGTGGACCTGTGTGCTGGTTGATCCCATTGCCTTCAAAGGTCTTAAGACTCAGATGAGTCCCATGCGACTGGATCAGACTCAACTTGGACTCGATCTCAGCCAAGTTTGATGGTTGCTACCTCTAGTTTTACCTAGGCTTGAGTCTGACTTGCAATAACTAAATTGGTTGGATTTGAACTTGCATCTTTCCAAAGCCCAATTGTTATTTATTTATTTATTTTAAATTTTTTAAAACACATTAGTAGACCTGGCCTGAGCCTAATTTGTGCTTCTTAGCTAATGGGCTGGACTTAGCTCATAGGAGAGTATATGTTGTTCATAACATTCTGAAATTTGAGAGGAAAATAATACATAATATTTTTGGACTGGTGAAAGTGATTCCATAGGAAAGTCTGTGTTATTGACTATTTTTGATGAGCTATACATTGATATTTCTATGATAAAATAGAATCTAAAGTGCTACAAAATCTAAACCCTTCATTACTCAAATGAAGAATTTCTATTATGATTATTATCATCATCATTATCATCATCTTCATCATCTTTGCATGACAAGAATATGATTGCTAGAATCTTTTAGCCAGCACAATCCTTTTATACCATAACCATGATGGAATTTGGCCAACGATTGGTGGGTAAGATCGCCTAAAAGTCACTCTTCTTACTTAAAAATATTATTGATCTATTCGAGTGTTTATTTTAACACATCTATATCAAATTGGTGGCTGGAAGATTTTTCATGATTTCAGTGTTTGGTACACACAAATGGAAATTACAAAATAATGGGTTTTTGGGTTTTTGAGGGTTGAAATGGATGATTGGGAATGTGGAATATCTAAGGGTAGCTTGTCCAATGGGGAATGTTTTTTTCAATATTCCTTAAAATATTGTTAGTGGGGGATGGAATGTTTATTTTCTTAATTTTTCCACTTCCAAAGCCATGAAATGATGGATGCTCAAATAATTTAAAGCATTTGATGTACTTAGAAATGAAATCTTTTTAATTTAATTTATTTTTATTTAATAACATGGGTTTATATATAACATTTGCCATAATTGGACAAAATTACAAAGCCCAACAACTCAGTCCCAACACTCCAAACACATCTTTTTTTAACCAAATTATAGGCAAGATTAACAATATTCCGTACTACATCTTTGCAAAGCCACTTCATTATAATATATTTCTATGACCAAGTCCTTTCATGGGGAATTTTCATCTTTAGAAAGGAAAAGGTCCCACGCCAGATGAAAGGATTCATGCATAGAAAGCTTGTCAAACAAGCACAAACGTCCTGTACTTGCTCAAGTTCTCATTAATAACATTGATATCTTCATCTTCTGATATTGTTAATCTCATGTATGAAATGACATTTATCTTAGTCTTCTCATGTTAATCTCCTTTATCAAATGACAGCCGATCTCAATATGTTTTGCATGGACGTACGAGTTCAAAGTAAAGGTTTCATGAGGGCTTGATTGTTTGGTGGGGTCAGGTCAATAAGGTTACCATACAACTATAAGCTTTTTTTTTAAAAAATAAAAATAAATAAATCTGGACAACCTAGTACCCTTTGGAAAAGGAAAGTATTTGATGAAAGTTAAAGGTAGTTCTTTGCCATCTGATCACGGTAAACCACGGAAGGTTGATTGAACTTAAAAGATGGATTTGAAGCTAGACTACTAGTATTTTAATTTTATTTTTTTTAACCACCATATCTAAAAAATTGCGGCTTGACGAAGGCCGTCTGAGTTGTGGGTGCCATCATGGATGGAACATATCCTCAAATATCATTTTGATTCCATATATAAAGTGTTGCCTTGTCTAACCCGCGATTCCATATTTACTATGGTGGTCCCTGTTGAGGCGGTGAAACATGCACGGTTTTTTCAGTTATCAAATGTATTTACATTGTACCTCTCCCTTCCTATTTGGTGTACGGTGACCTAATTTTCCTAGGCTTTTGACATATGAGCTCTCTCTCTCTCTCATGTATCTTTTCTCAAGAAAGGGAATTCATGTAAGAGGTGTTTGATTCTCTGCTTACTATTGTAAATATTGGTAAATAAATAAACATTATTTACTGTATAAAATACAGCCTGCTGCCCTTGTGAGTTGACGTTTGATAAGCTCTTATGCTAATATTGAGAATTTTTTAAAATCCCCATTGTGATGTATGAGTCCGATCCATCTATTTTAACAGCTCATTTTAGGGCATGATCCCAACATTGAGATAGATCCAAAGCGCAAGTGGACCACACCGCTACAAATAGGGGAGTTAATTGCCTACCAATAAAAACTTCTTGCAGGCCACAAAAGTTTTGGATCAAGCGTATATTTGTGTTTTCCCTTCATTCATGTCAGTGTGATCATATGAACAGGTTGGATCATAGAGACACACCATTGTTAGACCTATGGATGGTTTCACCTTTCAATGGTAGAAGTCATACTCCCCTATTTGCCATGGAGTGGTTCACTTGAGCGTATAATCATAATCATTTTTAGGCCCATACTCTAAAATAGGCTTTAAAACTAATGGACGATGTAGATTAGGGACATACATCACGATGGAATCCATAAATTAATTTTACTCATGCACGCTCCATTTTTTAAAAAGTCCATATGGAGAATTCAAGTGAAAATACAAGAGCTATTAACTCCTTTTCAAATTGAAACAAAATATTATGATTCTTTATTTACCATCATTTATGGTGGGGGTTTTTTAAAATAAAAAATAAAAAACCGTAGTTCATATTTATGCTAAAGTATTCCTTAGTATTTAATTTCTTGTATGGTGAAAGAGTTGGAGAGAGAGGTAAGCTTTGTACTCATGATTTTTTTTATTCTAATGAAGAAGAAAGGTCTGCATTGCTACTCCGTGGACATACATATACTGTTGAATCATACAAATTTTCATGCCTAACTTTTGGGTTTTTAGTTTGGCTCTTATATATATATATATATATATATATATATATATATATATATATATATATATATATATATATATATATATATATATATATTTTCTCTTATTTTCAGTAGTGAAGAAAAAAGCTCTATATTAATGCTTTATAATATACGAATATTATAGAACCACATAATTTTTTGTACCCCTTTATCTCTTCTTTTTCTCTTTGGCTTTTGAAATTTTAATTTAGTTCTTTTCTTTTGTTGTTTTGTGTTGCTTGATTGATTGTGTACAGATATTTTTTCGCAATAATGAATATCAGGGCCAAACGTTAATTAAGAACCTTTTAGCACAAGATTGGTATTGATGTTTTTGTCACAATTGTGTTTTAAATAGCTAGATTGAGCTCTACCAAATATAAGGTTATCAAGTTCAATGGATCCAATTACACATTGTGGAAATTGAGGATGAACACAATAATTCTAGAGGAAGGTTATGCAATTGTGATTGAATGTATAAATAAACAAATTTATTTTTATTTTTATTTTTATTTTTATAGAGATGAAAGATGAGGCTTTTGAGTAAAAAAATCGGTTAGCTATAGCAGATATTCTTCTTGTACTAGATAATTTTATTTTATTTAATGTAATCAATCAAACTACTATTAAATGTTTATACGAGAAATTGTGAAACTTATATGAAGGAAATCAATGTTAAATAATTTTTCTCTAATAACAGTTGTACAACTTGAAGATTATGGAAGGTTCATATTTATATAAATACTTGAATGAGTCTAGCACCATGACTAGTAAGCAGTTAATTTGAAAATTGATGATGAAGAAAAGATTGTAAATTTTTTGTTGAATACCAAATTTGTAAGATGGATTGATTACGAATCTTACTAATGATCTAAATCCCAATATTGAGTTGTGTCCATGTTGCTTACTGGAAGGTCCTGTAGAAAAATGCATGTAGGATCATATAATGATGCCATGACAATTAATGAAAGAGTGGGAGAGAAAGGTAAGCCTTATATTTCTTATATCTCTTATTTTTATAGGAGTTGTGCTTTATGAAACCAATGTGCCCAGTAATCCATTCATCACATAGATGTGATAGGGTTGACCTTAGCCATTAATCTTTATGACTATGGATCTTATTGGACAATATGATAATGCTTTAGATAATATCTGATGTTGCTTTAAACTTATATGATATGGGTTGTATAAGGAATTATTTATTTGGTCTTTGAGAACTTGAAATTAGACAAAATGGTTAATGACTAGGGAGAGTTGTATTCTATGGATCTTAGTGCCTTAATGAGCCATGACCGGAATAGATGCTTGGAACACATTTTTGGAGATCATTTTTTGAGATATATGGTCATCTTGTACTAGGGGACAGACTTGGGTCATGATGAAAAGGTGTCCACCATCGGGAGCCAACTTGGTGTCAGCTATGCCTTTACCCTTATCCTGCAAAGAAGTATGAGTCTATCATGGTTACATGATTCTGGTGTTGGAAATTTGGACACTTTCATTAGAGGATCGAGTTTATGTTAATAATTAGGGGGCTTATTAGCCTGAGCTGTGATCATGTGATTAAAGACTTAATGCTGCATGAAAGATGATCAATCTTTACACTTGAGGATTTATATGGGCCTTAGATCTTGATTGGGTAGCTTTTCCGTGCTTTACAAGACTTCCTAGATGCCATTGAAAGTGTATAATGCTAGGTATATCCATCTAGTTCATTGATTCTTATATGGGACAACATGGGATCCACTTAATTTATATAGAGATTTGTTTTAGGGTTAGATCTTATTAGATTAAAGATTCATTAAGTGATTTTATTGTTAGGTCTAACACTTAAAAGGTTTTTATTACCTTTAAAAATGTTTTCAACTGTTTAAGTTTCATTTTACCATTTAAAACTTATTTTTCCGCACTTAATGATAATCTGATGATCTGCCACTTGATTAGCATGAGATTGAGATATATGATAGATGGCATGAACATTAAGGATCAGGTTATGAGTATGTGAATATATAAGGTAGATTACGAACTTACATTATAGTAGGATATACTAAAATTCGTAAAGTGGAGGCACCATACCCAAGTGTTCCCATAAAACTTAAACTGCTTATTTAAGATCTATTGTAACAATGGAGTGTAGATTTTTCAGAGTGATCCTAAATGTCCCTCCCTTGAGCATCACTTTGTGGAGAGAGAGAGAGAGAGAGAGAGAGAGAGAGAGAGAGAGAGAGAGAGAGAGTGTGTGTGTGTGTGTGTGTGTGTGTGTGTGTGTTTTTATCTTCAATCTTCCATTTTCTTCTTCCACTTTATACTTGTGGTGTGGTCCACCTTTGTGGACGATTTGCGTCATCCTCGGTCCTTACTAGAGTATCAGACATTGATTCTCTCATCTCCTTCATTTTTAATAGAACTGGGATAGACTTTTTCAGTTAGAGGATTAATATCAAATTCACATTGAGTAAAAAGCGTCATGTGATCAAATCACATAGCTAGGTAAGATCTAAACCCTTAAATAAGGTATTTGATCTTTGTAGAAATCTGAATTTATCAGGCATTTTCGTGGAATCCTATGATTGATTTTATTATTATTATTATTATTATTATAATTTTTAATTTATATATATATTTTTTAAAGATTCACTTTATGTTGTGTATAAAACCCTAAAATCTGCCAAGAAATGGTATCAAAGTGGTCTCGTTTGCAATAATAGTTGGTTATTATTATTATTAATTTTTTGGTGATGTAATTAGATTTGCACTCATATTGTTCAAACAATAGAGCTCTAGATGAAGGTCGATTAGAAAAAGATCCAACCATTTCAGTTTCACTGTAATGCTGATGGTGCAAATTGAAAGGTGGGTTGTTTTAGGATAGGTGAGCTCATCCAAAATTTCATTAAATGTTTATATGATGAATGATTTATGTTTATGTGATTATTTATTTTCATGTTTATTACATGTTTAACCATTTAAAAGAGGCAGCATTTTTTATTCATTTTCATCTTGTAATTTTAAAAATTCTTTTATAATTGATGGATCTTATCATGTCTAGCATTCTAGACAGCACAGATTAGCCGGGACAATGATGTAAGGTGCAAATCTGGAGGATGAAGTTCAATCCGTACATAGATGATCGTGGACTCCATTTGGAAATCAGATATACATATGGAGTTCGTTTGGAAGCTTGCATGGAGAGGAGACGAATGAATGTTCATATTGTTTAATCAGTAGGCCAAGTGGGGCCCACTAGCTAGCAGCATTTCCCCACCCCTTGCTAGGCCGCTCGTACAACTTGGGAGTGAGAAGGGAGAGGGGTGAGTGTTATTTTTGAGGCGAAAAATTAGAAAATAAATCACTTAAAGATAGGCTTAAGGCGCGTTACGATGTCGCTATCTTTAAGGCAATATTCGTACCTTACTAGTGATTAAACCAATTTGCAAGAGGGTTACAGCAAATCCGCCTTCAGGATACAATAAGCCTCTTCTCCAAGACCGAAGAAATGTGGGTTTCGGCCTGCAAAACGGAAAAACCGCACCCCGAACATACTTTTACAGCGTAGACTTCTGTGCTGTTACAATTTACCCCCTGAAAACTGTTTGTAATTTACTGCCTGAAAAACTATTTGCAGTTTAGCACCTGAAAACTGTATTTTTCCAAAGAACATCCAAAAACGAAATTGGAGAAGAAGAAGAAGATGGAGAAGAGATTGTTGGAAATTGTGTATTCGGATTGACCCAGAGATGGGTTTATATAGAATCATAAGAGATGCTTAAGGCCCTTTTCATGAAAAGACATCATCTTCCCTTTTCATGAAAAGACATCTTCTTCCATGGTGTCTTTTCATCAATGGTGGTGTCTTTCCAACAATGACATCCCTTCATTTCAAATTCAAAAGATGCTTCCTTTACCAAGAGGCATCACCAACAATCACCAAAGTCACAACCCTTCTTATTCAATTTCTTTTCTTCTTATTTTGAAAAAACCCAACAGTGAGGTAACCGCCCTTCCTTCCTGCTCTCCCTCCCTCTTGTTTTCTTCCTCTTCTAAAAAACTAAAATTTTCTAAATCTACAAATTTAAAATCTTAGGAAATAAAAAATCTATTTATTATTATTTTTTTTAAAATGTATAGGTCCACATGTCCATATGCAATCCACATTATATATTCATTATATTTATCATGTGTACATGATGCTTGTGTCCAAAATTTTTGGCCCACCCTTAGCTTGCTGGGGATGGGCCCCACAACCTCTGGACCACTGGATTAGCATGTGAGGCCTATTAAAGGTGCATGCAATGGTCCATATCCAATCCTCATTGCGTCAGCAGATTTTGGGCTTGTTTTGGGCCAGATAAAATTCCATTTTGGGAAATATAATCAGGTTATGTTGTGGATTTGTATTGTTTGCATTGATGGTGTGCGAGTGTTTTTCTACAACAATCTGATCTAAAGTTTTCTTAAGAAGTATTGGCTTTCGAGTAATAAGGTACAATGATTTCTTTTCAAATTGTGTGGAGGAATGGACCTCAAAAGCCAATGGATGGTTGTAAAAGGAAATCCCCACTACCAACTTTCTTTTATTAAAATACTTATCGAAGAAAGGGGAAGCATGATTGGCAAAATAAAACACACAAGACTAGTATTTGTAAGTTATCTAAAGAGTGAGGAAGTTGCTTTGGATTAAAGTTAGATTGTGTTGCCGTCCTTTGCTCTACTGACACTTCATTTGAGAATGGTATAATATTTGCATATTGTGAAATAATTTGGATTAAAATAATGTTTAAATAATCCTAAAGTAAGAGCACAAGTGAATATAGCTTGTGGAGAATTGCCAATGAAAGGTCTTCAAGGAATATGCTAAAATAAAGAGTTCAATAGCACTTGATAAAGACTACCATATTCCTTGGTAACAATTCACTGTTTTACATTCCTTTTGATTGAGTGTAATAATTTTCTTATTATTATTTTTTTTAATTCAGCCGACCTGAATTCTCCAATTCCGTACTGGTGCAAATTAAAGAATGGACAGTCCGGATTTTATTTTTATTTTTACACACGCACACACGCCCCACACACTCACCTACGCCGTAGTGGAATTTCACCACCCATGGGTACTTGAACCCTTGACCGGGTGTTGCAACTCTTGAGAGTCTACCACCGGAGCAAGTGTAAGGACCCATGGACAATCCGGATTGATGATTGGCTGTCCATGTGTTAATTAAGAGCTTTTGGGGGCATTGCTGAAGTTCCCACCAAGGTGTGGATGTAAGCATTCGCTAAACATCGCAACTACCTTCAATAATTAGTTAAAATTGATTGAAGCAAATACAAACTAGTAGTAATAAAGCCCTCTCAACTAGTAAATTAGAATTCTTAACATAGAACACTGTAATAATGTTATAGAATAAACGTCTTATATTTATTTTCATTGCTCCCTCATGATATCATATCATTTTCTTAATAAAATAGGTTAGGAAGGTCATAATTAGCAGTTGAACAATCAATTTTCCCCAAATTCCATTCTCATGCTCTTCTCCAATAACAGGTTTTAATATAGTAATTGATCTGTATTGTCCATATTGAATGATTGCTGCCTATTATACTTGTAATGGTGTAATTAAATGCATTTATGGCTCATAAATATGCCAATATTTACACACCAATCCATTTTTCAAGTGGTAAACTGAGTGAAGATAACCTCATTTCAACACTGAGGTCTTTAGTATTGATTCCCAAGTGGGGTGTACTAACAATAGGGTGCTTACTATAACAAGCTAACCGAAAAGAAAAAAAAAAATGACAATATTTAAATTACATGATTTCTAGCTTATTTTTTGGAACTTTAGACAGGACCCCAAATTTTGGAAAATGACAAAAAATAATCCATGCACACCCATCAACATGAAGTGCTCGTCGTAGTAAAAGGCGGTTTGGCTTTTGACAATATTCAAAACATTGTATGTGGCTGGGCTACGATATTCAAAACATTGTGTGAAAGATAGATTTTGCTAGTTTGGCCCAATTCCCATATTCGAAGATACCCAAGTCGACAAAAAAAGAAAAGACTCTGGCTTTGTAGGCTTGAAGGCAAAGAGAAACATTCACGATTCTGGACCAAAAAAAAAAAAACATGATTGACATCTGCGCATTTTTAGCTTAAGCAATGTATATTCGACCAGCATTTCTAGTATATATATATATATATATATATATATATATATATATATATATATATATAAAATCTCTCTCTCGTTCCACTCAATACGACATGTATGTGCAAAAAAAGGAATCTGATTCAATTTAAAATTAGATTTTGATAACTTCAAATCCCTATAAACAATATCCGGTTCAATGGTTCAAATAGGCTTTAATGGTTAATCATCCTTTAGTAAAGCAATAATAAAAACATATATATAATTTTATAGTACGCGTTTCAGACACTTCAGTCTCCTGAAAAGTCCTGAAATGCCTTTTATTCACAGAATCTGGCATTTGATAAACTTGGTATGGCTTTATTCCTTTGATAATGCTCTCTCCATAATTAAGCACCAGCTAGCCGGTTGCATTAATGTGCTTTGTCCTTGTGCAACAAAAAGATGTAAAAGCATACATTAAGCATCTTCATTGCTCCACCACTAGGCTACATGTTTAGACTAGATATCCATCGCCATTTTCTTGCCCTCCATTATCTCCTTCCTATTATTACTATTCAACCTCTCATGACATCTTTTCTTGCTCTTGAGAACAACCCATTGTTGTGGCTTATATAATTTCTTGCCGTATTTGGATGCACCAATTACATCACTTGATAGGAATGTTACAGCTTGTAGTACAACATGACTGCTAATCTACTGCATGATATACAGCTTGTAGTTTTCTAGTTTCATTGTAAATCTTTTGGCCTTCAAAAGCCAAAAGAGGCCACTGTATTTGCAAACGTCCAGCCATCCTTTCTGTCTAATTGCTATGGGCCAGCCACACCTCACTTGGGTTCCACAGCCCATCCACTCTGCATTTTGCTTGCATTCATGCTCCGTACTCTTGGGCTTTCCAAATTGTGGGCCCCACTGTGGATGGATTATAGCTTGGAAATCGCATGGATTGGACAATCTTAGCCATCTATTTTTTTTTTTTTTTTTTTGTTAAGTTTGGTCCATTGACTATTTTATTGTTGATGGGCCGTTGCTCCAAAACCACACTAATCAGATGATCCTAGCTGTCCAGTTGGTGACTATCATGAGATAGATGATCAAGAGGAAAATAGTCAACATACCAAACTCAACAAGAAAAATAGATGGCTAAGGATCATCTGAAAAGTAATGTCCTTGATAAACTGGGATTTCTCAACCAATCTGATTTTGGGACTATGGCATTAGTGTTTCAAAATTTAGGCGGTTTAAACTTTAGAGCTTGCTAATTTAGGCCGTTTCACAAGAAGCTATGATCCATGCGGTCTACCAGTTTCGTTAAATAATTTTGGTGCTTGAGCCAAACAAACGAGAGAGATAAGTGGGGTAGATGGTAGGATATAATGGATATATTATATACCCACCAACACAACGCCTGCCCACCGTTGCAACAGTTAGGACCCACCATATATGATGGTGGAAGAAATTCACTTGGTCCACTAGTTTTGGTCCAATCAATCTAAGGTGTGAGCCTAATTAATGATGAGGTAGATTTAAAAATCAAGTTGGACAGACCTCCGGAAATAGTGGACATTGAATGCCCACCATTGAAGCAGCTATCACCTACCGTTGAAATAGTTGTGGTGCTGACCATGATGTTTTTGAAAAATCAACCCCATCCACCAAAATTTTCAAATGATTTTAAGGGTGGGCCAAAATTTGAGCAGATCCAAAATTCAAGTCGGCCACATAATTTGAAACAGTGGGTGTTAAACGCCTACCGTTGAAACACACACTCTGCTTTCTTGTTGAAAAAGTCATGTGGCCCATCACGATGTTTTCGAGAAATCCACCCATCTACTTTTAAACTCAGTTTAGGATGTGGACCCAAATATGAGGTAGATCCAACACTCAAGTGGGTCACACGACTTGCAACGGTATTGAACACCCATTTCTCAAAACAACATTAGCACACTATTGAAACTCATGTAACCCACGGTCATGTTGTTGAGAAATATCCACCCAGTCCACCTATTTTTCTAGCTCATTTTAGTCAATGGGGTCCAAATATGATGAAGAGCCAAAACTCAAGCTAGCCACATGGCTTGAAGCAGCGGCATTGACACACACATTGGAATGGAGGAGCTGAAAAAACTGCCCCACTGTGGTACTTTTGAGAAATCCACCCTGTCCACCATTAGGCCCAAATATGAGTCAAATCCAACACTCAAGTGGGCCATGCTACTTGAAATAGCAATATTAAATGCCAACCGCTAAAACTGTTAGTGCACTGATTTTTGCACTTGGTTTGTCAATTGCGTGAGTCGTTGTATCATGTAAAAGACAACACAAAACAATAATTTCCAATGAGTCTTCAATGACATCGATCGAGAGTCAGAACTGTCCAGCAATATTTGACATTTTGTTCCAATTTTCTCAATGGCATCGAATGACCTTCGATGACATCAAAGTATAAGTTCAATGACATCGAAACACCCCTTGATGACATTGATTGAGAGACAAAATAGTCCAACAAGAAATTGGATTTATTTATTTTTACTTTGTCGATGGCATTGAGGACACCTTCCATGACGTTGAATGATAAGTTCTATGACATCGAAGGACATACGATGATATCAGAAATGATCCAGATATGTCCGGAGACAAATCAACATAAATGTTTGGATTCATTGATGGCATCGAAATGAGCCGTTTTCTGCCCTTTATTATTATTATTATTATTATTATTATTATTATTATTATTATTATTATTATTTTTATTTTTATACTGTTGGAGCTTGAATTTTTTATAAAAGGCATCGGTTCTTGGGCATTTAGATGAGTTTTTAGAGCAATAGGAGGTAGGGTGATTTTATATTCATATCTCTCATCCCTAGCCTCTATTACATGGTGTTCTAAAAACTATTCATTAAGATTTACACTCATATGAGAATTTTATCCTCTATATTAAAGATGTGCTTGAACCCTTCCATTTTTTTTAGAGATTGGACTTAAGCATTTTAGGCATACCATTGTCCAAATCATCTAAAAGGCCCATTTAGTTGAATCCCTTAGCAAAAACTACTTCCCACTAGTTATAGGAGATTCAACTAACCTCCCATCACCTTTGTCACCTCGGAGGAGCATCATATGCAAGGTGGTTGATCGTAGAATTGAAGCCTTAGCAAAGCAGTGACACCATAATCGAGGGAGCATCAGGGAATTAATCGAAGAACAGAAGAGCGACGATCAAGCTACCCAAGAAGGTGCTATAAAAGAGGCTCAATCCGACAAGTAAGTTGTCAATTGTAAGAGACCAAGTTTACTCTCTCTCCTTGTATAGGATTGAGGGAAAGAGTTTGTAAACCCAAACTCGAGCTAGGTTCTTATGTAGGACCTTATCCTTTGTGTAAGGCCTAAAAACTTAGGTTCTTGTGTAGGATATTAGCTCTTGCGTAGGGCCTAAATCATCGGATTTTGTGTAGGACCTTGGCTCGAGAATAGAGCATAAATTTTCAGGTTCTTGTGTAGGACCTTGGATCGGGAGTAGAGCTTAAATTTCTAGGTTCTTGTGTAGGACCTTGGCTCGGGAGTAGAGCTTAAATTTTCAGGTTTTTGTGTAGGACCTTAGATCGGGAGTAGAGCCTAAATTTAGAGTCCTTGTATAGGGCTGTAAAGGTTAGAGGTAAACTTGATTTAAAACCTCCGCAACCTCATTTAAAACCTCCGATAGTGAAATCCGGTACACTCATGGGTTATGTGCGTCCGCCAAGAGTGGAGTTAGAAAGTAGTCGAATCACTATATATGAATGTGTTTGGGATTGTCATTTGCGCACTTGTTTAATTATACTTATAAATTTGAATGTTTAAATTTTATATGCATGATTAGATGAATGTTTAGTGATTGATAGTTAATACATCCCATACACACATATATACTATCGTAATATAGACCAGTTGCTTATTTACAAATCCTTTGCAGTCTATGTGATTGGACCCTCTATTGGCTTAAAAGCCTTAGAGTTAATATCGCCTTAGTTAGTTTAATTGTTAATTATTTTAATATAACACCTCGAAAATTAGCACCCGAGTACATAGACTCTGATCCCGAGTTTTGGATGTTAATATAAAAATATACACATGTGTCATCATTCAGATTCACATTCATAAAACACACAAATAATCAGGGTAGTGCATTTCAACCTAGCGGAACCAAAGCGAGGTAGAGATAGCAAGATCCAACAATATAGGGCTAACACCTAGAAGTTACGGTTCTAAAAGTGGTGACCACCCATGTAAGAATCATACAAATCACAACAATTGCAATAGGAATAAAAAAACAACTACCAAGTGGGAAGAAGCTAGGGATCTACTCGCCCCGAGCGCACCACCGACTGGTCCTATTCATGAGTTATTTGCATATGTCAAATAGGAGGTGTCAAACGCCAATATAGTGAAGAAATATCTCCAAGATTGTTACTTGAGACATTTTATTGATTAGCAGGTTCACGACAAATATAATTAATAAATATTATACACTCAAGCATGTTATCTTTAACGCACAACTACTAAACAAGTTACACATGTTACCAACACAATAGAGCACAAGTAATGATAGTATAATAAACAAACGGTTTCCTAATCTATTTGGTAATTATATTAATACGATGAGGAAATGATGCACGCTCCTCACAATCCAACACTCCCTCACAAGCGATTTCCACGCCTATTTCGCAAATGCTAACACTCCCTCACAAGCGACTGCAACGCCAAATCGCAACCTATCCTAGGATATACATGATTAGCCAAGTGTTTATTAGTCTCAGTTCATACAACAAGTTGGCGAAGCTAAGATAGTGTCATTATATCACGAATTATTATCTGAATCACATGGTTCGTTGCGTCATGTAGCGGCTCCTCACCATTGTCTCTTGATCTAAATTAAGGCGTCAATAAGGTATGAGTCGTCACCTAATACCGAGTATAAAACATCAATTAGAGGTTCGGGTCAATATAAAGGAAAGGGCTCGTCACCCAATTCTATTCACGCCTGATCGTTCAAACAATACTTTGGCATGGAACCATTGGCTGAGTAATTTGACGGGGGCCATTTAAATAACATACTATCACCTCTATCAGTACTTAATGTCACTATGGGGAGGCTCGTCACCTCAGCATAGGCTGACAGCTCGAACAAAGTGTCTCATACCACCATGCTTAGTTCATGAGTCTTTGGGGATTGTAACGCACTAATGGTTATGAGTAAATTAAATCAATGTTAATGGTGGTATCCAAGATTCTATTGAAAGTTATACAATTACCAAGCACAAAAATGATCGAGCTTGCATTAGACTGATACGATCGACTACTGAGGACCCCAGATAAACCGGCATTGGGTGCAAAGCATCTCGTGTAGTTCCAACTACTACCAATCGTTCGTGTTCAACTCCGGTCAGTCGTATGAGCCTAGGATAGCCTCCTTAAAGTGGCCTATCCACATATTTAGATAATTTGTGAAGCTTGATCCATCGCAACAACACAATTCAATCATCCTAGTATTTATAAGCATTCAATATTCAAGAATTTTATAATATTAAGAGTTTCATGTCATTCAAGCATTTCGTCAAACATGTTATCAATCAAACAATAAATAAATATATTTAATTATTCTAAAATGACAAGTAGAAGCTTGGGGGTAGATCTTCACCTTAAAGTCAAAATCCTTGACTCGGATGTGGCCATAGCATCAGAAATTTGGGAAAAACGCTCCAAACCTAAATTAAAGTATAAGACTATCATTAATGACGTGGATTTAGTCTTAATTAAATATTAAACAATGAATTATGGCTTAATTAACTCAATTAGAATAATCTCTCAACTCGGTTCGACGAATCGGGACCCGAAATCGGAGCACAACTGAAATTCTAATAGTGTCGAGCTCGATTACGCCTCCCACGAGAGTATGTATCGCTCTAATCAATAATTGTGACTTAAAACCCTAACATTAGGGTTTACGAGAATTGACAGAAACAAATAAAGGGGTTCGTAACCCTAATGGCTCAAAATGAAAGAAATAAAAGAAAGAGATGAAAAGACACGTAGGAAACCTCTTACATAGCAAGGGAGTGGAGAATGCAACCCAAAATCTTTGGATTTCATCTGTGGAAGACATGAGACCAGGAATAAAGATGAGGTTTTGTATGAATCCGTCAAGCATGGGGATTAGATGGTGTGATCCGGCACCGGACCCCACAATTTCTCCCATTTCTCTCTTCATCTTTCTCTCCTTACCTTTGGAAAAAATCGTATGGGAGAAGAGGTTGTGCAAATGAGGTTCTTTTATAGAGCCAAAATTGATGAAAATGACCCCAATGGCTCTTTATTCAATATACTAACCTCGGAGGGAGTTGTTTCCAACCAATGGGACCCACCGGGAGGTGTACGGGTCAATCCAAGCCATGAGATAGGTGTCCCACTAGGCGATTTATGTTTGGACACAACCATTCGATGATCGGACATGTCGATCAACCAGAAAGGCCCTAATCTAGATCGATGGTCACTGAGCATCAATCGGGTCTGCAACTATACGGATTTGTGTAGGACATTAATCTAAGTTGTTATCCTAAATTTAGTCACAATCTAACGGTCTGAAAGCCACAACTTCAAGAAAGAGCAGAGAGCCCAATTCACTTAAATTTCAGATTTCTGCTTAGGGCATTTGCATATCCCAAGTACTCGACCTTTGGTCTAAGTTGAGCATTTATAGGCACTTTCTTGCTTCGCTACCCACGTTGGATGTCAAGCCCACTAAGACGAACATCTTTCTATAGTCTCGGGTTTAGCAGCCTACTAACGAGTAGTCTAGAGTTTGTTTGGATAATCAAGTCATTTTCAGAATGAAATGGGTCACGATATTTTTCATGCACGATGATTGGAGTTTTGATTAGCTAAATTCATAGTTTGGCTTATTTGCAATTAGTGAAATCGTAACTCGCCTCTAATCACCCTAATAAAGGATAATAATTCAACTATACTTGAAGTTATCCGAATTGGTAAAATATAATAAAAAAATAGAAAATATTAATTTAATTAAATAGGATGATTCATACTATGATTAGAAGTAATTCCTAAGAAAACATCGAATACAAAAACTCTAAGATGAAAAAGATATACGCGGTTCATCGGCAACGTGTAGTTGTAGAAATTTTCAGTTTCAATGGGTTTATTTCATATAATAATTTTGGTACTTTTAATTATTTTATTATTTTTTTAGTAGTTCATCATCAATTCTGCTTTATCTCTACCAAAATTTATTACATTTCAATTATAGAAAAATTTTAAAAATTCTAAGAGTACAAGCTGCCTGAAACTAATGATTTTAGTACAATTTCCAAAAAGTCCTAAAATTAACATCATTTAAGTTATATTTTTATTATTTATTTATTTTTTCATGAAATTAAACGCATCAAGCTTCAATCTGGTTTTTGAATCACCTCAATCGGAGTTGTAGAAAACTAGATATGACTTTTTGAAGTTAGTACATTGAAACTATCAAAATTTGAACATGCAGAATATTGCTGAATAAAGTTACTCGGTTGCACCAAGTCCCCACTAGGTGGAACCAAACCATGTTATCCATATTTACTCGGTTGCTCGATGTTTACTTGGTGCAACCGTGTAGTGCTGCCCCAGTTGTTGCCCCAGTTTGCTCGGTGCAACCGAGTTCCACTCCGTGTAATCGAACCTTGTTGTCCATATTCTTCAAAATTCTCAAATTTCACTTACTCGGGCGGTTTTGGTGGATCCAAAGTAATTCCTTTTTGGTCCCAAACATGTGTGAATACACACACGAACATGCACTCTAGTATCGATAAATTAAAGATAATGTCCAAGGACGTCCAATTCCCAACTGGCAAAAAATCCGGGGCATTACATTTAAGTTAGGCAATTTGATTTTAAATAGACATAATTTTTAAAATGTCCTAATCACCCCCCCCCCCTCTAAGACATAGCCCTCATTCCTTAGCTTCACCAAGCTTCCGTAAGTGCAGTCGTGGTAATCCCATTATGCCATAGACAAAATTTCAATTGGTATTAAAGCGGGTAGATCTCGAAGGGCTTAACTGCCTCGAGTTGATTCAAGGAGCTTAAGAATATCGTCTAACCAAGAGGGAAATGCTATTACAAGACCGCCATACTTTGACCTATCTAACTATGCATATTGGAAGGCTAGGATGAGGGTCTTTCTAATGTCTTTTGACCATATGGTTTGGGTTATCATCGAATAAGGATGGACGATGCCCATAGAACAAGTCGTGATTGATGGTAGAACTATTAGCGTTCCCAAAGATAAATCCAAATGGAGTGTCAACGAGAGAGCATGATATATCTATAATTCTAAAGCTCTCAAGGTTATTTATTGTGTTGTTTCCCTCGAAGAATTTAAATGCATATGCACTTGTGAAACGAAAAAGGAAGCGTGTGACATCTTAGAAGTCACCTACAAAGGAACCGACATAATAAAAAGATCAAAGTTTCAGCTATTAATGACCTAATTTGAAAACTTTACGATGAAATATTCTGAAACTTTCATTGAATTCTATGCTAAACTGAATGATATTTACAATTTCGTGTGGTGTTTAGGAGAGAGGATTCTGGAAAGACGTATATGTAGGAAAATACTTAGATCCCTACTGGATAGATTCACTCACAAGATAACCTCAATAGAAGAGTGTAGGAATATAAATGGAATAAAAGTAGAAGAACTTATAGATTCCCTACAAACGTTTGAACTACACTTTAAGTCCCCCTCTAAAGGAAAGAAATTAATCATCATCAAAACATCTTATACGCTTTCACATAAACATAAAGAAATTAAATTAGAAAGTGATAGTGATGATGAGGATGGAGAGGAATTGTCACAAACATTTAAGAAATTTCTCAAATTTACTAAAGGTAATAGTTGTGACAAGAATGATAAGAAGGTGGACAAACATAAAGGAAAATTTGTCAAACCACCAAAACTAGTCCAATGTTACAACTGTGAAAATTATGGACATTTTGCCCTCGAATGCCTTAGAAAAATAAAATCTGAAGGCAAGACAATGACGACAACATGGGATGATATAGAGGAGTCCGAATCCACTTCAGATGACTCCTCTAGTGTGGAAAACTTGAGTCACATGCGTATCTTATCGACTCACATCACACCATCCCTCTCTAAAAATTTGGGAGACCATAACTCTACAAGAAGGTGACCTTAGAAGGTCCTTTTGGGCTGAAATGGTAAAATAAGATGATATAGCCTCTTATATGAGCTCAATTGATGAATCCGAGGATCAAGCTTCACATATGAGCATATTATAAAATTTGAGGATTTCAGCATCTTGTATGAGCATATAGTTAAATTAGAGGACTCAAGCATCATATTGTGCTTATTTGTAAAATCTGAGGATTTAGCCTCATTTGTATCGATAATTTAAGCTTTAAAGTTGTTGAACTAAATATCGCATGTTTATAGCTTAGATAATCATTGGTCATTCCTTTTTTTGTGAGTATTCTATTTAAATGACCTTAATAAGCATGCTCCATGATTTTCATGATAATATGCATCCCGATCATATGTTAGTATGAGTTCTTTAAATGGTAAATCTATGACTTGTAAAGTTGTTTTCTATATGATCTTTATTAGCATATCTATTGGAACTAAATCTTTGTCAAATATTGACAAAAAGGGAAAGAAAGATCAAGTCCCACTAAAACAATGCATTCTCTTATGTAGGGTTTATTTGTTGTTATTGCAGGTTTGATCGGGGAAGAAATTGTGGGGGAGCAATGCAACTGTTACATGTCTTAGTGTATCGGGTTGTAAATATTTTATATTTGACATGTAATGTAACGCCCTGAAAATCGACCCCCGAGTACATAGACTCTGATCTTTAGTTATCGGGTGTTAACTTAAAAAAATGCGCATGTGTATTCATTCAGATTCACATTCATTTCATATAAAAATAATCAGAGTAACGTAATTTAGCTTAGCGGATTTAAAGCGATGTAGAGATAATGAAAAATTTAGAAATATAGGGCTAATAGTAAAAAATATAATTCTAATAATGGTGGTCGCCCAAAATGAAGATTATAAAACCCACAATATACATACTCAAGACGGTTAAAGTATAAAGCTTTTAGTTTACGCCAAATTCTCCAAAACATAACAGCGGTGGCATAAGCCGATCTAAGCATACCCATCTGAGGTCTCACTAGTACTTGCATCGATCATATGCCTGGTTGGTATTTTAAAACACCCTCCCAGGTGTGAGTGAGTAGCTAACTCAGTGATTTCATTAGTTCTAAGTTACACATGTTATCAATCCAATCAACGTAGGTAATGATAAAATAAGGAATCAAACATTTCCTAAATATTCTTGTTAAATGCATGAATGAGATTATGTAATGATGCATGCACTTTTGAATCCAACACTCCCTCACAAGCCACTTAAACGCCTATTTCACAAATGCTAACACTCCCTCACAAGCGACTTTAATGCTAAATTGCAAAATTATATTTAATGTGATACAGTGAATATGTATGTTAGCCGGGTAATTATTAAGTTCTATTCATTCATCATATTGATGAATCTAAGATACCGATGTTATATCATGAGTCCTTATTCGAATCACGTGGCTCGTTATGGCACGTAATAAGTCCTCACTAGTATCCCTTAATCCAAATTTAGGTACCATCCGTTTATCTCATAAATTAATTATAAAAGTACAGCATGATACCCAAAGGTATAAGGATCAACTCGGTATGAGTTGTCTCCCAAACATCGAGTATGATCACTCAATTCCAAGGTGTGGGGTCACATGAAACTGATCATCACAAAGAAAGGGCTCGTCACCCAATTCCATTCATACCTGAGTTGTTCGAACGGTACTCTAGCATAGAACCATCGGCCGAGTAATTTAACAAGGGCTGTTCGAACAACAATCTCTCACTTCCATCAGTATTCATTGGTCACTATGGGGAGGCTCATCACTCCATCATAGGCTAATAGCTCGGATACAGTATCCCATACTACCATGCCCGACTCATGAGTTTTAGTGGGATCGTATCGCACTAACGATTATGAATGTACTCATCCACTGGGAACGGGGTATCATAGATTTAATTTAATCATGTCATACATTGTGAACATACATGATCAGTCAGCTAGTGGACTAATTTCATTGACCTGGGAGAACTTCGGCGCAACCTGCATTAGGTGCAAGCATTTCGTATAGTCTAGCTACTGTCGGTCGTCCATGTTTGGCATGGGTCAATTGAACAAGCCTGGGGTGGCTGACTTAACTCGGGCCACCCCTTGATTTAGGCAATTTATCGACTGACCCAATATCGTAGAAATCCTAAGTATCGCTATGAACTAAGTACTACATCATGCAATTATAACATACATTCTACTACACAATGACCTAGACATTTCATTGAACATGTAAACATCCACATGGTACTGCATCCACTAAAGTATTAAATCAAACATATGAGCATTTATAAGGTAACATAACCACCTAAGCGTTTAATCAAGCATGTGAGCATCGATAAAGCAACACATTGCACAACTTAGACATTTCATCAAACATGTGAGCATCCATATCCAACCAATAACATATATTATAGTAAAACCAAAATGTTAATATTTTAGCATGCAAAAATTCATCTACAAGCAAATAGTCATTAATTGAGACCCTCAAGGGTCGATAAATGATAACCTAGAGATAATAGTCCGCACCCTGTGACGATTCGCTTGATCCATGATGCTCCTCGGGTTAGAGTTTTATAGAAAATTGTTGAAAAACTTAAACAAGCATACAAGCTTGTAAGATTAAGAAAAAATAATTATAGAAAATCCTAAATTACAAGTAAGATTCAACACTTACCTTCATTTATTGTTGAAAAAGCTCCGACGATGGCTCTTGTTACAGCGAGACGGCTAAAGAGGGGATGAGAGGGTGGAGGTGCACCAACACCCACACCCCAAGCTATCTCTCCTCATTTATTCTTTTTTTTTTTTCTCCCTTTCTCCCTTTTTCTCTTGTTGAAATTCGTATAAGAGGAGGGGGGTCCCTTATGAAGGTTTTATATACTGCCATAAGTGGTGCAAATGGCCCTAAGGGCTATATTTTCATTATACTAGCCCTATGGGATGATGTTTCTAACCTTTGGGGCTTACTATGGGGTGCAGGGGTTGATATACACTGTATGATAGTTAGCCCTAATGATGATTTATGTATGAGTACGATCGGTCAGCCCACCATTTGAATGTGCTGATCGATGAGTATGACAAGAAGACTGTTCGATGGTCACCGATCGGGGCCGCGACTATACGAATATGTGTGGGGAAATATTCTTAACTCACACCTTGAGTTTGGTTGAAACCCAACAGTTAGAAAGTCGCAACTTCGCAAAATAGTAGAGGGACTAGTTCACTTAAACTCTAAGTTTTCACCTAAGGCATTCACACATTTCATGCACTTGGCTTGCGGGTCCAAGTTGTGCAATCCAAGATGTGGCTGTAGCTTGATCTTCCGCGATGGACATCGAGCCCACTAAGAAGAACGTCATTCTATAGTCTCAGGTTTAGTGGTCCACTAATAAACAGCTTAGAGTTTGTTTAGATAATCAAGGCATTTCTGGAATGAATTTGATAGTGAGATTTCTTGTACGCAATGATTAGGGTTTGGATTAGGTAAGTTCCTAGTGGGGCATATTTGCAACTAGCGAAAATGATGATTCAATTATAATCACCCTAAATCATCAGTTCTTAGGTTAAAAGGATACTGGTTCAGTTTGGTTTGTTAATTAAGATATTACCACTAGTTATCTCAGATTTTAATAGGTCTTTATTTAGTTGTGGTTATCTTGATTAGTTAGTGATAGGTCAGCTAGATTTGGGCTCTATGTGAGTAAATCATATGGCCAAACTCAATGTTTAAGTGATTGACTGGATTTGTTGACTTCCTATGATTGATTAATCATATTTGTGCATTTCTTTATTGGTACCACCCGCATATAGGCTCACTTTGAGCATTAAGGGTCAGTCAGTGATAGTGTAAGCTAATTATAGTGAAAAATTTTCAAGGGTTTTTAGAAATCTAAAACAACGAAAATTCAGGATGTTACAATCTACCCCCCTTAAAAACAATTTCGTTCCCAAAATTGCCTAATATCAACATGTAAGACATTCTAATTTCGTACGCATAAGTTTTTGTTGATTTCACGTTTATATACTTGTTATGGCGTATATTAAGTACACGAGCCTAGCTTATTATAGTCTACCCTCCTTAAAAGTTTTCGCCTTTAAGGTTTGAGAACAGGCGTCAAAATTTCTAGCATTATTAGAACAATTTCTAAAAAGACACAAAGTTCTAAAACTCAAATATAAAAAAGATACATCCGGTCCATCGGCAACTCGAAGTTGCAAAATTTTTTCGTTCCAACACGTCTATTGTTTGTAACATCTTTGTCACTTTTAGTTACTAAACTATTTTTATAAATTTTCTAGTAATCTATTATTAAGCTTACTTTAATATCACAAAATTCGGTTTCATTTGAAGTTCTAGAAAAATTATAAAAAATTTGGAAGTACCAGTTGTGCAAAACCGACGATTTTTTGTATGATTGAAAAACGTCTCTATTTCTTGTACTTTTGGTAACTGAATTATTAAAATTTTTTTTATAATAGTTTATCATTACGTTTGAACTCATCCTAAAAAATTTTCTTCCATTTGGAGTTGTAGAAAAAAAATATTGAAATTCTATAAGTAATAACTATCTGAAATTATTTATTTTTATATAAAAGTACACTCATCAAGCTTCCATTTAGCTTTTGAATCACCTCAATCGGAGTTGTATTGAAGGAAATGTGAATTTTTGAAGTTAGCGAGAAAAATAGAATTTTTTCAAAAATTTTCGACGATGGGGCTGACCATATGGCGGTGGAGCCATCGCTCCCTGCCACTCCAATTGTGGCACCATTGATGGTCTGACGATGTGCCACTACTCTGGTGGTGGCACCATCACCGTATGGCAGATTCCGGCGGTGGCGCCGCTGATTTATTTATTTATTTATTATTTTTTTTATAAAAGATTTTTTTCCACCTTTTTCTCTACTACATATATATGTATATATAAGCATATAAGTAATTTTTTTCTCTCTTTGTTTCTTTCTTTCTTGATTTGTAACGCCCTGAAAATCGGGGGTCGAGCAAAGCTCAGATCCCAAGTTCCAACGCATCACTTATGCAACATAGATAATGATGATTATGATGAGAGCATTGAAAGATGCATGAGATTATACCAAAACAGTATATCATACTCCAGAGACAGTTAAATTTGCAAGCGGAAGACTGTGATAGATATATAAAATATATAAACTGTGGTGAGTCTCCAGATTGTGATAATGTTACCAGGATAATTTATTACAAGTACAATTCTAAAATATACTAAATGCGTAGGGTTCTCTAGTTAACATTCCTGTAACCTCGTCGATCAAGACACGACTCACATGAAGCCGCCAGAATACAACACGTACAAGAAGGCATCCTCATCGTCGCAAAAGTCCTGCTCTGCCTCATAAGCATCGCCATCACCTGCGGCTACAACAGGGTCTGGTTGGTGTGTACAACACTGTCCCGTAACATGGGAGTGAGTGATCAACTCAGTGGAACAATAAAGCATAGGTTAACATGTTATCAATTCAGTTAAGCAGTAATGATAAAGCAATACAATCAACATTCCTAAGTACTGTAATTAATGCAAGGATGAGATGCAATTATGATGCATGCCCTCGCCAACATACTCCCTCGTGTGACACCATCTTATGTCCGCGGCATGCTGTCACCCTCAGTGCTCCACATCTTCCAGGCACATGCAAAGTGATGATGAGCATGATTATCGAGTTGTTATTAGTCCATTTTAAACAGCATTATTGGGAAACTAAGGTACCTTCCTTATATCATTCCCAAACAATGATCCATTCTAGGGTCGTCAGTCCTAAACAATCTCATACGATGGTGTGTTTCTAGGTCGCTGCAAGGGCTGCCAGGGCTGTTACATGGAATCGTTACACCACTCCCCCATCACCTTCTCAATATAGGCCTAGTTTATACTCTGTTTACTGTGGGAAGGCTCGTCGCCTCTCCGCAGATTCAGAGTATGCTCGAGGTCACTACACCGGAATAGTCGTACGCTGTGGCTATTACACACGAATCGTTACACCACTCCCCCATCACCCATCAAAGCAGTGTAGGCCGACAGCTCGAATATAGTATCCCATACCACCGTATTCGGCTCATGAGTCTAGTTGCTTATTGGTCACTATGGGGAGGCACATGGCCCCAGCGTAGGCCGACAGCTTGACTATGGTGTCCCATACCATTATGCCCGGCTCATGAGTCTTAGCGGATTGAGGTACCAAGGTTAACGGGGTTGCATTGGTAAGTTCGGTACCTTAAGTTCAAGCAGTAGCGTCCAAACATGGTAAACATACATTAGACAAATCGGGTTACTTGATGAGCTCGGCTAGCTCAAGCGCATGACAAGTTGAACGACATGAAATGCATAAGCACTTCGCGTGGCCAACCACTATCGTCAACTGAAGTACGACTCGAGTTCGTCGAAAATATCTCACGTGGCGAATGAATCTCAGCCACGAATTCAATCCCATTACCGATTGCCTAGACTATACAATAGCCCCAATTATATTCAAGTACAGAGAGTCAAAGCAGTAATGGATCACGATTTCACTCATACAATCAAATATCCAATATGGTCCGCTTAGGGCTGCCAGGGCTGTTGCACGGAATCGTTACACCACTCCCCCATCACCCTTCACGGATTTTATGAAATACAACTTAAACATGTGAAGTAGTCAGAGCAGAATTAAATAAACAAGTAATTCAAACATATCAACAAGCATGTTATAAAACATAATGCAAATAGGAAATCCAAACACATACGTTTCATAAACAGTAAGTGATTAAACTAAACAACTTACATGAGGGAAATCATACACATCACTAAGGTAGTTGAGAATCCTATCTCAACACCTACTCAAGGCACTACTAGATTAAGTACACATCTGTACGAGCATTTTCACAAACACTTAGACTACACATTCCAACATACCTATAATATACTAGTTAAAACACAAGTCGTAGCGAATCCTTTCACAAAGGATTGCCACATGAACCACAATCATGCATTCACGACCAATAGTCATGACATGCATAAATCATAGTTCCATATTCATTCGAACATTTTTATAAACACTTAGAATATACTCTTTTAACACACATAACGTATACTAGCAAAAACATGTATTAGGGCGAATCCTTTCGCCGAGTGAGTATTATAAATATATATAGCATGTTCATACAGTAATTAATCATGGCTAACATAATTTTAAAATTTGTACGTATACGGTATTTTCTACAAATACGAGGAATACAGTATATTCAACATAGTTTATGTATAACCAAAAAATGAAACGGACAGCACTTTGTACATGTGCAATTGCATACAGATCATGAATCTATCATTATCTGACATTAAAAGTGTTGAAAACCATAACCTATACATCTAAAGTCCACACTTTTTGTCGTAGAATCGTAACGAATACGCTAGAATCTCTAAGCCTACGTCAACGTCGATATGACGACCTAAATCACGAGTTACATTAGCTATTTCACTACTTGAATCAATCCAAACCCTAAAACAGGTTAGGGTTAGGGTTTTCTTACCTAGAAATGAAGCTGGAATCGCCTGGAAAGCGATTAGAACGGGATGACTAAGCTTGTATAGCAGCAGAGTAGAGTATTAGGGAGATCCTCCCACTTCTCTCACACTTTCTCTCTCTTTTCTCTTCTCTCTCCTAGGTTTTTCTTAAATTCATATCGGATTAGAGAGTGAGGGTTTAAGGTCCTTATATAGGCCCAAAACTCTCAGAAATAGACTCATGATCAAAGTATACTTAAGTTATGTCCAAATACGGACAGTTCCGTCTCAACGGAGCATTTCCGGAGGCCCCCCTTGAGCCAAAGGTCGGACTTAAGCTCATTGACCTTGGATCTAGGTCGAGTTACGCTTTTGGTCCGATCGGATTTATAGCTCACCCGTGGCGGACCAGTTTCAGTTCAACGGTCACTAAGACTCGATCAGGGCCACAAGTACACTACCATGTGTATGAAATTTCTCCTAATCCGAGGGTGTATTTGGGTTAGATTCTGACGGTCTGATTGCTTATATTTGGCCCGCAAGTGACAAGTCTCAAATTACTTAAATTTAGATATTTATTTCTAAAATATCTACATTTCTCACACACTTCACTCCGGGCTCAAGCGAATAGCCCCCAGACACTGTCTGGATTTGATTTTCGAGATGGTTGTCAAGCCCAGCAAGGCGGTCCTAAACACTTAATCTCATGGTCATCGGACTTTCGATGTGCGGTCCAGATCTGATACGGAGTTTCAATGTGCTCTCGAGAGCAGCTTGGTAATGAGATTGATCTTAGATTTTAGGGTAATGTAACGTCGATGATTCTACAAGTTTTGGGTCTTGCAAATCGTATTTAAAGTGATTTAAATGGATTTCGTGGCTAATCTAGTTTAGCACTAGCTAATTCTCATCTAATTTATAAAGGATTTTGGTCTTGAGTGATTTCTGCCTGAGGTGATACTTGGGTCTTTGTACAGATTTCTAAAGTATTATTCTTCATCACCTAAACTTTAGAATTCCTGCCTAATATGAAAGTACTTGAAAGCATTTAAAGAACAAGGTGATTAAAGGTGAAATGGGAGATTTTGAAGAAAACGGTTTGAAAAGGGATTTGAGACTTTTGAATTGAGTGTTTGAGAAGTTAATCAGGTGTTAGGATCGACCCATCGCCTAAGGACGTCTAATTCCAGGTTGACAAAAATCCGGGATGTTACATGATTCAACATGCATATCTCGCAAATCGGAATGAGTTACTCGACGTAGCATATAAGATTTTAGGGTAGGAGAAGCTACTTTAGCCAACCAACCTAGCTATTTTACGAGATTCCATAAGGTCAACGGTCGAAAATCTATTTTATTTTCATTTTTACTATTTATAGTAAGTTTTAGTTTGATTATAACTCTTCATCCTTTGAGCTTTAGGAGTTATGTTTAACATGAAAAGTGCTTAAAAAAATTAGAAGAATAAAGCGGTTAAGCCAAATGGGACACTTACTATAAATAAAAAATTTAGTGTTTATATTAAGTTACGAATTTTAGGGAGTTTGAGTTGGAGTTTGATTCTGACACTTCTTACAAGGTTTGGTATCACTATTTAAAGGATTGTAAATTCATTTTTATTATCTACCATTGAAATTTCAAAATTTCTAGAATTTATTTCTATTTTCTTATTTTCCCTCATGGATTCCTATGAAGAATCCAAAGAAGCTCCGTGGATTTAGAATAGTTATACATGGTATATTTACAATGGTTTGAATTTAATTACTAAATCAACTTTAATATCTCTAATTAGTGCATGTATGTAATATTCGACATAATGGTTGTAATAAGCCCATTGAAATATATACTTTGCTAAAAAATGCCGAGATTCCAAGTATCGAATGGGCCACAAGCATAAGATCATGTCCCAGTGACTAGCAAACAATTTTTAACCGTTGATTTACATGGACAATGTTCGAACGGCGTTGATCATTATATTAAAGTAATTATAGTGATGCAATTGATAATCTATTTGTTATAGGATATCATTAGTGGACCATATGCCTAATGGTTTAATAGTTTAGTGACACGCATATCACACATGTAACTCTTGGAAGCATTTAGATGTAATCCAAGCTCTCACTGAGGATTTTAAACCCCCTCTTTGAGGAGATTTGAAACTCTCAGTTACTTTATGGTGCTAAACAACTAGGGGATTTAAAATTGTAACGTCTCGAAAAAATCCGTACAAAGACCCGAGTACCACCTTAGGCAGAAATCACTAAGGACTGAATCCTTTAGAAATTAGATGAAATTTAATTAAGTACTAAACTGAATTAATCGATAGATTAGTTTGAACCGCTTTCTATACGAACTGCAAGACCCAAAACCAGTAGAATCGCTAACTCTACATTACCTAGATACCTAGGATTAATCTCAAAACCTGGTTGCTCTCAAGAGCGCATTGAAACTCCGTATCGGACCTGTACCGCGCATCGAAAGTCTGATAACTGTGAAACTATACGGTTATGACCGCCTTACTAAGCTTGACAATCATACCGGAAATCAAGTCCAAATAGTATTCCGAAACGTACAACTTGAGCCCGGAGCGAAGTGTGTGAGAAACACGAATATCTTTAAAAAATGAACTTAAACTTAAGTGAATTGGGCCGTTCGCTTACAGGCCAAATTTAAGAGTTCAGACCGTCAGATTCTTACCTAACTACACCCTTGGATCAGGGAAATTTCCCTACAAAGGTCAGTGTACTTGTGGCCCTATCGAGTGATGATAACCGTTGAACTAAAATTAGTCTTCCGTGGTCGATCTGCAAATTCGATTGGACTAAAACTTTAGCCTGGCATAGATCCATTGCTAGGAAACTTTCTTCGAATCGTATGCAGGAAATGGACCTCCAAATGAGCTCCGTTGGACCGAAATAGACAACTTTTAGTTATAACCTAAGTATACCATGGCCTTGGGGCCATTGATATCAGTTCTGGGCCTATATAAGGGCCTTAACCCACTCCTCTCTCATTCCATACGAATTTTCAAAACCCTAAGAGAAAGAAGAGAGAAAATAGAAGGAAAAAGTGAGGAGAAGGGAGAGAGTGAGAGATAGTTGTTGGGATTTGATTCCACCATTCCACGTGCCAAATAATCCTGCTCGTATCGCTATACCGACGATTTTGATTCCATTTTTGGGTAAGAAACCCTAACCCTAATCTGTTTTAGGTATCCGAGTAGAAGAATCGATGAAATAGCTAACCTATTTCGTGATTCAGGTAGCCGTTGTGCTGTAGACAAAGACATAGTGTTCGAACTGAGTTCGATACGAGTTTACCGATGAAAGGTGCAGACTATAAATGTTTAGGTTATGGTTTTCAAGACTTTCAATGTCAATAATGATTTATAACTGACTTGATTGCTATCATATATGCTTAGATGCGACGTTTTCCGCGCATTACATATATATATGAACTATGTTGAAATTAATGCATTACATGTGTTTGTTGAAATGTTTGTATGAATATAGAATTATGATTTGTGCTTGCCATGATTGTTGGTAGAGAATATATGATTGTTGCATGTGTGGTAACTCCTTTGTGAAAGGATTTGCTATAATATAGGTTATAAGTAAATTATTACATGTATGTTGATATGTGTAGTCTAAGTGTTTGATAAAATATTTGAATGAGAAAATGCGTGTTAAAGTGTATTTAATGAGGGTGTTGAGATAGTGTAACGCCCTGAAAATTCGGGGGTCGAGTAGCAACTCAACTCCCGAGTTCCAAAACATCACTTATGCAACATATATGCTTATGATTAAATGTTGTCTATGTTAGTGCATTAATCATGAGTGGGATTATACCAAAATAGTAATTCATACTCCAGATCAATTTATACAATGCAAGCGGAAGACTGAAAGATGTATATAAACGTATATGAGCCCAAAAGGATCACTATCGGTTTTCAGAGTATGAACACATCACTGAGTCACTATATACATGTAATAGTTCAAGAGTCAAAATGTCAAAAATAGTTTGACTAAAATGATAAGCCCTGTAAAATGATAAGCCCTGTAGATCCGTCGATCAGGACGACCTAAGAGAAACTGCCAAAGAACTACATATACGAGAACGCATCTTGCTCCACCTCCAGAGTCGCATCGTCATCTGCATCTAAGACAGAGTCTGGTGGGTGTTCAGAACACCTTCCCAGAATGTGGGAGTGAGTGATCAACTCAGTGGAATCATAGAACAAAGGTTAACATGTTATCAACTCAGTCAAGCAGTAATGATAAAGCAGACATATTAGACATTCCTAAATACTCTTATTAATGTAAGGATGAAATGTATTCATGATGCATGCCCTCGCCTACTCTCTCGTGCGACACCATCTTACGGTCGCGGCATGCTTTCTTCCCTCTGTTCTCTTCAACCCGGGGCACATGCGGTGCGATGTTATGAGCGTGATTACTAAGTTTTTATTAGTCCTTTTTATACAGCAGGATTGGGAAACTAAGGTACCTCCCTTATATGATTTTCCAAACAATGATCCATTCTAGGGTCGTCAGTCCCAGCAATTCTCATACGATGTTACGGTTCTAAGTCACTACAAAGGGCTCGTCACCTGATCAGTGCAGACCTAGTTTATACTCTTGTTGCTACGAAAGGGTTGTCGCCTCCACATAGACTCAGAGTACTCTTGAGGTCACTAAAAGGGCTCGTCACCTTATCAGTGTAGGCCGACAGCTCAAATACAGTGTCCCATACCACTGTATTCGGCTCACGAGGCGATGTTGCTCATTGGTCACTACGGGTGGACTCGTCGCCCCGGCGTACGCCGACAGCTCGACTACAGTGTCCCATACCACTATGTCTGGCTCATGAGTTTTAGCAGATCGAGGTACTAAGGTTAACGGGGTTTTCACTGGTGAGTTTGGTAACTTAGGTTCAGGCAGTAGCGTCCATACATGGTGAACATACATCGGGTCAATCGGGTTACTTGACGAGCTAGACTATTACGAGCGCACCTGAAGTTGATTGACATGAAGTGTGTAAATACTCCGTGTGACCTAACCACTGGCGACAACTTTAGTAGGGCTCGGGTTCGTCAAACATGTCCTACGTGGTGAATAAATCTCAGCTACGAACTCAAAATCCTGTTACCGATTGCCTGGACTATAACATAGCCCCAATCACATTCAATCCTTAATCAGTAAGCATGTGGAGTAGTCAAAGCAGAATTAACCAAGTAGTTCAAACATGTTAACAAGCATATTATAAAATACAACTTAAATAGGAATTCTAAACACATACATTTCATAAGTAAGCGATTAAACTAAACAACTTGCAGGAGGAAATCATACACATCCCTAAGGTAGTTGAGAATCCTATCTCAACACCCACCTAAAGCACTATCTCCTAAGTACTTACTTATACAAGCATTTCACAGACACTTAGACTACACGTATTAACATACATAACGTATGTTGGCCAAAACATGTATTAGGGCGAATTCTTTCGCCAAGGAGTTGTTACACGCATAACTAGTATATATACACTGCAATTAATCATAGCAAACATACTTTCAAATTTCATACATATACGGCACTTTCTACAAATACCAAGAATATGCTAAACTCCACATAGTTCCTATGTAACTGAAACGTAGAACAAACATCGCATTTTACATGTGAAATAACATCCACGTCAGGAATCTATCATTAACCGACATTAAAAGCTTTAAAAGCCATAACCTATACGTCTATAGTCTGCACCTTACACCGATAAATGCGTAACAGAGTCGTTTTAGATGTTAAGTCTTTGTCAACGGCGGATTTGCAACCTATAACATGAGTTAAGTTAGCCATTTCATAACTAGCAATATCAGAAATCCTAAGCCAAATTAGGGTTAGGTTTCCTTACCCAAGTGTAACGTCGAAATCGTCGGAATAGTGATGCAGGTAGGGTAGCTAAGTGCGTGAAACGACGGGATCGAATCCCAGGAAGAATCCCCACTTCTCTCTCTCACTTGCTCTCTCTTTTCTTTCTTAGGGTTTAGAAAATTCGTATGAAGTGAGAGAGAGAGAGTTTAAGGTTCTTATATAGGTCCGAAACTGATGGGAATGAGCCAGGGCTAAGGTATACTTAGGTTATGTCCAAAGAGCGTTTGGTTCAGCTCAACGGAGCACTCCGGAGCCCCCCCTTGAGCCTAAGGTCGGACTTACGCTCCCTTATGTTGGATCTAGGTCAAGCTGAGTTTTCGGTCCGATTGGGTTTACAGATCGCCCGTGGCGGACCAGTTTTAGTTCAACGGTCCACAATCACCGATCAGGGCCACAAGTACATTGACTTGTGTATGAAATTTTTCCTGATCCGAGGGTGTATTTGGGTCAGATTCTTATGGTTAGAATACTTATATTTGGACTTGTAAGTGAATAACTCAGTTTACTTAAGTTTGAGTTTATTTCCTAAAGATATTCGCGTTTCTCACACACTTCGCTCTGGGTTCGAGTGAATAGCTTCTGGATATTGTCTGGACTTGATTTCTAAGGTGGTTGTCAAGTCCAGCAAGGCGGTCTTAATTATATAATTTCGTAGTAATCAGACTTTTGACGTGCGGTCCAGGTCCGATACAAAGTTTCAATGTGCTCCTGAGAGCAACTGGATAATGAGATTGATCCTAGATTTCAGGATAATGTAGCATCAATGATTCTATAAGTTTTGGGTCTTGCAGTTTATATTTAAAGTGGATCAAGCAGATTTCACAGCTAATCTAGTTTAGCACTTAATTAATTTCGTCTAATTTCTAAAGGATTTGGTCCTGAGTGATTTCTGCCTGAGGTGGTACTCGGGTCTTTGTACGGATTTTTCCGAGTCATTACAGATAGGATTCTCAATTACCTTATCTATAGTTACAGTTTCCTTCTTGTAACCTATCTTACTACTACGTTCTTAATGGATGAAATTGTAAGACCCGTATCCTAATCTGTACTATTTCGTCGACTCCCGCGATCCTTCCCGTCGAATTCCAACAACCTATGACCTACAATCAATGTTTGCGCGCGACCCTAAGTCATACCCTGTAGATTTAAGTAGGTTTAATCCAAGACTTGTATCATTGCGACTGCACTGTCACTGCGGTTCCAACGCCACGTCTTGCATACCGATCCAATACCCTGGCCGAGAGATGTGGGCCGACGTTTATTTCGAAGAAAATACCACGTATTTACAATCCCAAGAGAATCTCTACAATATGTCCCATCAATAAATCAATCAATCAATCACCTCATGTCAAGTACACACAACCCATGCTTTCTTTCTCCACAAATCAAGCAAACCCAAAAGTCAACCAATCTTTCACCTCACCCATCACTCACCTCACATCCATCACTCACCTCACATCCATCACTCATTTCACTCTCTCTCCTTACAACCCTCTCTCTCTCTCTGATTTCTCTACACAATTTCCAAGCAACCAAAGAGAGAAAAAAAATGGATGTCCAAGCCATCCCAAGTGAGAAAAAAAAGTAATTTTGGTGGCCCACCTTCCCATCCCAAAGAACCTTCATCCTAGCCATCCATCTCTCATCACCCTCCATCAAAGTGGAGCACAAGGAGACTGACTTTCCAATGGACCGAGAAGATCGAACGGTGGGTGCTCATTAGGCTAGATTTTTCATGTTTTGATGATGGGCCAAGTGAGGCCTACCGATTAATGGTATGGATCTCACTTTGGACCCTAGGTGTGGCCGATGGCCCACCTTGATGCTCATAATCGTTCCATGATGGGGCCATTCTCCATGGACCCCATCATGATGTTTATTTTTCCCTTGCATGAAAAGAGGTCATCTAGACCGTCCATTTTAGGGTGGAGAAGGGATCTCCTCCGTTGATCCTTGATTTGGTAGGCCCACATGTATTGGGACCCACTTGATGTATGATTTCTTGCAAGGGAGGGCTCATAGTGTCAGAGCCCTCCATCACACACGTCCCACTCTATTCTCTCTCTCTCTCTCTCTCTCTCTCTCTCTTTCCCTTTTTGTGATGATATGGTTGTGTGGCCCACTTGGATGGACCCCACCTTGTATATGTGTTGTACCTACACCATCTACCATTTGGTGGCCCACCTAAGCAGGGCCCACCTCAATGCATGTGCCATGCCTAAACCATCCAGTGTCTGGGGACGCTAGACGTGAGTTAAAACACAAATATGAGCTTGGTTCAAGCCTTAGGGGTGGACCACTCATGCAGGCCCCACCTTGATGTATGTATTCAATCCACGCCATCCATTCTATTTGCCGACTCATTATAGGCATTGAGCCGAAAGATGAAGCTGATCCAATCTTCTGGTGGGCCACACCTTTGAAAATAATCATTTTCACCATTTAAACTCACTTTAATTTTTCTACATACCGAAAGATGCCCAATATTGGGCTTGATGGATGGGTTATGGGCTAAAGAATCCATTGGCTGAGGTGGATTCACTTGATGTGGGAACCACGTGCGAAAAACCATGGAAAAACTATGATTTTCAAATATAATAAAAAAAAAAACAAAAACTAAGTTGGTAAGTTGGTAGCACCGACTTTGACAGCAAAGAAAGACGCGCGGCTTTACTGCTGCTGGGTGGTCCCTGACCGACCGTGGATCCCCAAAAGTGGGCCCCACCATGATGTTTGTATGACATCTAAATTGTTCATTAGGTGGGCCGCTGCTTGAAGTGGGCCCCCTTCAAAAATCGACCCGATTTGAAACTCAAATGGTCCACATCACAGGAAACAGTGGGATGGAACGTCTGCCCTTGAAACCCTTTTTTGGGCCACAGAAGTTTTGGATCAAGATGAAATTTATTTTTCCTATTCATCCAGGTCCGTGCGACCTTATCAACGGTTGGATGTCAAATAAACATTATGGTGGGCCCCACGTGGTACCCACAGTGATGCACGTGTTTTATTCACCACCGTCCAGGTGGACGGTGGAACCAACAGATGTATGTGTTTTATTAATGCCGTCCAGCTGCTGCTGGACGGCTAGTGGACCCCACCCATGATTTATGTGTTTTATCCTCACTGTCCACACCTGGATGGTGGGACCCACCCCACGTGTGGGGCTGATGTGTGTGTGTGTGTGTGTATATAATAAATATATTATGTAATATATATGTGATGGTGGGCCTTCATGGAACCCACCATGATGCTTGTGTTGCATCCAAGCTGTCCATCCATTTTGAAAGCTCATCTCATGGCGTGAGCTAAAGAATGAGTCAGATCCATAGCTCATGTGGACCCTGCCCTTGATACATGTGTTGCATCCAAACCGTCCCAACCATTTAACAAGCTTTTCTTATAGGTTGAGACTAAAAATAAGACAGATCTATAGTTCAAGTGGACCCCACCTTGGTATATATATAAGGCGCAAGTGATTAGGCCCATCTTGATGTATTTGTGGCCGTTGTTGAGGCCTACCTTGGTATATATATAAGGCCCATATTGTTAGGCCCACCTTGATGTACTTTACGACCCATCCATCAGGCTCACTTTGATGGATTTTTGTGGCCAATTCGAGAAGCCCACTTTGATATACACGTGACTTATCAGGATGTATCTTTGACCCATGAGCGGGGCCCACTTATTGCACATTTTGAGGCCTAGGTGCAGGGCCCACCTATCATGTATTTTAGGGCCCATGGGTTGAAGCCCATTGTGATGTATTTGGAGCCCATGGGTTAAGGACCATTTGAGGAGGCCCACCTTGATATTTATGAGGCCCATTTGATGTATTGGAGGCCCATGGGTCGAGGCCCAATGGGATGTACATAAGGCCCGTTGTAATGTGATTCCACCATGGGTTATATAATAACATTTATAGCAGGCCATGCCTTGGGAGTAATGTTGGTTTGACGTCCACATTGTAAGAATAATGTTGGTTAAATGTCCGCATTATAACTCTCCTTAGGGCCCATTGATAGGCCCATACTTATTGAGTATAGGCCATTTAGGCCCATCTGCATTGTAAGGATAGTTCATTACTTTATAACATGCTTAGTATAATTTCATAACTCATGCCATACGCATCATATGTATGTTTGATATGAGTAGTGACTGATCATTGCATACGCCATTGGACAGACTATTTACGGGACTCCTTATGAGATGGAGTGCCCACATTTTCGCGCTGTACGCGTAGGATTACTGCATGACTGGATAGTGTGACTCATGCATTTCGCATATATGTGACTTGATCATTATATGCCCTAGCGACATCAGGGCCGTGGTCTCCACAGGCACATCGTGGATGGCTAGATGGTACACCAAAAATATTTGGTTCTAGCACTATGGGCACTTAGGATGTCTTTGGGTAAAAATATCAGAACCTTCGAGGCCAGGAGTAGCCCCAACGTCTAGACCGAGTGGAACATGAGCGCCCGAGTGCCGAATACCAGTAGGCCACGTCTCCCACTGTGTCATAGTCGGTTGGGAGGGGGTGTGGCCTTATCCGCCCGAGTGAGGGGGCTACAAGCTAGGCTGAGTATGACCAGCTCATAAATGGGTTCGCTATCGACGAGCTATGTAGGTATTGACAAACTATTGGTCAGGTGGATAGTGAGGTCTATTCCGCTCACTAGGCTGTGCAGCTAGGGAGGAGGCAGTCGGTGTCCAGTATAATAGACCCCGGTGATTTTTCCAGAGAGCAACTGTACTGATATGTGGACTTATTAAGCATGAATTGCATATCCATTCATTCACTATCCACCCGGGCTGGTGGTGCGTAACTATTTGTTACGTGTACTATCGCATGACTAGGATTTTGGTTAGGCGCTCGACTAACTTGAGATCAAGAGTTTACCACATTATGTCTGACTATCCAAATTTAGGTATGAGATTGGTTTGGATAGAAGTCCCTTGTAACGGACCCCACAGCTTGTGATACTTCGTACTATCATCCCGACTTCATATTCTAGTATGGTCATTTCATTCGCACCGCATATCACATTGCATCCGCAATACTTAGCATTTCTGGGTTACTATGTTTTTGCACTTATATGACCTAGATGAGGTTGATGGTATTTGTGGCTCGTCCGGATTTGCATATTGCATTGCCTCCTCAACATCTGTTATTGTCTTAATATGTTTGGCATCACATAGCCTTGGTACGACTAATAACACTCATGGACTTACCAATATATTTCCGCTTACTCTGATATCGTATGATTCATGATCTTATCAGTATTTTCGCTTATTCCGATGATATATGATTTATGGGCTTTATGGTATACTTGACACTTATCTTGTGCACACACTTTCACCACCCTCTAAGCTTTTATAAGCTTATGTATGATAGATGCATACAGGTGGCGATAGGTTGCAGCAGCGTTGAGCTTGGAGCATGCAGCTGTCCTCTGGAGCTTTGATTTCGATATATGTATTCCCCTTTCAGCATTATATTCAAATGATTATATTAGTGGATATGTGATGATGATGTTGCCTTTATGATTTAGGTATACTTGTGGTTATGCTTCTTATAAGACAAATGTACGTTGGAAAATCCTCCTTGTAGGATCCCAAGATCGGAACCTGGCGTAAGTACGTTGGGGACCGAGAATGGGGTACTACGGAGGCTATCGGCACTGGGTTCGGCGATCGGGATTCCTGTGAATTCGATTTTCTGGTTTGGGGCATGACAGAAATGCCTATGTATGACAATATGTGTACGATGTGTTTGTTGAAATGCTCAAAGGAGATTTATACTGAAGTTAGTTGTCACATGTTGTTTGACTATCACATATGAATGCCTCTTGTGTATGAATATGATTGGAACTACTACGTAGTCCAGGCAATCAGTAATGATTTCCGAATTAGTGGCCGATGTCGTTTTGCCACATAAGACATGTTCGATGAATCCGAGTCGTACGCTATTTTTCGACAGTGGTTAGGCCACACGAAGTGCTTATGCGCTCCATGTCGATTAATTCAATGTACGCTCGTACCAATCGAGCTTATCCAAGTAACCTGATTGACCTAATGTATGTTCACCATGTATGGACGCTACTGCTTGAATCTAAGGTACCACTTACCAGTGTAAAGCCCGTTTCAACCTTGGTATCATGATCTGCCAAGACTCATGAGCCGGGCATAGTGGTATGGGACATTGTGGTCGAGCTGTCAGCCTACGCTGGGGTGACAAACCTCCCTGTAGTGTCCAGTGAGCAACCCAAACTTGTGAGCCGAATACGGTGGTATGGGACACTATATTTGAGCTGTAGGCCTACGTTAAGGTGACGAGCTTTCCCGTAGTGACCTCGAGTATAAACTAAAGCCTACGCTGAGGTGACAAGCCTCTTCGTAGTGACCTGAACTTGCCTGTCCACTGTTTCTAAATCAGGGGTGACGTTGCCCTATAACTTGTCTATCGTCTGTGATTAACTAGGATTGACGACCTTAGATGGATCATCGTTTGGGTAAATGATATAAGGGGAGGTACCTTAACTTCTTGAACATGCTGTATGAATGGGTCTAATAAAGGATTGGGCTAACACGATCATGCACTGCATTGCATGTGCCTTTGGCATAGGAGTTGAGCACAGTGGAAGGGTTGCATGCACGATTGTGAGATGATGTCGCAGAGGGAGTGTAGGCGAGGGCATGCATCATTAACACATATCATCCTTGCATTGACCAGAGTACTTAGGAATGCTTGTTGTATTGCTTTATCATTACTGTTTGACTAAATTGATAACATGTTAACCTTTGCCTTATAGCTCCACTGAGTTGATCACTCACTCCCACTCTGGGACAGTGTTTTAAAACACCAGGCAGACTCTATTATAGTTTCAGGTGATGACGAGGCTTACGAGATGGAGTCTGTCTTCTATGATGACGAGGAGTTCTCCTACATGCAACTCTCTGGCAGGTCTATGTAGACCTGGAGTGGCGTATTGGGGCTACAGGGATATGGATTGATGACATTACACTTGATCGTTTTGTATGATTTTGGAACTATACATGTAATTATTTAACCTGGCGATGTTCATACTCTAAGGACTTACAATCACTTATATGCTCTATATATTTATCACAGTCTTCCGCTTGCGTAATTTAACCGTCTTTGGAGTATGATATGCTGATTTGGTATAATCCCACTCATGTTTAAATACACTAATATGGACAACATTTAATCATCATTATCTATGTTGCATAAGTGATGCGTTGGAACTCAGGAGTTGAGCTTCTGCTCGACCCCCGATTTTCAGGGCATTACAGAAATCCCCTCAAATCCCCAGAAATCCATGGTGTCAAATGACCCCTACCTATTACTTCGAGGAACAGAACCCCACTGTCCAAATTTTGTAAAACTTTAACTTTGTACTTATTGGTCGAGTTTCTACCAAGCTTGGATGATTCATCCTACTTAGTATTTAAACCCCTATGTTAAATCTTACTCTCTAGAGCTATGATTTACCGAATTTACTAGTCTTGAGTTGGAATAACACATACTCAAATACTTTGTGCTTGATAAAACTAACTAGGGTAGTCCTTATGTTCATATTTCTACATCAAAGTTCGAAGGCATCACAAAATCAGGGATTTGATCCTATTATTCATCATTTGTAAGTTAAATTTAAAATCATCATTACAATAGGAAATTTAATCCCAGACTCCAATTTTTAGGTTTCGAGTTTCAAACAGTAGCAAACTGGGGATCCTATGATCCGATTGTTGAAAATTTAGATTGAACTCAAGCGTACTAATAGGCTTTATCTCAATTCTGATTTGTTTAGATATGTAATGGAATGATGCACTTGGGTTGTGTTATATATCTAAATTACATCAGTTGGACATGTACTCTATCTAGTGTAGAGATTCTCGAGGGAGTAATTATGATAGGTTAAACTACTTTAGGCATTATTTTCTTTCTATAAATATAGGTTTAAGTCACCTCACCTACATGGAAAAATTAAAAATCCAAGTTTTATTCTAACGTTTTTAGAAGGGGTGTAAGGTATAATAGATAAGTTCATCAACCCTCGTCCAAACGACTACTGTCATTAAGGTACGCATTTAAGTTATTATTATTATGATTATATCTCCATTGTTGATGCATAAATGATCATATAACAAGTTGGAATATTTGGTTGAATTAAATAGACTATTTAAAATTTAGAACCAAAAAAGAAAATAAAATTTTGAGAAAGAGGACTCATTGAATTGAGTTGAGGCGTGACGTGAGTCTCTCCACTTGAAATCGAATTTGCTCCCCTTGGACAACGTCCCAAGTGCAACAGGTTTCTAGAGCAATCGACCTCTAAGATACAACAACTATGACCCGGTCTCAACGGTGCACTCACTGTATGCGGGCTCGAACCACTTGCAGTTTAACCCGAAAGTGCTGAGTTAACTCAGTAAAATTCTTAAACCAGACCAGAAGAACAGAGAGAGGTTTTATAATATAAGAAATGATTTTCGTACTTTAGAAACTAGAATGAAATTCCTTATATAGACTTCGAAGTGGTGCATTAAGCACCCTTTAGAAAGGGTTAGGTCCGTTGTGTTAACCCAACAGGTGCGACCAACCAGAACGAACCCATCTCTCTAGTTTAAAACGAAAATGCACAAGTGCAAGTACACTCTCGCAAATAAAGTCCTGCGTATACCCATACACACACACCCCCACGCGAGTACACTCGCACCCGCACTCGCACTCGCACTCGCGCCCATGCCCATGCACAACCCAGCCCAGCCCGTTGCATCGCGTCATGCACGTGCATGCGCACACACACACGGACATGGACACGGACATGGACATGGACATGGACTCGGCTTGGCTCGGCACGACATGGTATGGCACGGCTCAGTGCGCGCGCGCGTGCGTGGTTAATGGTATAGATTAGAGATATGACATAGCCCCCCATAGGACCAAATTCACATGCCCCGTGGATGGGGCTCAAGCCCCAAGGCAAAAAGCCAATCTTATATGCAATATATTTTTCTTTGTCAAATCCAATGTGGGACAAAACCCAAGCACCAAAAATTTCAAATGTGGAGGGAAACCAAAATATTCGAAATTCAATTTAATATAAAGTTTGAAACAAAATACAACAATTCCCCACATGTTTCAAAATAAAAACTCTTTTGGGTTAAAGCGTAGTAGTTGTGCAATGGTGCTGGTGTTACCATAGACTTGAATTGATATTAGAGTAAGCAAGACAGGTCTACAGGAATCAGTCTTAAACTTGAATCCTTTTAGTGTAAATCACAAGTACATGCCACTCACACAACTCTTCCTCTGCAAGTCATTCTGCTGTTCGGTGCATTTCGGCCATACATCATTACCTAGATTTCATGAGTGTTCTAGAGAATTCTGTTGAGGGTCAAATATTGCATATTAGACCCCATTTATTGCCTGCATTTATGAACATTATACGGTTCAACAGCCTATTTTAATCGCGTTTGTGTTGCAAGGTGACTTGAGGAGCTTGGACTGAAAAAGGATGCTAAATGCATGGATTTGACACTCTGAATTCACCAAAGCATAGGACGGACCCTAGGGGACCGAGATCGAAGAATTTACACGCCATAGACCCGAGGAAATCATGCCACTTACGTTAAACAGACCTGGAAGTCAGCCAGAATGAAAAATCACAGGGTTCCCATCATCCGATCGGCTCGAAACTCCATACATTTTCTGGGAGCCATAAATAAACCGTACATATTGAATTTCAGCTATTGGATATCTTGGAAAGTAGCTCAACGGACAGATCATCTCCTTAATTCCCTAAGCGGGGCCCACCTAGGTTTTGGATATGCTTCAACTTTGGGTTCAACCCCTTAAATGGAGTGATAAAGTGAATGGATGGTGCGGATTTTTTTATATACATCGCAGTGGACCCCACATGTATAGCATGTGCATAAACCTCATGTGCGCTGGGCGTGTACCGAACCAGATGCAGCGGTCAAAGTCGGTGTTGACCGACTCATCACGTAAAACGGCAACTGCCGTTACAGCGTCTTTTTACAACCGACCGTCGGTTGATGTTGTGGGTCCCACCCATGGTCCAAACTGGTGATCCAGACCGTTCATTCGTTCTCTGAGGTGGCCACAATCCACGCCTAGGTGGCGAAAGTTCAGAATACAGTGAAGATTAGTTTTTAACCGTTCGAACGCAGGATGGACGGTAGGGAGAAAATTCTGTGGGCCACACCGAAATCAGTCCAAAACTGACCATTCCTGATTGGTTTTTCGAGGGGAAACCAATGGACGGTGTGGATTTCTGTGAAAAGACTGATAATGGGCCCCGCCATCATCTCAGCGCAAGAGCGGACGCTCTGTTCACTCGTCCGCAAAACCCGATCGCTGTGGGCCCCACTGTGTTCATAATCACCGTCGGATCGACAATCCGATCCGTCCAGAAGGTATATAGGAAGGTCATGATCCCAACCAAGGAGCCAAAACTGAGCTACTGACAGTCATCCATCCCAAAAACTCAGACAAACGCAACGCAGTTGCGTTCCTGCGCAAACACAAACAGCAGCTTTCGCACTCAACGCTGTCCGTTTTTTATATTGACTCAGCAGCACTGACCTCTCCGTGGCTGGCTATAAAATAGAAGAAGAGACGATAGAGGAAAATTTTTTTTCCAAAAGCTTGGGACGTGGAGCAGAGAGACAGGGAGATTTTTTTGGAGTTTTTGTTTTCTTTTTCTATTTCTTTTTGTATTTGGTTGTAGCCGCACCATGGCGGGCTGAGCCTCTTAGCTAGGGCAAGAGGTGAAGCTTGTGGTGTGAGGGAAGACTATATGACTATGATTCATAATAGTTGAACTAATTTTGATTTAGTCTAATAATAGGGATGCTTTAGATTTCAATGGTTTACTGTGACTTATGTTACAGTAGATCTGCGATGGTTTGAGTATTTCCTTTTTCCTCTTTATGTTTATGACGTCAGGAAGCCCTGTTGTTCACCATCGTCTCCTGGGCATGGTTGGATGTCGGTACCCTTCCTAACCTTCATGACATGATTGATTGGTTGGTAATTAGTTTAATTCTGTTGTTTACTTTGTCTCCTGGGCATGGTTTGGTGATGGAATCCATTCTAATTCATATACCTCTCATCTCTTGGGAACTATAACAATGGCAGTTCAGTTGATTTTTATGAAACAGGCGTAGATCTCCCTGATCTCTACAAGTGGATCCTTGGCACCCTAGTTTCCTACCTTTGAATTCCTAAAATTTTAGATTAATATTTTCATCATTATTCCCTTGATTTTTCATGATTTGGATTTCATCTTAGCCTATTTCTAGTTCTAGTTACTTTTAGATTACGTACAGGTTTCAGTCCCTGTGGATTCGACCTTGGTCTCACCGAGTGTATTACTACATCACAACCCTAAACTTGGGGAGTGAACAAATTCGCTTAGATTCTCATAGGAAGTAGCCTCCACTTCTACACCCATATAGGTAAATTCCATCAAATGTATGCAGCAACTGTATACACCACTAAATATATGGCTATGGATTCATTAATAGTTCTAAAAAACTCATCCTTCTGCGTTGTTGTTCGCACTATATACCATAGAAGGGGCTAATATAACTCAGTGCAATCGTTTACCTCATGTCTTGTTGTTTACCTATTGAACATATCTCATGGGATCTCCATTTGTATAAGTTGGGTTACCGACACTGGCAGCTCATATATTAGGCTTAGCCCCATTCCCTTCGATGTATCATTGACTAATCTTTTAAATAATCCTTTGGTCAGAGGATCTGTCAGATTCTTTTTGGACCTCACAAAATTAATAGATATGACTCCATCATGCGACATGTGTTTCACTATGTTGTGTCTGAGTCTAATATGCCTGCTCTTCCTATTATATATTTTACTCTTTGATTTTGCTATAGCTGCTTGACAATCACAATGAATAAAAACGGTCTATACAAGCTTTGGCCACAATAATATATCAGTTAAGAGATTTCTAAGCCACCCGGCTTCTGATCCAGCCTTTTCTAAGGTAATAAACTCGGATTCTATTGTTGATCGAGTGATACATGTCTGCTTGGTAGACTTCCAAGAGACTGCTCCTCCACCTAAAGTGAAAACATATTCACTAGTGGATTTTGTCTCATCTGAATCACTGATCCAGTTAGCATCACTGTATCCTTCTAATATAGTAAGATAATTATTATTATGTAAACCATAGGCCATACTGCCTTTTAAGTATTTCAAAATTATAGACAAGGCATTCCAATACTCTTTTCCAGGGTTATGTATATATCTACTTAGTCTTCCTACTGCAAAAGCTATGTTCGGTCTGGTGCAGTTTGTTAGATACATAAGGCTACCAATTATTCTGGAATACTCTAATTGAGACATACTACTACCCGTATTCTTCATGAGAGTCACACTGTAATCATAAGGTGTACTGACAGGTAAACAATCAAAATGGTTAAACTTTCTCAGCAACTTTTCAATGTAATGAGATTGTGATAATACAATAACACCATCTTTCCTAGTTACTTCAATATCTAAAATTACACTAGCCTCACATAAGTCTTTCATGTCAAATTTAGATGACAAGAATTTCAGTCTCAATAACTAATTTAATATTAGTTCCAAAAATAAGCATGTCATCAACATAAAGACATATAATAACATAATCATTTTCAGAAATTTTACTATATACACATCTATCTATATCATTTATATGATAACCATTTGATCTTAAAACACCATCAAATTTTTCATGCCATTATTCAGGAATCTGTTTTAGACCATATAGTGATTTAATTAGTATACGTACTTTATTTTCTTTACCTGATATCTTATAACCCTTAGGTTGCTCCATATATATTTATTCTTCTAAGTCTCTATTTAGGAAAGCCATCTTAACTTCCCTTTGGTGTACCACCAGTTTATATATGGAAGCTATCACTATTAAGACCCTAATAGTTGTAATCCTAGTTACAGGGGAGTATGTATCAAAATAATCTATTCCTTGCTTTTATTTAAAGCCTTTTGCTACCAGCCTAACCTTAAACTTATTAATAGTTCCATCTGATTTTAGTTTCTTTCTAAACACCCATTTACAGCTTATTGGTTTATTTTCAATTGGTAGGTTTACAAGTTTTCAAGTGTTATTATATATAATAGATTCCAAATCATCATTTATTGCTTCCTTCCAAAAGGTTGCATCTGCAGAGTTAATCGCTTCTGTATAAGTTGTAGGATCGTCTTCTACTAAGAAGGTGAAAAAACCATCTCCTAGGTTAGTTTCTGTTCTAACTCTAGTACTTTTTCTTAGTTGTATCTCTTCTACTACCTGCTCACAAGCACTTTTACTGGTAGACGCGATATCTAATACATTAACTTCCTCTATTCCTATAGATTTAGATTTCATAAGGAATATGTTCTAAAATAACTCTGCATCCCTAGCTTTTATAATTATATTAGGATTTAGAATATTGTCCTTAGTCTTTAAAATGAGAAACTTGTAGGCTGCACTGTTTTGTGCATACCCTATAAATACACAATCAGTCATTTTAGTGCCTAATTTTCTTTTCTTAGTTTCAGGTAATCCTACTTCAGTAAGACACCCCCACACTTTAATATATTTATAACTAGGAACGTAGTTTTTCCAAAGTTCGTAAGAGGTTTGTTCATAAGATTTAGAAGGAATCTAATTTAGGATATAACAAGCAGATAAAATTGCTTCTCCCCACATATTTGAGGGTAAGCATGAACTATTTAACATAGCATTCATCATCTCCTTAAGAGTTCTATTCTAACGTTCTGCTATTCCGTTTTGTTTTGGTGTATAAGGAGTTGTAGTTTCATGAACTATTTCACTCTTTTCACATAATTCTCTAAATTGAGAAGATTTATATTCACCTCATCTATCTGTTCTAAGTCTTTTAATTTTTATATTTAATTGATTTTCAACTTCAATTTTATATTTAGAAAAAGTATCTAAAACTTTATCTTTATTCCTTAATAGATAGACTCTAGTGAACTTAAAGTAGTCATCTACAAAAGTTATGTAATATCTTTTTCCACCTTTAGACATGTGATTTCTAAAATCACCCAAGTCACCGTGTATCAACTTTAATAGAGCAGAGGATCGTTCTATTCGTTTAAAGGGTTTTCTAATGAATTTTTATTCTACACATGTTTCACATTGTTCGAATTCTTCATTAGATATATTAGGTAATAAACCTAATCTTCTTCAAAGATACTACATTCACATGACCTAATATACTATACTATAAATAAAATGGTTCAATGATATAAACAGAACTAGATGTCTTCTTATTATTATCGTTGGATACATTTACAATGAATAGACCATCACTACAGTATTCCTTAGCAATAAAAGTTTCATTCTTAGTCATTGCAAGCTTATTTAAATTAAATATTAACTTGACACTAGCCTTATAGAGGAGCGAACTAAAGACTAAGTTTCTTTTAATGTCAGACACATATAGGACATCATTCAATAGCGGAGTTATTCCAGAAATGAGTTTCAGAAGTACTTTCTCTTTCCTTATAATTGCAGATGTTCTAGCATTACCCATGAACACATGTTCATCATTTCCTGATACTTGGTAGGAAGTAAACATGTTATGATCTTTGCACATGTGCATAGTTGGACCAGTGTTTAGTACCCAGTTCAAGTTGTTTATAAGGAAGACTTCTAACACTACAACTACTATCATGTCAGACTCATTGCATGTTTCAGTAAGATTAGCCTGTGGCTTATCTTTGTTTTTCTTAAGCCTACAAGTTTTAACGTGATGTTCAGGCTTTCCACAATTGTAGCAATTTCATTTTTTCTTGAATTGATTGTTTGTATTTTATTTTTTTTTGAGCCTACATTCATTTGCATAATGTCCAGGTTTGCCACAGTTAAGACATTTGCCATTTTTCTTATTATTATTTTCCCGACTCGATTCCACAAGATTTGTATTTGAATCTATCTTATTTCCATTTTCTTTTTGGTCTCTGATTCTATTAGCCTCATCTATTCGTATGTGTCGATAGTAATTTCCAAAGAAACACTGTTCTTTTTATGTTTCATTTTATTCTCATATTCTTTCCAAGAGGGCGACAGCTTTTCTATCAGTGCTCCTGACAGAAACACTTAATTACTTCAGTCGACAGTTCATGAACTAGATTTTGAAAATTATAAATCTGATTAGTGACAAGTTTATTGTCAGTCATTTTATAATGAAGGAAATTAGCGATTGCATATTTCTTAGCGCATGCATCTTCCAAAAAGTACTTCTTTTCTAAAGCAGTCCATATGTCTTTAGCAAACTCATAAAAAACATACACATCATATAGTTTGTTGGACAAAGACTTCAGAATATAATTTTTACAATTATTTTCATCTGCTACTTTAGTTTGATTAGCTGGATTTATAGTAAATGATTTAGATAGTATGTATGAAACTTTAAGGGTGGTCAGTGCGAACATCAGTTTTTGTTTTCACCGTTTAAAGCATTGTCCAATGAACGGTTCGATTTTGGCTAACTCAGCAGAAACATTTACTGTTACGGTAGCTATAATATATTTAATTCAACAATTCAACTTCAAGATTGTTGAAATATTTGGTTGAATTAAATAGACTATTTAAAATTTAGAACCAAAAAAGAAAATAAAATTTTGAGAAAGAGGACTTATTGAATTGAGTCGAGGTGTGACGTGAGTCACTCGGCTTGAAATCGAATTTGCTCCCCTTGGATAGTGTCCCAAGTGCAACAGGTTTCTAGAGCAATCGACCTCTAGGATACAACAACTATGACCCGGTCCTAGCAGTTCATTCACTGTACGCGGGCTCGAACCACTTGCAGTTTAACCTGAAAGTGCCGAGTTGACTCAGAAATAAACTCAGCAAAATTCTTAAACCAGACTGGAAGAACAAATAGAGGTTCTATAATATAAGAAATGATTTTCGTATAGAAACTAGAACGAAAGTTCTTATATAGACTCCGAAGTGGTGCATTAAGCACCCTTTAGAAAGGGTTAGGTCTATTGGTTTTAAACACAACAGGTGTGACCAACCGGAACGGACACATATCTCTTGTTTAAAACGAAAAGGCGTAAGTGCGAGCACACTCGCAAATAAAGTCCTGCGAGTACCCATATACAACACACCCACGCGAGTACACCCACACCTGCACCTATGCCCAGCCCGTCCCATTGAGCACGCGGACACGGACTTGGCTCGGCGTGCGCATGTGGTCAATGACATAGATTTGAGCTATTGACATAGCCTCCCCCCCAGGACCAAATTCACATGCTCCCTAAATGGGCAAGCCCCAAGACAAATTACCTATCTTATATAGAAGATGTTTTTCTTTGTCAAATCCAATGTGGGACGAAACCTACAACTCAAAAGCACTAAAAAATTTCAAATGTGGAGGAAACCAAAATATTTGAAATTCAATTTAATATAAATTTTGAAACAAAATACAACATAACACTTCACAATTTAGTATAGCAGTTGGTATCAAAGCCTCTTATGCATCAACCGTGGTGGTAGATCAGTATCCAACAGATTGGTGAACCATTTGTAGACCTTCTAGTGTCAATTTGGACTGTCCATTCATGAATTTTCATGTTCAGATCTGGACCCTTCATTCCTGGATATCAATGGTAAGACTTAGATCGTTCATTCATGGACTTTCTAGGGCAGACTTGGACTGTACATTTGTGGGCTTTCATGGTCAATCTGGACTGTCCCTCCATAGAATTTCAAGGTCAGAACTTGCCCATTGATCGTATTATTCAGACGTCCCATGGTGAAATCGGCCATCTCTGGTGTCAAGGAAAGCAAATACTAGCACTAAGGTAAAAAAAAAAAAAAAAACACGAAAAAAAAAAGGGGAAAACCTGCACTGCTGCCAAAAGCAATGCTCTGTCTCCCTCTCTCTCTATTCCTATCTGTTCCCAATCGCCATAGCAGAAGCGGCTTGGGCTGCCATTGACGCTGGTACCTATGCCAACAACAAAATCCGGTGGAAGTTCTGGACATGTGAATGTACCTGGAAGTAGCTGTGGCCATCTTTCTGTTCAGCTTCCATTGTTGTTGATGTAGCTGTAGTAGCTGGGTAGCAGTTTGTCGAGTAGTTGCTTGTTGGTTGGTTTTTGTCAGGGCTTGGATTTCTTTTTGTCTTGTTCTTTTTTGCTTTGTGGTGTAAGGCGGAAGTATAAGATCGAGGCTCCCTTTCATTTTTTTGGGCGACCACCCAATATATATATATATATATATATATATATATATATATATATATATATATATATATATATATATATGGAAAAGGTACAATGCGCTCGAGTTGATTTTAACGCCCCATGAGGTTGAGTTGTGTGGGCCCCGCCGTGATGCGTTTTGAACATCTACCCTATTAGTAAGATGCACCATTCCATCGTGGGCCTAGGTCTCAATAATCAAGTCATTTCGTGACTTGTGTGGGCCACACCACATACAAAAGTGGAGAGGGGCCGTGCACCATTAAAACATTCATAACCATTTTTGAGGGCCCACTGAGATGTGGTTTGAAAATCCAGCCCATCCATTATGTGTGTACCACTTGAATGAGGGTTCAGACCAAGTTTCAGGCGCATGCAAAACTTAGGTTGACCCCACCAAGTGCTTTTATATGCTTGAAACGGTGTCTTCACATAATTTTAGATGGTATGGCCCACCTGAGTCTTGTATACGGCTGATTTTTGGGACATCCCATGATTTAAAGGGGACCCATCAAATGCACGGTATTAATGGTTGAAACACATCACGGTGGGGCCCACAGCTCAACCTCATGGGAGCTTATCGTCAGCTCCAGCGCATTGTACCTTTTCTCATATATATATATATATATATATGTGTGTGTGTGTGTGTGTGTGTGTGCATGTGTGCGTGTGGGAAAAGGTACGATTCGCTCGAGCTGATTTTAATGCCCCATGAGGTTGAGCTGTGTGGGTCCCACCGTGATGCGTTTCGAACATCTACCCCATCAGTCAGATGCATCATTCCATCGTGGGCCAAGGTCTAAAAGATCAAGTCAATCTGTGACTTGTGTGGGCCACACCACATACAGAAGTGGGGAGGGGCCTAGCACCATCAAAACATTCATAACCATTTTTAAGGGCCCACCGAGCTGTATTTTGCAAATCCAGCCCATCCATTATGTGTGTCCCACTTGAATGAGGGTTCAGACCAAGTTTCAGGCGCATGCAAAACTCAGGTGGCCCCACCAAGTGCTTTTATATGTTTTAACGGTGTCTTCATATAATTTTATATGGTATGGCACACCTGAGTTCTGTATACAGCTGATTTTTGGGATATCCCATAATTTAAAGGGTACCCATCAAATGCACGGTGTCAATGGTTGAAACACATCACGGTGGGGCCCACACAGCTCGACCTCACTGGAGCTATATATATATATATATATATATATATATATATATATATATATATCATTTTCCATATTAATAAAGTTATAGATGGTGTGCTCTCACCTTTAAGGAAAAAGAAGAAGAAGAATATAACTGAAAGTAAACCGCTGAAACAGTGGAACCCTGTATAGACTGATTAATTATAAGCTAAAAAATAAAAATAAATAAAAACTACTAAAATAATAACCATCGAAATTTGAGAGGAATTGTAAATTAAGCCATTTGCTAGATCTGCTGAGCAAGTGAACTAGTTAAAGTGGGCCCACTGTGCCGTTAAGTGTCATCCACTAAAACATATAGACGTGATGATTAGAAACTGAGCTTCCCTAGCATGAATATGGGATTTTGCATTTTCGTGCCTGTGCCCATGCTGGCTGCTAGTCATAAGTCTGGTGTAAAGTGCTAAGCACATGCCATGTTGGGCTCTGCAGTCACATGTATGCCAGTCGCGAGTCTTTTTAGTCTCTCTCTTTTTCTTTTTTCTTTTTTCTTCGTTAGCTTGTTTTATTTGTAGGTTTACTTCCTTGTTTTGGTTGGTAACGAAATTATTTTTACTTGACTTTGAAGGAAAAAAAAAAAAACCTTAATAATGGCAGGACACATACGCGCCAAACCAGTTAAGGCATGCGAGAAAGGTGTGATGCTGGGTTGAAGAACATGACGAGTTTGGTTCCATAAGACATGGGCCAGGACCCATGGCAGCCCACTAAGTTGTTAGCAGTAAGCCGTACATCCCATAGCTGGTGCTAAGCCTAACGTAAGATTAGCTAAAATTCCCATCCCCAAGACTCCCAATCAAAATGGACGGTCATTTTGGCTCTTGGCCCATATCGGGTTATAACGTGCAATGCAACTAGACACGGTGCACATTCCACTGTAGCCTAAGTGCCCGTTTCGCCGGGTGGATTGGAAGGGATTGAATGGTATTAGGGTGGATGACGGGATTTTTAGGTAATGATGGTGTTGTCAGTGGATTGTCTCGAGATCCATGGGATTGCTATATCCCTGAATTGCTGTATCTAGGGGTGTACACGGGTCGGGCCGAGTCGAACTGGCCTTAGCCCGTCCAGGCCCGTTCAACAGCCACACAAGGCCCGAACCCGACTGGGCTTGGTCACCGGGCCAACATCTCCAGCCCGAACCGGGCCAGCGCGAGTTCGGGCCGAGTTCGGGCCAAGTTTGGGCCAGTTTTGAACCTTCGAGTTTGGGCCAGTTTCGAACCTGAGTTCGGGCCAGTTTCGAACCTTACAACAAGTTCATGGGAAGGGCTTTGGCAAGTAATCCGCGTCCCATTACAAGGCCCTCGATCAACGGTTTAGATAGTTGAACTATAGACTCCACAAAAAATCTAACTAGTCAGGACATTTACATACATTTGACAAAGCATAAAATAAAATATTTTATACAAACTAAATACAGTCATACACTACTGAATACTACTGTTGAGGAAATTCATCTGCTGAGTCCAAGCTGTTATCTAAATCTTCATATAAGTACTCATTCACCTCTCCCTCTTCAAAAGGTGGAGATAGCTTTTTATCGCTCCCCTCTTGTATAGTTTGAATTAGATTTTTTAAACTATTTTTGTGAGAAGATTTATACGTAGTTCCCAATGTCTTGTAAAACACACTCAGACTGGAGAGAAACTTAGCTGAATTCTTACTATTCTTCTTTTTATCTGTGCAGCTTGAACCTGCTTCGACATCATGTGATCTTGGAGGACATCGCTGATGTGTAGAAGCCTCTTTCATACTACGCTTAAAAGCGAGTTGAAATTGTTCTTCTTCCAACGCTAATAATTTAGCTTCCTTCTCTGCCTCAGAAAGTTTGGATTAGGGAGTGAAAGCTTTTTTGTTTGAGTCAAGATCTGCTTGGAAAAGAACTTGAATTTTTGTACATGGTTTTGTATCTCCGCCCTGACAGGATAAGTGTAATCTAAGCCGATTAGTTTTCTTAACAAACTTGGCTCCACACAAATTACACAAAATCTTTAACTTTCCAGACTTTAGAGAATGGACTAAGGAACCATAGTCCCAAATGTCAATCGTTGGTTCGCTTGAACACATCTACATATTATGTTGGAAAAGTATTTTAGGATTTTTAGCAACAATGAAATACCGACATAAAATAAAAGAAATTTATGGATAAAAAAAGAGCCATTAATGTATTGCACAGCTTGCATAACATCCATCAACATAACAGATAAATAAAAATAAAAGTCAAAAGAGTACCCATTACAGTATTTGCAAATTCAAATAAACTAACAAGATCAAAACATCCATCTCAAACATCCATCATATTGTTGTTGTTTTATGTGTTGCGACTTTATTCACATTCTCCTCCTCTTCCTCATCCAGATCATAACATCCTAGAATCGGACGCAACCAATCTTGTATACAAATTAATGCTTCCACTGTATCTAGTGCAAGGGAACTTCTAGTCTTGCTCACGCCTACTCCCTGTGCTAAACGCAGATTCTGATGTCACTGTTGAAATAGGAATTGATAAAATATCTCGTGCCATCGTCGATAGTGTAAGGTATTTTCCTTCACTAACTCTCAATTTTCACCACTCCAAAACATCGAACTCTGAATCCTGTCGTAGTATAACTGACTCTTTGAGATACATGTCTAACTCTGATTATTTCGTGTTTATGTCTATATTTTCCTGTGCTAAGAAAGACATGAAATCATCATCGTCGAAGCTTGAAGCAACTTGCAATCTAACTTCAGAAGCACTTGGTGTGGACACTGTGGTTGTGTACGCGTTGTACAATGCTTCGATTGCGTCATGAACCTTCGAGGTTTCAGATATTGCCTTTTCAGTAGGATAAATCCTCGTGAAGATGTACTTAACATAACTCATCTTGCGTCGAGGATTAAGTACAACAACTAAGGACATTATCAGATGACAATCATCCCAGTACTTATCAAACTTCATTTGCATACCACCTATCATGATTTGGAGAAAAAATGGACAGTCATCAGCAGTTTTCTTCAAGGCATCCTTGATCTTCCACACAGATGAAAAAAACATATTTGTTGTAGGAAACTTATTGCCAGAAAATATTTTCGTACAATCGTAAAAAACCTTTAAAAATTTATGAACTTCTTTCGCTTTGCTCTAATAATCATCAGTAGGCAACTAAGCATATGTTCTATCACGTACTGCATATTCTGGAAAGACATGTTCTAATTTCAGGGCTGAATCCAACATATCAAAAGTGGAATTCCAACGTGTGCATACATCTAGCTTCAACATTTTTGGAGACGAAAAATTCAAACGTTAGACGATGTTATTCCATATACTCAATATTGACGGCGAGCTTCTTATGTACTTCACACTCTCTCTCACATTCTCTATAGTTTGGTCAATTGATTTCAACCATTCTTGTACAATTAAGTTGAGAATGTGTGCACAACACCGAACATGAAATATTTTTTCCTCAAAAAATAAACTGTCAGTTGCTTTGAACTGGTTACGTAAGAATTGTATGACACTGTCATTTGTCGAAGCATTATCTAAAGTTAATGAATTGACTTTTTTTTCAATGTCCCAATCTCGTAGACAGTTGTAAATGCAATCTGAAATAACCAAACCGGAATGGGGAGGTGGAAGGTGGCGAAAGTTCAATATTCTCTTGCAGAGTTTTCAATTTTCATCAACATAGTATGCAGTCAATGAAATGTAACCATTTCTTTGATTTTGCGTCGTCCACATATCAGACATTAAACTTACCCTTGAAACTGAATCTAAAACTGCTTTCACCTTCATTTTCTCACTGGCATACATCTTCATGCACTCCCTCTTCACAGTAACACAGGAGACCTTCTCAAACTGAGGATTAAGGTATTTACTATGTCTCATAAATATTTCACTCTCTACCATCTTAAATGGCTGCTCATCAATGATAATAAGCTTTGAAACCACTCCTTCACCTTCCCTTTTTCAAAATTATGAGTGGTAAGTGTACCTTCAGAAGTAGATCCTTCGGACTTTGCAAACGATAGAAATTGTTAGCCTGAACGTGGAAGTCTAGGTCTCCTTGCACAACTTTGTCTATGTCTGTTTAAATGAAACGTCGACCCCCCGACACTTTTGGTGTATAGACTTTTACAGTGCATACATCTGATCTTGGGGACATTGTCAACTACTACTTCAAAATCATCCTAGACAGTTGACCGTTTCTTTACTTTGTTTGCAGCTGAAGACCCCTCTCCCTCCACAACAAGTGGTGATGTGGTTGACGCACCGGCACTGGTACTAGGGGTAGCCGTAGCCGTAGGTGGGACTTCATCCTCACTAGCCATATCTAAAGATATGAAACAATTTCTTTTATCCTTGGACCTTAGTAAAGAATTTTTTAAGCGGATAAATCAGTTACCCATTCAATGCTGGATAGATAGTAATGCTTTCTGTTAATGTTGATTTATGGAACGTCTTCCCTGACTTCCGTCCCCTGCACAAAACAGACAAACTGAACGAAGACCCTGGTTCTAACTCGGGGGACCTCCGATGATTAAGTCAGTTTCATAGATTTTGAGAGAAGGGGTGTTAGGGATATATGTTTTCGTACCTTTCAATAGGATGAAGGTCCTTTATTTATAGATACGAGAGGATCCCATTGTGTGAGGATTCTCCTCCCAGTATCGTAGAGATTTGATTTTGGATTTGATTTTACCCGCTTCTGGTCTCTATCCGATCCCGTGATCTTCGGGATCGGAGATCCTTTTGCGAGATATTCAGGATGGCATTTTGTTTTAAACCATCTTTCCTTCATTCGGCTCAGCCGGCTCTGATTCAATTAAGTGAACCGGCTTTATGAAATAAGGTCTCAGAACCTTAGCTGACACACGCCCAGGTTGCTAGCTCGTCACCCAAGCCAACTTAATTTGTCTTGCTTCCTTCTGTTTATAACCTTCTCTCGGATTCAGCGCATGCTTCGGTGACCCGAGGCGCCAAGTCCGAGTCTCCGGACTTGACGCCAAGTCTGTCGTGACGTGATTAAATAGGAGAGTACGGACATGATAATTTCTTGGTAGGTTTAGGCATCTTTTTCGAACCTCACGAGTCTCCGGACTTGGCGTACTTTTGTCCCCAACACTTTCATTATTCAATTTAAATGCCACGCCAAAATTTTGGCAACATCTCCCCTTATCTCTCCAGAATATATTAATCTTGGATTTGATTCACACGTCAACTATCCACACAAAGTGTGGATATTTGATGAAGAAGTAAATGCAAGAAATATATCCAGAGAGAATTAAGAGAGACGAACCAAAACAAGCATGTGCATTTAAATTAGAATAAATGAAAACATTACTATCTATCCAACATTGAACTGTCCAAAAAGGGACAATTTGAGAATTTCTATGCATCCATGAACACACTCAATCTATGTCTGACAACATAGAAATCCTCAAATGGTTAACTGATTATCCTTTACTATAACTACAACATAAAAAATAATTAAATCAGTTGCCCATTCAATGTTGAATAGATAGTAATGTCTTCATTATTCAATTTAAATGCCATGCCAAAATTTCGGCAGCATCTCCCCTTATCTCTTCAGAATATATTAATCTTGGATTTGATTCACACGTCAACTATCCACACGGTGTGGATATTTGATAAGGAAGTAAATGCAAGAAATATATCCAGAGAGAATTAGAAGAGACAAACCGAAACAAGTATGTGCATTTAAATTAGAATAAGTGAAAACATTACTGTCTATCTAACATTGAACTGTCCAAAAAGGGACAATTTGAGAATTTCTATGCATCCATGAACACACTCAATCTATGTTTGGTAACATAGAAATCCTCAAATGGGTTACTGATTATCCTATACCACAACAACAAGAATAAAAAAAATAAAAATATATCTAATAGGCAATTGGTATAAGCATAGATTAAGACTAACTAACAAAAACAGAAAACATTTGTGATAAAACTTAAAAGATTCCATGTGGAGCTTTCTAGTATATACTATACACTCATACATGAAGTCCTTTTTAAAAGCAAAAGGAAGCCGAGCTAAAGGCATATCAACTTATCTGAATTATCTCAAACTTGTAATAAAACCATGACAAGGTACTAGAAATTTTCTCATAAAAAATAGTGTTGTCTGTGGGATGCACCAATTCAATTTATGGTGCAAAAATTACACAAATTGGATGATCCTAGATATCTGACCAATAGCATGGACAGTCGAGATTAAGAAACAAAATAAGTCCAATCATTGTTTTGAAACATATATTCAATGGATCCCATTGAATGAACAATTTTGATTTTGATGATCACTATAAGAAAAATGGCCTTTACCAGCGGTCAAAATCGCCGGCAAATCCTTTTCCCGCGGTTCGCTAATAGCCGGCGAAGCCTCGGTCGGTAAAGGGTTTACCGACGGTCGTGCTCCCTTTACTGGCGATTGTGCAAGCCGCCATGACATGCGAGATTTACTGCGGTTGTCCTGGCCTCTTGTCAGTGTCTTTTCTCTTTGAAGGGATGATGGAGCTGCATTAGAATGTATAAATGTCTCTGTCTAAGCATGGGTTATATCATTTTCTTTTGTACCTTTTTTTTTTGTTCATGCAGTTGAATCATATATCTGGTAGGCCTACTTTAACTGCATCTACAATTGTTGGACTTGATTCAAACAATCAAATGTTTTCATTTTAAAAAAATAAAATAATTAACTTGGACTTTTGTGTTACATTCCATGTGTATGATTGAACATTTAACCCCAGACACAGTGGACTGGATCTGAACTTGAATAAAGGAGTGTTGATTTAGATAAATAGCTAGTCGTTGAACTTTTGCCAAACAATCAGAAAGCCCATCCCACCCGGGTACTTGGGCAAGGTTAACATGATGATAATATGGGTAAATCACATGCAACTGCTTACATACGACTGATACAGCCAACAAAGCGTGCATGTAATCTAGACCATTCAAATGGTGGGCCCATGAAGGCCAGAGCATGCCACAGAAACTAACCAGATAAAATCAGAAGATCTGGTCCGTCCAACCAGGGGCTGTCAAATCAACAGTTAAAAAGGCAAGTTTATGGTCCAAATTCAAATATGAAAATCGTATGGTTAAGCTTTCTTTTCCATTGCCTATGGCAGCTTCATGTTGCCTGCAGTTTCGGATGTACAGGCTCATTAGATTGCAAACATTCAGTTTGTAATAATAATTGAAAAAAAAAACATGCCTATGTGGCCCTTTCACATGCATCGAACTGCCGCGAATAATATTTACAATAATAAATCAAATAGTTTCAAAAAAAAAAAAAATCAATCGATCTATAGCTCCCATTCATCCATGCCTAAAACCTGTAAAACAAAATAGCATAAAGCTGTAATTATATTTTTTCTCTAATTTCTTTTGTTGGGTTTTTAGAGCTATGGAATAAAAGCATGGCCAAGGATTCAACATACAAGATTGTAGAGATTTTTATAGTAGATTTGTATTTTTTTCTTATTTTTATATAATATAAATGGGTTCTTTGCACCGTAGCTTGTGATTAGTGGCGTGAATGAGTAGACAGTCAAAATGGACTCTTTTTTTTTTTTTTTTGAAGGTTGGTGGTAAGTGTAAGGAAATTACACTGAGGGACTATTTGGATTACCAATTTGCATGGTGATGTAGGCGTTGTTTGTTCTTTCAATTGCAGTCATAAATGGGGGTAAATAGCGATAATGAATTTTGAAAGATGTTTGTTTGAAAGAAAAGTAACTACCTAATTAGGCCTTGAAAACAATGTCCAAATGTATGAAATGAAAAATTATTTAGTACCATTAAAATTTGTGAGTCTCACAGTAATATATGTGTATAATCTATGTTACTATCTCATTTTAGGGCATGAGCTAAAAAGCGAGGTAAATTGGAAGCAAAAGTATTCTCAAGGGTCTGATTTAAAGAACAAAAGCCGCCGAATCACTAGGTTGACATATGAGTCGCATGGCAGCGACACAATGGACGAAACTGGTGATTGGCATTGAAGACGGATTTACTGCTTAGGGGTTTATTGACCTTAAAGGTGCAAGAAACACGATCCTTATGTATGGATTACACACAATCAATCTGTAAGAAGCCGAAGGATAACGTCGACTTGCTGCTTAGCACACGCCTACACGAAACGCACAAGAATCAGTTCCTCCATATGGAGCATTCATCACGCTCTGGATATGAATTCTAGCTATATACTCGTGATTAACAAAGAATCTGGGAATTACCTTCCCTAGTGCGTGCAATGTCTTGAAATACAACTTCTAAACAGTGCAGCGGTCACGGATTCCACAAGGAAGAAGTCATAAAAGAAGATAGAATAAACAATTAATTATGCATAAAGTCTGTAATTATTTATTTGGTGGTGGCGAATATGTATAGTTATTGCAACTTAATATCACTTATATTTCATGGAACCAACTAGATGATGCGAGAAAAAGAAAAGAGAAGGAAAAAAAAAAAACAATTATAACATACGCACGACAAGCAGCAGCAGCTTATGCAGAGCACATTTACATAACAGCAAGCCTCGAAATAACTAAATCAATAGACTTCAAGAATTCCCCAAATTACATAACAAAGCAAGCCTCGAAAATCACAAACCCACTTCATCAATTGTCTGAATAAAACTCACACCCAAAAGACTCAAAAACCAAAACCCAAATACTAAACTACAAGAAAAACCCAAAATTACACACAAAAAATCACAAGCCCACTTCAATTGAATAAAACAAAACCCAAATCAATTCACTCTTGAAAACACCCAAATTAGAAATCAAAATCCTCAAAAACTAAAACCCAACTTAGAAAACTCCAAAAAACACCGCAATTAACACAAAAAAGCCTCAAACATCACAAATTCTACTTCAATCCACTTGGTGAATAAAACAAAACCTAGATCATTTCACTTCTAAACCCACCTAAAATACAAATCAAAATCCTCAAAAAAAACAAAAACACAAATCCCTTATTACCCATCGAATGAGCCTAAAAAAATCACAAACCCACGCCACCTCAATCCAAAGTGCATGAATAAAACAAAACCAGAATCACTCCACTCCTAAAAACTCCCAAATTACGTATCAACTCCCCAAAAAAACCAGAACCCACTTCAACTCAATGCCTGAAACAAAAAGAAGCTAGAATAATAAAAAAAAAAAATTTTAAAAAATAAAAAATCGAACATCGGTTTCAGACATCATCCAAACCATTCTCCCAAATTACAAATTAAAATCCTCAAAACATCAAAACCCAAAACACTAAACTTCAAGAAACCAAAAATTACACAACAAAAAAGCCACAGAAAAAATCACAAACCTACTTCAAGACGGTACATGAATAAGAGTATACAACAAAACACAAATCATTTCACTTCTAAAGACACTCAAATTACATATAAACCCTCAAAAAACCAGAACCCCACTTCAACCCAATGCCTGAAACATCAAAAGAAACTACAACAAAAATATATGTGTAATTATGTGTGTGTGTGTGTAAAGAAAATCAAAATCAAAATCAGAACATTAATTTCAGATATTATCCAAACCATTCACCTAAATTAGAAATCAAAATCATCAAAAAACCAGAACCTAAATAAAAAATTCAAGAAACCCAAAATTCAATGACACGTAAATCCTTTAAAAAAAAAAATCATAAAATGACTTCAAGCCAGTACATGAATAAAACAAAACCCAAATCACTCCACTTCTAAAAACACCCAAATTGCGTAAAAAAACCCTCAATGACGAGGAATTTCATAGAGTGTGGGCACCTTTATGCCGTGGAGATCTTAATAACTAGGAATTTCAGGAGTTGCTTGCTCTTTTATCCCAGTTGGAGAGAGTCTTTTATGGACGGGTGCTCCATTTAAGGTAGCCCCCTTCTCTAGGCTAGTGGGCCGATATATGGTACTTACAATTGATAACTTGAGAAAGAGGGACCCAATTATTGTTAGTGCAGATGCAGAATCTGTTTGCCATCTCTTTTTGGGGTGTCCTTTTTCTTCAGAGGTTTGGGAGCATATCCTGCAGTTTCTGGGTTCCTCTTGGGTTTTTCCTTCCTCAATTAAACACCTCTTCAAGAAGCCCTGTTTTTTTTTTTTTGGGAGCATATCCTGCAGTCCATATTAAAAGCCTTTTATTTTTATTTTTATTTTTTCAAGAAGCCCTTAAACTATGTAAGAAATGCATATAGAGAGATCAAACTAGAAACTATGAGGGAATCACTGTGAGCAGGTAGCAATGACCAGCCCTTCAAGATAGGGTGCAGGTTTCAATATCTTCACAACTATCCATCCTAGGATTCCTCCTAATAAGAAGGTTAGGCCGATGTTAATGGGCATAAACCACTGAAGATACAAACACCATGATTATCAGATTCTTGATCGAATTATTTTAGCCGTTGCTTACCAAAACGTAAATGTAAGAGGCTTAAATGAGATTTGTCATCCAGTTTTATACTAAGGGAATGATACAATAACCCCCAGTGACATTTGAGTGGGAAAATGGAGATCAATTAAATTTGAAAATTTCTGCACTCAGATCAGCCGAGAAGGGTGAGTGAAGTAATGCATTTGGGCCAATGGCCATTTGCAATTGATGAAACTTTAGTAAACATCCAAAATGCACACTTGGCCAATTACACTCCAATCGTACGAAATGCGAGTGGCTTACCAAGAGATGATGTCTTCCAGAGTAACAGACTTCGCCAGACTCGCGAACATGAGCGATGGAGTGACCACGATGAACACAATCTGTTAAGAAGATTCTCAGCTGTGAGTGACATAGAGCTAACAACATATAGAGAATGGATAAGCATTGAGCTATTACGCTTACTAGTTGTCATGTGAACATAATAAAATGGCAGTGGTGAAAAATGTCGAGCCCAAATGCATTACTTCCCAAATGCTGACTTGGGAATCAAGCCTTCTAAGTTGAACAAGTAAGTACCATCCATCTGTTACAATAAGAAAAATGACATGAATCTAAACTCTCTCAGAGAAAGTTACTAGCATGCGTGTACGATCTATGACCAATCAGACCACACACAAGTGATCCCAGTGCTTAATTTCTGTGTCAACTATAAATTCTGGCACAAGAATTAACCCATCCCAGTTAGATATGTTGTGGACTGTAAGTGAATTTTTCTGCTGAACTTTTTGGGCTCTTTTTAGCTTGGTGTTCATGTGGGAAGAAGGAAAAAAGAAAGAAAAGATGACCCTTGGGCCCTCTAAATCACATTAAAGTAACCTCAGTGCTCTCATTTGGGTGTGTGTACTCCTGAATGCAATTTAATAAATAGTGAAACGAAAGGCTAAAAGGAAATTGCATTTTATAGGAATTTCATTATCTCAGGTGACATGAACGATAAGAGAGCATCATACACTGCCAAACTTCTTTCCCATAACCATCAAGAGAACATTTTCTAACTTAGTTCAGGAAAGGAACAAAATCTATTTACAAGAAATAAATGATTTTTTACAAAATATATAGCTAGTATAAGACACATTCTATGGAAATGATATTGAATATACAATCAGATGGCCATGAGAGAGAAGATACCATTGATGAAGGGCCTGTAGCCCTGCTGAACACCTCCAACTACCATCAGACTCCTGAAGTTCTGACATCCGAAAAAGAATGCTTTAACAGAACTACACCTATTTATACAATTAAAACCCACCACTTTGAGCCAACAACTCGCCAACATGTCTAGAAACATCAAACACGTGGTAAGTGCAATTCACAATAATAAGCATGAATACAAGCAAAATCACAGAAGATTATTTATTCTTAGCTCACCTTGGATGATCTTGCAGAAACTACTATTACAAACACCCCAACACAACCGTTCTCCAATTGACTAGACAGATGGAAAACATTAAAGATTGCCAATTTTAGGCTTTTGAATGGACTTAAAAATAAATAAATTTGAAGTAAAAATCGCACGACATTTGCAATGGGCTTTTGATACTTACAAAGCAGCAGATATATTATCTGGGGGAGGCAAAGTCAAATCCACATGAGAGGTAATAGCAGAAACAGTGGTGACCTCACACCCAACGATCTGTTTCAAGTGTAATGGGAAAGAACTATCAAGACAGTTCCTTGATCTGTATCAGGGCCTTGAAGAAACCTACAACATCAACTTGATCTTATTGTTTAATTGTGGTCTGATAAGGGAGATCTCACAATTTTAGTAGAAAATAAGAAACTAAGGACCGGTTCACATTCATCAGATTCAAAAGGATTTAAATCCTTTAGGTTCCAAAATGCACTTCATTTGGAACTTGTTCATGGGAAGATTGTGGGCAGCTCAACATGCATGAGTCTAATTTAAGTTTATATCTGAAATACATTGCCACCATCATACAATTGTACTGTTACTTACTGAATGATTATATGAATTGTATTCCATCAAAAGTGTTCTCATTATTTTCATTTGGTATTCATTGAAAAAATGTTGGTGAAAAAGGGCCCAAATGTTGTTCCTTTTTCAAATGGAGCTAAATGGCATGGCACAACACTTCTAAAACTGTGATGGCCACACATACAAGCTTAATCAGAATGTCAACTGGTCTAGTTTAAACCATCAATTGTTCCCATACAAGGTGAACCCCGATAAGCAACCACCCCGAACCTTGCACCAGGTGGACTTCATGGATCAGATGCCATACACACATGGCACATTGACGTGCACTGGGGACTGCATGGAACCTTACATTGGAAGCAAAAAAAAAAAAAATATGTAGATATGACAACGTCCAATTCAACTGACCATGCCTTGCATCCAAACACGCCTTACGTTTAATATAACAACGTCCGAAATCTCGACATGGTTTGCAAAGTAGATATGATTTTCAGCTAAACCACCAACCAAACAAACCAAGCAAATGTATTTCTTTTTACAATGCAACAAAAAGGAGAGGGAGTTACCATTATTGATCGAACTTCATATACAACAAACCCACAACCTGCCAAGAAAAAATAGAAGATATAGGCACAAATTTATGAATGTCACTGATTAATTTAAGGTTTCGAGAACTTACATCCACCTCACTCTTACTGCCAAGTAGTCATGATGAAAATGCATCTACACTATAAGAAGGGAAAAAAAAAAAAGAATTTGTGGCTGCACCGATACGGTTGAGTATGAACGGCTGCCTACGTACCCAATGTTCGGAAGATTGGGATCAAGCCACTACGTAGTTCTTAATATTTAAATCAGAACATTTTACGCACAAGCAGAGAAAAAAATCAAAACAAATCATAATAAAAATATGTGTACCTCTGTTATGCATAAGAATATGAAAAGCTGAAACAAATCACAACATAAATCTCTGTAGATTAGTCAAGCAAAACTACTAAATATTTCAAGAACATAGCGACAGAATCCCACCACAAATATGTCAAGCAAATACTAACATGAAACAAACATAGTCATCACAACCAATCACCAAAATCAATTTTTTTCTCTGTTTTCAAAAATAAGAGAGAGAGAGAGAGAGAGAGAGAGAGAGAGAGAGAGAGAGAGAGAGATCCCTCCATTTAGCTCAATCCATAGCTGTCACAACCTACAAAACAAAATAACAAAAAGAAATTAGTCTCATCAAAGTCTTATATAAGAAGTTCTATTGTATATGCAAAAAAAAAAAAAAAAAAAATCTTACCAAACAACAACAATCAGGCCAACAAATACTTGTTCCAGCCGCATCCCCAATTGTTCTATATCGTCCATAGGGTCTCATCAAAGTTTCTTCACGTACAATTGCCACCTGAATATATACTTCCCAAAAACCATTTCCAAGTGGGAACCCGCCTACTTTTGTGAGCGGATCCTTACTCAAGACAATTCCTCTAGCAACAGTAACCCCACGAATACTAGTAAGAAGAACTTCGATCATGTCCTACAAATAAAATTTACTATTTAACGCAATAAATTGCATCATTTGTATACCACATCTAATTAAGAACACAATAATCTCAAAACATAATAAAAGAACTATTCAATTGGTGTGAAAATTTACCCCAGTACTACTGCAAGTCGTAGTCTTTTCCTTTTTTGCTAAGTGTCCCTATAAATTAAAAATCAATGTCAATCATCATATACCGACTAAACTCTATATAATATAGGACATAATACACATGTAAATATATGAATATATATCATATAATTACCTAGCTTGATGATGAGGCCGGTTGGTTTGGGTTGAGATTAGCTGAATTATCTGATACTGTGGATTTCAAATTTGTCCTAGAGGATATCAGTTGCGCCACTGATTCTTTAAAAGATAAAAATTCCGATTTTAGGGATGATACTTCCGATTTTATGGATGATACTTCCGATTTTAGAGATGATACTTCAATTTGCAGTCCCTCATATTCTTCATTTATACTCTGAGCAGTGGAGGCAATTCTTTGTTGGCTAGGTGTTGTTCCCCACAAATCAGTCGGAGTGGGGCCTAACCCATAAGTGCGGACTCGGCCATGTCGATCTTTTCCCATTACTTGAGAGAACAAGTCATTTCTTCCTGTGCTATTCTGAGGTCTCGGGTTGCTGAGAAATTCGTTCATTAAGTTGTTCTTGCAATAGAAAAAATATCGGTTTAGATTGTACAATGATAAATGAGAGAATTGTTTTTTTTTTTTCAAGTATAAAACATAATAATTAGATGCATAAACATACCATTACTCTTAATGAAGCCTCATCCACAGGCCTACCACTCTTGCATGTATGGGTCAATATAAACACATCTGCCTGGCTTGGATCCTCGCCACTAGCCGTTTTCTTCCTCTATCATTATGTAAACAAGTTATATATAAGAAATAGACCAACATGGTTGATTGAGTGATTAAGAAAATTTACCTCTTCCTCACGTATCCGTGCAAAGCTCTTTGAGCCTACAGCGTGACCGATTAATTGCCTTTTTCGATTCTCTAAATTTGTCTTAGTACGAGCCTATATGTGAACACATAGATAGAGATATTATAAGATATCAAAGAAAGATTATTGTGTAATTCTAAAATATAAAGCAATCAATATTTACTCATCACATACCTTCCCCTCTTCAGAGTTCCAGAATTGAACGAGTGCCTTCCATTGATCCTCTTTGACCCGCTTATCAAGGTCCGCGAGCCGCTCCTCGTCAGTCTCATGAGGAGAATAGTGGAGTTTTTCATTCACATTTTTAATCCTTCCATTTTCTACCAATTGATTGTAACACCCACTTCTTTGCATCCGTGTCAAACTCAAACTTGGACTGCATCACATGTTAAAACCAGAAAATCACATAATGAATAAAAAATAAAAAAATGAACAAAGCATTGTCACCATTACCATAACAAGTCCCATCATATCATCCTTCTTCTCATTCGGCACTGCCTTCCAATCAGTAAATGTAAGGGGTGCATATTCCCCATTACGGGCTATAGTCCCAAGGAAGTTTGTCAACTTGTTAACATTGTCACCAACGGGTTGTCCTTTAGTATTGATGGGAATAGGAATGCGTTGTCCTTCACGCATCTTCCAAACTTCGAGGCATCGTGTGTGGCCTCTCTTTCTCATAACACCCTGTGAATATGTTAAAATGACAACATTAATATGGATACTCGTATAGTTCCTTTGCATAAAAACACATGAAATAACCTATGCATAACATACCACTAGAGGGACCCGTTGTAGCCTCGGTCACTTGAGGCTGGCTAGGTCCCGCATCAGTCATAGGACCTATCGATTGCCTAGCCGTGCGTTTAATGCACCTCATGTCTAATACCTGTATATGTCTAGCAATATGACAGTATGACGATAAAATATTCTTCATCTTTAGTTAATGAAAAGACATTTAAATTTCAAAAAACAGTAATAATAATAACAAAATTGCACGGAAAAAAAAAACATTTGAATTTCTTTTTCATATATCAGGGCAATATGGTACATAAGAAATCAATTATTGTACATAATGTCATCTCCATCAGGATCAGAAAAATAGGTATCATCTGTTTAGTCCTCTACCATCTTTTGGGCAGGTAGTAAAGGTGTGACAATTGTTGTACCATCGATATCTATCATTTCCCAACTAATAATGTCATCACTCGATTCTTCCAAACTTTGATCATTAAATGACGAACTCTCTAAGTTGGTGTCAACATCATCTGCAGACTCTTCCCCACGCATCTCAAACAAATCCCAGGTTTGGTCCTCACTACAACATGCCAATCTTTCTCGACGGGGTCTTGCACATAGAACACCTGCTCAACTTGAGATGCGAACACAAATGGTTCGTCAAACAACTGTTGACCAGTATGGCATAGCCATTTTAAATTCACAAGCGTGAACCCAAACTTATCCGTCTTCACACCCCTACCTTGAGATAGAACATCAACCCAATCGCACTTAAATAATACAACCTTTCGATCACCACAATATTCCAGTTCAATGATGTCTGTCAAGACAGCATAGTAAGTTACATCTCCTACAATAGGGTTTTTGTCATTAACACTTGAAAAGCTTGATGTCTTTGCAGTGACCACAACTCCACTATGTTGAGTTTTTTTTTTCTTCTCTCGATCTTTAGTATGAAACCTAAAGCCATTTACTATAAAACCTTCATATCTTCTTGTCATATTAGGACCTCGAGCTAACCATCTAAGGTCTTCTGAGACCTGCTCATTCTTTACATAGCGCAACTGTTCAACCTATTCGAATATAAAAAAATGTTAAAATAGAAGCATGTGTCTAGACAATGAAAATAAATGAACATGCACATGTCAGTCAACTACTATTGCATCGACTACTTACATGATCACTAAACCATTCATGAAATGTTTCAATGTGAATGCGTTATATCCCTTGGTCGTCTTGTGCGAAGATTCTTCTGCTTAACAACATTCATGTGTTCTCTCTATATAAATTGGTTCCAGTAAGAAACAGTCGGAAGTTATTTTCCACATGTATAAATTAAGTGTCATAATTGTCTTACTCAAGAAACGGGATGAGTGCGTTCTTTGTTAAACAGAACATATCGATGTGCTTGTGTAAATGCAACTTTATCCAGTACACAATCTTTAGCCTTCCCTAATGCACGACCTATTCGTGGAAAAATAGATGATTGTTCTGTAACGGTGTTACTATAATCATCATTCCGTATTGGTCGGTTGAACCTTGTCTGTACATTATGCAAGTACCTCGAGCAGAAAGTTAAGCATTCTTCTGCCAAGTACCCTTCTGCAATTGAACCCTCGGGCCGACTTCTATTACGTACATAGGACTTCAGTGTATGTAGGTACCTATGGTCACTAATATTAAACACTAAACAGTTTAGAAATATATGATCGATTAGCATGACCGGAATAGCATGGAAAATAAATTTAATTTATAAATATTAGCACGCACCTCTCGATGGGGTACATCCATCGGTATTGTACCGGTCCTGCTAATTTGGCCTCACCCGCTAAATGAATAGGCAAATGCACCATAATATCAAAAAAAGCAGGTGGAAAGATCTTTTCTAGATGGCAAAGTGTTAGCGCAATTCGAGATTCTAGTTGGTCGAAATCTTTTACTCGGACTACTTTGGAACATAATTCCTTAAAGAAACTGCTCAATTCAAGCAAGGTTGAGCTCACACGCTGAGGAAGTGTTGTTCGTATCGCTAATGGAAGTATTTGTTGCATCATAACATGATAATCATGGCTCTTGAGTCCTGAAATTTTGTGCTCTTTGAGATGCACACATCGTGAAATATTGGCTGCATAACCATCTGGAACTTTCACCCGCTTTAAGACTTTGCAGAAATCATCCTTCTCACTCGATGACATAGAAAAGCATGTAGGTGGTAAATATATTTTAGTTGATGAGAGCAGCCTTGGGTGTAATGTTTGTCTTATACCCATATCTTGCATGTCAAGACGTGCCTTCATATTGTCCTTTGTTTTCCTTCGATGTTCAACAATGTCCCAAGCACATTGTCACATACATTCTTTTCAATATGCATCACGTCCAGATTGTGACGCAATAGATTATGCTCCCAATACGGCAAATCAAAGAAAATGCTCTTCTTTTTCCAGTTATATCTTTCTTCCTCATTGTCTTCTCGTCTTCTCTTATGCCCATGACTGCCTACAATCTTCTTTCCAAAGGTGACATTAATTCCTTGTAACTGAGCCAACACATCAGACCCAGATAGTGGAGTTGGCGCCTCACAAAATTCTTCCGTGCCATCAAAGGATTTGCTATCAGTTCTAAACTTATGATCAGGTTCCAAGAATCGACGATGACCCATATAACAAAACTTTCGACCATGTTTTAACCATTTAGATGAAGTGTCTTTATTACAACAAGGACAAGCAAGGCGTCCTTTAGTGCTCCATCCAGACAAGTTTGCATATGCAGGGAAATCACTAATAGTCCACAACAATGCCACGCGCATTCGAAATATCTCATTGCTTGAGGCATCATAAGTGTCTGTGCCAACCTCCTACAATTCCTTCAACTCATCTATCAGAGGTTGCATTATACGTTGATGTTATTACTAGGTCCAGAAGGTCCAGGAATAAGCAAGGACAACATGAGATACGGTTGCTTCATGCACATCCATGGTGGTAGGTTATATGGTATCAGAACAACAGGCCATGTGCTATGGGCAATACTCATCATCCTGAATGGATTGAAACCGTCAGCTGCTAACCCGAGTCTAACATTGCGTCCATCCGAAGAAAATGTCGGGTGGTCATGGTCAAAAGTTTTCCACATTGGGGAGTCAGCAGGATGCCTTAATATTCCATCGTTGGTGCGACTCTCGAAATGCCATTTCATAGAGGAAGCTGTTTTTGATGATATGAACAATCTCTGTAACCTTGGTTTCAAGGGAAAATGGCGTAATATCTTAGCCAAAATTTTTCGATCTTTTGCTGATGAAGAAGTTGCCTCGTCATCTGACTGATGTTCAACCGTTTTCCATCTACAAGCACCACATGTAGCACATGATTGCTCACCAGCGGCCTCCTTCGAGTACAACATACAATCGTTGGGACAAGCATCAATTTTGTCATATTTTAAGCCTAAGTCCCCAATGATCTTCTTGGTTTCATAGAAAGACTTTGGCAAAGTTTCACCCTCGGGGAGTGCCTCCTTCAGCAATTCAAGCAACATGGTGAACGATTTGTCACTCCATCCACCGAGGCACTTCACATGATATAGTCGAACAACGAAAGATAGCTTGGTGAACTTCTTGCACCCTGGGTACAATTCCCGATCGGCGTCTTCCACCAATTTGAAAAATTGTTGCGCTTCGGTATTAAGCCCCGGTGTAGGTCCATATTCTGCATCACTCTCTTGACCAAATGCATCTTCCAACAATCCGTGCATATCGTCGCATGGATCCAGATCATCACCTTCAACATTTGTAGTAGCAGGCATAAAAGAAGACGTAGCTTCTCCATGAAAACGCCAATGTGTGTAACTCGTATTAAATCCATCACACACAATATGATCGTATGCTTCTTGTCGAGACACCCAGTAGTTGTTGTTGCATTTCTTACATGGAAATAGGATCCTCCTTCTATTGCTTGCATTTGCAAATGCAAAATCTAAGAATTTCACAGCTCCACTTAAGTATTCGTTGCTCACCCTAAACCATCCAATGAAATTGGAGGACATGTCAAAAAAATGCATCTTAACCAATGGGCCATAACAACGAAAAGTTATTGAGGTACCTTGACATACAAATCCAACTCTTATCCATCACTATGTTCCTCAGCCACTTGGAAAGACAAGTTGGTGGAAATACAATGTGGGCCCGACAAAGCTTCCTACGAAAGATTAACTAGAATGACTCACTTGATGATTAACTATTGTCAAAGATTTAAACATCCAATAGAATCCCTAATGGTATCTCTAACAAGCTTCTAGGGACCACCGCTCAATTAAATCCTAAATTAGTTACTCATCCAAGGTTGGATAGATTGTAATACTTTCATATTCTCATTTAAACATCCACGCCAAAAATTATGACATCTCCCATGCATCTCCAGATAAGTTGATCTTACGTTACATTCCGATGCCAAATATCTAAAGCAATGTAAAGATATTTGGCATTGGATACGGAACGGAAGAAACATATCCAGAGATAAACGAGGAGATGAACCGCGGATCAAGCATGAACATTTAAATAGATTATATGAAAGCATACTCTCCATCTAACCTTGAACTGTCCAAAATGGGACAATTTGAGTGATTTCTATGCCACCAAAAACACACCATATCTATGTATGACCACATAGAAATCCACAGTAAAATCCTCTAACGTAATATCTACTAAAAGTTATCTAACTTACAAATCACAAGTCACAATTATAAACTAACAAGTCACAATAATAATTTAAGAAAAAAAATGTAATACATATAAAGCATACTGCCCAAATTTGTATTTTCCTATTGTGACTCACGTGAGCACTGGATTTGCATAAATTTTGATATGACCTTGCAATATAAGTCAACTCAATAAACATACCAAGTATATATCATATGGTTATCAAGATTAACAACTTCATTCTCATATATAACAACTTTGAATAAACATACAAAGCATATATCATATGGTTATCAAGATTAGCAACAAATGTCATTTGAAGTTTCCTGGTAAAGTAAAGAGCAGGTTTGCTTCAATCAAAATGAAGGAATCATATCTATTGCATCTTACTTGTCTGTAAATGTAGTTGTCTTAAACTCATTTATGTTTGTCTTGAAAGAACCTAAGCCTAAGGTTTTTCTAGGGTCTGTTATACCTGAAAAGACTAAACATTGAAGTAGATGGGATGCTTAAACTTCATGGAACTTGTTCGTCTACTTGATTATTCAATAGAGCTTGTAGTTGAAGCTGGAGCTTGATCTTCTACTAGATCTTTAGTAGAACTTGAACTCAATCATCTTGAACTTATTGAACTTTCCATTTTGATCCACTACTTGACTTGAACTTTTCATCTTGATCCACATAAGATGGACCACTTCATAAGCTATTTTGTCTAAACGAAATTTAAACTTCATAGTTTAATTTAAATATTACTTACAAAATCTAAACAAACGGTTTATATTTTACCCACAACTTCAACTTTCTTTATTTCAAATTCAAGCGAATTTGTTATTGTTATTTCTCTCTTACTTCTTCTATGTTGAAGTGCATTGCAAATCCAACGTGTCCTAGTTTTGAGAATGGTCTTAAACCAAACTTATTTATCTCTAATAAGATTACTTATCTATGGCTGTAAGTAGATAAAGTAACTTATTTGGTGGTATCCAAACAGGCCCTTAGGGGCGTTTGGATCCTAAGTTACTTAAGATTAGCTATTTATGCCTTAGTAGCTTATCTTGGTTTCTACTTATTAAGTTGAATTGATTAAGTAATTTTAAGTAAAAAGTTAGTTATAATTAATCTTAAACCAAACTTATTTCAAATAAGTTACTTATCTACTGCGGTATGTAGAAAAAGTAACTTATGTGGTGGTATACGGACGGGTATGTAAGTTGCTTAAGATAATTTACTTATGCCAGGAGTAACTTATCTTAGTTTCTACTTACTAAGAAGATTAGTATGTTTGGTAAACAATCTACCGATAAGCTTCTTCTCTCTTACGTAGCTCCTATGTCTCTCTTCAACAACTTATAAAAAAGTAGAAAAGCTAAAATAAATTAACTAAATTGATCAAGTACTTTTAATTAAAAAGTTACTTATAACTTAACATAAACCAAACTTATTTGAAATAAGTTACTTATCTACTGCTCTAAATGTATAGAAAAGGTAACTTATAAGGTGGTATCCAAATGCGCTCTTAAAGTCATAGACTTTCAACCTATCATGCATGGATTGTCATTTTTACGGTAGAGGACCATGATTATGGTAGCATGAAGTGTGGTCTACCATTATACGTACATGATATATCCGCCACATATTAGTGTCTCTCAAATAACTTAGTTACTTTAGAGAGATTCTCATATTTTTTAATTATTAAAATAAGAGTTGAACTTTTATTATTTTATCATTGTCTTATAGCCAGATTTCACAATGAATGGTTTAATTACTATCATCTATCTACTCGGTGCAATTTTTTAAGGGTATATATGCTCCATGCACAACCATGCCCTGGATTTCCAAACAACTGCTCCACTTGCATTGGGGAACACAATGTTTGGAGAACACAATATTAATCAATATTAAACAGACTGTAGACAATTCTGACATTGTTAAATTGAAGGACCAGGAAAACACAAACATCAAACCAAACTACTAAAGGGGATAACAGGTAAATTTATTATAAACACAATTGTGGATTCTGAGTTTGCTGAATGTACACAGAACATCAACTGCTAAGTACAACAGCATCCTACACTAACTATGATGTTTAAATTTCTCCTAGACTTAAGTTGCTTGGATGCATAAATAGAAGAATAGCTTCTTGTGCCAACAACCCAACAATTTGGAGTTTTAAAACATTAAAACTTACTACCAAGCAGACTTTGAATAAAATCAATCATCCTCACAGTTCACATTGAATTGCCCTTAAATTCGGGTGTTGCGGCAACTGCTCTGATTGAAATTTGAGAATATTTCCTTCTCATCTATCTCTAATCAAGGAATTTGTGTACTGATACATGCACCATACACACAAATGTCATTTGAAGTTTCTTGGTAAAGTAAAGAGCATGTTTGCATTTTGACAATAATCCTATCTAGAAAAGTGACTCAAATATGTGGAGAAGAAGTATAGATAATTAGTATAACCCAATATCACTTACTTGTGGAGAAGAAGAAATACACCAGACAAGACAAATGTGACCGTGACAAGGATCCAACCAATGACCACCAAGCTACAGCAAGTAGGAATCGGGCATTGGGTTAGATAACCAATGACAATAAAACATGAATGTTATGAAAAATTGCTACAAGCAAAGAGGAAATATGTGGTCTTGAGCCTCGACTCACTGATTTAGGGCCAAGCTTGGGTGAGAGGTGCTACATAATGTCCTAGATCAGTAGATCCTAAGGCCATGTTTTGGTTGATGCCTAAAAAACTTTTGTCATAGTTTATTAACTGGATAAGGAGTGTCATAGTTTATACCAGAATCTCATTTATACCCGAATATCTCATTTATACCAGAATATCTCATTTATACCAGTTAATTGCAGTTCATTTATACCAGAATATCTCATTTAAAGCCCTTTTTTTTTCAAAATCTCATTTATACCAGAATCAGATTGTGAGAACCAGAATATCTCATTTATACCAAAACCCTACCAGTATTTCAAAATATAACAATAGGGAAAGAGCATATTCAATTAGAATGGTGTAAGTTTGAACAAGCCAGGGGATTACACTTACAATTATCTTGATCTTGTAAGCTTCCAAGAAGGGATGTCTGTTATCCGGTAGAGGACATCAAATACCAGTTGTTTGCATCATTGAGCCATAGGCGACACCTGTCATACTGAAAACCCAAATTTGTAATATACCTTTTCAGCTAAGACATTGCACAGTACCTAGACTACTAAATGACTAGCAGAGGATGTCGATGCACCAAAAATCCCTGGGATTGGAAGATCCTACGGTAGAATAATTGGTCTTTTTTTTTTTTTTTTTTTCCTTTTTGATCTATTGAATGGGAACATTGCTTTGTATTTTCTTTCTTAAATATTTCTTTGTTAAGAAAAAATCTAACTACAAATGAAAAACTGCATCACAAGTGGAGGAAATTAGAACTGCTAGACCTTCAAAAATTCCAACAGTGATATCAAAATTTGCACCACATTATTAGTGCCCTTTTTATCAATTTCCTAGTTTAGATGTTGTATCTCATTGAGAACATCAGCCTTCTTCCTTTCCTGGTTCACAACACATGCAGCAAGATGAGGAAGGTCATGATCAACCAACCAAAAGGGTTAATGAATTAATCAAAGCATGGTAACCCCACAGTTCAAAAGCCAAAATAGTTCAAAGCAACTGTTATTAAATGAATTAATCAAAGCATGGCAAACAAAAAGAACAATATTTTCTGTAAAAGATACGTTCCAGTTGTGCATTGCATACAAGGTAGAAAACCATGTGCAAGGGTTATAAAGATACAACACAATGGATATTGTTGGCAGTAAATAACAGTTGCTCCTTTACACTTTGCATCTTTTGATACTAATAACAACAACGTTATCTCCATTAGTTGAAATCATGATAAATAACTTTTCACAGTCAAACAAGTTTTCCATTAGCTGAAATCATGATAAAACTTTTAAGTGATACAGCTCCACAGATGCGAATGGGCCATTAGCAATGTGGATGATCAAATATAAAATAGATAATACATACGAGTACATGTATACCTATGATCATGTTCTCTTGCACAAGGAGCAAATTATGATTCAGATTTTATACTACTTGTATCGTTCCCGTGCAGCAAAAAGCTCTGTGGAGCCTATTGTGCTGTGTATGTGACATCTACTCGGCCCATCATATGCACCAGGTAGTGTTAGGATGAGGACAAAAAATTAGGCTGATCCAAACTCAAGCCTTGGAAGTTCTTTTCTTTCTCCCAATTCCATTCTCTTTGGTTTTTTTCTTTTTTTTTTTTTCCTTTTTTTCTTTGGTGGAATTTCCACATTTTCGATCTTGAAACTGTTTTTTCTTTATTGGAGTTAATCTGAATTTTCAAAGCTAATGCCCCTTTTCCACCCTACAGCTTGTTCCTTTTTCATTATCTTTTCTTCTTTTTTTTTTTTTTTTTTTTTTTCTTTTTGGTTTTTCCTTCTGTGTTGTAGTTTTACTTTCCATTTCCTTCTACACTTTCACAGCTCGAAAATCTTGTCTTTTTATTCAGCATTATCATATCTCATTACGAGTTGGTGGTTGAGCTAAAAACAGTGAAAATGAACCGTGACTATCTAGCATCATTGACAAGATTTCAAGGCTAGCTACATAAACATTTCAAGAATATGACCTATGATATCTCCAAAAAGTTGCTCCCCAACTTTTATGAAGGAAAATGGCCCCAAAACATGAAATAGGATCCATTTTCAAGCATTTCCCAGAAACCAAACATGTGCAGTAACCCTTTCTAATGGATTCCATTTCCATTAGGGCTACTTTCTAGGAGCCAAATCAGCCCAACACAAGATAAGAAAACAGTAACTGATATGTGAAATAAATGAGCTGAAAAAAAAAACAAATAGGAAATCAACAATACAAATCCCTAAAAATGGATTCGACAATGCAAATCCCTAATTAGGGATTTGTATTCAACAAAGCATACCTGAAATAGATGAGAATCTAAGATCCATGAGTGAAAAAAAAAGACAAAAATCGACAATGCAAATCCCTAAAAATGGATTCAATGCAAATCCCTAATTAGGGATTTGTATTCGACAAAGCATACCCGAAATAGATGAGAATCGAGATCCACGAGGCTGCAAAAGATCGAATCCGCAAGAGGGCCGAGGAGATCGAGAGAGAGAGAGAGAGAGAGAGAGAGAGAGAGGAATAGGGTTTTGAGAGAGAGATAGATAGGGAGAGTGAGAGTGAGAGGAGAGAGAGAGAGGGAGAGGCAGAGGGAGAGGGAAAGGGAGAGCGTGCGAGAGGGAGAGGGAGAGGGAGAGCACGCGAGAGTGAGAGAGAGGGAGGGAGAGGGAGAAGGAGAGCGCGCGAGAGGGAGAGGGAGAGAGAGGGAGAAGGAGAGCGCGCGAGAGAGTGAGAGGGAGAGGGAGAGAGAAGGAGATCGAGGGAGAGCGAGAGCGAGAGGGAGAGGAGAGAGCGAGAGAGAGTCGGCGCTCATATGGGTTAGGGCTTTTTATTTTTTACTTTTATAGGGGTACCCTTTGCCCGCAGCCGGTAAAACTGGCCGCGAGTAAAGGGTTGGGCCATCGATCGGCTTAGGCCCCTTTTGTTGTAGTGGATTGATGTCCTAAGTATCGTTCAAAAGGACAGGGGACGTAATCATGCCCTAAGATGCTATGGTGTGGTCCCCCTAAGATGTGCATGATAGAGATGTTTTGGAATGCTCCATAAGTGTGACTCACAATAGCATTCTCTTTCATGAATATACTCTTGAAAGATGAAGGTTCACAACAAAATGAATATAAAGCTAAGAGGCCAATTTTCAAAGCTACACTAACATGACATTGTGAGTCTGTGACTTTATAAAATATATACTTAAATGTATCAGATATTATCAAATCCACCATTTCTATTTTCCTTCAGTGATGGATGGCTATGAAAATGAGATCAATAGTTGAAGGAGACTCATCATCTGAAATGTGACTTTTGAAATCTCCAGTTCGTGACTGAAAGAAAATGAAATAGAAGCTCAAAAAGCAACCTCAAAGATGAAAGAAGGCTTGGAATGATCATCATAAACATGTATGTTATTACTCCTATCCATCCATGTATGCCACATATGCATGCATGGTGCACCATTTTATGAGGTCCTGTAAGATTTAATGGATACCCATGTAACTAACTGCTGTTATGTGGTGGTGGCTATGAAGAAATGTATGCATGCGTATGCACTGTGTGCATATATGGTGTATGTATGCATGCAGATACAAGTTACTGATGCTGGTCAGTGTTTGTGGTTATGCAGTTCAAGACCTGTTCATCGAAGTCTAGGCCATCTGCATTGAGTTCTCAAGGATTAGAGAAGCGGCTGGGTTATTCAGGCTCCTCAAAACGTTGGAATGAGTCCTCTGTGTGTGTGTGCGCGCGTGTTTGTGTGATCTTATTGTCTACCAGTCTATCATAGTTCCCTTCTTATCAATTAAAAAGTTTCTTTTTTTTCTTTTTTTTTTTCACATGGTCCCTTCATTTTTTTATCAGATCAGTGGTTGCAGTGGTCATGGAGTTCCATGATGTTGCCAAAATTCTATTCTGTACCGAGGGTATTGAAAATTGAAATGCTGGCCATCCAATTATTGGCCTAGAAAATGGAGAGTCAGCTAAAACAGACGGTCCACATTGAAGTTGCAAAACTCATGACTGGTTGGAATTTCAGGCTGTAGCTGACCAACATGGTGGTCGGCCGTGCGTGTCGGCATGCGTTAATTGAGGATGGATCTGGACAAAAGGTTATCTAAAGGATATCGAAACATCATGGTCATCCATTAATGGCCTACAAAAAAAAGGTATGGTTGAAAACTGAATGGAGGTGCAGAACTCATGTCTGGTAGGAGTTAAATCACCCTGATTTTTGTTCCTTTAGTCCATATCCACATGGTGGCTGTAACAACCCAAATCTTCAGGACGCGAGTATATGACCCGTGTCCTAAAAACCCAACCCACCTCACATGTTGAGATGCGTGAGCGTGGTCACAATCCTCGCTGGAAGTAGGCCCTACAAAACCATATTTCTGAAAAAGGAAACCGCCAGCTGGCATGATCCGCGTGAGAGAAAATCCTCCCATCCCGACCGTCCATTTCACACCAATCCCAACCCTCCATGCTAGGTTTTCCCTTCAAAAAGAGAATGAGAGAGAGAGGGCAGCCGTTTCCATCTCCTTGCAACCCACCGAGCTAACTCCTCCCAACTTCCTTAGAGCTTCGATTTCAGCCGTCCAAAAGCTCCATGGAGCTCATTCGAATCATCCGCAGAAGCTGGATCGGAGGGAGAAGCCTCCGCTCGTGATCTGCCATTAATGGCGGATCGTCTTCCTCGGCCAGGTGTGCCGAGTCTGTCCAGATTTGTCACCTGCATTGCGGGGCATTTTCAGTAGCAGACGGGAAGGGAAAGAAGAAGAGAGACATGAAAGAAAGGAAAGAAATGGAGGAAGAAATGACATAGGAAGCAGAGAAGAGAGAATGAGAAAGGAAATGGAAGAAAGGAGAAAGGAAATGTTGTAGCGGTGCGGCTACTGCTACGCACCGTGTCTGGTCGAGAGGAGCTGCTGTATTGCAGGACCTGGTGGTGGGTACAGTCTGCTACAGTAGCTGTTGGACGTTCCAGCAAGAGAAAGGGCAGGAGAAGCGGACTGCTGCCGTCGCTGCCTTTACACCACACCACCACACCCGGACTCGTTCCGAGTTCAGGGCGAGTCCCGGTTAGGTTGGGGTTGCTTCTAGCCAGAAAAGAAGAAGAAGAAAGGATGCAGAAAGGAAAATAGGAGAATTAAAGAGAGAATGGCGAGAGGGAGAGAGTGGCCGCCGAGTTGAGCTCAAACCGAGCCAAGTCATCGGGCGAGTCAAGGTTGTTGTTCATCTGTGTTGGGCATGAGTCTGGTCTAGTCCAGACACTTCTGGATTTCATCAGATGGAAATTGAAGAAAGAAGAAAAGAGAGTTAAGAAGAGAAGAAGACAGGAAGAGAAAGAGGAGAGGAAATTGAGTTGAGTCCTAACTCACACCGAGTCAACTCGCTGTCAAGCCTGTCCCAACTTAGGATGAGTCGGGCGTCCATTGCTGGACTTCCCGTAGAAGAATGAAGGAGAAAGAATGGAGAAAAGGAGAAAAAGAAAGAGAGAAGAAGAGGCATTGCTAGTTGTATTGAGCCGAGTCAACTCGACTCGAACCGAGTCGACCTAGGTGAGCCACATTTCCCTTCCATATAAAGATTATTTTGATTATAATATATCATTACAATCATCATTAGATTCGTTAATACTAAACATGATTCATCATTAATAAACTACATATACTAATGTTAGTTACAATGGTTAAATTTAAGTGCTTCATTTGTCACTCCTAAACATTGTTCTGATGGTTATTAATCATGAATAGCCATCACCACACCCTCTACATTAATATTAGAAACTACTATTAAATGATATTAGTATGACACCCATCACTTGAAATATATTACCATTAATAATAAATTTTAATATTTACTACCATTTCCATCATTATTAGGATTGTTAAATATTATGATGCATGACTATTAGTAAATCATCCATTCTAATGAAAGTTATTACATATAAGAAATTAAAATGATATCATGTTATTCTTATCATAAATAATATATCATAATGTTAATTGTCATCATAATGATTATTAACTAATATTTATAACACTAATGTTAGTAAATATTTTATAATCATTAAATTAACATTCTTAAGCTATTACACATCAACTACAATTCAAACCTTAGAGTTAAGACTACAACTAAGCTCTAGGATAAAACCTTAATTCTACATTAGAAACCCTAAGATAGATAACTCAAACCCTCGGCCATGATCTTAAACCTAGGTAGTACATTGAACTTGGAACTAATGGTACAATTTCATGAATTGTGTTAGGATTCAATTCTAAAGGCACAAGCACTTTACGACAATAGTAGGCGATCCAACTATAAGGTGATGATTCTTCCCCTTGAGCTTTCCATCTTCTCATTAGCTTAAGTTATAGTTTTTATTTAAATTCATAATTGATATCTCTCTCTTATAATCACATGTGTTAGCTGGTGGAAATTGAATTGGTGTATTGCCTGCTTAATGTTCATCCTGTATATTTGTTCATGCTAGTGTATTGCTTATGGACTTTAAACTGGTACATTAGTGGGAAACCCCACCTATAAATGTACACCCATACTTGGGATGTAACCCGACTAGTTGTGATCGTAATGGACCTTCGACTTGGTGGTTATTGAGTGGTGGTTTGGATGGATCATTGATGTGGGCCTACCATCCAGGGTTGTTGTACCCAATGGTTTTTAAGGATGGTCTTTATCGTATGGTTTTAATATTCGCCCTATGTGGCATATTTTGATACTCGCCTTACGTGGTTTTATTTGATAATTTTCCTACATGGGTTTGATGTTTTATACCGTGCAACCATGCGATGGTAAGCCCCATATACTATAATATGATTGGCCACTAGTCGATGGGTTTCCATTGAACATCCTAAGATGGTAACCTTATGAGTCGGGGATGGTAGTCATGGGATACTATGCTCGAGCTGTCGGCCTATGTTGGGCCATGTGCTCCCCGTAGTGACCTTTGAGCTTATCTAAATTGGCTGATTGTAAATGGACTAATAATGACTTGGCTAATCATGTATACATGGGACGTTCCGACTGGTTGATATTTCCCAGGTTCGATGATTCTGACTGGTTGATGTTTCCCAGGTATGATGATTGCATGGGTGACGGCCCACTGTCCGCACGAATGAGCATCCCCGGGGCGATGATTGCATTCACGCATCCATGCATTTAAAAAGAATGCATTTACTCTGTTTTGGTTGTCTGAACGTTTTATAACTATGCTTACCTAATGCGGCGGTGTGTAATCTTGAGGGGAATTCACACTGAGTTGGCCACTCATCCATCAAATATATAACCGTACAGGTAGCACAGGTGGCTTAAGTGACTTTCAGGTTCAGGCTGATGTGGAGTCAAGTACAAGTGCCAGGGTTACATGACTGTATTTACCTCGAGGAGCTACGCGGTCTTGCGGCTTATGCTTACATTCTTACGTTATTTTTCTTGTACTAGATCATATGGATTCTTGTATTTGTTATATTCGAGACATTGGTTTGTATAAGTCATTATGGGCAATTTCTTGTATATTCTAAACGATAATGGAATTTTCCTTTATGCTTACTTGTCCATCCTACGCTCGTCTGCTTACTCTGATAAAAGAAGAAAAAATTATATTTGACCATCCTTTAAGGTTAACACTCGGGTTTTTGGGAAACGGGTCGTGTACTCGGGTCCTGAAAATTCGGATTGTTACAGTGGCTCTCACCAGATCAACGGTCCCAATCACCAAGCATGCAACGTCCTCTTTTTTTTTTTTTTTTTTTTTTTTTTTTTTTTAAATAGTGATCTAGTTTTAGTTCCTTATTCTAGTGCAAATTTCTGTGCAGCCCGGGCGCCCACCTGTAATTCGAACCAAAGCTCATAGAAAGTGGAAGAAAATAAACACTTTCATTAAAAATAACTCAAAATGCTTTTGAGTTGCAGAATTTTAGCAAATACAAAGATGAAAATCTGCAGTTTTCATCAAATTCGAATCACAGAAAGGACCAAATTTGATCAATTAAAGCTCAAATCCCTAACTAAATCTTTGGTGTTTCATTCAAATTGAATCACAAGAAAATGAAGAACTTCACCAACCAACATTTAGAAAGAAAAAAAAACCACAATGCCCGTAGGGTACACCTTAATGCATCATCATATATCCACAGTATGAAAGAGAGAGAGAGAGAGAGAGAGAGAGAGAGAGAGAGAGAGAGAGAGAGAACATACTCGTTGCGGTTGAACGGAGGGACGAGCGAGCTTTCTTGACGGACGACGAGAAGACGAACGGACGAGCAGAGAGAGCGACGACGACCTCTGGCCGGTCGAGAGAGAGAGAGAGAGAGAGGTGGGAGAGGAGAGAGAGAGAGATTTGCGGGGTCGGGAAAGGGTTTGGTGGGGACAACTGGGGTCGGGCATTTTCTCAAAAGGGAAAGGGGAAAGCGCTAGGTTTTTTTTTTTAAAAAAAGGGGTATATATAATAGTCTGCCGAGTCGGGACGGGTCGAGTCGGGTTTCGGATCGAGTCGGGCTAAACTTGGGCGTATCCGAACTCATCCCGAACTCAGTTTTGGGCTGCAGAAAGTAGCCCGTCCTGATCAGAACTCAGTTTCGGGTCGGGACGAGTTGAGCGAGTTTACCAGGCTTGCCCGGTTTGTGTACACCCCTAGCTGTATCCAATCTGTTTGGTACACCCAGCCAATCTCGGGATTAAACCTTCCCATCCCTTCCCATCCCTCGAACCAAACACGTCCCAGGTACATTTGAATGGATTAAGGTGGATTGGATGGGATTTAGAGGTAATGATGGTATTGTCAGTGGATTGTCTTAAGATCCATGGGATTGGGATCAGATCACCGACTCTGTTTGGCATGCCCGGCCAATCTCGGGATTTAACTTCCAATCCCTTCCAATACCATCCAATCCCTTCCAATACGACCGGCAGATTGAATGGTAGTGGATTGGATTGCACATATAACAATGCAATTAATGCGTCGTCCGTGGATTGTCTGCAATCCCTTTGTAATTGTCAATCCAGCGTCTGTTAGGTGGCTTGTTTGGGAAGGGCCATCCATCCAGGGATTCATTTGATTTGTCCTATTTGTATGGGCATGGAATTGAATGCAATTTCAACTATTGCATACGGATGGCATGTTTGGGAAGCCTGCGTTAGGTCAGGGTGAGATTAAAGCACGGTTGGCACCATCTGGTCGTAGAATGATGACTGACAAGGTGAGTAGCCAAATCGCTACTGACGTGGCTTCACCAAGCTCTGTGGACCCCACCATGATGCATGTGTTGTATCCACACCGTCTAACCAATTTTAGAGATCGTTTTATAGCTTGTCAAAGAGATTAAGATAGATCTAAATTTCAAGTGGACCCACTACATAAAATTGTGGGAGCCAAAACACCAACCGTTGAAACATTTATGGGGCCCACGGTCATGTATTTTTGATATCCATTCTATTCACTTGTGAACATAGAGATAGATGAAGTGAAATGGAAAAATATCAGCTTTACAAGAAAACTATTGTGGCCCCTATAAGAAGTTTTGAACAGAGGATGTCACTGTCCTCAGCCCATTTTCCATGGTGGGGTCCACTGGAAATTTAGATCTATCTTATTCTCTTTGAAAAGCCATAAAACGATCTATATAAATGGTTGGACAGTATGGATTCAACACATGCATCATGGTGGGGTCCACATAAATTGGTGACGCCATGTCAGTAGCGATTTGGCTACTGACCTTGTCAGTCTTCATTCCGCACCCACACCATCCGTGGTACAAGTTTTCGATGGATTGGTTACTCCCTTTGACACCATCCAATGGCTGATGGTGGGTGCTTTGGGGGGCCCATCATGATGTATATTTTTTTCATCTATTCTGGCCATCTATATTTACAGATCATTTGCCGGTATGATACCAAAAAATGAAGTATATCCCAGACACATTTTGACCATATTACAATATATAGTGTTGAATGAGCGTCCATCATTAAAAACATTTTGCAAACTGATTGAACCCAAGGTCAAAGACCAGAAAAAACCCCCAAAAATCCAACAGAAAAATCCTCAAAGTTATAACATAAATACTATCTAAAATTTCAAAATTATAAGCAACATAAAGAAAATTACCAACACGCCAACCAAAATGGCGACGACTCTCTCACCATCCGATGGGGCAATATCATCAGTCGACGTGGACTTCTCCACCACTTCCTTGTTGGTCTGGGACAGCTGCCGGATAGATAAGATCGTAGCATCATGGATGTCCATCGTCGCAGATGGAGAGGTAACCTCAACATATGGAGATTCTGTGATGGGTCTAGACGGTTGACTCGCCTTAACGAAATAATTTTCCCAGCAAGCCACAACCTCCTTCCAATTCTGAAAGGCTCAGTGTTTGCCCCCACTGAAGCCCTTTACCTCTACACGAGCATCGTCCCATGTGACATATATTCCCGGATGACATCGAACGAGCACAACATAATACTTATCTTTACCCATCTGTAATGACATGCGGGGATTATGAACGACATATATGAAAATCAGATTAGGATTGAGAAATGTAATGCCCTGAAAATCGAGGGTCGAGCATAAGCTCAAACTCCTGAGTTCTAAAACATCACTTATGCAACATAGATAATGATGATTGAATGTTGTCCGTATTAGTGTGTTAAACATGAATGAGATTATACCAAAACAACATATCATACTCCAGAGACAGTTGAATTTCGCAAGTGGAAGACTATGATAAGTATATATAAAGCCTATAAGTGATTATAGGTCTCCTGAGTATGATCATGATACCAGGTCAATTAGTTACATGTAAAATTTCAAAATATACAAAATGTGTAATGTCATCTAATCAGAAACCCAGTAAGCCCCGTCGATCAGAACATGGTTTACATAGACCCGCCTGATAGCTGTATGTAGGAGAGCTCCTCCTCGTCATCATAAAAGTCTGGCTCTACTTTGTAAGCATCGCCATCATCTGCAACTACAACAGGGTCTGGTTGGTGTTTAAAGCACCATCCCAGAATGTGGGAGTGAGTGATCAACTCAGTGGTGCTATAAAGCAAAGGTTACCATGTTGTCAATTCAGTCAAATAATAATGATAAAGCAATACAGCAATCATATCCTAAGTACTCTGGTTAATGCAAGAATGGTATGTTGTAATAATCTATGCCTTCGCCTGCACTCCCTCTTGCGATAACATCTTATGATCGTGTCGCCTTAGCGTAGTCCTAGTGTATACTCGAGGTCATTACGGGCTTGTCACATAATCGTAGGCCGACAGCTCGAAACAATGTCCCATACCACCATATTCGGCTCACAAGTTTGGGTTGCTCACTGGTCACTACGGGAAGGCTCGTCGCCCCAGCGTAAGCCGACAGCTTGACCACAGTGTCCCACACCACCATGTCTGGCTCATGAGTCTTAGCGGATCGAGGTACCAAGGTTAAATGGGCTTTTCACTGGTAAGTTTGGTACCTTAGATTCAAGCAGTAGCGTCCATACATGGTAAACATACATTAGGCCAATCAGGTTACTGGACAAGCTCGACTAGTACGAGCGTACGTCGAGCTGATCGACATGGAGCGCGTAAACACTCTGCATGGCCTAACCACTATCGACTAGCAGCGTACAGCTCGGATTTCTCGAACCTATCTGGTGTGGTGAAACGACCTCGGCCACTAACTTAGAAATCATTACCGATCACCTGAACTACGTCGTAGCCCCAAACACACTCCAAGCAATTATATATGCATGTAGTAGCCAAAGATAACATGTGACAACTAAAATTAAATATAAATTTCATTTGAGCATTTCAACGAACACATGTTATATGTATTAGCATACATAGACATTTCAACAGTAAATCACATAGTAGTAAGATAGGTTATATAAAGGAACCTCTACATATGTATAAGGGGATTGAGAATCCTATCTTAACACCCTCATTAGGTACCTCACATCAAACATTTTCTCATTCAGGCAATTTACCAAACACTTAGACTACACATATTACATACATGTGATAAATTAGTTAAAACGCATTTCGTAGAAAATTCTTCCACATAGGAGTTGCCACACGTACAACCATCATGTATCCTCAAATATAAATCATGGCAAGCACAAATCATAATTTCATACCCATACAAACATTTCAACAAACACATGGAATGCATATATTTCAACATAGTTCATATATAAGTGTAATATACGGGAAACATCGTATCTAAGCATATGTGATAGTAATCAAGTCAGTCATAAATCATTGCCGACATTGAAAGCCTTTAAAACCATAACCTAAATTTTTATAGTCCGTACCTTTCGCTGATAAACAAGTATCGAACTCAGTTCATACGCCAAGTCTTTGTCTATGGCACGACGACCACCTATACTATGAAATAGGTTAGCTATTTCATCACTTACACTATTTGAAACCCTAAAACAGATTAGGGTTAGGTTTTCTTACCTAAGAATGGGATCGGAATCGTCTCTATAGCGATACAGGAATGATGGTTAAGCACGTAGAGTGGCGAGATTGAATCCCAGGAATAAATGCCAACTCTCTCTCTCTCACTTACTCTCTCTTTCCTTCTCTTTTCTCTCTTCTCTCTCTTAGGGTTTTGCAAATTCGTATGGAATGAGAGAGAGAGAGGGTTTAAGGCCCATATATAGGCTTAGAACTGATGGGAATGGCCCCAGGGCCATGGTATACTTAGGTTATAGCCAAAAGTTGGCTGTTTCAGTCTAACAGAGCACATCCGGAGGCCTCTTTTCTGCGTATGGTTCGAAGTAAGCTCCCTAACATTGGATCTAGGTCAAGTTAAGTTTTCGGTCTGATCGGCTTTGTGGATCGACCATGGTGGACCATTTTTAGTTCAACGGTCATTGATACTCGATCAGGGCGACAAGCACACTGACATGTGTTGGAAATTTTCCTTTATCCAAGGGTGTAATTGGGTAAGATTCTAACGGTCTGAATCCTTAAATTTGGCCCGTAAGTGAATGACCCAAATCACTTAAATCTGAGTTCAACTTCCAAATATATTCGCGTTTCTCACATACTTCACTCCGGGCTCAAGTTGTGCATTTCTGGATACTATTTGGACTTGATTTCTGAGATGGTCATCAAGCCCAATAAGGCGGTCATTAATATATAGATTCGCGGTAATCAGACTTTCGACGCACTGTCCATGTCCGAAATGGAGTTTCAAGCTGCCCCCGAGAGCAACTGGGTTTTGAGATTGATTCTACGTTTTTAGGTAAGGTAACATTAGTGATTCTACTAGTTTTGGGTCTTTCAGTTCGTATTTAAAGTGGTTAGAGTAAGTTTCACGGATAATCTAGTTTAACACTTAATTAATTATCGCCTAATTTCTAAAGGATTTGGTCCAGAGTGATTTCTGCCTAAGGTGGTACTCCGGTCTTTGTACGGATTTTTCCCAAAGGTTACAATCTACCCCCCTTAAAGAAAAATTTCATCCTCAAAATTAATACCTTTTCGTACTCCTCGAGAATACGAGGGTAGTTCTTGCGAACCTCGGCTTCTGTTTCCCAAGTAGCCTCTTCCTCAGTGTGTTGTGTCTACAGAACCTTCACAAGTGGAATCACTTTACTGCGTGACACTTTCCTTCCTATCTAGAACACGCGTCGGTCGCAGTATATAAGTAGCATCCTCACTCAATGCACCTACTCCCACTTGATAATGTGGGAAGGATCAGGAATGTATTTCTTCAACATAGATACATGAAACACGTTGTACATGCCTACGAGTGGTGTGGGAAAAGCAAGGAGGTACGCTACATCCCCACTTGATCCAGTATCTGGAATGGGCCAATGAATCTCAACATGAGTTTCTCCTTCTTCCCAAACTGAAGGACTCCTTTCATGGGGGAAACTTTCAGAAACACATGGTCCCCGACCTCGAACTCTAGTGGTCACTGTCTCGTATCGGCGTAGCTCGTCTGGCTGCTTTATGCTGTAAGAAGTCGACCCCTGATAATGTTGATATTCTCTGAGGTCGCCTGTACCAACTCAGGGCCAATTAAACTTCTCTCGCCAACCTCTGCCCAGCAATGCGATGCTCGACAGGGGCGCCCATACAAGGCCTCGTAAGGAGCCATACCAATACTCGCCTGGAAGCCGTTGTTATAGGCGAACTCAGCATAGGGAAGATAATCATCCCAATTGTCCTTGAAATCGAGTACACAAGCTCGCAGTATGTCCTCTCACACTTGGTTTACCCGTTCCGTTTGCCCGTCAGTCTGTAGGTGAAACGCGGTACTGAATTTCAACTTCACTCCCATTGCTTCCTAGATACGGTCCAGAAGATAGATGTGAATCGCGTGTCTCAGTCTGACATGATCTCCATAGGAACCCCATGCAGACGTACTATCTCCTTGATGTACAACCTGGCCAAATCGTCTACTGAGTTTGAAACTCTAATAGGGAGGAAATGGGCCGATTTCGTCAACTGGTCCACGATCACCCAAATGGAATCATGTCCCTTCCTCGTCTTCAGTAGTCCTGAGATGAAATCCATAGAAATAAAATCCCAATTCCATTCTCCTATGGGCATGGGCTGAAGCAGTCTAGGAGGTCGGCGATGCTCCGCCTTGACCTGCTGGCATGTGAGACAACGTGAGACATAGTCTGCTATGTGGGCCTTCATGTTGTCCCACTAGTATGACCTCTTTATGTCTCGATACATCTTCGTACTACCAGGATGCATCGCCATCTTCGAGTTGTGAGCAGCTTCGAGTACATCCATTCTTAAGTCATGAAGGTTTGGGACACATAGGCAGCCACGATAACATAAACTCCCATCCGTACCAACTCTCCACTCAGAGTCTACATCCTCACTAGCTCGTTTCCTCAACTCTAACAACCCTTCATCTTCCCCCCGAGCCACGATGATTCGGTCATCAATCAGTGGCTGTACATGTATGTGTACGATGCTCTCAAATGGCTCCTCTACCGTAAGTCTCTGCTCAAAATCCCGTAAAAACTCGACCATGTTCCATTCATCGATCATCAGTGGAATCATAAATGCTATAGTCTTCTTGCGGCTCAATGCGTCTGCCACAAGGTTGGCCTTGCCAGGATGGTAGGAGACCTCAAACTTGAAGTCTTTCAAGGTTTCCATCCAGTGTCGCTGCCTCATATTCAAGTCCCTCTGCGTGAATATGTATCTAAGGCTCTTGTGGTCGCAAAAGAGCTCGAGCTCCTCTCCATAGAGGTAATGTCTCCAAAGCTTCAATGCAAAGATGACGGCCGCTAACTCTAGGTCGTGTGTAGGGTAATTTTCCTCGTGTTTCCTCAACTATTCTCGATGCATAGGTAATCACGCAGTCCTTCTGCATAAGCATGCAACCCAAACCAACATGAGATGTGTTGGTATAAATTGTATACCTGACCCCTTGCTCTGACAATACTAGCACACGGGTGGACGTCAACCTATCCTTCAGTTCCTTAAAAGTTGCTTCTGCCTTCTCACTTCAAGCAAACTTGAGATCCTTTCGTGTTAGCTGAGACAACGGTTTAGCTATCTTGGAAAAATCCCTAATGAAGCGTTGATAGTAACTTGCTAGGCTAAGAAAACTCATTTCAGTAACCGAGCCAGGCTGCTCCCAGTCCTGAACTGCGGCTACCTTAGCAAGGTGCACAACTATCCCTTCCTTGGACACCACATGTCCCAGGAACTTCACTTCTTCTTTCCAGAAGTCGCACTTCTTATACTACGCAAATAACTGGCTCTTTCTGAGCGTATCGAAGACAGTTCGCAGGTGCTCCTCATGATCTTTTCGACTCTTAAAGTATATCAGGATGTCATGTATAAATACGATGACGAATCGGAATAGATATGGCCGAAACACCCTGTTCATCAAGTCCATGAACACGGCGGGAGCGTTTGTGAGTCCAAACGACATCACCAGAAACTCATAGTACCCAAAACTGGTCCTGAAAGCTGTCTTCTGCACGTCCTCATCCCTAACGTGCAACTGATGATACCCTGACTGTAAATCGATCTTCGTGAAGTACTGTGCCCCTTCAACTGATCGAATATATCGTCTATTCTGAGTAAAGGATACTTGTTCTTCACCGTCACTTGGTTCAACATGTAATAATCAATACACAATCGCAGTGACCAATCCTTCTTCTTTACAAACAACATAGGCGCTCCCCATGGAGACACATTAGGTCATATGAAGCCTGGATCTAACAGATCATCGATCTGTTTCCACAACTCCTACATTTCACATGGAGGATGCGATACGTCGATAGTGAAATGGGTGTCGCACCAGGTGCTAGGTTGATCGTAAAATCAATCTTGCGTTGAGGAGGAAGTCTAGGTATCTTACTGAACACGTCCTCAAAATCCCGAACTACTGGCATGTTCCCAAGTGTTGGACCATCGTCATTCTTCAGTAAGGAAGCGTAACAAAGAACTCGAAAAGGGCAATTGACCTCCATGGGAAAGGTAAAAGTCATGCCGTCAGGTCCATGAGCTATCACTAATCGGGTTTCGCAGTCGATCTCGGCCCTCATTTCAGTAAGCCAATCCATACCAAGGATGACGTCGAAATGGTATCTCGTGGTGACGATCAGGTCAATGCTTATCGTCCTACTCCCTAGATCGACCAAGCAACCCTCACACAACTTGGTGGTATCTGAAAAAGTTCATAGTGCTGCGATAACTCTCACCCCAACCATCGGGGTCGTATTCATCCCTAAGCGCTTGACCGCAGAATATGATATCACCAAAATAGTGGACCCGATGTCCACCAACAGAAATACGGGAGTACCTTGGATGTGGGCAGTGACCTCAAAAACTAAAGGCACCCTTGGTTACTGAATCAGACGCTTTAGCTGTAAGCGCATGTACTCGCGCCTGCTAAGAACGGTTGGGTTGCAGTACCGTAAGCCATTGAGGTGGCCTAAATCGGGGTGCAGGCAGCTTGAAAGATGGATGTGCTAGTGCTGATTATAGAGGTGGAGCTGCAATCATCTGAGGAAGTTGGCGGTTGATCCTCTGGGGCGGCGAGAAGCCATTGTCCCTTATCTTGGTGAAACAGTAGGTATCTACGTGGCCCGACCTCTTGTAGTAAGTACACCACAAGTCTGGTTGCCTCATTGGGGCTGGTGGAGCCACGAGCCTAGGAGGCGAGTCTGCATGGGGCCTCTTACCGAGGAACGACCTGCTTGGCAAATCTGGTCGTGGCCTAGGAACCATAGGCATGCGTGTGTGGGACGATCTATCCCCATCCTGCTCACTAGCTCAGCATAGGTAGATATGCTAGCGTAACACATCTTCGAGCGTATCTCGGGTCGCAGGCCCTCAGAAAACTACCGCATCTACATCGGCTGGTTTGCCAATATCAGGGGAGCATATCTGGCCAACTTCATGAATCGGTTCTCATACTCTTCCACTGACATCCCTCCCTGACGGAGGCGAAGAAACTCACTCTCCTTCTCATGCCGATATGTGAGGGGAAAATACTTCTCATGAAAGTGGATCTCAAAGGCTGCCCACGTCCATACGTATCCAACGACAATAGTCCGGAGGATGCTGTCCCATCAAAGGCTGACCTCCTTCTCGAACATATAGGGGACCAATTCACCTGCTCTACCTCAGTGCAGTGCAGCAGCTTTAGCATCTTAAAGATGCGGTCTAGCCAATACTCGGCCTCCTTGGGTCGGTGAGTACCCTCAAAAGTAGGAGGCTAGAAGCACTAAAATCGTTTGAATAGACCGCTAGCACCCACATTCCCAGCAGGGTGCACAGGTGATGCAGGTGGAGCCACACCCATACTCTGGGCAAAGACCCCTGTGATGGTAGTCAGAAACTATTGCTGTTGTTGTTGTTGTTGTATCTGCTACTGCTCCATCAACAACATCATCTGCTCTAGCCTATCAAGAGGCGGAGTGAACTGTGGTAGGTGAGGCATCGAGGTAGGCGCACGGTTCTGTTCAGGAACCGATGGTGTAACAGGTGGTGCCACAGGCAGTGCCACAGGTGTCGGCCCAGCGGTGAGGCCAGTGGCCGACTAAGAATCCAGCATGGTCTTGTGCATTAGACCCAAGCTGGGGTCCGTGTAGCTATCACTTAGGGGAGATGCCTTGTCAAACGATTCGCCTAATGAAAGACGAGCCGTGCTCCGAGTGCTCCTAGGTGGCATTCCTTATATAGAACATAGGGTGCAACCCGTGAGATTTAACACAAAATCATAGATGCATTCACAAGTCATTTCCATTTCAAAACCAGAGAAGCTTTACACATTTCATTTACCAAAATCGTCACTGTACATGAGATGTAGTATTACATGGACCATGACAGAAGATGCATGTGAGCTAATTTAAATAGGCTTTAGATGTTAAACATACTACAATTCCACACTACTACTAAGCCTACTAAGGCTATACATAGAAGCAAGAGAACAAGTAACAAAGCAACCAAAAGACGACTATACGTATGGCTAGTCGTCAGAATCTGGCGATGGAGGAGGTGCACTGTAAGACCCGTATCACTATTCCGTCGACTCCCACGATCCTTTCCGTTGAATGTCGGTAACCTGCGACCTATAATTGATGTTTGCGCGCAACCTAAGTCGTATCCTGTAGATTTGAGTCGGCTTAATCCGAGACTTGTACCATTGCGACCATACAGTCGTCGCGATTCCAACGCCATGTCTTGCATACCGATCCGATAACCTAGCAGGGAGATATGGGTTAGCGTTCAGTTCGAAGAAAATGCCGCTCGTTTGCAATCTCAAGAGAATCTCTACAACATGTCCCATCAATCAATCAATCACCTCATGTCAAGTACACACACCCATGCTTTCTTTCTCCACAAGTTAAGCAACCACCAAGTCAACCCATCTCTCACCTCACCTATCTTCACCTCACATCCATCACCTCACCCATCACTCACATCCATCACTCTCCCTCCTTACAACCTTCTCTCTCTCTCTCTCAACACATTTCCCAAGCAAGAGAAGAGGTTCACGTCCAAGCTCTTCCATGAGAGAAAATTTAGTTGTGTGGCCCACTTCCCACCCCAAAATCTTTCATCCTAGCTGTTCAAACCTCATCTCCCTCCATTAAAGAGAAGCACAAGGAGATTGGCTTTCCATCGGACCAAGAAAATCAAGTGGTGGGTGCTTCTATAGGCTAGTTTTCATGTTTTTACGATGGGCCAAATGAGGCCTACTGATTGATGGTATGGATCTCACTTTAGACCCTAGATGCGACCGATGGCCCACTTTAATTTTCATGATCATTCTATGATGGAGCCATTCTCCATGGACCCCATCATGATGTTTATTTTTCTTGCATAAATAGGGTTATCTAGACCCTTCATTTTGGTGGAGAAAGGATCTCCACCATTGATTTTGATTTGGTGGGCCCACATGTATTGAGACCCACTTGATGTATGATTGAATGCTTGAAAAGGAGGGCCCATAGTGTCAGGGTCCTCCATCATCACGTGTTTCTCTCTCTCTCTCTCTCTATCCCTCTCTCTTTCATTTTTTTTTAGTATTGTAAGTGATGATGTGGCCGTGTGGCCCACCCGGATGGACCCCACCATAAGGCATGTATTTTATCCAAGTCATCTATAGGTGGGGCCCACTTTATAAGTGTTGTATCCACACCACCCATCATTTGGTGGCCCACGTGGGTAGCTCACTTGAAATGCAAACCGTCCAGTATCCCTGGATGCTGGACGTTGAATGGAAAACACAAATATTAGCTTGGTGTAAAGCATTTTGGGTGGGCCACTCATGCAGGCCCCACCTTGATGTATGTTTTTAATCCAAGTCGTTCATCCCCTTTCCTACCTCATTTTAGGCGTTGAACCGAAAAATGGAGTCAATCTGAGGTTCTGGCAGGCCATAACATAGCAAATGGTGGTTTTCACTGTTGAAATCTTCCCTGATATTTCTATACACCAAAAAATACTCAATATTGGGATCGTTGGATCTGTTATGAGCTGTAGAATCCAATGGATGGAGTGGATTCACTTGGAGCGGGCCCCACGTATGAAAAACCTCAAAATTTTAGCTTTTCAAAATAATAATAATGATAAAACAATAACAGCGTTGCTGCTGCTGCTGACAGGGAGAGGATACGCAAGCGTCCTGCGCTGTGGGCGGACGGGCCAGGGACCCAGCCATGGGCCTCACCATGATGTGTGTTTACCATCCACGCCGTTCATTTGGTGGGCCCCTTCTTGAAGTGGGCCCCCTCCAAAAATCAGTCTGATATGGGACCCAGGTGGCCCACATCACAGGAAACTGTGGTGATTGTACGTCTACCATTGAAACTCCTTAGATGTCCAGGAGTTTTGGATCATTACGAAATTTGTTTTTCCTCTTCATCTGGGTACGTGTGACCCTGTCAACAGATTGGATGGAGATAAACGTTATGGTGGGACCCACACTGATGTATGTGTTTTATTCCCACCGTCCCCACCATGGGGTATGTGTTTTATACATGCCGTCCACCCATTCTACAGGGACAGTGGGTCCCACTGCTGTTGACATCAATAGGGTCAGTGGACCCCACCATGATGTTTGTATTGCATCCAAACCGTCCATCCATTTTAAAAGCTCATTTATGGCATGAGTTAAAGAATAAGCCAGATCCATAAGTTCAAGTGGACCCCACCATTTAAAATAGTGGGGATAGTGACATTCACTGTACAAAACTTCTTAAGGGGCACGACAGTTCCGATCAAAATGATGTGTTGCCTTCACTTCATCTACCTCCATGTTAACTTATAAATAGGTTAGATCCCAAAAATACATAACGATGGGCCCCTGTAGGATTTTTAATGGTGGAAATCATTATCACCACTTATCTTGGGTATGACCCATTTGATATGTATAGGGCCCACTGGTGTAGCCCATTTGATATGCATAAGGTCTATGTGATGTGGCTCACTTGTCATATTTATGGCCGTTGTTGAGGCCCACCTTGACGTGTATGAGGTCGTTATTGAGGCCACCTTGATATGAATGTAAGGCCCATGTTATGAGGCCCATTGTGATGTATTCAAAGGCCCATAGGATATGGCCCATTGCAATGTACATAAGGCCCATTGATGCAGTCCATTTGATGTGTAAGGGCCCATGGGTTGAGGTCCATTATGATGTATAAGGGCTCGTGGGTTGAGGCCCATTGCGATGTATTTAGGGCCTATGGGTTGAGGCCCATTGTGATGTATTTAGGGCCCATGGGTTGAGGCCATTGTGATGTATTTGGAGCCCATGGGTAGAGGCCCATTGTGATATATTTTCGGCCCATTTGTTAAGGCCCATTGTGATGTATTCAAAGGCCCGTTATTGAGGCCCACCTTAATGTGTATGAGTCTCGTTGTTGAGGCTCATTTGATGTATCGGAGGCCCATGGGTCAAGGCCCAATGGATGTATACAAGGTCTATTGTACTGTGTGATTCCACCATGGGTTATGTAATGACAGTTATGGCGGGCCATGCCTTGGGAGCATGTTGGTTTGACGTCCACATTGTAAGAATAATGTTGGTTAAATGTCCGCATTATAACTCTCCCTAGGGCCCATTGATAGGCCCATACTGTTGTGTGTAGGCCATCAAGGCCCTTCTTCATTGTGAGGATAGTTCATTACCATATAACTCCTTAGTATAACTCCATGATTCATGCCCATACGCATCATATGTATGCTTGATATGAGAAATGTTTGATCATAGCATACGCCATTGGGCAGACCGTTTATGGGACTCCTTATGAGACGGAGTGCCCCACATTATCGCGCAGTACGTGCAGGATTACTACATGACTGGATAGTGTGACTCATACATCTCGTATACGTGTGACTTGATCATTGCACACCCTAGCGACATCAGGGCCGTGGCCTCCACAGACACATTATGGATGGCTAGATGAGACACTGAAAATATTTGGTTCTAGCACTATGGGCACTTAGGATGTCCTCAGGTGAAAATCCCAGAACCTCTGAGGCCAGGAGTAGCCCCAACGTCTAGACCGAGTGGAACATGAGTGCCCGAGTGCCGAATACCAGTAGGCCGCATCTCCCACTATGTGGTGGTCGGTTGGGAGGGGGTGTGGCCTTATTCGCTCGAGTGAGGGGGCTATAAGCTAGGCTGAGTATGACCAGCTCGTAAATGTGTTCGTTATCGATGAGCCGAGTAGGTATTGGTAGACTGCTGGCTACGTGGATAGTGAGGTCTCTTCCACTCACTGGGCTGTGCAGCTAGGGAGGAGGCAGTCGGTGTGGAGTGTAATAGACCCCGATGATTTCCCCCAGAGAGCAACCGTACTGATATGTGGACTTATTGAGCAGGAATTGCATATCCATTCATTCATTCATTCATTATCCACTCGGGTTGGTGGTGCATAACTATTTGTTATGTGTACCTTCGCATTGCTAGGATTTTGGTTGGGTGCGCGACTAACCTGAGATCAGGAGTTTACCACATTGAGTCGGACTATGCAAATTTAGATATGGGACTGGTTTGGATAGAAGTCCCTTGTGGTGGACCCCATAGCTTGTGATACTACGTACTATTATCTCTACTTCACGTTCCTGTATGGTCATTTCATTCGCACCGCATATTCATTGCATCCACAGTACTTAGCATTTTGGGTTACTATGTTTTTGCACTTATATGGCCTATATGAGGTTGATGGTATTCGTGGCTCGTCAGGATTTGCATATTGCATTGTATCCTCAACATCTGTTATTATCTTATTATGTTTTGCATCGCATAGCCTTTGTACGGCTGATAGCACTCATGGGCTTACCAGTAAATTTTCGCTTACTCTAATATCGCATGATTCATGATCTTGTCAGTATTTCTGCTTATTCTAATGACGTATGATTTATGGACTTTATGGTACACTTGGTGCTTGCCTTGCACACACACTTACACCACCCTCTAAGCTTTCTATAAGCTTATGCACGATAGATGCATGCAGGTGATGTTAGGTTGCAGCAGCGTGGAGCTTGGAGCATATAGCTGACTTATGGAGCTTGGATTTGACATATGTATTTCCCTTTCATCATTGTATTCAAATGATTATATTAGTGGATATGTGATGATGATATTGCCTTTGTGATTTGGGTAAACTTGTGATTATGCTTCTTACGAGAAAAAAATGTACGTTGGAAAATCCTCCTTGTAGAATCCCAGGATCAGAATCTGGTATATGAGTGCCGGAATCTGAGAATGGGGCACTACGGAGGCTGTTGGCGTCAGACTTGACGATCGAGAATTTTGTGTGCCCGGTTTCTAAGTTTGGGGTGTGACATGCACCATTGTCCTGTAGACAACATAGGATGGCCCTCAAGGTGTGAGACACCTTCTTGAATTTCCGTTTCACGAAGGCCTTAGTCTCTTTAAGCTTGGCTCAGGTCTGTATGACCTCTTATCACAGGGCAGCCTGACCCTCCTTGAGTCCAGCCAAGCAGGCTTCCAGCCCGATCACTGCCACGCCCCTGTGTAGCAGGAGGAGAGCCCTCATTGGTGTCTTGGGCCTCCTCTTCTTCCTCTGCCTGTCCTTCTTCTATCTCGTCTTTACCTTCCTCATCACTCTCATCCTCCTCACCATCCATCTCATCCTCCTCACTATCCGTCTCATCCTCGCTCTCGTCAAGTTAGGCTTGACGCTATCATGGCCCAATCTCCATGTTGTTGAGAGTAGTGTCGTTGATGTAATGGATCAGCACAGGAACTTTAGCGCCAAGCTTGTAGGTGAACTCGCGTGCGAGCTTGCATATAAGTTGGCCGAATGAGAGTGAAATGACTGTCCTAGTGAAGCGTGTGGTCTACACTATTTGTAGCATTACATACGTAGGCACTCACAGCTTCTCTCCCTGCTTAGCTCAGTACAGAAAGTCTACTATCAGGCGCGTGCACTCGCTGCGATTGCTCCACCTGGGGTACACGTTATATGTGAAGATGAGGTGGAGCAGGCGGAAGTCGTCGCTCATAATGGATGCTAGGAGGCTATTGTTTGAATTCCAGTGGGCCAGTTGGCCACAAAAGAATCACGTGCAGCGATCCCTTTCACATGCACTCTTAAGACTCTTCTCATTAGCATGGAGTTCGCCAAGTAGTATCCCCATGAGTCGGGCTATCAAGTCAGCATTAACTGTGAGTTCTCGCCTTCTCACAGGAAATTTGAACTGCGAAGGCTCCAGCGTTGGCTCCTGTATATGCGCGTAGAAGGCTCGGATAGTGTCACATTCGCACGAGACTTGCCCTCAAATATGGGACCCCACCCGACCTCCACTAGGCGGTCCATCACCAGATATTCCCCAAAGAGCCTCTCATCCACGTGTGCTTCAAAAAGGACCCCACGGCCCTCAAATCTTTCATGGGACAGATCCGCCAGTAGAGTTCTTTCAAGGGGAGCCTAGGGATCGAGGTCTCGCTTTGTCCTTATCTCTCGATCTATGCTTGTACTTGTGGCGGCGCCTCTCTGTCTTCTTTAACGAGTAGGGCGACTAGGCCCGATCTCATCCATAGGAGCCCTCTTCTTCCCCATGAACGAAAGAAGCGTGGAAATGGAGAAAATGGTCATCACAAGCTTAAAAAGAGCCATGAAAGTGAGATAAGGTGGAGAAATAGAATGGGTTGTTGAACTTTGAGATTTTTGAGACACAAAGGAAAGTTTGTGCACTCAAATGAAAGGAAAAGAGGGAGATAGGAGAGGGGTTTTGATAAAAACGGTGGAGGGGTGTATGAAATGAAGGAAAAAGAGGAAACATGAGGATGAAGGGAAGATTTGAGAGGGGAAAAAGGGTTTTTCAAGAAAAGGGAGAGCTTGGGTGTGTGTAAGAGGGGAGTGGGGAGAAAATAAATGGAATAGAAGGGGTCCCATGTGATTTTGTGGGCCCCACAGTGTCCTACAGGCGTCGGCCCGCCAGGCCCGGTCTGCCCGACCGGTGATGCCATCGCCGGTCCCTGGACTTCCCAGTGATAGCTCACCCCCTGGGCAATGCCATCCCCCCTGGGGTGCCAAAAACATGTGGGGTCCACTTTGGGTCCCCCCGATTTGTATGATTTTGGCCCCAGAGCCCGTTCGGGTCATTTCAGGTCCCATCTCATGTACATTCATGTTTTCTGGGTTGTTTGAGGTTGGAATGGGTTAAATCGTCGCCTAAACCCGTCGATTGACGGTCTAGGAGTGATCCGAGATCGCCTCAAGTGATCGCAGGTGTGTACGAGCCCGATCTCGGCGGTCGATTTCGGTTAATTTCACCGATTGACGAAACTAGGAATCTTATGCCTGTTCCTACATTTTGTCACACCCTCTTAAGTCAACGTATGTCAGTGTGCATCGTGTGACTATAACCCAGGTCCAGTTTAATCCAAATCATGCTCTGATACCAACTTGTAACGCCCTGAAAATCGGGGGTTGAGCATAAGCTCAAACTCCCGAGTTCCAAGACATCACTTATGCAACATAGATAATGATGATTGAATGTTGTCCGTATTAGTGCGTTAAACATGAATGGGATTATACCAAAACAACATATCATACTCCAGAGACAGTTGAATTTCACAAGTGGAAGACTGTGATGAGTATATATAAAGCATATAAGTGATTGTAGGTCTCTTGAGTGTGATCATGATACCAGGTCAATTAGTTACATATAAAATTTCAAAATATACAAAATGTGTAATGTCATGTTATCAGCAACCCTGTAAGCCCCGTCGATCAGAACATGGTCTACATAGACCCGCCTGATAGCTGTATGTAGGAGAACTCCTCCTTGTCATCATAAAAGTCCGGCTCTACTTCTTAAGCATCACCATCATCTGCAACTACAACAGGGTCTGGTTGGTGTTTAAAGTACCATCTCAGAATGTGGGAGTGAGTGATTAACTCAGTGGTACTATAAAGCAAAGGTTAACATGTTGTCAATTCAGTCAAACAGTAATAATAAAGCAATACAACAATCATATCCTAAGTACTCTGGTTAATGCAAGAATGATATGTTGTAATGATGTATGCCCTCGCCTGCACTCCCTCTTGCGACAACATCTTACGATTGTGGCATGCACCCCTTCCTCTATGCTCAACACCAACACCAAAGGCACATGCAAATGTGGTGCATGTACGTGATTAGCCGAGTTCTTAATTAGACTTATTCATACAGCAGGTTGGGAAGCTAAGGTACCTCCTTTTGTATTATTTACCCAAACATTGATCCATCTAGGGTCGTCAATCCTAGTTAATCACATACGATAGGTAAATTCTAGGTCGCTACAGGGAGGCTCATTACCATCAGCGTAGGCCTAACTTATACTCAAAGCAACTAAGGAAAGGCTTGTCGCCTTAGTGTAGTCCTAGTGTATACTCGAGGTCACTATGGGCTCGTCACCTGATCGTAGGCAGACAACTCGAATACAGTGTCCCATACCACCATATTCGGCTCACGAGTTTGGGTTGCTCACTGGTCACTACGGGGAGGCTCATCGCCTTAGCGTAGGCCGACAACTCGACCATAGTATCCCATACCACCATGTCCGACTCATGAATCTTAGCGGATCGAGGTACCAAGGTTAAACGGGCTTTTCACTGGTGAGTTTGGTACCTTAGATTCAAGCAGTAATGTCCATACATGGTGAATATACATTAGGCCAATCGGGTTATTGGATAAACTCAACTGGTACGAGCATACGTCGAGCTGATTGACATGGAGCGTGTAAGCACTCCGCGTGGCCTAACCACTGTTGACTAGTAGCGTACGACTCAGATTCCTCGAACCTATCTGGTGTGGCGAAACAACCTCGGCCATTAACTCAGAAATCATTACTGATCGCCTGGACTACGTCATAGCCCTAAACACACTCCAAGCAATTGTATACACATGTAGTAGCCAAAGATAGCATGTGACAACTAAAATCAAATATAAATCTCATTTGAGCATTTCAATGAACACATAGTGTATGTGTTAGCATACATAGGCATTTCAACAGTAAATCACATAGTAGTAAGATAGGTTACATAAAGGAACCTCTAACTATGTATAAGGGGATTGAGAATCCTATCTCAACACCCTCATTAGGTACATCACATTAAGCATTTTCTCATTCTTACAATTTACCAAACACTTAGACTACACATATTACATACATGTAATAAATTAGTAAAAACGCATATCGTAGCAAATCCTTCTACATAGGAGTTGCCACACGTACAACCATCATGTATCCTCAAACATAAATCATGGCAAGCACAAATCATAATTTCATACCCATACAAACATTTCAACAAACACATGGAATGCATATTTTTCAACATAGTTCATATATGTGTAATATACGGGAAACATCGTAGCTAAGCATATGTGATAGCAATCAAGTCAGCCATAAATCATTGCTGACATTGAAAGCCTTAAAAACTATAACCTAAATGTTTATAGTCCACACCTTTTGCTGATAAACAAGTATCGAACTCAGTTTGTATGCTAAGTCTTTGTCTACGGCATGACGACCACCTACAACATGAAATAGTTTAGCTATTTCATCACTTACACTATTCGAAACCCTAAAACAAATTAGGGTTAGGTTTTCTTACCTAAGAATAGGATTAGAATCGCCTGTATAGTGATACAGGAATGATGGTTAAGCACGCGGAGTGGTGGGATTGAATCCGAGGAACAAACGCCGACTCTCTCTCTCTCTCACTTACTCTCTATTTCCTTCTCATTTCTCTCTTCTCTCTCTTAGGGTTTTCCAAATTCATATAAAATGAGAGAGAGAGGATTTAAGGCCCTTATATAGGCCCAGAACTGAGCGGAATGGCCCCAGGGTCATAGTATACTTAGGTTATAGCCAAAAGTTGGCTGTTTCGGTCCAACGGAACACATCTGGAGGCCCCTTTTCTGCATATGCTTTAGAGTAAGCTCCCTGAATTAGATCTAGGTCAAGTTAAGTTTTCGGTCCGATCGGATTTGTGGATCGACCGTGGCGGACCATTTTCAGTTCAATGGTCATCGATACTCGATCAAGGCCACAAGCACACTGACATGTGTTGGAAATTTTCTCTGATCCGAGGTTGTAATTGGATCATATCCTAATGTTCTAAATCCTTAAATTTGGCCCACAAGTGAACGGCCCAAATCACTTAAATCTGAGTTCAATTTCCAAAGATATTCACGTTTCTCACACACTTTGCTCCGGGCTCAAGTTACGCATTTCTGAATACTATCTACACTTGATTTCTGAGATGGTCGTCAAGCCAAATAAGGCAATCATTAGTGTATAGATTCACGGTAATCGGACTTTCGATGAGCGGTCCAGGTCTGAAACGGAGTTTCAAGCTGCTCCCGAGAGCAACTGGGTTTTGAGATTGATCTTACGTTTTTAGGTAAGGTAGCGTTAGCGATTCTACTAGTTTTGGGTCTTTCAATTCGTATTTAATGTGGTTAGTGCAAATTTCATGGATAATCTAGTTTAACACTTAATTAATTCTCGCCTAATTTCTTAAGGATTTAGTCCTGAGTGATTTCTGCCTGAAGTGGTACTCGGGTCTTTGTATGGATTTTTTCGAGACGTTACACGAAATGATGCATAACGATCAGAAGGAATCCAACTATCCCTCACTAATCCTTTACAAGAATTATAGAACTTATATATACGTACCCTTCCTCTGGTAAATCAAGTGTGTGGTCTGTTCCTTCTTTCAGAGCTTAATGCAAGCATGTGAGTATATATATCGAAGATGTTAACAAACATATATAGTTAGAAACCACATCAGTCAAATATGGTTTACAATACGCATATATAGCAGTACATCATCATCTAAAAATAATCCATAATTAAAAAAAAATAAAAATAAACCACATCACAACAATATAAGTTATTACATGCCTAAATAAAGAAAAAACTATAAGAAACGTCGTGACCACACCCTGTCAGACAGATCCAACACCTCCATCACCAAAGTGATCACAAAGTATTTTCTTTAACTACTCCATTCAGCGCTCGGGTCGAAGATTGACAAAGAATGATGCAAGTGACTTATCCTTACTCAGGATCCTACCAACTTCGAGAAATTCAAAGCTGGTCAGGCCTTTCACCTCTTCCAGCACATCAAGTACCTTGCTTGTGCGTTTGACCTCTTTGCCAAGCCCAAATTTCATCATTGAGTCATCTACGGTTTGCAGAGAGGTCTCTAGTACATCACAGGGACGAGGAGGGCGGGATCATTTTCGTATTCATGTCCCTCCTCGGGTACCATCGGAATCAGGAGTGCGAGTGGGAGTGCTGCGAGAGTCATGATGACCCATCGCAGGACTGTCCGATGGTAATAGAATGGTCCCTGTGGATTCCATCACATAATCCTTTGATAGGTCAATTGTATCATCCATACATCAACCTCTCTCCATGCTTCATTAAGATCTCGCTGAAGACGAGAAGATGATGCTGATGATGCCATACTCCTACTGCCTTGCACATAGCATCCCGTGGCCTGGTCGGATCTGCAAATTACTGCAAGGTCATCCATCCTTTCGATGCATTTCCCACGAAGTCGTTCAGCACGTGGGTGAGACTGCCAGATGAATAAGACAGTTGTAATGAAGGACTAAAACTACATAAAGATGTATGATGAGATTTTAAAAACTAGTAAAACTTACCCTAAGATACTCCTCCCAGACTTCATCCGGAGCCATGACCACCATCCTCTCATTATCCCAACCAAACCCACTCGCCGCCAGCATGTCTTTCACTGCATTATACTCTCTTTTATAATATCTCAATCGATTTGACACGTTTTACCACTTGACGGCTATGTCAGTATGCTTCGTAACTTCTTCGGCTGCAATTTAGTATGCCTCCCTCTTGAAACTGTTATCAGCTCTAAGCCTTAATGCAACCTATTTGATAAATGTGTCGAACAGAATCTGATCCATAGTGGTAGTCCATTTGATCTTCGGGGCTCGGGATAGAGGCTTCGCTAGAGATTTCATTGTCTTCCCACACAGAGAACTTCGAGTGGGCATCGACGGTGTTCTTACGGGTGATTGGGTCGGTGTTGATGTAACATTAAAAGAGTCTGCCATTTCACCTGAGTACGAAGTATGTATGATATTTTACCAATGTCAATCATAATCGTGAAAACAATAACTATTAACATATACGCTCACACAGTATAAATTCATTGATCATTATCAGTAACCAACAAATTACCCAGTCTATAACTTGGTGATTATAATTCCACAAATCCGAAGTTAAGTAAACTTGAAATATACTATCACCAACTAATGTAATGGAAATGATATATGAAGTATCGACTATCGACTCTTACTATTGTGATGAGCATCTGCCCACATTCTAGCTGCAATGTCATCACGCACTCAATTCTATGCATCCTTTTCATGCTGAGTTACTCGAATGGACCATTGACGCTCGTCATGAGTTGATACCTCTACAAGTGTTGGGATAGCCACCCTATCGGCAGCAGATATACCAACGAAATCGCTGTCTAGTTGAGACTCATTTTCGGTACGTATATAATTGTGTAGGACACAGTAAGCTATCACAATTTGGATTTGTGTTTGAAATTCGTACTGCATAGAGCTCTTCAATATGGGAAATCTACCTTTCAAAACACCAAAACAACGCTCCATTGCATTGTGCAATTGTGTATGTCGATAATTAAACAGCTCCTTCATGTTCGCAGGTGCTTTCTCAATTCGATACTCCTATAAGTGATATCGAACGCCCCGGTATGGAGCCATGAAACCAGGTGAATAAGTGTATCCAACGTTGACAACGTAATATTTTCGTACATGTTCGAATCATAGTTCTATTAAGTGAATAACCAGATGCAATCATAGTTACAAATTAGATTGACACAGTTTTAACATATAACCAGTACTGTTTGGGACAATCAAGGGATCATCTGATTGGGTCAATGCATTGTGTAGCACCCTCGCATCCGAAGCAGAACCCTCTCAACCGGCCAATACATATGTAAATTTCATATCGAATGAACACGCTGCCAGGACATTCTGGGAGAGGACCCCTTTACGATTGCGAAAATTCGCTTGGTCAACCGCTAGAACATGTGCGAAAATGTGTGTTCCATCAATTGCACCAACGTAATCCTAAACCATAAGAATCAATTATCGTGAAAGGACCGCACGTTGGATTGAAGTGAAAATTATATATTTAGAAAACAGACCTATTGGAAAATTACCTGAAAGTAAGCAGACCAATTTAGATTTGTTTGGATCTCCGCGTCTCTGTTCTGGCTGGTTTAACTAAATCGGGGTATAGTGATACAATTGCCTTCAAAACATGGTGAAAGTGCCGACTGACAGTCTCTCCTGATCGAATAAATCTGTGACCTAAAACCCGGTTGTGAACATTGTGCCCCAACGTGTGTAGGAAAATAACTACTTGTTCTTCAAGACTAACATTACGAGTATCACGGAGCCGTGTCTTCTCGCGTATCATCATACATAGTTTAAAAAATGAATCTCGATTCATCCTAAGTTGATTTAGACAATCTCCATCACTAGCCCGAATAATAGAATTGATGAACCTCGCTCGCTCATCATCTCCATGACGGGCCCGTCGTTTGAACATGTAGGAGTGACAATATTCCCCAACACCTATACACAAGCTGACACCGCTTGAAACACAATTACTTTCTCCATCTCATCCTCATCTGAAGAATCCATCGTCAACTGATAACCTACACTCTCTGATTGCGAATTTCAGATACATCAACGATCTGTAACTAAGACTGAGTGTGTGTATATATATATATATATATATATATATACCATCCATGTACATAGGAGTATTTGGGGTATGAGTGGCTGGATTTATATATAGTATATGTATATATACTATACCTTATAGATTTTGTTAGCTATACCCTACAGATTTTGATGGCCTACTGGGGAACCTCAGGAGAGAATGGAGGAAGGCCAACGTGGTCTTGATCGTGGCGCTGGTGGCCCTCATCTGGGTCTACCTCATCGCATGCAGTGCCTTCAAGAAAGCACAAACTGAAGATTGTTTCACTGATATAAGTAGGGATATGTATAGTAGCAGCCAAAAAATAAAACGTTGGCTGGGGTTATTTGTTGCTGTCCATGTTTCTGTTTATTGTTTGTTTTTCTTTTGTTACAGTGTACATCTTTCACTTGTAATTTCTCTCCTTTGGAGACTTGGATTTTGAATGTTAGTTGGTTGTTTTCTATGAAGAAATTTGGAGTTTTGAGTTGAGACTCCTTGTAAGTTCTGGCTAGCCTAGGTCATAAAGGTGTGGGCCCATCCTATAGGCTTTTAGAGTTCACTTCAAACCCAATCCAAAGTAAGCCTACTCGACTGGGCTGAACAATTTGCATCCTAAGAAAACCAATGTTTCTCATTACGCCAGATTTTGGTAGTCTGTGATTCAAGTGCTGGTCATGCTACCAGGAAAGGTGGCAGTCATGGGACCCACTTCCCTGCGGTCATGGATGCATCCTCTCCATTAACAGGACTCCGTGAAACAAAATTTCTTTCAGAATGGAAAAGAGAGGGAGTGCTTGTAAGTTGCCATTGGCTTGGAACCATGGCCCAGCGACAATCACTTGTTATGGTGTGATGTTAGGAAAATATTTCTAGCAGGTGAGCTTCATCATCGACACCTTCCCACTCAAAATGAGCACTCAGACTAGTAAAGATAGACTGAGAAATTCCCCTTTTATTGGTAGAATCCCAAGCTAGTATTTGGGTGCGGAGTAGCAATTGGATGCTACCTGGGATCTGTAGGCTATTATAACCTTCTACTTAAAAGATGAATTCAGAAGAGAATAAGAGGATGCTGAAATTTTTGTTGTATTGACTTTTCATACTATAAAATGAATCACACATGTATATTTAAGATACATTTTTCTCAAATACTCACCATTTAAAATATATTAATATCTAAGCAACCTTTTATCTTTCTTAAACAACAAATAAAAGCTTCTTAAAAAACTATTTGGTACCAAACAGGTTCATCCTAGTTTAGTCGATGAGCCCAAAATTGAAACCATGCTGAAAATCTCAAGTGGACCATACCTTATATTCTACAAGTTTTGAGTAAAGGCCATATATCGTTATCTATTGTATGGACCCCTTTTGGGTGCATTGGATGTCACACACAATTTCTGCTCACAATAGCTCAGTATAGTATTTGCCTATGTTTACATGCGTGCATGCTAAAAAATGATTACGCATACATGTGTCCATAGATGCTACATTTTTACATTTGATGAAGAAAATTACGTTTGCTCAGACATCATCTACAGAAAAAAGAAAAAAAAAAAACAGAGGATGTTTGCTCACCTGCCTTTTTCCCTACTGAAAAGTTTCAACTGTACAAATAGGCCTCGCTTTATGAAAAATTCATCATTTCTATTGGTAAAAGAATAAGAAGAAAAAAAAACCCTTTATTAGTTTCGAAATGACCCTAAAGAAGGCTTCTAAGTTTTGTTTTTTCATTAGAAATAAGTTTGCATTTCATACCAATTCAAATATTTCATTGTTAAAGTCAAGGCATCAAACAGAGTCTAGGTTGATGTTTAGAGTTAAGAAACTAGTAGTATGTATGTATCCATATATGATGTATGTATGTATCGGTTGATGTGTGTCTTCATAACCTTGTTTGTGTCACAATCTGATTTAGACCTGACCCAAAGTCGTGTGGGTGTAGGCTACATGCTTCCTAGTTTCATCAAAAGTACTAAGCATCTTTTACTGAGCATCTCTGATCCCCTGTAGCAATTCGCTATAAGATACCCATGGTCAATCATTGCTTATGTGTGTGGTCTAATTATTGACATTTGGTGGGTGAGGCAGTGAATGTAGACTGCCCATCTGATGGTCCTATCTGTTGATGGCTGCAGGTGAAAATTACACCAAAAGGTTGATCCTAACCATCTATTTTTCCTGGTGGACCTTTGACTGTTAACAACTTTGATTTTGCCAATTCATTTGAAGAGCACTCTCCAAATGGCTAGGATAGCTATTCATTGCTATTTTCAGCAGAAGGCCATCCACTGATTCAACCAACTAGATGGGCAGTCGTTAACCTTATTGCTAATCCAGCCTACCAAAGGCAGCGTATCCTGTTCCATTGGTCCTTCACTTCTTACCACATTTTGACAGTGGAAATAATGATTTCCATCGTTGAATCTTTTCCACTCCCCACAGTGATGGTCATTCAGGGACTTGATCGAACAAACTTTGATTGGTATGAATTCAATTCACACTGTTTCCTTTGGTGTGGTCGGTTTTAGCCATACTATCTACAAGTTTTCAGTCAAGGCCCTAAAATTATCTTATAAAATGTATGGACAACCCATATAAAATATATAAATCATCTTATTAAACTAGACTGCTCTACTTGTCAAACTTAAAATGGTCATACCTGATGTTCACAGACTGTAACCTTTTCCGTAATAAATTCCACACAATACATGTCATTAGGTCCCAATTAGTGCATCGTAAAAAAAAAATAGCCACCTGATTTAGTAAATAAAATCAGATCCAATAGAAAAAAACTGCAGGAAGGTTAAAATATAAACTCAGTTTCCAAATGAAAAAACAAAAAAATATATAATGCAACTCCAAACTGCTGGAAGGTTGAAATACATGAGCTGGATTTAGAAATTTAATTTCCCCAAATCTGAATTCTATGAGTACAACTAAAGAGAAAATCTTCAAGTATATAAATAAGTAGAGAACATTTGGTACCAAACAGGTTCATAAACTCACTCATAGAAAAAAACATTCATCCCTCAGTAGATCTAATCTCAAATAGAATTGATTAGAAGACGTGAATCCTTTGGGAGTCATTTGCTGATACTGAAGACAAATCGGAAAAGATAAGAATGTTTTGTACTGACAACATGAAACTAGAGATCACTGTTTTGACATCTAGTTGCAGACGTTGAGTAAAGAAACATGAAAAATATGAAATTTCCTCAAATAACTGCATTCTAAACCAGCTTTAGCCAATCAAGGCAATAATCAAACATTGACAAACCATAAGAGTCAGTCAATTGGGTCAAGGAATCATCTAGTTAAGGCATTAAAAAACTGTGGAGAGGCTCTGCTAGTTGAACAAAAGCCTGTTCATTGCTTCAGTAAAGATGAGCTCAGGTCAAGGAAAAATGGCATGCCAAGATATCCTATAGTAGGATTGAGAACTATAACTTGTCTCTGTCACAATCCCACTAGCACTTGGTAGTTCAATTTAGCCCAATATGCTCTATCATTACTTGACCAAACTTTGCACCTTGTTTGAGTTTTTATATTAAAGTGTTGACATGGACTGTTCTAAAATACCAATTAAAAAAAGCTGGATTTTCTAGAACAGTCATCTAGAGCCATAAACTATTTGGTCAAGGAATTCTCTACGAAGCCATCACACAATTAAAGAAATGTTAGCTATAGTAAATCCTACTTAGTCCTTCAAAGAAGATACATGAAAGTGCTGATGTTAAAAGGGAAAATAAAGTTAGGATGTCTTATAATATGAATTACAAATGTCGCCTACTGACTTTGTGAAGGTCAATAGCCAAATCATGTTAATAGTCTATAAATAGCAAGTAGAGTTCATTGAGGGCTTCACAAAAAAAGTGAATCCAATGCCAAAAGTACAACATGTAACACTTGTATATGAATATTAAGATTCATATGCATTAACTGAATTTTGAAAAAAAAAACAAATTAGAAAGAGGTTGAGGAAGAGAAAGAGAAAGGTCGTATATGTACTGAATATCAAAAGTACCCAAACGAATGCAAAATCCACACCACAGGACCAGGGTTCAAACTTCCACAATCAAACTCAATTTCTAAATAGATTTTTTACCACCCCCATAAGGAAAAAAATGTTAAAGACAATCACATTTCAAACTTCCACAATCAAACTTGTATGTCCAAATAACTCCAACATTGGAAAGTAAAATCCACACCACAGAATTAGACTTCAAGTTTTACACAATCAGAGCTCAAAAGTATGAACCATTTACATAATCATGAAAGCACCCTAACAAATGGAAATAGTCAATATGAATCAGAGCTCAAACATCCACAATCAAAATTATATCCAAATAACCCAAAAATACAAAAGCAAATTCTATTTAGCAGAAATAGACTTCAATATTAACAGAATTAGAGGTGAAAAGTACCTGAATACTCCAACTATCCCCAAAATTACATTACCAGATTAAGAGAATAAGAGATCTAATTGACAGTACCAGGTGAATGAGGTTAGTGATAGCACGATCAGAATGTACCATTTACATAATAAGTTAAGCAACAGATTTCCAAAAAAAAAAACTTAAAACATTAGGTATAATAAGTCACTATAGATTCATTTTTTGAAGGAATCCAACTGTGTATATGTAGTTGGACTCCAATAGTATTGAAGAACTGAACACGCTACAGGCTTTGGATAGATTTATTGATGGACATGGAGTATAATGTGGACTCCATGGACTGATTGCTCTGTGCAATCCCAAGTTGCTCATCTTTACCCATTTTTTTAGTTGGAATCTTATAGTTTTACATAACAAATAACACAAGACTCCCAAAATTACGAAACCCCCATTTTTCATGGTAAATCATGGTTTGAGACATCACCCAGTCCAAAACCCCTAAAATTCCAAAGCCATGAGCAGCATCATAATGAAAAATCTAAACGACCCGCTAACCATAACAGGATTAACGCAGAATCGGTGTAAACACATGAAATCGACTACAGATAACTCAAAAGCCCCATTTTTTGGGGACTAAATGGGTTGAGAAAGTAACACGTCGAAAACCCCCAAAATCCCATAATATTAATAGTGAAAATTGAGAAAATCCAATCTATTCAGTGACCAAAGCAAGATTAAAGGACAAACAGTAAATATAGCAGTGTATTTAGAAGTTCCATGGCTGAAATCAAACATGCACAGTAAAAAGACAATAACCGGAAGCCATGACAGAAACCAGACAACAACCATGCATCTCGGCCGGCCATCTTACGAGCCACACATGAGGGTTTCAGGAGGGAGGAAGAATCTGTACCTTTACCCTTAGCCCAACCGTCAGATGGTGATGGCAACGATGATGGGGGAACCCATGGCCATCGCGAAACAGGCAGGATTTGGATTTACAGCCCCATTTGGCCGTGAAAACCCACCTCCCGCCATCACTCCCGCCCTGTCACTCCCCGATCCCATCCCGTAGTCCGTACGATGGACTATGGACTGGTCTGGGATGGGCTTGAGACGCAATCCACCGCTAGAGAAGAAAATCCGAAGGGATTTGACGAATCTCACAGAGAATCCCTCGTAAAGCCATGCCTTCTTATCCTGACGCTATCCCAAATGCGACGTCACCCGTACGGGGCCAGATTTGACTCTGTAATCCATCCGAAGCTGTCCAAATCCATTCGTATCCACCTGTCCAAACGTGCCCTTAGTATAGTGGCGCTGATTGAGACAACATGGACCATGACCATGGTGAGGAAGGTGTTGAAATCGGTGTTTCCAATCTATGTTGTAAGAAGGGATTTCAATCAATCAAAAGTTTGATTTGATCGATCGATAATACTTGAATTATGAGCTTACTCATTGGATAGTTTTTGGTGGTTTCAATCGATCAATCATCTATGTTTGATCGATTGGGAAATTTTGAAAAAATTCAATTAAATATCCAATTAACTCCCTGAGCACTATTGAGCATGTTTGATTGATCCAACATTGACGCATGGATGAATGTGATGAGGTCAAGCGCCGTCTCCCTTAAGAGGATAACTGTTTCGAATCTATGGAATGTCTTTGAACTCCTTACAGAGGCTTCTCGAATCCACGAGAAAGAAAGCAAGCAAAATAGAAAATAAATTCTATAAAATTCAAAATTGATTAATGAATCAAATAAATGAGTTCACGACCTTTTAAATAGGGATACCAAGAAATGGCAGAGAAATCAGAAGCAAACTACAACTAAAACTCTTAGAATTCGCAACTTACTATAAATAGTAAACTTACAATTTATAGACACTCGTGATGTCTACTAGTGCGCAAGGTTTTCAGCCAAAATGAGTAAGTATCCTATTTGGTTTCGCCAAGCTGTTCTCCTAATTTTTCTAAGCTCTTTTTGCGTTAGGCACAACTCCTAAAGCCCAACGGATGAAGAGTTATAATCAAATTAAAACTTATTATTTATAGTAAAAATGGAATTAAAATAAGAAAATGACCGTCGATCCAGGGGTATTTTGCAAATCTGGCTTGCGTAACCTGGCATAGCATGGTTGGTTGGCTAAAGTAGCTCATTCTACCCTAAAATCATATATTTTACGCCCGATAACTCATTCCGGATTGTGAGATATGCCCGATCTAAGGTCCGATGGTCCGGATCACTTCTGTCTTCGACCGGGCCTTTTCTGATCCATCTTGGCCATGAAACTGTCCGCGACCCACTCTACATCAAACATGGAGCCTTTGATCGGTTAAAGGTTGCTTGATCAATGTCGATTGATCGATGACAGGCCCGATTTTGTGTAATTGTGCAATTTATTTCCTATTTCGAGTGTAATACTATATATATATATATATATATATAAATGTAGGATTATAGTAATCTTAAGTGATTGAATGCTTATTCTAAGGGAGTGCTAAGGTTTTGAGAAGGGTTCTCGCATCTGTAAGTCGATTCTATCTATTGTAATTCATTTTCATATTGGATTTGCATATCGCTTTGTGTTGTGATTTTTTCTTGTAAGGGTATTTCCACATAAACTCGTGTGTTCTCTGTGGTTGATTTGTTTGTGTTTATCTTTTGTTTGTATGATTCTATCAGGGTTTGCTTCTGTTGCTCCTAACAAGTGATATCAGGGATATACATTGGGATTCGAGAGTGAATCTAAAACAGAGAAGTCTACTAAAAAAAACTTTGAACTATGGAATCCGAAGATGAGAGGCCTTTTAATTTAGCAATGATTGCAACATGCACTCCTTGGTATAGCGAAGCATCTTGCAACTATGAATGATGAAGAGTGGGAAGATCTTGATTAGAGGGTGATTAACTCGATTCAATTATGTTTATCTGACGATGTCCTCTATAATGTCTTTGATCAAACGACCATCGTGGAGCTTTAAACAAAGTTAGAGAGTTTGTACATGACGAAATCTCTCTCAAATTGTCTATATTTAAAGAGGCAACTCTATAAACTAAAGATGGCAGAGGGGTCGGATCTCGATGAACACATTAGTGCCTTTAACAAATTAATTTGAAAACTGACAAGTGTGGAGGTAAAGATCGATGAGGAAGATAAAGCCCTTATCCTATTGATGTTCCTTCCAGATTCTTACGAGAATCTAGTGAATATTGTGCCATAATAGAGACACCTTGGACCTTGACATCGATATCTCATCACTTTAACTGAAGCATTTTAGAAGGAAGAACGGTGTGGAATGTATATCTACAAGAGCGCTAATTACTAGGGAAAGAACATCCAAGTAAGAAAAAGAAAAATTGATATAGGTTCAAGTTGAAAGGCAAAGGGAAGTTGAAGTGCTGGAATTGTAGTAGATATGGACATATGAAGAAGGATTGTTGGAACCCCAAAGATCAGAAGGGAGATAAGTCAGAGGATTCGCTAAGGGAGGCCAACACATTTGAATCCAGTAAGGAGGCGGGTGATTGTGATGTATTGACCCCATCTAAATTTGGGTATCTCAACAACGAGTGAATTTTAAATTCGGGGGCTTTATACCACATGATCTCTCATCGGGGTTTGTTCACCAGTTACAACGACTATGATGGTAGCTAGGCGTTTATGGGTAATGACTTTTCCTATAGGGTTGTTAGTATCAGATTAGTGTGCATCAAGATGTTTAATGGGATGGAGCGTGTCCTGATGGATGTGAGACACGTTCTTGATTTAAGAAAGAATCTGATATTTCTAAGAGCTCTCGAGGCACTTAGGTGCAAGTTCACTGGGTTTGATTGCGTCATGAAGGTTTCAAAGGGGGCACTCATTGTTATGGAAGCACAAAGGAGGGATAACCTTTACAAGATGATTGGGAATACCCTATTTAGTAGAGCTGCAACGTTTGTTGTAGAGTTTAAATCGGGATGTTTGTAGCATACGCACCTAGGCCACATAAGGGAGAATGAACATACTTTCTAATCGTTGTTTGATTCATGAATTTAAAAGTGTTGATTTTAATATATGTGAACATTGCATATATGGTAAACAATCATGACTATCTTTTAAATTTGAAAAAGATGTAAGTAAAGATGTGCTTAATTATATGCATTTGGGTGTATGGGGGTCATCACTAGTTATTTCTAGAGGAGAGTCATTGTTTTTTGTCACATTCATAAATGAATACTCTAAAAAATTTTAGTTTTACTTCATGAAGCATAAATCTAATGTTTTTATCACCTTCAAGATGTGGAAAGAAATGGTGGAAAAACATACGGTAAAAGTTGAAAATACTAAGGACAGATAATAGTGGAAAATTTACTTCTATGGAATTCAATCAGTTTTATAAAGATGAGGGGATAGTGAGGCACAATACAGTAAGCCATATACCAAAGAAAAATAGTGTGGCGGAATGTATGAACCAAACTCTCCTATAGAGAGCCCGAAGTATGTTAAATAATGCTGCATTGGGCAAGAAACTATGGATTGAGGTCGTCAATATAACTTGTTACTTAGTGAATCAGTCTCCGTCTATGGCTATAGATCGTAAAATTCTAGGGAAAGTGTGGAGTGGTCATGACGTAGACTACTCAAGGCTACGAGTATTTGGTTGTGGTGCTAACTCTCATATACCATCAGTTAAGAGAGATAATCTAGATCAAAGGGCAAAGAAGTGTACATTTTTGGGTTATGGTAATGGTGTGAAGGGATACAAGCTGTATGATCGGGTCACATGGAAGATCACGATTAGCTATGACGTCAGGTTTGATGAGGATTCCTTGTTCCATAAAGATGAACATAAAGAAACAGAAAAAATTAATGGTAATTGATGTTGAGATTGACAAGGGTGAGATACATGTAGAAGCCGAGCCACAGGAAGAGGTACAGGAGCAGGTGGAGCAACCACCTATGAGGAGAAATCCATTAAGAGATCATAGATTACCGATAAGATATAAAAATAACTCGAATGTTGCATTCACTCTCATACGGATGAGGGGATCCGTCCACCTTTTGGGAAGCATTGGAAGACACAAATGCTGAGAAGTGGATAGCGACAATGCAGGATGAGATGGATTCTTTGTACAAGAATGAGACATGTGAGGTGATGGATCTTCCCGTTGGGTGTAAAGAGATCAGATATAAGTAGATTTGTTGGAAGAAATATAATAGATACAAGGCCTGATTGGTAGCGGTTATGTGTAGAAGGAGGGTGTTGACTTTAGTGAGATTTTCAGATATGTGGTCAAGCATGTATTTATCAGATTTGTATTAGCGTTGGTTGCCCAATACAATCTAGAGCTATAATTGAAACAAATCGATGTGAAGATTACTTTCCTACATGGGGAAGTGGAAGTGCAGATTTATATGAAGTAATTAGAGGCTTTCGAGGTATAAGGGTCAGAGAATAAAGTTTGTAGGTTAATGAAAAAGCTGAGCTAAGAGTCCTAGAAGGGGGGGGGGGTGAATAGGACTATGCCAAATTAAAAATTAAATGCTGAATTTAAACAAATATAAATAAAGATAGCATTAAACAATCCCACAAAGCAGAAATGAATAACAACCTCAGATGTACAAGCATTGAGAGGTTGATACAGATGTTGTTCTAAGGACAACCTTACAACAAAAATCAAAGGCTTATGGTAGGACAACCTGATTCCTAGAAAGGCCTGTGTATCAAAATCTCAAACTGATACAGCGGAATAAATAAATAAATAGAAAAGAAAAGAAAATAAACTAAGCTATTACAATATTCCCACATTTGCATAAAAGATTACAACATTCTCCATAAATGCTTAAAAGGAAATTACAACATTCACAGAAAGCCACAATCAATCAATCAATCACCACAAGACCAGAAATTATAGTGGTTCACTTGTGCGTACACCAACTTTTTAGAAAAATAGCCACACAACTACTCCACTCCTAATCCTCACACAGTGGATATTAGTGTTTACTATGCAATAGGTTTTTTAAGGTTCACCTAAAACCTTCACAATTGTGTGTTTCAAGTGGGCTTACACAATTTAAAAACCCCACACTCTGAGTTTTCTAGATCACCTCAGACAAACCAAAAAAGAAAGAGATTTTTCCTGGCAGAATCTCAAAAAAGCTAAAAACAGAAATGTAAAATACTTATCTGGATATTCTCCTTTGATGAAGCCAAGTAGAACTAATTCGGAGTAGATGTTTAACGTAAATGTTCAACGTCCACACTCACTTATGAAAAGGTTCTAAATTCTAATTAAATTTTAGATTAAATCACCTTAGGCTTGCTTGGTTTAATTTTGATTCCAAGAAAGGGGAAAACTAAAATCCATTCTTCAAATAAGATTGGAATGTAGAATCTCAAAATCAAATGCAAAAAGCTAATTAAAGAGAATATTAAATGAGCACTAAATAGCTTAAGAATATCACAAACTTATCTCTCAGAGTGGTGTCTTAATTTTGCTTGAATTAAATGAAAAACTCTTAAAATCGTGCTTTATTTATAAGTGCAGAAACTGTTCACTCGACTGGTTCAGAGGACAGCTCGACTAGTCGAAGGACCAACAAACTTTTAAAATTTCTGGCGCGATAAGATAAGATCGTTCCACGACTGGTTGAGTGGCTTGCTCGACTGGTCGAGTGGCCTGCATGACTGGTCGAACCCTGCTCTCGACTGGTCACGTGGGACCCAATTTAGTTGCTGGACTTTGAGTTGAGCCTACTCGACTGGTCGAGCAGTCTCCAGGACTGGTTGAAGATTCAACAAAAATCCTAAAAATTAGTAACAAACCTTGGATTGGTCAAGGAATTTCTTGGACTGGTCGAGCCAGTATTAGGACTAGTCGAACATAGGCTAAGACTAGTCGAGAAACAGCCTATAGAAGTATATAGTGACCTAATTTAAGTATGCAATCAATATGCCCTAACTTATGGTCAATCTAGGGTCTTATATACTTTATAAGTGATATTTGAACATTGAATCATCATTTTCTTCGTTTGATAGTTGATCTTGAAGTATATGAAGCTTGATATTGAAGTACTTTGAATCTTGAACTTGAAGTACTTGGATAGTATTTCGCCTTGAGCTTTGAGTTCCAAAACAAATCACTTTGTCTTGACATAGTTGAAGCTTTGAAACCTTGAACTATCACTTGATGTTATACTTGAACTTGTATATCTCTTATACCTGTAATGCTTGAATCTTGAATTGGAACATCTTGAACTTGTACTTGAAGTAAAGACTTTTGTTCTTGTACATGAATTGCATGATCTTGAATATGTAGATGAGCTACACAAGATACGGATTCCAAGAGGTTTTAGAACTACAAAATTTGACAATCATAGGAGCTAGAAAATGTAGCAGTTACAGTTAAGGAGGTCATTGTACGGCCTAATACAGTTGCCTAGGCAATGTGACAAGAAATTTGATTCTTTCATGGTAAGTAAGTGTTTTACTAGGAGTAAATTCGATCATCGCGTCTACTTCAAATTACTGAGTGATGGGGAATTCATTATACTAGTATTATATGTTGATGATGTGCTTATTGTCAGTCATAGCATTTCTGAGATCAACATATTAAAGGCTTAGTTATCAAGGACATTCGAGATAAAAGATCTGGGGATTACACGAAGAATTCTCGGCATTGATATACACAAAGATAGGGAGAGGAGTAGGTTAAGGTTGTCTTAGGCTATTTCGACAAGAAACAAATATATTTTGATCGGGATATCTTATTCAATAATAACAAAGAAAGAATGAGAGAACAATCATCATAAGATATTTTATTGATTCAAAGATTCGTTTACATCCTCATATTTTCCTTGATTCCAATATAAAATGTACAAGTGTAATGAAATATTATAATAGGGTTTATTTAAATGTCAATTTTAGCAACATTTTGACTTGGAATGCACTCCTCTTAATGAGAGAGTCATTATGCAGATTTAACAATCCTTTAGAAGTCTCCTATCTCCTCTTTGACTTAAAGCATTTAAATTAATCGAACTTCTGAAAGAATTATTAGGAGATCGTTGTCTGGGAGAAATTTTGCACATAGCTTTATTGTGTGCGCAATAAGGTCGTTGCAAGTGTAATGAAATATTATAATAGGGTTTATTTAAATGTCAATTTTAGCAACATTTTGACATGGAATGCACTCCTCTTAATGAGAGAGTCATTATGCAGATTTAACAATCCTTTTGAAGTCTCCTATCTCCTCTTTAACTTAAAGCATTTGAATTGATCGAACTTCTGAAAGAATTACTAGGAGATCGTTGTCTGGGAGAAATTTTGCACATAGCTTTATTGTGTGCGCAATAAGGCTGTTGCGCGCCGCATAATGGGCCTAGCCTTCTCCATTGTGCGCAGTGCAATAGATGTCTTCAGACACCTCTTCTTTCCTCTTTCTCCTTGCGAAGTACCTAGAGAAATCTTGACTCTTCTGTTGATTCTTTTGGAACTCTGGAGTTCTAAATGAACCAAATGAAGAGAAAAATGGGTATTTATAATCACACATGCGAAACCCAATTTCCGTGCAACTGCTCCTTATTGTATATGTAAAATACACATTACGTCCCGGGCAATGGGTCCTCGTCATATATTATAACCTCTTTTGTTGCGCGCCGTGTAACGGCTCTGCAATGCGTGGACACAAGTATTTCTTCTTTTCTTCTCAAATTCCATTGTTCAAACTACTTTTTTTCTTCTTAATTGTATGCTCCAACAGATGCCCCCTTAATCCTATATTGATTTGATTTCAAAATTTAATAGAGGATCAACCATTTTAAAATAAACCAATCTTCAAAGCCATTGCGAGCCCGTTGTGGCCATTGCGCTGTCGGGTCCGTGCAATGGGAGACGGGTCTGACTAGCTATATAAGCCAAGACCAATCCTTCCCTTCTTACTTCACCATTCAAAGCCAAATCCTTATGCTCTACACTTCTCCTGTGTAACAGACTCCCTTGCGCAATAGCGTCCTTGCACAACAGAACTCCTCACACAATAGAGTTCTCGTACAATAGATCTGCCCTTGCACATAAATTTTCAAGTGCCTAGACTCTGCCACATTTTTCATATACCCCTTCGATGGTTCATACCATGAAATATTATACTCCTCCCAAGGAGCAGGTCACTCCGTCTCAACGCTCTGAATCTTCAAACCCTCGATCTCATTCGGTTGAAGACCGCCCTAAGAAAGAGTACGAGTGACTAGCAAGTTGTCACACCCCAAACTCGAAAACCGAGCTCATAAAATTCCCGATCGCCGAATCCAGTGCCAACAGCCTCCATAGTACCCCATTCTCGGATCCTAGCGCCTATATGCCAGGTTCCGATCCTGAGATCCTACGAAGAGGAGTTTTCAGTGTAATTTTTTTTTATAAATAAAGGAGCATAACTACAAGTTTACCCAAACCACAAAGGCAACATCATCATCACATATCCACTAATATAAATAGTTGAATATAGTGTTGAAAGGGAAATACATATATTGAAAATCAAAGCTCCAGGATGCAGCTCACACTCCAAGCTCAACGCTGCTGCGACCTAACCCGCTTGCACGCATCTATCGTGCATAAGCTTATAGAAAGCTTAGAGGGTGGTGAAAGTGTGTGCGTAAGTGTCAATTATGCAATATCAGAGTAATGCGAAAATATGCTGGTAAGTCCATAAATATCATTAGCCTTATCCAGGCTATGCGATGCAAAAATATAATAAACCAAATGTTATGTGCTGAGGATGCAATGCAATATGCGGTGCGAATGAAATGACCAAACTGGAGTGTGAAGTCGGGATGATAGTATGTAGTATCATAGGCTATGGGGTCCATCACAAGGGACCTCTATCCAAACCAGTCCCATACCTAAATTTGGATAGCCAGACCCAATGTGGTAAACTCCTGATCTCAGGTTGGTCGCGCACCCCAACTAAAATCTTGGCCATTGCGAAGGTACACATAACAATTAGTTACGCACTACCAGCCCAAGTGGATAGCGAATGAATGAATGAATGAGTAAATTGCTGAGTATGTAACTCTCGCTCAATAAGCCCACATATTAGTACTATACATCTCTGGGATCATCATCAGGGTCTAGTACACTCTACACTAAATCGCCGTCCACTGGACGCGCCACTATGCAAGTGGAAGAGATCACACTATCCGCCTGGCCAATAGTCAGCCAATATCTACTTGGCACGTCGATAGCGGACCCATTTACGAGCTAGTCAAACTCAGCCTAGCTATGCTCCTTACCCTCGGGCGGGTAAGGCCACATCCCCTTCCAACCGACCACGATCAGTGGGAGCGCCACCTATTGGTATTCGGCATTCGGGCGCTCTTGTTTCCACTCAGTTTCGATGTTGGAGCGTCCTCTGGTACCAACAGAGTTTAGAGACTTTCACCCAGGGACATCTATAGTACCCCATGTAGAAAAAGATTTCTGGTGTCCCATCTGGCCATCCACAATATGCCTGTGGAGACTACGGCCTTGATATTGATAGGGCATACAGTAGTCATATCACACAAATGCGAGATACATGAATCACGCTATCAGTTATGCAACAATCCTGTGCATACCGCACGATCATGTGGGGGCAACTACGTCTCACAAAGAATCTCATAAAAATCTACCCAATGGCATGTGCTGTGATCAATCACTCCTCATATCAAGCATACATATGATGCACATGGTCATGGATCTGAAGTTATACTAAGTATGTTATATGATGATGATTTACTCTCCTCATATCAAGGATGGGCCTAGACGGCCTACTCATATCAAGAATAGGCTTAACGAGGCCTGAGGTAAGGTCACAATGTGGACATTTAACCATCATTACCTATCAATGTGGACATTCAACCAACATTTCTCCCAAGGAGTGGCCCTCACAGGGCCAAACATATAGTGGGGCCCATGACTTCACATAAGGGCCTCATATACAACATAATGGGCCTCACACAAAAGCCCAATATACATCACAATGGACCTCACACAAGGGCCTAATATAGTTCTTGACAGCTTTATCATATGGGCCTCGTATACATCATAATGGGTCTCACCACATAGGCCTCATATACATCACAATAGGCCTCATCATATATGTAAGACCTGTATCCTAGTCCATACTATTCTATCAACTCCCGCGATCCTTTTCGACGAATTTCGGTAACCTGCGACCTATAATTGACATTTGCACGTGACCATAAATCGTATCTCGTAGATTTGAGTCAGCTTAATCTGAGACTTGTATCATTGAGACCGCACTATCGCCACAGTTCCGACGCCACGTCTTATGCACTAAACTGATACCCTGGCTGAGAGATGTGGGCCGGCATTTATTTCGAAGAAAATGCCACGCGTTTACAATCGCAAGAGAATCTCTACAACATGTCCCATCAATCAATCAATCAATCCATCAATCAATCACCCCATGTCAAGTACACACACCCATACTTTTTTTCTCCACAAGTCAAGCAACCACCAAGTCAACTCTCTATCACCCTCTCTCTTACACACCCATACATGTCAAGTACACCATCACCTCACCCATCACTCACATCCAACACTCTCTCTCCTTACAACTCTCTCTCTCTCTCTCTCTCTCTCTCTTTCCCTTCACATTTTCCAAGCAACAATTCTAAGCAAGAACATCACACGTCCAAGCTCTTCCATGAGAAAAAAATGCATGTGTGTGGCCCACTTTCCACCCTAAAAATTCATCATCCTAGCCATTCATTTCTCATCCTCTTTATCAAAGTGAGACACAAGGAGACCGATGTTCCAACGGACCGAGAAGATCGAACGGTGGGTGCTCTATTAGGCCTAAATTTCCTTTTTTTTTAAATGAAGGCCAAGTGAGGCCTACCGATTGATGATATGGATCTCACTTTGGACCCTAGGTGTGGCCGATGGCCCACCTTGATTCTCATGATCATTCCATGATGGGGCCATTCTCCATGGGCCCCATCATGATGTTTATTTTCCTTGCATGAAATAAGGTAATTTAGACCATCCATTTTGGGTGGAGAAGGAATCTCCACCGTTGATCTTTGATTTGGTAGGCCCACATGTATCGGGACCCACTTGATGTATGATTGCTTGCAAGGGAGGGCTCATAGTGGCGGAGCCCTCCATCTCATGTGTCCCACTCTCTTTCTCTCTATTTCCCTCTCTTTTTCAGATATTTTTGTGTGTGTGATGATGTGTTCGTGTGGCCCACTCGGATGGACCCCACCTTGGTGTATGTCTTATCCTCACCATCCATGCATTTGGTGGCCCACCTGAGTAAGGCCCACCTTGTGCATGCGTTATGCCCAGACCGTTCATGCCCAGGGACATCCCTGGACATGAAATGAAAACATAAATATGAGCTTGTTTCAAAGCTTATTGAGTGGGCCACTCCTATAGGCCCCACCTTGATGTATGGACTTAATCCACGCTGTTCATTCCTTTCCCCACTTCATTTTAGGCATTGAGCCGAAAAAAGAGGTTGATCCGAGTATCTAGTGGGCCATAGTGTTGAAAATAGTGTCTACCATTTAAATCCACCCTGATGTTTCGATACGCAAAAATATATTCAATATTGGGCTTGTTTGGCTTGTCTTGAGCTATGGGGACCAATGGCGGGTCAGATTCCATTGATGCGGGCCCCACACATGAAAAACTGAGAGAAAACGTGATTTTAAAAAAAATAATAATAAATAAATACAAAGAATACCGACACTGACTGCTGCCGTAGGCGCAGCGGCCTACCAAGCATCGGGCGGGCGGACGAACAATAGACCCACGGCCCAGCCGTGGGCCCAACCATGATGTGTGTTTGGTATATCCACACCGTCCGTCTTGTTGGCCCTTAGGGCAGTGGGCCCCACCCCGAAAATCAGCCAATCCAAAGCTTAGGTGACCCACATTAGCGGAAACAGTGGGATTGAATGTCTACCCTTGAAACCCATTTTTGGGTTCATAGAAGTTTTGAATCAAGATGAAATTTGTTTTTCCTTTTCATCTAGGTTCGTGTGACATTGCCAGCGGGTTGGATTGCAAATAAATATTATGGTGGGCCCCACATGGGACCCACAGTGAAGTATGTGTCTTATTCACACCGTCCAGGTGGACGGTGGAACCCACCTAAATGTATGTGTTTTGCCATGCCGTCTAGCCATTTGCTTGGCTGCTGGATGGCTAGTGGACCCATGATGTATGTGTTCTATCCACACCGTCCATGCCTGTTACAGTGGGACCCACCATGATGTATGTGTTGCATCCAAACAGTCAATCCATTTTACAAGCTCATTTTTGGGTATGAGCTAAAGAATGAATCAGATCCATGGTTCATGTGAACCCCCCACCATGATGCATGTGTTGCATCCAAGTCATCCAACCACTTGAAAGCTCATTTTAAAGCTTGAGTTAAAAAATGAGACAGATCTAATAATAGGTGGACCACATTATAGAAAGTACTGGGTTTGAAGGTCCACCATTAAGACCCTTGGGCTACTAAGTTTGGGACCAAATATGATATTGGTCTTTCCTTTTAATTCAGGTCTGTGAGGCCTTATAATCAGATTGGATGGGAAATAAATATTATGGTGGGCCTTAAGAATTTAATGGTGGAAATCATTACCACCACTTGTATTTGGGTGTGGCCCATTTGATATGCATATGGCCCATGTGATTAGGCTCATTGGTGCGGCCCATTTGGTGAGGCCCACCTTTAATATATTTATGGCCCATCTGTGAGGCCCATTGTTGAGGTCTACCTTGAGGTGTATGGGGCTCGTTGTTGAGGCCCACCTTGATGTGTATGAGGCACGTTGTTGAGGCCCACCTTGAGGTATATTAGGCCCGTTGTTGAGGCCCACCTTGATGTGTATGAGGCACGTTGTAGAGGCTCACCTTGAGGTATATTAGGCCCGTTGTTGAGGCCCACCTTGATGTATTTTGTGGCCCATCTGTGAGGCCACCTTGATGTAATGTATTTGGGGGCTCATGGGTTAAGGCCCATGGTGATGTATTAGGGCCCGTGGGTTGAGGCCCATTGTGATGTATTGAAGGCCCATTGCAATGTACATAAGGCCCATTGATGTGGCCCATTTGATGTATCTGAGGCCCATGGGTCAAGGCCCAATGAGATGTATATAGGACCATTGCAATGTGTAATTTTACCATGGTTTATGTAATGATATTTATGGCGGGCCATGCCTAGGGAACAATGATGGTTTGACGTCCACATTGTAAGAATAATGTTGGTTAAATGTTCTCATTATGACTCTCCCTTGGGTCCATTGATAAGCCCATATTGGTTGCACATAGGCTGTCTAGGCCCATCTTAGGTATAAGGATAGTTCATTACTTTATAACATGCTTAGTATACTTCCATGATTCATGCGCATACGCATCATATGTATGCTTGATATGAGGAATGTTTGATCAAAGCATAAGCCGTTGGGCTGAGACATTTACAGGACTCCTTATGAGACGGAGTGCCCCACATGAGCGCGTGGTACACGCGAGATTGCTGCATGACTGACGGTGTGACTCATGCATTTCGCATTGTGTGTCATGATTCATTGCACGCCCTAGCGATATCAGGGCCGTGGCCTCCACAGGCACATCGTGGATGGGTAAATGGGACACCGAAAATACTTAGTTTTAGCACTGTGGGCACTTAGGATGTCCTTGGGTGAAATTTCCAGAATCTCTGAGGCCAAGGGTACCCCAACGTCTAAACCGAGTGGAACATGAGCACCCGAGTGTCGAATACCAGTAGGCCGCGTCTCCCACTGTGTCGTGGTTGGTTGGAAGGGGGTGTGACCTTTTCAGCCCGAGTGAGGGGGCTATAAGCTAGGCTGAGTATGACCAACTCGTAAATGGGTCCCCTATCGACAAGTCGAGTAGGTATTGACAGATTGCTAGCTAGGCGGATAGTGAGGTCTCTTCCACTCGCGGGGCTGTGCAACTAGGGAGGAGGCAGTCGGTGTGAAGTGTAATGGACCCCGGTGATTTCCCCAGAGAGCAACCGTAATAATATGTGGACTTATTAAGCAGGAATTGCATATCCATTCATTTATTCATTCACTATCCACTCGGGCTGGTGATACGTAACTATTTGTCACGTGTACCTTCGCATGGCCAGGATTTCGGTTGGGCGCGCGACTAACTTGAGATCAGGAGTTTACCACATTAAGTTAGACTATTCAAATTTAGGTATGAGGCTGGTTTAGATAGAAGTCCCTTGTGATGGACCCCGTAGCCTGTGATACTATGTACTATCATATCGACTTCACGTTCCTGCATGAATGCATTGCACGTTACATTGCATCCACAGTACATAGCATTTTAGGTTACTATATTTTTACACTTATATAGCCTAGATGAGGTTGATGGTATTCGTGACTCGTCAAGATTTACATATTGCATTGCATCCTCAGCATTTGTTATTGTCTTATTATGATTCGCATTGCATGGCCTTAGTATGGCCGATAGCATTCATGCCTTACATCACATAGTTTTGGTACAGCTGATAGCATTCATGGACTTACCAGTATACTTCTGCTTACTCTGATGTTGTATGATTCATGATCTTATTAGTATTTTCGCTTATCCCGATGATGTATGATTTATGTACTTTATTGTATACTTAGCACTTACACACACTTTCACCACCCTCTAAGCTTTCTATAAGTTTATGCACGATAGATACATGCAAGTGGCGTTAGGTTGCAGCAGCGTTGAGCTTGGAGCGTGCAACGGTCTTCTGGAGTGTTGATTTTTGATATATGTATTTCCTTTTCAGCATTGTACTTAAGTTTTGATATATTGGATATGTGTTGATGTTGTTTTGTGACTTTGTTATGCTCCATTTCAAAAAAAATAAAAATTCATACTGAAAATCCTCCATGTAGGATCCCAGGATCGGAATCTGGCGTATGGGCACTGGGTGCCGAGAATGGGGTACTACGGAGGCTGTCGGCAGCGGATTTGGCGATCGGGAATTTTGTGAGCCCGTTTTCCAAGTTTGGGGCATGACAATATGGGCCAATATACATCACATCGGGCCTCATCAAATGGGCTGCAAATACATCATACTGAGCCTCGCCAAATAGGCCACAAGTACATCACATGGGCCTCATAAGGCATCCCGTTGCCCAAAGAAGTGGATGGGTAGTGTGCACATAACACACACATCATGGTGGGCCACACAGATACAACAGGTGGGTCCTACTTATCAGGGCAGCAGCAACGTGGGCCTCTTGATCGGACGGTGTGGATTAAAGCATACATCATGGTGGATCTCACGGATCAGCCATATGATCTAGAAAATGGATGAACGGTGTGGATTAAAATACATACATCAGGTGGGTAGCACCGTCCTAGCTGGATGGTGTGTACGAAACACATACATAATGGTGGATCCCACGGGTTAGCCACATGATCCAGAAAATGGAATAACTGTGTGGATTAAAATACACACATTGGGTGGGTCAGCATCGTCCCAACAGGACGGTGTCTACAAAACACATACATAATGGTGGATCCCACGGGCCAGCCACACGATCCAGAAAATGGATGAACGGTGTGGATTAAAATACACACATCGGGTGGGTCAGCATCGTCCCAACTGGACAGTGTGTACAAAACACATACATAATGGTGGATCCCATGGGTTAGCCACACGATCCAGAAAATGGATGAACGGTGTGGATTAAAATACACACATCAGGTGGGTCAGCACCGTCCCAAATGGACGGTGTGTACAAAACACATACATAATGGTGGATCCCACCGTCTCTTGTTGGATGGTTGGGGTATAATACATAAATCATGGTGGGCCACGTAGATGGGGTCCACGTCTAGTTGGACTGGACAACTTGGATACAACACGTACAGCATGGTGGCCCATACATCATCGTCCTAGGATGAACGGTGTGCATAAAACACATACATCATAGCTGGCCCCACCGTCCACGTGGATGATGGGAATATACAACACATCTTCAAAGTAGGGCGCCACCCGTGCAGCAAATGGACGAGTAGTGTGGCTATAAAATACATATATCAAGGTGGGCCCCACCCCCACACGTGCAGCACGTGTGGAGTGAGTCTCACGTCCTAAAAACGGACGGATGATTGGGATATAACCCATACCTCATGATCAAACCCATTGCTGACGTCAATACAACAGCTAGTGGACTGCTGGCCCATCGTCTAGGAGATAGACGGCTGGGATATAACACATATCTCATGGTTGGACCAACAACTTGTTGATGTCATATATAGCAGATGTGTATAAAACACATACATCATAGTAGGATCCACCGTCCACGTGCTAGACTGTGGACGGTGTGGATCAGAACATGTATCAAGGTGCATCCCACATGGATGGGGTCCACCGTCAGATGGATGGCTTGGATTAACAGATACATCACGGTGGAGCCCCGGAACTTGCTGACGACCTCACAATAGTTAGGCTGCTGGGACCCATCGTCCATGGGCTGGACGGTGCGGATCCAGCACAGTAGTAAGTTGGGTCCACGCGAGTGGCCCACCTCAGCTTTGGATTAAGCTGATATTTGTGTTTTCTCTTCATCCAGGGATGCTGGACATCCAACTGACGGATGACCCTGATGGGGCATGCCATCAAGGTGGGTCCCGCGTGATGGCCCATCGTGGGTTGGATCAAACTGATATTTGTCTTTTCCTTTTATCTGGTTTGGCTAGATTAGGTGGGCCACACTCCATTACAAAAAGGGAGAGAGAGAGAGAGAGAGAGAGAGAGAGAGAGAGAGAGAGAGAGAGAGAGAGTGAGAGAGACGTGGGGGAGGAGCTCCGCCACTATGAGCTCCTCTCCGTTAACAACACGTACATCAAATGGGTCCCACCACAAGTGGGCCCTCAAATAAAATTAACAGTGGAAATTCTAAGATCACCCACTGATTTCACTCCTTGGCTCCTTAGAATCCTTGGCTCCTATGCTTTTTCTTTGATGGTGGATAATGAGATTTGAAGGTGGAAGATGAGAGTTGAGGGGGTTAGGAAGTGGACCACACTAGGTTTTTCTTGCTCTCCTTAGAGCTTTGACGGTCCTCTCTCTTGGGATGGGTAGAGAATGAGAGAGAGAGAGAGATAGGGTTTATTGTAAGGGAGATGAGAGGAATGGGTGTTGTAAGGAGGGTATGGGCTTGGTTGACTTTGGTAATGGGAGAGAGAGGGGTGCCATGCTTTGTTGGTAAGAGAGGGATGGGTTGTACTTGACTTTGATTGATGTGATTGATTTGATAAATTAGATAGAGATTCTCTCGGGATTTGCAACGCGTGGCATTTTTCTCGTAATATGCGTGGGTATCGCATCGGCGCAAAAGTCGCTGCATTGGAACCGCGACGACAGTGCGGTCGCAAGGGTACAAGTCCTAGGCCGAATTGACTCAGATATAAGGGATGCGACTTAGGGTCACGCGCAAACGCCGATTACAGGTCGTTGTTGCCGAAAATCGATGGGGAGGATCACGGAAGTCTAAGGAATGGTACAGTCTAGGATACAGGCCTTACACAATCAATCTTCCTTCTTCAAAGAACTGGTCCTTCCGACCATCGATTTCTCTGATCGTATACTTCTCTTAACCAATCCTATTTGAAACACCATCATAATGGGAGATATTGAAAAACCACCAAGAGAAGGCCATGAAGCTAATTGGGAAACTTGGTTAAGATCAACTGTCAACTTCTGCACTGACAATTCTCGTCCTGCTGATAGAGAACCCACCCCTCTTCCTTCATTCTCAAAGAAGAAGAAATCGAAGAGAAAAGGAGAAATTTTACAAGAAAAGATCAAGGAACACAACATGAAGCATCTCCAAAATACATGAGATGGCGTGAAGATCCATCAAGAAGTGGTTAAATTCAGAAATCCCTATAAACAAGAGACGGTTATCATCCCAATGAATCTTCATCATTATTTATCAATACTTCATAGCGAACCAACTGACCAGACGACACAGAACAGGCTTCTGTATACTATCAACTGGGTCATAAAAGAACCTCAAATCTTAAAAGGCTTCATATTGAAGAAAGGATTACAGTAGAAGATGGGTCGGATCTCTTATATGAGATTTCCAATTCCTTGCTATAACCCGCACACCCTTTACTCTACACATTATTTCGAGACTCTTCAACAATGTTTCCACAACAGGGATTTTCTACAGGGTAATGAAGAATTTCGGACACGTGGTCTTCTATCCCACCGTGTTTACTATAATTCCTGGGCGAAGGCTATCCTTAAGAAACATACGCAAATCTTGGATGACATCGACTTGTACAACGCCATTGAAGCTACCTCTAACCACTTCTTTAAGGATACCATGATATACAAAGTTTCTTGAAATATTGGTGTCCCACGACAAACTCTTTCCACTTTCCACTAGGTGAAGTGAGTATCACTCTATGGGATCTTCATCACATACCAGGACTCCCAATTACAGGGCAATTTTTTGAAGAATTCTCAACGAATTCATTCCTACCAATGAGGAGTTTGCGTACTTTGAGCCTCCTCAAAGAATGCCTTCAATTTCTGAGACTACTATAAAAATTTTCCGAGAGATGTCAAAATTCCTCGACATTCAAAAGATATCGCCTCTCCAATGGCTTGTGATCTTTTTCGTTATATATTCCAAACATATGTTTTCATACTATATTCTTCTTGATACTCTTATTCCTTCTACAACTTTTCAAGCAGCCATTCGCTAGACTTAGAAAATCTCAGATGCAAGATAAGATGTCCGACAGATTATAGCTCCTATGCTGAACTAGTTGCTTTTCTGGCTTAGAATGGTGGTGTTACTGAGCTCAAAATGGGCAGATGCTATTCGGCCAACCTTGTTCATAGCTGCCTAATCAATTGCTGAAGGTGAAAAATATTTGTTAGCTCCTCCAGTTCAGCTCCTCCAGTTCTTTATTCTCTTTATAGAGCATTTGGAGATGTTGCAACGCACTGTTCTAGTCCATCAATTAGAGCTTCGTCCGCTTTTATAGCTTGGTACTATTTCTCTGGATGGCTAGGCATCTACTTTCCATTGATGTATGACGAACCCGAAAAGGCGTATGTTAATCCAGAGCGTCTTCCCTTATGGCACTACCAACAATGCAAGATGATAAAGAAGATGTATGATTGGATAGTTGATAAAATTGAGAGTACTGAAACCATCAACTTCTTCCAATTTCCTCTGTCCCATCAGGTCAAAGACAGAGAAGTGGTAGATGATAACTCTTTAAAACCAGTTGAACAAATATTTTTTATCTGCATTAAATTAAGCAGTCTTCCTCTTAGGGAAGGTAGTGAATTTTGGCCTAAACCTACTACCCAAGCAGATTCGCTCGACAGTTTGGTTATGATCAAACCATTCCAGAAGACAGAGAGGTTGTCACTCGGATTATGAGAAGCTATAGAGTGAGTCCTTATAATTGGGCATTAATATGGAAGCAACTCTTAGCCAGGTGTTTCGGCTCTCATTTCATCCTCCCTGGCTATAACCATCAGGTCTAGGCTTCTTATTGTTAGATGCGGTGGTGGGTACACCAATTCCACCATGTGCGTAACTGTTATCTAGTGGATCAACCTATTTGGATACCTCCTCCTAGAATAAGGAACTATAGACCTGAGCAAGGCATTGGTTACATAATTGAAAGTCATCATGCTGCTACCCCTGATCAACTCTGTTTGAAAATTTCACTGGAAGAGCCTATTCGCCAGATAAAACCTGCCAACACCTTGGAAGGATGGATTGCTTGTGCGCTCCCCTTAGATCTTATAAGGCAGTCAGAAAGACATTCTGCTAAGGCCGCTACTGCAAGTCTGCTAGAAGCCTTCGAAGCTCCGACTACTACTTTGTATACCCCTACTCAAAGAGTAAGAGAAGATACCAGACTATCATTACCACATCCCCTGCATTAAGGTCGACTCGTCCTAGATTTTCTTCTCTAAGAACTCATTCTCGGAAGAGATCTCATTCTCCTCAAGTGCAAGGTCAGTAGCACACTTCTCCTTCTTCAAGGAATGCCCCATCTCTTCTGGCTAAAGTAAGCCTTTCAGCTAAGGGTAAACAAGTAATTTCTAAAGAGAGCTCATCTAACTATTCTGAAGAGACTGAAACTAGTGAGTCATCCTCTAGTGAAAGCTCTACTGAAGAAGATGGCATATTAAGAGATGATAATCAAAATGAGGAAGTAGATATTAGCGAAGTGGGCGAAATTAGAGATGCTCCAGTTGTGGAGGCCCAAAGGGAACTTCAGGGTACTCCTTTGCCAACTATCTGAATTGGCACACATGTTGAAGAAGAGCAACTTGACTATGGAGATCTCAGTTTTTCTCCTGGTGCAAACTTCTTTGTATCTTTTAATGTTCTCTATTCTCCTCTATCACATAATCTTTCGCTTGTACCCGCTATCGATGTGCCTCAACATGACCCCACAACTCTTTCTGTTATTATAGAGGTTTCATCATTAAGAGAAGCAGGAATTTTTGTACTAGAAGTGACGACAACAACAAAAACACTGATCTCGCCACGTAGTGTGGAAGTAAACCAAGATACATTAGATATTCCACCGACTACTGAGGAGAATAGGACTGCTACTAAGAACATTTGTCCTGAAAAATGGTGATTGCACACCCCGCCATTCTTCAACCAGTTGCTCGAGGCCTTCAATTCCCTTCTAAACCAATTGATGTGGCGACATCGATGACTCTAGATTCAAGCACCGAATTCAGAGAGTTATCTTTTAATGTCATAGATACTACTACAGATATTTCAGATTCTTCAGAAATAGGGGCCGCGATATCACCATGTATCTCTCATCCTGCCCCTAGAACTAGTATATTTCCTTATTAAGTACCTTCTCATTTATCTTAGTTCTTTATATTTCTATCATCATTACATCGTCTTTTTCTTCATTACAATTATTCCTTCTTCTAGTGGCTCAGTGAGTTCAAATTCAATAGCCACAATATCAAATAGGCTCTCACTGGAAAAGGTTCCTCCTTACATGCTCATTCTCACTAGAGGTTCTCTTTCTGCTACTGGTTGTACGTTCAGAAATCTCAAACAATGGTCCTTTCTAGAAAATGCCTTAACTATTCTAGACAATGCAGCAAAGATGGCTAATATCAACATCCTTCTTTTGCATGACTCTTTAACTCATTTATGTCCTTCATTGCGTCAACTAGAGTTAGCACACAACGCAGTCATTGCTCCTGAGATTTTAGAGCGTTAAATGGAATTGTTATCGCTTAAAGAAAAAGTTTCCCAAGCTATAGAAGTAGTTTTTGGCTATAATGGCAAGTATAAGTCTCTTTAAGAATGATTAAAGGCTTCTCAACAAAACGTGGTGGCTATTAGAGAGCAAATAGCTCATCTTAAGTAGAAAATAACCCAACTCGAGATTCGGGAGTAAGAAGAAGAATTGAACATAAACAAAGTCAAAGAGGATATAGAGGTTAACATTCGCATCACTGAGCTTGAAAGGTCTGAAATTGCTAAACACAAGATAATAGTTGTTTCTTTATAGAAGGAATTGGCTGGTGCACTTAATTAAGCCAAAATTATCTTCGAAGCCGAATTGATGACTGTTGCTACTCAAGTTCAGTTGGAACAATATTTACAAAGATATATGACAACTTTAGGTGTTTTAGAAAACTTGTAATAATTTTGACTCTAATCATATACTGCAATTTTCATATAAATGAAATTTCAATGTTTCTTTCAAAGTGATCTTTAAATTGTAAATGTAAAATGATGGGCATATTAGTCACATGTTCTAATGGTTCATGAACATAACATGATAAGCATATTCTCATAATTCCAAGTTCTTTACAATTGGGGTCATAACAAGATGAACGCGCACACACACACACACACACATATATATATATATGTCTAATTTTCATTTGTTAATTCGATACTTTCGATTATGCATTGTTTTGATGAGTGAAGCTATTTTGGAATTCAATTAATTCTTAAGGCACCACACACAGTTTAAGCTCTTGAGTAGTTGGAGGAACATAGTTTTTTAGGCTTTTCAATAGTTGGAGCCAAGGAACTTATGTAAATGGTCTCTATAACTCTTGAGAGTTTGCTGAACCACCGCAGTTGGGGAGTTCACAAACCACGATCCATTAAAGGGGTCTAGTGAAGCTACCGGGGCTGTGAACTTAGTAGGATTTATGTGCAGGGTTGGCTGCAATAACTCTTTAGAGTTCATGGGGCACACAAGGCTACTTGTCGAGGTACCAAATCCAAGGTCACCAATCCATTAGTGAGGGGGTATCTCATTTAGATGTCAACCATTCCCCATGAGTTTCTACTGAAATCAAGCCAGGAACCTGGTGGGTCGTATGTGTGGTTAACCTATATATGGACGAGCCAAAGAGCGCACGTTGTAGCCCACTTTTTCTTCACCTACAAGGTATGGCCCATTCATGAGAAGGCATTTTCTCTCACATTCCCTCATAATGTTGCTAGATGTTAAATAGATGGTATTGGTCTTACGCGTGGTTAGCCTCATAGGCACTCTCCGCTACTCTCATGGGTCTAAGTATGTGATTACCTTTGCAGACTTTTTAGGGCCACTGACTTTTCACTGTTGCCCACATGATATTTGGCAAATTGACGTCATTATATACGTCTTAAGCATGATTGAGTTCTCATCGTTGCCGTAAATGATAAATCGCCATTACTGATGTTATAGGGTCTACGCGTGGTTGGTCTGCTTGGGCACTCACTGCTGCTGTAAATCATAATAATGTTCATTGTTGATCTGGGGAGCTTTTCTAGAAGAATGACAATATGCTTTATGTGTTTGTTCTTCATTCAATATATGGAGAGGAATACATAACTTTTAGCCGCTTATTGAGCCTTTTTCGTCATTCTACTTGTCTTGGCCCCTTTTAATTGGGGCAGATTGCTTAGACTATCTTCATAATCTAAATCATGTTGATCTTCAATGATGATATTTCTTGAAAAAATGAGCGTTAACAGGTATTCTGATGTCTTGTCCATTCTGATTTATGACTCGATAGGCCTCATTCGAGTACACCTCGGTGATGACATATGGTCCATCCCATTTAGGATCGAATTTGCCCCCTTCTGCAAGTGACCATAATAGGTCTTTTCAACATTAACACTGTATTGCCTTTCTTAAAGGAGCGATGTTTGACTTTCTTGTCGAAAGTAGTGAATATTCGCGCCTGATACAGTTATAATCGTTGTTGAGCCACTAATCATTTTTCATCTAGTGTATCTAACTCCGTGAGCCTTATTTGGCATTTTCATCATCTGCAATTGATTCGTGCACTGCTATCCTGAGGGACACGACTTGCATTTTAATAGAGATAACAACTTCGACACCATAAACGACCGAATATGGCATGGCTTTAGTCACAGTTCGATGGGTTGTTCGGTAAGCCCACAAGGCTTCTTGCAATTTTTCATCTTAGTCATGTTTATTCCCTGTGACAATCTTCTTCAATATCTTGACTATCGTCTTATTGAAGGCTTCTGCTAATCCATTGGCCAGGGGATAATAAGTTGTCAAAAATGAATGCTGAATACCAAATTCTTGGAACAATTTCTCCATGGTCCTATTTTTGAAAGGGGTACCATTATCGGTAATAATCTTCTTTGAAATTCCATGATATATTGATCGCATGACGAATAAAATTGATGATATCTTTCTCTTTAACGTTGCGCAAAGCGATTGCTTCAGTCTACTTGGAAAAATAATTTATCACTGCCAAAATATATTGCCGCCCCTTGGATGAAAAAGGATTGATAGGACTAATGACATCCGGTCCCTAAGCTATGAAGGGTCGGAGGCTACTGACTGATGTAAATCTTCAGGAGGCACATGTATGATATCACCATGCACTTGGCATTCATAACACCGCTTTGCGTAAGCTATTACATCTTTGAACATGGAAGGCCATTAATATCCCATACAATGTATGCAATGAAACAAATTTTGACCAGCCTAATGAGCCCTGCATTCCCCTGAATGTGTTTCTCGTAATACGTAGCTTGCTTCTTCCTTACCCAAGCATAGTAACAACAGTTCATTATAAGACCTTCTATATAATACTTCATTATTTATAGCAAACCTTTTCAACCTCTCTTTGATCTGTAACTTCTGTGACGGATCTTCTGGAAGGATGCTATAATTGAGATAATCAATAAAGGGCTAACGCTAATCTTCTACAGTAATCTTTAAACACAACACTGACAATGCTTTAAGATTCTCATTCAAAAGTTCTGGTGATGGTAAAAATCTTCGTTCTTCAATTGTTACCTGGAGAGGACTCCGGTCAGGGTAGGATAAAGTTGCAGCCAAACTAGCTAAAGCATCTGCCGTTGCATTCTCGTATCATGGTATATGCTTGATTTCGATGCTATAAAACCCCTCCAACAATTGTTGTACCCATCGACAATATGGTAACAGTTCCTATTTTCTTATTTTAAACTCTGTCGTCAACTAATTTATCACCAGTTTAGAGTCCCTGAATATCTGTAGGGCTTTTATCTCATCTCTTATGATATTTCCATTCCTATGATGACAGTATTGTACTCAGCTTCATTATTGATACATGCAGCGCCCAGTGTAAAGGAATATGGTAACAAATCGCCTTAAGGGATGATAAATATTTTCCACCTCCTGCTCCTGACATCCAGGAAGCACCATATATTTTCCATGATGTCACGCCCAAACTCAGAAACCGGACTCATAAAATTCTTAATCGCCGAATCCAGCGCTGACAGCCTCCGTAGTACCCCATTCTCAGCTCCCAACACCCATATGCCAGGTTCCGATCTTGGGATCCTACAAGGAGGATTTTGAACATAAATTTGTTCCATAAGATGAAGCATAAGGCATAACCACAAGCATAACCCACAAACAATAACAAAGCAACATCACCACATACCTACTATATCAAAAACTTTGAGTACAATGCATAAAGGAAATACAAGAGAGGTATCCAAAAACTCCATATATCCAAGAACTCCAGACGCTTTGCCACATGCTCCTTCCTTAGTTAAACTACGTCCTGGCGTCACATGCATGCATCTATCGTGCATAAGCTTATAGAAAGCTTAGAGGGTGGTGTAAGTGTATGCGCAATATATGTGCCAAGTATGCAATATCAGAGTAATGCGAAAACATGCTGGTAAATCTGTGATACTATCAGCCATACCAAGGTTATGTGATGTAAGGCATAAATACTGTCAGCCATACCAAGGCTATACGATGCAAGGCCTACATGACCAATGTTATATGCGAGATGCAACTCAAGCATACCAGTCCTTCTAAGAGACCACATATCAGTATAACTCATCTCTAGAATATCACCAGGGTTCAGTACACTCTACACCAGCTTGCCGCCCCAATCTAAGTGCATAACTGGGTAAGTGGAAGAGACCTCACTATCCGCCTACCAATATCGAGCCTGACACGTCAATGACAGATCCATTCCTCAAGCTGGGTCAGACTCGGCCTAGTTATTGCCTACTCTCTCAGGTGGGTAAGGCCACACTCCCTTCTAGCCGACCACAACACAGTGGGAGATGCGGCCTACTGGTATACAGCCTTCATATGCTCATGTATCCACTTGGTCTCGATGTTGGGGCATCGTCTGGTACCATAAGGGTTTGGGAACTTGCACCTTGGGACATCTATAGTGCCCCAAATACTAGTAACAAGTATTTTCGGTATCCAATCTTGCCATCCACACTATACCTTTGGAGGCTACAGCCTTGATGTCGGTAAGGTGTATAGTAGTCATGTCACACAATACGAGATGTATGAATCATACTATCCAGTCATGCAGTTATCCTGTGCGTACTGCGTGCTCATGTGGGGGCAACTCCGCCTATCAGGGAGTCCCATAAACAATACGTCAAATGACATATGCTATGATTAATCACTCCTCATATCAAGCATACATATGATGCACATGGGCATGAATCATGATGATGATGTACTCTCCTCATATCAAGGATGGGCCTAGACGACCTACTCATATCAAGAATGTGTAGAACAATTATGGGGGCCCAATGACTTGGGTTAGCCCACTAAGGGGAGATGAATGAGCCTAACAACGGTCCTTAAGGAGGGTTATAATACAGAGATTTAACCACCATTGCCCTTACAATGTGGACATTTAACCATCATTGCTCCCAAGGCATGGCCATTTTAATACCAACTAGGAAGATGAATGGGCATCATAAACATCTTAACATACATCATGGTGGAATCAATATCACAACTGGGCCTCATATACATTACCTTGGGCCTCACACAAGGGCCTCACATACATCACATTGGGCCTCATACAAGGGCCTCGCATGCATCACATTGGGCCTCACACAAGGGCCTCACATACATCACATTGGGCCTCACATAAGGGCCTCATATACATCACATTGGGCCTCACTCATGGGACTTATATACATCACATTGAGCCTCACATAAGGGCCTCATATACATCACATTGGGCCTCACATAAGGGCCTCATATACATCACTTTGGGCCTCACACAAGGGCCTCATATACATCACATTGGGCCTCACTTATGGGCCTCATATACATCACATTGGGCCTCATCTCATGAGCCTTACATACATCATACTGGGCCTCATACACAATACAACTGGGCCTCATGAACAGCCCATGATTCTAGGCACAGTGGGAGGATGGTGAGTATGTGTAACACATACAACATAGTGGGCCTGATGGGGCAGCCCATGGTTCCAGTAAAAATGAATGGGCAACATGTATATCATATACATCAAGGTGGGCCTTATAGGTCAGCCCCTATGGTCCAGAAAATCAGGTGGAGAGTGTCCTCACAACACACACATTAAGGTGGGCCTGATGCATTACCAAATGGGCCTCATGTGGCAGCCCATGGTCCAACCAAATTAGATGGGCAGTAAATAAATACATCATGGTGGCCTTGTACAAGCCAAATGGGCCCCACCAGATGGACAACCTAGATATACAACACATCCATTTTGGTGGGCTGTCTACCCCGAACAACGAGGATGAAACATGTACAGCATGGTGGGCCCATGATCTAGATGGTCTGGATGACCACATACACATGGTGGGGCCCATGTCCAACAATGGACGGTGTGGATATACATCATATGGGCCCCACGTGTCCCATCCCTGGACAGCGTGGGAAAACACATACATCATGGGTGCCTCACGTCCAGGCCCATGGACGGACGGCCTGGATATAAAACACATACCTCACATGGGTCCCACCGTCCACGTGTGGATGGTGGACTGCATGGATGAAACGCATACATCAGAGCTGGGTCCACACATGTGGCCCACCTCAGCTTTGAATAAAGCTAATATTTGTGTTTACACTTCTCCCATCCAGGCGTCCTAGATGTCCAGCGGACAGACGGCCTAGATGGAATACATCATCAAGGCGGGCCCACTTCCTGCCCTGTACAGATGGCATGGGTGAAATACTACAAGGTGGTTCACACGTGAGTGGCCCACCACAGTTAGAATCAACTGATGTTTGGGTTTTTCATCCAAACAGCTAACAAATGGGCTTGGAAAAATAAATCTAGACAGAAGCATGGTGCTACATGTTACTACCCATAAGACTTGCTAGACGGTGGACATTTATCTCATACATCAAGGTGGGGTCCACCTAGATGGGCCACACACATCTAGATCAAGCTCATATTTGTGGTTTCCTTGTAGACAAAAATAGGACAACAAGGTGGGCCAACCTGCATCTAGATTTCTGGATAGCAGGGCCGTCCCATCCTGCTGGACGGTCTGGATGTGCTGTGCACATCAGGTGGGCCACACACACATCATCATCATCATAAAAAAAGGGAGATAGAGAAAGAGAGAGAAATGTGTGATGGAGGGGCCCGACCACTATGAGCCCCTCTAATACATGCATCAATACATACATCAAGATCAGTCCCAAACATATGGGCCCATAAACACAATCAAGGGTGGAGATTTCCTTCCCACCATGAATCAGGGCCTAGATGGCCAACATGCACTAGGAAATTAAATCAAACACCATGGTGGGGTCCATGGAGAATGGCCCCACCATGGATTCATGCATGCAAGCTAAGGTAGGCCATTGGCCACACCTAGAGGTCAAGGTAGGATCCTCACCATTGATTGGTGGGTCCTAGTTGACTCAGGCTAGAAAATTAGAAAATCCATGCAAGAAAACACAAACCTAATCCTAAAAAAAAGCACCCACCTCTCTAATTTCTCCTTCTTCTTCCCTATGCTCCAATGCTCCTATGAAGGTCTTTTAATGGTGGAGATGGCCTCTTGATGGTTGGATTAGTGGGGAAGTTCGGTGGAAGATGACTCGATTTTGGGGGTTTGCTTGGATGTCCCAAGCTCTCTCTAGTAATGGAGAATGGGAGAAAGAGGGAGAGAGAGAGAGAGAGAGAGAGAGAGAGAGAGAGAGAGAGGTAATGATGATGGTAGGGCAATCATAGCTTGTAAGAGCATGAGGAAGAGCTTGCCATCATGGCTTGTAAGAGATAGGCTAGCAATCATAACTTACTAGGGTAGGGTGCACTACAAGAAATCCCACCTTTAGCGATGAAAATTTTCGTTACTAAAAGCCAAATTTTCGTAGCTAAAAAGTTTTATTGACGAAAATTTTCATTGCTAAATTCATCGCCAAAAGACCGTGACAACAGGTTTTTATTGACGAAATTTTTTTGGCGAAGGTAAGCTTTTTAGTGACGAAAATTTTCGTCACTAAAAGTTACTTTTATGGATGAATTGTTTCGTTGCTAAAAAACTTATATAAAACTTTTAGCGATGATAGTTTTCGTCGCTAAAAACAATTACAAAACTTTTAGCGATGAATATTTTCGTTGCTAAAAAATAAATGTTAAACTTTTAGTGACGATAATTTTCGTCGCTAAAAATAATTACAAAACTTTTAGCGACGAACATTTTCGTCGCTGAAAAATAAATGTTAAACTTTTAGTGACAATAGTTTTCGTCGCTAATTATAATTACAAAACTTTTAGCGACAAACATTTTCGTCACTAAAAAATAAATGTTAAACTTTTAGCGACGATAGTATTTGTCACTAAAAATAATTACAAAACTTTTAGCGACGAACATTTTCTTCGCTAAAAAATACGTTAAAAAATATTTTACCGATGAAAATTTTCGTAGGTAAAAATATTTACAAAACTTTTACCTACGAAAATTTTCATAGGTAAAAGTCTCTTTTTAAAAAAAAAAAAAAATTCCAACATAAAATTCCGCACAAAATTCATGATATAAACCTGTTACAATATATTTCATCATATTTATCTTGATATACACTTGTTATATATTATATTTCATCATATTCACATTCACATTCACATCCATCTAAACCCAAACTAGTAAATCCATCCAAACATAAACTACATTCATCCAAACACAAACAATCTTATCCACATCACATTCATTCACGTATAAATACATATAAGCTTAACATCATAAACAAAAATACAAAAAATTACAAAGATGAAGGCGGAGGTTTAGGTTTAGGTTATAATTATAGGTTTTGGGATTTGAGAATAAGTTTAGGTTAAGGTTATAAGTATATGTTTAGGTTATGGGTTAAGGTTTAGGTTTAGGTTATAAGTATAGGCTTTGGGATTTGAGAATAGGTTTAAGTTAAGGTTATAAGTTTAGGTTAAGGTTGTAAGTATAGGTTATAGGTTTAGGTTTAGGTTATAAGTATAGGTTTTGGGATTTGAGAATAGGTTTAAGTTAAGGTTATAAGTTTAGGTTAAGGTTATAAGTATAGGTTTAGGTTATAGGTTAAGGTTTAGGTTCAGCTTATAAGTATATTTTTTGGGATTTCAGAATAGGTTTAGGTTAAGGTTATAGGTTTAGGGATTTGAGAATATATTTAGGTTTTAGGTTTAGGTTTAGATTATAGGTTTAGGTTAAGGTTATATGTTTAGGTTATAGGTTATAGGTTATAGCTTTAGGGAATTGAGAATAGGTTAAGGTTTAGGTTTAGGAAATCGGGTTCAGGTTCGGGATCGGGTTTGGGTTTGGGTTTTCAAGTTTAGGTTTAGGTTTAGGTTAGGGAATTGAGATTAGGATTAGGTGTAGGTTTAGGTTTATGGATTTGAGAATACGTTAAGGTTTAGGTTTAGGAAATCGAGTTCGAGTTATAGGTTTAGGTTTAGGTTAGGTTATAGGTTAAGGTTTAAGAAATTGAGTTTAGGTTATAGGTTTAGGTTATAAGTTAAGGTTATAGGTTAAGGTTTACGTTATAGGTTAAGTTTTAGGTTTAGGTTAAGGTTATAGGTTATAGGTTTTGGGATTTGAGAATAGGTTTCGGTTAAGGTTATAAGTTTAGGTTTAGGAAATCGGGTTTGGGTTCAAGATCGGGTTTAGGTTTGGGTTTTCATGTTTATGTTTAGGTTTAGGTTAGGAAGTTGAGATTATGATTAGATGTAGGTTTAGGTTTAGGGATTTGAGAATACGTTAAGGTTTAGGTTTAGGAAATTGGGTTTGTGTTCGAGATCGGGTTTACGTTTGGGTTTTAGGTTTAGATTTAGGCTATAGGTTCAGGTTATAGATTATAAGTGTAGGTTTAGGTTTAAGTTATAGGTTATAGGTTTAGGTTATAAGTTTAGGTTTAGTTAAGGTTTAGGTTTAAGTTATAGGTTTTGGGATTTGAGATTAGGTCTAGGTTATAAGTATAGGTTTAGGTTATAAGTATAGATTTAGGTTTAGGTTAAGGTTATAGGTTTAGGTTTAGGTTTAGGTTATAAGTGTAGGTTATAGGTTTAGGTTTAGGTTAGGTTATAGGTTAAGGTTTAGGGAATGGAGTTTAGGTTATAGGTTTAGGTTTAGGTAGGTTATAGGTTAAGGTTTAGGGAATTGAGTTTAGATTATAAGTTTTAAGGTTTAGGTTTAGGTTTATAGGTTAGGGGATTTGAGATTAGGTTTAGGTTAAGGTTATAAGTTTAGGTTTAGGAAATTGGGTTCGGGTTCGGGATCGGGTTTAGGTTTGGGTTTTCAAGTTTATGTTTAGGTTTAGGTTAGGGAGTTGAGATTAGGATTAGGTGTAGGTTTAGGTTTAGGTTTAGGGATTTGAGAATACATTAAGGTTTAGGTTTAGGAAATCGGGTTCGGGTTATAGAGGTTTAGGTAGGTTATATAGGTTTAGGTTTAGGAAATTGAGTTTAGGTTATAGGTTAAGGTTTAGGTTTTGCTTATAGGTTTTGGGATTTGAGAATAGGTTTAGGTTAAGGTTATAAGTTTAGGTTTAGGAAATGGGTTAGGATTTGGGTTCGAGATCGGGTTTAGGTTTGGGTTTTCAAGTTTAGGTTTAGGTTTAGGTTAGGGAGTTGAGATTAGGATTAGGTGTAGGTTTAGGTTTAGGATTTGAGAATACGTTAAGGTTTAGGTTTAGGAAATCGGGTTCGAGTTATAGGTTTAGGTTTAGGTTAGGTTATAGGTTAAGGTTTGGGAAATTGAGTTTAGGTTATAGGTTTAGGTTATAAGTTAAGGTTATAGGTTAAGGTTTAGGTTATAGGTTAAGTTTTAGGTTTAGGTTAGGTTATAGGTTTAGGTTTAGGTTATAGGTTTTGGGATTTGAGAATAGGTTTATTTTATAAGTATAGGTTTAGGTTAGAGTTTAGGTTATAGGTTTAGGTTATAGGTTATAGGTTTAGGTTAAGGTTTAGGTTTTGGTTATAGGTTTTGGGATTTGAGAATAGGTTTAGGTTATAAGTATAGGTTTAGGTTAGGTTGTAGGTTAGAGTTTAGGGAATTGAGTTTAGGTTATAGGTTATAGGTTTAGGTTAAAGTTTAGGTTGTAGTTATAGGTTTTGGGATTTGAGAATAGGTTTAGGTTATAGGTTAAGGGTGTGGTCCCTGCAAATACAGATATAAACACGGCCTGTCCAAATGGCCAGGCCACTCCAATGCTGTCCATAGGAAATAAATAGCTTCATCATGGTCATAACAGTGGTTTTCACTTTCCACGGACCCCCGCTCAACATCCGGATAGCTCCGACATACATCCGGGTCTGCTCCATCAATTTTAAGCAAATATAAATATAAACACGGCCTGTCCAAATGGCCAGGCCACTCCAATGCTGTCCATAGGAAATGAACAGATTCATCATGGTCATAACAGCTGTTCCCACCTTCCAGGGACCCCCGCTTAACTTCCTTATAACTACGACGCACATCCGAGTTTGCTCCAACAAATTCAAGCTAATACATAAACACGGCCTATCCAAATGGCTAGGCCACTCCAATGTTGTCCATAGAAAATGGACAACTTCATCATGGTCATAACAGCGGTTCCCACCTTCCATGGACCCCCGCTCAACATCCGGATAGCGCTGACGCACATCTGGTTCTTCTCCAACAAATTCGAGTTAATACATAAACACGGCCTGTCCAAATGGCCAGGTCACTCCAATGTTGTCCATGGACAGCTTCATTATGGTCATAACAGTGGTTCCCACCTTCCATGGACCCTCGCTCAACATCCGGATAGTTCCGACGCACATCCGGGTCTGCTCATTTAAATAAAATGGATTATTAAGATCATTTAAATAAAATCAGGTCCAATCAACAATCTGACCTGGAGGATTTTGTTAGCATTGTTGATGGCACCTAGAACCTTATTTAAATCTAGGTTACAATTTGTGGTCACTGATGCTATTTATCTTTTTGTGAAGTTGGCGATGATTTCTACATCAAACCCAGCGAAAGTAGCCCTAATGATAAAGAACATTTCTTTCCATGAATTCATTATCTCTCTCTCTTTTAATTTTTTAACTTTCCATTACAATAATAACTACCTGAAATCATGGTGTTTTCTCAAGATAGAAGTCCAATCCATCCCAACTTGTGCACCTATTAGGACAAGCAATTCAAACAACATCCTGCAACACATTTAAATGCTTAATCAGTCTCACTCCAGTCTTATAAATTGAATGCCTAATGTACAGTCTCTTGAATTGGTGCTAACCATACCTGAATTGAGTGTAATGAATCAAAGAAATATAATTGATAACAAGAAATGATTATAATTAATGAGTTAAGGAAAAAAAAAGGGAAATCAATGTTAATTACTCCTTGACTTCATTTCTGTGAAGAGGAACTGTACGGTCCATGAACAAATGTATAATTTACTGACTTTTAGAATCCCATACACATCAGCCCATCATTCAGTGATCTAGAGCATTGATCCAATTGGCTCCACTATGGATGGGGGGATGGGGCATGCCCTGAAAATTATTTGATTAGAAGATCCTGACTCTTCAAACAATGGCCTAGAAATTAAATGTTAACATGAAAATATAATGACAGACCACACTCAGTTGAAAAGAGTCCAAAGGTTAGTTGAGATCCTCCAATCTAGGAGATCTCTGCATAGTGGGCCTGATGGGGCAGCACATGGTTCGATAAAAATGAATGGGCAACATGTATATCATATACATCAAGGTGGGCCTTACAAGTTAGCCCCTATGGTCCAGAAAATCAGGTGGAGAGTGTGCTCACAACACACACATTAAGGTGGGCCTGATGCATCACCAAATGGGCCTCATGTGGCAACCCATGGTCCAACCAAATTAGATGGGCAGCAAATAAATACATCATGGTGGCCCTGCACAAGCCAAATGGGCCCCACCAGATGACAACCTAGATATACAACACATCCATTTTGGTGGGCTGTCTGCCCCGAACGACGAGGATGAAACATGTACAACATGGTGGGCCCATGATCTGGATGGTCTGGATGACCACATACACATGGTGGGGCCCATGTCCAGCAATGGACGGTGTGGATATACATCATATGGGCCCCACGTGTCCCATCCCTGGACGGCGTGGGAAAACACATACATCATGGGTGCCTTAAGTCCAGGCCCGTGGACGGATGGCCTGGATATAAAACACATACCTCACATGGGTCCCACCGTTCACGTGTGGATGGTGGACTACATGGATGAAACGCATACATCAGAGCTGGGTCCACACGTGTGGCCCACCTCAGCTTTGAATAAAGCTAATATTTATGTTTACACTTCTCCCATCCAGGCGTCCTGGATGTCCAGCGGACAGACGGCCTAGATGGAATACATCATCAAGGCGGGCCCACTTCCTGCCCTATACGGATGGCATGGGTGAAATACTACAAGGTGCTTCACACGTGAGTGGCCCACCACAGTTAGAATCAACTGATATTTGGGTTTTCCATCCAAATAGTTAACAAATGGGTTTGAAAAAAATTCTAGACAGCAATATGGTGCTGCATGTTACAGCCCATAAGACTTGCTGGACAGTGGACATTTATCTCATACATCAAGGTGGGGTCCACCTAGATGGGCCACACACATCTAGATCAAGCTCATATTTTTGGTTTCCTTGTAAACAAAAATAGGATAGTAAGGTGGGCCAACCTGCATCCAGATTTCTGGACAGCAGGGCATTTATTCATAGGAGATTGTATATTCAGAGAGGAGCAACATCCACTTGCCTAGCCTTCCAGACAACATCGGTCTTGTCGTCAAGAATTTTATGGGTTTAGCCCACAAGATCAAGGTTATTTTGTGAGAGAGACAATAATGTCATAATTTTTATACTGTGAATACCAAAGCCATGCACACCTTCTCGATGGGAGAGTAATTACATTCTGATCCTATCAAGGTTTGACTTTAAATAATACAGAGTGCTCTCCTTTCCTTGTTTGTTAGACTAGGTTAACCGTGAGCTGCCAGGAAATTTATGACTGCTTGTCCTTTCAGTGCTTTTGATGATTCATAAGAGATGTTATATTCAGAGAGGAGCAACATCCACTTGTCTAGCCTTCCAGACAACATCAGTCTTGTCATTAAGAATTTTATTAGGTCAGCCCACGAGATCATGGTTATTTCATGAAAGACACAATAATGTCGTTATTTTTGTACTGCGAACATCAAAGCCAAGCACACCTTCTCTGTAAGGCCCGTATCATAGTCCGTACCATTCCTTAGACTTCTGCGATCCTCCCTGTCGAATTTCGGTGACCCGCAACCTGTAACTAGCTTTTGCACGCGACCCTAAGTGGTATCCCGTATATCTGAGTCGACTCGACCCAAGACTTGTACTCTAGTAACCGCGCCGTCGCCGCGGTTCTAACACCACATCTCGAGCGCTGATGCGATACCCAGGCCAGGAGTTGTACGCTAGTATTTATTTCAAGGAAAATGCCGTGGGTTACAAATCCCAAGAGAATCTTTACCACCTTTCACATCAATCAAGTCAAGTACACATCCCATCACACCCATCCCTCTCCCACCAACTAGTCAAAGCAACCCATGCTTAGCCCATTCCTCTCATCCCAAAAGTCAATGAGACCCACGCTTTCCATGTCATATCTCTTGCACACCACTCCTCTCCCTCTCTCTTTCATTTCTCACTCCATTCCAAGCAATTCCCAAGGAGAGGACGTCCAAGCTCTTCCAAGAGAGCCAAGTGTGGCCCACTTCCTACCCCAAGATCTCACTATCCAACCCTTCAATTCTCATCATCCTCCATCAAAGAGGAAGTGTAGGAGCTTGAGAGATCCAGGAGCCTAGAAGAAGTGGAAATCGGTGGGTGTTCTTTAGGTAGATCCATTCATTTTCTTGCATAGGGAAAGTGGGACCCACCAATTAATAGTGAGGATCCCATCTTGGTCCCTAGGTATGGCCAATGGCCCACCTTGATCGCATGCATGTATTGTAATGCAAGAGGGGCCCATAGTGGCGGGGCCCCTCCCACAACCATTCTCTCTCTCTCTCTCCATTTTTCCTTGTATGATGGCCCACCCGTGATGATCATTGATCTTATCCACATTGTCCCATTATGGGACACCCTTGCTGCCCAAAATAGGGCCCATATTGTAGCCCACCTTGGCAACTACCATGCTGTCAATTTTGGACAGGCCCTAACGCAGGGAAAATACAAATGTTAGCTTAATTCGAGTGGGGTGGCCCACCCACATGGACCCCAACTTGACTCATGTATTGTATCCATGCCGTCCACCAAGCAAGGCCACCTTGCTGATCGTCCAGCGGCAGCAACTGCCGCCCTTTCTTGGGCAGCCCCTGATGAAGGGAAGACACAAATATCAACTAAACCAGAGCTCTGGTGTGCCACACATGTGAACCCACTTGATGCGTACATTGTATCCATGCCATTTGTCGTCCCTGGCCAGGTAGTGGGCCCACCTTGATGATGCATTCCATCTAGGCTGTTCGTCCGCTGGACGTCCAGGACGCCTGGATGGGAGAAGTGATAACATGAATATTATCTTTATTCTAAGCTGAGGTGGGTCACACGTGTGGATCCACCTCAGATGTATGCCTTTCATCCACGTTGTCTACCATCCCTTGTTGGACGGTGGGACCTAGGTGATATAGGTGCTTTATATTCAGGTCGTACGTCTGGACCATGGGTCCCACGTGGGACTCCGTGATGTATGTGTTTTTCCCACACTGTCCATCTCAAGACGTGGCCCACCATGATGTATGTGGGGCTAGCTTTGATATATGTATTGTATCCACCACTGTCTAGCAATGGACGGTGGGGCCATATGATGTAAGTGTTGTATCCTCACATCCTCTGACGTAGGACCCACCGTGATTTATGTGTTTGTCCAGGCCATCCATGGGTTGGACACCCATCTGGGCCAGGGCGTTGGTGGGTTGGCCGCCCACCAGCTGGCCCACCTACAATATGTGTTAAATCCACACTGTGCAGCTGTGAGGCCCACCGTTTATATGAGACCCACTATGTATGTATGAGGCCCACTGTTGTGTGTGAGGCCCACCTGTTGTATATGAGGCCCATGTTTGAGGTCCGATGAGATGTCACACGGCCCATATGATGAGGCCTAATGTGATGTATACGTGGCCCATGAGTGGGGCTCGTTATGATGTATATGTGGCCCTTGTATGAGGCCCAATCTGATGTATATGAGGCCCATGCGATGTTGCCCATGCGATGTATATGAGGCCCATATGATGAGGCCTAATGTGTTGTATATGAAGCCCATATGATGCGGCCCACTTGATGTATCTGAAGCCCATGTGATGTGGCCCACTTAATGTATTTGAGGCCTACGTGGTGAGGCCCATTGTGATGTATAAGAGGCCCATGTGATGAGGCCCATTGTGATGTATACGAGGCCCATGTGATGAGGCCCATTGTGATGTATGAGACCCTTATGTAAGGCCCATTGTGATTGTATAAGGCCCATTATGATTGTATGAGGCCCATTGAGATTGTATGAAGCCCATTGTGATTGTATGAGGCACGTTGTGATTGTATCAAGCCCATTGTGATTGTATGAGGCCCTTTCCCCATTGTAAGTTAGATTCTATGGTGGGCCATACTCTAGGTGCAATGGTGGTTAAATGTCCACGTTGCAAACTCCCTAGAGCCCATTATGAAGCCCATTTTCATCTTCTCTTATTGGGCTATCCCAAACCGTTGGGCCCACCTTGATGTTAGTGATACCCATTAGGCTACCCAAACCATTGAGCCCCCATTGATGATGGTGCCTTACTATAAGTGCAATTGTTATTTGACCCTTTGGTTGTAAAATTTTGTGGTGCTAAAAACACAATCTATGTGTGGTGCCAAAAACACATTCCATGTCTTGTGTAGCTTGTGGATTTGTATGTTCAAGTTATTGCATCTATACTATAAGCTGAGAATGGTGATCTACTTCAAGTTCAAGTTCTTTGACTACTTCTGCAAGCTTCAATGATCAGAATATTTTAAGAGCTACGACAGAAGATAAGTTCTTGTTCAAGTCTTAAGTACAACTCAAGACTAAAGTACAAGATGAAGTCCAAGCTTAAGAAGATCTCAAGTTCAAGCTACATCAGAGATTTCAAGCTTCACAATCTTCAAAGGTCAACCATCTTTATAAGAAGTGAAGTCCAAGCTTAAGAAGATCTCAAGTTCAAGCTACATCAGAGATTTCAAGCTTCACAATCTTCAAAGGTCAACCATCTTTATAAGAAGTGAAGACTCAATGACCATACTTCACATTTAAGGTTTGCATGACCTTAGTTTGACCTTAGGGTAGGTCATTTTGAATACATAACTCATATAGAATATTTTTAGAAGTGTTTGGTCTGTTCTAAGACCAGTCCTGAACTCTTTTCAACTAGTCCTAGAACTAGCTTGACCAGTCCAAGAAATTTCAAGACCAGTCCTAAGTTGTTGTAAATTTTCAGAATTTTTTAGTTGAGTTTCGAGCAGTCCTGGAGTCTGTTCGACCAGTCGTAGGAACAGTGCCGACTCATTCATGACCAGTCCTGCAGCTACGACTCAAACTCCAGCAACCATTCTTGGTTTCTCACGACCAGTCGTGGAGGCCACACGACCAGTTGTGGACATCCTAAGACCAGTCGTAGAACGGTTTAATCCAATCGCGCTTAAAATTTCAAAATGCAGTTTGACCTACGACCAGTCGTGGTGGCCACACGACCAGTCGAAGATATAATTTCTGCAACTATAAATAGAACATGAATTTCAGAGTTTTTCAAGAATTCAATTCAAGTAAAATCAAGGCATCACTCTGAGATAAGTTTGTGTTATTTAAGCTAATTTGTGCATATTTAATATTCTCTTTTGTTAGCTTTATATATTTGATTTTGTTTCTGCATTCCAATCTAAATTGAAAAGAGGAATTACTGTATTCCTTCATCTTGGAATCAAAATCAAATAGAGCTAGCCCATTTGGTTTAATTTAAAATCAATTAGAACCTGGAACCATTTTAAAGTGAGTATTGGACAATTGAACATCTATATTCGAACTTCTACTCCAATTGGTTCTTCCGGGCTGCTACAAAAGGAGAAATCCAGGTATTTTACATTTATGTAAATTTCCATTTTCGTTTTGTTTGAGATTAAGCCAGAAAAATCTTATTGTGTTGGTTATTTGAGGAGAGCCAGAAAACTCAGAAGTGAGGGTTTTTGAATTGTGTTAGCCCTTTTCTAAAAGACACAATTGTGAAGGTTTTGGGTGAACCTGTGAAAACCTATTTTGATAGTGAATGTTAATATCTCCTGTGTGAGGATATCAGGAGTGGAGTAGCAATCTGTGTGGTTGTTTTTTAACAGTTCGTGTACACACAGGGGAACCACTATTACTTTTTTGTGTTTTGTGGATATGTGATTTATATTTTCTATTTTTGATCAATCAGATTTGTGGAATGTATATGTGAATGTGAATGTCGTAATCTTTTACATTTCAAGCACAGTGGGGAATGCTGTAATAATTTAGATTTAGATTCTTGCAATTTATTTCAATTCCTTGCTATTTATTTATTCCTTTTCGGTTTGATTTTTTGATACAAAGGACGTTTTAGAAATAAGGTTGTCCTGCCATAAACCCTTGGTTTTTATGTTGTAAGGTTGTCCTTATAATTGAATTCATATCAACCTCTCAATACTTGTTTATTGAGGTTGCTTTTATTTCAGTATTATGAACTGATCTATTTTATTTGGCTATCTCTTTATTTTATTCCGCTGTAATAATTTTAATTTGACATACTCTAATTTACCCCCCCCCCCCCCTCTAGGACATATAGCTAGGCCTTTTTAAGTGGTATCAGAGCCTAATAGCTCGTTTTAATTGTTATTATTTGGATTTATTTCCTGAGCTAATCGATCTAAGTTATTGATAAGATGTCAAATTTTGATAGCCTTTCAGTCACTAGGCCTCCACCATTTGATGGCTCCAACTATGCCTATTGGAAAGCCAGAATGAGGATTTTCCTCAAATCAATGGATGAGAGTGTGTGGCAAGCCACAATGACTGAATGGATCCCTCCTACCACTGAAGCGATTGGTATCGAAGGATCAAAATCAATGAGAATATCACCTTATTTTTCTTGGACCGCACTTCAGAAAAATGAGAGTAGTGCCAATGCAAAAGCACTAAATGCAATCATTTGTGCACTATCACCAGATGAGTTCAAAAGAATTATATCATGTGATACTACAAAGCAAGCTTGGGATATTTTAGAAATGACACACAAGGATACATCAATTGTCAAGAAGTCTAAAGTCCAAATCCTCACAACTAAATTTGAGGAAATACGAATGGAGGAAAATGAAATGTTCATGGACTTTTATACTAGACTAAATGACATTGTAAACTCTATGTGGGGTCTTGGCAATAAAATCCCAGAAAGTAATGTGTGTGCAAAGATACTACTTTCACTGCCTGAACAGTTTAACTCAAAGGTGACTGTGATCTAGGAACTTCGTGATACAGACAATATAAGGGTAGAGGAATTAGTTTGGTCTTTACAAACCTATGAGTTAAACTTTAAAGCACCTAAAGGTAAATCTATAGCCCTTAAGTCTTCAAAATGTATTTCTTAAGAAAATTCTGATTTTGAAAATTCTGAAGATGACATGGCTCTATTAGCGAAAAAGTTTTATAAGATTTTCAAAAGTAAAAAGAGGGTTAACCTTCAAAAATCAGATGATAAGAAGAGATCTAATTCTAGATCTAAATCTTGGAAATCTTTGAAAGAATATGGGTATCTAGCAAACAAGTGTCCTAAAAAGGACAAACCTAAAAAGAAAGGATTGTTGGCTACTTGGGATGAATCTTCTGGCATTGAAGCCTTTTTTGAATCAGAAGATTCTGAAACTGAGTCAGGCAATGAAGTCAAAGCCCTTATGACTCTAGCCAAGTTCACTTTTTCAGATCATGATGATTCTACTAGTGAAGAAAATTTGAATAGTAATCATGAAAATGAAGAAGATCTTTAAGATGCTTGCAATGTCCTATACAAGGAAAGTTGTAAGATTGCGGTAAAACTAAAGCTTCAAAAAGAAAGGTTTTCAGGGCTTAGAGAAAGATTTGAGTCTCTTATTTTAGAAAAATCTCATCTTTCAGATTGTTTTGAAAAATGCAAATGTGATCTAGATTTCAAAACCACCCTTATTGAAAATTTGAAATCTGAAAATGATAAACTTAAACTTGAAGTCTCTTCCCTTTTGAGTTTAAAGGATACATGGAGGTATGCCCAAGGTGATCTAAAATTAGAAAAACTTTTAACTAGATCAAGAAAATGTGGTGACCGATCCGGTTTGGGCTACGATAAAAATATTCCTCCTAAACAGAAGAATATTCCTCCCAAGTTTGTGAAAGGAGAATCCTCTAACCCAAAAGAGAAAAGTTCAAGTCAAAAGTTTTCTAAAAATGTTAAAACTTTTCAATCTTTCAAACCTAAAGGTAACCATACCAATTACAAAAATCAAAACCGAAACCCTTTAGCTGAGAAAATAGTCGATCTACTTAAGGAGCTCTTAAAATCTAACTCAGTGGGTCAGTCTTACAACAATTACAAACATAAGAAGACCAACTATACTCCTAAACCCAAAATAGTTATGAAATGGGTTCTTAAGGTTACCTGCTTGGTTGCCCACACTGCATTCAAAGCGACAAGCCATACAAAGTGGTACCTAGATAGTGGGTGCTCCAGGCATATGACAGGATATGACTGATGGGTTAGTCACATTTGGTGATGGTAACAACTGCAAGATTATTGGCCGAGGTACGGTTCAACTCTATAATCTTCCCTTATTTAAGAATGGTTTATATGTTGAGGGGCTAAAACACAACCTGTTAAGCACCTCTCAAATATGCGATAACAATCACAGTGTAAACTTTTCTAATCGAGGCTGTGAAACTTTAAACAAAAAGGGTTCAGTAATATTAACTGGTCATAGGACTTCTGAAAACTGCTATATTGTAAGCGATGGTAGCTCATCTAATCAATTATGCTACATGGTCCATACCAATGAGACAGAATTATGGCATAAATGCCTTGGACATGTACACTACCGTAATCTATACAGATTGAGCAAAGGAGAACTAATAAGAGGTCTACTTAAACTTTAAAAAGTAGATAAAATATGTGGTGAATGCCAGATTGACAAACAAATTAGAAGTGCTCACAAAAAGGTGAACTCTAATGCAACATCAAAACCGCTCGAACTTCTCCACATGGACCTTTTAGGACCTACCAGGATGGAGAGTCGAGGTGGTAAAAAATACATACTGGTAATCGTGGATGATTTTACTAAATTCACTTGGATAGCCTTCTTAAGGGATAAATTAGAAACCCTTGATGAAGTAAAAAGGATTCTCAAACGGATCCAAACTGAAAAAAGTTCTCAAGTTTGTAAGATCCATAGTGATCATGGATCTGAGTTTGAGAATAGCAATTTTGAGAAATTCTATAGCGATCAGGGAATATCGCATGAATTCTTTGCGCCCAAAACACCACAACAAAATGGAATTGTGGAGAGAAAAAATAGAGTGCTTCAAGAAATGGAAAATGTAATGTTGAATAGTATGAAGCTCCCTACAAATCTTTAAATTCATCACATACTTTCAAGTTTTCAAGTGCTATATTTTACGGAAAGCAAAATTTGGAAAAGTTTCCGACACTAAAAGAAGCCGTAAATACTGCATGTTATATTATCAACCGAGTTTATACTTATAAATCTAATAATAAAATTGCTTATGAACTTTGGCTTGATAAGAAGCCTACTGTCAAATACTTTCGAGTTTTTGGTAGCAAGTGCTATATTTTACGTGACTCTGAAAATTTGGAAAAGTTTGACACTAAAAGTGATGAAGGTATCTTTTTAGGGTATTCTTTAAACAATCGTGCATATTGAGTATTGAACAAAAGGACCAGTGTTATTCAAGAGTCCATCAATGTGGTCATTGACGATTACTTGAATACACTTGCCCCGAGTTCAGATAATGATGAATTTCTTTTAATTGACAAACTCGATACTTCATCAAGTCAAACTAATTCTGAACTGAGGACTGTTAAAGATTATCCAACCACTCAAATTTTTAGAAACCCTTTCACTGGTGTGTGCACTCGTAGAAGACATATGCAATTACGTGTGCTTTACATCCCAGATTGAATCGGCTAACGTAAAAGAAGCGCTTTCTAACGAAAACTGGATAGCTGCTATGTAGGAAGAACTTAACCAATTTGTGAGAAATGATGTTTGGTATCTTGTTCCTAGACTTAAAGATAAACATATTATAGGAACTAAGTGGATTTTCAAAAATAAGTCTGATGAACTTGGTAATATTATTCGAAACAAGGCAAGACTGGTTGTACAAGAGTACACTCAAATAGAAGGGATTGATTATGATGAAACCTTTACCCCAGTAGCTCATCTTGAATCAATCAGACTATTCATATCCATTGCGTGCTTTAGAAAATTCAAAATTTATCAAATGGATGTAAAGAGTGCCTTCTTAAATGGTGATCTACATGAAGAAGTGTATGTGGAACAACCAATGGGTTTTGAAGACCCTAAGAACACTGATCATGTCTGTCGCCTTAAAAAGGCTCTCTACGATTTGAAATAAGCTCCCAGGGCATGATACAAAAAATTGACTAAGTTTTTACTAAGTCATAATTTTCTAATGGGAAGTATTGATAAAACTCTGTTTGTTAAGAAACATAACGATCATATCTTAATGGTACAAATCTATGTTGATGATATTATTTATGGATCTACCTGTACTAACATAACTATTGAGTTTGCAGATTTAATGAAATCTAAGTTCAAGATGAGCATGGTTGGAGAATTGAATTCTTTCCTAGGGTTGCAAGTAAAATAATAACCTGATGGTATTTTTATTTCTCAAACCAAATATGCTTTGAACTTGATTAAAAAGTTCAGATTTGAGAATGGTAAGAACTTTGATACTCCTATGAGTACAACCTTAAGACTCTCAAAAGACTCTACAGGTAAAAATGTAGATCCCAAACTATATCGTAGCATGATTGGTAGTTTACTTTATTTAACTGCAAGTAGACCTGATATTACCTTAAGTGTTGGTATTTGTGCTAGATATCAGTCTAACCCTAAAGAATCTCATCTAACTGCTGTTAAACGGATTATGCAATATGTTGCAAGTTCTACTAATTCGGGTCTCTGGTATCCATATGATACTAGTGTTCAATTGGCTGGGTATTCAGATGTTGATTGGGTTGGTAATATCGATGACAAAAAATCAACCAATGGTAGTTGTTTTTATATCGAAAATGGTTTAGTTTCTTGGTTTAGCAAGAAGTAAAGTTCTGTATCGCTCTCTACTGCTGAGGCTTAATACATCGCAGCTAAAAATGCATGTACTCAGCTTATTTGGATGAAACGTATGTTAAGTGATTATGGAATTTCACAGGAATCAATGATATTATATTGTGATAATTCCAGTGCTATAAATATTTCAAAAAATCCAATCTAGCATTCACGTACCAAGCACATTGACATTAGGCATCATTATATTTGTGAATTAGTGGAAGAAAAAATAATCTCTTTAGATTACATTCCGACCGAGACTCAACTTGCTGACATTTTCACTAAACCGCTCGACAAAAGCAAGTTTAATAAATTGAAATTTGATCTTGGTATGTGCAATTTAAATTAACTATTCATGCATTTGTGAATCATAGTGTATATATTTGATAATTTATTGTTTTAAATTTCAAATTTTTATAAAAAATACATATTTTTGTCCGTACTCGACCAGTCGAGGAAATGCTCGACCATTCATAGTACGACCGGTCGAGAACGGTCCTTAACCAGTCGTATAGTGCACTGAAACTTTTTAATTTGGGGGAAAAACTCATCTTCCTCATTTCCTATTTCTTCTCCAACGGGCATATGCACGACTAATCGCACCCAACCCTTTGATTCATCAAGGTTAGTACATTTTTTTGGTCAATCTTGTAGATTCAAGTTCTATTCTCTTCATCTTTGTCATTTGAGTACTTGATTTCAAGCTCTGTAGCGATTTAGGGGTTTTTCTATTCCATTTGCTGATCTTAGAAAACTCATCTCTACTTCCTTTGTGATTTTGTGGTACTTTGGTTTTCTTCAAGTAAATGAATGCTAGAGGGAAAAAGAAAACTGTCCGTGGTCCATCATCCTCTAGATCAGCTCCTATCACTTGGCACCATCTTCGATCACTCGAAGATGATCCCGCACATGTACGGGATTTGCGTATGCGCAATGTCATTGTTGAAAAAGTTGTGTTTATTGAACACATTGCTCCTTTTGGTATCCTTCCTCTTCTCCAATATGTAGGTTGGGATAACATCCTACATTGGGGTGGGCCTGCATACCAATCCATTGCACAGGCTATGTGTGCATGTATCTCTAAATTTTCATATGATAATCTAACTTTTAATATTGATACTAGAGAAGGTTCATTTACAGTAGACCGTCATCTGATTGCGGATCTAATGGAAATACATGTTAATGATGAGGGCATCCCTATTTATATTCTAATGGAAAAACCTTCAGAGTCAGAAAAACGGATGTTAAATAGAGATTTATGCAATATGGACGTTCAATGGACACATAAAGGGAAAGCACTCCCTGCAAAGTATTTGTTACCCAGATACAGGGTTCTCCACAGAATCTTTACTTCAAATTTATATCCACGTTCTAGTAACAAAACAGAACTAACTTCCTATATGGTTCGGGTTTGGCATTCTATAGTCACAGGTACTAAAATCTGTCTCCCTTCTTTGATATGTCATTTCATCATTCAATTTTGACTCCATCCAGGACACAGTGATATTCCTTTTGCTTATCTTATGACTGTGTTAGCTACTCACATGCTAGTTGCTATGCCTGTCGGAGAGGCTTCTATTCATCATATTTTGTTTAACAATACTAATTTAAATAAGATGAAATTGGAATTGGCACCTGGTCAAAGAGATGTGGGTGGTGGTGGTGCTGAAGCAGGGAATGAAGAAGAAGGTGGCGATCTTCCTCCTGATGACATCAATATGGATGATATATTTGATAAAATTAGATCCGACTCTGGAAATGATCCTGACTATGAGCTATCAGATTTTAACGCTCGTCTTCGTGCTCTTGAGGAGAGGGTAGAGAACATGAATGTTGCCCATGATTTGCAATTTAAATATACGCGCAAGTATCTTAGGCGTTTAAACAAGGGCCTTCATCAAATTGATCCTACCATACCTACTCCCTCCTCAGGATCTGATTAAGTATTTTAATCTTTGGTCTGTAATAACTCTTATACTACTTTTGGTGTATGGACTTTGATTTTACTTCAGTTTGTATGACTGACATTTGATTCAACTGATTAATGCTATGTGAACTTTAATTTGCTTATTTTTACTTGCATTACTTACCTCATTATTCTTTTCTTTACTCTCTTATTAGTCTTCCACTTCCATTTATTCCTTTCTTCCTTTGTCATATTGTGACAAAAAGGGGAAGAATAATTTTCTGTTTATATAGGAGATATATGAATATGGATTGTGGAGAGTAAGCATCTCATTTTTTATGAAGGATTTTTATATGCTACTCAAGGAGAGTAAGTAATGAGGATTTTGTGAATGACAACTGGTGCATGATTCATTAATCATACTAACTTATGCATGGTTCTTTGTGTTCATAATGATCATATCATATTCTTGTTAAGTGTGTTTTATCACAAATTTGACAAAGGGAGAGATTGTAAGTGCAATTGTTATTTGCTCATTTGGTTGTCAAATTTTGTGGTGCCAAAAACACATTCTATGTCTTGTGTAGCTTGTGGATTTGTATGTTCAAGTTACTACATCTATGCTACAAGCTAAGAACGGTGATCTACTTCAAGTTCAAGTTCTTTGACTACTTCTGCAAGATTCAATGATCAGAATATTTCAAGACCTAGAATAGAAGATAAGTTCTTGTTCAAGTCTCAAGTACAACTCAAGACTAAACTACGAGATGAAGTCCAAGCTTAAGAAGATCTCAAGTTTAAGCTACATCAGAGATTTCAAGCTTCACAATCTTTAAAGGTCAACCATCTTTATAAGAAGTGAAGTCCAATCTTAAGAAGATCTCAAGTTCAAGCTACATCAGAGATTTCAAGCTTCACAATCTTTAAAGGTCAACCATCTTTATAAGAAGTGAAGACTCAATGACCATACTTCACATTTAAGGTTTGCATGACCTCAGTTTGACCTTAGGGTAAGTCATTTTGAATACATAATTCATATAGAATATTTTTAGAAGTGTTTGGTCTGTTCTAAGACCAGTTCTGAACTCTGTTCAACTAGTCCTAAAACTGGCTCGACTAGTCCAAGAAATTCAAAGACCAGTCCTAAGTTGTTGTAAATTTTCAGAATTTTTTGGTTGAGCTCCGACCAGTCCTGGAGTTTATTCGACCGGTCGTAGGAACAATGCCGACTCATTTACGACCAGCCCTGCAGCTACGATTCAAACTCCAGCAACCATTCTTGGTTTCTCACGACCAGTCGTGGGATGGTCACTACAAGTCGTGGAGGCCTCACGACCAGTCTTGGACATCCTATGACCACTCGTAGAACGGTTTAATCTGATCGCGCTTAAAATTTTAAAATACAATTCGACCTATGACCAGTCGTGGTGCCCACACAACCAGTCGAAGATGCGATTTCTGCAACTATAAATAGAACACGAATTTCAATTTTTTTCAAGAATTCAATTCAAGTAAAAACAAGGCATCACTCTAAGATAAGTTTGTGTTATTTAAGCTAAGTTATACATATTTAATATTCTCTTTTGTTAGCTTTATATATTTAATTTTGTTTATGCATTCCAATCTAAATTGAAAAGAGGAATTACTGTATTCCTTCTTCTTAGAATCAAAATCAAATAGAGCTAGCCCATTCGGTTTAATTTAAAATCAATTAGAACCTAGAACTATTTCAAAGTGAGTATTGGACAATTGAACATCTATATTCGAAATTCTACTCCGATTGGTTCTTTCGGGCTACTATAAAAGGAGAAATCCAGGTATTTTACATTTTTGTAAATTTCCATTTTGGTTTTGTTTGAGATTAAGCCAGAAAAATCTCATTGTGTTAGTTATCTGAGGAGAGAGAAAACTCAGAAGTGAGAGTTTTTGAATTGTGTAAGCCCTTTTCTAAAAGACACAATTGTGAAAGTTTTGGGTGAACCTGTGAAAACCTATTTTTATAGTGAACGCTAATATCCCCTATGTGAGGATATTAGGAGTGGAGTAGCAATTCGTGTGGCTATTTTTTAATAGTTGGTGTATACACAGGCGAACCACTATAACTCTTTATGTTTTGTGGATGTGTGATTTATATTTTCTATTTTTGATCAATCAGATTTGTGGAATGTATATGTGAATGTGAATGTCGTAATCTTTTACATTTCAAGCACGGTGGAGAATGTTGTAATAATTTAGATTTAAATTCTTGCAATTTATTTCGATTCCTTGCTATTTATTTATCCCTCTTCTGTTTGAGTTTTTAATACAAAGGACGTTCTAGAAATAAGGTTGTCCTACCATAAACCCTTGGTTTTTATGGTGTAAGGTTGTCCTTAGAACTGAATTCATATCAACCTCTCAATACTTGTTTATTGAGGTTGCTTTTATTTTAACATTATGACTTGATTTATTTTATTTGGCTATTTCTTTATTTTATTCCACTATTATTATTTTAATTTGGCATAGTCCTATTCACCCCCCTCCCCCCCCTCTAGGACATATAGCTAGGCCTTTTCACTTACACCATGCCTTGTAGAATTACCCACACCTTGGAGCCCACCTTGTGTATATATTGGGCCCCATAGGGAAGTCCAGTTTATTGTGTGGTAGAGTGGGTAAGGAAGCTCACTTATTATACTTAGACTCGACTTTGCCCTCAGTGGGGGATATTGTGACGCTCCGTCATTGTTAAACACGTGGGCGGGTACACGTGGGTGGACACTGATGTGGGCGGGGCCTAAGGGCTTGGGCGAGCTACCAGTGATTGGCAAGTTACTGTGCTGGCAGGCTACTATGCACACAGTGAAGGTAAAACTTTGTCCCACATTGGAAGTATCGTCCGATGTTGTGGTGGCTATAAGTTGGATTCTTTCCTTAACTGTCGCGATGCGTTTTAAATCAGTGAGCTTCAATAAGCAGTCTATATCTCCCCTTGTCGTAGACGGAAGGATGTGTAGTATCAGGTTTGGTGTATCCACTGTTTAGAGCCTATCTTGATATTTGGACTAGATCCGCTGTCCTTTTGTGGACCCCATCATTTGTATGCATGTTGTAAGGGATGATTGATTAAAGCATATGCCATTGGGCTGAGATGTTTATGGAATTCCTTGTGAGCCAGAGTTGCCCCCTCATGATCATACGATACGCGTAGGTTTGATGCATGACCTAAATACGGCTGATGATATTAGTGAACTCGTCAAGATTTACATATTGCATTACATCATTAGTATATGATATTTGGCTTACTATGTCTCCACATTGCATAGCTGATCTACATTACTTCCTCGGTATATGTTATTGGCTTATTATATTTTTGCATCGCATAGCTTGGATAAGGCTGATGGTATTTTTGGATGTACTAGCATGTTTTGCATTGCTCTGATATTGCTTACTTAACACTTACCTTGCGCACACACTTACACCACACTTTAAGCTTTCTATAAGCTTATGCACGATAGATGCGTGCAGGTTGCATTAGGTCGCAGCAGCGTTGAGCTTGGGGCGTGCAACTGTCTTTTAGAGCTTTGATTTTCAACATATGTATTTCCCTTTCAATACTATATTCGACTGTTTATATTAATGGATATGTGATGATGATGTTGCCTTTGTGATTTTGGAAAACTTGTGGTTATGCTTCTTACGAGATAAATGTACGTTGGAAAATCCTCCTTGTAGGATCTTAGGATCAGAATCTGGCGTATGGGCGCTGGGAGCCAAGAATGGGGTACTACGAAGGTTGTTGGCACCGGATTCGGTGATCGAGAATTCTGTGAGCCCGGTTTCCAAGTTTGGGGCGTGACATTTTCGATGGGAGAGTAATTACATTATGCGCCCATCAAGGTTCGACTTTAAATAACAAAGAGAGCTCTCCTTTCCTTATTCGTTAGACTGGGCCAACAATGCCCCTAAGAAATTTTTAGATGCGGAGATATATAGAATCAGAGGTTTTGCCCTTTACAGGAGCGACTAATATCAGAGGTTGCTTCAATAATTCTTTAATAGAGTTGAACACATTTTGACATGCTTGGTCCCATATAAATTCCGCTACTTTCTTCATCAAATGAGCATATGGTTGGCATCTACCAGCCAAGTTAGAAATAAAGCATTGAATATAGGCCAACTTTCCTTGCAAACTTTTGAGTTCTTTTAGTGTTTTCGGAGGTGGCATATCTCGAATATCTCTTAGCTTCCCTAGATCGACCTCGATTCCTCTATGACTAATGACAAAGCTAAGGAATTTACCTGATGATATGCCAAAAGTGCATTTCGCTGGGTTCATTTTCAATTGTTTCTTTTTTAGTCGATGAAAAACCAAAGACAGATGTTCACGATGTTCCTTGTGATCGTTTGATTTGACTACCAAGTCATCGACATAACATTGCACATATTTGCGCATCATATCTTGAAAAATATTTTGCATTGCTCTTTGCTATGTGGTGCTAGCATTTTTTAGACGAAAGGCATACTTTATAGCAATAAATCTCGAGAGAAGTTCTAAATGTTGTTACTTCTTTGTCTTTAGGTGCCATGCGTATCTGGTTATATCTGGCATATCCGTCCACAAAGGACATAACTTCATAGTTCTTCGTGCTATTGATTAGCAATTCCATTATAGGCAACGAAAAATTATCTTTCGGGCATGCTTCATTAAAACCCTTAAAATCAACACATACTCTAATTTGTTTACTTTTTTTTCACCAGAACAATATTAGATATCCATTTAGGATATTTGACTTCTCTTATGAAATCCAGGTGAAATCGCTTTTGTGCTTGCTTCACTGATCTTCTATCTTTGGAAATGTTAAGTTGGTGCATCGCCACTGATAGTTCTAAACTCGGCATCTCTACATATGTCCAAGCAAATGCATCTTTATTCTCTTTTAACAACTTGATATACCAATTGGCCTCCTGTTCAGACAAACTAGTGTTTATGTATGTATGCCGAATGTCAACCGTTGGTTGTCCCCCGTCCTCTATCTATTTTGGAGCTATTTCAGCGTGCTTGATCACTTCAGGATCTGTCTCTCGGTTGGCTGCTAGGTCGGTATTGATCACATTCACTTGTGTGTATGAAGATGATGTTCCCAGTCTGCGAGACTTTTCTTGTTTCTTTTCATTTACACTAATTGGGATCTGTATACCTTTTTCGTTATTTAACCTTGTTGGTTCTTCGCAATCAAAACCCATATTTTGCATAATTTTCATGCTTGCCGGACTATCTCTTCAAATCTTCTGATGTTAACTTGTCACGAATCACATTGTCATTAATTTCCTCTTCTATACCTTTCTCTGACGGGGCATAGAATTTAACTGGCTTGGGATTCTTTGAGTTACGTTTGACATAAAACTGCTTTGGCATGACAGGAAACGACTTACTTCTCTCGGCATGCAGCATTGGCACTGTATAATTTGACTATAAAATCTCTATCTAATTTAGTGATAATAACGTCAGAGGGGGCTGGATAGGCTGCCTCAAATGCTTCGGGATGAAATAGATTTTCTTTTTCTTGTCTATATTCTCGGACAATTCCATTTTTTTACTTTATTTTCTATTGTTGGCACCTTGTCATCTCTTAATTTCGTATTTTCTTTATTCACTTCTTTATTATCCTCTGATGTGAACTCACTATAGTAGCTTGCATCTGCAAAGAAAGATTTTACTTTCGTGTATGGTTATGCATCGGCCATTACTTTATACTAAATTCTATTTCAACAATACTTGAAGCACTAATGCAGGGTAGATAGTATGATGTCATATTGATGCATCCATGGTTTTCCCAAGAGGAGGTTGTATATCGTCACTGCATTAATCATATGGCACACAACACTTGTATATAATTTACCTATTTCAGTAATCTTTCTGAGTGCGTGCTAGCCGTCTTGATTGAAGCCTTGAATCATCATCCCATTGGGATATGAATGTGAATAGCAATACCCTAGCTTGTTCAGCATATTCATCGGCAACAGATTTACTGTATAACCATTGTCTAGAATTATTCGCTTAACTTGTCTATTGTGAATGTGTCCGATAATCATCAACGACATGTTATGTTCCTTGTTACTGATTAAATCTTTGTCAGAGAAAGTAATAACGGACATGCAATCATTTACATTTGTCACTTCAGGTGTATCAAGCCATGTAAGATGAGTTTCCATATTTGATTATGCATTTTCCATTTCAATGAGTAACGCTTTCCTAATGCTATCATTTAATAAAGCTTAGATTAACGTATGGTGGAAGTCCTTTGACAATCGTAATGCGTCGTATATGCTCAAACAAGTAGGAATGCCTTTTAAATGACTCACAACATCATAAGTCACTTTTCCAATTTTATTCCTTTCATCTTTTTCATCATCGGGTAATGTTTCGGGCATCTTGCTTCGTATTATTTCATGTTCTTGCTTTAGAAACAGACTTGTTATCTTCTTTCCTAAACGCGATGTGACTACTTCTGCTTTGTGTGTATTCGTTAGCGGTATGTCGGTCAGTTCATCAGAAGATTTGATGGTAATCATATTGCAACTTTCTCTCCTCTTCCATTCGTGACGCGCGTGTGGCTGACGCTGTTCATGTTTGGTTTTTTTTTTTTTCATATTCAATTCCTTTGCATGCAGTATTTCGGGCCGACAATGTGTTCGCAACCACTTTTCTGTTTCTTTCCTTTTCTTTTCCTATTATAATTTCACCCCTTTTTATCATCCTCTACAATATATTCTTTAATGTAAAGAAATTTTATGTCGGATGTCCTAACAAGCGATGGTAATGGCAATAATTCTTTTCCTTCATCAGTTCAGCTTCTTCGGGGTTCTTAGACTGAGGTAATTTAATTGTTCCAGAAGTTAGTAATTGGTTCATTATAAGGACGACGTCCTCTTTTTTGAACGCGTATCCTTTATGAGAGTCATATAGTCTCAGTCGCTTATCATTTACTCGGCCTTTATTGTGATTTGTATCTTCTCTTCTTTTTGTTCGTCACCTATTATGGGGGTTTTCTCTTTTCTTGTCACGATCCACAACATTAGCTATTAGTCAATTTGATCTCCTTCTCCCGGTCTCGTTCTGAAACGCTGGTATTCTCTTGGCCATCATCTCAAGTGCATGGGCCTTCGTAGCGAGGTCACAGAAAGTTTGTATGTCAACACTTGTAAGGTCAAATGCAATTCCTGTTTCCATTGAGTTCAAACACATTTTCACCTGCTCCTTCTCTTTAGGAAATTGTTTGCATGATGCCTCCAGGGTCTTCCATTGGTCGAAAAAATTTTCTACTAGTTCATTTTCTCTTTATTATATGGAAGTTAACTTGGTGATGTTGACATCTCGATCAGACGAGAAAAAGTTTGCCATGAAAGTGTCTTGTATTTGATCCCAAGTACATATGGATTCTGGCGCTAAGCTGGAATATCATCGAAATGCTTTCCCTGTTAAGGAGGATCCAAACAGTCATAGACAATATTGCGAAACTGTGGAGAAATTACCCATGGTTGTGATAAAATGCATGAGATGTTCTTCCAGAAATCTATCTCCATTAAAATTTTTAAAAATCAGGGTATTTGAAGTTTGTAGAATATGGTATGTCTTCAACTTCTCGGTGATATGGTATTCTAAACCCTAACCTTCCCGGGTGTTCCCGATCTCTTTCAGTTTTAACGACCTTTGTTATCACTTTCTGTATTTCATCTTACGTTATTGTTCTCGTTGCTGGTGCTGATCCATGCGATCTTGGCGGCTGTGATCCTTCTGGTTGTTGCTCGTGACCATTTTTTTGGCCATCACGGGAGGAGCCACGACCTAAGCTACATTATGCGCTAGAGTAGCTAATGCTTCTCGGAGACTTATGCATTCCTCCATTAAGGTCGTCTATACACGAGCCATTTCATCAAAACGTTCATCCGTAGATGGTAACATATTTTGACTCGCATCTGCCATACAGATAGTAGCTTCTCCGCTTCTTGATTGCATCATTATCGTACTAGGGGCTACAGAAGAGTTTGGCACAAATGAACTCTAATTAGATCCCTTGACACTTTCACGGGATCCTGATGATTTAGGCATGGCAGCTTGTGGAGACATTGTTTGTGACGGTGTGAGAGCAGTGAATCTCAGAGAAAGTGATTCATTCTCTATGGGGAACTTACCCTTTTCTTTCCTGGTTCATCGGGTAGCTGCAGCAGAAAGAGTCGGGAAGTCTTATGGAGTGAAGGAGCTGGAAAATTTATCCTGGATATAATGAAGGTAGGGTGAGTGAGGGACTTCTCCTTGCAGTGTTATGCGTGATTGGCCCTCTTATTATCTGCAATGGGATTGGGCTAGCAGTTGTGCGAGATCGAGCCCTTGATCTTCTCGGTGACACCACGGTCCATTCTTCTTTATCGCCCTGGGGTATGAGTGATATAAAAATCACTCCAGTTATAGCTTTAGTCAGGGTTGACTGGGCTTCCTGATTTGGGGATTTGAATGATATATGTTGAGGGTCAAATATTACATATTAGACCCCAGTTATTACTTGGTTTTATGAACATGATAATGCTTAACATTCTATTTTAATCATGTTTGTGTTGCAAGGTGAATTTAGGAGCTTGGATTGAAAAAGGTACTAAAAGCTTAGATTTGATGCTAAAAAATCACCAAGGTAAGGGACGGATCTTAAGAGACCGAGATTGAAGAATTCACATGCCAAAGATTCGAGAAAACCAAGTGATTGAAGAAAAGGAAGCCTGAAAATCATCTTGAATGCAAGATCACAGGGTTCCTACTATCCGTTTCGTACGAAACTTTATATTCGGCCTGAGGATCATAAAGTAACCGTACATGTAAAATTTTAGCCCTCAGATCTTTATAGAAGTGGTCCAATGGAAAGGTCAGCCATAAATCACTGATTTGGGGCCCACCCGATACCCGGATATGCCTCAATTTTGGACTCAACCCTTTAAGTTAGATGGGAAGGCATATGAACGGTGTGGATTTATCAGAAATATCATTATGGGGCTCACACGAGTGCTACACGTGCACCACAGCAAGTGCACTTACAGTGCACCGTACGCAACACCTGGTCAAAGTTGGTTTGACTCGATTGAATCCTCAACCAAGAGAGATTTTCTCTCCTCTCTTATGCAGCAGTGGAAAAGTGTCCGCTGTGATGTCTCATGGCCCACCACCTTTGACTAGATGGTCGATCCGAACCATCCACTGTGTTCGGACGGTGGGGTTGACTAAACCCATGGCCTCTATATACCGCCATGCAGGTGCACACATGAAAATCACGATCAAATGCAGTATGGACAGTAGGAAAAAAAACTCCGTGGGCCACACTAAATCTGAGATGTATCACATCATCTTCAACTAAAATTTCGCCACGAATCCAATGGACGGAGCAATTCTTCAAACACCATAGCATGTGGGCCCCACCGGGTTCAATGCAATCCACTGTGTGTAAGGAATGCCTATTCGAGAAACCTAGACGTTCCGGGCTGTTGTGCATTCGTAGACAGGGCTGGATCCATGATCCAGACCGTCCAAAAGTCAGAGAAGGGACTTTCGACCACTCCCACGAAGTTGGATTGCTCAGGCTGAGTGATCTTTCCCTGTAAACTCAAAACGTCCGCAAGACATCTTCACGCTTTCACTGCGCAAGGAGGGATCTGCATAAGCTCCAACCGACTCCGGCCGACCGACGTACATCTCTTTATAAAGGAGAGAGGGATGTGAGAAACAAGGGAAGAAGCCGTGGACGTGGGGAACAAACAAGAGAGAGAGAGAGAAGGACGTGCGGACGTGTGGAGTGGGCTGGCAACGAGCTCTTCTTCTCCTTCTTCTTTAGTTTTTTTTTTTCCTTTCCTTTGATGTTTTTAAGAGACTTTAGTTAATCATGTCCATGGTTGGCTAAACCTCTTAGCTAGGGCTAAGAGGTGAAGCTTGTAGCGTAATGAGATTGTTTCTATGGCTTTGATTCATGTTAAGCTGAATTGTCTTTGAATTTAGTTTAATTATAAGAAATACTTTTATTTTTTAATGATTTATTGTGACTTAAATTACAATAGATCTGCGATAGCTTTGAGTATTTCTTTTCATTATAGGGATTGTGAACTTGGGAACCCTGTTGTTCACCATCGTCTCATGGACATGGTTGGATGATGGAATCCTTCCTAACGTTCATAATTCTCCTAGATTCGTTGTGGATTGGTACATTCTGTTGTTCACCATTGTCTCATGGGCATGGTTTGGTGATGGTATCACTTCTAGTTCTCATACCTATTATTCATTGAAAACTAAATCGAAGGAAATTCAGAATTGATTTTCCATGAATTATCTTCCAATTAGATGAAGATGGGACTCTAAATCCAGTTGTGTTTGTGAATCAAGTGTAGATCTCCCTAATCTCTACAAGTGGATCCTTGGAAACCCTAGTTTCCCACCTTTGAATTTTACAAGTTTTAGTTAAATAGTTTACAATTATCCTCTTAAATTTTCCTGATTTAGATTACATCTTCTTCTAGTTCTAGTTCTAGTTACTTTCAGAATACGTACAAGGTTCAGTCCCTGTGGATTCGACCTCGGTCTTACTGAGATTATTACTACATCACGACCCTATACTTGGCATTTTGAACAAGTTTTTGGTGCCGTTGTCGGGGTCTAACGGTTGCATTTTTCTGAGATTAACTAGTTTTAGAATTAGGTTTAGATAAGGTTTTTTTTAATTTTAGGATTAGGTTTTTCTGTTTGATTTTTAGAAACTAACCTAACTTTCCTGTTTTGTAGGATCCTGATATAGACTTTCTAAATTGGTAATCTCTTTCTAATTTTTTGTTTTCTTTTAGGGTTTGTTTTCTATTTTTAGAAACTTTCTAATTCTAAGATTTCTTTTATTTTTAGAAACTAACTTACTTTCTAATTTTAGATTTAGAAACTTGTTATTTTCTGACTAATTTTGTTTTGTTTTGCAGGACCTAATTTAGGAACTTCCAATTTGGTAACTTCTTTCTAATTCCCCCTCTCTTTCTATTTCTTGATTTCTATTTCTTTTAGGTTTAAGTTAGAATCTAAGATTGAGGGCTGAGAGTTTTTCATGCCCAAGTGGGTACGTGATAACACTCAACGTCTTTTGAGTGAAAGAAGATTGGTTGAGGGGTTATCTATCCATCATAGGAATAGACACCACTCGACATCCTCAGAGTTAATTGAAGTAATGGCTGCAAATCAACTGGTCAATCCAGGATGAGAATGAGGTGTATCAAGCACCCCCGCCTTGTACTTTGTGAGATTATTTACAACCGGTGAGGGTGAGCACGCCCTTATGCATGGTTTTTCCAGAAAATACGGGACACACGGATATCAAGCCAGGGGTGATCTAACTCCTAAAATTGCATGGACTTGAATTTGAAAGTCCATATTTGCACTTGAAAGAGTTTGATGAGATCATAGCCACTTTATATTTTCCAAACATGTTTGAGGACACAGTCAGACTGAAACTCTTTCTCTTTTCTTTGTAAGAGAAAGCTAAGACGTAGTTGCATTCATTACGTCCCAGATCTATTGGCACATGGAATGACATGATAAGGGAGTTCATAAAGAAATTTTTTCCGCATCATAAAACAAACACCCTTAGAAAGTCAATCATGAACTTCACCCAAAAGGAGGATGAAACATTCTTCCAATGTTGGGAGCGGTTCAAGGATTTTGTCAATTCATGCCCACAACACAGTTTTGAAACGTGGCGCATTACACACTTTTTCTATGATGGTCCGACATCTTCCATTGGCTAATTGGTTGAGACAATGTGCAATGGAGAATTCATGAATAAAAATGTCGATGATGTGTGGGACTACTTGATAGACTTGCTACAAATGCGTAATCATGGGACACCTATCCAAAATCAAGCACCACTTCTAGGCCCACTCAATCAAAAGGGAGGGACAAATTATACCTTCTAAAAGAGGATGATGATATTAATGCTAAAGTGTCTAATCTCATAAGGAAATTTGAGGCCATGGAACTAAAGAAGGATAAGGTTAAGGAAAATGTTTGCGCTATTTGTGCTTGCAACATCACACAACTGAAAATTGTTTAATAATACCTGCCTTTCAAGAGGTGTTGAATGAGCAATCCAATGCCGTGAATAATTACCAAAGACCTTTCAATGGACCTACCTCCAATACATACAATCCTAATTGAAAAAATCATCCAAATTTCAGTTAGAGGAATGGACAAACGGCTACCCCTCAAGGTTTCTTCAATCAAATTCCAAATCAAGGGAAACCTCAAGAGGATCCAGTTCTAAAACATATTCAAAATCAAGAGCTACTAAATCAAAGTTTGACACAAGAACTTCAGGATATCAGATCAACATTGGAGATGCTTACATCATCTATTCAAAGGATAGAGTCACACTTAACAATTGGGGGAAAGAGGATGCTTCCTGCTCAACCTCTCCCCAAACCAAAACCACAATATCAAGTCAGCAACCCGAGCTCTTCAAATCAGATGGAGCAAGCTAAATCTATCACCACACTTAGGAGTGAGAAGACCATTGACAAAACTATTCCAGTTAGGGCTGAAAAGCCCAAGGACCTGAAAGAGGATAACGATGATAGACCTAGCATTGCTCTACAAGAATTAGAACTAGAACTTCAAGGCAAGCCAATTGAACCATTCCTCCAACGGTTGGTTACACCAAAACCTCTCTCTAACTCTTAGGACATTCTAGAGGTGTTGAAACAAGTGAAGGTCAATATTCCTTTACTGGATGCAGTTAAACAAATACCTTCATATGCCAAATTTTTGAAAGACTTAAAGAAAATTTTATTGACTGAAAAAGTGAGTGTCATCCTAAAGCAAGATGTGCCACAGAAATTCAAAGATCCCGATAGCCTAACCATACCTTGTGTAATTGGGAACTACCGAATTGAGCACACACTTCTTGACTAAGGAGCAAGCATAAACCTGATTCCTTACTCGGTATACAAATAGTTAGGTTTGGGTGAATTAAAACACACCCTAACCACATTACAACTTGCTGATCACTTAGTTTGTGTACTAAAAAGGATAATTGAGGATGTGTTGGTCTAGGTTGACAGATTCTACTACCCTGTAGATTTTATCATCTTGGATATGGAACCCATTAGTAACATGAGCACTCAGATTCTCGTCATTCTTGGTTACCCATTCCTTTCTACCTCAAATGTAATCATTAATTGCAGGAATGGAGTTATGAGTATGTCTTTTGGGAATATGACATTAGAGTTGAATATCTTTTTCAATATAGGCAGACGGTTAGAGGATGATGATGATTTCCACGACATTAACATGATTGACTCCTTCGTGAAAGATAGAACACCTTTGACCTTATCCTTTGATCCTCTAGAGACATGTCTGGCCCACTCCCATGATTTTGATAATGACATGATTAGGTAGATGGGTGTCATGCTTGATACTGTACTGATACTTGAAGTTAACCAGTGGAGGCCACAATTTAAAGAATTACCCCAAACTAATGAAGTGCCTCTACCGTCTAGCCTTAAGGCAGTGAATGTCATGCCCCAAACTCAGAAACCCGGCTCACAAAATTTTTGATTGCCCAATCCGACGCCGACAACCTCCGTAGAACCCTGTTCTCAGCTCCCAACGCCCATCCACCAGGTTCCGATCGCTTATCCGCCAGGTTCCGATCCTGGGATGCTACAATGAGGATTTTCAACATCAATTTGATTTGTAATATGCATAACCAAAGGCATAACCCACAAATAACAACAAAAAACTCCATCACATTTCCACTATGATAAAAAAAACTTATAAGTATAGTGCGCATAAAGGAAAATACAATAATGATAGACAAAAGCTCCAAGATGATCTGTTATACGCTCCTGCCTCAGCGCTGCTACGATCTAACATCACCTGCACGTGACGGTCATGCATTAGCTTATGAAAAGCTTAGAGGGTGGCGAAAGTGTGTGCGTAATGTAGTAATACAATTATGCAATATCAGAGTAATGAGGAATATGATAATGAATTGGCCGTACCAAGGCTATGCGATGCAAGACATGAATGATGTCGGCCATACCAAGGTCATGCAATGCGAGATGCAACTCAAGCATATGAATCCTCATATGAGTCCACATATTAGTACAGCTCAACTCTGGAATATCACCGTGGTCTAGTACACTCCAAACCAGGTTACCACCCCATCGCGCACGACAAGGTGAGTAGAAGAGACCTCATTATCCGCCTACCAACATCGGGCCCAACTCGTCGATAGTGGACCCATTCCTCGAGTTGGTATAACTCAGCCTAGCTTTGCCTTCTCCACTCGGGCGAGTAAGGCCGCATCCCCTTCTGGTATTCGACACTCGACACTCATGCATCCAGTCAGTTTAGACATTGGAGCAACCTCCTGGTACCATAAGTGTTTAGGAAATTTCACCCGGGGATATTATAGCACCCATGTAGAACAAGATTTCTGGTGTCCAATTCTGCCAACCACAATATGCCTGTAGAGGCTATGGCCCTGATGTTGCTTGGGCATACAGTAGTCATGTCACGCAATGCGAGATGCATGAATCACACTATCCAGTCATGCAGCAATCATGCGCGTATCGCGCACTCATGTGGGTAACTCCGCCTATTAGGGAGCACATAAACAGTCTGCTTGAAGGCATATGCTATGATCAGTCACTCCTCATATCGAGCATACATATGATGTGTATGAGCATGAATCATGGAACTATACTAGACATATTATATGGTGATGGATTCTGTTCATAACGAAGATGGGCCTAAACGGCCTACACACTACAAGTATGGGCCTAACAATGGGCCCTAGGGAGAGTTATAATGCAGACATTTAACCATCATTGCTCTTACAATGTGAACGTCAAACCATCATTGCTCCCAAGGCATGACCGCCAAAAATATCATCACATACATCATGGTGGAATATTACATCGCAATGGGCCTCATATACATCACATCCGGCCCACACAAAGGCCTCACATACGTCTCATTGGGCCTTATATACATCATATGGGCTGCACCAATGGGCCCATATATATCAAATGGGCTGAATCAAATGGGCCAAATCGAATGAGCCAATCAAATGGGCCAAATCAAATGGGCCGATCAAATGGGCCGATAAATGTGCCAAAACCAATCACACCATTCACCTTATTGCTAGAGATCATTTTAGAGTATTATTAAAAAAATGAATCATATCCAAGGATCACCTAGACCATACCACACTTAACGATGGTGACAAAGGGTCCCACAATTAAGATTCCAGTGGGCCCCACCATAGGGTTTATTTCTCATCCAGTCTATTCATGAGGTCACAAAGACCTGAATAGGGAGGAAAAATAAATATTATATTGATTCAAAACTTCTGTATCCCAAAGAGGTTTCAATGGTAGACGTTTAACTCCACTATTCTCTGTAGTGTGGTCCACTTGACACTAAATCTGACTTATTTTCAGTCTCAAGCCTTAGAACTGGCTCATCTAATAGATGGACAGTTGGATGAACCATATACATTAGGGTGGGGTCCACATACATGGCCCACAGTAGAACGAGCTCGCCAAATGGGTAAACGGTGTGGATGTCATATATACGTCATGAAGGGCCCACCGTACAACCATCTGGACGGTGGGATACAAAACATACATTACGGTGGGGTCTAAGCCACTTATTGACGTCATCAGCAGTGGGACCCACATAGCTTGGTGGCATTAATACACCAGCTATGTACTGGTGTGCGGTACCCAACCAATCTACTAGATAGGTGGGTCCCATGTCTGATGAATGGCTTGGGTATAAAACCCATACATCAAAGGTGCAGCCTCATACGTGGGGGTGGGTCCCAACAACGTCTAGGCCCTGGACAACCTCGATGAAATACATGAGGTGAGTCTCATGTAATGGGCCACCCTCCCCATAAAATCATAACATTTTTTATATTATATATTATAATCATATTATGTCATATATATGTGTGTGTGTGTGTGTATATATATATATATATATATTTATTTATTTTTTTTTTTTTTTGAAACTGCGTAGTACACCCCATTGTCAGTTCACACACTCCATGGCTGGCCATGTCTAGCGTCCTTGGACGCTGGACGGTATGGATACAACACAAGCATCATGGTGGGTCCCATATGGACGTGGCCCACCTGATTCGGATCAATCTGATATGAAGTATGTTTATTTAGGTAAAGATAAGACATACCCGGTGGTGAATTCGACAGGGAGGATCGGGGGAATCTACAGAATGGTACGGACTAGGATACGGGCCTTACACCGAAGCTTGACCTAAAACCATTACCCTCTGATTTGAAGTATGTCTATTTAGGTCAAGATGAGACATACCTAGTGGTGATTTCATCCCACCTTGAACAAGAATAAGAGAGTATGCTCATATCTACTTTCATTGAACATAAGAGAGCCCTTGGATGGATGATTGCAGACCTCAAGGGAATTGACCCTTCAGTTTGTACTCACCGCATTTATCTCAAGGATAATGCGAAGACCTCTCAGCAATCGCAACATAAACTAAATCTAAACATGAAGGAAGTGGTTAAGACCGAGGTTCTTAAACTATTAGATGTGGGTATCATATACCCTATATCCGATAGTCAATGGGTAAGTCTAACTCAGGTGGTTCCTAAGAAGTCAGGAATCACCATCGTAGCCAATGCCAATAATGAACTCGTGCCAACTAGAGTTACTACTGGTTGGAGAATGTGCATTAACTATAGGAAGTTGAATACCGTCACGAGGAAGGACCACTTCCCTTTTCCCTTCATTGATCAAATCTTGGAAAGGCTAGCTGGTCACTCACATTATTGTTTCCTTAACAAGTATTCAGGCTACAACTAGATAGAGATAGCCCCTGAAGATTAGGAAAAGACCACATTCACATGTCCTTTTGGCACCTTTTCTTACCGAAGGATGCCATTCGGACTGTGCAATGCCCCCACCACTTTTCAACGATGCATAATAAGTATTTTCTCTGACATGGTGGGGCAATATTTGGAGGTCTTCATGGATGACTTCTCTGTTTTTGGTTTATCCTTCAACCATTGTTTGAAAAATCTTAAATGTGTGCTGAAGCGATGTGAAGAAAAGAATTTGGTACTCAACTGGGAGAAGTGACATTTTATGGTCTGTAAGAGAATTGTCCTTGGACATATCATCTCGTCTAAAGGAATTGAGGTAGATAATGCTAAAATTGATCTTATCTCTAACTTGCCTCTACCCACGAACATGCGAGACATGCGATCCTTCTTAGGGTGCGCCCACTTTTACAAAAGATTCATAAAGGACTTTAGTCTCCTCTCTCATCCTCAATGTAATCTATTTCAAAAGGATGCACCATACGATAGGATTGAGCAATGCTAGGAAGCTTTCACCAAGCTTAAGGGCATGTTAACCACTACACCTATCATACAGCCACCCGAATGGAGGCTTCCTTTTGAACTTATGTGCGACGGGTCTAACTATGCTCTTGGGGCAATTTTAGGCCAGAGAAGAGAAAAGAAGCCCTACGTTATTCATTACGTAAGTAGAACTCTAAATCTTGCCTAAGTGAATTACTCGACTACAGTAAAGGAACTCTTAGCAGTAGTATTCGCTTTGGACAAATTTAGGTCCTACTTGATCGGGTCCAAGATCGTCATTTACACAGATCATGTGGTGCTCAAGTATCTTCTTTCTAAGAATGATGCTAAGCGCCACCTGATTAGATGGATCCTTGTACTCCAAGAATTTGATTTGAAAATAAAGGATAAAAAGGGAGTAGAGAACGTAGTGGCTGACCATCTTTCCTGCCTTAATCTTCCTAATTCCCTTGAGGTGACACATATCAATGACATGTTCCCTGACGAATAACTGTTCAAAGTCTCCCATTCACCTTAGTTTGTTGATATTGCTAACTATCTTGCCATAGGTTTCACGTCAACACATTAGATTGTGTAAGATAAGAAGAAATTTTTCATTGAGGTGCGCAAATTCTTCTGAGATGATCTATATTTGTTTAAATATTGCCCAGACCAAATCTTAAGGAGATGTGTGCCAGATAATGAACACCAAAGTGTCATCTCTTTCTGTCACTCTCAGGCCTGTGGTGGTCACTTTTTTACTAAAAAGACCACAACCAAGATTCTGCAGTGTGGCTTTTACTAGGCCACTATGTTCAGGGTCACTCATGAGTTTTGCAAAGATTGTGAGCGTTGTTAGAAATTAGGAGCATTGTCTCGTCGAAATATGATACCCTTGAACCTCATTCTTATCATAAAAGCATTTGATTGCTGGGTCATCGATTTCATAGGACCATTCCCTAATCTTTTGAAAATGTATATATTTTGCTTGTTGTAGCTATGTCACTAAATGGGTCAAAACGATTCTGTGCCGGAACAATGACCATCAAACGGTCATTAAATTCTTAAAAGAGAACATCCTTTCCCAATTCAGAACACCTCGGGCCATCATTAGTGATGGGGACTCACACATTTGTAATAGGCTATTTGCGAATTTAATGAAGAAATATGGCATCTCCCACAAAGTGAGCACTCCATACCACCCACAAACAAGTGGGTAAGCTGAGATTTCCAATAGAGAAATTAAACACATTTTGGAAAAAAATGGTTAACCCTAACCGTAAGGATTGGTCAATTAGATTGACTGAGGCCTTATGGGCCTTCCGTATTGCATTTAAAACCCCTATTGGAATGTCTCCCTTTAGACTTGTCTATGGGAAGGCTTGCCACTTGCCTGTAGAGTTGGAACATAGAGCCTATTGGGCGATCAAAAATCTGAACTTTAATCTGGACAACACTAGCTCGCTATGCAAATTACAATTGAATGAACTCAAGAAATCTGGAATGATGCGTATGAGAACTCAAGAATTTAGAAGGACAGAATGAAGGTGTTTCATGACCAACACATTCTTCAAAAATCATTCACACAAGGTTAGAAAATCTTTTTGTATAATTCTTGATTACATCTCTTTTCGGGTAAAATCCAATCTCGTTGGACCAGCCCTTTCACTGTTATCAATGTTTATCCTCATGGAGTTGTCGAGATTTGAAATCCAAACAATGACAATGAATTCAAAGTGAATGGACATCAATTAAAGCCATTTGTTGAGAAATTTGATTCAAAGGATAGGTCCATACCTCTGAATGATCCTGTTTATCAGGATTGATCTCCTAGTCTTACGGAGGTGTAGTTAGGTTTTCTATTTTCCATTCTAAGATAGTTTGCTTTATACCATTTTAGGATAGTCAGCTTTATGCTGTTTAGGATAGGGTGCTTTCCATTTGTTCTAAGATAGTTTATTTTTTGTTTGTTTAATAACTCTTGTGCTGACCCACTCTCATGTTAAGACCATAGGAAGAGCCTCTTGATTCCTTCCTCAGGTACCACCTTTCCATCACCTCTCCTTTATTTTCGCTGTCTCATGTGCATTGCATGCTTATATCTTTTACATTGAGGACGATGTAGATTTTAGGTTGGGGATGAGAGATTAGGATACCTAATCAGTGTTTCCTCGGTCTTTAAAAAAATGTGAATTTTTAAAAAAAATTTTAAAAAATTATGTGATTTCGAGTGATTTTGAAGGCTATCCTTGATTTAGAAGTACAAGATACTTAATGTTGGTGAGTTGTGACTCTTGGATTCAGTTACCTGTTAGATTTCACAGTTAAGTTCAAATTATTAATCCATGATTAGAAGTTTGAAACATTGATTGAGTCATGATTTCACATGTCACATCTAGCTTACACATTAAGGTGTCCGTTTGGTATTAAATTGTTAACTTGGTAATCACTAAGCATGAGAGGAACCAACCTGGGGAATTTGTCCATCATGTTAAAAAAAAAAGGGAATACCCAGCTAAAAAACAGTGTCATCGAAAACGGCTACCTATTAAAGATCTTTAAAACGTTTGACATAGCATGAAGCCATCGATGGAAAATTCGAAAGCTGGAAGAATAAAAAGGTTGAACTGTAAGGCAAGTTTCGGTTTAGGTTTGGTTATCCGGAATGCTCTTTTTGATTATCAATTTTATCATGAAAATTAAGAATTGGACCTTTAATTGTGATAAGTCAAGGTTACACTCTGCACCCATGAAACTCAATGTTTAGAATTGTTCTAATTGATGGATTAATACTTTAAACCTGACCATGAAGCTTACCGAGGGCTCGAGTTTAGGAGAAATATGACTTAACATTCATGTATCTTAGAATTCTATTATCTAGATTGGTTTTCAAACCACTTGAGTTTATAAACATTGTCATGTGGTTCTCGAAATATTTTTCGCATACTTTGCTCGGGACTAACAAAATGCTGGTTGGGGATTATGTTGAGGGTCAAATATTACATATTAGACCCCAGTTATTACTTGGTTTTATGAACATGATAATGCTTAACATTCTATTTTATTCTTGTTTCTGTTGCAAGGTGAATTTAGGAGCTTGGATTGAAAAAGGTATTAAAAGCTTAGATTTGATGCTCAAGAATCATCAAGGTAAGGGACGGAGCTTTAGAGACTGAGATTGAAGAATTCACACGCCAAAGATCTGAGAAAACCAAGTGATTGAAGATAAGGAAGCCTGAAAATCGTCCTGAATGCAAGATCATAGGGTTCCCACCATCCGTTTACCATGAAACTTTATATCTGGCCTAAGGATCATAAAGTAACCGTACACGCAAAATTTCAGCCGTCGAATCTTTGTAGAAGTGGTCCAACAGAAAGATCAGCCATAAATCACTGATTTGGGGCCCACCTGATATCTGGATATGCCTCAATTTTGCACTCAACCCTTTAAGTTAGATGGGAAGGCCGATGGACAGTGTGGATTTATTAGAAATATCATTGTGGGGCTCACACGAGTGCTGCACGTGCACCACAGCAAGCGCACTTGCAGTGCACCATATGCAACACCTAGTCAAAGTCGGTTTGACCCGACCGAATCCGCAACCAAGAGAAATTTTCTCTCTCCTCTCTTACGCAGCAGCAAACAGGTGTCCGCTGTGAAGTATCGTGGCCCACCACCTTTGACCAGATGGTCGATCCGAACCGTCCACTATGTCCGAACGGTGGGGTCGACCAAACCCATGGCCTCCATATACCGCCACGCACGTTCTGGGCTATTGTGCGTTCGTAGACAGGGTTAGATCCATGATCCAGACCATCCAAAAGTCAGAGAAGGGACTTTCGACCACTCCCACAAAGTTGGATTGCTCAGGCTAAGCGATCTTTCCCTATAAACTCAAAACATCTGTAAGACATCTTCGCGCTTTCGTAGCGCAAGGTGGGATTTGCGTAAGCTTAAACCGACTCCAGCTAACTGACGTACATCTCCTATAAAGGAGAGAGGGACATTAGAAACAAGGGAAGAAGCCATGGACGTGGGGACGAACATGAGAGAGAGTGAAGGACGTGCGAACGGGTGGAGCGGGCCGGCAACGAGTTCTTCTTCACCTTCTTTAGTTTTTTTTTTCTTTCCTTTGATGTTTTTAAGAGACTTCAGTTAATCATGTCCATGGTTGGATAAACCTCTTAGCTAGGGCTAAGAGGTGAAGCTTGTAGTGTGATGGGATCATTTCTATGGCTTTGATTCATGTTAAGTTGAGCTATCTTTGAATTTAGTTTGATTAAAAGAAATACTTTTAGTTTTTAATGATTTGTTGTGACTTAAATTATAATTGCTCTGCAATAGCTTTGAGTATGTTCTTTTCATTATAGGGATTGTTCATGGACATGGTTGGATGATTGAATCCTTCTTAACGTTCATAATTCTCCTAGATTGGTTGTGGATTGGTACATTCTGTTGTTCACCACTGTTTCATGGGCATGGTTTAGTGATGGTGTCACTTCTAGTTCTCATACCTATCATTCACTGAAAACTAGATCAAAGGAAGTTCAGAATTGATTTTCCATAAATTATCTTCCAATTGGATGAAGATGGGACTCTAAATCCAGTTGTGTTTGTGAATCAAGCGTAGATCTTCCTAATCTTTACAAGTGGATCCTTAGAAACCCTAGTTTCCTACCTTTGAATTTTACAAGTTTTAGTTAAATAGTTTACAATTATCCTCTTAAATTTTCCTAATTTAGTTTACATCTTCTTTTAGTTCTAGTTCTAGTTACTTTCAGAATATGTACAAGGTTCAGTCCCTGTGGATTCGACCTCGGTCTTACCGAGATTATTACTACATCGCGACCCTACACTTGGGGTTGTGAACAATGTATGCTTCTTACAAGCATAGTCGATGACGAAACCCGTAGGTGTGAAGTAAAAGACTATTTGGTTCAAGGCAAAAGCCATTGCGATCGAAGCTTTAAAGATTCATGGTTCCTAGAGAGGAAAGTTTAGTTATATATTAGTATTGTGAAATTAGACAATTGCACATTTCATCTTGGAGATGAAGGGGAGGATGTTCCCGTTGAGAGACACCATTTTGGCACCGTAATGACGTCGTCTGATGATAAATTTTCTCTAAATGATTTCTAAATTAATATTGAAGATATAAGAATTTCCCCAGCAGAGTCACCATTTTGTTTCAACAAGAAATAAATGTATTTTGATCGGGATATCTTATTCAATTGTAACAAAGAAAGAATGAGAGAGCAATCATCATAAGATATTTTATTGATTCAAATATTCGTTTACATCCTTATGTTTCCCTTGATTCTAATATAAAATGTACAAGTGTAGTAAAATATTATAATAAGGTTTATTTAAATGTTAACTTGGGGAGCATTTCGACTTGGAATGCACTCCTCTTAATGAGAGAATCATTATGCGGATTCAACAATACTTCAGAAGTCTCCTATCTCCTCTTTAACTTAAAGCCTTTGAATTGATCGAACTTCTGAAAGAATTATCAGGAGATCGTTGTTTGGGAGAAATTTTACACAACTTTATTGGGTGCTTAATAAGGTTGTTGTGCACCGCACAATGGGCCTAGGTTTCTCCATTGTGTGTGGTGTAATTTTTTTAAGGTCAAATATTGCATATTAAACCCAAGTTTTTGCTTGGTTTTGTGAACATGATAATGTTTAACGCTCTATTTTATTCATGTTTTTGTTGCAAGGTGAATTTGAGAGCTTGGACTGAAAAAGGGTGCTAAAGGCATGATTTGATGCTCAAGAATCACCAAGGCAAGGGATGGATCTTAAGGGATCGAGATCGAAGAAATTACATGCCAAAGATCCGAGAAAATCAAGCAATTAAAGTCCAAGAGGCCTGAAAGTCGTCCTGAATGTAAGATCATATGATTCCAACCATTCGTTTAGCTCGAAACTTTATATCTGGCCTGAGGACCCTAAATTAACTGTACACATCGAATTTCAGCCATTAGATCCTTTTAAAAGTGGCCCAACAGATAGATTAACCCATAAAACATTGATCTAGGGCCAACCTGATATCTGGATATGCTTCAATTTTGGTCTTAACCTTTAATGAGGTGGCAAAACGGATGGACGAAGCGAATTTCTCACACGCATCACTGTGGACCCCACTTGAACATCTGGGAGTGCACGGGTGGTGCACTTTCGCATCGCACTAGACGGTTAGCCCAGTCAAAGTCGGGCTGACCCGACTCCTCTCTGCGTAAACATCTAGCGGGCGGATGCATGATCGTCGAGCATGATCAGTGTGAAATTGCGGTGAAGACCGCTTTAATTAAAGTAGGAATATGCCAATATGTCCTAAAGGGGGGTGAATAGGACTTTTAAAGTTTTTATGATTTAGTTAAAATCCTATTGCACTAATCCTAATAACAAGCTCATATTAGGATTACTCAAAAATAACTCTACTGGCTTGCAAGCCTGGTAGAGGATTCAATCACAAACTATTTAATAAGTGAATGGTATGCTAACTAGTTTATGATAAATATGACTGTGTATGTGTGTGAGGTGTGATCTCAGATATTTAGATATGAAAGTATTAAAGTAAATCACACAATAAAAAAATAACAATCTCAAACACAATCATTTTTATAGTGGTTCGACGATCAGTGTAACATTCCGGATTTTTGCCAATCTGGAATTAGACGTCCTTAGGCAATGGGTTGATCCTAATACCTTATTAACCTGTCAGAACTCAATCCCAAAGTCTAAAGCAGCTTTTGAATCCATTTCCTTCACAAATCCCACCCTTCACCACCTTGATCTTTTAATTTTTCTAAGTACTTTCGCCCTAGACACTATCTTAAGCTAGCTAAGTATTATAACTTGAATCACTGTATGTACCAACTACAAAGGCCCAAGTACCACCTTAGACAGAAATCTTACAGGACTAAATCCTTTGGAAATTTGTCAAAGTTAACTAAGTACTAAACTAGATTAGCTACGAAATCCACTTGATCCACTTTAAATACGATCTACAAGACCCAAAACTTGTAGAATCATTGACGCTAGGTTTTCCTAAAATCTAGGATCAATCTCATTACCCAGTTGCTCGTAGGAGCACATTGAAACTCCGTATCAGATCTGGACCGCACATCGAAAGTCCGAATAATACCAAGTTAAGGACTTAGGACCGCCTCGCTGGGCTTGACAACCTTCTCAGAAATCAAATTCAGACAGTGTCCCACGGCTGTTCGCTTGAGTCCGAAATGAGGAGTGTGAAAACACTTGTTTTTCTTTAAAAATAAATATCTCAAATAGTAATCTGAGACTTGTCGCTTGCGGGTCAGTATTAAGCAACCTGACTGTCAGAATCAGGCCAAATTACACCCTCGGATCAGGAAAAATTTCATAAACATATCCATGTACTGGGAATCTCCGATCGAGATCCACTAACCGTTGAACTGAAATTGGTCTGCCACGCGTGATCTGGAATCCCGAATGAAACGAAAACTTGACTAAACATAGATCCAGTGTTAGTGAACTTAAGTCCGACCGCACACAGAAAAGGGGCCGCCAAAAGTCCTCCGTTGAGCTGAAACAGATGCCCTTTGGACAAAACCCAAGTATACCTTGACCTTAAGTCTAATTTGGTGAGTTTTTAGGCTATATAAGGACCTTAGAACCCTCTCTCTCACAACCATACGAATTTGAGATTTGAGAGAGAGAAAAGAGAGAAAGTGTAGGAGATGTGGGAGAGTCTTCCTGCCCTTCTTCCCTGCTGCTATCCATGCTCCACCACTCCGTTCTAATCACTTTCTCGGTGATTCCAGCTCCGGTTCTAGGTAAAAAACCCTAACCCTAATCTGATTTGGGGTGTTGATAGTTGTAGGTTATGAAATAGCTAACCTATTTCATTCTATAGGTTGCCAAACTGCCGAATACGGAAGCTTAGCAAACCTATCGACTCCGTTACGATTCTACGACAAAAGGTGCAGACTTTAGGTGTATATGTTATGGTTTTCAACGCTTTCAATGTCAGATAATGATAGATTCATGATCTGCATGAAATTACACATGTACAAAGTGCCGCCTGTTTTCCGTTTCGATTAAAGATGAAGAATATGGAATTTTACATACTCTAGGTATTTGTAGAAAGTACCGTATACGTATAAATTTTGGAAATGTGTTTGCCATGATTATTTGCTGTATTGATATATTATATATGGATAAAATACTTGTTTGGCGAAAGGATTCGCCCTAATACATACTTTTGCTAATATACACTACGTATGTTAAAATAGTGTATTCTAAGTGTTTGTGAAATGACTAAATGAGTATAGAATTCCCATTCGTGCTCGCCATGACTAATTGTTATGGATATATGATTGTTGTATTGGCGATCTCCCTTTGACAAAAGAATTTGCCCTAAATCACGCCGTGGCCACTATAAGCTACATACGTTAAAATGTGTAGTCCAAGTGTTTGTGGAAATGACTGAATGATTGTGGAACTTGGATTCCTGCCTGCCATGACTATCCGTCGTGGGTGCACGCGTGTTATAAATGGGGCAACTCCCTAGTGAAAGGATTTGGGCTAATACCTATGTGATCAACATATGTCATGTATGTTGATGTAGGTAGTCTAAAGTGTTTGTTAAAATGTTGAATGAGTAATAGTTAGTAAATTGTAATGTATAAGGGCGTTGAAATATGATTCTCAACTCCTGTAACTATGTATATGCTTCCTTTAAGCATTTGTGTGATTAGGAATTGAACATGTACAAACTCATGCTTGTGTTGTACTTCATAACATGCTCAACTGATTGTATGATTTCATCTATGTAATGCGTATGTTTGAATTCATGTTTACGTTGTATGATCCGTCATGGATGATGGGGGAGTGGTGTAACGATTCCGTGCAATAGCCCTGGCAGCCCTAAACGGATAATACCAGACTTTGATTGTATGATTTGAATCTTGATCCATTACTGCTTTACCTATCTGCAATTGAATGTGATTGGGGCTATTGTATAGTTCAGACAGTCGGTAATGGGACCGAATTCGTGACTGAGATTCATTCGCCACGTAGGATGTGTTTGACGAACCCTAGTCGTGTGTTGCTTGTCGGTAGTGGTTAGGCCACACGAAGTGCTTACTTCATGTCGTACAACTCAATGGGCGCTCGTGCTAGTCGAGCTCGTCAAGTAACCCAATCTGTCTTATGTATGTTCACCATGTTTGGATGCTACTGCTTGAACCTAGGGTACCAAACTTACCAGTGGAAATCCCGTTAACCATGGTACCTCGATCCGTTAAGACTCATGAGCTGGGCATGGTGGTATGGGATACCGTGGTCGAGCTGTATGCCTACGCTGGGGCCACGTACCTCCCCGTAGTGACTATTGAGCAACCACACTCGTGAGCCGAATACGGTGGTATGGGACGCTGTATTCGAGCTGTCGACACCTACGGCGAGAGCCGAATACGGTGAGACCTGTATTCATGCTGACGGGCGACGAGTCCTTCGTAGTGTCTTCGAGTATACTCTGAAGTCTGTGATTGGCGATGAGCCCTTCGCAGCAACTAGAGCATGAGTTGAGCCGAGTACGGTGAGACTTGTATTCGAGCTGACGGCCAGCGATTAAGCCGAGTACGGTGAGACCTGTATTCGAGCTGACGGCCAGCAATTGAGCCGCATATGGTGAGATCTGTATCCGTACTGACGGGTGACAAGCCCTTTGCGATGCCTTCGCGATGCCTCTCGAACCATAATATCGTATGAGATTATCTAGGTTTGACGACCCTAGAATGAATCATGTTTGGGAATGATACAAGGGAGGTACCTTAGTTTCCTAATACTGTTGTTTGAAATAGACTAATAACAACTCAGTAATCATGCTCATCATGCATTGCATGTGCCTGGTAGATGTGGAGCACTAAGGGATGAAAGCATGCCGCGAACGTAAGATGGTGTCGCATGAGGGTGGTTTGGCAAGGGCATCCATCATGACTGCATTCATACTTGCATTAATAAGATTAGTTAAGAGTGTTTAATTGTACTGCCTTATCATTACTGCTTGACTGCATTGATAACATATTAACCTATGCTTTATTGTTCCACTGAGTTGATCACTCACTCCTACGTTACGGGATGGTGTTCCGAACACCCACCAGACATTGTCTGATTTCAGATGACGACACTACTTCGGAGGTGGAGCCAAACTTTTGTGATGACGATGATGCTTTCTTGTGTATGATATTTTCTGGCGGCTTCATGTGAACCGTGCCTTGATCGATGGGATTACAGGGATGTTGACTAGATGACACTACACCTTTGGTATAATTTAAATTGTACTTGTAATTATTTAACCTGGTAACGTTATCACACTCTGGAGACTCACCACAATTTATATATTTTACCTATCTATCACAGTCTTCCGCTTGCAAATTTAACTGTCTCTGGAGTATGATATGCTGTTTTGGCCTAATCTCACTCATGTTCACTACTCTAATTCAGTCAATATTCAATCATCATTCATTTTGTTGCATAAGTGATGCGTTGGAACTCGGGAGTTGAGTTTATGCTCGACCCCTGATTTTTAGGGCGTTACAGTCAGTCTACTCCACTCCCGGTAGACGCACTCAACCCTTGAGTGTGACGGATTTCACTAAGGAGATTTCACAGTGGTTCACCTCAAACCTAAGGTCTTAAATCAGGTTCACCTTCAACCTTTACAACCTACACTAAATCTGACTGTTTATCCTCTCACGAGCAAGGGTCAACACAACTCACCCACTTTTAGGCACACTAGCTAAGATCTTTCATAAGACCCTAACTGAGGTTTTACGTGGTTTACCCCAAACTCGAGGTTTCACATGGTTCACCTCAAACCCAAGGTTTTGACTAGTTCACCTTTAACTAGATGTTTATACTTTCCACAGAGCAAGGGTCCACACAACACACCCACCACTACACTCCCGCAGGAAGCCTCCTACGAGGACTTTCAAGGGTGAGAAACACCTAAGACCCTATCCTAAAAAGGAATGATCACAAGTATCCTCTGTAATCTAATAACTTACAGATAAGCTGTAACAAGCCGACTTTTTAGGACCCGAGTACACGACCCGTTTCCCAAAAACCCGAGTGTTAACCTTAAAGGATGGTCAAATATTTTTTTTTCTTCTTTTATCAGAGTAAGTAGATGAGCGTAGAATGGACAAGTAAGCATAGAGGAAAGTTCCATTATCATTTAGAATATACAAAAGAGTGCCCATAATGACTTATACAAACCAATGTCTCGAACATAACAAATACAAGAATCCCATGATCTAGTACAAGAAAAATAACATAAGAATGTAAACATAAGCTGCAAGACTGCGCAGCTCCTCGAGGTAGATGTAGTCATGCAACCCTGGCACATGTACCCGGCCCTCATCAGCCTGGACCTGAAAGTCACTTAAGACATCTGTGCTACCTGTACGGTTATATATTTGATGGATGAGTGGCCAACTCAGTGTGAACTCCCCTCAAGATTACACACCGCCGCATTAGGTAGGCATAGTTATAAAATAAAGTATACAAAATAGTACATGATGCAGATCTTATTATGTGCATGGATGTATGGAATGCGTTCACGCCCCGGGGATGCTCATCCGTGCAGACAGGGCTGCCGCCCATGTAATGCGTTCATGCCCCGGGAATACTCATCCGTGCAGACAGGGTCGCCGCCCATGCAATCATCGAACCTGGGAAACATCAACCAGTCGAAACAATACGTACATCACGTATGATAGCAATATATGCTGGTCTGTGCGATGTATACATGATTAGCCAATCCGTTATTAATCCAATTACACTCAGCAGGTTTAATAAGCTCAAGGGTCACTACGGGGAGCTCAGAGCCCAGCGTAGGCCGACAGCTCAAGCATAGTATCCCATTCCACCATCCTTGGCTCATGAGGCTACCACCTTAGGATGTTTAATGGAAACCCGTCAACTAGTGGCCGATCATATTATAGTATGTGGGGCTTACCATCGCATGGTTGCACAGTATAAAACATTGAACTCATGTAGGAAAAATATCAAATAAAACCATGTAGGGTGAGTATCAAAATATGCCACATAGGGAGAATATCAAAACCATACGATGAAGACCATCCTTAAAAACCATTGGGTACAACAACCCTGGATGGTAGGCCCACATCGATGATCCATCTAGACCACTACTCAATAACCACCAAGTCGAAGGTCCATTACGATCACAACTAGTCAAGTTACATCTCAAGTATGGGTGTACATTCATATGTGGGAATTTCCCACTAATGTACCAGTTTAAGTTCCGTAAGCAATCCACAAATAATTCACAAGCATGAACAATTATACAGGATAATCATAAAGCATGTAAGACAGCAATTTAATTTCCACCAGCTAACACATGTGATTATAAAGGGAGATAGCAATTACGAATTTAAATAAAAACTATGACTTAAGCTAATGAGAAGATGGAAAGCTCAAGGGGAAGAATCATTACATTATAGATTGGATCGCCACTAACGTTGTTAGGAAGTACGTGTGCCATTAGAATCAAATCCTACCATAAATCAGGATGTACAATTAGATCCAAGTTTTACACACTACCTAGGTTTAAAATCATATCTTAGGGTTTGAGTTATCTATCTTAGGGTTTTAATGTGGAATTAGGGTTTTATCCTAGAGTTTAGTTCTAGGAGTTGGACTAGGACATGTGTATAGCTCAAAACACCATGTCATGATATGGTTGGTTATAATTTAATGTTAGTTATGTAACCAATATTTGTGGCCATGGTGATCTTAAGCATTACAAGGTAACAGTGTAATCTATTTTGTCTTTATGATAATATCTCTAGGTGATGGATACTACACTAATATCGTTAACGGTAATTTGTTTATAATAGCTAATGTTAGCGCAACAATGCATTTGATGTAGATCTAGGTTTTCACCCTAATGTTCAGTCCTAGAGGATCATAGATTGAGCACTATTTATTGTATGGTTAACCGCGACGTTAGTAATATTGAGAATTGAAAAACCACTATCAAGGTTGGGTATGATAATAACAACCGTTATGATGATAGTAAATATTTTAACCTACCATTAATGATAATATTTTAATAACGATAATTAGAACACTATTATACGATAGTTGAAGTCTTGTTTATACTAACTAGTTCTAATATGAATATCCTACTAATTGGCTAATATTATTAATTTTAATAATCCTAATAGTATCAATGACCATAACACATCAAAATGGGTCTAGTGAAGGACCCCATGAGCAAGATTAATTGGGCCCACAATAGAGTGACCAGGCCACCAAATTTTGGTCCAACAGGTGGTCCCGATTTAAGTCAGGAATCCACCCATAGACAAGGCCCTAACTGGGCCTGGTTTGGCCCATCCTGTGTTGTGTTATTAAGGCCCAGAAACTGCTAGATTGAGCCCAGCTCGGCCCAACTGAAAGCCCATTTTCAGATCAGTTCACACCCAGCTGAAGGCCTGATTGAGTTCACGTCTCAGTCCAATATCATGGCCTGATCTTGACCCAGCTGTGGGGTTTCACAAGGTTTAGGCCCATAGCATTTAGCGTGAGTGATGGTGTGGCCCACTGAGACTTATGGTGAGGCCCATGTGGAGGTCTGTCTCAGCTTGGTGCAAGGCCCGGCTGATGAAGCATCTTCAACCCAGATCAAGGCATGATAAATGCCTGGTTTGAGTCCAAAATTGGCCCAGCTGCAGCCACCCATAGCTACCCCAAAGTCTGGGTTGTGGTCGGCCCAGGCCTGTGGTCCCAAAGGTGGCCCACAGAGAGGATGCAGCCCACTGAGCTATATACTCAGGTGCGGCCCACCAGATTCCAGCATGTGGCCCACCGAAGTGAAAACATAGCTTCGCCGCTCGGCCCAGAACTTGTGGCCAAACTGGGCCCGGTTTATGGTTACGACCCAAGAGCCGACCGATCTACACACCTGCTGCAGAGCTTGGCTGAGAGTAGAAGTGTTTCTGGTGTGGCGGGGAGGAGTTACTCGATCGCAGCAATGCTAGAACGGAGCCGAGTCCGACTAGCAGTTCGCACCAGCGAGGCAGCGAGTCGAGTGGCGTTTGGCGTGGTGCAACACCCGCACCACCATCTTTCTTTTCTCCTTCTTTCCTTCTATTTTTCTTCTCCCCTTTCCTTTTCCTTCCTCTTTCCTTTGCTGGAAACCCAACGAGACACGAACCCGCCAATCTCAGACCGCGGCTCGGTGTAGTTTTGAATGAGGAAGATGATCAAGCTAAAATGGTGGATTCAGATGTGGAGCTTCTTCCTCCAATATGTTCCTTCTGGACGATTCGTATGGGTCTTAGGAAGCTTGTGGAAGGGTTCTTTCAAAGCTTGGGAGAGACTTGGGTGATGGGTTTGAGTTTGGGAGCTAGCGGTGGGTTCGATTGTTTGAAGGCGGGCTGTTTCTCGTCGGGCTTTCGTAAGAGCTGAGAAGGAGTTATTTTCACTCCCTTCTTAATGCCAAAACCAGCCCCTTTAGGCTGTTGGATGAGGATCTAACGATCTAGATACATCCTGATGGTGGGAGGTATTGCAAACTGTTGGCGCGACCAAAACCAGCCATTTGAAAGCCTAAACCACGCAGCTATGTGGACGGCTAGGATCTCTATTGTATGAACGGCCGAGATCAACGAATTCCCATGCACGCGGATCGCCAAGCTAGCGGTGCAACAGTTTCTATTTATGGAAACTTTGTGCTTTTAGGCCCTGTTGTGCCAGCGTTTGTGTGCACATACGGTCACGTGAACGGGGATGGAGGGTATGGTTTTGGTTAGGGTCGTGTTGTGCACAAGATGGACGGATCAGATCTCCCACCTGATCTGATATGGTGGGCCCCAACACGTCCCAAATGGGTGTAGTTCGTCGGCCGCTGGAAAATGGAGGGAGAGAGGAAGCTCTCTACTTTGAGAGTTCGCGGGTCAGACGTCTCTAACCAAGCTATTCGGACTGGTGCACGGCGAGTGCACACTCCCCCTGTGCACTCGCACTCCAAGGTGGGGTCCACCATGACGTTTGTGACTAATCCACTCCGTCCATTCTATTTGGTGGGTCCCAAGCAGGGTCCTAAATCAAGGATTAGGTTGATGGGACGCCTGGGTGGGGCCCACAATCTGATTTAGGCTCTATTTGTGGATTCTCAATGATCTAGTGGTCGGATCATCTCGGGATTGAACTTCAACAGTTAAAAGAGTCCAAGGGACCATTTAAGCTAAGAACCAAGGGTCAGGTTATGGAAATATGGCCTGTTATGATTTCTATAACACTAAATATTATGTTATACTACCTTTAATAATAATAATAATAATAATAATAATAATAATATTATTATTATTATTATTATTATTATTATTATATTCTCTATTATTATTTTCCCCACGAATGCATGCATTTTAGTCATGTTGTGGGTCTCACTTATGATTTTATATAATTTGTCATATTTAATTTATATTTTCACAATTTGTTAATATGCATAAAATGTATGAATGTAAGTAAGCGAAACTTATTATATATTATTTGTGTATCATTTGTCTGGTGATACGTGTGTTATGTTTTAAATCATATACAAGTTGTTAATTTGTTTGAAATATGTCATCCACTATAAATCTCTCTAGTATATTTTATTTTTATATATTATAAATCCTATAATTTGTAATTTATATTTATGATGTTATAAGTGTATACACATAGTATGGATTTTGGTTACGTATCAATATGAAAATCCTAAATCTTTCAAGCATATATAAATAACCTTCCATTGTGTATATGCTTATGTTGTATTATTTTTGTATTTATATTACATTAGGTTGCATTATTTATATATATATTTACATTAAATTAATTTACATGGTAACACCCAAGTACTGGAAATTACGGGGTGTTACATAAGCAGATGAGTCCCATTCAGCACGTCGACGAAGATCTCCTCCTTTGTTAATGAAGAGTCTTTGGTTTCCTTGATCCACAACTCAAAAAGATGTACCAATACATGGCGACGGGTTGGGTCAAGGTTATGATGAAATCCTACTCTCAAAAGGTTTTCCTATAAGGAAGATAGAGCGATTTCAATCATCTATGCATTCAAGGCATCCCAGCTTAATGATTTGCCATTAAGGTAGTAGCTGAAGGATCCTTGAATGCGGAAGTTCATTCCCCAATTCACTCTATTGAATATCAATGATGAGGGTGGATTGGAGGATGAACTCCCCTAAGAGAAAGGGCTTTGGGTATAAGATCTAAGGTTGAACACACAAAAGCACTCTCTTCTTTCTCTGCCAACAACAATAGATAAGCTCTCTTTAAATAGGTAAAAGGTTCCAACAGATATAAAATAGTCATATTTATGACAGAGTTCGATATCATCGAGCATATACTCTCAATAGCATCGATGGTCCGCTCGATGACACAAACTCAATTTCATACACTTTTGAAACCTTTAGCCAACTGCTCGATGGAATCAAAACACTTGTCGATGTCATCAGATTTTGAACTCCGATTTCATCGATGAGAGGTTCGATTCGTTGACACTTGAAAGCGAGAGAGACTTGACATGAAATATTTCAGGTTAACAAGAATGATCGAGGGACCATCGAATTTGAATGTCGATGATATCGATATCAGAGTCAAGGTATCGATAAATCCAGCGGATTTCTCATTAAGCTTGTTGGATAGTTTATGTCCTTATTCGATGCAATCGACCTATTACCGATATCATCGATATTTGAATATCGATTCTATCGAGAGACCCCCGATCATAGATAAACACACCTGAAATATTTTGTTGGAAGAACTTGGCGCCCAAGACCGATATCATCGAAAGCCTTTCGATATCATCGAGATTTGAATTTCGATGGTATTGAGGAGACATCGATATATCGATGCATATATGATATTCTTAAGGAAAAACAGGGGTGCCGGAAATCTGCATGTCGATATTATCGAGTCAACTTCGATAGACTCGAGATTAGAATATCGATGATATCGATAGGTGTATCGATATATTGATAATTCCATCTAGATATGTATAAGGTTGCTGAACATATTTGGTCCTCTTATCGATGGTATCGATGGAGCATCGAGGACTTGACAGCTCAAGTCGATCATATCGAGATTTGTATCGATAAAATCAACAAGGCAAGAAAGCTTAGAGAATTTTTTAATTTTTGAAAACGTTTTCTTACCTTAAAAAGCCTAAGATGTTCTAGTTTGTTTTAAGGGTTTTATGTACCTGGTGTTTTGGGATAGGGGATGTGAGGCTTAGATTTACCTGTGATGAGCTTGCACACATCTAGTTGAGGTAGACACTTTGAATTGATCTTCCTATTAGGCTCTGTAGTCTAACTGACTCAACACTCACGCAATTGACAAACCAGGGCAATTTCAATCTCCCCCTTTGTCAATTACATGACAAAATCCCAAAACACCCTAGAACACTAGACAAACGCATCCTAAATTGTGTGTACATGCATTTTACACAATTTTACAATTTCTATTGAATCCATGTACACAGCCCAGTATCTGCTCCCCCTAACTGCAAACTCCCCCTCGCTTGGTGCAGCCTACTCCCCCTAACACCTGCAACACCATTTAAGTAGATATACAATTTCCTTGTCAGGGTGTTTGAACTGTTCTACCCCTTTTTATCAGTCATTGACAAAGATATAGCCGTTGATATTAACTGAAGTGTAAAGACATGTGGGAGAACCAATCATATAGTAGAAATATGCATGTACCAGATAAATGTAAAATGTTTAAATAGTTGATTAATCAGACATCATTTGCAGTAAGTATGTATGCATAGAAGATCACATAGAGCAGTGATAGATAAACTAATGATCAAGACATCACATGCTTTCCATATAAAAAACTGAATAAACCAAGGGATTTAAACTTATGGCAGTAAAAATAGTGAATTATAAGCAGCCATATTCAAATATTCAAAATATATACTACCACAGACAATAGTGGATTAATAGTATATCCCAATAGAACCAAACTAAAAACCATTTTTAGCCCAACCATGGGCATATACAATCATCATTACAAAAAAGATCAGCCTATGCAAGTTAGAGAGCTGTCACATACACCCATGATAACGTAGAACATTCAAAAATATACTAATGTTTGTACGTGGAAATAAGATCGAAGTGTATGTGATAGCTTTCAAAAATCAGTACTCATGGAGCCGAGGAAGACAGTGTCGTGTCGTTGCGCCGACAAGTGAGTAGATCAACCAACTGTTGTACTGTTTGCTGCATACCTTGGACCATCCATTCTAGGACAGTAAGCCTTTCATTCATCGACTCCCTGAGTTAAGAGACATCATGCTGAATGGCGCCATGAAAGTGCCCTGGTTTGTCAATTAGCCTGAGTGTTAAGTCAGTCAGACTACAGAGCCTGATAGAAAGATCAATTCAAGCGTCTGCCTCTACCGGATGTGTGCAAGCTCGCCACAGGTAAATCTGACCCTCACATCCCTTGTGCCAAATCACCAGATAAACTAAAACCCTTAAAACAAACTAAAACATCTTAGAGTTTTTAAGGTAAGAAAACGTTTTCAAAAATCAGAAAATTCTCTAAGTTTTCTTGCCTTGCTGATTTTATTGATACACATCTCGATATGATCGACCTACGCTGTCGAGTCCTTGATGTTCTATCGATACCATCGAAAAGAGGACCAAATATGTCCAACAACCTCATACATATCTGGACGAAATTATCGATGTATCGATACACCTATTGATATCATCGATATTCAAATCTCGAGTCTATCGGAAGTAACTCGATAATATCGACAGACAGAATTCTGGTGCCCCTGTTTTTTCTTAAGAATATCATATAAGCATCGATATATCGAAGCCTCCTCGATACCATCAAAATTCAAACCTCAATGATATCAGAAGGTCTTCGATGATATCGGTCTTGGGCGCCAAGTTCTCCAGCAAAATATTTCAGTGTGGTTTATCTATGATTGGGGGTCACTCGATAAAATCGATATTCAAATATCGATGATATTGATGTCGTATCAATTGCATCGAACATAGACATAAACTGTCCAGCAAGCTTTATGAAAAATCCTTTTAATTTATCGATGTATCGACACAGTTATCGATATCATCGACATTCAAATTCTGATAATCTCAAAGGTCCCGTCGATCATTCATGAAAACTTAAAATATTTCTAGCCAAGTCTCTCTCATTTTTCAAGTGTCGATGGATCAAACCTCTCTTCGATGGAATTGGAGTTTGAAATCCAATGACATCGATAATCGTTTCGATTCATCGACCAGCTGGCAAAAGGTTTCAAAAGCATATGACATTGAGTTCGAGTCATCGAGCAGACCATCGATGCTATCGAAAGTATATGCTCGATGATATCGAACCTACTCGATGATATCAAACTCTGTCATAAATGTGACTGTTTTATATCCGTTGGAACCTTTTGCCAATATAAAGAGGACTTGTCTATTATTGCTGTGAGAGAAAGAAGAGAGTGCTTTTGAGTGTTTAACCTTAGATCTTATACCCAAAGCCCTTTCTCTCAGGGAAGTTCATCCTCCAATCCACCCTCACCATTGATATTCAATAGAGTGGATTGGGGAATGAACTTTCGTATTCAAGGATCCTCCAGCTACTACTTTAATGGCAAATCATTAAGCTGGGATGCCTTGAATGCTTAGATGATTGAAATCGCTCCATCTTCCTTATAAAAAAATCTTTTGAGAATATGATTTCATCATAACCTTGACCCAACCCGTCGCCATGTATTGATACATCTTTTGAGTTGCGAATCAAGGAAGCCGAAGACCCTTCATCAACAAAGGAGGAGATGTTCATCAACATGCTTAATGGGACTCATTCACTTATTTGTAAGTATCTAGAGTCCAGAGGACACTTGTGATCATTCCGTTTTAGGATTAGGTCTTAGGTGTTTCTCACCCCTTCAAGCCCTCGTAGGAGGCCTCCGGCGGGATTGTACGTGGTGGGTGCGTTGTGTGGACCCTTGCTCTGTGGAGAGCATAAACACCTGATTGAAGGTGAACTAGTCAAAACCTTAGGTTTGAGGTGAACCATGTAAAACCTTAGGTTTGGGGTAAACCGCGTAAAACCTCAGATAGGGTCTTATGGAAGATTCTTGGCCAGTGTGCCTAAAACTGACTGTTATGTGTTGACCCTTGCTCAGGGAGCATAAATAGTCAGCCTCAGTGTAAGTTGTAAAGGTTAAAGGTGAACCTGATTTAAAACCTTAGGTTTGAGGTGAACCGCTGTGAAACCTCCTTAGTGAAATCCGACACACTCAAGGGTTGAGTGCGTCTGCCAGGAGTGGAGTAGACTGATCATCGAACCACTATAAAAATGACTGTGTTTGAGTTTACTATTCTTCTAATTATGTGATTTGCTTTAATATTTTCATATCTGAATGTCTGAGATCACACCTCACGCACATACATAGTCATATCCATCATAAAATAGTTTGCATACTGTTCACTCCTTAAATAGTTTGTGAGTGGATCCTCTACTAAGCTTGGAAGCATGTAGAGTTATATTTTAGTAATCCTAATATGAGCTGTTGTTAGGATTAGTGCAATAGGATTTGAAATAAATCATAAAAACTTTTAAAGGTCCTATTCACCCCCCTCTAGGACATTTTGGCATATTCCTACTTCAACGAAAGCAGGCATCACCGCTATTTCAATTGGTATCAGAGCGGGTCTCTCTTTAAGGGCTTCACCACCTAGAGAGTGATCTTGATTGAAGTTGGGAATATGGCCAAAGGAGAGGGCTCATCAGTCAGTAGACCTCTAGTATTTGATGGCTCAAATTATGCATACTGGAAGGCTAGGATGCACTACTTTCTGAGATCTTTGGATCATGATGTTTAGGATATAGTTGAAAGTGGATACGTACCACTAACTGAACAAATTGTACTTGAGAGTGGAACAACCATCACAAAACCCAAACCCAAAGAAAAATGGACGACGTTCGATAAAGAAAAGCAGACTGCTGAAGCTAAAGCTATGAACGCCGTCTACTGTGCTGTGTCCCAGGATATATTCAATCAAATAAGTATGTGTGGGACATCCAAGGAAGCATTGGATCTATTAGAAACAACCCATGAAGGCAGAAGCACTGTGAAGAGATTTAAACTACAACTCCTAACTTCACAGTTCAAAAGTCTCAGAATGGAAGAACATGAGACCTTTATGGAGTTCTTCACTAAATTAAATATCATTTGCAACTCCATGGGTGGATTGGGAGAAAAATTTTTGGTACCGAAAATCTGTAGAAAAATACTAAGATCCCTACTGTAAGCCCCGTGTCCTAGACCATACCGTTCCGTAGGCTTCCACGGTCTTCCTGGTCGAATTCTGGCAACCTTCAACCCTGATTCACATGCCGTCAACCCGAGTCGACTCAACTTGAGACTTATACCCTTGCGACCACGTCGTCGCCGCGACTCGCGCGCTAATCCGATATCTGACCAGGAGATGTGGGCCAGTGTTCGGTGCGAGGAAAACGCCGCGCGTGCAAATTCTGAGAGAATCTCTATGACTTGTCACATCAATCCATTAATCAATCAATCCCATCATGTCAAGTACACATCACCTCTCACCCTTCCCTAAGCAACCCCTAAAGTTAAAAGTTTTTTACAAGCTCAAACCCCTTCTTACACAATCTACCACAGAAGACAAAAAAGGCTCTTACACCCATCACTCACCACATCCATCACTCCATCACCCATCTCTCTCCCTCTCTCTTTACAACCCTCTCTCTCATTCCTGAAATCACTTTTCCAAGCAACAAAAAAAACCCCACGTATGAGCTTCCCAAGCTCTCATGAAGAAACTCTAGTGTGGCCCACTTCCTACCCTCTCATCTTCCATCTCAACCATCCAAACCCTATCTCTTCCGTTGAAGTCGAAGCCTAGGCGACTACCTTCCCATTGGACTAAGAAGGAGTGGGTGGTGGGTTATCTTGGACCCACATTTTCCCTTTTTATCATGTATTTGTTTTGTGATTTAAGGGTCCATATCTATTGGGACCCACCTTGATGTATGTTTTGTACCAAAGAGGGGCCCATAGTGGTGGGGCCCCTCCATCACCTCCGACATCGCCGATGTCTCTTTCTCTCTCTCTTTCTATGATTATGGCCCACCTAATGTTTGTATATCATCCATTCCATCTACTGGTGGACCGCATCCATGTGGGACGCACCATGATGTTTATATGTCATCCCAACCGTCCATAGGGATTCCCACCTTATTGTGGCTAATAGTGGGGGTAGCTGCCAGTGAAGTGTGATCTGACGTGGGCCCACCTAGCTCCATAGCTCAGGTGGAAGACCGAGTGAAAGATGCCTCATTTCAACACTCGAGGTCTTGGTATCCATCCCTATGGAGGTGGCTAACGTGGAGTGTGTACTGACTTGGGTATGGACTGATAGTGGGGTCCATGGGACTCACCCATGTTGCCCATCCATTTCAGTGGGCCACACCAATGTATAGATTTTATCCAAACCATCCATCATCTCTGGATGGTGCAACCACGTCCGTGTGGGCCCCCTGTCCGTGTGAGGCCCTCCCTGACACGCCCAGGTCCATAGCTCAACTGGCGGACGGAGTGAAGGATACCTCATTCAACGCTGAGGTCTTGGAACGATTCCCTAGTGCGGGTGACTAGCAGTGGTGTGAACGGATGGTGGGGTCTGTGGGACCCACCCACACCATCCATCCCCTCAGTTAGGCCACACCATGTTGCATGTGCTGTATCTTAGCCATCCACTATCTTTGGATGGTGGGGCCCACCCCCACGTGTGGGCCAGCTCCGTGATGTATGTACTGTCCAAGCCTTAGACGGCCTGGGTGTTTGATATATAATATATAGTATATTATATTATATTATATATATGATATATGATATTATAATATATATATATATTATATACTGTATATGATATTGTGGTGGGCCCTACGTGGGACCCACCTCTGTTTTGTTTCAGGAAAGAAAAAAAAAAGAAAGAAAAAGAAAAAGATAAAAAGGTAGCTATGCTGCTCATTAAAGCAGCCACGTGCTACTCTCTCTCTCTCTCTCTTAAACATCCAGAGCCCTGTGGGTCCCACCATGATGCACGTGTGTTCTGACGGTGGGACCCACCCTAGATGTGTGTGTTTTATCCCTTTGGCATGGGTCTCAATGATGTATGTGCTTTATCAACACCATTCACTATTTGAACGGTGGGGCCCATCATGATCCATATGTTGTGTTAAACCATCTAACTATATTGAGATATCATTTTATGACGTGAGTAAAGGAGAGGGTCAGATCTAAAGTTCAAGTGGGCCCCCACCATTTAAATAGTGGAACATGACATCCACTGTTCAAACTCTTATGCACCACAGTAGTTTCCGATTAAGTTGATATTTATTTTCATTTCATCTATCTCTATGTTAACTTATGAATAGATTGGATCTCAAAATACATAAGGGTGGGCCCAACTGATATACATGAGGCCCATTTGATCGACCCATTCGATCAACCCATTTGATTCGGCCCATTCGATTCGGTCCATTCAATTCGGCCCATTTGAATTAGCCCATTTGATCGATCCATTCGATCGGCCCATTTGATTCGGCCCATTCGATTCGGTCCATTCGATTCGACCTATTTAAATCGGCCCATTTGATCGGCCCATTTGATTCGTCCCATTCGATCGGCCCGATGCGATGTATGTGAGGTCCATGAGCAAGGCCCAATGTAATGTATGTATGTGGTCATTACATTATTTATGAATTCCTTATGTGGGTCATTCCTTAGGAGCAATGTAGGTTTGACGTCTGCATTGATGGGCAATGATTGTTAGACATCCTCATTGTGGCCTTCCCTTATGCCTTGTTAGGCCCATTCTCTTCATGGGTTAACCCAAATAAGTGGGCCCCATTCGCTGTAGGTGAATGACTTCATAACCATGACCGACACCGATTATCGACCCTCATTATTGATGCTGATTATCGATGCTGATTATCGGTGCCGATTGTCGAGGTCGACACCAGTTATCGATACCGATTACGAGTATGTGACAACATAACATCATGATACATGCCCATACGTATCATCTGCATGCTTGTGATGAGATGAGTGATTAATCATAGTATAGGCCTTTGAGCAGATTATTATAGGACTCCCTAGTAAAGGGAGATGCCTGCATAAGTGCAAGGTACGCGCATGATTGTTGTATGACTGGATTGCGTGATTCATGCGTCTCGCATTATGTGACATGTATATTGTACGCCTTAGTGACATCAGGGCCATAACTGCCACAGGCATATTGTGGTTGGCAGGATTGGATACCGAAAATCTTGTTCTACATGGGATGTTATAGATATCCCTGGGTGAAAGTCCCTAAACCCTTATGGTACCAAGAGGTTACTCCAACGTCTAGACCGAGTGGGTGCATGAGTGCCGAGTGCCGATTATCAGGAGGCCGCACTTTTCATTGTGTCATGGTTGGTTGGAAGGGGGTGCGGCCTTACCCGCCTGAGAGGAGGGGGCAAAGCTAGGCTAAGTTTGACCAACTCAAGGAATGGGTCCACTATCGACGAGCCGAGCCTGATATTGGCAGGCGGGTAGTGAGGTCTCTTCCACTTACCTTATTGGCACGATGGGGGCGGCAATCTGGTTTAGAGTGTACTAGACCCTGGTGATATTCTAGAGTTGAGCTGTATTGATGTGGGGACTCATATGTGAATTTGTATGCTTGAGTTACATCTCGCATCGCATGGCCTTGGTTTGGCCGACACCATTCATGCCTTGCATTGCATAGCCTTGGTATGGCTAGTGGTATTCATAGATTCATCAGCATGTTCCACATTACTTTGATACTGCATAATTGCATTACTACCTTGCGCACACACTTTCACCACCCTCTAAGCTTTCTATAAGCTTATGCATGACCATTGTGTGCAGGTGACGTCGAACCATAGCAGCGCTGAGGCGAGAGTGCATAGCAGATCATTTTGGAGCTTTTTGTCTATTATCATTGTATTTCCCTTTATACTCATTGTACTTATAAAGTTTTTTTTTATCATAGTGGAAATGTGATGGAGTTTTTGGTTGTTGTTTGTGGATTATGCCTTTGGTTATGCTTATTACAAGTCAAACTATTGTTGAAAATCCTCCTCGTAGCATCCCAGGATTAGAACTTGGCGAATGGGCGCTGGGATCCGAGAATGGGGTACTACGGAGGCTGTCAGCACCAGATTCGGTGATCGGAAATTTTGTGAGCTCAGTTTCTGAGTTTGGGGTGTGACACCTACCTGAACGATTTAATCCTAAAGTAACAATAATTGAAGAGTGTAGGAACATAGATGAAATGAAAGTAGAAGAACTGGTAGGTTCCCTACAAACTTTTGAACTACACTTCAAACAAACCCAAAAATCTAAAATAACTATCCTAAAATCTTCAAAGAAAATAATACATGAGGACAGTGAGAGTGAAAAGGAAGATGAAGATGAGGAAGTGGCTTTACTGGCACAACGATTCAAGAAATTCTTTCAGAAGAATCGTGGCCGGCCTTCCAGAGGAAGAAAGGTGAACAACAAACCTTCTACAGACAAATTTGGTAAAAGGACAAAAGAACAACAATGTTATGCCTGTCAGGAGTATGGACACCTGTCAACCGAATGCCCAAAAAGAAAAACTAAGGGCAAGGCAATGGCCGTCACGTGGGATGATATAGAAGAGTCAAATTCAGAAACTAGTGACTCAGAAAGCGATGGAGATCAGAAATCATTGAAAATTCTCATGGTCTCCACTGCTTAAATCATTCCCACGGAATCTGAAAACAAGGAAGAACAGTAAGCCACTGAATCATTTCTGTCTGATAATGAGGAAACTGGAGAAGAAGAAGAAGAAGAAAAGGATAAACTACAAGATTCATAACATAAATATCCTTAAAAGACTCGAAATAGCGGAAAATAAAAGTAAGTTGTTGCAAAAAGATTTAGATAAAACATTGAAAATCAACACACAATTAATAAATGATCTGTAGCAATATCATATGGATAATGATAGACTTAAACAAATCAATAGTTTTCTTGAAAACGAATCTGATAAATTGAACAAACAGGTCGAGATCTTAAAAGACAAAATGGTGGTCCTTCAAAATGAAAATCATACAATTCTTTTATCTCGAAAGATCGCCAAGATAAATTACAGGTTTTCCCAGAGTGGTGAAAAATTAGAAAAACTCTTAGGGATGGGAAGACCTGAAAAGGACAAGAGCGGTCTAGGATATGAAAATCAAAATCAAAATCTCAAAATGCAGCACCAATAACTGAAAGATTTGCTGCTTCAAGAAGTATCAAAAGAACTTCTCCAGTCTGTCATTTGTGTGGTGATTTTGGTCATTATAAGTTCGAATGCATGACGCCTAAGAGGACTCAACATAACTCTGGTCAGAAATTCAAACCAACTAGAGAAATGCGGAATTTCAAGAGTCCACTTAGAATATGGATAGAAGAAATACACATCCATCACCACCTAAAATGAAAGACAGGATAAGGGAATCATTAGATCAAGAGGGTAAGATAGACATGGATACTAAATCTACCACAGTAAAGAAATCTGTCTCTACATGGGTAGTGAAAGAAAAACTAAATTGTCAAATGATAATTTACATATACCCTGAAATATCAAGCATAAAAGGACAAGTCCAGGTCATGCATCTAGATCTGGATATTTGCTGAAATGGTGCCAATTTTTGCTGAGCTTCAAATGATATATCTAAGGTTCCTTATCTCAATCTTTTGTATATAAACATTCAAATGTTTATAATTTTGTTATGTACAGTGATTTTACATAATTTTGCTAGTATACTATTGGTTCATAGAAATTCTAAAAGTATACTTGAAGGGTCGCTTGAATACTGAAAATGTAAAATCATTCACCTTCGATTCGACTACCAATATGACACTCTCGATTAATCGATCAAGGGACAATATAATCGACAACTCTTTAGAATATGAATAGCCGTATGATTAAGAATGGTATCGGGGACAGGCTCGATAAAATTGATCAAGAGTTACTCGATATCATCGAAATAAGGATCATTAGTATCGACAAATGTCACCCAATATAAGTCGGTGGAGCGTGAAAAAGGGATTTTTGTTTCAGAGTTTCTGTTTCTCTTCTCTGCTTACTTCTTTCAATCGGACGGCTCAAAATATTGTCAGACAGTCCCAAAAGTTCGAAAGTACGGTAATACCCTTCTAATCATCAAAATTTTTTTGGGGGTATGTGCTCGATATCAGGCAGATCCTAAGGAATCTCACCTAACGACCGTTAAGAGGATCATTAAATACATAGCAGGAACTACCTCCTTCGGACTATGGTATACATTTGAAACATCCACCATCATCGTTGGATACTCTGATGCCGACTGGGTAGAAAATTTGGATGATTGAAAATCAACAAGCGGAGAATGTTTCTATGTTGGAAACTGTTTAGTCTCCTGGCAGAGCAAGAAGTAAAATTCGATATCATTATCTACTGCCGAGGCTGAATACATTGTGTAAGTGTTATAGTTGATAGCTTCACTATATTGTCAAATTTGTGGTGCCAAAGACATTGTATGTATCTTGTTATGAAGCTTGCATATGTGAAGAACAAAGCTCTATACATGATATGTCAAGTCAAGACAAAAGTCTCATAAGATCAGCTTCGATAGTCAAGCAAAGTTCATAAGTCAAGACTCGAGGATGTGAGAATGTTTGACTTAGTTCATGACAAGTATAATTCAAGATCTCAAGAAGCTTTCAAGTTCAAGCTATACAAAGATCTCAAGCTTCATTATACTCAAGGTCATTCAGCTAAATTTCAATGTCCTTACTTCACTATTAAGGTATGTTTGACCTTAGGTTGACCTTTAGAGTAGGTCATTTCGGATACATAATCCATATGTTTTATAGAAGTGAGTTTGGTTTGTTCTAAGACTAGTCTTGGACTTTGTTTGATTAGTCCTAGCACTGCTTCGACCTGTCCTAGAATTTCCTGGACCAGTCATAAGTTTGTTGCAAAAATTTGAAATTTTTTGTTAAGCTTCGACCAGTCCTGGGGTCTGTTCAACTAGTCGTATGAACAGTGTCGACTGCTTCTTTGACCTGTCGTAGACCTATAACTCAAACTACAATGTTGAAATTTGACTAGCTTCAACTAGTCCTGAATAACCTTCGACCAGTCGAAGGTATCCTTCGACCAGTCGTAGACTACCTACGACTAGTCGTGAAACTGCCTTATCTTATCACGCTCGAATTTTCAAATTTCCGTTGGTCCTACGACCAATCGTAGTGACTTCTAGACCAGTCGAAGACGTGATTTGCTCACCTATAAATAGAGCACGAATCTCAGAAAATTATATACTAATCAAGCAATTTTAATCTGGCCTTCTGAGAGATTAATCTGTGCTCCATTTAAGCTAAGTGTGCATATTTAATATTTTCTTTCTTTAGCTTTTTAAATTGATTTTGTTTCTTGTATTTCAATCTAATCTGAAAAGAGGAAGTGTTGTTTTCCTTTTTCTGAAATCAAAATCAATTAAAGCTAGCCCATTTGTTTTAATTTAAAATCTATTAGAACTTAGAACCATTATATAGTGAGTATTGGACATTGAACTTTGACATTCAAATCTCTACTCTGACTTGGTTCTTCCGGGCTGCTACAATAAAGAAGAAAAATAAGTATTTTACATTTTGTGTAATTTACTTTATTTGGTTTTATTTGAAGTTAAGCAAGAAAAATCTCAAAGTTATTGGTTATCTGAGGAGAGCCAGAAAACTCAGAAGTAAGGATTTTTGAATTGTGTAAGCCCTTTGAAAAGACACAATTGTGAAGGTTTTGGGTGAACCTGTGAAACCTATTTTGATAGTGAACACTGATATCTCCTCTGTGAGGATATTAGGAGTGGAGTAGCAAGTTGTGTGGTTGTTGTTTAACAGTTGGTGAACACACAGGCGAACCACTATATATCAATGTGTTTTGTGATTTAAATGTTCTTTTAATTTCTATATCTTGAATCATTCAGATTTGTGGAATGTATATGTGGATGTGAATGTTATAATATTTACATTTCAAGCAAAGTGGGGAATGTTGTAATAGTTTAGAATTTATTTCTTGCTATTTCTTTTATTTCCTTTTTGTTTGAGTTTTGATATTCAATTTGTTCTAGTAAGGTTGTCCTGCCATAAACCCTTGGTTTTTATGGTGCAAAGGTTGTCCTTAGAACAACATTAGTATCAAGCTCTTTATTTTGAGGTTGCTTTACATTTCTGTATTGTGGTTTGTTTTATTTTGTTGGTTATCCTATTTCTTATTTTCCATTGTTATATTTAATTTGGCACAGTCTTATTTACTCCCCCTCTAGGACATATAGCTTGGCCTTTTCAAGTGGTATCAAAGCCTAATAGCTTGTTTTAATTGCTTTATTTTTTTGGATTCATTTCCTAAGCTAATGATCTAAGCTATATAAATAAGATGTCAAATTTTGATAGCCTTTTAGTCACTACGCCTCCACCTTTTGATGGCACCAACTATGCATATTGGAAAGCCAAGATGAGGATCTTCCTCAAATATATGGATGAAAATGTGTCGCTTACCACAGTGAATGAATGGACCCCTCCTACCACTGAAGTAACTGGACTCGATGGTTCAAAATCAATGAGAGTAACTCCTTATTTCTCATGGACCACACTTCAGAAAAGTGAGAGTAGTGCAAATGCTAAAGCACTAAATGCAATCACTTACGCATTATCACCGGATGAATTCGAAATAATTATATCCCGTGATTCTGCAAAACAAGCTTAGGATGTATTAGAAATGACACACAAGGGTACTTCAATTGTAAAAAAATCTAAAGTCCAACTCCTCACAACCAAATTTGAAGAAATTCATATGGAGGAAAATGAAATGTTTATGAACTTCTACACTATATTAAATGACATTGTAAACTTTACGTGGGGTCTAGGCGATAAAATCCCAGGAAGTAAAGTGTGTGCAAAGATACTGCGCTCACTGCCTGAACGGTTCAACTCTAAAGTAACCGCAATCCAAGAACTTCGTGATACGGACAATATGAGGGTAGAAGAGTTGATTGGGCCTTTACAAACCTACGAGTTAACTTTTAAAGCTCCTAAAGGTAAATCAATAGCCCTTAAGTCTTCCAAATGTATTTCTCAAGAAAATTATACTACTCAAGTAACTCCTCTTCCTCGCCTATGCTCACCTCGCTTAGCTCATCAAGCTCTGCATCACCTGCATCTAATGAAGCGTCTATTTGGTGTTTTAAAACACCGTCCCAGAGTGGGAGTGAGTGATCAACTCAGTGGGTGCCATTATCTATAAGTTACATCAAATATCAATTCTATGATAAATTTAATGAAAAACATACATTCACACATCTCTAAATAATCTTGTCAATGCATATGCATGAATTATGGTATGATGCATGACCTCACAACAACACTCCCTCAAGCGACTTCGTCTAACGTTCGCGCATGACCAACACTCTCTCATTACGACTTCAATTATTGAGTTGCCAACCTAACTAATTTGAAGCGATCATGAATGTGTTAGCCGAGTTTTTAATTAATTTCGTTCATCCGGTTAATTGAGAAAACTGGTACACCCTGACAATATCAATGCCCTTATCATTTTTACGAGGCCATGACCCCTTAATGTGCGAGGCTAGGGCCTCGCGATCCTTGACCCCATTTGGTTCCTCACCCCTGATTGCAAGCACGTGAGGAGTGCTAGAAAGAGAGATCGCTCGCGATCACTACGGGGATGCTCATCACCCTAGTGTAGGTCGACAGCTCAGACATAATGTCCCATTCCACCATGCCCAGCTCACGAGACTATGAATTAATTTCTAGCTGTTATCAGTGGGCGTCAATGGGAGAGAGGTGTTCTAGGTTCCAAACAGGTGTGATTAAACATGGTTAACAAGCATGGTTGGTCAGTCGGTGGACTAGACCTGCCCAAATTCAAGTGAGCATGTAATGCACGACATCGGGTGCAAGCAACCCACGTAGTCCCACTACTATCAATCATTCGTGTCCGCCCAAATCAGTCAGTCGAGTCACAGGACATCCCAACCAACGAGACCTCCCTCACTAATCTCAAATTCCTAACCAACTCAGAGAATTGACTATATTTAATAACACATCTAAGCAACTAGGAGTTCATCTTCAAGTACAGATGAGATAAAGCATACAACGCATTAAGCGTAAAATTTCAAGATATAGAAATGAATGCAACTACTCTAAACAGCATATGACGTGTGTGCATGTGGTGCCGGATTACCTAAGAAATAAAGGATAGCACATCATCCATAATGCAGCAAAATACAACAGGAAAAATACAATTATGCATACTACAAGGAAGAACATACAAAAATCAGATGCAAGAATGAACATGCAACACCAATTTCATGCCCAAATAAATTGAAGACCAATTAAACAACAATTTATCATCGCATGCATGTTGGGTAGACTTATCATGTAGGTTCCTAGCTAGATTTTCTCTAAGTTACTCATGCACATCATTCTAATATCCATAATCATTAAATTTATCCTAAAATTGGTACTTGGCCACCCAAGGTGTAACATCCCGGATTTTTTGCCAACCTGGAGATAGACGTCCTTAGGCAATGGGTCGATCCGAACACCTTATTAACTTATCAGAACTCAATCCCAAAGTCTAAAATCGTTTTTTAACCCTTTTCCTTCACAAATCTCACCTTGTACAACCTTGTTCTTTAAATCTTTCTAAGTACTTTAACATTAGACACAAATCTTAAAGTTTAGGTGATGAAGAACAGTACTTAAACTAAAAGGTTCTGTAAATAGTATATACATAAATAAGATGGGCTTTTAACCATTAACCTTATGGAATCATCGACGAATAGGTTATTTAGAAACATCAGCCTCTCCTGCCCTAGGACCTTATTCTGCCATGATTAGGGCGTAATTTAATTAAGTGTTAATAGCTTGAACCACCTTCTATACAAACTACCAAAGGCCCGAGTATCACCTCAGACAGAAATCTTACAGGACTAAATCCTTTAGAAAATAGGTGAGAATTAGCTAGTGTTAAACTAGAGTACCTGCAAAATTAGCACCAATCACTTTAAATACGATCTGCAAGACCCAAAACTTGTAGGATCATCGACGCTACATTACCTTAAAATCTCGGATCAATCTCATTACCCGGCTGCTCTCGGGAGCATCACGTAACCCCATATCAGTCTGGACCGCACATCGAAAGTCCAAATAATACGAAGTTATAGAATTAAGACTGCCTTGCTGGGCTTGATAACCATCTTGGAAACCAAATCCAGATAGTGTCCCGGGGCTATTCGCTTGAGCCCGGAGTGAAGAGTGTGAAAAAATATAGATTTCTTTGGAAATCAAATCTCATTTAAGTAATCTGAGACTTGTCGCTTGTGGGCTTGATATAAGCAATCAGACCGTCAGAATCTGACACAAATACACCCTCAGATCAGGAAAAATTTCATACACAGGTCAGTGTACTTGTGGCCCTGATCGAGTTCCGGTGACCGTTGAACTGAAACTAGTCTACCACGTGTGATCTGGGAACCCGATTGGAACGAAAATGTAACTTGACCTAGATCCATAGTCAGTGAGCTTAAGTCTGACCTTTGGCTCAAGGGGGGCCTCCAGAAGTGCTCCATTGAGATGGAACAAACCCACTTTGGACATAACCTAAGTATACCTTGACCCTGGGTCTAATTTGGTGTGTTTTGGGCCTATATAAGGAACTTAAACCCTCATTCTCTCATCCCATACGAATTTAAGAAAAACCTAGGAGAGAGAAGAGAGAAAAGAGAGAGAAAGTGTGAGAGAAGTGGGAGCATCTTCCTGATACTCTATCCCCCTGCTATAAGTGTTTAACCATCGCTATCTAATCACTTTTCCGGCGATTCGGACTTCGTTCGTAGGTAAGAAAACCTAACCCTAAGCTGTTTTAGAGTTTTCAAGAGTGTAGGTGATGAAATAGCTGACCTGTTTCATGATTCAAGTTGTCGTTGTGTCGTAGACAAAGGCGTTGGGTTCAAATTGGTTTCGGTTCAAGTTTATCGATAAAAGGTGCACACTTTAGACGTATAGGTTATAGTTTTCAAGGATTTCAATGTTGGTTAATGATTTATTCTCGACATGGATGTTATTTCATATGTAGAACATGCTGTCTATTTTCCGTTTCGGTTAAATACGAAGAATATGAAATTTTGTGTATTCTAGGTATTTGTAGAAAATACTGTATCTGTATAAATTTTGCTGACATGATGGCCATGAGTATTTGCCATGTATATATGCTAGTTATGGATGTATGACCTGTTTGGCGAAAGGATTCGCCCTAATACACATTTTGGCCAACATAGCTTATGTAGGCTAATGTGTGTAGTCTAAGTGTTTGTTGAAATGACTAAATAAATATGGATTTATGATTTATGCCTGCCATATGTATTAGATGTAAGAACATGATTGTTGTGTATGAGACAACTCCTTGATATAAGGATTTTCCATATTCTATGTTGAAATCAACATACGTCATGTATGTTGGAGTGGTGTAGTTTAAGTGTTTGACAAAATGCTTGTATGAGAAATTGTATGACGAACTAAATTTAATAGTGGTGTTGAGATAGGCTTCTCAACAACCTGAATGATGTTTCTGATTTCCTCTATGAATGTTGACAATATGATATCTGTTTTATTTATGAAATGCATATGTGTGGATTTCTGTTTAGGTTGTATGATTCCGTGAAGGGTGATGGGGGAGTGGTGTAACGATTCCGTGCAACAGCCCTGGTAGCCCTAAAGTGGATTTTAATGGACCTTTGATTGTATGATTTACAATATGATCTATTACTGCTTTGAGACTTCTTAGGATAATATATTGTAATTGAATGTGGTTGGGGCTATTGTATAGTCTAGGCGATCGGTAACAACTCCTGTCTGACTGGGCGAATTCGTCTCGTCACAATTAATGTGTTCGGTGAATTCGAGTTGTACGATGGTTGTCGACAGTGGTACCTTGTCGGCTACTTCAGCGTACACTTGTACTAGTCGAACTCGTCAAGTAACCCGATCTGCCTTGTGTATGCTCAACATGTTTGGACGCCATTGCTTGAACCTAAGGTACTAAACTTACCAATGCAACCCTATTAACCTTGGTACCTCGATCCGCTAAGACTCATGAGCCGGGCATGATGGTATGGGACACCGTGGTCGAGCTGTCGGCCTACGCTGGGGCCATGAGCCTCCCCATAGTGACCAGTGAGCAACCAGACTCGTGAGCCGAATATGGTGGTATGAGACACTGTATTCGAGCTGTCGGCCTCCACTGATTTGATGGGTGATGGGGGAGTGGTGTAATGATTCCGTGTAACAACCCTAGCAGTCTTGATCGTACCCGGTGTAGTGACCTCGAGCATACTCTGAATCTACAGTGAGGCAACGAGCTTTCCTGTAGTAAATAGAGTATAAACTAGGCCTGTATTAATAAGGTGATGGGGGAGTGGTGCAACGAGTGCATGTAATAGCCCAGCAGCCCTTTACAGTGACCTAGAACCACATCATCGTATAAGAGTATCTAGGACTGACAACCCTAGAATGGATCATTTTCCAATCCGACTGTTTAAAATGAACTAATAACAACTCGGTAATCATGCTCATCATTACATTGCATGTACCTAGAAGATGTGGAGCACTGAGGGATGAACGCATGCTGCAGACATAAGATGGTGTCGCATGAGGGAGTATGTAGGTGAGGGCATGCATTATGACTGCATTTCATACTTACATTAACAAGAGTAGTTAGGAGTGTTTGATTGTACTGCTTTATCATTACTGCTTGACTGAATTGATAACATATTACCCTATACTTTATTGTTCCACTGAATTGATCACTCACTCCCATGTTACGGGACGATGTTGTACACACCAACCAAACTCTATCTTAGCTGCAGGTGATAGCGATGCTTGTGAGGCAGAGCCAGACTTTGGCGACGACAAGGATGCTTTCTTGTATATGCTGTATTCTGGCGGCTTCATGTGAGCCGTGTCTTGATCAACAAGATTATAGGGATGTGGACTAGATGACCTTAGACCTTTTGTATATTTTGAAATTATACTTGTAATTAATTAACTTGGTAACATTATCATACTCTGGAGACTTCCCACAGTTTACATATTTTATATATAGCTATCACAGTCTTTCGCTTGCAATTTAACTGTCTCTGGAGTATGATATGCTGTTTTGGTATAATCACATTCATGTTTCAATACTCTCATCATAATCATCATTATCTATGTTACATAAGTGATGCGTTGGAACTTGGGAGTTGAGTTTTGCTCAACCTCGATTTTTAGGGCATTACAAGATGGTATCAAAGCATGATTTGGATTAAACCGGACCTGGGTTATGGTCTCACGACGTACGCTGACGCTTTTCGACTTAGGTGGGTGTGAGAAAAATGTAGAGACAGTCATAGGTAGCCCGATTTCGCCGATCGGCGAAGTTCACTGAGATCGGTCATTTTGTTTGAGTCTGTACTCAACCACGATCGCACTAGTCGACCCCAAAACACTTCTAGACCATCGAACGACGGGTTTAGATCACAATTTGCCCCATCCCAGCCGTTAGAAATTGGTACATACAGGTATGTATCAGAAACATCCCAAAACTACCCGAAACGACTCAAAATGGGGTCGGGGGCCTACCCACGCAAATCCAGAGGGACCCAGGGTGAGACTCATACCTTTTTAGGGCCTAGGGGTCACAAGGACCTCGCCCAAATAGCGAGGCATCACCGGTTAGTCCAGAGGGTGGCGAGGCTCAGCGGGCTTAACCGGGTGGGCCGGTCGAGCCGACGACCTTTGGGGGCTAGGGTGACCCCCTGGTACATGGGTCGTGGCTTAAAGCCTCCCCAAAGGCATACCTCCTTCATAAAACCCCCTCTAAGCTCTCCCTTTCCTTCAAAATTTTAGTTTTCTCTCTCAAACCTCCCCTCCAATTGCCCATTCTGCCATTTCCTGTTAAAACCCACACCCCTCCATCGTTTAGAGCAAGTCCTACTCCCCTACCCTCTCCATTCTCGGTCATTTGAGCTCCTACACCCCTCATTTGAAGCTCAAAATTGTGTAAGCTCTCAACCCATCCCATCTCTTCATTTTCTTTCTTCACTCCCTGCCTTTTAGGCCTTTACAATCCCTGTTGAGGCTCAAATTCATGGAGAACAGAAATTCCAGTCCTTTCCTCCCTTTTCTTCACTTTTTCATGGCTCTATTCGAGCTTATTACGACCATTTTTCTATATTTCCGCCTAGTTATCCATGTTGTTGTCTCGTGGTTTGTTTGTTGCTGCGTTAGGATCTTTGTGTTTTCATATTGATAGGCCTAGTGGTGTAGTCATTGGTAATATGTTCTAGTGTTTGACGCCTTAATTGTATTAGCTCACATACATCTTCTGTCATGGTCCACGTAAGGCTACATCATATGTAGGCTCAAGATTTCAAAACCCAACAAATCCCTCTTCTATCTTCTTCAATTCCTTTCCTTTGAGCACAAGACCCGTAATTTTTATTTGGAACATTTAGGCCCCGTTCGGCCAACTACATTAGGTGAGTAAGGTGGATAGAATTGTAAACATAACAATAAATGCATGTGTAGGGTATGGTCCTTAGATTGGGTGTATCCCACAGTTTCCAATACCATGTTTGGAGTGTATGCAATTAAAGGTAAATCCCGGAATTTCCTTTTCAAGTACACTTAGAGATTCATTATCATGGGATTTGAAAATCCCATCTCACACTTTCCAACACAAGGCTCATTTTCCAAAGCCTATAAAATTAATTTTAATCCCAACCCACCCTCCTACCAAACAAACCACTCCCAATCCCGAGGTGGGATTAGCAAAGCAGTCCCATTTAATACAACTTAAGACCACTGGCCAAATTGACCCTTGGAATTTTGGACCTAGAATGGTGTTCCTAGATACGAACGACCTAACAGTAGGGGAAATCTAATAAATTGATAACGTGAACCCTAGGACCTCTTAGTTGGTATGAGTATATGTAAACTGCTCAAGCATAGTCAAATTCAAGTTTGGGCAACTCAATTCCAATTAGACAACGTTTGACCCTAAGCGATAAACAATTTCGTGTATTAGAAAGGGTATAAAATCATTTAGCGTATGAGTGTATGAAATCATCTAGCCCATAAGCTATTGGATTGCCGCTACTCCTAAAATTAAGACTAGGCTACTGGTTACACTAAGGAATGTAAGAGACCGATTACGCTAAGATAATTGAGTGATAGATTTAGTTAGTTGACTCGATTAGGTTAGAGCGAGACCCCATTCCTTCGTTAAATTCCCTTGGTACTCACAGGCTTCTTTAATAACTCTTAGGAAGGTTGTTAGGCATAGAAACTATTCATGTTCAAAGAAAACTTATATATCCCTAGATTTAATGTTAGGTCAAATCAATACATCCCTTAGAATTGCCTTCCTGAAGACTTATTACAAACGGGAACACGGAGTAAGAACTATATATAAGTGAGGTATTCGCTGTTTGAATTGAATTCTCAATCCTGGTAGTTACCAATGAACTCTATGCTCTGATCAAGCAGAAGGTCAGGATCAATTAGGATTAAGAACTTATATAACAAATTTTCTGTCCTCGCGAGGCAGAAGATCTATGTATCCGATTCAGACCCACTATACAACTTCCCTTCCGTGTTGGCCCGACCACTTACAACCACAAGTTTATTACTTCGTCTTTGGGAAGTATTAAGAACATATAGCCAATAGAGATTTTCTCTTTAGGCCCAAGGAATTTACCAAATGGGCAACTGACAGTTAGGAATTAGGTCCCAAATCGCCTGCCATGTTAAGCTAGACATGAGTAAATAGGGTAAGTCTAGACCGTGACAAAACTCCTTGGTAGAATTAGACGTCGTGCCCCAAACTCACACTTATCCCTGAATCAACCACAATACTTATCATCTTTAGCTCCTTTCTATGATCATAGGTATCAATGCCATAGTACACATCGTTGATGAAAGGCAGACCAATGTATTTCCCATTTCATGTTAAGGATACGTCTCAAATTTCAACTCGTTCTGACATACAGATCGATGTACAAATTCTTGAACCCTAAGAGTAGAAACAATTTTAAGGGGGGTAGGAAGGTTATGAATTCGGTCGAGTTAGGTAGGTATACTTGTCTACCCAGTCATAGGCGTAGCGGAAGCATAGTTGGCCCCTACCCCACTGGCCCAGGATTGAATAGAATTAATCCAAACTATACGTAAGGATAGGTCACTAAATAGGATCTGAATCTCCCTGAGAATGTCAGTAATGAAGTTATCGAAGGAAATCAATTAGGGTGCAAGTATTAAACCAATTCGTATTAAAGAAAGTGCCTAATAATGAGTACGAGTTTAACTACTACCTTAAACATGAATTAAGACGAGGACTCTCTTAGACCAAAACCTAAAAGGTAACCTTAGAAATAGGACATTTGAGCCGTTCAATAATGGTCATTCCCTAAGCATGGGCAAGGCCTGATGTGATGTATATGTGGCCCATTATGATATATTTGAGGCTCATGTTTATGGTCCATGTGCCAAGGCCCATATGATGTATTTGCGACGCATCTGATGAGGCCCGATGTGATGATTATGTGGCCCATTGTGATGTATTCGAGGCCCATGGGACGTGACCCATTGTGATATATTTCTGGCCCATTTGGTAAGGCCCAATGATATGTTATTCCGGTACATATATTGTGCCCCATTTGAGGTATTTGGGGCCCTGGAGTTAGGCCCATGGTGATGTATATAGGCCCTTATGTGAGGCCGTGAGCCCATTATATGTTTGGCTCTATGTGGGCCATTACTTGGGAGCAATGTTGGTTAAATGGCCACATTGATAGACAATGATGGTTTATTGTCCACATTGTGACCTTCCCTTAGGCCAATTGATTATCAAGGCCAATTTCGATTGTCGATTCCGATTTCGATTGTCGAGGTCGAGTATTGAGGCTAATTCCGATTAACGAGGACGATTATCGAGGTCGATTCCGATTGTCGAGGCCGATTGTTGAGGCCGATTCCAATTCAAATTGTATAGGCCGATTCTAATTATCGATACCTATTTCGATTTCGATTTCGACTCCGATTATCGAGGCCGATAGTTGAGGCAGATTCCGATTATCGAGGCCGATTATCGAGGTCGATTCCGATTGTCGAGGCCGATTGTTGAGGCCGATTCCAATTCCAATTGTATAGGCCGATTCCGATTATCGATACCTATTCCGATTTCGATTTCGACTCCGATTGTCGAGGCCGATAGTTGAGGCAGATTCCGATTTCAATTGTCGAGGCTGGTTGTATAGGCCGATTCCTATTGTCGAGGCCAATTGTCTAAGCTGATTTCGATTGTTGAGGCCGAGTATTGAGGCCGATTCTAATTGTCAAGGCCGATTGTATAGACTGATTCCGATTGTCGAGGCCGATTGTATAGGCCGATTCTGATTATCGAGGTTGAGTATTGAGGCCGATTCTGATTGTCGAGGCCGATTGTATAGGCTGATTGTTGAGGCCGAGTCTAAGTATCGAGGGCGATTCCGATTACCGAGGCCGATTCCAATTGTCGAGGCAAAGTATCGAGGCCGATTCCGAGTGTTAATTCTGATTGTTGAGGAAGATTTTAATTGTCGAGGCCGATTTCGATTGCCGAAGCCGATTGTCGAGACTTATGTGATGTATATGCGACCCGTAGTTGAGGCCCATTGTGATGTGTATTCGGCCTGTGTGATATATATGCGGCCCGTATTTGAGGCCCATTGTGATGTATGTTAGGCCCATGAGAAAGGCCCCATCGTGATGTGTATTATGCTCTTGAGTGAGGCCCATGGTGTTTATATCAGGCCCTTTGTGAGGCCATGGGTCCACTATATGTTAGGCTCTATGTGGGCCACCCCTGGGGGCAATGTTAGTTAAGTGTCCACATTGTCGAGGCTAATTGTCGATGTAGATTATTAAGGCCGGTTATTAATACCGATTATGAGTATGTGACAGCATAACATTATAATACATGCCCATACGCATCATTTGTATGTTTGTCATGAGATGTGATTGACCATTGCATATGCCATAGGGCAGGTTATTCATGGGGCTTCCTAATAGGCGGAGTTGCCCCACATGAGCACACGGTATACACAGGATTGATGCATGATTAGACTGTGTGACTCATACATCTCACATTTGTGTGACATGACCACCGTCCGCCCTAGTGACATCAGGGCCATAGGCTCCACAAGTATTTCGTGGATGGCTAGATGGGAGACCAAAAATCTGTTCTACATGGGGTGCTATAGATATCCCTGGGTGAAAGTCCCTAAACCCTCTTAGTTCTAGAGGTTGATCCAACGTCTAGACCGAATAGATGCATGAGCGCATGAGGGCCGTATACCATTAGGCCACATCTCCCACTATATCGTGGTCGGTTGAAAGGGGGTACGGCCTTACCTGCCCGAGAGAAGGGGGTAATGCTAGGCTGAGTTTGACCAGCTCGAGGAATGGGTCTGTTATCGACGAGTCGAGCCCGATATTGGCAGATGGATAGTGAGGTCTCTTCCACTCACCTTGTTACGCGCGATGGGGCGACAATCTGGTTTGGAGTGTAATAGACCCCGGTGATTTTTCAGAGAAGAATCGTACTGATATGTGGATTTATTGAGTAGGAGTTGCATACTCATGCATTTATTTCATTCACTATCCACTCAGGCTGATGGTGCACAATTAATTGTTGTGTACCTTCGCAAGGCCAGGATTCCGGTTGGTGCGTGACTAACCTAAGATCAGGAGTTTACCACATTGAGTCTGACCATCCAAATTTAGGTATGAGACTGGTTTGGATAGAAGTCCCTTGTGGTGGACCACGTAGCCTGTGATACTACATACTATCATCCCGACTTCACACTCCAGCTTGGTCATTTCATTCGCATCGCATATTGCATTGCATCATTAGCACATAGTATTTGGCTTACTATCTCCGCATTGCATAGCTGATCTACATTTCTTCCTCAGTATATGATATTGGTTTATTATATTTTTGCATCGCATAGCCTAGATAAGGATGATGGTATTTATGGGCCTATCAGCATGTTTTCGTATTATTATGATATTTTATGATTTATGGGCTTATTAGTATTTCCACTTACTCTGATTGCTCTGATATTACTTACTTAGCACTTACCTTATGCACACACTTTCACCACCCACTAAGCTTTCTATAAGCTTATGCATGATAGATGCGTGTAGGTGGCGTTAGGTTGCAGCAGTGCTGAGTTGGAGCATGCATCAGACCTCTGGAGCTTTGATTTTTGATATACATATTTCTCTTTCAGCATTGTATTCAAATGATTATATTAGTGGATATGTGATGATGATGTTGCCTTTGTGATTTGGGTAAACTTGTGGTTATGCTTCTTACGAGATAAATGTACATTGAAAAATCTTCATTGTAGGATCCCAGGATCGAAATTTGGCGTATGGGCACTGGAAGCCGAGAATGGGGTACTGCGGAGGTTGTCGACACCAGATTCAGTAATCGGGATTCCTGTGAGTCCGATCTCTGGGTTTGGGGCGTGACATGATTACTATACACCCTAGCGACATCAGGGTCGTAGCCTCCACGGTATATCGTGGATGGCCAGATGGGACACCCAAAATCAGTTACTTGCATCGGGCTGCCATAGATGGCCCTATGTGAAAATCTCTAAACCCTCTTGGTACCGGAGGATGCACTAACGTCTAGACCGAGTGGATATATACGAGAGCATGAGGGCCGTATACCAATAGGTCGCGTCTCCCACTGTGCCATGGTCGTTTGGGATGGGGTGTGACCTTACCCGCTTGAGTGAGGGGGCATTATCTAGGTTGAGTTTGACCAGGTTGAGGAATGGGTTCGCTATCGATGAGCCGGGCCCAATATTGGCAGGTGGATAGTGAGGTCTCTTCCATTTACCCAGTTGTGCGCTCTGATAGAGGCGACAAGCCGGCGTAGAGTATAATAGACCCCTGTGATAATCTCAGAGATGTACAGTACTGATATGTGAACTTATTGAGCAGGAGTTCCATATTCATGCATTCATTCACTATCTACTCGAGCTAGTGGTGCGCAACTATTTGTTACGTGTACCTTCTCAATGGCCAGGATTTCGGTTGGGACGCCCGACTAACTTGAGATCAGGAGTTTACTACATTGAGTCTGACTATCCAAATTTAGGTATGGGACTAATTTAGATAGAAGTCCCTTATAATGGACCCCATAGCTTGCGATACTACATACTATCTGAAATAGCGGTGAAGACCGCTTTAATTGAAGTAAGAATATGCCAATATGTCCTAGAGGGGGGTGAATAGGACTTTTAAAGTTTTTTTTTAGTTTATTTAAAATCCTATTATACTAATCCTAATCAGCAAGCACATATTAGGATTACTCAAAAATAACTCTACTAGCTTCCAAGCCTGGTAGATGATCCAATCACAAACTATTTACAAAGTGAACAATATGCAAACTAGTTTATGGTGGATATAACTATGTATATGTGTGAGGTGTGATCTCAGATATTTAGATATGGAAGTATAAAAGTAAATCACACATTCAGGAAAATAACAATCTCAAACACAGTCATTTTTATAGTGGTTCGACGATCAGTCTACTTCACTCCCGGCAGACGCACTCAACCCTTAAGTGCGCCGGATTTCACTAAGGAGGTTTCACAGCGGTTCACCTCAAACCTAAGGTTTTAAATCAGGTTCACCTTTAACTTTACAACCTACACTGAGGCTGACTGTTTATGCTCTCATGAGCAAGGGTCAATACAACGCACCCACTTTTAGGCACACTGGCCAAGGATCTTCCATAAGACCCTACCGGAGGTTTTACGCGGTTTACCTCAAACCCGAGGTTTCACACGGTTCACCTCAAACCTAAGGCTTTGACTGGTTCACCTTCAACCAGATGTTTATGCTCTTCACAGAGCAAGGGTCCACACAACGCACCCGCCACGTACACTCCCGTCGGAGGCCTCCTGCGAGGGCTTGAAGGGGTGAGAAACACCTTAGACCCAAACCTAGAAAGGAATGATCACAAGTGTCCTCTGGACTCTAGATACTTACAAATAAGTGGATGAGTCTCATTAAGCATGTTGATGAAGATCTCCTCTTTTGTTGATGAAGAGTCTTCGATCTCCTTGATCCGCAACTCAAAAGATGTACCAATGCATGGCGAAGGGTTGGGTTAAGGTTATGATGAAATCCTACTCTCAAAAGATTTTCCTATAAGGAAGATAGAGCGATTTCAATCATCTATGCATTCAAGGCATCCTAACTTCATGATTTTCCATTAAGGTAGTAGCTGAAGGATCCTTGAATGCAGAAGTTCATTCCCCAATCCACTCTATTGAATATCAATGGTGAGGGTGGATTGGAGGATGAACTCCCTTGAGAGAAAGGGCTTTGGGTAGAAGAACTAAAGTTAAACACTCAAAAGCTCTATCTTCTTTCTCTCATAGCAACACTAGATAAGTCCTCTTTATATAGGCAAAAGGTTCCAACGGATATAAAACGGTCGCATTTATAACATAGTTCGATATCATCGAGCAGGTTCAAATCATCAAGCGTATATTGTTGATAGCATCGATGGTCCTCTCGATGACTCGAACTCAATGTCATACACTTTTGAAACCTTTTGCCAGCTGGTCGATGAATCGAAACATTGTCGATGTCATCGTATTTCGAACTTCGATTCCATCGATAAGAGGTTCGATTCATTGACACTTGAAAAATGAGAGAGACTTGACTTGAAATATTTCAGGTTTTCATGAGTGATCGAGGGACCTTCGAGATCATCGGAATTTGAATGTTGATGATATCGATAGCCGTGTCATGCATCGATAAATCAAAAGAATTTTTCATAAAGCTTGCTGGACAGTTTATGTCCATGTTCGATGTAATCGATACGGCATTGATATCATTAATATTTGAATATCGATTCTATCAAGTGACCCCCGATCATAAATAAATCACCCTGAAATATTTTGCTGGAGAACTTGGCGCCTAAGACCGATATCATCGAAGGCCTTCCGATATCATCGATGTTTGAATTTCGATGGTATCGAGGAGGCTTCGATATATCGATGCTTATATGATATTCTTAAGAAAAAAACAAGGGCGCTAGAAATCTGCCTATCGATATAATCAAGTCAACTTCGATAGACTCGAGATTTGAACATTGATGATATCGATAGGTGTATCGATACATCGATAATTCCGTCCAAATGTGTATAAGATTGCTGAACATATTTGGTCCTCTTTTCGATGGTATTGATGGAGCATCGAGGACTTGACAGCGCAGGTTGATCATATCGAGATGTGTATCGATAAAATCGACAAGGCAAGAAAACTAAAACTTTCCTATTTTGAAAACGTTTTCTTACCCTAAAAACCCTATGATATTCTAACATTTTTAAGGGTTTTAGTATACCTGGTGATTTGGGATAAGGGATGTCAGGCTTAGATTTACCTGTGGCGAGCTTGCACACATCCGGTTGAGGCAGACGCTTGAATTGATCTTCCTATCAGGCTTTGTAGTCTAACTGACTCAACACTCACGCTAATTGACAAACCAGGGCACTTTCAATCTCCCCCTTTGTCAGTTACGTGACAAAATCCCAAAACACCCTAAAGTACTGGACAAACACATCCTAAATTGTGTGTACATGCATTTTAGACAATTTTACAATTTCTATTGAACCCATGTACACAGCCCATGAGTATGTGCACATGATTTATGGATTGCCAGTACTTCCACTTACTCTGATATTTATATGCTTGGCACTTATCTTGTGCACACACTTACACCACCTTCTAAGCTTTCTATAAGCTTATGCATGATAGATGCGTGCAGGTGGCATTAGGTTGCAGTAGCGTTGAGCATGGAGCGTGCAGCCATCTTCTGGAGCTTTGATTTTAATATATGTATTTTTCTTTTAGTATTGTATTCAAATGTTTATATTAGTGGATATGTGATGATGATGTTGTCTTTATGATTTGGGTATACTTATGATTATGCTTCTTATAGGATAAATGTATAAAAAAATCCTCCTTGTAAGATCCCAGGATCGGAATCTGGCGTATAGGAGCTGGGAGCCAAGAATAGGGTATTACGGAGGCTGTCGGCACCGGATTCGGCGATCGAGAATTTTGTGAGCCCATTTTCCGAGTTTGGGGCGTGACAAGAGGTACACACAATCTTTAGCCCTAAACCATCAATACTTGACTAGACATGGATTCCTTTCCCAACTTAAGCATCAGAGGGTCCTTCACACTAACCAGGGTCTTCCTCGTCCGTTCCTTATGTAGGTACACGAAGGTCTTAAGGGGGCTAGCCAGATTTCTGCATCAACAGTTTGACACCGTCTGTGAGAACGACATCGAAAGTCATCTCATCTCATCATAGTTCAACAATGGTGAAAGGGAAGAAGAAAGCTCCAGCCTCCTCTGTTGCACCAGACCTTGCACTGCCGGAGTAGTCCACCAGCCACCGGGATTCCTCTTCCTTGCAGGTTGGCTCTGCGTCTGTAGGGCCGATGCAACGATCCTGCAATCAGGGAGGATGACTTGTCTCCCTTGAGCAGCAAGTTGAGATGTTAAATAACAACATGAACTCCATAAAGCAGATGTTGGAACAACTACAACCCCGCCCCACACAGGGGATGGGCCAGTAGTAGGACCAACTGTTCAAGGGCTCCTCGAGCCATCAGATGTGCCTGCTATCTCCCGCAAGAGCCGACAACTTGGAACATCAATGCTGACACCTTCTCTCATCTCAGGAACTGCCACACTGGTTAATTCCGACCTATGCCATGAGTTGGATAGAAAAAAGCATGATAAAGCACCTAAAGCCGAGACTAAGGTTATGGGTAAAAGTGATGACCCTTGGGAAGCCGAGCTCAACGACATACGGCAGACCTACCACTTGAACGTCCTGACCTCGGTGGAGGCAATACTAGAGGAAATCGAGCCTTCATTCACCGCCAACATCATACACGTGCAACTCCCGCCAAGGTTTCGTATGCCTCAGATTGCCCCATTCTCTGAAACCACCGACCTAGCTGAGCACTTGGAATCCTTCAAGGCTTGGATGGAATTGTATGGCGCATCTACCACAGTCATGTGCCACACGTTTTCGCTAACCTTGACTGGAGCAGCTCGAAAGTGGTTCCAACAATTGAAGCCGCGATCAATCAGGTCTTTCACGCAACTCAGCAAAGCCTTCATCACCAATTTCATTAGAGGGATGAAGAGCCTTAAGCCCGCTTCCCACCTCCTAAATATAGTTTAGAAAGAAGGCAAGCTACTGAAGGATTACATCAAGCATTTTAACCTGGAAACTATGTAAGTGCATGCACACTCAGAAGAAATTACTTTAACCGCCATGATAGGAGGCCTCGGGGAAGGAAGATTCCTCTTTTCGCTCGACAAAAATCCTCTCATGACGATGACTGACCTCCTCAATAGAGCCCAGAAATACTCTAACGTCGAGGAAATCGCTATTCTGCTGAAAGCTATTCGGAACAAAGGGAGCTCGACCAAAGAAAGACGACCTAAAGAAGAATCCACCTTAGCCAAGGACAACAAGAGAAGGAAAGTCAATGAGCCGCCAAGGAGCCAATGCCCGAACAGATGACCTGACAGCAGGTTCAGTTCATATACCCCTCTCAACGTGACACCCGAGTAGGTCCTTATGGAGTTTTGAGACAAACGAATCCTCAAATGGCCAAACAAGATGAAATTCGATGCAGATAGACGAGATAAGCAAAAATGCTGTCACTTCCATCGGGACCATGACCACTCAACTAGTGACTGTTTCTACCTGAAACTGGAAATTGAAGCTCTCATCCGCAACGGGCACCTATGTGAATATGTCAATAGAAAGGAAGAACAAGTTGACCCGAATAAAGAGCGACCCATCAACAATGAACCAACTGGGGAAATTCGCACAATCTTTGACGGGCCTACCGGGGGAGGCGACTCAAACCGAGCTCGGAAAGCCCACGTTAGAAGTATTAGTTGCTCCCGTTCGGAGTATTAGGTCCTTGTCACCAGGATACCCCTAAAAGAGCAAAAAATAATGCCTTATGATCTAACCTTCAGTGAAGAGGACGCCCGAGGTGTTCACTACCCCTATGACGACACACTCATGGTAACTACGACTATAGCTACCGCAGAGTGTTTCGTATCCTAATGGACATCGGTAGCTCGGTAGACATCCTCTTCGCCAAAGCATTCGACAAAATGGGAGTTGGGCAACCTCAATCCGAGCCGTCAAAACTCCCCTGCTTGGATTTGCAGGGGACAAGGTCACATCAGAAGGATCGATTCAACTCTCAGTCACAGCTAGAGAAGGACAGAACCAGACAAATACCATGATCGACTTCTTGGTGATAGACTACTCCTCTGTCTACAACATTATCCTCAGATAACCTTCACTCAGCGCTCTTCGGGCCGTTGTGTCGACGTACCACCTCGCGTTGAAGTTCCTCACCAAACATGGTACTGGACTGGTTAGGGGAGACCAATAAGAAGATTGACAGTGTTATTCGATGGCACTGAGGGCCCAGGACCAGGCAATGGCTATCACCTCTCTTGATCCCCGAGAAGACTCAATTGAAAGAGGGCATCCCATGGAAGACCTCATACTCGTCCCGCTTGATGACTTTGACCCGACCCAAATGGTGCAGATCGAGTCATCCCTGACACCACCGTTACGAGATGAATTCGTGAGCCTCCTTCAACGATATGCCAACTTGTTCGCATGGTCTCATCAGGACATGCATGACATTGGCCCAAAGGTTATGGTCCATAGGTTGAATGTCGACCCCAACTATCGACCAATCCAAGAGAAGTGAAGAGCATTTGAGCCCGAATGGTACGCCGTAATCAGAGAAGAAGTCGAAAAACTCCTCAAGGCGAACTTCATCGAGAAAATTTACTATCCAGACTGGATAACCAATGTCGTCTTGGTAAAAAGTCTAATGGGAAGTGACAGGTCTGTGTTTATTACACCGACCTAAACAAAGCCTGCCCCAAGGACAACTTTCCTCTCCCAAGGATCGACCAACTCATCAATAGCGCAGTCGGACATGAACCCTTGAGCTTCATGAACGCCTACTCAGGTTACAACCAAATCGCTATGCACCCATATGACAAGCAAAGACGACTTTCGTCACATACAAGGGACTCTACTACTACAAGTTCATGCCTTTTGGACTGAAGAATGCCAGAGCTACACATCAAAGGCTCGTCCACTACGTGAAAAATGGAAAAAAAAAAAGGATGGATTTCGAGACGGTTCTGGACCGTCTCTAAAATTGCTTGGTTTAAAAACACTTTAGAGACGGCTGTAAACCATCTCTAAAATTTTAGACGGCCACTAACCGTCCCTAATATTGTCTTAAAAATTTGAACGTCCACAGATCATTTAAGACGGTCGTTGGCCGTCTATATGCGGCCATCTGAGACGGTCAAAGACCGTCTCTAATAGAGGCAGTCATCGACCGTCTTATATGCGGTCATCTAAGACGATTATTGGCCATCTGCATTAGAGACGGTCCTTGGCCGTCTTTTAGTTGTAATCTGAGACTGTTAAAGACCGTCTTTATTAGAGACGGTCCTTAGCTGTCATATAGCCCTGTTAAAGACTCTCTACTAGAGACTGTCAAAGACCGTCTCTATTAGAGACTGTCAACTAGCCGTCTTATAGCCCGTCTCTATTCTAGATTGTGAAAGACCGTCTCTATTAGAGACAGTCAATGACCGTCTCTATTAGAGACTGTTAACGACTGTCTCTAATAGAGACAGTCCTAAACTGTCTCTAATGCTAAAATTTGCCATTCGAGAAAAAATTGTTAAGAAGCTTAGAAAAATAATTAACAAATGTTTAAGAAAAATTTAGATTTAAAAAAAAACTTTGATTTTAAAAAATTCTAGATTTTGAAAAAAAAATTAAGAACTTCGAATAATGTTGATAACTTTGAAAAAAAAAAAGATTTCGATTAAAAAAATGATATTTCGAAAAAGAAAATATAAAAAATTAAATAAAATTGTGAAAAAAATTGACAAATTGTAAATAAATATATATTTAAAAAAAAAAAAGAAAACTAGATTTTGTATTCTGACAAAAAAAAAATTAAAAAGTTATATAACAAGATTTCGATAAAAAATGATATTTTGAAAAAGAAAATTTAAAAAATTAAACAAAATTGTGAAAAAATCAACAAATTGTAAAAAAATATATTTTAAAAAAAGAAAACTAGATTTTTTATTTTGACAAGAAAAATTGAAAAGTTATATAACAAAAGTGAAATTTTAAAAAAAATGATATTTTGAAAAAGAAAATTTAAGAAATTAAACAAAATTGTGAAAAAATTGACAAATTGTAAAAAATATATATTTTTTAAAAAAGAAAATTAGATTTTGTATTTTGACAAGAAAAATTGAAAAGCTAGATAACAAAAGTGAAATATTTTATAATAAAAATGATATTTCGTTAAAAGAGTAAAAATATATACATTTTGAAAAAAAAATGTTATTTTAAAATGGAAATTGAAATTTATCTGTGAAAAATGAAATTACTAAATTATTAGGCACATCCACTAGTTGAACCTTTAATCATTTTTGGACAATCTAATTAGTTCAGATTGAAGAATAAATAACTTCAGATGTTTAAATCAAATTTCACTGAAATTGTGTGATCAATCTTGTATGCCTAATATCTTTCTCATATGTAAACTGATTGAGGCGAGTAACTACTCAAATTGAGGGTATTGATTAGTAAAATAGAGTGAACGGACCAGACATGTGAAATGGGCCAAATATTCTGGTCAAAATTGTGACCCAACTTAGTGACCTTGTGAGAACCTAAGAATTGATGTTAGTAAGTTTTGTGGGCCCCATCATGATGTGTGTCGAACATCAACACCATGGAGTTGATGTGTCCCCTTTAGGTTATGAGATATCTCAAAAATCATCTATATACGAAACTCAAGTGGGCCATACCATCTAAAACTATGTGAAGACATCCTAAAAAATATAAAAGCACTTGGTGGGGGCCCACATGAGTTTTGGATGCGGCTGAAAATTGGTTTGACCCCTCATCCAAGTGGGACACACATAATGAGTGGGTTGTATATGTGAATCACATTTAGGCAGGCCCAATATATGATAATGAATTTTTTAAGGAAACCTCTCCACTATATTGTGTGGTGTGGCCCACCCAAGTCATGATTGACTTTATTTTTAAGACTTGGATTGACTTTCTCCATATTGTTCAACGCTTTTCTCAAATCATTTTATGATATTAACTAAAAAATGGGGCGGGTCGAAGGCTTAAGAGGACTACAAAGTGGGGATTGAATGTCCGCCATTAAAAATAACTTTCACAAAAGTTTTGGATCAAGCTGATGTGAGAAATTTAATCTTGTGGAATTGACCATTGATTGACATTTAAGTAAAATTTATATGATTATACTATCTTAGATGTTTATTAATTGAGCCTTTTTCTTCCTTATCATAATCCATTACTAGATTTTGTCTTTTTTATGTTCATTCATCTGCTGCCAAGTAAAGGCTCTAAGTATTCGGTTTTTTCTTCTGTACAAATGGAACACCTTTTCAAAATTTTGAGACGAAAATGGCCTTGAACATTTTTTATATGATTTCTTTTTTTTCAAAAATTTGAGACGAAAATGGCCTTGACCATTTTTTATATGATTTCTTTTTTTTCAAAAATTTGAGACGAAAATGGCCTTGAACATTTTTTATACGATTTTTTTTTTTTTTTTTTTTTTTAAAAATGAGACGAAAATGGCCTTGAACATTTTTTATACAATTTCTATTTTTTCAAAATTTTGAGACGAAAATGACCTTGAACATTTTTTATACGACTTCCTTTTTTCAAAATTTTGAAACGAAAATAGCCTTGAACATTTTTTATATGATTTATTTTATTACTATTTTCTAGTATTCTTCTCTCACCATGATCTCCTGTACTTTCTAAACATGAGGCAAGTAAAGAGATTAAATGGACCACAAAGTTGGCCCACAATAATTCATATCTTTTTGTGTTTTCTCTTCATTCATATCTTTTTAATATTATGAACATGTTGGATGTCAAATAAACATTACTATGAGCCCAAGGAAGGTATCAACGGTGGAAATCATTATTCCACACTGTTTCGTGTGGCATGGTCCACTTGAGTTTTGGATTTACCGAAAATTCGGGATCAACCCACACTGTTCATCCATTTTTCGAGATCATTTTAAAGAATTGTCCAAAAAATTATTCATATTCAAAGATTAATTAAATGGACCACACCACAAATAAGGGGAACAAATTGGCTACTCCCCCTGACACCATCCAATGGTTGGTGGTTGGTGCTCTATGGGCCCCACCATGATGTATGTGTTTAATCCATGTCGTCCATCTATTTGGAGAGATCATTTTAGGGCAATGTCCAAAGAACGAGTTAAATCCAAAGCTCCAGTGGACCCTAGCACAGATGATGGACCCTAGCACAAACGAAAAATTTAAAAATTAAACAAAATTGTGAAAAAATTGACAAATTGTAAAAAAAAATATATTTAAAAAAAAAAAAAGAAAACTAAATTTTGTATTTTGACAAGAAAAATTGAAAGTTAGATAACAAAAGTGAGATTTTGATGATGTGTTGTGTATCCTTGCCGCCCCTATGTTTCTCCAACCCATTTTTGGGCCGGGTATAAAAAATTGTGTAGATTTAAATCTTAAGTGGACCACACCAATGGAAAGAATGCTAATATAGTACCTCACCATTAAAAATTATAAAGAGCCCCATCGTAAGGTTTTAGTAATGTTTATTTGCAATTCAACTTGTTGATAACGTAAAGAAGATCTAGATGAAGGTAAACTACAAAGATCAAATTGATCCAGAACTTTTGTGGCCTTCAAAAGGTTTTTAATAGTTATTCATCATTATTTTGATTGGTATGGCCCACCTGAGATTATTTAGTTCTTATGATTTGAAATCAAATCTTAAAATATGATGGAAAAAATATATGGACGGTGTCAATATACATAAAATATATCAAGGTGGGCCCTAGCTACACAGTTAGAGTAACACCCATAAAGGAGTTACCTAAATAGTGAAATGAAACTATAAGGTCACCTCATGGGACTTCCCATGAGGTTAATCTGTGTGTGCCCCACCATGATGTGTGTAGAACATCAACACAGTGCATTTGATGTGTCCCCTTTAAGTCCAAAAATCAGTCGTATACGAAACTCAGGTAGGCCATAGCATTTAAAACTATATGAAGACATCCCTAAAATATATAAAAGCATTTGGTGGGGGCCACATGAGTTTTGGATGTGTAAGAAATGTGAAAAAATTGACAAATTGTAATATATATATATATATATATATATATATATATATATATATATATATATATATATATATATATATATAAAGAAAAGTAGATTTTATTTTTTGACAAGAAAAATTAAAAAGTTATATAACAAAAGTGAGATTTAAAAAATGATATTTTGAAAAAGAAAATTTAAAAAATTAAACAAAATTGTGAAAAAATTGGCGAATTATAAAAAAATATATATTTTAAAAAGAAAACTAAATTTTGTATTTTGACAAGAAAAATCGAAAAGTTAGATAACAAAAGTGAGATTTAAAAAATGATATTTTGAAAAAGAAAATTTAAAAAATTAAACAAAATTGTGAAAAAATTGGCGAATTATAAAAAAATATATATTTTAAAAAAGAAAACTAAATTTTGTAAAAAAAAAATGTTAAATTTATTTGTGAAAAATAAAATTACTAAGCATATTAGGGCTCTATGCGCCCCACCATGATGTGTGTAGAACATCAACACCATGCATTTGATGTGTCCCCTTTAAGTCCAAAAATCAATCATATACGAAACTCAGGTGGGCCATAGCATCTAAAACTATGTGAAGACATCCCTAAAACAAATAAAAGCATTTGGTAAGGCCCACATGAGTTTTGGATGTGTATGAAACTTGGTCTAACGCCTCATCCAAGTGGGCCACACATAATGAATAGGCTAGATCTATGAAATAATATTTTAAAATTAATGGACATAGTGGATATATAAAATACATCATGGTGGGCCCCATGGTCCTAAAAACCACCCACCATCCCTCACGCACCCCTCTCAACTAAGAAATCGGATTACATACTGAGTTACTCAGTACGCTCTTATCATACTAAGTAAACTTAGTTGGGCCCACTGCGAATGCATGTGGTTTATCCACACCATCCATTCATTTTTCCTTATCATTTTATGGGTTCAACCCAAAATTGATGCATATACAAATCACAAGTAGACCATACCACTGGAAAAAATGGAAGTATTAGTTTCAACAGTTGCAAACTTTATAAGGCCCCAGTGATGTTTATTTGTCATGCAACCTGTTCATGATATCAAAAAGACATGGATGAAGGGAAAACACAAATATCAGCTTGATCTAAAACTTCTGTTGTCCCCAAGAATATTTCAACGACAGATGTTCAATTCACACTGTTTTCGGTGGTGTTGTCCATTTGAAGTTTAGATATACTCTATTTTTGGGATAAAGCCCTAAAATTATGTGTTAAAAGGGATGGATGGAGTGGATATAATGCATGAATGACACCGGGCCCATGGAGTTTCCTCAGTACGCAATCCACTTCCCAAAATGAAACCCGCATGCCCTTTTCTCCCACCCGCAGTAAACCCATCTCTTCATCTCTCTCTTGCACTCAGCCTCTCCATCTCCCTCACCCTCTCTCGATCTCCCTCATGCACTCAGCCTCTCTCTCTCTCTCTCTCTCTCTCTCTCCGTCTCTGTATGCAGCCTCGGAAAAGGGAAGAAAGAGAGATGAATCTCAGCTGTTTTCCCTATGTGCCTCATGCAATGAGAAGAGATGGAGTTTCTCACGTCTCTGTAATCATCAATGAAGGCAGTGGCTGCGGCAGGTACTTCGGCTTCCATAGATGAACACAAAAGCTCGAGGCGCTGGCGATTTCTCTGGATAGAGGAAGAAAAGGGAGGTGGAGACACATCACCATCGTCCAAATGAACGAGGTTCGACAATGGGCACCGGTCTAATAGATCACGGTGAGAGGTTTTGGGATAACGGGAATTTGGGAATGGAAATCCCCAATTGAATAACTGGATTTGGGATTTTCAAAATCCTTAATCTAGATTTTAATATTTAGGGTTTCTAAATCCCTAATTCGAATATATATTTGGGGATCTGGAAATGGAAAACCCTAATTTTCTAATTTGGGGATCCGAAATCGAAATCCCTAATTACTAGATTAAAAATCCCTAAACATTAATACAGCTTCAAATTTGGGAAAAAATAAACCTTGATTATCTATATGGGTTTTGAATTTGAAATCCCTAATACGAACTTGAATATGAAAATTATATGAATCTGATCATTCATGCCTAAAATTAGATGAATCTAATCATCCATGCCTACCTGATGAGCGGACATGCCTGATTTCGTACGAACGCCCACGTGTGGGGCACCTGATAAAGGGCATGGATCATACAACTTGCCATGTGCCGCTGGATGATCTTCTTTATAAAATATTTATAGACCCGAGCCGAGGGTTTTTACGTTGACGTTCTGACAATGACTTGTTAGATCAGCCGTGTGATGAAGGGACACGGATTACATAATGTAGCACACAGTATAGATTTGTGGTATCTGTTTCATATCCATGCCATATACCATATTTCTAGCTCATTTTATGGTATAAGCCCAAACTAAAATCAAATCCAAATATTAGTTTGTAACATCCCGAAAATCGGGGGTCGAGCATTAACTCAAATCCCGAGTTCCGGAACATCACTTATGCAACAAAATGAATGATGATTGAATGTTGACTGTATTTGTGCATTGAACATGATGAGATTAAGCCAAAACAACATATCATACTCCAGAGATAATTAAATTGCAAGCGAAAGACTGTGATATATATATATATATATAATACAAAAAAATAGTGGTGAGTCTCCAGAGTGTGATAAAGTTGCCAGGTTAGTTAATTACAAGTACAGTTCTAAAATATACCTAATGTGAGGAAGTGTAATGTCTCCTATCCCAAATATTATAGCCCCGTCAATACAATACCAGGTCTTCATAGACCTACCAGAGAGATACAGATAGGAGAACTCCTCCTCCTCATCATAGAAGTAGTCTGGCTCTGCTTCATAAGCATCGCCATCACCTAAAACTCAACAATTCTGGTTGGTGTTACAAACACCGTCCCGTAACGTGGGAGTGAGTAGCTAACTCAATGGAACAATAAAGCATAGGTTAACATGTTATCGACTCAGTCAAGCAGTAATGATAAAGCAGTAAAATCAAACACTCCTAGCTACTCTTATTAATGCAAGTATGAATGCAGGTATGATGGATGCCCTCACCGACATACTTCCTCATGCGACACCATCTCACGCTCGCGGCATGCTTTCATCCCACAGTGCTCCACATCTTTCAGGCACATGCAATGCATGATGAGCATGATTACCGAGTTTTTAATTAGTCCATTTCAAATAGTAGGATTGGGAAACTAAGGTACCTCCCTTGTATCATTCCCAAACATGATCCATTCTAGGGTCGTCAGTCCTAGTTAATCTCAGACGATGATGTGTTTTCTAGGTCACTGCAGAGGCTGCCAGGGCTGTTACACACAAAGGTTACACCACTCCCCCATCACCCCTTAAACGATTCATCACAATACAGAAACAGGCCTAGTTCATACTTTATATATCGCGGTGAACCCTAAGGCACACTGCGACTTCAGAGTGTGCTCGAAGTCACTACAAAGGGCTGCTAGGGCTGTTACGTACAAAGGTTGCACCGCTCCCAGATCACCTTATCAATGTAGGCCGACAACGCGAATATAGTGTCCCATACCACCATAATCGGCTCACGAGTTTGGTTGCTCACTGGTCACTACGGGGAGGCACGTGGCCCCAGTGTAGGTCGATAGCTCGACCACGGTGTCCCATACCACCATGCCCGGCTCATGAGTCTTAGCGGATCGAGGTACCATGGTTAACGGGATTCTCACTGGTAAGTTTGGTACCCTAGGTTCAAGCATTAGCGACCAAACATGGTGAACATACATAAGACACACGGGTTACTTGACGTGTTCAGTTGGCTCGAGCGCACAACAAGTTGGGCGATATGAAGCGCAGAAGCACCTCGTGTGGCCAACCACTATCGCCAACCGAAGTACGACACGGGTTCGCCAAACACATCATGTGTGGCGAGATGAATCTCAACCACAATTTCAAGTCTAGTACCGGATGTCTGGACTATGGACATAGTCCCAAGCCCAATCAATTCCCAACCATAGCATGTGAAGTAAAGTATGATAAACAAAGTAATTCAAGCACACTAGCAATCATGTCATAAAGCATATTATAAAGCATGTTATGAAATAAGTTACAAAGCATATTAAAAGGCATGTTATGGAGCGCAATACAAAGGGGGATGTAAATACATATGTTTCATAAGTGAGTGGTTAGAGTAAACCACCACATGGGGGGTATCATACATGACTCTAAGGTAGTTGAGAACCCCATCTCAGCACCTACCTAAGGCACTAACACTTAAGCACTTATACTCACAAGCAATTTCACAAACTCTTAGAGTGCACTATTTCAACATACATGACGTATGTTAGAGGAATGTGTATTAGGGATGTTCTTTTACCAAACATATATTTTATACGTATATATCATATTCATACAACAAATAATCATGACAATCACATCACCAAAATTTATATGTATGGGGTATTTTCTAGGATACACAATTTCAACATACATAGTGTATACAAGGGAACATGTATTACGGCGATTCCTTTCGCCAAACAGGTATTTTATTCATATACTATATAATCATACAACAATTAATCATGACAAACACATCGCTAAATTATACATGTATACGGTACTTCTTACAATACTGTATTTCTACATACATAGTGTATATTAGTAAACATGTATTTAGGCGAATCCTTTCGCCAAATAAGTATTTTATCCATATATCGTATATCCATACGACAAATAAACATGTCAACCACATTTTCAAAAAAAATACGTATACGGTATTTTATACGAATACCTAGAATATGTGAAATTCCATATTCTACAATTTTAATCGAAACAGAAAACGGAAAGCACTTTGTACATGTGCAATTGTATGCAGATCATGAATCTATCATTATCTGACATTGAAAGGATTGAAAACCATAACCTATACACCTAAAGTCCTCACCTTGTGTCGTAGAATCGTAACGGAGTTGATAGGTTTGCTAAGCTCCCGTATTCGGTAGTTTAGCAACCTATTGAATGAAATACGTTAGCTATTTCATAACCTACAACCACCCAAGCCCCAAATCAGGTTAGGGTTAGGGTTCTTTACCTAGAAATGATGCTGGAATCGTCGGGAAAGCGGTGAGAATGGAGCGGTGAAGCTCGAATAGCGGCAGGGAAGAGTGGCAGGGAGTTCCTCCCACATCTCCCACACTTTCTCTCTCTTTTCTCTCTCTCAATCTAGGTTTTCTCTCAAATTCAGATGGCTGCAATGAGAGAGGGTTTAAGGTCCTTATATAACCTAAAAACTCACCAAAATAGATTCCTGTTCAAAGTATACTTAGGTTATAACCAAAGCGGGACTTTTTCAGCTCAACGGAGGACTTCTGGCGGGCCTCCTTGAGCCAAAGGTCGGACTTAAGCTCACTAACGCTGGATCTACGTTCTATTAAGTTTTCGTTTCGGTCAGGATTCCAGATCACGTGTGGCGGACCACCTTCAGTTCAACGGTCAGTGGGCCTCGATCGGAGATTCCGAGTACATGTAAATGTGTATGAAATTTTTCCTGATCCGAGGATGTAATTTGGTCAGATTCTGACGGTCTGGTTGCTTAAAACTGATCCGCAAGCGACGAGTCTCAGATTACTATTCAAGATATTTATTTTTAAAGAAAACAAGTGTTTTCACACTCTCTCGCTCCAGACTCAAGCGAACAGCCGTGGAACACTGTTTGGATTTGATTTCCGAGATGGTTGTCAAGCCCAGCGAGGCGGTCCCAAGTCCTTAACCTCGTATTGTTCGGACTCCCGATGTGCGGTCCAGATCAGATACGGAGTTTCAACGTGCTCCCGAGAGCAGTTGGGTAATGAGTTTGATCCTAGATTTTAGGGTAACCTAGCGTCAATGATTTTACAAGTTTTGGGTCTTGCAGATCGTATTTAAAGCAATTCAAACAGATTTCGTAGCTAATCTAGTTTAGCACTTAGTTACTTTGTCTCATTTCTAAAGGATTTAATCCTAAGTGATTTCCGTCTAAGGTGGTACTTAGTCCTTTGTAGTTTGTGTATAAAGTGATCCAAGTTATACTACTTAGCTAGTTTAAGATAGTGTCTAGGGTGAAAGTTCTTAGAAAAATTGGAAGATCAAGGTGGTGAAGGGTGAGAGTTGTGAAGGAAATGGGTTCAGAAGCGAATTTAGACTGTGGGATTCAGTTCTGATAGGTTAATAAGGTGTTAGGAGCAACCCATTGCCTAAGGACGTCTAATTCCAGGTTGGCAAAAATCTGGGATGTGACATAGTTGGACCACACTATGAAATTTTCTGGTCGAGCTTCTATGAGCTTCTCTCCTTCCCAAAATTTTCATAAATTGCCTCTATTTTTATCATATTAAATTCTTTTCATCATATCAGTTTCTTTTCATAGAGTAAAAACTTGGCAAGTCGAATGGACACAATTGGATTTTGAGTTGACTCAAAGAGTTTGATTCCTGTGTTTTCAAAGAGTAGCAGTCTTTTTTTTTCTGAGTTATGCCAAGTTTTTCGACTTTTCTCAAGTTGCTTCGGGTGGATCAGATTTTTCCCTTTATATTTGTCTTTGATTAATTTATATATTTATTAACATTTTTATATTTAAAAACAAGTTGGACTGATGTTGAGTTATCCTGACCATCCAAATTGCAGGTCTCATTGTGGATGGAGCACATCTGCAAAATCACACTGATAAAGCAATATGACAATCTAATTTGACCGTGAATGGGTGGTTGAAAGTAAAATAGCGAGTGATCCAAATTCAAAGGAAAAAATAAATAAATTAGATGGTCTATATTACCTTCTCAGCGTAGTTTTTTTTTTTTTTTTAAATAATAACTATGTTCCACCCACAGTGAGGCCAGTGACTTGGATAATCTTGGTTCCCCTACGACCATGCCATGTATGCTGTCCAGTTCTACCAGCACTTATGGCCTGCCTTGATGTATGTATTTTATATCTAGGCCATCCATCCATTTTGCCATATCATTTTGGGGGCAGAAGTTTAAAAATAAATCAGATCTAAATCTCAGGTTAATTATACTACAGAAAAGAATGGTGATTGAATGCTCCACTATTGATTAGGTTAATTTTATTTTCTGAATTAGTGCTTGAATATTGATAATCGTATTTATAAGTTAGATAATTAGTTACTCGTTTGAGGATGATGAATGTTTCAATTTCTTGGATGGATGATGAATGTATTTGCGAATGTAAATGAAAATAAAGAACTTATAATATATATATACACACAAAAACACACACACACACACATATATATATATATATATTATCAATGGAGGATACCTTGTTTAGGGGGACATGAAATTCTTGTAGCTTGTGGTATGGTGCCCCAATATTGGTTGTATGTTACTAGTATGTAGTAGATAATACTAGGTTCAATAGTAGATAATACTAGAGAATACCTAAACCCGATCCGAACCCGAAACTGATTCCCTAAACACCTAGACCTAAACTTATAACCTAAACCTAAACCTATAACCTTAACCTAAAACCTAAACTTAAACCTAAAACCTAAATGTATTCTCAAATCCCTAAACCTAAACCTACACCTAATCCTAATCTCAACTCCCTAAACCCATACTTAAACCTAAACTTGAAAACCCAAACAACCCGATCCCGAACCCGAACCTATAACTACAACCTAAACCTTAACCTATAACCTATAACCTAAACTCAATTCCCTAAACTCTAACCTACGACCTAACCTAAACCTATTCTCAAATCCCAAAACCTATAACCTAAACCTAAACCTTAACCTAAACCTATAACATATAACCTAAACTCAATTCACTAAACATTACATGGAGATCTGGATACTTCACCATTTCCTTTGTTTGTGAAACAAATGTTATTGGCTATGAGGGAATTTTCCTTTTTGGCTATGAGGAACAAATGTTATTGGCTATGAGGGAATTTTCCTTCTTCTTTTTTTTTTCCTTTTCTTTCTTGAAATTTTTTCTTTTATTTTTTACAATAATTAATAAATTGATTGAAGATCTGGATACTTCACCATTTCCTTTATTTCATTACTTTTTTCTAAATCAGAATGATGCTTTCATCGAGTTTGATGCAAAAATCGTCGCCAACTTCACAGAAAGACAAATAACATCAGTGGCTACAGATTGCAACCTGAATTTAAACAAGGTTCGAGGTGCCGTCAATAATGGCAATAGAATCCTCCATGTCAGATTGTTAATTGGACCTGATTTTATTTAAATGATCTAGATAACCCATTTTATTTAAATGAGCAGACCCGGTGTGCATCAGAGCTATCCGGATGTTGAACGGGGGTCCCTGGAAGGTGGAAACTGCTGTTATGACCATGATGAAGCTGTCTATTTCCTATGGACAACATTGGAGGGGCCTGGCCATTTGGACAGGCCGTATTTATGTATTTGCTCAAAATTAATGGAGCAGACCCGGATGTGAGTCGGAGCTATCTGAATAAGCGGGGGTCTCTGGAAGGTGGGAACCGCTGTTATGACCATGATGAAGCTGTCCATTTTCTATGAACAACATTGAAGGGGCCTGGCCATTTGGACAGGCCGTGTTTATGTATTTGCTCAAAATTAATGGAGCAAACCCAGATGTGCGTCGAAGCTATCCGGATGAGCGGGGGTCCCTGAAAGGTGGGAACCACTGTTATGACCATGATGAAGCTGTCCATTTCCTATGGACAGCATTAGAGGGGCCTGACCATTTGGACAGGCCGTGTTTATATCTGTATATGCAGAGACTACACCCTTAACCTAAACCACACCCTAAACCTATAACCTAAACCTATTCTCAATTACCTAAACTTGAAACCTATAACCTAAACCTAAACCTATTCTCAAATCCCAAAAGCAATACTTATAACCTAAACCTAAACCTTAACCTATAACCTAAACCTATACTTATAACCTTAACCTAAACTTATAACCTTAACCTAAACCTATTCTCAAATCTCAAAACCTATACTTAAAACCTTAACCTAAACTTATAACCTTAACCTAAACCTATTCTCAAATCCCAAAACCTATAAACCTTAACCTATAACCTAAACCTATACTTATAACCTTAACCTAAACTTATAACCTTAACCTAAACCTATTCTCAAATCCCAAAACCTATACTTATAACCTAAACCTAAACCTTAACCTAAACCTATAACCTATACTTACAACCTTAACCTAAACTTATAACCTTAACCTAAAACTATTCTCAAATCCCAAAACCTATACGTATAACCTTAACCTATAACCTAAACCTAAACCTATAACCAAAATCTATTCTCAAATCCCAAAAGCTATAATTATAACCTAAACCTAAACCTTAGCTATAACTTAAACCTATACTTATAACCTTAACCAAAACTTATAATCTTAACCTAAACCTATTCTCAAATCTCAAAACATATACTTACAACCTTAACCTAAACTTATAAACTTAACCTAAACCTATTCTCAAATCCCAAAACCTATACTTATAACCTAAACCTAAATCCTAACCTAAACCTATAACCTATACTTACAACCTTAACCTAAACTTATAACCTTAACCTAAACCTATTCTTAAATCCGAAAACCTATACTTATAACCTAAACCTAAACCTTAACCTATAACCTAAACCTAAACTTATAACCTTAACCTAAACCTATTCTCAAATCCCAAAAGCTATACTTATAACCTAAACCTAAACCTTAACCTATAACCTAAACCTATACTTATAACCTTAACCTAAATCTATTCTCAAATCGCAAAACCTACACTTATAACCTAAACCTAAAACCTAAATGTATTCTTAAATCCCTAAACCTAAACCTACACATAATCCTAATCTCAACTCCCTAACCAAACCTAAACCTAAACGTGAAAACCCAAACCTAAACCCGATCCCGAACCCGAACCCGATTTCCTAAACTTAAACCTTAACCTATTCTCAATTCCCTAAACCTATAGCTTATAACCTAAACCTAAACCTAAACCTTAACCTAAACCTAAACCTAAACCTATAACCTATAACCTAAACCTAAACCTAAAACCTAAATGTATTCTCAAATCCCTAAACCTAAACCTACACCAAATCCTAATCTCAACTCCCAAACCTAAACCTAAACCTAAACTTGAAAACCCAAACCTAAACCCGATCCCGAACCCGAACTTGATTTCTTAAACCTAAACCTTAACCTATTCTAAATTCCCTAAACCTATAGCTTATAACCTAAACCTAAACATAAACCTAAACCTAACCTAACCTAAACCTATAACCTATAACCTATAACCTATAACCTAAACCTAAACCTAAACCTAAACCTAAACCTAATGTATTCTCAAATCCCTAAACCTAAACCTACACCTAATCCTAATCTCAACTCCTAACCTAAACCTAAACCTAAACTTGAAAACCCAAACCTAAACCCGAACCCGAACCCGATTTCCTAAACCTAAACCTTAACCAATTCTCAATTCCCTAACCCTAACCTAAACCTAAACCTAAACCTAAACCTTAACCTAAACCTAAACCTAAACCTATAAACTAAAACCTAAAACCTAAACCTAAACCTAAACCTAAAACCTAAATGTATTCTCAAATCCCTAAACCTAAACCTACACTTAATCCTAATCTCAACTCCCTAACCTAAACCTAAAACCTAAACTTGAATACCCAAACCTAAACCCGATCCCGAACCCGATTTCCTAAACCTAAACCTTAACCTATTCTCAATTCCCTAAACCTATAGCTTATAACATAAACCTAAACCTATAACCTAAACCTAAACCAAAACCTATGACCTAAAACCTAAATGTATTCTCAAATCCCTAAACCTAAACCTACACCTAATCTTAATCTCAACTCCCTAACCTAAACCTAAACCTAACTTGAAAACCCAAACTTAAACCCGATCCCGAACACAAACCCGATTTCTTAAACCTAAACCTTAACCTATTCGCAATTCCCTAAACCTTAACCTATAACCTAACCTAAACCTAAACCTATAACCTACACTTATAACCTAAACCTAAGCCTAAAACCTAAACCTATGACCTAAACCTAAATGTATTCTCAAATCCCTAAATCTAAACCTACACCTAATCCTAATCTCAACTCCCTAACCTAAACCTAAACCCAAACCTAAACCCAATCCCGAACTAGAACCCAATTTCCTAAACCTAAACTTAATCTATTCTTAAATCCCTAAACCTAAACCTACACCTAATCCTAATCTCAACTCCCTAACCTAAACCTAAACCTAACTTAAAAACCCAAACCTAAACCTGATCTCGAACCCGAACCCGATTTCCTAAACCTAAACCTTAACCTATTCTCAATTCGCTAAACCTATAGCTTATAACCTAAACCTAAACCTAAAACTAAACCTAAACCTTAACCTTAACCTAAACCTAAACCTATAACCTATAACCTATAACCTAAACCTAAACTTAAACCTAAATGTATTCTTAAATCCCTAAACCTAAACCTACACCTAATCCTAATCTCAATCTCCTAAACCTACACCTAATCCTAATCTCAACTCCCTAACCTAAACCTAAACCTAAACTTGAAAACCCAAACCTAAACCCAATCCCGAACCCGATTTCCTAAACTTAAACCTTAACCTATTCTCAATTCCCTAAACCTATAGCTTATAACCTAAACCTATACCTAAACCTAAACTAAACCTATAACCTATAACCTAAACCTAAACCTAAAACTTAAATATATTGTCAAATCCCTTAACCTAAACCTACACTTAATCCTAATCTCAACTCCTAAACCTAAACCTAAACCTAAACCTAAACTTGAAAACCCAAACCTAAACCCAATCCCGAACCCAATTTCCTAAACCTAAACCTTAACCTATTCTCAATTCCCTAAACCTATAGCTTATAACCTAAACCTAAACCTATAACCTTAACCTAAACCAAAATTGAAATGCCAAGTTATATGTCCTAGAGGGGGGGTGAATAGGACTATGCCAAATTAAAATTAAAACAGCGGAATAAACAATAAAGAGATAGCCTTACAAAAATAGATCAATTCACAATGCTGAAATAACCTCAACCTCAATTAACAAGTATTGAGAGGTTGATACGAATTCAGTTCTAAGGACTACCTTTCACCATAAAAACCAAAGGTTTACGGCAGGACAACCTTATTTCTGGAACGTCCTTTGTATCAAGAACTCAATAAAAATAAATAGCAAGAATTGAAATAGATTGCTAAAATTTAAATCTAACTTATTACAACATTCCCCACACTTGCTTGAAATGTAAATATTTACAACATTTATATCCACACATACATTCCACGGCTTTGAATGATAAAAAGTAAAAGCTTAAGCAAGCATTCAATCCACAAGATAAAGAATTATAGTGGTTCGCCTGTGTGTTCACCAACTGTTAAACAATAGCTACATAGAATGCTACTCCACTCCTAATATCCTCACACAGGGGATATTAGCATTTACTATCAAAATAGGTTTCACAGGTTCACCTAAAGCCTTCACAATTGTGTCTTTTAAACTTGGGCTTACACAATCCAAAAACTCCTCTTTCTGAGTTTTCTGGCTCTCTTCAGATAACCACATAAATGGAATTTTTCTGGCGAATCCCAAACAAAAATAAAAAAATGAAAATTTTACAGAATTGTAAAATACCTGAATTTCTCCTCTTGTAGCAGCCCGGAAGAACCAATCAGAGTAGAAGTATATGGAAGTTCAATGTGCAATACTCACTTTACAATGGTTATAAGTTCTAATTGATTTTAAGTTTAATCAACTTAGGGCTAGCTGTATTTGATTTTGATTCTGAGAAGAAGGAATTCAGAATTTCTCCTTTTACTAATCAGATTGGAATGCAAGTCAAAATCAAATAATAATAAGCTAACAAAAGGAAATAGAATAAAACACAATGTAGCTTAAAAACAAACACAAACTTATCTCAGAGTGGAGTCTTAAATTCACTTAATTTTTAATGAAAAACTCTGAAATTCGTGTGCTATTTATAGCTGCAGAAATTTGTCTTTGACTGGTCCTAGGGACACCACGACTGGTCGAAGAAAAAATAGATTTTTGAATTTTTGAATGCGATCGGCTCAAATCGTTGTACTACCGGTCGTAAGTAGTCCACGACTGGTCGAAGGCAGTCCATGACCGGTCGAGACCCCTCTACGACTAGTCGTGCGACACTTAATTTAGTCGCTGGAGTTTAAGTCGTGGCTTTACGATTGGTCGAAGGTCGAGTCGAGACCATCCCACGACCGGTCGAGCAGACTCCATGACTGGTCATAGCCAAACTAGAAAATTCGATAAATTGCAACAATTCTAGGACTGGTCCTGGAATTTCTTACACAGGTCGAGCCAGTGCTAGGATTGGTCGAACAAGGTCTAGGACTAGTCTTAGAATAGACCAAATTCATGTATTAATATTCAAATGAATTAAGTAGCCAAAGTGACCTACCCTAAGGTCAATCTAAGGTTTATCATAGCTGGGACATGAAGTATGAACATTGAAAACTTCATTTGCTTAGACTTTGGTCATTACGAAGCTTGAGTTCTTCTTGATGCAGCTTGACTACTTCACAAGCTTTGAAATCAATGTCATTTTAAGTTGCACTAGAGTCCTAAACTATGCTTGAGTCTTGATCTTGAATACACGTGAACTTGAGCTTGAGTCTTGAACTTGAACTATTCTTTAATATCTTCTATATTGTAGCTTGAACTAGCTTGAAGAATTCATCTTCTTGACCTTCTTGACTTCAATTGTTGACATGGTGTCTCAAACAAATTTATCAAGATATAAACACAAGACACATACAGAGGTTTTGACACATAAAATTTGACAACCAAAGAGGAATCAAACCATAGCACTTACAATCTCCCCCTTTGTCAAATTTATAACAAAACATACTTCAACAAGAGAAGCACAGCATGTATATTAACAAATCATGCACCAGTTGTCATACAGCATACAACCTCATGACCTCATGCACAACCACTTAACTCCCTTGTGTATAACTCCCCCTTAGTATAACTCTCCCTTAGTAGTACACTTCAACCATCCCATTCACATCATCAATTCAATCATAATCCATAGAAAATTCTCAAATTTCTCCCCCTTCTTGTCAAAATATGACAAAGGAAGAAACACAAATATGATTTGAAAGACAGTATGACAAAGTAATGATAAAGTCATAAAGTTAGAAAGATTGAAAGTGAAGAATACAGAACATAACATAAGGAGTTATAAAGCCAAGTCAGATAGAGTCTAACACAACCAGAGAAAGTAAAGAGTATTATCGTTATTATAGACCAAATATTAAAATCTCAATCTGATCCAGACGAAGGAACAGGTATGGTAGGATCAATTTGATGAAGGCCTTTTTGTAAGCGCCTAAAATACTTGTGCATATTTTTAAATTCCCGATTGTGGCCAACATTCATATTTTCTACCTTCTCCTCTAATGCACTTATTCGAGCATTGAAATCAGATGGCAGAAAGTCAGGATCATTCCTAGAGTCAGAATCTATTTCATTAAAAATATCATCTATATTGATATCATCTAGAGGAAGATCATCACCTTCTTCATCATTCCCAACCTCAGCAGTAGCTCCACCGTCACCAACATCAACCTGGCCTGGAGCCAATTCCAACTTCATTATGTTTATGTTAGAGTTGTTGAATATTAGGTGTTGGATAGGAGCCTCTCTAACGGGCATAGCGACTAACATATTAGTGGCTAACACATTCATCAAGTACCCAAATGGAATATCACTATGACCAAGATGAATACGAAATTGAATGATAGAGGAACAAATCAAAGAGGGCAAATAAACATTAGCACCGGTAATGATTGAGTACAAAATACGAACCATAAGCAGAGTCAACTCAGTCTTGTTTCCAGAGCGGGGATACTGATTAGATGTGAAGATACGATATAAAACTCTGTATCTGGGTAACAGATATCTGGATTTGAGGGCATTCCCATTTTCAGTCCATTGTGCATCCATGTTATACAACGCTCTAGTATAAACACGTTTTTTCGATTCTGACACTTTCTCAGCAAGTGTACTAGGATGAATACCATCATCATTTATTGGTATATCCATAAGGCCTGAAATTAAATGTCGATCAATAAGAAAAGGCCCTTCTCTATTAGCAATAGTAAAAGTCAGCTGCTCAGTAAAGAATTCAGTTATGCATGCAACCATGGCCTGCGCTATGGATTGGTAAGCCGGCCCGTCCCAATGTAAAATGTTGTCCCATCCTACAGATTAAAGGAGAGGAAGGAGACTGAAAGGAGGATATGGTTTAGATCAACAACTTTTTCAATAATCACATTGCACATACTCAAATCTTGTACAAATGGTGGATCATCTTCAGGAGCCCTGAGATGACGTCTAGTGATAACATTCGATCTAGAAGAAGAAGCACCTCTAGGATTTTTCTTTTTACCTTGGAGTCCATTTCCTTGAAGAAATACAAGAAATTTTAAGAGAACAGAGATGGGTTTTTCTAGATTCAGCAAATGAGGAAGAAAAACCCAACAACTTGAAGAGAGAGTTGAAATAGACAACTACATCAAGAAATTGAAGAGAAAAGACTGAATCTTCAAGAATAACAAACAAAATGTTCTAACCTTGTTGAATTGAATAGTGGGGTTCGACTAGTCGTAGCTCGGCTCGTTGGAGAATAGGAATGAAATGAAGAAGAAGTGGTTTTTTTTTCTAAATAAAGGCAATCAGCACGCTACATGACTGGTCATGGGACGTCCTCGACTGGTCGAGCACGTCCTCGACTGGTCGTGTACCAGAAAAATAAATAAACATGCATTTTACAAGAAATTTTAAAATATAAACCAATAAAGTATTTACAATATGATGCAGAGATGCATGCTCAATCATTTTAAATTGCACATACCTAGATCGAATTTCAACTTATTAAACCTACTTTTGTCGAGCAATTTAGTGAAAATGTCAGCAAGCTGAGTCTCAGTTGGAATATATTCTAAAGATATTTCTTTTTCTTCCACTAATTCATAGATATAATGAAATCTAATGTCAATGTGCTTAGTTCATGAATGTTGGATTGGGTTTTTCAAAATATTTATCGCACTGGAATTATCACAGTATAAAACCATTGAGTCATGTGCGATTCTATAATCACTCAACATATGTTTCATCCAAACCAGCTGAGTACATGCATTTCCAGCTGCAATGTATTCAGGAGTTGAGAGTGATATGGAACTTTGCTTCTTGCTAAACCAAGAAACCAACCAGTTTCCAATGTAAAAACAACCACCACTGGTTGATTTTCTGTCATCGATATTACCTGCCCAATCAGCATCTGAATACCCATCTAATTGAACACTAGTATCATAAGGATACCAAAGACCCAAATTAACTGAACTTGCGATATATCGAATAATTCGCTTAACAGCAGTTAAGTGAGATTCTTTAAGATTAGACTAATATCTAGCACAGATTCCAACACTTAAAACAATATCAGGTCTACTTGCAATTAAGTACAGCAAACTGCCTATCATGCTACGATACAATTTAGGATCTACATCTTTACCTGTAGAGTCTTTTGAGAGTCTTAGAGTTGTACTCATAGGAGTATCAAAATTCTTACCATTCTCAAATCTGAACTTCTTAACCAAGTTCAAAGCATATTTAGATTGTCAAATAAAAATTTCATCAGACTGTTGTTTTACTTGCAATCCTAAGAAATAATTTAATTCCCCAACCAAGCTCATTTCAAACTTTGATTTCATCAAATCTGCAAACTCAATAGTCATGTTAGTATAAGTTGATCCATAAATAATATCATAAACATAGATCTGAACCATTAAGATATCATCGTTATGTTTCTTAACAAAAAGCGTCTTATCGACACTACCCATTTGAAAATTATGACTTAGTAAAAACTTAGTCAATTTTTCATACCATGCCCTGGGAGCTTGTTTCAAACCATAGAGAGCTTTTTTAAGGCGGTATATATGATTAGTAAACTTAGGGTCTTCAAACCCTGCAGGTTGTTTAACATATACCTCTTTATGTAAATCACCATTTAAAAAGGCACTCTTTACATCCATTTGATAAATTTTAAACTTTCTAAAACATGCAATGGATATAAAAAGTTGAATTGATTCAAGGCGATCAACTGGAGCAAAGGTTTCATCATAATCAATACCTTCTATTTGAGTGTACCCTTATACAACCAGTCTTGCCTTGTTTCGAATTATATTTCTAAGTTCATCAGACTTATTTTTGAAAATCCACTTGGTTCCTATAATGTGTTTATCTTTAAGTCTAGGAACAAGATACCAAACATCATTTCCAATTTCTTGGAGCACTCTATTTTTCCTTTCCACAATACCATTTTGTTGTGGAGTTTTGGGTGTAGAGAATTCATGCGATATTCCCTGATCATTACAGAATTTCTCAAAACTGCTATTTTCAAACTCGGATCCATGATCACTTTAGATCTTACTGACTTGAGAACATTTTTCAGTTTGGATCTGTTTGATAATCTTTTTCACTTCATCAAGGGTTTCTGATTTGTCCCTTAAAAATGAAACCCAGGTGAATCTTGTAAAATCATCTACAATAACCAAGATGTATTTTTTACGACCTCGACTTTCCGTTCTAGTTGGTCCTATAAGATCCATATGGAGAAGCTCGAGTGGTCTTAATGTGGTATTGGAGTTCACTTTTTTGTGAGAGCTTTTAGTTTGTTTACCATACTGACATTCACCACATATCATGTCTACTTTTTGAATCTTAGGTAGACCTTTAATAAGTTCTCCTTTGCTCAAGCTGTATAAATTCCGGTAATGTACATGTCCAAGGCATTTATGCCATAATTCTATCTCATCGGTATGGACCATGTAGCACTTTTTATTAGATGAGCTACCATTGCTTACTATATAGCAGTTTTAAGAAGTTCTGCGACCAGTTAATATTACAGAACCCTTTTTATCTATAATCTCACAACCTTGATTAGAAAATTTAACACTATGGTTGTTGTCGCATATTTGAGATATGCTTAACAGGTTGTGTTTTAGTCCCTCAACATATAAAACATTCTTCAATAAGGGAAGATTATAGAGTTGAACCGTACCTTGGCCAATAATCTTTCAGTTGCTACCATCACCAAATGTGACTAACCCATTAGTCATATCTTTTAGATTGGTGAATAAAACCTTGTCACCTGTCATGAGCCTGGAACATCCACTGTCTAGGTACCACTTTGAATGACTTGTTGCTTTGAAAGCAGTGTGGGCAACCAAGCAGGCAACTTTAGGAACCCATTTCATAACTGTTTTGGGTTTAGGAACATAGTTGGTCTTCTTCTGGATGTAGTTATAAGAATAACCTATAGAGTTAGTTTTTAAGAGCTCCTTGAGTAAATCAACTATTTTTTCAGCAAGTGGGTTTCTATTCTGATTTTTGAAGTTGACATAACTGCTTTTAGGCTTTTGAAAAGTTTTTGTAGTTTTAGCAAAACCTTAAATAGTATTTTTCTCTTTTGAGTTGGAGGACTCTCCTTTCACAAACTTAAGAGAAGTACTCTTCTATTTATGAGGTATGTTCTTATCATATCCCAACCCGGATCTATAACCACATTTTTTAGATCCAGATAAGAGTTTTTCTAACTTTAGATCTCCTTGGGCATATTTCCATGCATCCTTCAAACTCAGAAGAGAAGATACTTCATTCTTAAGTTTCTCAATTTCAAATTTCAAATCTTCAATCAGGGAGGTTTTGAATTTCAAATCACATTTTGATTTTTCAAAACTATCTGAAATTTGGGATTTTTCTAAAACAAGTGAGTCGAAGCATTCTTTAAGTTTAAAAAACTTTACTTTTTGAAGTTTAAGCTTCACAACAATTTTACAACTTTCCTTGTATAAGGCATTGTAAGCATCTTGAAGATCTTCTTCATTTTCATGATCACTATTCAAATTTTCTTCACTAATTGAATCATCGTGATCTGAAAAGTGAATTTGGCTAGAGTCATAAGGGCTTTTACTTTATTGCCCGACTCGGTTTCAGAATCTTCTGTTTCAGAAGTAGCTTCAAAATCAGATGATTCATCCCAAGTAGCCAACATACCCTTCCTTTTGGGTTTGTCCTTCTTAGGACATTTGTTTGCTAAATGCCCCTATTCATGGCAGTTGTAACACTGACTGTCTTTCAAAGATTTTCGAGTTTTGGGTCTAAATTTCTTTTTATCATTTGATTGTTGAAAATCAACCATTTTCTTACTTTTGAAAATCTTATAAAACTTCTTTGCTAAAAGAGCCATATTATCTTCAGAATCAGAGTTTTCTTTAGAAACATTTTTAGAAGATTTAATTGCTATAGATTTACCTTTAGGAGCTTTAAAGTTTAACTCATAAGTTTGTAAAGAACCAACTAGTTCTTCTACCCTCATATTATCTGTATCACGAAGTTCCTGGATCGCAGTTACTTTAGAGTTAAACCGTTCAGGAAGAGAGCGTAGTATTTTTGCACACACTTTACTTTCTGGGATTTTATCGCCAAGACCCCACATTGAGTTTACAATGTCATTTAATCTTATGTAAAAGTCCATAAACATTTCATTTTCCTCCATATGAATTTCTTCAAATTTGGTTGCGAGGAGTTAGACTTTAGATTTTTTTGACAATTGATGTACCTTCGTGTGTCATTTCTAATATATCCCAGGCTTGCTTTGCAGTATCACAGGATATGATTCTTTTGAACTCATCCGGTGATAGAGTATAAGTGATTGCATTTAGTGCTTTAGCATTTGCACTACTCTCACTTTTCTAAAGTGTGGACCAAGAAGTATAAGGTGTTATTCTCATTGATTTTGATCCATTGATACCAGTTACTTCAATGGTAGGAAGGATCCATTCAATTACTGTGGCTTGCCACACACTCTCATCCATTGATTTGAGGAAGATCCTCATCCTGGCTTTCCAATAAGCATAGTTGGAGCCATCAAAGGGTGGAGGCCTAGTGACTGATAGGCTATCAAAATTTGATATCTTATATGTAGAGCTTAGATCGTTAGCTCAGGAAATAAATCCAAACAAACAACATAAGAGCGAACTATTAGGCTCTGATACTACTTGAAATGACCAAGCTATATGTCCTAGAGGGGGGGTGAATAGGACTATACTAAATTAAAATTAAAACAGCGAAATAAACAATAAAGAGATAGCCTTACAAAAATAGATCAATTCACAATGCCGAAATAAACTCAACCTCAATTAATAAGTATTGAGAGGTTTATACGAATTTAGTTCTAAGGACAACCTTTCACCATAAAAACCAAAGGTTTATGGCAGGACAACCTTATTTCTAGAATGTCCTTTGTATCAAGAACTCAATAAAAATAAATAGCAAGGAATTAAAATAGATTGCTGAAATTTAAATCTAACTTATTACAACATTCCCTACACTTGCTTGAAATGTAAATATTTACAACATTCACATCCACACATACATTCCACAGCTTTGAATGATAAAAGGTAAAAGATTAAGCAAGCATTCAATCCACAAGATAAAGAATTATAGTGGTTCGCCTGTATGTTCACCAACTGTTAAACAACAGCCACACAGAATACTACTCCACTCCTAATATCCTCACACAGGGGATATTAGCGTTCACTATCAAAATAGGTTTCACAGGTTGACCTAAAACCTTCACAATTGTGTCTTTTTAACTTGGGCATACACAATCCAAAAACCCCTCTTTCTGAGTTTTTTTGGCTCTCCTCAGATAACCACACAAATGGAATTTTTCTGGCGAATCCTAAACAAAAACCAAAAGAATGAAAATTTTACAAAATTGTAAAATACCTGAATTTCTCCTCTTATAGCAGCCCGGAAGAACCAATCGGAGTAGAAGTACGAATATGGAAGTTCAATGTCCAATACTCACTTTACAATGGTTTTAAGTTCTAATTGATTTTAAGTTTAATTAACTTAGGGCTAGCTGTATTTGATTTTGATTTTGAGAAGAAGGAATTCAGATTTTTCCCTTTTGCTAATCAGATTGGAATGCAAATCAAAATCAAATAACAATAAGCTTAAAAAAAGAAATAGAATTAAGCATAATGTAGCTTAAAAATAAACACAAACTCATCTCAGAGTGGAGTCTTGAATTCACTTAATTTTCAATGAAAAACTCTGAAATTCGTGTGCTATTTATAGCTACAGAAATTCGTCTTTGACTGGTCCTAGGGACACAACGATTGGTCGAAGAAAAAATAGATTTATGAGTCGTGGCTTTACGACTAGTCGAAGGTCGAGTCAAGACCATCCCACGACCGGTCGAGCAGACTCCAGGACTAGTCATAGCCGAACCAGAAAATTTGATAAATTGCAACAATTCTAGGACTGGTCCTGGAATTTCTTAAATAGGTCGAGCTAGTGCTAGGACTGGTCGAACAAGGTCTAGGACTAGTCTTAAATAGACCAAATTCCTGAATTAATATTCAAATGAATTATGTAGCCAAAGTGACCTACCCTAAGGTCAATCTCAGGTTTATCACACTTGGGACATGAAGTATGGACATTGAAAACGTCATTTGTCATTACGAAGCTTGAGTTCTTCTTGATGCAGCTTGACTACTTCACAAGCTTTGAAATCAATGTCATTTTAAGTTGCACTAAAGTCCTAAACTATGCATGAGTCTTGATCTTGAATACACGTGAACTTGAGCTTAAGTCTTGAACTTGAACTCTTCTTTAATATCTACTATATTGTAGCTTGAACTAGCTTGAAGAATTCCGCTTCTTGACCTTCTAGACTTCAATTGTTGACATGGTGTCTCAAACAAATTTATCAAGATATAAACACAAGACACATACAGAGGTTTTGACACACAAAATTTGACAACCAAAGAGGAATCACACCATAGCACTTACGAAAACATATGACCTAAAACTTAAATGTACTCTCAAATCCCTAAACCTAAACCTACACCTAATCCTAATCTCAACTCCCTAACCTAAATCTAAACCTGACTTGAAAACCCAAACGTAAACCCAATCCCCAACCCAACACAATTTTCTAAATGTAAACCTTAACCTATTCTCAAATCCCTAAACCTTAACCTTTAACCTAACCTAAACCTAAACATATAACCTACATTATAACGTAAACCTAAGCCTAAAACCTAAACCTATGACCTAAAACCTAAATGTATTCTCAAATCCCAAAACATAAACCTACACATAATCCTAATTTCAACTCCCTAACCTAAACGTAAACCTAAACTTGAAAACCCAAACCTAAACCCGATCCTCGAACCCAAACCCGATTTCCTAAACTTAAACCTTAACCTATTCACATAATCCCTAAACCTAAACCTAAACCTACATCTAATCCTAATCTCAACTCCCTAACCTAAACCTAAACCTAACTTGAAAACCCAAACCTAAACCCGATCCCACCCGATCCCGATTTCCTAAACCTAAACCTTAACCTATTCTCAATTCCCTAAACCTTAACCTATAACCTAACCTAAACCTAAACCAATAACCTACACTTATAACCTAAACCCAAACCTAAGCCTAAAACCTAAACCTATGACCTAAAACCTAAATGTATTCTCAAATCCCTAAACCTAAACCTACACCTAATCCTAATCTCAACTCCCTAACCTAAACCTAAACCTAAACCTAAACTTGAAAACCCAAACCTAAACCCGATCCCGAACCCGAACCCAATTTCCTAAACATAAACCTTAACCTATTAACAAATCCCTAAACCTAAACCTACACCTAATCCTAATCTCAACTCCCTAACCTAAACCTAAACCCAAACTAATCCCGAACCCGAACTCGATTTCCTAAACCTAAACCTTAACCTTAACCTAGTCTCAATTCCCTAAACCTTAACCTATAACCTAACCTAAACCTAAACCTATAACCTACACTTATAACCTAAACCTTAACCTATAACCTAAACCTAAGCCTAAACCCTAAACGTATGACCAAAAACCTAAATGTATTCTCAAATCCCTAAACCTAAACCTACACCTAATCCTAATCTCAACTTCTAACCTAAACCTAAGCTAAACTTGGAAACCCAAACCTAAACCCGATCCCGAGCCAGAACCCGATTTCCTAAACCTAAACCTTAACCTATTCTCAAATCTCAAAACCTAAATCTACACCTAATCCTAATCTCAACTCCCTAACCTAAACCTAAACCTAACTTGAAAACCCAAACCTAAACCCAATCCCGAATCCGAACCCGATTTCCTAAACCTAAACCTTAACCTATTCTCAATTCCCTAAACCTTAGCCTATAACCTAACCTAAACCTAAACCTATAACCTACACTTATAACCTAAACCTAAACCTATAACCTAAACCTAAACCAAAAACCTAAACCTATCACTTAAAACCTAAATGTATTCTCAAATCCCTATACTAAACCTACACCTAATCCTAATCTCAACTCCCTAACCTAAACCTAAACCTAAACTTGAAAACTCAAACCTAAACCCGAACTCGAACCCGATTTCCTAAACCTAAACATTAACCTATTCTCAAATCCCTAAACCTAAACCTACACCTAATCTTAATCTCAACTCCCTAACCTAAACCTAAACCTAAACCTAACTTGAAGACCCAAACCTAAACTCGATCCCGAACCCAAACCCGATTTCCTAAACCAAAACCTTAACCTATAACCTAACATTAACCTAAACCTATAACCTACACTTATAACCTAAACCTAAACCTATAACCTAAACCTAAGCCTAAAACCTAAACCTATGACCTAAAACCTAAATGTATTCTCAAACCCTACACCTAAACCTACACTTAATCGTAATCTCAACTCCCTAACCTAAACCTAAACCTAAACTTGAAAACCCAAACATAAACTCGATCACGAACCAAACCCGATTTCCTAAACCTAAACCTTAACCTATTCTCAATTCCCTAAACCTATAACTATCACCTAAACCTAAACCTAAACCTTAACCTAAACCTATAACCTTAACCTAAACCAAAATCTATGACCTAAAACCTAAATGTATTCTCAAATCTTTAAACCTAAACCTACACCTAATCCTAATCTCAACTCCCTAACTTAAACCTAAACCTAAACTTGAAAACCCAAACCTAAACCCGATCCCGAACCCGATTTCCTAAACATAAACCTTAACCTATTCTCAAATCCTAAACCTAAACATACACCTAATCCTAATCTTAACTCCCTAACCTAAACCTAAACCTAAACTTGAAAACCCAAACCTAAAACCCGATCCCGAACCCAAACCCGATTTCCTAAACCTAAACCTACACGTAATCCTAATCTAAACTCCCTAACCTAAACCTAAACCTAAACTTGAAAACCCAAACCTAAACTCCTGATCCCTAACCCGAACCCGAATTCCTAAACCTAAACCTTAACCTATTCTCAAATCCCTAAACCTAAACCTACACCTAATCCTAATCTCAACTCCCAACATAAACCTAAACCTAACTTGAAAACCCAAACCTAAACCCAAGCCCAAACTCGAACCCGATTTCCTAAACCTAAACCTTAACCTATTCTCAATTCTCTAAACCTTAACCTATAACCTAACTTAAACCTAATCATATAACCTACACTTATAACCTAAACATAAACCTATGACCTAAACCTAAGCCTAAAACCTAAACCTATGACCTAAAACCTAAATGTATTCTCAAATCCCTAAGCCTAAACCTATACCTAATCCTAATCTCAACTCCATAACCTAAACCTAAACCTAAACTTGAAAACCTAAAACCTAAACCCGATCCCAAACTCCGAACCCGATTTCCTAAACCTAAACCTTAACATATTCTCAATTCCCTAAACCTATAGCTTATAACCTAAACCTAAACCTAAACCTAAACCTATAACCTTAAAACGAAAACCTATGACCTAAAACCTTAACCTATAACCTATAACCTATAACCTAAACTTATAACCTATAACCTAACCTTAACCTAAACCTAAAACCTAAACCTAAACCTAAAACCTAAATGTATTCTCAAATCCTAAACCTAAACCTACACCTAATCCTAATCTCAACTCCCTAACCTAAACCTAAACCTAAACCCAAACCTAAACCCGAAAACCCAAAACCTTAACCTATTCTCATCCCAAACCCCTACAACCTTAACCCTTAAACTTATATTTCCTAAAACCTAACCTAAAACCTTAACCTATTCTCAAATCCCTAAACCTAAATAGCTTATAACCTCAACTAAACCTAAACCTAAACCTACAACCTAACCTAAACTTAAACTTATAACCTTAACCTAAACCAAAACCTATGACCTAAACTAAAACCTTAACCTATAACCTATAACCTAAACTTATATCCTATAACCTAACCTTAACTAAACCTTAAACCCGATCCCGATAACCTAAACCTAAACCTAAACTTAAAACCTAAATGTATTCTCAAATCCTAAACTAAACCTAAACCTAACCTAATCCTAATCTCAACTCCCTAACCTAAACCTTAACAACCTAAACCTAAACCTAACCTTAACCTAAACCTTAACCTATAACCTAAAACCTAATCCTAAACTTAAAACCTAACCCGATTTCTAAACCTAAACCTTAACCTATTCTCAATTCCCTAAACCTTAACCTATAACCTAACCTAAACCTAAACCTAAACCTAATCTCCGCAAACTTATATCCTAAACCTAAGCCTAAAACTTAAACCTAAACCTAAAAACCTAAATGTATTCTCAAATCCTTAAACCTAAATGTATTCTCAAATCCTTAAACCTAAACCTAAACCTAATCCTAATCTCAACTCCCTAACCTAAACTTAAACCTAAACTTGAAAACCCAAACCTAAACTCCGATCCTAAACCCGAACCCGATTTCCTAAACCTAAAACTTAACCTTAACATATTCTCAATTCCCTAAAGCTATAACCTATATAACCTATAACCTAAACCTAAACCTTAACCTAAACCTATAACCCAAACCTTAACCTTAACCTAAACCTAAACCAAAACCTATAACCTAAACCTTAACCTATAACTCAGTAACCTAAACTTATAACCTATTACCTAACCTTAACCTAAACCTATAACCTAAAACCTAAACCTAAACCTAAACCTAAACCTAAAACCTAAATGTATTCTCAAATCCCTAAACTTTGACCTTCACCTAATCATAATCCCAACTCCCTAACCTAAACCTAAACTTGAAAACCCAAACCTAAACCCGATCCCGAACACGATTGCTGTAATAATGTAGCCTAATCACATGGCAACAAACAAGAATTAATCCCTTTTAACACATGCCCCTTTTTACAAAGCTTTAATTTTTGTTGTTGTTTCTATTAATTGAAACACTTTTTTTACATTATTTGTTCGTATTAGTTTTATTCCAAAAAAGTGCCCACTTTTTTGGAAGAAGTTTTTGCAATTCTTCATGATTCTGAATTATAATGTTTTGTTGGTTGAATATTTTTTTATTAGATGAAAGACACAAAAAGAAAATTGTTCCTCATTGTTTTCCATTTTTTTTTTAAACTTATGATGTTAAACTTATATGTATTATGCGTGGATTAATGTAATGTGGATAAGATTGTTTGTGTTTGGATGGATGTAGTTTATGTTTGGATGGATTTACGTAGTTTGGGTTTAGATGGATGTGAATGTGAATATGATGAAATATATTGTATAACAGGTGTATATCAGGAAGAATACGATGAAATATATTGTAACAGGTCAAATTTGAAAAATGTCCTTTAAGGGTCATAAGAGATGGCTTATAGCAGTCCTTTTAAAGGACGGTCCATGACCGTCCTTTTAAAGGACGGTCCATAACCGTCCTTTAAAGGCTCATAAGAGACGGTTCATAACAGTCCTTTTTAAGTACGGTCCATGACCGTCCTTTTAAAGGATGGTCTATAACCATCCTTTGAATGCTCATAAGAGACGGTTCATAACAGTCCTTCTTAAGGACGGTCCATGACCGTCTTTTAAATGGACGGTCTATGGCCATCCTTTGAAGGCTCATAAGAGATGGTCCATGATAGTCCTTTTAAAGGACGGTCCATGGTCGTCCTTTGAAGGCTTATAAGAGACGGTCCATGACAATCCTTTTTAAGGACGGTCCATGACCGTCATTTTTTCGTCAATAATAATGATGGTTTTCGACCGTCCTTTAAGTAATACGACACGTCAAAATTTGACGGCCCATGTGACGGTCCATGACCGTCCTTTTTGGTCATTTGAGACGGTTTTGGACCATCTTTTTTTCGCTGTTTTGGCATAGTGGTCAACAAGATGTTTGCTCGCCAGATTGGATGCTTCACAGAGGTTTATGTCGACAACATGCTTGTCAAGAGCATTAAAGTAGTAGACCATATTTCTATCCTTGAAGAAACGTTATAATCCCGCAAGAATATCAAATGAAATTGAATCTAAGCAAGTGCGCTTTCGGCGTTAACTTGAGGAAATTCCTCGGATTCTTGGTCAGTCATAGAGGAATCGAGGCCAAACCAGAGAAAATTCAAGCTCTACTCGATATGAGCTTACCTAGGATGACGAAAGAAGTCTAATGCCTTACAGGAATAATAGCTACCCTGAACCGTTTCGTAGTTGAGCTACCGACAAATGCCTTCCCTTTTTTAAGCAATTGAAAGGAAAATAAAAGACAAAGTGGACGGAAGAGTGCGAGCTCGCCTTTCAGTAACTCAAGCAATACCTGGTATCATCATCATTGCTCTCTAAACCCGAGTAAGGAGAATCGTTACTACTATACCTGACAGTTTCAATAATGGCAATTAGCTTAGCCCTCATTAAAGAGCAAGAAGGTAAACAACTTCCGATGTACTACGTCAGCAAAGCCCTGGTCTCTGCCAAGACTAGGTATCCAGATATAGAAAAGCTGGCCCTAGCCCTTGTTATCTCGTTGCGTCACTTACAACCGTACTGTCAAGCCTATACTATCGTCATCCCAACTAATAAACCTCTCCGCAAGGTGCTCCAAAAATCCAAAGCATCGGGAAGACTTACAAAATGGGCAATCGAACTAAGTGAATTCGATATTAAGTATCAGCCCCAGACAACAAATAAGGGCCATGCAGTGATCGACTTCATCGCCGAGCTCATACCCAAGAGAGACCTGGGTCCCGCGAGCTGGGTCACGTCTAGCTAGGACCTAGTCCTATCACCAACTTGGGCCGTGTCGAGCTGGAATCCAGTCCTAAAATCTAGCCCAAGCAAGCCGAACATCAGACAACAGACTTAGATCAGCCGACATGAATGTTGTACGTTGATGGTTCATCCAATTCTAAAGGTAGCTAGGCCAATATAGTCTTGGAGGCTCCTAACCAGACATGCACACAATATTCCTTAAGATTTGGATTTCAAGCATAAAACAATGTAGCAGAATACAAGGCATTATTGGCTAGGCTTAGACTAGTAGTAAGCATGGGAGCCCAACACTTGGAAATTTGTAACGACTCACAACTCGTCGTCAACCAGATAGCTAGTGAATACCAAGTTAAAAAAGAACGAATGAAAGCCTATCTGCAGAGAGCCCGGGAGTTGATCAATAAATTCCCGAAGTGCAACATCGGCCTAATCCCCAGAACAGAAAATTTTAAAGAAGACATGTTGGCAAATCTAGCCTTGGTAGTCGAGGATGACATCCTGAAATCGATCCTGATCAAGTTTTTAACCGAACTAAGCATCGGCGAACTCGACCCAAGCACGGTTCTCCTGATAGACTCGAAGCTGACCTGGATGGACCCGATAATCGACTACCTCAAGGAGGGAAATCTGTCCAAAAGACATCTAGAGGCGCGCAGGCTTCGAGCAAGAGCGATCTGTTATACCATGATCGAAAACACTCTATACCAAAAATGATTCTCGCTCCAATATCTTAGATGCCTCTGATCTGATGAAGTAGAATATGTTCTAAAAGAAATCCATGAAGGCATTTGCGACAACCACTCTGGCGACCGAGCCCTCGCCCACAAAGTCATCCAACAAGGGTAATTCTAGCCGACCATCTAAACAGATGCACAATAACACACTAAAAAATGTGACAAAAGTCAGTGGTTCATGACGATACCCCGACAACCTCTCGAGCAACTAACTCCTATGACCGGACCATGGCTGTTTACCCAATGGGGAATCGACATCATTGGTCCCTTATCAACTGGCAAAGGGCAGACTAAATTTGTGGTCGTCGTAATTGACTATTTCACTAAATGGGTCGAGGCCAAGCCCCTGACTAAGATCATCGAGTAGAAAATTACGAACTTCATTTGGAAGAATATTATATGCCAAGACGAAATTCCCCACACAATCATTTTGGACAATGGAAAACAGTTTGACAACAAGCAATTCCGAGGTATGTACGAAAATCTTGAGATCCAATGTAACATCCCGAAATTTCGCACTCGAGTACATACTTGTGCCCAAAATTCAAGGTGTTAATAATGTAAGGTTTTGGATGTATTTCACTTATCATATCAAAATTCCTTTTTTATTATTTGGTTCACATCCAATTACATTTACGAAGGCAATCATTCACGAGAATAAAATCAACCATAACTTATTATTCTATTCGAAAGAAAGTTCAACCAAATAACAAATACTCTCACAATGGGAGCTTATTACATTATCAAGTTTTGCGGCAGGAATATAAATACAAATCAATTCGTGAAAACTATCTTCTTTATTCATTTAGTGTAGTCCTCCATTGGGAGCTGGTCCTCTGGGTATTCCACCTGTACATCACCTGTATTATCTGTACGATTGGAGAGGGTCAACACCCTAATCATAGTGATGGTTACCCTTTAAGATTATTAAAGACTCAAGAGATTCATAAAAGTAGTGTAATGGTTCTGATATGTCTCGTATTCCACTACTACGAGAGTTATCAAATGCGCAAGCAACCTATATGAGATGCATGCCTAGCAAAATATGTATGGTTCATCACACTTAGTGATCATCATAATATGGAAAATAATTTAAAGTTATCCGATTCGCCCTGCTTCCCATTCTACGGAGATTCATCGACATGTCCCACATTAACGTGGATTTACGCAGTTATCCCAAGATGACACAACGCATGACTTGGATGAATTATGTGACACGATTTGTTTATGGAGCAACTATTTGCGACATCCAATTCTGTAAGTGATGTAACAGACATTGCGAAATACTTACATCAAGTTGTGCACCACTACCCAAAATTCATGAAATTACGTGTCGGCCCAGGGGCCGCTACCCGAACCACATTACGTCCACGATATTTACTTGATCGTTAGAAGTGGGATTTCTACTATAGTACTTGCATGCAAGATAGTGACATAGTGTTTTAAGTTATGCATCAATAGTTTGTAGTAATTTAGAGACTTGAAACCTGCAGGATAGGTGTGAGTGATTCAATTCAAAAATATAAAGAGAAATAGCCGTCACGTAAATTTAAAAAGATCATGCATAGTTAACATCACACCTTAACCATTATTCCCAAAGGATAAATAATTGGTGGTGGTAAATTAAATATTTGCAGGAAGGATTCAAAGCATGTGAGGGAACAGAATAAATCATACCAACTCAAATTAATATAAGCTTAAAGGAATCCCTCACGTTTAATGTCTTTGTCTCCTTCGAGCATGAAAATGTGTTGTAGGGTTGGAACCTTAACCTAACGTTTAACACTTTGATTGGTTAGATTCTTTTATAACTTATCTTAGTTTAGGATACGTCTTATCAACATGAGATTAAGGGCGTAGCCTTAATTTCTAAGGCTTGAGTTTACATCCGGTTTTCCCAGTTGAGTCGACTCTTTTTGACTCGGTTTCGATTATTTGAATCACGTAGTTGGATGAATAAGAAAGAGAAGTCTTAGAAGGGATTGGTGACAATCTACCTAGACTTGGGTGTGGCTCAGAGGTTCAGCGAATTATGACACTCGTCTCTGATTGTTTCTTCCCCTGTGTTTGCGGCTGGAGTCTTTTTCCTTTCTTTCTTTCTTCCTCCTTCCTTTCTGGCATGGAACTGGATGGTTTCTCTCCTTTTTTTTAGTGTCTAGATTTTATAGTCTTCAGCCCCTGCGAAAGGTGAGTTTTGGATCGGACAAAAACCTGTTCTCCGCACGCTGTTTACGCGCAGCATTTTGCTGTTGTCTGTGTGTGGTCTGAACTATACTTCTTTCATTGTGTTAGATCTGATCATTAAGTTGGGACAGGTTCTTTGATGGAGGGCCATCGGGCAAACGTCCTCGATCCTCTTCTTGATCATCTGTTCTTGATTTTATCACCCTACACTTGATCGAGCAGGTGGACATTGTTTTAATGGCAGGTTGCTATCGAACCATTCTCTACCTTTGATCCTACTTTTGGATGGTCAGAGATTGTTGTCCAATGCTCTTGGCCCATTACTTTTGAAGATAAATTAGTCATTTCTTGCGAACATGATTTCCGGGCGTGATTGGGTTGCATGAGGGAAACGGTGGAATACCGCGTGCCCTGTTTTTCTTGCATGGTATTTGAAATGCTAGGGCAGGGTCGAGGTCCCAATCTTCAAGATTTTGACGGCTTAGATCGACAGGATTGTCAATTTCAGGAGGACAGGTGATCTCCTGATTTCTTGTTGTTGTTCCCGAGTGATTCCTTGCTAGGACGGCACGACCATCACGAATCTGAGTCTCTTTGATTGGGAATTCTGAGTTTCCATGTCGTCGAAGCGGACTATGTCCGTTGGATTGTTAGGATCTGATCACTCAGCATGGTGATGGGTCCCAACTACTCCCGAAAATATCTAGTTTGGTTTGAAATCCCAAAAGCCGGAGTGTGAGAAGTGGAAGAGGCTTTGCTCTTCGCAAGAGTCCTTATCAAACGTCATTTGACCAGTTCTTTATTTGGTGTGTCATGGGAGCATGCAGGTTCTGTGCACACATGTCACAAGTGTAGGGCCCACGGTGATGACTAATGAGATTTATCCGGTTTATCATGTTTTATTGGTCCCTCTAGATGATTTGACCACAAATGGTGGATTCCAAAACTCAGATGGGCCATGCTAGTGATTTACACCTTAGCTTGAAATATGGGCCATTACATCTAGAATGTCTAATCATCACCCCAGCACCCGCAAGCTAACGGACAGGTCGAAGCAGTGGATAAGATCATCAAGAACCACCTCCGAACAAAACTTGAGAAGCCCCGGCATAAGTGCTTCCTAACATCCTTTGGGCATACAGAACTACTGCCCGAACGACCATAAGAGAAACCCCTTTCTCCCTAGCCTTTGCCGCAAAGGCCGTTATCCCAGTAGAGATCAGGTTACCGACTGCTCGGACCCCTCCTATGACGAACGACAGAATCCCAAACAGATGGCACTGGATCTCGACCTTATTGAAGAGAAAAGGGAACGAGTTCGGATTAAGGTCGTGATCTGGCAACGACAGATCACTTATTTCTACAATTTTAGGGTGAAGATAAGAAGGTTCCAAGCTGGAGACCTAGTCCTCCGCAGAACCTTCCAGAACACTAAGGAACCCGGCTCAAGAACCTTGGGACAGAACTGGAAAGGACCCTACGTAGTAACAAGCACAAGTCAGCCAGGATCGTATCGACTTGCAGACTTGGAAGGACAACTCTTACCACATCCGTGGAATACGGAGCATCTCGAAATCTACTACACATAAGGGTTGACCTAGCCTAAAGCCAAAATCTACTTTTTTGTTGTTTCTAGTCTACAACGTTGGAACTATTGCAATAAAAATCCTAAGGTCGAGACAAGTTTGCTTTCTACTTTCATGTCTACAAACGATCCATATATTAAAAATCTACTAATAGCTTCCTATAATAAAAGGGAAGAACAACCCTTACTAATGGGTCGACCCTTCAAGAAGCAGTCGGGCCATGAACTATTGTCGCTACTTGGGCCGCACAATTTGCGGTAAAGACGATACTCTAAAAACACAGAAGTATTCGACCTATAGAAACGCTCGACCAAGAATCATAGATTCGTAAGGTAAAAAAGACTAAGGGTTCAACCTTGGCACAAGATGCCGACGTACCCATTGCAAAATCTACCAATCTACCCAAAACGATCAATGCAATGAACCAAAAGTACATTTTTATTAAAATAAATTGGAGTATATTGCAAAAAGTAAAAAATTACAATGAGAAGGGGAAAGGAAGAAGTCACAGTGCCGCACTCGAGGGGGGAGGGGGGGGGGCTTAGAGGGTGAGCCCTCTGGAGGCACCTCGAAGTCAGAGCCGACCTCCTAAAAGGCCGAGAAGTTAAGCTCGGGAAGTGCCCCTTTTATGTCCTCGAGGCACCTCTCGTACCCGACTCCATATAGGGCATCCCTATCCTCTATATAGTCCTTGGAGGACCAAAACTCCTCTATAGTGACTGCTCAGGCCGAAGAGACAGTTGCCTGGGCCTCCTTGATCTTCACATTAAAAGAGTGCTTCAGCCCATCCAAATCTGACTTCCACAGAGGCCCTCTCTCCAAGGCTTTGGCAAGTAGCTTCTTCGATGCCTCTAGATCAACCGCCGAATCCTCAGCCTGAGCTTTCAAGACAGAATGAAGCCGATCGACTTCCTTATGAAGCCGCCTAACTTCAGCAAGGGACTGCCTGACCTCAATGCGGAGTCACTCGGCCTTGACCCCCTTCCGCAGCAACGCCGCCTCTACTTCTATAAGTGTTATGATGTTAAGCACATAGATTGTCAAATTTCATGAGACAAAAGCACTTCAAGGTAGAACCTGAACATCAACTCAAGATTGACTTATATTCAAGATAAGATCTGCACATCTTCCCAAAGAAATCGTCGCTCGTATCCAAGACAAAGTCCAAAACAAAGTCCAAGACAAAGTCCAAGACAAATTTTAAGACAAAGTACAAGTCAGAGTGACTCAGATATTTGATATATATCAGGTGGTATAACCCTGGAAAGACCTTAAGACCAGGTGCTTTCAAAAAAATCTTTATCATGGGTTTTTACAAGTGATTTTTCTTAGAATTTGGCCAGCCTAACTTTTAGTTCGACCAGCTTAAACTTCCTTGGCCAGCCCAACTTCAAGCCCGAGTAAATAACAACTTTTGTTGAAAATTTGGTTAGCCCGATTTTTGGTTTGACTAGGCTAAGCTTGAAATTCGGCCAGCCAGAGAAAGTTCGGGAGAAATTCCAGCAACATCATCTTTCAAAATTCGTGGGAATTCGGCTAGCCGAATTTTAGATAATTCTTATCCCGAGCAATCTGAAATCTATTGATCAGAATCCAGTAAACTCGGGTTAGTCGAAGCCTATCTTGGGCTATCCGAAATTCTAACTTATTTGCCTTTAAATTGAGTCTTTCTCTAATTTCGAATTACACAAAATTATTATTATAATTCTTTTGCAAGAGAGAGAGAAGCTCAAGTCCTCGGTAAGCTATTTGTTAATATTTATAATTTTTTTTAATAACTTATTCAATTCCCTCTATTTTTAGATCTTTTAAGTCTTAATCTATGAGCATAAACTATACTCCTCTTTGACATCTAAGATAATTGAATTAAGTAGCATTTGGGTTTATCATAATTAAAATCTATAGAACCCTAGACTCTTTCTATTTGATTGAACACCGTGCCATCTACATTCAAGAAAGAAGTCATTTTGCTATGTCTTCTATGGTTGAAGATAAGTATACCTTCTAAAACTTTGTTTAGGTTTTTCTGAGATATCCTATGAAAATCTTAGTTGAAGTTTTGTCTGAGATAGCCTGTGAAAATCTCAGTTGGGTTTTATTATGATAGCCTGTGAAAATCATAAAAAATGTATCAAGTTATTAAGGTGACCCTATGAAAACCTTTTTATAGTGAAAGACAAAATTACGAGGGTAGTAATTTTAGGAATGGAGTAGGTGTGGTTGTTTTTAAGCACCAAACCGCTATAACTTCTTGTGCCATGTGGTGAATGCTTTATTATTTTTGGTGGTTTAATGTATTTTATTATTTCATTTCAGTGGTGAATGTTGTAATCCTTTTTATATACTCTTGCTAGCTTGAAACTTTGATTTTAAAGACATTCATGAAATAAGATTGTCTTGCCTAATATTTTAAGTGAAGGTTGTCTTACGAATTATTTGGAATTAATATTTTAATACTCAAGCGATTGAGATCTTTGTATTATTTACATATTCTATATTTATTTTGATTATTTGACATTATCCTGTTCACCCCCTCTAGGGCATCTCCAGCTCTCCATTTCAAGTGGTATCAGAGTGGGTAACTCTTTTTAATTTTTTAGATTTACCTCATTGAGTTAGATCCAGAGCTTCAATATGTCAAATTTAGAAAGCCTATCCATTATCAGGCCAACTCCCTATGATGGCTCTAATTATTCATACTGGAAAGCCAGGATGATGATTCTCCTTAAATCCATTGATGAAAGTGTGTGAAAAGCCACTGTATCTAAATGAATGCCTCATATGATAGAAGTAGTAGCCGATGATGGAACCATATCTATGAAAGAAACCACATACAATTTTTGGACTACTGTTCAGAAAAGTAAAAGCAGTGCAAATGCAAAAGCCTTAAATGCAATAACCTACACTCTATCGCTAGATGAATTCAAAAGAATCATTTCTTACAATACAGATAAATAAGCGTGGGATATTCTCGAAATGACACATGAAGGAACTACTATAGTAAAAAAAATCTAAAATTCAAATCCTCACAACTAAATATGAGGAAATTCATGTGGAAGAAAATAAGTCTTTTATGAACTTCTATACGAAACTAAATGACATAGTAAATTCCGTGTGGGGTCTTGGAGATAAAATCCCTGAAAGCAAGGTTTGGGTAAAAATACCGCAATCACTTCCTGCTAGGTTTAATTCAAAGGTTACTGCTATAAAAGAATTAAGGGTTCCAGATATTATGAAAGTTGAGGAGTTAATTGGTTCTTTTAAAACTTATGAGTTGAATTTCAAAGATCCTAAAGTCAAGTCTATTGCCCTTCAATCTTTTAAATCTAATTCAAAGGAAACTAATGCAAATTTTGATTTTGAAGAAAATGAAGATGATATGGTGATGTTAGCAAAGAAATTTTATAGAATTTTCAAAAACAAGAAAAGAACTAATTTTCAAAAACCATTTGATAAAAGAAAAGGAAAATTAAAATTTTAAAAATCTAAAACAAAAGATGGCCAATGTGTCAACTGTTCTGAATGGGCATTTAACTTCTAAATGTCCTAAAAAGGATAAATCTAGAAGAAAAGGCATAATAGCTACTTGGGATGAAGATGATATCCTGAGATCAATTCCGATCGAATTCCTCACTAAACCGAGCATTAACGAGTCTGACCTTGCCATAGCTCTTCCGTTAAGCTCGAACTCGACTTAGATGGATCCAATTATTGACTTCCTCAAGGAGGATAAGCTACCTGAAGATCGAATGGAAGTGCGCAAGCTACGAACCAAGGCAGCTCGCTACACCACGGTCAATGACATCTTATACAAAAAAGGATGCCTCCGACCGAACGAAGTGGAGTACATCCTAAGGAAAATCCATGAAGGTATTTGCAGAAACCACTCTGGTGATTGAGCCTTTCGACATGGGTATTATTGGCCAACCATCCAGGTTGATGCTCAGCAGTATACTCAAAAATGCGATAAATGTTAGCGCTTTACAAACATACCTTGGCAATCTCCCGAAGAACTAACCACCATGGTTGGGCCATGACCATTCACCCAATGGGGCATCGACATCATCGGTCCCATCTCGACTAGCAAAGGTCAAACCAAGTTCTTCATAGTTGCAGTCGACTACTTTACAAAGTGGGTTGAAGCCAATCTCTGATAAAGATTATCGAGTAGAAGATAACAGACTTCGTTTGGAAAAACATTGTATGCAGGTTTGGAATTTCCCGTATGATCATTTCTAATAACGGGAAATAGTTTGATAATAAGCAATTCTGAGGAATGTGCGAAAACCTCGAGATTCAAAATGTTTATTCCTCACCACGACATCTGCAGGCTAATGGGCAGGTCGAAGCAGTTAACAAGATCATTAAACATCATCTCTAGACCAAGCTCGAAAAATCTAAAGGAGCATGGGCAGAAGAGCTCCCCAAAGTTCCTTGGGCATACCGAACTACAGCTCGGACAACCACTGGGGAAACTCCCTTTTCTTGGCCTTTGGAGTCGAAGCTATTACTCCAGTAGAAATCGAGCTACCAATTGCTCGGATCGAGTCCTTTGACGAACAATAGAACTCCAAGTTAATGGCTCTAGATCTTGATCTTCTCGAGAAAAGAAGAGAACAAGCTCGGATCCAGACTGCAATCCGATAACAATAAGTAGCTCATTTCTATAATGCCAAGGTAAAAGTTAGGGGGTTTCGAGCTGGGGACTTGGTCCTGCAAAACACCTTCCAAAATACTAAGGAGTTTGGCTCGGGAACCTTGGGCCCTAATTGGGAAGGACCTTATGTAGTAACAAGTACTAGCTGACTTGGATCATACTGTCTTGAAGATCTGGAAGGTCAACTCTTACCTCACCCATGGAATGTTGAACACCTCAAGATTTACCATCCCTAAGGAACTGATTCATTTTGATTACATATTTTACTATGTACTAGTCACATCCAAGTTAGTGTAATGAAATGTCATAGTTTGTTTCTTACTTCCATGCCTGAAAATGATTGTTCATCGAAACAAATCTACAAAGGGCTTCCCAAGATAACTGGGAAGATTAGCCCTATCAATGAGCCGACCCCCAAGTGGAGGTTAGGTTCTACACTACTAGCACTTACAGAGTGAGTAGAACACTACTAAGGATTCTCCCTAGTAAAAAAGGGAAAAAAAACCTAGTCAACTAATTATATTCTAAAAGGAGCAAACTTCCGATGGTGACTACAACTAAGGCTTTCGACGGATCGACCCTCTTGCCAAAATCTGATCTATCTACTTGATCTGATCTATCTACTTGATCTGATCTATCTACTTAATCTGATCTATCTATTTAATCCGATCTATCTACTTGGAGAAATTCGCTTACAAGCAATATACCAAAAAGTGAGTTGCATTGATAAAGCTCCAAGGAGCGTATTACATTAAAGTCCACAAAAATTGAAGGTACAAAAGGGGCTTGTCTTTAAGCCTCGGGGGGCTGCTCAAAAGGCACGTCTTCAGTAGGGCCTCAGATTCAGAGCTAGCATCATCAAAGACAGAGAGGTATAATTCAGGATAGGCCTCCTTAACCTCTGCGATGCACTTCATGAATACCATTTGGTACAAGGCATCCCTGTCTTCCAAATATCCTTTAGAGGACTTTACTTCCTTGACAGCATCCACTCAAGCTGAGGAGATAGCCGCCTGAGCCTCTACCTCAGCCTTCTCTAGCTTTTCCTTTAGCTCCGCATTGTCGGCCTCCCATCGAGCCGACCTATCAGAAGCCTTGGCGAGAAGCTTCTTTGTCTCCTCCAGCTTGGCCACCAAATCAAAAGCTCGAGCCTCCGTAGCAGAGCGGGCTTGGTCAGCCATAACGGCTGCAGCTTGAGACTCCTCAGCAATGATGCGGAATTGTTCAGCTTCGACACCCTTCTGTAAACATTTATTCTCGCTCTCCCATGCCTCCTTCCATAAACGTACAATGTCGCGGTGTACCTTTAGAAAGCAAGTAACAAACTGCCAAAAGAGCAAGAGAAGATACCAGAAGTCAAACAGAGAAAGAAAAAACAACAAGTGTTTGGAGAGTTCACTCCCTCCAAGAAAACTCCTCGTCGCCAACGCAAGGCATGAGCTCTTCTATAACTCCCCGCGTCGTCTTGGAAGGACGCTGTCTCTCCTCCTGAACCTCAGAAGGCCTATGTAACACCATGTACTTTCGGTACTCGAGTGCTACTGAGTAACCCTAATTAGTATAAGTACAAACCTAGCTCGAGCGAACGTCCACATGCATACCAGTCAAAATCTAACCATTGAAGAACGGTTCTCATCCATATATCAGGTTATCCATCCGTTATTCTTCATGATGGACCATCACATCATCAGCACAACCCATTGTTAAGACTTTGGTCACCTCAATGATGAATTAAACCATCTAGTAATGTTTAATAAGTATATTTTCTTTATTTATTATATTATGAACGTTACACAAACATAAATGTATTTGGATAATTTATTTAAAATATAGAAATGTATGAAAATGTATTGATATGTGTATATTTAATGTATATAAAATATTATGAAAATAATATTACATTAAGTAAACATAATGAATAATAGTTTTACAATGTATAATAGAATTATAAATATTAACGTAGTATTAAATATCTTTATAAATATGTATACAAAAGTTGTTAGATATTTTAATTAAATTGTATAACAATATTATTTAGTGCAAATATGATTTTAAATTAACTTTCAATTCATTTATATGTACGTTTATCTATAATCGAATGTTATGAATTAATGTGATCAATAGCATGTATACAGTACATTAATATTAAGAATTTTATTTACATGTGTATGGGATTTTAATCATCAAACTACCAAAACCTTCACACATTAGAATTTAATTAAAAACAATACTTAACCATCCCAATCAAGACATTTGACCACTAGGTTACCTATGATTCTCATTTGAACTCGACCAAAGGCCCTTAGGAAACTCGTAGGACAAGTATGATGGCGATCCGACCGTTAGGTTGGCGGGAATTAGTAACTAGAACACCTCGTCCATCTTTTTGGTCCACCTAAATCTTAGATCAGCCTGATTGTTGGTCCTAGACCTCTAATGAGACCTCCAAAGCTAATGGACAGTGTGGATTTCCCATGAACATCATGATGGACCCCCACATTAGTGCACGTATACAGCATGAGTAGTCCACCTGCGGTGCACTGGACGACCCAACCCCGTCAAACAGTGTTTGACCGAGCTTTCCCGCAAATGGGAGGAAACTTCCCTCCCTCTGTTTCTCATCAGGGGACGGACGGACGTCTGTTTCGGTGATAAATGGCCCACCTACACTGACCATCTGGACGATCCAAACCGTCCATCTGACTTAGGCCATGTGCTCGACCAAAACCTAGCTTTCATAATAGATTTTCATGTACATATGGGCACACATTTCGTGGCACAAGAAGGGCCTACAAACATAAGTTTCCGGAAATGGAAACTGTCTGCACGCCAGCAGGGCGATCCGCATGAACACCCACCTTCGAATCTTAGCCATCCATTCAATGAGATCTCAGCCACCCAATCCTCGATTTAAGGCTCCCTCAAACACTAGAGAGAGAAACCACAACCGGTTTTAGTCCCACTAGCCGTTTCCTCCTACCATCGAACCCATCGACCAAATCCCTTCAAAGCTTCAATGAAGCTCGTCTACCAGCTTCATAAGGTCTAAACGGACCATCTGCAAGAAATGGATGGGAGGAAGAAGCACCCTCTCCAAATGCGCCATTAATGGTAGGTTATCTCATCCATCGTTCAAAACCGAGTTGCGGCTAGGCACTTCCAGTCCAGCTTGTCCTAGCCAAGGGATTGCTGGGAGTCCAACAGAGGGGAAAAAAGAAGAAAGAAAGAAGAAAAGAGAAAAAGAGGGAGAGAGATAGGAAGAAGAGGAAAGAAAGATAAAGAAGATGGAGCGTGCGGCTACCTCCTTGTTGACTCGATCAGAGTAGAGATTGAATCAAGTCAAGCTGGGCATCCAGCTACTGCTGCTGAACCTCCAACAGAGGAAGAATGGAGAGAAAGGGGAGGTACACGGCTGCACCAACTCAAATCGGGCCAACCCGACCTACGGGCGAGCCCAACTCGCTGGACTGAGTTCGGTCTGAGTTGGGCACAGGGCTGACCCATTACAGGCCTTATGAGAGGCTAGGAGATAGGAAGAAAGAGAGGGAGAGAGGTAGAGAGGTAGAGAGGGAGAGAGGAGGAGAAATGAGAAGAAGAGGAGGCCGATTGTGGTGGTCGCCGAGTCATCTCGGTTAAAATCGAGCCTGACTGAGTCGAGCCACAGATGGGCTGGTCTAGACTCTTGCTCGATTTCCAACATGTGGAAAAGAGAAGAGGGAAAGGAGAAATGAGAAAGAGGGAGTGAGGTGCATGGGTGTGCTTGAGTCGAGCCGACTCGAACTGAGTCGACGAGGTGAGAACCTTCATTTCCTTTCACCAATCAGATTCATCAATTGTTACTTTGTAATTAATGATATCGTTATTATTTTCTAGTTGTTGAAATGATTAATGTTATTTTGATGCCATTGACTAGAAATTTTAATTAATATTACAATGTATTAATTAGTGTTATAATAACTATTGTCATCAATTATAATTCTATTATTAATTATCATCATCATTAGCGTTACTATAATTATTGCAATTATTAAATATGGTTAACCATTAGTAGGTTAGATTTGCTAGTGTTAAGTTAGTGTAGATAAAAACCACAATCTTAGTTATTAGAAATTTTTAGATATTATCATTGATAATAGGAGTATACTGATTAATACCATTATAATGATTATCATTGTCATGATTAACTAATATTAATTCTATCATTAATACTTGCAATTATGTTATAGTAAACTAACATGGCAACTAATTTTATATGAATTAGCATTCAAATCCAACAATCTAAGCTTAGAACCAGACTCTGGGATGAGAACCATGAATCTAAGTAATCAAAACCTCAAGTTATAATCTTAACCATAAGTAGTGTGCTAAGGTTGAGCTAATGGTAAAATTTCATAATTCATGGTAGATCATGGGTATCCATTATCGTAGCTAGACTCATTATTGATAGTCATGGCTATTGGCATTAGAAAATATTTATCATTTTCTTATAGGATTAGTAGGATTCTTGTTAAAATAATTATTAGTATTAGTCCTTATTATACTATCGTTAGTACAGATTCTAATACTATTACTTGTATTAATTAAGAGGCTATCAGTCATTAGAAGAGCATTTGATAATGTCGGTACACTTAAATACGAACTTATGAACCATCATTATTAATATGGATGGATTAATACTCTTATTATGAATATTAATTGGCCCATTGTACAATAATAATAATAATAATAATAATAATAATAATAATATAGGATTCAAATCCTAGAATCTAAAACCTATAACTAAACCCTAGGATGAAGCCCTAATTCTATATTAGAACCCTAAAAGTAATCCAAACCCTAAGTTGTATAAATCTTGACCATAGACACTTGGTAGAACATTGATCTCATGTGCAAATTTCACAATTCATAGTGGGATTTGATTTTAAGGGAACACGTGCTTCCTAGCAACGTTAGTTGCGATCCGATTTATAAGGTGATGATTCTTTCCCTTGAGCTTTCCATTTTCCCATTAGCCTAAGTTATAGTTTGTATTTTAATTTATAATTAATCTCTCTTTTATAATTACATGTGTTAGCTGGTGGAAATTGAATTGCTATATTTCATGCTTAATGTTTATCCTGCATACTTATTTCATACTTATGGATTATTTGTGGATAACTTATGGAACTTAAACTGGTACATTAGTGAGAAACCCCCACCTATAAATGTACACCTATACTTAGGATGTAACCTAACTGGTTGTGATTAAAATGGACCTTCAGCTTAGTGGTTATTGAGTGGTGGTCTAAATGGATCAATGATGTGGGCCTACCATCTAGGGTTGTTATGTCTAAGTGATTTTTAAGGATGGTATTTTATCGCATGGTTTTGATACTCGTCCTATGTGGCTTATTTTGATATTTGCCCTATGTGTTTTATTTTGATATTGGCCATACGTGGCTTTATTTTTATATTTTCCTTATATGGGTTCGATGCTTTATACTATGCAACCATGTGTGGTAAACCCCATATACTGTAATATGATTGGCCACTAATCTACAAGGTTCCACTAATCTCATGAGTCGGGGATGGTGGTATGAGACCTATGCCCGAGCCGTCAGGCTACACTGGGCTCTGAGCTCCCCATAGTGACCTTTGAGTTTATTAAACTTGCTGGTTGTAAACGGATTAATAACGGTTTGGCTAATCATGAATTCATAGTATTCAGGTGATGACGAGTGGCTAATTCTGGATACTGTAGCACGTGCCTAATAAGATTTAGTTGGGGTATCATTTCGCTAGCTCCCAGACCATTGACTATCAACCCACTTTTGGTGAGTTTAGCACTACGCATGTACTATGTACTTTCACGGGTGACCGGCCTCATTACATGGGTTTTGCCCAAAAGCCAACTGGATAAGCATCCCTAATTGATGTGCACTCATACATCCATGCATTTAATAAGACTGCATCATGTATTGTTTTGTATGCCTTGTATGTTTTCATAACTATGCTTACCTAATGCGACAATGTGTAATCTTGAGGGGAATTCACACTGAGTTGGCCACTCATCCAAGTAGCACAGGTGGCCCAGATGATATTCACATTCATATTGGTGAAGAGCAGGGTATGGTTGACAAGGGTGCATGATTGTATTTACTAAGGGCTACTACAAGATTTCACAGCTCAAGATTGTTGCAATTTACCTAGTTTCACATGTAATGTTATTTCATTTTGTATTGTAAGAATGGGGACATTGGTTTGTATAAGTCATTATGGGCAGCTCCTTATATATTTAAATACTAATGCAACTTTCCTTTATGTCTGATTTTTTCATACTACGCTCATCTGCTTACTCTGATAGTTGAAAAAAAAATATACTCGAATTTGACCATCCTTTAAGGTTAACACCTTGGTTTTTGGGAAACGGGTCGTATACTTGAGTCCTAAAAAGTCGGGGCGTTATAGCCTAAAAGGAGGCCTGCCAATATCACTGGCCTCTATGGGATTAGCCTTAAAAGAAGGCTTAGTAGCTCCCCAGACCTCTGTGGGATAAGCCTCCTCGCGAGTTGTCGCCTCGACTGTCGCTTCAGCAGGAACATGGGTGGATTCAGTAACCGCCGCCTCATCTTCAACCTCCGCAATATTATGAGATGAAGGACTAACTCTCTCTTTACTTTGTCGTCTTCAGCTTCTTCGCTTTCTTCACCGGCACAGTCTCCTCGGGGAGAGGTGTCTTGCGCTTTGAGACGGGCTTCAATAGGGGACGAGCTTCAGGCATTTCTACATCAGTTAGAACGGAAAAGGATTTAGTTACGAACTCATGAAAATTTTTAAGTCCTAAAGGTTGGCCAAAGCTCTTACATGTGAGCTTGGTATCAAGGCCCGATTTAAGTAAAAGCTCTGGTTAAAGAAGTCTTCTCCAAGATCGATCTTCCTCTCCTAGTGACCTTACTCCCTAAATTCGAGCAACATATTTGTCTCTGAGGGAAGGGTGTTTGGGAATATCTGCATTAAAGAGGACATGCACGAACTATTAACACTAGAGATCGACCAAGTGAGAAATGATAGAAACAACCAAAAAAGAGCTAAGTCCAAGGAAAGCCGACCTGAAGCAGTGAATGCAGTGGGAACCAAGCCACGACGCAAAGTCAAGCCCGGTACTTCCCAACTTTCGGAAGCCCAAAACCACTTGTCTTTCCAATTTTTATTGGAGGTCGGGACGTCTGTGACCATACCCCCTCCAGTCCCCCTCCAAGCAGAGAGATAATACCAGCCCTTGTGGAAATAGTTGGGCTTCACTTGGTACATATGTAGGAATTCGTTGACGGTAAGGTTGGGCTACTTAAGGTCAGACCAAAGAACAGAGTAGCCGATCAACGCCCTCTAAGAATTGGGGATTAACTGTCCCGGAGCTAGCTCCAAACGAGCAAGCACCCGTCTTACTATGTTTTGCAAAGGGAGCCTCAGGCTGTATTGAAGGGCAACCTGAAAGATGACAACTGATCCATTTGGAGGATGAGTAGGGAGCTCGTACGGTGAAGGGACTCAGAGGATCACTGACTCGGGTATGTGGTACCCCAATCTAATTCGAGCTAAGTCAGCCTCCTTGAGGGACGACCTTATGGGACCTCTCTCCTCTTCCTCATCCTCCCCAAGGGATTTGTTTAACTCCCCTTCAATAGGTCGTTCCGCTAGAGATGTCTCGAGTACTCGCGACGACTGTGACGCCCAAAAATCAGCATCGTTCATCATCACTAGCAGCGACGGTAGGTTCAACATCGGGAAAAGACTACTTGCCCCACTATCACCGCCGGAGGCCCCCTCCTACGAGCTTAGTGAATCCGACATGGCAGTTTGCTCAATAAATGCCGAGAGTCAGTAACAAAGAAGAAAAAAGTAAAAGGGAGGGGGTGAGTTGAAAAACAGGGCTCACTGAAGGGAAATTGTCGCCCTGTCAAAATCGGTAACTTCACTAAGTCACCGAATTCGCCTCTATACGTAATGGCTAAGGGTTTGAGTGCAAAAGGGGAAGAAGCAGAGAGGAAATGCAAACAGACTCGACCAAGGGCTAGGGTTTTGCTTATATAGGAGAGCCACGTAGTAGCATATAAAGGCCCTTATTACTGTGAATCTTATACGACACCCCCTCGACTACTTAAACTCGACACGTGGTGCAACCTCGCTCGTCGCTCGACCCTGTTACCGAGAAATGTCACACGTCATTCTCTCACTGGTCAGATACCGAAAAGATGGCCTGACAGGTCACGTGGCCTCGAGCCATGACACGCCACCTCAACTACACTGTACATGATTATTAACATACCTCGACTCCCGTGTTGGCCACTATAATCAGCATTTATGGTAGAATAGTCCAACCTAGGTGCTTCCGACCTACTTTCGGAGTATGCACAATTGACTCGAAAGTAGGGGGTTGTAATGCCCCAAATTTCATGGGCCGAGTAAAACCTCAGCTCCCGAATTCTCGAGTGCCACGCGTGCCCTAATGGGCTTCAGATTTTAATTACATTTGAATGATTTCATAAGCAAGGGAGATTTTAGCAAGACATGAAGCATAAGTAAGTCATAAAACAGTATTAAGTGCCACTAAATATAAAAATATCCAAACCACAAATCCAAAAATATCCAAATAGGGAACCAGTCACACCCATACATATGTCCCAAAGTGCTTAGGGCCCTGGCCCATACCCCGCGATCGCCCGAACTTGGACTAGAAGTGTCACGCCCCAAACTCGAAACCGGGCTCACAAAATTCTCGATCGCCAAATCCGATGCCGACAGCCTCCGTAGAACCCCATTCTCGGCTCCCGGTGCCCATTCGCTAGGTTCCGATCATGGGATGGTACAAGGAAGATTTTCAACATCAGTTTGATTCGTAATAAGCATAACCAAAGGCTACCACAAACAACAACTAAAAACTCCATCACATTTCCATTATGATAAAAAACTTTAAGTACAATGAGCATAAAGGGAAATATAATAAGATTGGACAAAAAGCTCCAAAAAGATCTGCTCTGCACTCTTGCCTCAGCGCTGCTGCGTCCCAACGTCACTTGCACATAACGGTTATGCATAAGCTTATAGAAAGCTTAGAGGGTGGTGAAAGTGTGTGCGCAAGGTAGTAATGTAGATATACAGTATCAGAGTAATGCGGAACATGTTGATGAATCCATGAGTACCACTAGCCGTACTAAGGTTATGCGATGCAAGACATGAATGATGTCGGCCATAGTAAGGCCATGCGATGCGAAATGCAACTCAAGCATACAAATCCTCATCTCAGTCCACATATCAGTATAGGTCATCTTTGGAATATAAACGGGGTCTAGTACACCCCAACCAGATTACCACCTCATCGCGCGCAACAAGGTGAGTGGAAAAGACCTTATTAGTGCTATGATTTCATATCCCTTTGGTTGTCAAATTATGTAGTGTCAAAACATATATGTCTTGTACTTCTTGTGTTTCTTGTTTGTGACTACACACTGCTTCAAGACAAGATCATGAATGAAGAATGTTTTCAAGACAAGATCATAAATGAAGAATGTTTGCAAGACATGTCATGGATGAAGTCTACAAGAATAGAAGACTTCAAGTTTGCTTCTAACAAGTTCAAGATTAGAAGACTTCATCAAGACAAGTTAAGAAAGTACCAAGCTCTAAAAAGCCGTCAACTTGATTTAAGCTTCTCCTTTAAGATCATCTGAGAATACAGACCTTCAAGACTTCAATGTTCATCTCACTTCAAGGTTTGTTTAACCTTAGATTAACCTTAGGTTGATATGTATGATAGGTCATTCTGGATACATAATCTGAATATTTTAATATGCTTGTTATGACTATTCTAAGACCAGTCCTAGAAATCTTAAGACCAGTTCTAGCTTTGCTTCGACCAGTCTTAAGTTTCTCAGGACCAGTCCTAGGTTGTTACAGATTTTTAAATTTTCTTGGTTGTCCTTCGACTAGTCCTGGACTTGCTTCGACCAGTCTTGGGAAGTTCTACGACTCATCCTTCGACCGGTCGTAGTCCTACGACTTGAACTCCAGTGACCTATCTAGGGTCCTACGACCAGTCGTAGGTGACACATGACCAGTCGTAGGTGGCCCACGACCGATCGTAGGTTACCTAAGACCAGTCGTGGGAACAACTAATCTAATTCCGTGAAAATCTTTCAAAATCTTTGAAGCTATGACCGGTCCTAGGATCTTAAGACCAGTCGAAGATGGGATTTTTTCAGGCTATAAATAATGCACGAATTTCAGAGTTTTAGACATTCCATTCCATTCAATTCAAGCGATTTAAGGCTATACTCTGAGATAAGTTGTGATTATTTTTTAAGCTACTGTGCATATTTAATATTCCTTTTGTTAGCATTATTCTATTGTGATTTTGATCCACATTCCAATCTCATTTAGAAAAGAGGAATTTGTGATATTCCTTCTTCTGGGATCAAAATCAAATAGACCTTGCTCTTCTTGATTTAATCTAAAATCAATTAGACATAGAACCATTCTTTAAGTGAGTATTGGACATTGAATGACGTATCATACATCTACTCCGATTGGTTCTACTGGGCTACTTCAAAAGGAGATCCAGGTATTTTACTTTGTAATTTACTTTCTCTAGTTTTGTTTGAGATTTGCCAGAAAAATCTCATTATATTGGTTATTTGAGGAGAGCCAGAAATCTCAGATTGTGGGGGTTTTTGGATTGTGTAAGACCGAGATAAAAGACACAATTGTGAAGGTTTTGGGTGAACCTGTGAAAACCTATTTTGAGAGTGCATGCTAATATCCCCTGTGTGAGGATATTAGGAGTGGAGTAATATTCTGTGTGGCTGTTGGCTAACAGTTGGTGAACACACAGGTGAACCACTATATATCATTGTGTTGTGGATGTGCTTGATTTCTTTATTCCTTCAGTATTGTGGATTGCTTTTGTTGATGAATGTTGTAATTTTCATTTCAAGCAAGTGTTGTTGAATGGTGTAATAACTTAGGATTTATTTCTGTAAGTTATTCTTGATTTATTTTCCATATCATTTGTGATTTCTAGATTGTTCTAGAAATAAGGTTGTCCTACCATAAGCCATTGGTTTTTGGTGTAAGGTTGTCCTTTGAACTGATTCAGTATCATTCTCATATTTCATGTGCTTTGAGATTATTATTAATTCAGTATTGTTATTTATATCTTTTGTTATTCCGCTGTTTTAAATTTTATTTGGCATTGCCCTATCACCCCCCCCCTTCTAAGGCATATAGCTAGGCCCTTTCAGACCTCACTATCTGCCTGCTAATATTGGGCTCGGCTCGTCGATAGCGGACCCATTCCTCGAGCTGGTCAAACTCAGCCTAGCTTTGCCCCCTCCTCTCGGGCGGGTAAGGTCGCACCCCCTTCCAACTGACCACGACACAGTGGAAAGCGCGGCCATCTGGTAATCGGCACTCGGCGCTCATGCACCCACTCGGTCTAGACGTTGGAGCAACCTCTTGGTACAATAAGGGTTTAGTGACTTTCACCCAGGGATATCTATAGCACCCCATGTAGAACAAGATTTTTGGTATCTAATCCTGCCAACCACGATACGCCTGTGGAGGCTAAGGCCCTGATGTCGCTAGGGCGTATAGTACCATATCACATAATGCGAATGCATGAATCACACTATCCAGTCATGCAGCAATCATGTGCGTATCGTGCACTCATGTAGGGTAACACCGCCTATCCGAGAGCCCCTAAACAATCTGCCCGAAGGCATATGCTATGATCAATCACTCATCTCATCACAAGCATGCAGATGATGCATATGGACATGTATTATGATATTATATTGTCACATGCTCGTAATCGGTGTCGAAAATTGGCGTCGGCACCGATAATCAGTATCGATAATCAGCACCGATAATCAAGGTCGATAATCGGTGTCGACCTTGACAATCGGCACCGATAATTGAAATTAGGAAGCGAGATCGGTAATCGAAAGCGATAGCCAAAATCGATCAATCACATACGCGAATGGGGCCCACTTATTTGGGTTAACCTACGAAGAGAATGAGCCTAACAAGGCCTAAGGGAAGGTCACAATGAGGACATTTAACCATCATTGCCCATCAATGTGGACGTCAAACCAACATTGATCCCAAGGCATGACCGCCAAGAAAAACATCATCACATACATCATGGTGAAATCTCAATCGATGGGCGATTTGAATTAGGCCGAATCGATTGGACCCATCAATGGGCCGAACCAATGGACCGAACTGATGGGCCGAATCAATGGGCCGAATCGGATGGGCCGAATGTATGTCAAATTGGGCCCACCCTTATGTAATTTGAGACCCAACCTATTCATAAGTTAACATGAGAATAGATGAAGTGAAAACAAATATCAACTAATTGGGAACTACCGTTGCCCTTAGAAGTTTGAACGGTGGATGTCACGGTCCTCTATTTAATGGTGGGGCCCATTCACACTTTAGATTTGTTTCACCCATTTTCCCATGCCATAAAATGATCTCATAATGGTGGACGGTATGGATGCAGCACATGCATCATGGTGGACCCTGCCGTTCAAATAACGGACGGTGTCGATAGAGCACATACATCATTGGGCCCATGCCTGGGGGAATAAAACACATACATCTAGGGTGGGTCCCACCGTCAGATCACACGTGCCTCATGGTGGGACCCACAAGTCTCTGGAAGGTTAAGAGATATAGAGAGATTTTGAAAGAGATAGAGAGATATAGAGAGAGAGGGCACGTGGCCCCTTTTCACCCTTTTTCTTTCTTTTCCTTTTCTTCTTTTTTTTTCCTACTCTGACACAACAGAGGTGGGTCCCACGTAGGGCCCACCACAAATATATGGGGAGAGGTACAGTGAGCTCGAGCTGACGTCCAGCTCCCCTGAGGTCGAGCTGTGTGGGCCCCACCGTTGATGTTTGCCAAACATCCAACCCATTAGTCAGATGCACCGTTCCAGCGTGGGCCTAGGTCTCAAAAATCAAGTCAAACAATGACTTGTGTGGGCCGCACTAGATACAATAGTTGGGAGTGACAACCCTCCATTAAAAACATTCAAAATCATTTACTAGGCCCACCGAGATGGGGTCCACAAATCCAGCCCACCCATCGTGGGTGTCCCACTTGAATGAAGGGTCAGACCAAGTTTCGGCTGCACCCAAAACTTAGGTGGGTCCCACGTGGAGGCCACCCTCACCGGGTTCGATGCCAAGACCTCAAGTGTTGAAACGAGGTATCTCCACTCCTCCTGCCAGTTGAGTTATGGAGCTAGGCGTGGGCCCAGCGTTAAAATGAGGTATCTTTCGCTCAGTCTACCAGTTGAGCTATGCATCTGGGTGTGCAAGGAGGGCCCCACACGAATTTGGGCCCCACTGTCCTTGGGGACGGACGGTTTGGAGGGAGCACGCACACCCTTGTGGGCCCCGTCAAAAAGGGTGGACGGTGTGGATGGGTCCTGTGGACCCTATGCTAGTCCACACCCACTGTCTGTGCACACTCCATGTTAGCCACCCTACTGGCAGGTACGTCCAGCATCCCTAAACGGACGGTCTGGATGTACACTACATCAAGGTGGGTCCCACATGGCCCAACCTATTTTGGATCCAGCTAATATTTGTGTTTCCCTTTCATCCGGGTAGCCCACTATTTGGATGGCCCATACTAAAAACAAAAAAAAAAGGTTAAGGTGGCCCACTATTTGGATGGTATGGATGAGATACATACATCAAGTGGGCCACAAGCCATCATACACAAAGGAAAGAGAGAGAGAGAGAGAGAGAGAGAGAGAGAGAGAGAGAGAGAGATCGGTAAGGATGGAGGGGCCCCGCCACTATGGGCCCCTCTTACATACAAACATACATCAAGGTGGGTCCCACATATAGGGACCCTTAAATCAAAGAAAAATGAATGGAAATAACACCTAAGATCACCCACCGGCTTCTTCTTGCACTCTAGGCTTCCTTAGCTCCTTAGCTTCGATTCTAACGGAAGAGATGAGGTTTGGATGGTTGAGATGGGAGATGAAAGGGTAGGAAAGGTGGGCCACACTTGTAGCTTGGAAGAAATGGGGAGAGGTTTGGACGTGTGATGCTCTTGGATTGCTTGGAGTTGTGTTTTGAAAATGAAGGAGAGAGAGGGTTGTAAAGAGAGAGAGAGAGAGAGTGATGGTTGATGGAGTGATGGATGTGGTGAGTGATGGGTGTAAGAGACTTTTTAACTTTTGTGGCCATTGGTGTAAGAAAAGTATGGGCTTTGTAAGAAACTTTTGACTTTAGAGGTTGTTTGGGGAAGGGTGTGAGGTGATGTGTACTTGACATGTACTTGGCATGATGGTATTGATTAATTGATGGATTGATGTGACTAGTCGTAGAGATTCTCTCGGAATTCGTATGCGGAGCGTTTTCCTCGCACCGAACGTTGGCCCACATCTTCTGACCAGGGTATCGGATCGGGGCGCGAGTCACAACATGGGAACCGCGGTGACGGCGCGGTCGCTAGGATACAAGTCTCGGGTTGAGTCGACTCGTGTTGACGGCGTGTGAGTCAGGGTCGCGCGCAAATACCGGTTAAGGGTCGAAGGTTGCCGGAATTCGACCGAGAAGACCGCGGAAGCCTACAGAACGGTACTGTCTAGGATACGGGGCTTACAAGAAGGATCCACCGAAAGTTTAGAAATACGTTCGCTCCTCCTCATCATCTCGCTGGGGTCTCCCAGTGCATTCAACTTTGTCGATCCTTCATCTATGACAGGTTTTGGTTGGTATTTTAAAACATCGTCCCAGAGTGAGAGTGAGTAACTAACTCAGTGGTACCATTAACAATAAGTTACATGAATTATCATACACAAGAGTAAATTTAGTGAATAACATACATTCATATAACCCTAGATACTCTTGTTAATGCAAATGCATGGATTAATGATATGATGCATTTCTCTCATCATAACACTCCCTTGAGCGACAATATCTAACGATCACGAATGACCAACACTCCCTCAATGTGACCTTAACTGCCGAATCGCCACAGTAAATAATGTAATGTCATGTAAATGTTAGCTAAGCTGATTAATTAGATTCATTCATCTAGTAAGTTGGGGAAACTGAGATACCCTGACGGATCCTTGCCCTAATCTGATCGTGCAACTCTAATGGCCGTAGCCGTATAACTCTCGTGATCCTTAGCCCTTGTGGGTTCGTCAATCCCATAGTTCTTAAGCTCATACGAAAACAATCAGGACATTAAGTCCTGCTCGCGGTCACTATAAGGAGGTCGTCACCCCAACATAGGCCGATAGCTCGGGTATAGTGTCCCATACCACCATACCTGGCTCACGAGTCTTTGGTGCTCACTGGTCACTACGGGGAGGCTCGTCACCCCAGCGTAGGCCGACAGCACGGGCATAATGTCCCATACCACCATCACCGGCACATAACTCTTTGTGAGCCGCGAATCATGATTATCAGTGGGCGCAATGGTCATGTAGTACCTCAGGTTCAGTTAGGTGTGTACATTCATGGTTAACATATATGGATGACCAACTAGTGGAGTAATGTAGCTCGACGAGACGTACCATGGTTTGCACAGCTTAAGATCAACACCTCATGTTGTAATGCCCCGAACTTTTCGATACTTGAGTATCGAAAGTCCTTGAGCGTTACCATAAGATTTAACATGGGTATAATACTAATTCGACTATTCCAACCCTTACACACTTGCCCTGACCTAAACCTAACCGTTAGGAATGATCCTCATGCATAAATTAAGAGATCTGACCGTTCATGTTAAAGACAGGACCAACCATCATATGATTTGATGTACGTACCTTCCTTTAAATAAATTAAGGAATAACTCCCTACCCATAATGATTCGGATATACGTCCCTTTGTAATAATTGCTTAGAAACATGTTTATAACCATGTGGAGCCATTAGATTTCCTAAAACTCACATATCAACAATAATTACGAAAATGCCATTGACGTATACCCGTGAATTCCAATTCACATGGTCCTCATGATCCGTTTCATATGAAATTTTATACCGTGCCTAATTATCATAAATTAACCGTACACGTCGAATTTTAGCCCTTAGATCATAGTAAACCAGCTACTTGACATTTGCATCTGTCCGTACACTTATCAGATCAAGACTCTGATCTGTTCATCTTTTTCACCCCATATAAATATGCTTAACCCACCATTGGAATTACAATCTGAGGAACTTACACATGTGAATAAGTCACTCAAATCTAACGTTATACATGTCCTACCCTAATTACTCAAAGAACCCATTTTCTGTCCATCCATTTACTAAACCGACCATACATTCACCTACATACATGGATAGAGTTCTAATCATCAAGCCCTCTTATTTTTAGCAAGTCATCTGACCATCCATCATGTCTAGATCCGCCACATGGGCCACCCGAATATTGGGATTAATTAGTAATTTTGAAGATCTTAGAATACAGGTCCAAACTACCGGACAAAACTACAACCAGACATATATAAATGTCACATTAAAACCCAGGAATGGTATAGTCCATTGAAGTGGTATCTTAGTCGTCCGTAAGTGATCGAGACCCAAACTGGACTAATGGAAAGAGTACGAAAAATGATACATATCCACCAAGTTTCAAGGCATTTGGATGGTGCACTCTAACATAACTGACGCGAGAAGGTGGTTGAGAAATTGATGGCAATTTTGTAAATAAAACTAACTCTATGCATGGCACTGTTCAACTTAACGGTGAGTATAAATCTCTACATATTTAGATAGTGCGGCCCATCTGGTTTACGAAACTTCCCCATATTTTACCCCGTATCCTAACATAAAGGGACAAAGACGGTGAATGGAGTGGATTGTTCATCAAACACTAACATGAACCCCAACTAATGCCAGGACCAATATGCATAAACATTATTTTGCTTCGACAGACACGTTAGAGCATTGGTGGGATCCAATTGTGAAATGTGTTGTGGGCCACACAGAACTCGGATCTACCTTATATTTTGGGTACTAGCCTAACATAACCCTACAAGAATGATGGAGGGAATGGATTTTATAGAAACCATGATAGTGGGCCCCACCAATTCATGGAAATCAGCCCATAAGCAGAAGTCAGCCACTGTAACAATGGCGCCCGATGAAACCGGTTCGAAAGAGCGAGTTCCTTACTAGGAAACTCCCTACGATTAATGAGATCTGAACCGTTCAATCCCCACTTAGGAGAGAACCGACTCCAACCTAGAAACAACGAGAGTGCGGAAGAATCCCGATGATGCTAGGATTTCAAGTGAAAGCTGTGTAAACTCACTTACGCACAGAAGGTTCTAGGTGCGGACTGGCTATAAATAGGACCTGCCAGCCTACAAGAAGGAAAACGAGAAAGAGAGGGCGAGAATTCGGTCATCTGGCAACAGAATAGAGAGAGAAAACAGTTGTTGGCCATGTAAACGTCCCTTCGACAAGAAGGTCACGGTTGCTGCTGCCAAGAAAAGAAAAGAAAAGAAAGAAGAGAAAGAAAGGAAGGAGACCGACCAAGTTCAACCAGTCTCCAAGAAAGTTTGAGGAAGAAACGTTCGGCTGTGCAAATCCGAACCCACACCAGTAAGCACGGTGCAGTTTCCCTGTTCTTCTTTTTCCTTCCTAAACTCCTACACACTAAGAACCATCACACCGGACCGAGCCAACTCAGTGGTGGGATGGACCTAAGCATAGCAAACTAAAAACCATTGGTGCACAACTAGTCTTAGCATAGTTTAAAACCTTTAGATACATTAAAACTAATTCAAGTTCAACTTAAAACAGGTGAATTGGATTAGTACCGACCATAAGAAATATCTTTGAAGATCAATAAGCCAAGATGAGGGTTTTATCCTTTAGGCTTACCTTATTTCAATTTGATCTTTACCTTCTGTCTATTAATGCTTTCATGTATATGATTTTGGCCTTTCATGCCTTTACCTGCTCTTGCCTCTTTCCTGCCTTTGAGGATGAGGATTATCCTGCCTTCTATTTGAATTCTTGTTATTTATCTAGCCTTTTCATGCCTTTGATGCTATGGATTATCATGTCTTTCATGATTACATGTTTTTCTGGGAATTACCCTACCAATTGATTTATTTAATATCATTACAACTATTGGTCCTTTTGGAATTATGACATGATGTCAAATACAAGTGAATTTCTCTGAATTTATGTGAGGCTATGGATACCAGCCTTGCCCTGCTTTATCAATTATTGAGTTGGCTCTGCCACTTGTTTCTATATTTGAGTTGGCTATGCCACTCATCTTTTTATCTGAGTTGGCTCTGCCACTCTTCTTTGGTTGAGTTGGCCATTGTCACTCTTCTCTTATTATGTTGGCCATTGCCACTTTTGTTGAGTTAACCATTGTCACTCTTCTCTTATTATATTGGCCTTGTGCCCTTTATCTTTCAAGGCATGGGCATGTGTCTTAATATTCCAGAACCTTCATAATTCACCTTATATTCTTCATAATTCAGTTATATCCTTTATGATTCAGTTTATATTCTCTATAAGTGCAAGTGATGTGTTAAGAGGTATCAGAACTAGTGAATCGATTATCTTATCATGGACGTAATGCGTTATGCGTAGCGACCCTCTTAGTCGGCACGTAATTCCGTGGGTTGGTTGGCGTGGTGCAAAATCGATGTATGTAAATCAGCATACGTGTTACATCAACTTTTCGGGATTGGATGTCACAATTAGTCGCTCCATGAACACATCGTGTTACGTAAATCCCCCAACCGCGTGTTGTGTTGCCTTTAGATATTGGCATAAATCCACATTAGCGTTGGCCATGCCGGCGAATATCCATAGTTATGGGATGCGGGTCGAGCCGGGTTTCCTATGAATTATATTCCACATTGTGACGATCACTACATATGATGAGCAGCACACAATATGCTAGGCATGCATCTCATGTAGGTTGTTTGTGCATGCTGATACCCTCATGTTAGTGGAGCATGGGACGTATCAGACCCTTACTTTACCTGTTATGAATCTCTTGAATTATTGTTAATCTTGAAGGGTAACCTTCACTATGAGTAGGGCATTGACCCTCTCCCAACCGTACAGTTGATGCAGGTGACGTACAGAGTGAAGACTTAGAGAACTACTTCCCTATAGAAGATTACGCTGAAAGAATGTGAAGATAAATTATTTACTTAGTTTTATACTTCCACTATGAACTCTGACGTTGAAATAAACCTCTCATTATGAGGCCTTGATTATTCCTTTTACTCTAATGATATATAATCAATACAGTTAATTTCCCTCTTGTGAATGTTACCTTCATGAATGTATCTGGATATGATTAAATAATTGAAAAAAAAATAAGGTGCAATTTCAAAGCATCCAGTTTATTCATTATTAACACCCGGTTTCCTCGGGCACGAGTACAAACTCTGGCCGTGAAAATTCGGGCTGTTACACGTGTAGTCCAACTACGGCCGACACTTCGCAGTTCGACTAATCGGGCCAAACTTGTCCATGGGCCGTCCCAACGGAAGGGTTACCCAAAAGGGATTCCGGTTAGTTGCCCGATCCATAAAGGGGCATGTGAGCAGTTATGTAGCATGTTTCAACAATTTTCCTGGAACTACTCTAACGAACAAACAACATGCTCAGAATTCTAGCAACATGGATAGCAATGCACCTAATTCACATCAATTCAATTTACTGTACCAACATATAACATACAATTCATCAAGCAACATCTAACATGCGAATCGATGACAATCTCATGACATACAAATCAAAGAACAACATGAAATTTACAAATCAACAACCAACATGTGACATGCATCCAGTAATCAGTCATATAACATACAAATCAGCCACATTTAGGAGATTGTACTTGAATCTCCCTAAATTTGGCTGACAGGTCAACAATATATGCATCAAGAGATCCTCAGGACCTAATTTCCTTTCCCAATTTTGGGGAAAGTCCTACGCATATGTCCTAAATCAAGTAACAATTAAAATTCAGCAACATGCATTCACATATAGCACCCAAATATACTATGATTTATGCTAGACATGATAATCGGCCACCTAAAGGTAATGGTCTACACCTATTGTCGACTGGAAGCTTTTGTGGTCATTCTAACGGCGTCGGGTCTGCAAACTTGACGTGCCAAGGCCCTGCGTTATATGAAAATCGTGGTAAGGTGCATGCATGTGGCTTGTTGCTAGAGAGAGATGGATTGGAGTCTGAATCTTACCTTGGATCAGACATAGCTTGTTTCTACGGCGATTGAGTCGAGGTTTCTGGCAATGTTAGGGTGTAGGTGCGGGGAATTTCAGTCCCCAAACACCACATGCACTACACAACTCTCCCTGTCCTCTCTCTTTCCTCTCTCTTTCCTCTCTCTTCTCTCTCTCAGCTGTTGAAATTTCAGTGGAAATGAGAGAGAGAAGGACTTAAGAGCTAATATACCTAGAAATTTAATCAGTTGGCCCTGGGTTTCATTAATTTCTTTAAACGGCCTTGTGGGACCCATTTCTGGCTGTTGGGGAGACCCTGATGGCTCCATGGCCCATCTAATTCATAGGATAGGTGCCCCATAACTCAATGAAGGGATGGGTAAAGTTTGACGGCAAACGAATGCGGGGTTTTGCCGCAATGGTCCGATTTACGATCAATGGTCACTGTTTCTTAATCGGAGGTCAGATTTAGCGGACGAGTGGAGGAAAATATCTTCAACCTATGGTGCAAATTTGGGTGACATCCGATGGCTGAAATGTCCTAATTTATTCTCCTAAGTGGTGGGGCCATTTATTTAAAATTTAGATTTTTTGCCAATACTTGGGAGAGTTGCATTTTACAAGTGCTAACTGGATGGCGTAAATCATCTATTTCCAGGTATCATTTGAGTCTATTTCCTGCGATGGACTACAAGCCCAGTGAGATGGACATTACTTTATAATTTCAGGACTAACGGCCCACTAACGAGTGGTCTAGAGCTTGTTCCAGTAATTGGGGGTACTTACGGAATAAGTTGGGTAGAGAGATTTCTTAGGTGTAGTGGTTGAGGTATGGATTAACTAAGTTCACAGTATGGCCTATTCGAAATTAGCAAAAACGGTGATTCGGTCATGATCACTCTAAACTGTCAATTTTAGGTTAAAAGAGTAACTGGGTTGATTTGGTTTATTAATTGAGGTCCGGGCCATAGCTGACTCGGATTTGGGTAGATCTTTAATTTAGTTACAGTTTTTTGATTAGTCAGTGATAGGTCGGTTAGATTTGGGCCCTATGTGAACAAATCATGGGGCTAAACTCAATGTTTAAGTGATCGGTTGGATTCATTGGTTTTATACGGTGGATCAATTTTATTTGTATAGTTATTTATCGGTGTTAGCCACATATAAGCCTATCTCAAGTGTTAAGGGTCAGTAAGTAATTATGTGACTAGTTTAAAAAAAATTAAGGATTTTTGGTAATTCAAAATAGCGAAAATTCGGGGTGTTACAGGGGCTTATTGTTATGAGAAAAATGGGGTGACCCATAAAAGAAGGCCGAATTAACAACTAGCATAAACTAATGAGCCAAGCTACTTAAGAGATAACTACTGTAAAAAAAGGGCCGACCATAGACTTGTTCGGTACGGCCATAGGTTGGCACAACCATAGGTCGGCACGACCTCCGACGAGCTTCCTTGGAGACCAAACTAATGAGGTTGCCAAGTCCTATAAAGGAAGCTAAAAACTACTGGAGTCAATGATCACAAGGACATCACAAGCCTGCTTGGTCGATATTATCGTCGGAACAATACCAACCTACTCATAGCTCGGTATTGTCCGTCTCCAAGGCACTGTCTAACTCAAACTGTTCAACCTTATCTATGGGTCGGACGGGTCTATTGGCTTTTAATTGATGTCTGATCCTATCCGAAGCAAATGACCCGTGGATCTCTCCTGAGATCTTGGTGGATAAGGTCAGAATCCTAGAGATCTCAAACGTCTAAGATCTCGGGAAGATATTCGAGATATTAGGAGTCCTAAACAAAAAGGATCTCCAACGGTGTGATCTTCCCTCTAGTAGAAAAGATTTTTTGACCGTGTGATTTTCCATCTCTTATAAATAGGGAAACATCTAGACGGTGAAAGAAACACACTCAAATACAACCCAAAAACTTTTATAGATTGGTGACTCTTTTCCTTTAAGATCATTTCTACAAAGACCTAGATTCCTGACTTTAGCATTAGATGGTCCTCTGCATAAACCAGGTCTTCCTTGTTTGTTTCATGTGCAAACACCCAAAGGTCTAATAAGTGTCCACCAGGAAACTGCATCAAAACACACACACACACACACACACACACACACACACACACACACACACATATATATATAGGGTCATAACACCAGAAACTTAAGATAAAAGAGTACATGAAAAATTGGGCCCGACCAAATAGACTGAAACAAGCAAGACAATCAAGATTGCCAAATACAAGGAATATTTCATCATGTCCAATCCTAGAAATCTCACCAAAACTTAGCTGAAGAGAGCATTTTGCATGATATAATCTAGTACGAATTCTTCATACCTTATTACAATTGCAAATTTATGCGGGCTAAAGTGACCCCTTCTGATCATGGTGGACCATTGGATGGGAAGGATCAATTATAGATTGCTCGTGGCCCCATTATTATTTACCATTTGTTTCTCCAAATTTAGCTTCAAAAACTCACACAATTTGTAAATCCTCAATCTTTGGATATGCCCCATAGATGGTCCTAACAATATATGGCTATATCTTACTATAATGACTTAAATAATTCATAACTAAACAAGTAAAGATTTTAAAACTATTTTGAATTATACTGTTAAGTGGGATATATAACCAAACGGCCTATATTGCATTTGAAATTAATGTATTATGGACATATAAAAATAAGGAGATAATCCATTAAAAAAGATAATTTCTTAGAAAATTAAGTTGTGTCCAAACAGGTACTAAAAGTATAAGGGTAAGCTTTAAAACAAAATAAGGTGAAGCCATCTGGTAAGCAAAACCCTTCATCCAGAGTGTTTTTTTTTTTTTTTTTTCAAAATATTTTTGAGATGTAAACAAAATATTATTGTTGTTAAAGAGACAAAAGGCTAATCACCACATGAACAAAGATAATTAAGGCAAAAAAGGAACTGAAGGGAGCAAAACAACAAGATAAAACACCCAAAGCCTGGGCCAGGTAAAGATAAAGCATGGGGAACCCATGCCCCTACAAAGGGAAGAATGAGGGACACCATGACACAAATTACAACTGAGAGAGACCGTTAAATACATCTAAATGTATTGTTAAATGATAATGTTAGGACTAATAGCCATTGGATTTGGACTCATGATTGGAGATCCAAATATCGTTAATCTAATGAGATTCAAAAAAATTCTCAATGAACTACAAAACAATAGTTGAAAGAAATGATTCACATACATGCATATATGGGAAATGGTACTATGAGGTCGACCTCATGGGAACTTCCCATGATTTCGAGCTGTGTGGCCCCGCTGTGATATGTGTTGAAAATTTACTCCATTAGTTAGATGCACCATTCCATGGTGGACCATGGGCTTAGAAATCAAGTTAATCCATTACTTGGGTGGGTCACACCACATACAACAGTTGAAGAGGGGTTATCCTCCCATTAAAACATTCGTAATCATTTTTTGGGCCCACGGAGATGTGGTTTACAAATCCAGCCTATCCACTGTATGTGTCCCACTTGGATAAGGGGTCAGACTAAGTTTCAGCCGCATCTAAAACTCAAGTGGGCCCCACTAAATGCTTTTATATGTTTTATGCATGTCTTCACATTATGGCCCACTTGAGTTATGTATACGGCTGATTTTTGGGATATCCCATAACCTAAAGGGGACTCATCAAATGCACGGTGTTGATGCTCAACACACATTATGGTGGGCCCACACAGCTCGACCTCGTGAGAAGTGCCCATGAAGTAGACCTTATAATACCATTTCCATATATATATATATATATATATATATATATATGGAAAAGGTACTATGCCCTCGACCTCACGAGTAAGGTACTATGCCCTCGACCTCACGAGTCTGTCCTATGAGGTCGAGCTGTGTGGGCCCCACCGTGATGCCTTTCAAACATCTACCCCATCAGTGAGATGCACCATTCCATTGTGGGCCTAAGTCTCAAAAATCAAGTTAATCCGTGACTTGTGTGGGCCACACCACATACAGATGTGGAGAGGGGCCGTGCACCATTAAAACATTCATAACCATTTTTGAGGGCCCACCGAGATGTGGTTTGCAAATCTAGCCCATCCATTATGTGTGCCCCACTTGAATGAGGGTTCAGACCAAGTTTTAGGCGCATGCAAAACTCAGGTGGGCCCCACCAAGTGCTTTTATATGTTTTAACGGTGGCTTCACATAATTTTAGATGGTATGGCCCACCCGAGTTCCGTATACGGCTGATTTTTGGGATATCCCATAATTTAAAGGGTACCCATCAAATGCATGGTGTTGATGGTCGAAACACATCACGGTGGGGCCCACACAGCTCGACCTCACGGGAGCTTATCGTCAACTCGAGCGCATTGTACCTTTTCCATATATATATATATATACATATATATATAGAGAGAGAGACACTATAAGAAACACCACTTTTAGCGACGCCAATTTTCGTCGCTAAAAGTCAAATTTTCGCGGCTAAAACCTTTTAGCGACGAAAATTTTCGTCACTAAATTCGTCGCTAAAAGACCGATGTACAAGGCTTTTATCAGCGAAAAATTTAAATCATGGCTAAATGCAAGTTTTTAGCAACGAAAATTTTCGTCGAAAAAACAATTTTCCAACTCCTTTAACAACGAAAATTTTCACTGCCAAAAAAATTTTCAAGACTTTTAGCAGCGAAACTTTTCGCCGCCAAAAAAACTTCCAAGACTTTTAGCAGTGAAAATTTTCTCCGCTAAAAAAAATCCAAGACTTTTAGCAGCGAAACTTTTCACCGCCAAAAAAACTTCCAAAACTTTTCGCAGCGAAAATTTTTGTCGCAAAAAAAATATCCAAGACTTTTAGCAAATGAAAAGTTTATTCTAAAAAAATTTTACAAGACTTTTATCGACAAAATTTTCACGCCAAAAATATTTTCAAGAGTTCCAAAAAATACCAAGACTTTTAGCAGCGAAAATTTTCACCAAAAAAAATTCCAAGACTTTTAGTCGAAAATTTTTCTTGAAAAAAATTACAAGACTTTTAGCAGCGAAACTTTTCGCCGTCAAAAAACTTCCAAGACTTTTTAGCGGCGAAAATTTTCGCCGCCAAAAAATATCCAAGACTTTAGCAGCGAAAAGTTTCGCTGCAAAAAGAAATTTCCAAGATTTTAGCAGCGAAAATTTTCGCTGCCAAAAAAATTTCCAAGACTTTTAGCAGCGAAAATTTTCGCCGCCAAAAATTTCCAAGATTTTTTAGCGTAAAAAATTTTAAAAATTTTTTTTTAGCAAAAAATTTTCGTTCTTTGCAAAAATACGTTCCACTTACATGGTAATTGATATAAAATAAGGTTATGGCTACTAACAAGACTAAAGACATACTTGGCTACTAACAAAAGGCACGAGTGTCACTTCGTTGATAGTCAAAAAGAAACTTCACTTGGATCAACCACTAACTTGCAATATGACTTGAAAATGCACATAGAACAGTGCATTGCTATATAGGTGACTATTTGGAAGCACATGAAATTGACAAAAAGGTAAATGCATACCTAACCGAGAAGGGAACAACATGTTGTTTTCCTTGAAACCCTTTCAACCGATCATGAACTCGAACATACATTCCATTCCTGATAGCAGACCAAAAAAAAAAAAAATTAATAAGACACCTCAGCCAATGTACAAATAACCCAACATACAAACAATATTAGAAAAACCAGTTATTACTAGAGAGAATAAAGAAAATGCTATCTACAATGTGGATACTAATTAAATAAAATGTAAAAACCTTATATAATTAAATAAGAGGAAATGAGATATATTCAAATCTCACGCGGCCACTTCATTCCCCCACTCTCACCTCTCCGTCTCCCTCTCTTGAAGCCAAGAAGAAGAAAAAAAAAAATCTCTTTTATGTTTTTTCAATCCATCTTCCATTTTCTTCTTAACAAGAAAATTCATATTTACTAATATTCTCATTTTTCTATTTTTCAAAAGAATGAGTTCGGACTTCGAAAGCGTCGGCTCCAACACTCATACTTTCAGCCTAAACCCTAACCAAAGACTCTAAAATTACCAAGTACTCATAAACATTCATTGCAAGCATTTTCTATCTATGTTTATTTTTAAGCTCTTGGCCCACCCGAGTCATAGCCTAAAAATGGTTGTTCTGCCTATATGTGACCCACCCTTCTACAACAAGAGAAGGGCAATTGAAAAAGAAATGACAAAAGGTCCATCCTCAAAATACAAATGCAATAATGACCAAACTGACCCCATTTTTTTCAACCAGCGCAAACTTGTCCATCCTCAACATACACAGGATGTAACTGGCCCCCTTCAACCATGATTTGAAGGTACATTCAAACACTACCTCAATTCTCTTTTTAATGAGTCAATCAGGACAATATCTCACCTTAGATATTACCATTTCAGCCTCACGACATTCTGTTCCTATTCAACTCACTATCCTTACTGGTAGTACAAGCCATTTGTGGCTCATAGCATTCTATGTCCCCTGCTCAACTCACTGCCTGGCTGGGAGTATGAGAAATTTGTAGATGAATCCTCCTTGGAGCAAAGCCCTGCCTCACCACAAGTGTTTGAGAACTACAGATGAAAATGCTGACTACAGATGAAAATAACCAAGTAAAAACAACAAGAATTAGTAAAAGTGAAGATGTGATGATAATACCTTTTGCAATCACATATATCTGATAAATGTATAAACAAGTACAACATCTATTACAAATACATCTTCTATTCTTAAACAAAGTAAAAGAAAGGAATATACCAGCAGCATGCATGAAATTTCATTACAATAAGAAAAAATGGCACTTATATGAGTCATAGAACTAATAATGAGCCAATGACTACAGGCTCATTGTGCTTGCTACATTCTGATTCCTTGAATAGACCATCTCCACCGAGATGGCACTATATTCCAAAGCAGTTCAAGCTCCTTATTTTCAATGCCTCTAATTCCCTACAATAGCCCAACTTACAAGGGATCTTATAGACCAAACACTCGATTGATGGGAAGACTTTGACTGTCTTGGAAATGGGGATGGGCTCCTCTCTTTATGAATGCTGGAAAGAATAGCAAAAAGACACAATATAACAAATCTGCTTTCCCCGACCTTCAAACAGCTGCCCCATATGGAAACATAATAGCTATAGAACCTTGCATTACCCATATGCCAATAGTTACCTGAATCGCAGTTTTTTTTTTTTTTTTTTGAAGATAACAAAGAAACATATTACTTGCCACCCAACCATTAGCAAGACTGCCACTCTCAAAACCACCCGGCCGGCTAACGTGGCATATTGGTTGGTCCATTTGAGCATGGGAAATTGGGCCACATCCTCCTAAGACCCTCTCTGTTAAACACAACTATACACACACACACACACACACACACACACACAGAGAACTTCGATAGCACAATAGTTAATACACAACCAATATGACATTGCACATGTACCATAGAACTAAAATTAAACCATTCAAATTTTTAGCCATAATTTAGGTGAAGCATATACCAAAAATTATACTGATTTGATTATATAAATAGTTGATTGGTGCATTTAATCCACAGTTAGAAACCATGGATTCTTTTGTTTGAGAAAAATCTATAAACATGTTTAAAATCTTCTATAAATAGTAATGATGGTAATTTGTGCTTTTGCAATTTAGAGGTGGATTTTTCTGGTTTTGTAGTGATGCTTTCTAGATTGGATTCTTATTACTACAAAGTGGTTTGTCTTGTTTTAAAAGATTGTTTTTGAGCTCCATTTTCCAAGAGATGAAAGACTGGTAAAAGGAGTTTTCCTTTTCCCCTTTTATTCGTGGTTGCTATGAAAGTACTAGATCTTTGTACTACTTTGATTTTATTTTTTTTTTGGCTTTTCTCTTTTGAATAGATAGATGCTTTGGCCTTTTTTTCAATCAAAGAAAACAGGGTATTTTACTTCTTTCATAGAACCTGGTTTTTCTAGATTCTGTGCTTGAAAATCCTCACATTACAATTCATATCTCATCTTATACAAGGTGGGTCTTTTTCCTTTATGTATATGTTTCATTTAATTGAGAAATCCAGATAGATGTTGAATTTTCTTTAATCCTAAATCGTTCAACAAACTGCCTCTAATTAGGTTTGTTCTAATGGTAAAAAAGTTCTATGGAGTTTAGCTGTTTTATCTCATCTTATACAAGGTTTATTTTTATTTTTTTTCAAATATCTTTCATTTAATTGACAAATCCATATAGATTTTGAAATTTGCTAATCCTAAATCGTTTGATAAACCTCTTCTAATTAAATTTTTTGGCTAATAATAAACAGTTTTTCTTTTGGGGGTTTAGCTAGTTGGGTCCTTTTCCTTTAAGCATAGATGTGTTTCATTTAATTGAGAAATCCATATAGATGTTGAGTTTTCACTAATCATAAACTGTTCACTAAACCACATCTAATTTGATTTTTTGCTAATAGTAAACAGTTTTATTGGGGATTTGCTATTTCAAGCCTTCAATTACCATTCTGGGCATCAGTAATGTCCTGGTTCACAATTATTCACTGTGCATGTCTGAACTCTTATTCAACTTTCAAATTATAATAAGCACAGAGCATGCCAAAAGATAAATAATAAATGTTTTTAGAAGGAAAGACAAACAATAAAAAGCTCAACTGGGAGCATATGGAAGAATTTTTGGGAGAGTGGGATTCTTATAGTGCTCAACTACTGAAAACAAGTCATATCTTCATACCTGAACAAGTGCATCAGGTCGAGACTCAAAAACAATCAGGAGAACGCCCAAGGGACATGATGTCTTATCTAATACGAGCCCATCTGCAATCTGGATACAAAGCTATACTTGAGAATTTTAAAGAGAACGGCGGCCAGTGCAAAAAAGAAGAAGGATATGAGCTAATATAGATTATAACCATTCTGGGCATCAGCAATGTCTAGTAAAAATTTTCTTCAATCTTGCGAAGATAAGCCCTGCAATGAAAAAAAAAATTGCATATTTCACACTCAGACAATGAGAATCACTTTCTCCAAGAACAAAAAAAGACAGCATGCTTTATACATTTAGGAGTTAAAAGAAGGGACATGCTTAAACTTTAAAGAGTTACACATGTAACAACTGCCAAAAATGCGAGAAAAAGAAAGGGAAATTTTCAAACACAAGAATGCAACCCTTGTCATCAAGGGAAATAATGTGACGTTACCTAAAGTTGCCTTGAACATTCCCTTGCTGCAACTGCCATCTCCCAGCGCCAACTTGTTTACGTGGACACCCTAAAATTGCATGCTGATGAAAGAGAGTGCCGACACATTCTCCTTGAATTACTTTTATGATGTTATTAGTACCAAAACCACTTCAAAAGAGATGGAAAATGAAATAGAGTTCAACTAGGTAAATGACATAATACAACAATAGCTGAGAACTTCAGTTTGCTACCTAATGTAGTTAAGTGAAGCATTTGACTAGAGATTGATTCGATGCTAACGTTTCAACTTGACATTTTCTTTCTGCTGTTTTTTACCAAATGTCCCAGATTAGTTGATTCCTTGGAAGTTTCCTTTTTCTGATTGATTAAAAACTTTGAAACACAGCTATATAATTAAAAGCGAAAAGCTTAAGCGCACGTCAAAAGTACCGAAAAGGATATTGTCATATATTGAAAAGAATAATAGTCAATATGAACACAAGAAATGTAAACGAGTGCTTTCCAAAGTCTAAAATATCAAACTGGGGCTCCACCAACACACTAAAAACAAATCAACACAACCCTATCCTTGGAGATGCTCTGAGATGATCTGCTTTTGAGACAAACATTCAAAAAGGGTTCAACCAAACAAGTCCTTTTCACTATGGAATTTTTTTAAAAAAAAAACACTACTCAAAGGAAATCATCTCCACACAAAAACCATTCTAATCAAGACCTCTTCCCCACAAAACTCAAATCAAATAAATAAGATACAAAAATCAGCTTGACAAATTTTGGATTACTTGCCAGTTTCAGCAAATAGGGATCAACTAATAAATTGCCATGGTAAATCATTTCCACAGAATACCTGAGACCGAGAATCCACCATTACCATGTCAATATTCTAGATAAAGGTGCAATTAACGGAGTTTCATACTTGGCTGATTGATATAAAAAGCAGATTGCATAGTTATAAAGCATCATTAAACTCATAAACAAAAGATTCAACACCTAAAGGACATCTATTTTATCAATAAACATCAATCATGCAAGTTTCGTGTTATGCACAATGGTCAGTAAACAATGACAATGACAAAAATGTGAAGGCTCGAGGTATCACTTACCAAAACGAATAAACAAAGAGACAAATAAATAAAAACCATAACCAGATATTTGTGCTTTCGGTAGCTCCTGTGTTGCATAGGGTCCCCAGAACTTAAAACACACATCACTAGTAACAACTGCAATCTGGTTGTCCCTCCACAAGAGGTTATTTGATGGTGCTTGTTCACCCATGCATAGAATGTTGCCTTCAAATTACTTGGTTTCATCGGCATCATTCATTAAATGACGTGTATTGTCACTTCTTTTCATCGTCATTAAATGATGTGTATTGTCATTTCTTTACACTGCTACCTTACTTCCAAGTGATGGAAAACTGGACATTGAGTTGATAGCGAGAATCAACTCTATCATCAATCAAATCAGAAAATAAAGGCAGAAAGCTAAGTCTATAAGAGCATCTTCAGACCAAGAACAGTGAGAATAATGAAGAAGATTACCGAGATCATAAATAGCAGTTGTAAATCCATGGCGGGATACTACAAACAAGGCAAGTGAATTTTTTCTTCCTTGCCCAAAATAATGAGGAAAAAAAAATGACATCAGAAGAAATGCTTACTAGCCACTTTGCAAGGAGCAGCTAATGTTTGGTTATAATGGTGAAGAGCAAAAAATGGATTTTTTTTTCCTTTTTTATTGCTGGTAACAAATACAACAATGTGATAACAAAAAAGCAAAAAAAAAAAAAAAAAAAAAAAAAAGAAAAGAAAAAGAAAAGAATAAATGCACCTTGAATGGCGACTTGTAAACTTATTCATTCACACACGTACTCAATGTTCCACTTCCCCTTCAAAATCCTAGATGCTTCGGTTATTATATAGCTTATTTTATACTCTCTTTTTTTTTTTGTCACTCTAGCTCCCACCTCCTGATGCTTCTGGTAATGAAAGATCAACACGTATATAAATATAGACATCACAAATGTACATGCACATGTTTAATTGCTGGTTTGGAACAGAGCACAAAGGAATTTTTCTTTTTACAATATCTGAAATACCTCTGCTACATCATTCCTATGTTAAAAATAGTGAAAGTATCTTCTTTATAACCTGCAATGAGGAACTCGATTTAACCTTTAGAGCTGAAATTGTTAGCAGAGATGAACCCTCAACTTGCATTTTCACCCAGCTCCCACCATCCAAATCAACCCCAAGCAACCCAAATATGCCAAGGGAGAAATTGCGGGATTGAACTTTTAGATACACAAGTACCAAACGTGTTGGGGGTTGAACAAGTCAAGTCATGAGTTTTCAAAACTGTAACTCAATGCCTTAATTGTCCACTTCTTGTCTAAAAGAATGTGGGTGGGATCTGAGTCATCGACATCCCTATGTAGAATAGAATCCTACAAGCAGCGCTTCATGGAGATATTCCAAGCTCCTTGCAACTCTGATTGCAATGCCAACATGAGTTCCCTACTTTATGGGCTCTTTCCCTTGGATCCAATCTAAACAATCTCTTAGATCTCCATTCAACATGTACTCAAATACCAGGCCTCATAGATTCCTTGGGAGTGAGAAATAGCCAGGAAAAGGTACTACATGACAAAGATGGTCATGATATTAGCTCAACCTGAGAAAGCAAAATCGATGTGTGAAACTTCAATCATACAAATGTTTGGAATTACTGACGTAAAGATTAGTCCCACCAATATGACAAATCTCAATGATATCTTGAAGATAGTGTGATATTGTCACTACACATTTTAAAGAAAATAATTGGAAATTATCACAATAGTTTCAACTAAATGAAAAATGTTGCAATGTTAACATATTAGATATCCCGACATTTGAAAATTTCCCTAGAGGTGGTATATACAGGACCAATCAGACATAACTCAAGTACGGATTTACCCACCACACAAATTGTCCCTAGAGGCTTCGTTGTTTGTATATCTTATACATGCAGCTTGTAGTTTGAGCCAATTGATATCAGAGTGGGTTTGTGCTTTGTAATGCAAGCTACTTCTTAAAAGTATATGTATTAAATAATATACTTTCAAAAATTGTAGGGCCAGCTTCAAAATGGCTAAAACCATGTATGATTAAAGGATATGGAAAGGGTTTAAATGGGAAGAAATATCATTTATTATCTACCTTTCAAGCACATCATGCATGGTCATAGCATTAAAATATTGTTCTTTCAGTTACAAAATTCATCAAGTTCATGTTTTTCTGCTCTACTCGAGCAAGAAGTGTACATCAAACATTGAACTATATCTGAAGGTACTTAAAAGCCACAAAATGGATCAAAAAGATGAGAAGCTACCTTAAGAGCTTTCTAAGATCAAATGCAAATAATACGTAGTCATGTTAACCTCAAGCATCATAAGAACCCATAAGAAATTAGTGCAAATGATAATTACGTACAAGACTTACCTTCAAAATCTCAATTCGACCCATGAGGCCAGGTTTAGGAATATAGATTTTTCGATCATAACTGTCCGGGTCTCACAAGTCCTGGATCAAGAATATCCGATATATTTGCTGCAGCAATAGTGATCACATTGCCTCTTTCTTCAAACCCATCCAAGCATACAATAAGCTACAATGGGAATAAGCGAACAAGAAAGTTAAGTACAGAACTAATGTGATATTGCATAGATAGTATATGTATCAGATATTCCTACCAACTCAATATGAGTGTAGCATCGCTTTCTTGTCCACCAGCCAATCTGCAGCCAATGTCACTAAAACCCAAATCCCCAAACCAAAATATTAAATTATAAAACCCCAAATCAAAACCCAATCATAAACCCCAAAATATATGGAGACGGATTGGCTACTCCCCCTGACACCATCCCCATGGATGAACCACATACATCATGGTGGGGCCCACAGAGACATGCACCACCACCACCAATGGTCGGTGGCGAGAGAGTGGCCAATCCGTTTCCAAAATATATACCCGATAAAAATCCGTTGGATTTTTTCGGATACCATCGGGTTTCATCGGATGATGGTGATGGTGCGGGAAGATGCGATGCTTGAAGAACATCTTTGGCGGCCAAAAGGGACTACAACTCAATGGTGGGATAGGAAAAATAGGGGCTTTTGATCGAGGTTGTTGGCTGCAGGCAGGGGCTTGTAATAGAAGTTACAATCGAAGTTGTTGGATGCAGGATGGATGAGCGATGATAGGAAGTTGGTTACGGTGATGACGAGAATGAGTGCCTTCATCGTCTGGGATTTGAGGTCACGGAATGGAGAGAGAGAGCAAGAGCGAGAGAGATTTGGGATTTTGGGGGGTTTTTTGGGCACGACTGTGTTTTCGAGCGCGCGTCCAAATTTAGGCCAGGGTCTGATATGGTTATGTGGGCCCCACCATGATGCGTGTCAAAAATCTACCCCATTAGTCAAATGCACCATCCCATGGTGGGCCCAGGGATTAAAAATCAAATCAATCTATGACTTGTGTGAGCTACACCACATGCAAAAGTTAAGAGGGGTCACCCTCCATTAAAACATTCATAATTATTTTTTGGGCCCACCGAGATATGGTCCACAAATCCAGCCCATCCATTATGTGTGTGCCACTTAGATGAGGGGTCATACCAAGTTTCAGATGCATCCAAATTTCAGGTGGGGCCCACCAAGTGCTTTTATATGTTTTAGGCATGTCTTCACATGATTTTAGATGGTATGGCCCACAGGAGTTCCGTATGCGGCTGATTTTTGGGATATCCCATAATTTAAAGGGGACCCATCAAATGCACGGTGTTGATGTTTGACACATGTTATGGTGGGGCTCACACAACTTGACCTCATGGGGATGGCATGGATTAAACACAAAGGTCAAGCTGTGTAGGCCCCACCATGACATGTGTCAAATATCAACACCGTGCATTTGATGGGCCCCCTTTAAATTATGGGATATCCCAAAAATCAGCCGTATACGGAACTTATGTGGGCCATACCATCTAAAATCATGTGAAGAAATGCCTAAAACATATAAAAGCACTTGGTGGGGCCCACTTGAAATTTTTATGCATTTGAAACTTGATCTGACTCCTCATCCAAGTGGGACACGTATAATGGACGGGCTAGATTTGTGAACCACATCTCAGTGGGCCTCACAAATGATTATGAATATTTTAATGGAGGGTAACCCCTCTCAACTTTTGTATGTGGTGTGGCCCAAAAAAGTCACGGATTGACTTGATTTTTAAGCCCTGGGCCCACCATGGAATGATGCATTTGACTGATGGAGTAGATGTGGGCCCAATTTGATTTATATATTGTATATCCATATGATCCATTTATTTTGCCAACTCATTGCATGATATGAGCCCAAAAATGAATCATATTCAAATATCAGGTGGACCACACCACATGAAAACAATAGTGATTGGTTATCCATCATTAAAATCGTCGTAAGGCCAACTGTACTGTTTATTTGACATCCAGTTTGTTTATTAGGTCATACAGGCATAGATGAAGGGGAAAAACAAAAATCATCTCAATCCAAAACTTTTATGGCCCCCAAAATGTTTCAAATGGTTGACGCTCATTCAACACTGTTTCCTATAATGTGGTCTATTTTATATTAAGATATGCCTCATTTTTTGTCTCATGCCATAAGATGATCTTTAAAAATAGATGGACAGCATGGATTAAACACATACATCATGGTGGGGCTTGCAGAGCACCAACCACCAGTCATTGGATGGTGTCAGGGGGGGTAGCCAATCTATTCCCCTTATTTGTGGATGGTCCATTTTAGCCTTGGACCCGCCCCATTTTTTAGTTAATATCTTAAAATGATTCGATAAAGGCGTTGAACGATATGGAGAAAGTCAATCCATGACTTGGGTGGGCCACACCACATCATATAGTGGAAAGGGGTTTCCTTAAAACATTCATAATCATATATTGGGCCTGCCTAAATGTGATTCAAAAAATATCATTTTTATATCATTTTTATTTCCTTAAAATATCATTTTTATTTAAAAATATTTCAAAAAATATTTTCGGTAAATCCGAAAGTAAAGTGGACCACGCCACTTGAAACAGTGTGGAATAATGATTTCAACTGTTGATACCTTCCATGGGTCCACAATAATTTTATTTGACATCCAACATATTCATAATATAAAAAAGATATGAATGAAGAGAAAACGCAAACACATCAGCTTGATCTAAAACTTATATGGCCTCTAAGAATTTTCAATGGTAGATGTTCAATCACACTATTTCCTGTGGTGTGGTCCACTTGGGCTTTTGATATGCTTTCTATTTCATATTTATACCTCAAATTATCTGTTTACTCTAGTAAAAAAATAGTGGACCCCACAAAGTTTACTCTAATAAGGGTAATGAGTAACTCACCTAACGGCCTGTTTGATTTCTCATTGCAAGTGTAAATACCGGGTGAATGGATAATTATGACCCTTTCACCTGTTTGGAATTTCCTGCCTTGGAAATCGTTCAAAAGTGCTAGTTGGAATTTTTGGACCTCACTGTGACATATATGACATATTTGTTCCGTCCATCTGTTTTACCACAATATTTTGAGACATGAGTTGAAAAATTATGTAGATCCAACACTCAAGTGGTCCACACAAAAAGAAACAATGGCCCTAAGAAGTTTTTAACGACAAGTACTTGATTCACTTGTTTTTTTTTAGCGTGGCCCACTAGAGCTTTGGATATGCCTCATTTTTTGGCTCATGCCATAAATTCATCTAGCATAATGGATGAACAATGTGGATAAGTGACATGCATCACGGTGGATATGTGAACTTTGACTAGTTACTCGCCTCGATCATGCTACACATGAGAAAGATATTGGATAAACAAAATTGATCAACAATTTGAGTGAATTTTGATTTAAATATATGAAGTTATTTACTCTTCAATCTAGACAAATCAGATTGTCAAAAAACAATTAAAGGTTCAATTAGTAGATGTGCATAATAATTTAGTAATTTTATTTTTGACAGATAAATTTCAATTTCCTTTTAAAAACAACGATATTTTTTTCAAAATGTATATTTTTTCTCTTTTTACAAAATATCATTTTTATTAAAAATTATTTCAAAAAATAGTTAAAATACAAATTCTAATTTTTTATTCACAAAATCACAATAATTTTCTTATATTTTAATTTTTCAAAAATTTCAAATTACCGATATTTTCTTCAAAAGCATCATTTTGTTCTCAAAATTTTTCTCAAACATTGTTAAAATTTCTAAACTTCTCAATATTATTTTTCATGTGATATTACAAATCATTTAAATATTACCTTTTAAGTATATATATATTAAAAACTTCCACTCAAATGATATAAAAACCATATATATATATATATATATATATATATATATATATATATATATATATATATATATATATATACCGATTTAAAATTTTTAAAAGTATAACATTTTTACATTATTCAAAACACCCTTTAAAAAGTAAAACATTTTTACACCATTGAAAAATATTTAAGAAAAACACTTTTTGCGACAAAAAATTTTGTCACTAAAAGTCTTACCGCCAGAATTTGCAACATAGCGTGAATTGTTGGTGGGAAATTCAAAATAGCCTTTAGCGACGACTATTTTCGTCGCTAAAAGCGAGGGCAAAACACTTTTGGCAATGATAACTTTCGTCGCTAAAAGTCAGGGTGAAACTTTTCTATTTCCAATTTATAACACTTTTGGCGACGAAACATTTCGTCGCTAAAAATATTATTGGCGACGGTTTTGATTCGTCGCTAAAAGTTGGTGCGAAAATTTTGAGATAATCCTTTTGGCGACGAATGATTTCGTCGCTCAAAATATTAATTCACAACACTTTTGGTGACGAACATTTTCGTCGCTAAAAATATTATTGGCGACGGTTTTGATTCGTCGCTAAAAGTCGAGGCAATTTTTTTGATTTTTAGGTACGAAAATTTTCGTAGAAAAAAGTAATTCATTCAATTTTTTTAAAATTTTGTGTGCAGCCTTTAGCGACGAAAAGTTTCGTCGCTAAAAGTCTCATCTACAATTTTTAGCTGCGAAAATTTTCGCTGCTAAAAGTTTCGTCGCTAAAACTACACTTTTGGCGACGAAATTTTATTTCGTCGCTAAAAACCCTCTTTCTTATAGTGAGAGAGAGAGGATCAAAGGGTTGAATTATTCTATTTTGGATATACTTGATCAATAGTGTGGTCCGTTGTGCTTATGATTTGGATCATTTACCATACACCAGATATAAGTGTTATAGTCCCCCAACATGTCACATAACAATCTGTCAGCATGCATTGCTAACCTCCTCCCATCAAAGAGATCTACTTTTTACAGCTACAACTCATTCCCTCTCTCAACTCTCACCACATGCATGACACATGCAATTTCTGCTGGTTTAGATAAGTACCAAAAGTCCAGTTCAATTCCATTGGTGAACCTGACCATCAGATTCAAATGTGACAGGTGAGATGAAAGTTTCAAGTTGATTAAGAAGTACATCTTTCAACCTGAGTCCCTCGCTCATTTTACTACATTGAAATTTGCTAAACAAGAATTTTGAGACAGTAATTGCTTAGCCTGCTGGCCAAAAAAAAAAGAAGAAGAAGAAGAAGAAGAAGAAGAAGAAAAAAGAGACGTGTAAACAGAGGGAAGGCCGTCTTTCTCTTTTTGATCTCTTACTTGTAATGAGGCCCAGGTCTGTCTCAATTGGTTATGGGCATTGAAAGATGAGGACCTCTTGCACTAGCCCAGCCCCACTTTCACCACCACAAATACATATGGTGCACTTCTTGGCCGCTTATACAGCCATACCAATTAATGGCGAAATCTTTGATACTATGGTAGAGTGTGACATTAGATACACAGGCATTACACCGTGGAATCACTGACACAACTGTCCAAATTTGTTGGTCTCATGTAGGTAGTACGTAGTAACCCAAAAAGAGATTTTTTTTTTCTGAATTTGATCCATTAGGACCATTGGCCATTTTTAACAATCTGCGAAATGTCCCCAAATCATTTATTTATGTAACAAATCAGTGTGATTACTCCATTCATGATCAAAATTTAGATGGTTCAATTTCTGCCAGAGTATCAAAGCTATGACAACTATTTAAACCATCCAATTAATGACCAGAAAACTGTACAATTTAGGGGGAAGAAGTATAGTGAAGAAATGATAGCAATGGTCTACATTCAACAAGGGAAGATTACACCAATCAAATGGTTAGGATTGTTAGTTACCGCTGGGTGGTCCACCTGATCAACGGTTCCAATTTCTTTTAAAATGTATAATGTGTATAGATGGTGACTATGGAAACAAGTGATACGTCCGCATCAATGGAAGCCTGTACAAACTCAAACTGACGGGTGCACGACGTTTGCTGTCCGATCAGTGGACCTTTGACCTTTTTGCCAGTTAAGTATAGACGACCATTTTCCTTTCGTCAATCACCCTCTTCACACGCAGCAGATATATGACAACCTGGTGATCACACAGGACATTTTAGCTGTTCATATGGCCCCACCTTGAAGAAGATCAATGCAAATTTCAATCATCAATCGGGCCAATTTCAATCTTTTTTTTTTTTCTTTCTAACCGCCCATTAATCTTTTCGCATGGGGGTGGCCTGATGCGGTGCATGTGGAGAGAGTGAGTGAAGCTGCCAAACATCTATATAATTTTTATTTATTTATTTATTTATTTATTTTTTGAGGGGCGTTATTTGTATAAAGAAAGCAAAAACAATGAAAGCTTTGAGGAAAATGATTCTCCTTTGCTTTTCTGTGTATTTGAGACAACCCCGAAGGGTTGAATATATAGAGTTTTACAACGACTATATAAGGTAAAATGAAAAATACAAAATCTTCTACTTATACATCATCTATCTATAGAATCAGCTATACAAGGCATGTGGCCTCTCTAACATCCCCCCTCGAACTAATGCTTGTCATCGACAAGTAATAGTTTGCTAACTAGAAATGAGTGTCGTGCAGAAGTGAGGGACTTCATGAGAATGTCGGCAATTTGATCATGGGATACAACATATGGTAGCGAAATGAGCCGATACTGAAATTTCTCACGAATGAAGTGACAGTCAACTTCAATGTGTTTTGTCCGTTCATGGAAAACCGAATTAGAAGCAATCTGAATGGCACTCAGATTATCTACATAGAGTGGAGTATGATCTTATAGATGAATGCCCAAGTTAGAAAGAAGTCCACATAACCGGATAATCTCACTACAAGCTGCTGACATTGCTCTATACTTGGCTTCCATGCTTGATTTGGAAAAAATGGTCTACTTCTTACACTTCCAAGAGATGAGAGAAGTGTCGAGAAAAACATAGTAGCCAGTAGTAGATCTGAGTGTGAGAGTACAACGGGCTCAGTCACATCTGAATAAGCACGAAGGTCTAGAGGGGCCATGGAGGAGAAGAATAAAGATCGATCCAGATTTTCACGTAGGTACCGTAAGATACGCAATACTACAGTCATATGAAGAGTTCGAGGAGTAGAAATAAATTGGCTGACAACTTGGACCGCGTAGGCAATATCAGGACGAGTCATTATTAAGTAAACCAGACTTTCAACCAAACGGCGGTATAATGTGGGATCTACAAGGAGTTCACCATCGTCACGACCATATTGAACGTTAAGTTCCAAGGGAGTCTAAACTATCTTCTGATCTGTTAAGGAGGCCAAGGTAAGAAGATCCTTAGTATAATTATGCTAGCTGACCAGGATTCCACGTATAGAATGCAAAACTTCAAGTCCAAGAAAGTATGTCAGTGACTCAGGTTCTTCATCTTGAAGGACGACTTCAGAACTTCCTTTAACGCCGAGATGCCAGTATCATCGCTATCAGTCAGAAGTATGTCATCAATATATATGAGAATAATGACGATTCCATGCTTAGAGGTGCGCAAGAATAAGGATGGATCATGACCACTTTGAGTAAAGCTAGCTCTTGTAACAATATCATGAAAACATTGGAACCATTCCCGAGGGGCCTATTTGAGACCGTATAGAGCTTTCTTCAGGCGACAGACTTTATTGGCAGGGATTAAAGATCCAAAAGGAGGTTTCAAATATACTGTTTCTTAGAGGTTTCCATGAAGAAAAGTATTTTTCACGTCCATCTGAGTGAGTTGCCAAGAGCAAACTGATGATACTGCCAGAAGAGTGCGAACAGTTTTCATCTTGGACACAGGAGCGAATGTCTCATCATAATCAATTCCATGTTCCCGTTTGTATCCCTGAGCGACAAGCTGAGCTTTGTATCGATCCAACGATCCGTCGGACTTGAGCATCACAGAATAAATCCATTTACTGCTAATTAATTGTTGATCAGTAGGTCGAGTAACAATGTCCCACGTATGGTTATCATCCAATGCTGCAAGTTTTTCTGTCATGACCTTCTTCCAACAATCATGACTAGCTGTCTGATGGTATGAAGTAGGAATAGATACAGTATCCAGGGTAGTATTCATGGCAGACATAGAGCATATCAAGCGATCAGGCTGTCGATGTACATGAGTGGAACAACGTACCAAGATAGGATCCGGATCGGTTACGAGTACAGTAGGGAGAGTAGTAGGTGATGGATCTGTACATGGTCGTCGTGAATAAACCTATAATGGACAAGGAGGTGTACTCGAGGCAACCGGAATGTCAGAAAAAATAGTAAGACTAGGAGAGTCTGGTGTGGGCGAAGGAGAAACAGATGAATGGAAGACAATATGCTCAAGAAAAATAACACGTCGTAATACCCGTACACGACGAGAGACCAGATCATAATAACGAAAACCCTTTTGAGTTTCTCTAAATCTCAAGTACATACATTTGACTGATTTTGGGGAAAGTTTGTTACGTTCACGTGATGCCAGATGAATATAACATACACAACTAAAAACACGAAATGTGGAATATGTAGGAAGAGAACCGGTGAGAACAAAGTAGGGAGATTTACTATTCAGGACTGTGGTTGGTGACCGATTAATCAAGTAGACTGAATGCATCATAGCTTCCACCTAGAAGGAACGAGGAATACTCATAACTGTCATTAAGGTATTGGCAGTTTCAACAATATGACGATTTTTTTCGTTCAGTCACTCCATTCTGTTGTGAAGTATTAGAATAGGTGGTCTCATGAGTAATCCCATGACCATAAAGATATGTACAAAAATTTGTGGAGAGATACTCTCCTCCTGAGTTAGAGCGGAGAGTTTGAATTTTTACTCGAAATTGAGTGTCCACCATATAATGAAATATTTTAAAATTTTCAAATACCTGTGACTTAGAGTGTAGAAAGTAAATCCAAGTGTAACAAATGAAATCATCAATGAATATAACATAATATCGTAGTCCAAAGAAAGACATAATTGGGGAAGGGCCCCAGACATCCGTATGCACCAGTTCAAACACAGATGATGATTTTGTAGTACTTAGATGAAAGAGAATACACTTAATTTTGGAAAGGCAATAAGAAGAACAAGAATAATCCAAATCACGTTTATTAAGATAAATATTTCCTAACATGCCAGAAAAAAATGGCTGAATCAAACGATCAGAATGTGGATGACCCAGACGAAAGTGCCAGAGTTTCCACATTTTATTTGCCGAACAAATATCCGAGGAAGTAACGCCCTGAAAATTGGAGGTCGAGCATAGACTTAACTCCCGAGTTCCAACGTATCACTTATGCAACATAGATAATGATGATTAAATGTTGTCCTTATTAGTGCCTTAAACATGAATGAGATTATACCAAAACAGCATATCATACTCTAGAGACAATTAAAGTATGCTAGCGGAAGACTGTGATGTGTATATAAACTGTTCAAAAGTGATAACAAGCCCTCAGAGTATGAATGTCACTAGGTTAAATAATTACAAGTTTAATTAAAAAATGTACGAAATCAGAAAGTGTAATGTTCTCTATCCAAAACCCTATAGCCCCAGTCAGCGTAACCCAAGTCTACGTAGACCCGCCAGAGAGTTGTATATAGGAGAACTCCTCCTCGTCATCGTAATAGTCCGGCTCTGTCTCATAAGCATCGTCATCACCTTCAGCTAAGACAGAGTCTGGTTGGTGTTTAAAACACAGTCCCAGAACGTGAGAGTGAGTGATTAACTCAGTGGAGCTATAAGGTAAAAGTTAACATGTTATCAATTTAATCAAGCAGTAATGATAAAGTAATACAATCAAACATCTCCAAGTACTCTGGTTAATACAAACATGATATGTATTAATAATGCATGCCCTCGCTTGTACTCCCTCTGCGATCTTCCTCTTACGGTCGCGGCATGCACCCCTTCCTCTGTGCTCAACACCAACGCCAAAGGCACATGCAATATGGTGCATGAGCGTGATTACGGAGTTCTTATTAAACCTTTTCTCAAACAATGATTCATTCTATGCTCGTCAGTCCTAGCTAGTCTCATACTACGTTACGGTTCCAGGTCGCTACAAAGGACTCGTCACCTTAATGTAGGCCTAACTTATACTCTAGTTGCGACGAAAAAGCTCGTCGCCTCAGCGCAGTCTCAAAGTATGCTCGAGGTCATTACGAATGGCTCGTCACCTAATCGTAGGCCGGCAGCTCGAATACAGTGTCCCATACCACCGTACTCGGCTCACGAGTCTGGGTTGCTCACTGGTCACTACGGGTGGGCTTGTCACCTCGGCGTAGGCCGATAGCTCGACCATAGTGTCCCATACCACCATGTATGGCTCATGAGTCTTAGCGGATCAAGGTACCAAGGTTAACGGGAGTTCCACTGGCGAGTTTAGTACCTTAGGTTCAAGCAGTATCGTCAATACATGGTAAACATACATCGGGTCAATCGAGTTACTTGACGAGCTCGACCGGTACGAGCGCACATCGACCAGATTGACATGAAGTGTGTAAGTACTCCATATGGACTAACCACTGTTAACAATCAAAGTACAACTCGAATTCATCGAACACATCCTGTGTGGCTAAACAACCTCAGCCACCAAATCAGGACTTGTTACCGATTGCCTGGACTATACCATAGTCCCAAACACATTCCAAGTAATCACATCTAGTAATCCAAAACAGCATGTGACAACTAAAATCAGATATAAATCTTACTTGAGCAATTTAACAAATACATATTACACATATTATCATACATAGACATTTCGTCCATACAGCACATAGTAGTAGGATAGGTTATATAAAGGATACTATAACTGTAGTTAAGGGAATTGAGAATCCTATCTCAACACCATTATTACATGCATTTAAACAAGCATTTTCACATTCAGGCATTTTATCAAACACTTAGATTACATATATTACACACATGTAATAGATTTATTAAAACACATATTATAGCAAATCCTTCCACATAAGAATTGCGACACGTAAAACAATCAGGTATTCTCGATTGATAATCATGTTAAACACAAATCATAATTCCATACTCAATCAGACATTTCAACAAACACATGGAATGCACTATATTCAACGTGGTTCATATATATGTGTAATACACGGAAAACATCGTATCTAAGTGAGTAAAATAGCAATCAAGTCAGACATAAATCATTCCTGACATTGAAAGCCTTGAAAACCATAACCTAAACATTTATAGTCCGCACCTTTCACTAATAAACTAGTATCGAACTCAGTTTGTACGTCAAGTCTTCGTCTACGGCACGACGACCACCTATAACATGAAATAGGTTAGCTATTTCATTACTTACACTATTTGAAACTCTAAAACAGATTAGGGTTAGGATTTTTTACCCAAGAACAGAGTCAAAATCCCCGGGATAGCAATTCAAAAAGGCTGATTCAGCCCGTGGAGCGGTAGGGATGAATCCCTACAACAAACCCTCACTCTCTCTCTCTTACTCTTTCTTTCCTTCTCTTTTCTCTCTTCTCTCTCTTAGGGTTTTCCAAATTCTTATGGAATGAGAGAGAGAGAGAGGGTTTAAGGGACTTATATAGGCCCAGAACTGATGGGAATAGCCCCAGGGCCAAGGTATACTTGGGTTATAGCCAAGAAGTGGTTGTTTCAGTCCAACGAAGCACTTCTGGTAGCCCATTTTCTGCGTGCGGTTGGAGTTAAGCTCCCTAACATTGGATCTAAGTCAAGTTAAGGTTTCAGTCTGATTGGATTTACAGATTGACTGCGGAGGACCAGTTTCAGTTCAACGGTCACCGATGTTCGATCAGGGCCACAAGTACACTGACATGTGTTGGAATTTCCCCTGATCCGAGGGTGTAATTGGGTCAGATTCTGACAGTTTGAAAGCTTAGATTTGGCCCGCAAGCGAACGTCCTAAATCACTTAAATCTGAGTTCAATTTCTAAAGGTATTCGTGTTTCTCACACACTTCACTCTGGGCTCAAGTTGTGTGTTTCTGGATACTATCTGGATTTGATTTCCGAGATGGTTATCAAGCCTAGTAAAGTGGTCATAAGTGTATAATTTCACGGTAATCGGACTTTCGACGCGCGGTCTAAGTCCAATACGAAATTTCAATATGCACCCGAGAGTAACTAGGTTTAGAGATTGATCCTAGATTATAGGGTAATGTAGCATTAATGATTCTACAAGTTTTGGGTTTTGCAGTTCGTATTTAAAGTGGTTCAAGCTAATTTCACAGCCAATCTAGTTTAACACCTAGTTAATTTTGTCTAATTTCTAAAGGATTTGGTCCTTAGTGATTTCTGCCTGAGGTGGTACTTGGGTCTTTGTACGGATTTTTTCTGAGACGTTACAAAGAGGTAGAGAATATGCAACGAGCTGGAGTAACGGATGGGTGAAAGTCCAGCAAGTACAAACATCCATGCCGCCTACCCTTCCCAAGTACCTTCCACGTTGTCAGATCTGCACAAAACAACAATTTGGAAGAAATATGACTAAGCAGTTATTGGATGTAAGTTGATCAACAAAAATTAAATTTGAGGAGAGTTTAGGGACATGAAACACATCACTAAGGGTAAACTGGCGATGGTCAGAAGGAGAGAAAGTTAAGGAACCAACGGACTGAATGGGTAGTTTAGTGCCATCTGTAGTAGAAATAGCCTGATTGCCAGTGTAGGGACAAATATTGCGAAGATGTGATACATCACCAGTCATATGATTTGAAGCACCGGAATTGAAGAACTATGGAGAAGATGAGGTTATACCTGACACACCAGCCGCAGAAAGGGCTTGCACGATTTTCTAGAGCATCACAGGAGTCAAAGGTGAGGAAAGACCTTCAACAGAACCAGTGGATGTGGTATCACTAACAGAAGGCTCGGAAGAAGTAGTCGCAGAAGTAGAAGAAAGAGCACAACTACGACCACGACCTCGACCACCACGTCCAAGGCCAAATGAGAATGCGTAAGCACCTGGACGACAGTTCTGAATACCATGACCAGTCGTTCGACAATACGCACACCAATCTTTGCACTAAGTGACAACATGTCCCACTTTGTGACAGCCGTGACAAGTTAAAGGAACGGAACCACAGTTTGGTGCAGAGGTGGATACAGTAAGTGTCAGGTCAGATGGTCCCTGAGAAGTCCCCTGAGATAGGACCTGCAATCGTTGTTCCTCGGTTAATAAATCATTAATAACCAAATTCATTGAAGGAGTTGGGCTACGATTCAGGAGAGCAGCCCTGCAATGATCAAATTCCCGATGTAGTTTCATAAGAAACTGTCTAACTTGCACACTCTCGCGCATTGTGTGGAATATTTTAAAGTTATTTGGGAATTTTGGATCCATCATAGGCATCTCTGTCCAAATTGTAACCATTGTAGAGTACAAGGTTTGAATACTTTTGTCACCCTGAGTAAGGTGAAACAGATCTTATTCCAGACGGTATAACTTAGCCACATTACTCTGTTGATATATTGTTTGGAGATGCTCCAACATAGCCTTAACAGTGCGATGTGGTGTGAGGCCAACAACTATTGATCGATCGACGGAATCAAGAATCCTGGTAATAATCCATCCATTTTTAATTTCCCAATCATCCATTCTATCGACATCGGTGGAAGCGGGGATAGTAACAGATCTATCAATCAGTCCCAACAAACCATGACCTTTGAGAAAACTTTGAAAGTGGATGGCCCATAGATTGTACTTGGTGTCATCGAAACTATATCGTGGGGCCTCTGTACGGGAGTCTTTATCCATAGATAGGACGAGATAAAAATGATGCGAAAGAAGAAACTACCTTGCAGCCAAAGATCAGAACAACAACAATAGATCAACAGATCAATAGATCAGGATGTGCAGCAGTAGGTGTAGCAGCAGATGCTGAAGTAGCGATTGGATGCAGCAGGGATCAAATGCAGCAGAGATCGGATGCAGCAGGGATGTGCGTGCACAAGAACGTGCTCAAGTACGTATGCAGGGACGTGCACAGGGTCGTGCGCAGGGGACGTGTAGTAGGGGGATGCGGACAGGCTTGGGAAAGATCAAACGAGCTTGAGGAGGGCCAGATCTGACAAGGGAGGGCCGGATCTAACAGACGGTAGTGTCGGTAATGAAGAAGATGCCGGATTAGGATCAGTATTGCTTTGATACCATGTAAAGAAAGCAAAAACAATGAAGGCTTTAAGGAAAATCATTCTCCTTTGCTTTTCTGTGTATTTGAGACAACCCTAAAGGGTTGAATATATAGAGTTTTACAACGACTATATAAGGTAAAATGATAAATACAAAATCTTTTACTTATACATCGTCCATCTATAGAATCGGCTATACAAGGCATGTGGCCTGTCTAACAATCTAATACTCTAACGGGATGCTTTTTTTTTTTTACACACGCACACACACCCTCACACACTCATGCCATGGTGGGATTTCACCACCTATGGATACTCGAACCCTTGACTGGGTGTTGAAACTCCTAAGAGTCTACCACCAGAGTAAGAGTAGATCCCTCTGGTGGGACGCTTGATATGCATACATGAACTCCAATTAGACCGATTAAATTGTGGAACCCACTATTTATAAGTGAAAGTTGCAATATAAGATTAGTTGAACAATCCTACCTTCTGATTTTTGAACGCTTGGAATAAGACCATTCAATATATTATTATTATTTTTTTATCTGTTGAATAAATGTCCACCCATTCGAAGGTTATATAATCAAATAGGCACAATTTTGATGCAGGGATGGACGCGATGAGGTCGAGCAATGTCTTCCTCATGCGGATAACTATTTCGAATCCACAAAACTACTCTGAACTCCTCACAGAGATACCTCGAATCTATGAGGAAAATAAGAAAATAAAAATAATTCTAGAAATTCAAAATAAATTGATTAATTCTATTATAAAAAAAAAAAAAAAAAAAAAAAAAAAAAAAAAAAAAAAAAAAAAAAGAGCTTACAAACTCTTAAATAGTAACATAAACCCTATGAAGAAGTTTTATAAGCATACTTTAACTAAAACTCCTAGAAATCATGACTTACTATAGATAGTAAACTTACTATTTATATATATGGTCATGATTTCTACTAGACATCATGGTTTTCGGCCAAAAATAGTAAGTATCATATTTGACTTAATCATGCTATTCTCCTAATATTTCTAAGCACTTTTCATGTTGGACATAACTCCTACAGCCCAATGGATGAAGAGTTGCAATCAAACTAAAACTTACTATAAATAGTAAAAATGAAATTAAAACAGAATTTTGACTGTAGATTTGATGTAATCTCACAAATTCGGCATGGGCAACCTAGCATAGTGGGGTTGGGTGACTAAAGTAACTTCTCCTACCCCTAAATCATATATGACACGTCAGATAACTCACTTTGATTTGCGAGATATGCCCATTTTTAAGTTCCAACTAACCGGATCAGTTCTGCCTCTGATCAGGCCTTTTCTGGTCCATCTTGGTTGGCCATGAAATTGTATGCAGCCCGCTCTACATCAAATTTGGATAGTTTAATTCATCTTATTTGTAGGCCGTGTGTGCAATTTCTAAATGCTTGTATATCATCCACCATACTCTCCCAGATTATCAAAGTTTTTCTTTTCTTTTAACCGTCAAAGCCAGCCAACCCTTCAATTAGATGGCCCTATAGATACACGGTCTAGGCCCAATCAGAGAACTGACAAGGAATCAGACACGCACGTGCATCCGAATGAGAACAATCTCTACTAAAAACGTGTATGACATCAAATGCTTGCCATGAAGATGGGCCCATATATGTAACAAAAAGACATTACAAGAATCCTTTGATTACAACATGGGCCTCGCTTGTGCAAGACATATATTCTACTTTTCTCCGGAATCTATCATCCACGAGTAGGTTTATATATTAGACATACAATCCAATCACATATCTCTGATGCATGTGGGCCACCCCCAATTTCACATTATAGTCTGTAACGAGGATGTCCACGATGGGCCCACTTGTTGAATGGCTTGGACCATTGAAAGGTTGGCCCCAAATAAACGGTTGATGGACTTACTTTTTTTTGCCGGGGGGGGGGGGGGACATGTAACCTATTTTAATCAATGGAGATAGTTGTTACCTTTTCATTTTTTCTTCTTTCTTTTTTCTTCTCAAAACTCCATCCACAAACCAACCAGAGACATTCTCCTTCTTACGTAGTAGGTAGAGAAAGAGAGTAGAGATCAGAGAAAACAGAAATAAAATATAAATGAATTCCTTTTGAAACATAAAAGAGTACTTTAGACAACCAATCGATATTGTTAGTTGACTCTGCAACTAAGCTTCAAATAGAAAGTACATTTTGAACTTTGGTGTATATTTTTAATTAGAAAGTTAGTAAATGTACAATACTAGGTGTACATATAACTTGTTAGATTGAATTGTGGAATGTAGGATTGTCTATACATCAATTATAGGGATCATGAAAAAACTTAAATGCGTATCCAAATATTGGTAGATTTTTTTGATGACGATCGACGAACTTAATCTTCCGTACCTTACATCTCTTCTGAAAACTCTACAATGGAACTTTGGTCATTTTTCATATAGGTGTTGGGACCAAGAATTGTATTTATATTAACAAAAGAAGAAGAAGAAGAAGATGATGTATGAACTTGTTCAACCCATCACAACTACTTTTTAAAGAGCCTCCACACTAGATAGAGTTTATATATCCAACCAAAATATTATAAGCATTTGACATAGTCCGAACACACCACCCGTTACATATCTGGACCAATCGCAACTGATGTAGGGCCCACTCGTATGCTCAAACTATATATCCAATGGTTAGATCATCGAAACCAATAATTATGTGGGGCTCACTTGATAAAAGTCTTACATTCTCCTACTTCGATAATACACTAAAATTTTCTTACTCGTAATAAATATGCAAACTGAAGGAGAAGTAAAAAATAAATTATAACAAGGTTGTCAAAAGTAAATGAAATCTCTAATTGTTTGTACATGAATTGAATTAAATTGAAACTTCCACTAATTTAATGCCTCCTTGGGGTCAACAATACCTATAGAAGATACATGACTCATAGTTAGTGTGATAAAACAGCCTTGTAATAGTGGATTCATCATCATCTCCTTTGCATAGATGAGTTTTTACAATTATTTGACAATTGTATATGGGAAAATTTTTGAAGCCATATTGCTCGACGTGTGGCCTCAAGACAAACTATGTATTATGCTTCCATAGCACAGTAAGCCATACTATTTCACTTTCGTCGTAATACAGTTCCATCATGAAAAATGTACTTAGAGGTAAGCTTTTTATTGTTCAGCTAGATAACAAAGTTTGTGTCTGTATATCTAATTAATTTCAAATGGTTAGATCTCCAATATGTATAAGTCCATTGTCTGTTTGTTAAAAGTACAACACTTACTTTAATAGTGAATAAGATGTTTAGTTAAGACCAATGTCTTTACTCATTAAAACTCCTTAGCAGCTATTCTGACTTTATATCCTCTCATATTATTTGTAAAGTTTTGTTTGATTTTTAATCCCCATTTATTACTGATTAGCTTAATCCCTTTAAGTAATTCAATAATATTCTAGATTTTGTTGTCTTTCATGGGTTTTAATCAATTTATCCTTTATGGTATCAATCCAAAGACTTAGCTTTCATACTATTTTTAATATCCTTAATAAACTTAGCGCTCCTAGTATTCACAATTTTAATAAGGGAACAATTTGGAATTTTTTAACATTTTTGTTATTCAATAATTAACTATTATGAGGTTAAGTTTTCTTTCTTGTAAGTTAAAAACTCGAATTCTGTAGGATAATCCTGTATGTCAAGGTGTCTCAAATTGAGATTTTCAATATAGTATTGCTTAGGGCTGAATTAAGGACATTCATTGTGTATTTTGTGACAATGTTACAGTCATGTAGGTTTTTCATAGACTTAAAGGTATTTAGGATTAACTTATTCATCATATTTAAGGTATGTGTATCCATAATGAAAATACTTATCTAAAGGTGATAAACTACCCATTCCCACTAACTTATTGTTGAGATGTGGAGTCACATCTGAGCAACGCCACTTGACCAGTCGAGTAGGCTGCTCGATTGGTCAAGGTCTGGCTCAACTCAAAGTCCAGCGAGCTATGATTTTTTGGGTCCGCGGTGCTCGACCTGTCGAGGCCCTTGCTCAACCAGTCGAGGGTCTGATCGACCAGTCGAGCAACCTGCTTGACCAATCGAGGTTACGCAGATTCTGGAATAGTGGTGAAGACCGCTTTAGTTGAAGTAGGGATGTGCTAATATGTCCTAGAGGGGGGTGAATAGGACTTTTAAAGTTTTTATGATTTATTTAAAATCCTATTGCACTAATCCTAACAATAAGCTTCATATTAGGATTACTCAAAAATAACTCTATTGGCTTCCAAGCCTGATAGAGGATCCAATCACAAACTATTTAATAAATGAATAGTATGCAAACTAGTTTATGATGGATATGACTGTGTATGTGTGTGAGGTGTGATTTTCAGATATTCAGATATGAAAATATTAAAGCGAATCACATAATCAGAAAAATAACAATTCCAAACACATTCATTTTTATAGTGGTTCGACAATCAGTCTACTCCACTCTCTGCAGATGCACTCAATCCTTGAGTGTGCCAGATTTCACTAAGGAGGTTTCACAGCGGTTTACCTCAAACCTAAGGTTTTAAATTAGGTTCACCTTCAACCTTTACAACCTACACTGAGGCTGACTGTTTATGCTCCCTGAGCAAGGGTCAACATATAGCACCCGATTTTAAGCACACTGGCCAAGGATCTTCCATAAGACCCTAACTGAGGTTTTACACGGTTTACCCCAAATCCGAGGTTTCACACAGTTCACCTCAAACCTAAGGTTTTGACTGGTTCACCTTCAACCAGATGTTTATGCTCTCCACAGAGCAAGGGTCCACACAATGTACCCACCACGTACACTCCTACCGGAGGCCTCCTACGAGGGCTTGAAGGGGTGAGTACATCTAAGACCCAATCCTAAAAAGGAATGATCACAAGTGTCCTCTAGACTCTAGGTACTTACAGAAAAGTGGATGAGTCCCATTAAGCACATTGACGAAGATCTCCTCCTTTGTTGATGAAGAGTCTTTGGTCTCCTTGATCCGTAACTCAAAAGATGTACCAATGGATGGCGATGAGTTAGGTCAAGGTTATGATGAAATCTTACTCTCAAAAGATTTTCCTATAAGGAAGATAAAGCGATTTCAATCATCTATGCATTCAAGGCATCCCAGCTTCATGATTTGCCATTAAGGTAGTAGCTGAAGGATCCTTGAATGCGAAAGTTCAATCCACTCTATTGAATATCAATGGTGAGGGTGGATAGGAGGATGAACTCCCTTGAGAGAAAGGGCTTTGAGTAGAAAATCTAATGTTAAACACTCAAAAGCTCTCTCTTCTTTCTCTCACAGCAATAATAGACAAGTCCTCTTTATATAGGCAAAAAGTTCCAATAGATATAAAACGGTCACATTTATGATAGAGTTCGATATCATTGAGCGTATACTCTCGATAGCATCGATGGTCTTCTCGATAACTCAAACTCAATGTCATATGCTTTTGAAACCTTTCGCTACTTGGTCGATGAATCAAAACGAGTGTCGATGTCATCGGATTTCGAACTCCGATTCCATCGATGAGAGGTTCGATCCATCGACACTTGAAAAATGAGAGAGACTTGACTTGAGATATTTCAAGTTTTCATGAATGATCGAGGGACCTTCGAGATCATCAGAATTTGAATGTTGATGATATCGATAGTTGTGTCGATGCATCGATAAATCAAAAGGATTTTTCATAAAGCTTACTAGACAGTTTATGTCCATGCTCGATGTAATCGATATGGCATCAATATTTGAATATTGATTCTATCGAGTGACCCCCGATCATAGATAAACCACCCTGAAATATTTTGTTGGAGAACTTGGCACCCAAGACTGATATCATCGAAGGCCGTTCGATATCATCGAGGTTTGAATTTCGATGGTATCGAGGAGGCTTCAATATATCGATGCTTATATGATATTCTTAAGAAAAAACAGGGGCGCCAGAATTCTTCCTATCGATATTATCGAGTCACTTTCGATAGACTCGAGATTTGAATATTGATGATATCGATAAGTGTATCGATATATCGATAATTCCGTCCAGATACGTATGAGGTTGTTGGACATATTTGGTCCTCTTTTCGATAGTATTGATGGAGCATCGAGGACTCGACAGCCTAGGTCGATCATATCGAGATGTGTATTAATAAAATCGACAAGGTAAGCAAACTTAGAGAATTTTCTATTTTGAAAACATTTTCTTACCCGAAAAATCCTATGATATTCTAACATTTTAAAGGGTTTTAGTATACTTGGTGATTTGGGACAAGGGATGTGAGGCTCAGATTTACCTATGGCGAGCTTGCACACATCTGGTTGAGGCAGACACTTGAATTGATCTTCCTATCAGGCTCTGCACTCTAACTGACTTAACACTCACGCTAATTGACAAACCAGGGCACTTTCATATTCATTTTCGGATTTTGCACGGACTGCAGATTTTTGAGACGATTTCACAAGAGGTGCGAAAGGGAAGTTGCCTAAACTATAAATAGGGGTCCCTAGGGCTTTTCTAGAGTTATGTGAGTTATTCTAAAGTGTGGGCAAAGGGTTTTCTCTATACATCAAAGGGAAAATGTTAGTATATTGCTTGTAATCTTGTTTTCTTCATAGTGGAAGTTTGCACCCATGGTTTTTTACCCTTATTTGGGGTTTTTCCACGTATATCTTGTCTTGTGGTTTGTTTGGTATGCTTTGATTCTACTTCTAGATTATATTCCTTTCTGTTTATCGTTTGTGGGTGAGACCAGAGATTGGATCTCGGTTCATTGCGTTGTTGGCATGCTGCGCAACAATTGGTATCAGAGCTTTTAGTTTAGTTCTATTGGGAGCGATGACGAAAGAAGGGAAGAATAGAATTAAGAAGTTTGATGGTTCAAACTTTGCCTTCTGAAAGATACAGATGGAGAATTATCTGTATCAGAAGGGCCTCTATATTCCTTTAGGAGAAAGAGAGAAGAAATCGGAAAACACGACAGATGATGAATGGTCTTTATTGGATCGGAAGGCTTTAGGAATGATCCAACTCTCTTTGTCTAAGAGCGTCACCTTCAATATATCCAAGGTAAAGACCACAAAAGAATTAATGGAAGCCCTAGCTATAATGTATGAAAAACCCTCATCATCCAATAAGGTTCATCTTATGAAACAGCTATTCAACATGAAGATGTCAGATAGTGGGAGCATGGCTGAACATCTAAATGAGTTCAATACAGTCACGAGCCAGTTAGAATCCGTTGGCATTGTTTTCAAGGACGAAGTCAGGGCATTATTAATCTTGTCCAGTTTGCCAGACAGTTGGGATGGTTTGGTGATTGTTGTGACCAATTCTTCAGGGTTGACAAAGCAGAAATTTGATGATGTGGCCGGTCTAATTCTCAGCAAAGAATTTAGAAGAAAGGCATCAGGAGTTTCAGGTGATTTAGGGAATACTCTAAACATTGAAGGAAGAGGAAGATCGCTGAATAAATGAGGTAATAAACACGGACGTTCTAAGTTAAGGAAGAAGTCTAAGGGACCGAAAGATAAAGACAGGTGTTGGTATTGCGGTAAGAAGAGGCATATGAAATGTGATTGCAGGGCGCTCAAGAAACAAGAAGGAAGCTCTCAAGGCGGAAAGGATTCAGTAAATCTATCTAAGGAAAGTGACACAAAGGCGTTTGATGCGAGGAATGAGTCTTGGGTCATAGAATCGGGTGCTTCGTTTCATGCCACTTCGTGTAAGGAAGTTCTTCGTGATTATGTGATAAGTGACTTCGGGAGAGTCTACCTGGGTGATGATGAGCCATGCAGTATTGTTGGAAAGGGACATGTTCATATAAATCAGAAAGATGGAACGGTTTTAAAATTGAAGGATGTCAGACATGTACCAACTTAAAACAAAATTTGATCTCTGTGGGGCAGTTGGCCGATACCGGATATGTGACAACATTCACTAGTGATTCCTGAAAGATCACAAAAGGTGCTTTGGTGATATCTCAAGGTAAAAAGGAAGGAACTTTATACATGACTTTGGGATCGTATAGTTCACTCGCAGTCGCGTCAACTAGAGTGAATGGGTAGTTATGGCATCAGAGGTTGGGACATATGAGTGAGAAATGGATGAAAGTGCTATTATCAAAAGGGAAGCTACAAGGGATGAAATCTATTGACTTGAAATTCTGCGAGGACTACGTGTATAGCAAGCAGAAGATGGTAAATTTCAAGAAAATAGAACGCGCTTCAAAGACACATCTGTTGGAACTTGTACACATTGATGTGTGGGGACCGGCACAGGTATTATCTCTTGGTGGCTCATGTTATTTTGTTACTTTTATTGATGATGCTAGTAGAAAACCGTGGGTCTATGTAACGTCTCGAAAAAATCCGTACAAAGACCCGAGTACCACCTCAGGTAGAAATCACTAAGGAACGAATCCTGTAGAAATTAGACAAAAATTAATTAAGTACTAAACTAAATTAATCAATGGATTAGCTCAAGCCACTTTCTATACGAACTACAAGACCCAAAAATATTAGAATCACTAACTTACATTTCCTAAAAACCTAAGATTAGTCTCAAAACCCAATTGTTCTCGGGAACACAATGAAACTCCGTATCGGACTTGGACCGCGCGTCGAAAGTCTGATGACTGTGAAACTATAAGGTTATGACCACCTTACTGGGCTTGACAACCTTCGTAGGAATTGAGCCTGAATAGTTTCCAAAAATGCACAACTAGAGCCATGAGTAAAGTGCGTGAGAAATACGAATATCTTTAGAAAATGAACTCAAATTTCAGTGAATTGGACCGTTCGCTTGTGGGTGAAGTTTAAGATTTCAGACCGTCAGTTTCTGACCAAACTTTACCCATGGATCAGGGAAATTTCCCTACACATGTCAGTATACTTGTGGCCCTGATAGAGTAACGATGACCGTTGAACTGAAACGAGTTCTCCACGATCGATCCACTAATCTGATCAGACCAAAATCTTAACATGGCATAGATCCATTATCAGGGAACTTTCTCTAGACTACATGCGAGTAATGGACCTCCAAATAAGCTCTGTTTGCCTGAAACAGACGCCTTTTGGCTATAGCCCAAGTATACCATGGCCATAGGGCCATTTACACCACTTCTGAGCCTATATATAGCCCTTAAACCACCCCTCTCTCATTCCATATGAATTTTCCTAACCCTAGGAGAGAGAAGAGAGAAAAGAGGAGAAAAGAGTGAGGAGAAGAGAGAGAGTTCAGGAGATCGTTACTGGGATTCATTCTCATTGCTTCTCATGTTGAATCACCACCCCACCCTCGCTTCACCATCGATTATAGCTTTAATTTGGGTAAAAAAATCCTAACCCTAATCTCATTTTAGGAATCTAAATAGAGTAATCGGTGAAATAAACCTATTTCATAATTTAGGTAGTTGTTGTGCTGTAGACGGAGACGTAGTGTACGAACCGAGTTCGTAACGAGCAAACCGACGAAAGGTGTGGACTATAAATATTTAGGTTATGGTTTTCAAGGCTTTCAATGTTGGTAATAATTTATGTCCGACATGATTGCTGCCATACTACCTTAGTTACGATGTATTCGATGATATATATTTGTGTGTGTGTGTGCGTGTGTGTGTGTATGGGTTATGTGAATATAAACTGCATTCTATGTGTTTGTTGAAATGTTTGAATGAATGCAAAAATCCTCATTTGTATTTATTATGATTTTTAATCTTAGATGCATGTATGTTACATACTTTATAACCGATGTAGTGGAATGAATCGCTATGATTCATGTCGTAATGAGTCTACCCTATATACTTAGAAATGCGTAGTCTAAGTGTTTGTTAAAATGTCTGAATGAGATTTTGTTGATGGATTGTACTCATTAAGTGTATTAAGACAGGATTCTTAAATTCCTTAGTCATATGAATACTTTCCTACATATAATGTAAATTACCACTATGTGATTTATGTATAACATGCCTAGGTATAATAACATGTTCTATGTGTTTGATAAAATGCTCAAATGACTATTATATTTGAATTGTTTGTAAAATATTGTTATGATTAACATATGTGATTCCCTATTGCATTTGAGTGTGTTTGGGACTACCACCTAGTCTAAGCAATCGGTAATGGCTCCTGATTGAGTGGCCGAACTAGTTTCACCACATTGGATACATTCGATAAATTCGAGGCGTACGATGATTGTTGACAGTGGTTAGGCCATGTGGGGTGCTCATGCGCTCCATGTCGATTAATTCAACATGCACTCGTACCAATTGAACTTGTCAAATAACCAGATTGGCCTAATGTGCTGCTTACCATGTATGGACACTACTGCTTGAATCTAAGGTACCACTTGCCATGTAAAACCCATTTCAACCATGGTATCACGATCTGCTAAGACTCATGAGCCGGGCATGGTGGTAGGGACACCGTGGTCGAGCTGTCAGCCTACGCCAGGGGGACGAGCTTCCCCGTAGTGACCAGTGAGCAACCCAAACTCGTGAGCCGAATACGATGGTATGGGATACTGTATTCGAGCTATCGGCGTACGATCAGGTGACGACCCTCTCATAGTGATCTCGAGTATAAAATAGGCCTATGCTAAGGTGACGAGCCTTCCGTAGTGACCTCAAATGTAAACTCCCGAACTTACCTATCCACTGCTTTTTAAATCAGGGGTGATGTTACCCTATAACTTGCCCATCGTATGTGATTTACTAGGATTAACGACCCTAGATGGATCATCGTTTGAGTAAGTGATATAAAGGGAGGTACCTTAGCTTCCTGAATCTGCTATATAAATAAGCTTAATTAAGTACTTGGTTAATACGACCATGCACCGCATTGCATGTGCTTTGGCAAGGAAGTGTACAGTGGGAGTTGCATGCGTGATCGTGAGATGATGTCACTAAGGGAGTGAGGTGAGGGCATGCATCGTTATAGCATATCATTCATGCATTAACAAGAGTACTTATGACATGATTGTTGTACTGCTTTAGCATTACTGCTTGACTAAATTGATATCATGTTAACCTTTACCTTATAGTGCCACTGAGTCAAAGCATGATTTGGATTAAATTGCATGATTTGGATTAAACTGGACCTGGGTTATGGTAACACGACGCACACTTACATACTTTGACTTAGGAAGGGGTGATGAAATGTAGAAATAGTCGTAGGATCCCAAGTTTCACCAACGGGCAAAAAGTGACCATTGCATATAGCCCGTACGTGACTGAGACCATGTAAAATGATCTCAATTCCTCTTTAGGCCGTCAAACGACGGGTTTAGACTATTACCCGACAAATCCCTAATTCGAAACATGCCAAAAGGTGTGAATATGTGCGAGATGGGGCGAGAAAACACACTTCACAGTCATAGGGGCTCAAACCGTAAAATACTGGGGGAACCAGAGTGGCCCCCACACATTTTCGGGACCCCGGGGGAGGGGGGGAGGCCACCGCCCCAAGGCGGTGCCACTGTGCCGACCGCGATGCATCGTGGTCGGGTCCAGTGGGCCGCGACGGGCTTGTGGGTCCGATGGCCCACCACCCCTCCCACAACATGTGGGGCCCGTTTTCACGTGGGACCACCCTATTTAGGGTTCCTTTACCCTCCTTTACTCATTTCACCCCTCCCCTAGCTTTTAAACCCCTCCAAACTTACAATTTCTCTTTCAAATCTCTCCTCCATACATCACAAACTTCATCTTCTTCCTTTTCTTACACCCACCTCCACCATTCTCTCAAACCCATCTCCTACTACCTTCAATCCCCTTTATTTCTTCTCATTTAAGTACATAAACTCACCTTTGTGTCTCATATACCTCAAAATCCACCAACCCATCTTATCCTTCAATCTTGCTTCGCTCTCATGGCTCTTTTTAAGCTAGTGGCTGCCATCTTTTCCCTTTCAACACTCTTTTCCCTTATGGGAAAGAAGAGGGCACCCGCAGATGAAGTCGGGCTTAGCCACCCTAACTGTCCAAGGAAGCAGAAAGGTGCCGAGGCTAGCACTAGCATTGAGCGGGAGCGAACGACGAAGCGGGATCTCGATCCCCAAATCCTCCTTGAAAGAGCTCTACCGGTGGGCGTCGGACATGGTAGGTTTCAAGGTCGTAAAGTTGTATTTGAAGCACATGTTGATGAAAGACGATTTGAGCTTTATCCGGTGATGGACCTCCTATTGGACACTGGGTGGGGTCCCATATTTGAAGGTAAGTCACGTGCATGTGAGAGAATTGTCCGAGCCTTCTACGCCCACATATGAGATCCACTACTGGAGCCTCTACAGTTTACTATCCCCATAGGAAGGTGGGAAGCCACTGTCGATGTTAATGTGATAGCCCAAATTATGGGGATTCCACGTGGCGAGGTGCATGCTAGAGAATCGCATCTTAATAGTATGTGAGAAAGAGATCGCCGCACGCGGTTTCTTTGTAGCCGACTGGTCCCCTGGAACCGAGCCAATTGCCTCCTAGCGACCAAGATAACTCATGGCTTCTGCATACTCCACCACATATTCACAAACAATGTGGATCATTGGTGGAGCAATCGTACCGAATGCACACGTTTGATGGTAGACTTCCTATACAGAGCTGGGCAGGGAGACAAGCTGTGTCTGCCTACCTATGTACTACTACAGATAGTCTAGACCGCACACACTGTTAGGACAGATATTTCACTCCTATTCGGCTGACTTATATGCAAGATTGCTCATGAGTTCGGCTACAGACTTAACATGGATGAGCTTGCGCCGATCCACTTCATCAATGACACCACACTCAACAACATGGGCAATGGGTTGCGACAACGTTAAGCTCGACTTGATGAGTATGGTGACGAGATAGAGGAAGAGGAAGGAAGTAGTGAAGAGGAGGAGGAAGAAGAATTTAAAGAAGGAAGTGTGGGAGAAGGAAGTGATGAAGGGGGAAGTGATGATGAGGAAGAGCAGGAAGAAGAAGAAGAGGAGGCCCAAGTGTAACGCCCTGAAAATCGGGGGTCGAACATAAACTCAACTCCCGAGTTCCAGAACATCACTTATGCAACAAAATGAATGATGATTGAATGTTGACTGTATTCGTGCATTGAACATGAGTGAGATTAAGCCAAAACAAGATATCATACTCCGAGAGAAGTTAAATTTGCAAGCGGAAGACCGTGATAGATAGATAAAATATATAACTTATGATGAGTCTCCGTAGTGTGATAACATTACCGATAGTTAAATAAATACAAGTGCGAGTTCTAAAATGTACCAAATGTGAGGAAGTGTAATGCCTCCTATCCCATGTACCATAGCCCCGTCAATACAATATCGTGTCTTCATTGACACCTTAAAGAGATCTGAGATAGGAGAATTCCTCCTATCATCATAGAAAGTAGTCCTCTGCTCGCTACAAGCATCGCCACCACCCGAAACTCAACAAATCCTCATGGTGTGTACAACACCGTCCCGTAACGTGGGAGTGAGTGATCAACTCGGTGGGGGAACAAGAAAAAGCATAGGTTAACATGCTATCAATTCAATCAAAGCGTTAATGATAAAGCGGTACAAATCAAACATTTCTAACTACTCTTGTTAAGTGCGAAAAATGAAATGACATGATCTTTGTATGCCCTTGCCAAACCACCCTCAAGCGACATCATCTTACGTTCGCAAATGCTTACTCCCTCAGTGCGCCACATCTACAAAGCACATGCGGTGCGATGATGCTCATGATTACCAAGTTATTATTAGTCCATTTCAAACGACAATATTGGGAAACTAAGGTACCTCCCTTGTATCATTCCCAAACATGATCCATTCTACATCGTCAATCCTAGTTAATCTCATACGATGTTATGGTTTGAGAAGCGTAGTGAAGGCATCACAAAGGGCTCGTCACCGTCGGCGCGGATCTGAATCTCACCGTATGCGGCTCATATTGTGGCGTGTCGGCTCAAGTACATATCTCACATACTTGGCTCAATCACTATTGCCGTCGACTCGAGTACGGGTCTCACCGTACTTCGGCTCAACTCATACTCTGGTTCTTTGTGAAAGACTCGTCGCCAATCACGGATACACTTGGAGTATACTCGAAGATACTACGAAGGACTCGTCGCCCCGTCAACGAGCACGGGTCTCACCGTACTCGGCTCTCGCCGTGTAAGTATCGACAGCTCGAATATAGTGTCCCATACCACCATAATCGGCTCACGAGTTTGGTTGCGCAATGGTCACTACGGGGAGGCACATGACCCCAGCGTGCCAGAGGCCGACAAAAGGCTCGACCACGGTGTCCCATACCACCATGCCCGGCTCATGCGTCTTAAGCGGATCGAGATACCATGGTTAAAAGGGATTTCAACCGGTAAGTTTGGTACCCTAGGTTCAAGCGAGAGGCGACCAAACATGGTGAACATACATTAGACAAATCGGGTTACTTGACGAGCTCGGCTGGCTCGAGCGCACAACAAGTTGAACGACATGAAGTGCATAAGCACTTCAGTGGCCGACCACTATCGCCAACCAAAGTACGACTCGGGTTCGTCGAACACATCTCACGTGGCAAATGAATCGCAACCACGAATTCAATTCTGGTACCGATTGTCTGGACTATAATCATAGCCCTAAACACAATCAAGTGCAGATAGATAAAGCAATAGTGAATCAAGATTTCCACTCATACAATCAAGGTATGGTATTTTCCGTTTAGGGCTGCCAGGGCTGTTGCACGCACTCGTTGCTCCGCTCCCCCATCACCCATGACGGATCATACAACGTAAATATAAATTTAAGCATATGCATTACATAGTTAAAATCATAAAGCAATTGAGCATGTTATGAATCACAACACAAGCATGAGTTTGTACATGTTCAATTCCTAATCACACAACTATCAAAGGAGATCATACACATAGTAATAAAAAAAAAGGTTGAGAATCATATCTCAACACCCTTATACATTATACTTTGCTAACTACTACTCATTCAGACATTTCAAGAAACACTTAAACAAACATACATCGACATACATGACATATGTCGATCACATAGGCATTAGGCCAAATCCTTTCACTAGGGAGTTGCCCCAATCATAACACGCGTACACCCACGACGGATAGTCATGGATTAAGGAATCCAAGTTCCATATTCATTCAGGTCATTCCCACAAACACTTGGGCCACACATTTTAGCATATATGGTGTATATTGGCCGTGGCGTGATTTAGGGAAAATCCTTTCGTCAAAAGGGTATCGCCAATACAACAATCATGAATCCATGACAATTAGTCATGGCGAGAACACGAATGAGAATTCTATACTCATTCACTATCATTTCACAAACACTTAGAATACACTATTACAACATACATGGTGTATGTTAGCAAAACATATATTAGGGCTATCCTTTAGCCAAGTGAGTATTTTACTCATGTATAATATATTACTACAACAAATAATCATGATAAATGCATCTCCAAAATTTATATATATGCGGTATTTCTAGAATACGCAATTTCAACATACTTGACATTTACAAGGGAGCATGTATTTTGACGATTCCTTTCACCAAACTAGTATTTTATACATATATTGTATAATCATACATTAAATAAACATGTCATACATTTTCCCAAAAAAAATACATATACGGTATTTCTAGAATATACAATTTCAACATACGTAGCATTTACACATGAACATGTATTTCAGCAATTCCTTTCACCAAATTAGTATTTTATCCATATATCATATAATAATACATTAAATAAACATGTCAAACGTTTTTCCAAAAAAATACGTATACGGTATTTCTACGTATACTTAGAGTATGTGAAATTCCAATTTCTACAACGTTAATCGAAACAGGAAATGGAAAGCACTTTGTACATGTGCATTGCTCCAGATCATGAATCTACCATTATCCGACATTGAAAGCGTTGAAAATTTAACTTATGCACTTAAAGTCCTCACCTTTGCCTTTGGAAACGAAACGAATCCACAAGGGGTAGTAGAACTTCCCTATACGGGAGTTTTCTAGCCTAAAGAGCGGAATCTTAGTTGTTACATAGCCTACAACGATCCTACCAAAATTCAGGACCTAGGGTTAGGGTTTCTTACCTTCAAATGGGATGGATACCGCAGTCGGAAAGCGCCTAGAACAGTATGCGGTGTAGGCGTGTAACAAGCCAAAGCAGAGGAGGAGGGAAATCGGCAACAACCTCCAAGCCTTTCTCTCTCTTTTCTCTCTCCCAAAACTCAAATTCGTATGGCATGTGAGAGAGGGTGCTCTAAGGCCCTTTTATAGCCAAAAACATTCGAAAATAGACTCGTGTTCAAGGGTCTACTGCTAATATAGATTTTCGCCGCTTTTCCGGATGGACCTTCAAAAGGAAGTTCGGTGGCCCTCCTTGAACCAAACGTCGGACTTAAGCTCACCATCGATGGATCTACGTGGGATTACATTTTGACTCATTCGGATACCCGGATCGCACGTGGCGGACCACTTTCGGTTCGACGGCGGTGATGGCCCACGATGAAATTCCAAGCACATATAAATGTTCCTGAAATTTTTCTTAATCCGAGGGTGTAATTTGAGTCCGATTCGACGGTCGGTTGCTTATCTACACCGACGCGTCAACGAACGATGCCAGATCACTATTCCGGATATTTATTTTGGCATATGAATAGTGTTTTTCACACTACCTCGCTCCGATTCGAAACGAATGGCCGTGGAACATCGGATAAAGCTGATTTTTGAGATGATTGTTAAGCCCAGTGGGGCGGTCCTAGTTCCTTAACTTCGTGTAAATCGGACTCCCGATGTACGATCTAGACCTAATACGAAGTTTCGTTTCATTCCGAGAAGCGGGACGGAAATGAGTTTGGTTCTAAACTTTAGGGTAACCTAGCGTCAATGATTGCTCAAGTTTTGGGTCTTGCAGATCGTATTTAAAGCGATCTAACGAATTTCATGGCTAATTGAGTTTAGTACTTAGTTAACTTTGTTAAATTCCTAAAGGATTTAATCCTAAGTGATTTTCATCTGAGGTGGAACTTAGTCCATTGTAGTTTGTATATAAAGTGATCCAAGTTATACTACTTAGCTAGTTTAAGATAGTGTCTAGGCTTAAGGTGCTTTGAAACTAATGAAAAATTGAAAGCACAAGTAGTGAAGGGTGGGATTTGTGAAGAAAATGATTTAAGGAACGATTTGAGACTTTAGTTGAGCGTTTAAGAACTTAAACCTGTGTTAGGATTGACCCATTGCCTAAGGACGTCTAATCCCAAGTTGGTAAAAATCCGGGGCGTTACACCAAGACTCTGATGGGGGCCCTCCTCCTGCTACACATGAGCAACACCGTGATTGGGTTGCCTTAGAAGCCCGCTTGGCTCAGATTGAGAAGAGCCAAGTTGCCCTGAGACAGGAGGTCAAAGAGACCCGGGCCGAAGTGAAACAAGAGCTTGAAGAGAATAAGGCCTATATGAAATAGAAGTTTAAGAAGATGTCCTGCATTCTAAAGACCCTCCTGTGCTGTATGCAGGATAAGGGTGCTTCTCCGCCATCACTAGAGTCGGACGACTAGTCTTATGTTGTAGACGTCTTTGGGTTTTCTTTGTTTTCTTGCTTTCTATGTGATAGCCTTGATAGGCTTAGTAGTATGTTAGAGTTGTTAGTGTGTTTTAGTGTTTAAAGCTTTGTTAGATTAGTTCACATGCATCTTCTGTCATGATCCATGTAAGACTACATCTCATGTATTGTGACAATTTTGGTTAAACGAAATGCATGAAGCTTCTTTGTTTCTGAAATGTGTGGAATTATTTTTTTCAAATGGAGTGTTGTTATGCTAAATCTTACACGTTTGCACTCTATGTTGTATATACGGAATGCCCCCTAAGAAACTCAGAGCACTGCACGTCTCGCACTTGGCGGATCATTTGACGGGGCACCTTCCCTAAGCGATAACCATACGGACCCTAGCTTGGGCCCGGACTTTGAGACAATGCCGGATTCACAGCTGACCACTGGCCCCACCAATGGGCCAATACCTACTGTGCCACCGGTTTCAGAACAGAACCATGCGTCCTCGTCGATGCCATACATGCCTCAGGCGGCCCCTCCTCCTGATAGGTTGGAGCAGATGATGCTCCTGATGCAACAACAGTAGCAGATTTGGACCACAATCGCAGGGGCCATTGCCCAGAACATGAATGTGGTTCCGCCTGCACCACCTGTGCACCCTGCTGGAAACATAAATGTCAGCGGTTTATTTGAGCGATTCCAGCACTTCCGACCTCCCACTTTTGCGGGTACTCACAGACCCGAGGAGACCAAATACTGGCTTGACAGTATCTCTAAGATGCTGAAGCCTCTGCACTGCACTGAGGCAAAGCAAGTTGAGCTAGTCACATATATGTTCGAGAAGGAGGCTAGTCTATGGTGGGACAGCATCCTAAGGACAGTTGCTGCTGGGTATTTATGGACGTGGAAAGCTTTTGAGACCCGCTTCCATGGGAAGTACTTTCCCCTCACTTACCACAATGAAAAGGAGGGAGAGTTTCTTCGCCTCTGATAGAGAGGGTTGATCATGTCGGAATATGAGAACAGGTTCACGGAGCTGGCCAGATACACTCCTTTGATACTGGCAGACGAGTCGATGCGAATGCAGCGATTTTTTGAGGGTCTGCGACCTGAAATACGTATGAAGATGTGTTGCGCTAGCATTCACAACTATGCTGAGCTAGTGAACATGTCCTGCGAGCTGAGTAGGATGGGGATAGACTGTCCCGTACACGTGTACCCATAGGTCCGAGGCCTTGACCTGATTTGCCGAACAGACCATTCCTCGGCAAGAGGCCATATGCAGATTCGCCTCCTAGGCTTACGGGTCCATCGACCCAGGTGAGGCGATCAGACGTGTGGTGCACTTGCTACAAGAGGTCGGGCCATACTGACACTTACTGCTTTACCAGGATGAGGGACAACGACTTCACCCCTCCTCAGAAGATTATCTGTCAGATGCTGCAAACTTATCTCAGCTCCACCTCTATGATCAGCACCACTTGCACAGCCATCTTACCGGCCACCCACACCTCGATTTAGGCCGCCTCAATGACATATGGTAGCGCAGCCAAATCGTCCTCAACAAGCTCATGTGCACTCACTTGCAGCTGAAGCATCTGAGACAACAACCGCAACACCATTGGCTTTCGAAGTCACATCACACATCCAAGGTATACCAGTCTTTCTATTGGTGGACACTGGGTCCACTATTTCAATAATATTATGTGCAGCAGTCAAGTGACGAGTATTGGAAACTACTCCTATGGTTGGGATGAGACTCCTTATCGCCACAGGGACCTTCTCAGACACTACCAAGATTTGTAAGGGTTGCTCGATAGACTTAAGAAGCAGAACAGTACTCGTTGACCTGACTGTTGCCTCGCTGTGTCATTACGATGTCATCCTTGGTATGGATTGGCTCACCGAAATGAAGGTAGAGATGATTGCGATACTAGAGTGGTGACAGCCTATGGACCTGAGGGCATGACCTTTACTCTCCCAGTTCAGGTCAGTTTGTACTACTGCATTAGTTGTTATGCTACCTTGCTAGAGAATGTTGATGGTCCGACACTTGGGAACACGCCAGTAGTTCAAGATTTCACGGACGTGTTCAGAAAGATACCTGGATTACCTCATCAACACGAGATCAATTTTACCATAGACCTAGTGCCTAGTGTGACACTATATCTCTACCGATGTATCGCATGCCTCCATATGAGATAGAGGAATTGAGGAGACAAATCGATGATCAGTTGGATGCAGGCTTCATACTACCGAGTGTATTTCCTTGGGGAGCCCCCGTGTTCTTTGTGAAGAAGAAGGACGGATCACTGTGATTGTGTATTGATTATCACAGGTTGAACCAAGTGACAGTGAAGAACAAGTTTCCTTTACCTAGGATTGATGATCTGTTCGAATAGTTGAAAGGGGCACAGTATTTTTTAAAGATCGACTTACAGTCAGGGTATTACCAGTTGTGCGTCAGGGATGAGGACGTGTAAAAAATAGCTTTCAGAACCAGTTTTGGGCACTACGAGTTCCTTATGATGTCATTTGGACTCACGAATATACCAGCCATGTTCATGGACCTTATGAACCGGGTGTTTCAGCCGTATTTGTACTGATTCATCATCGTATTTATAGATGACATCCTGATATACTCTAAGAGTCGGAAAGATCACGAGGAGCACCTGCGAGCAGTCTTTGATACTCTGAAGAAGAACTGGTTATATGCTTAGTACAAGAAGTGCGACTTCTAGAAAGAAGAAGTCAAGTTCCTGGGACATGTGGTGTCCAAGGAAGGAATAGCTACGGACCTTGCTAAGATGACCGCAGTTCAGGACTGGGAGCAGCCCAGTTCGGTTACTAAAGTGAGGAGTTTCCTCGACCTAGCAGGTTACTATCGTCAATTCATTAGGGACTTTTCCAAGATAGCTAGACCGTTGTCTCGGCTCACTCAGAAGGATCTCTAGTTTGCCTAGAATGAGAAGGCAGAAGCAGCCTTTTGGGAACTGAAGGACAAGCTAATGCCCGCCCCTGTGCTAGTATTGCTAGAGCAAGGGGTCAGATGTACGATATACACCGACGCGTCTCATGTTGGTTTGGATTGTGTTCTTTTGCAGAAGGACAGGATGATTGCCTATGCATAGCGACAATTGAGGACAAACGAAGAGAACTACCCTACGCACGACCTGGAATTGGCGGCCGTCATTTTTGTATTAAAGCTCTAGAGACATTACCTCTACGGAGAGGAGTTCGTGGTCTTTTACAACCACAAGAGCCTCAGATACATATTCACACAGAGAGACTTGAATATGAGGCAACGACGATGGATGGAAACCTTAAAAGACTTCAAGTTTGAGGTCTCTTACAATCCTAGCAAGGCCAACCTTGTGGCAGATGCGTTGAGCTGCAAGAAGACAATAGAATTTGCAGCTCCGCTAATGATAGAAGAATGGAACATGGTGAAATTTGTGCGAGACTTTAAGTAGAAACTTATGGTAGAGGAGTCGTTCGAGAGCGTCGCCCGTATTCGTGTACATTTATTTATTGATGACCGAATCATTGTGGCTCAGAGGGAAGATGAAAGGTTGATGGAAATGAGAAAGTGAGCTAGTGACAATGAAGACTCTGAATGGAGAGTTAGTTCGGATGGGGGTTTATGTTATCCTGGCCACCTATGCGTCTCAAATCTTCATGACTTAAGAAATAAAGTTTTCGAAGCTGCTCACAATTCGAAGATGGCGATGCATCCAAGTTGTACGAAGATGTATTGAGATATGAAACGTTTGTACTGGTGGGACAACATGAAGGCCCACATAGCAGAGTTTGTGTCCCGTTGTTTCACGTGCCAGCAGGTCAAGGTCGAGCATTGCTGACCTCCTGATTTGCTTCAACCCATGCCCATAGCTGAATGGAAATAGGGTTTCATATATATGGATTTCATTTCCGGGTTACCGAAGATGAGGAAGGGACACGACTCCATTTGGGTGATTTTGGACCGATTAACGAAATCAGCTCATTTTCTCCCTATTAAAGTTTCGAAGTCCGTAGATGATTTGGCCAGGCTATACATCAAGGAGATTGTACGGCTGCATGGAGTGGCTATGGAGATTGTGTCGGATCAAGACACGTGATTCACATCTATCTTCTTGACTCGTATCCAAGAAGCAATGGCTGTGAAACTAAAGTTCAGTACCGTGTTCCACCCACAGACGGATGGGCAGACAGAACGGGTCAATCAGGTGTTAAAGGATATGTTGTGGTCATGTGTGCTTGATTTCAAAGACAGTTGAGATGACTGTTTTCCTTATGCTGAGTTCGCTTATAACAACAACTTTCAAGCGAGAATGGGCATGGCTCCCTACTAAGCACTATACGAGCATCCATGTCTCACACCGCATTGCTAGGCAGAGGTTGTTTAGAAGAGTTTGATTAGCCCAGATTTGGTACAGGCGACCTCAGAGAAGATCGACATTATCAGGCGTCAACTTATTTCAGCATAAAGCAGACAGAAGAGTTATGCCGATACGAGACGGTGACAGCTAGAGTTTGAGGTTGGGGATCATGTGTTTCTTAAGGTTTCCCCCATGAAGGGAGTTATTCAATTTGGCAAGAAGGGAAAACTCATGCCATGATTTATTGGTCCATTCCAGATTCTAGATCGAGTGGGTGTGGTAGCATACTGTCTCGCTTTGCCCACACCATTCGCAGGCATGTACAACATTTTTCACGTATCAATGCTGAAGAAATACGTTCCTGATCCTTGCCACATTATCAAATGGGAGCAGGTATAGTTGAGTGAAGATGCTACTTATGTACTGCGACTGATGCGTATCCAAGACAGGAAGGAATAGGAGCTGCGCAGTAAAGTGATTCTGCTCGTGAAAGTTCTGTGAACACACCACACTGAGGAAGAGGCTACTTGGGAAACAGAAGCCGAGGTCTGTAAGAACTACCCTTAAATTCTCGAGGAGTATGAAAAGGTACTAATTTCAAGGATGAAATTTTTCTTTAAGGGGGGTAGATTGTAACATCTCAGAAAAATCCATACAAAGACCCGAGTACCACCTCAGGTAGAAATCACTAAGGAATGAATCTTATAGAAATTAAACGAAAATTAATTAAGTACTAAACTAAATTAATCAGTAGATTAGCACAAGCCACTTTCTATACGAACTGCAAGACCTAAAACTATTAGAACCACTAACTTAACATTTCCTAAAAACCTAGCATCAGTCTCAAAACCTAGTTGTTCCCAGGAACGCATTGAAACTCCGTATCAGACCTGGACCACGCGTCAAAAGTCTGATGACTGCGAAACTATAAGGTTATGACCACATTACTGGGCTTGACAACCATCGTGGGAATAGAGCCCGAATAGTATCTAGAAACGCACAATTAGAGCCCTGAGTAAAGTATGTGAGAAACGCGAATATCTTTAGAAAATGAACTCAAATTTAAGTGAATTGGACCGTTCGCTTGCGGGTGAAGTTTAAGGTTTCAGACCATCAGTTTCTGACCAAAATTTACCCGTGGATCAGGGAAATTTCCCTGCACATGTTAGTATACTTGTGGCCCTGATCGAGTAACGATGACCGTTGAACTGAAACAGGTCTTCCGCAATCGATCCAGTAATCCGATCGGACCGAAATCTTAACCTACATAGATCCATTGTCAGGAAACTTTTTCCATACCGCATGTAAGCAATGGACCTCCAGATGAGCTCCGTTTGCCCGAAACAGATGCCTTTTGGCTATAAACTAAGTATATCATGGCCCTGGGGCCATTTACACCACTTCTGAGCCTATATATACCCCTTAAACCACCCCTTTCTCATTCCATACAAATTTTCCTAACACTAGTAGAGAGAAGAGAGAAAAGAGGAGAAAAAAGTGAGGAGAAGAGAGAGAGTTTAGGAGATCGTTATTGGGATTCATTCCCACTAATCCTCGTGTTGAATCACCACCCCACCATCACTACATCGTCGATTTTTGCTTCGATTTGGGTAAGAAATCCTAACCCTAATCTCGTTTTAGGAATCCAAATAGAGGAATCGGTGAAATAGTTAACCTATTTCATGATTTAGGTTATCGTTGTGATGTAGACGGAGACGTAGTGTACGAACCGAGTTCGTAACGAGCAAACCGACGAAAGGTGAGGACTATAAATGTTTAGGTTATGGTTTTCAAGGCTTTCAATGTTGGCAATGATTCACGTATGACTTGATTGCTGCCATATTACCTTAGTTACGATGTATTCGATGATATATATATATATATATATGTGTGTGTGTGTGTGTGTGTGTGTGTGTGTATGGGTTATATGAATATAAAATGTATTTTATGTGTTTGTTGAAATGTTTGAATGAATGCAAAAATCCTGATTTGTACTTATTATGATTTTTAATCTTAGATGCATGTATGTTATATATTTTATGTAAGGCCCGTATCCTAGCTCGTACTATTCCATCGGCTCCCGCGATCCTTCCCGATGAATTCCAGTGACCAGCGACTGATAATCGATGTTTTCACGTGGTTCTAAGTCATATCCTATAGATTTGAGTCAGCTTAATCAGAGATTTATACCATTGCGACCGCACTGTCTCTGCGGTTCCAACACCGTATCTTGTACACCGATCTGATACCCTAGCTAGGAGATGTGGGCCCTCGTCTAGTTCGAGGAAAAACACCGCGGGTTTGCAATCCCAAGAGAAACTCTACAACATATCTGATCAATCAATCACTCAATCAATTAATCAATCACCTCATGTCAAGTACAAGAGCAACCCTAAAGTTAACTCTCTCTCACCCTCTCTCTTACACACCCATACATGTCAAGTACACCTATCACCTCACATCCATCACCTCTCTTACAACCACTCATTCTCTCTTTCTTTCTCTTCACATTTTCCAAGCAACAAAGAGCAAAAGAGAGTGGACGTCGAAGCTCTTCTATGTGAGAAAAAAGTGCTTGTGTGTGGCCCACTTCCCACTCAAAATCCTTCATCTTAGTTATTCATTTCTCATCATCTTCCATCAAAGTGGGACACAAGGAGCTCGGCGTTCCATCGGACCAAGAAGATCGAATGGTGGGTGCTTTTATAATCTTAGATTTCATTCTTTTGATGATGGACCAAGTGAGGCCTACCGATCGATGGTGTGGATCTCACTTTGGACCCTAGATATGGCTGATGGCCCACATTGATCCTCATGATCATTCCATGATGGGGCCATTCTCCATGGACCTCATCATAATGTTTATCTTCCTTGCATAAATAGGGTCATCTAGACCGTACATTTTGGTGGAGAAAGGATCTCCACTATTGATTTTGATCGGTGGGCCCATATGTAATGGGACCGACTTGATGTATGTTGTAAATCATGGAAGGGAGGGCCCATAGTGCCGGGGTCCCTCCATCACTCTCTCTCTCCCCCCCCCCCTCTCTCTCTCTCTCTCTCTTTTCCCCTTGTTCATGGCCCTATGATGTGTGTATTTTATCCATGTTGTCCATCTTCATGGGACCCACTTGATGGACGTGTTGGATCTACACCGTCCAGGCCATGTGGGCCCTACTTTAATGATGATGGGAAAACACAAATATCAGATTAATCAAGTGGGCCACGTCCACGTAGGACCCACCTTGATAATTACGTCCACGTCCAGCGTCCCTAAACGCTGGACGTTGTGAAGGACAGTGGGTGTACTAACAAAAAAATTAATTTTTAAGCTATTTGGGTGGGCCACTCCTATAGGCCCCACCCTGATGCATTGATTCAATCCATGTCATCTATCCTATTTCCTAACTCATTTTAGGCGTTAAGCCAAAAAATGAAGCTGATCCGATTTTCTAGTGGGCCATAGCATAGAAAACAGTGGTTTTCACTGTTAAAATGCACTCTGATCTTTCTACACACCGAAACATGCCAAATATTGGGCTTGTTTAGCTTGTCTTAAGCCATAGGAGCCAGTGGATGGGGAGGATTTTGCTGATGCGGGCCCCACCTAGGAAAACCTTTGAAAAAAACATGCAGCGCCTGCTGCTGCTGTGTCAACAGCACAGGACGTTGCTGCTTGCTGGTGACAGGTAAGAGAGGCAGGGACCCTGGGTCCTAGCCATGGGCCCCACTGTGCTGTGTGATGTACATCCACACCGTGCATTGGGTGGACCCCCTTCTGGCTATGGGCCACCCATAAAATCAGTCGTATTTGGAACTCAGGTAACCCACGTCACTGGAAACGGTGGGATTGAACTGTCTGCCATTGAAATCCTTTTGGATTTACAAAAGTTTTGGATCATTTTGAAATTTGTTTTTCCTCTCCATCAGGATCTGTGTGACCTTATTAACAGCTTGGATGGCAGGTAAACGTTATGGTGGGCCCCATGTGGAACCACTGATGTATGTATTGTATCCCACACCGTCCCACGCATGGGAGTGGGATGGCTAGTGTACCTCACTACAGCTATAGTTGTTATAGTGGCGTCACCAAGTTCCATGGGTCTCACCTATATCATCCACGTAGTCCATCTATGGGACCCACCATGATGCATGTGTTGCATTCAAGCCGTCCAACCATTTTGAAAGCTCATCTTAAGGCTTGAGACTAAAAATAAGACAGATCTATAGTTCAAGTAGACCCCACCATTTAAAATAGTGGGGACAGTGACATTCACTGTTCAAAACTTCTTAAGGGCCACGGTAGTTCCGATCAAGCTAATGTTTTTGCTTTCACTTCATCTATCTCCATGTTAACTTATCAATAGGTTGGATCCCAAAAAATATATATATACATAACGGTGGGCCCTGTAGGATTTTTAACGGTGGAAATCATTGTCGCCACTATTATTTGGAGTGCGATCCAGTTGATTTTTTTAATATGATTCATTTATATATATATATATATATATATATATATATATATATATATATTACATATTGATGTACTTGTGGTCATCCGTTGAGACCCATATGATATATACATGAGGCCCATGTGATTAGGCCCATCTTGATGTATTTGTGGCCCGTCCATTGAGGCCCACCTTGATATATATGAGGCCCATGTGATGCGGCCCATTTGATGTAATTGGGGCCCATGGGTCAAGGCCCAATGGGATGTATGTAAGGCCCTTTGCAATGTGTGATTCCACCTTGGTTATGTAATGATGTTTATGGCAGGCTATGCCTTGGAGCAATGATGGTTTGGTGTCCACATTATAAGAATATTGTTGGTTTAATGTCCGTATTATAAATCTCCCTAGGGCCCATTAATAGGCCCATACTAGTTGTGGGTAGGCCATTTAGGCCCATCTTTGTTGTGAGGATAGTTTATCACCTTATAACATGCTTAGTGTAACTTCATGATTCATGCCCATACGCATCATATGTATGCTTGATATGAGTAGTGACTGATCATTGCATATGCCATTGGGCAGATTATTTATGGAACTCATTGATAGGAGTTACCCACATGAGTGCGTGGTACGCGCGAGATTGCTGTATGATTGGACAGTGTGACTCATGCATCTCGCATATGTGTGACTTGATCGTTATATGCCCTAGCGACATCAGGGCTATAGCCTCCACAGGCACATCGTGGATGACCGTATCAGATACCGAAAATACTTGGTTCCAGTACTGTGGGCACTTAGGGTGTCCTTGGGTGAGAGTCCCAGAACCTTTTTGGTACCAGGAGATGCTCCAACATCTAAACAGAGTGGATACACAAGTGCCCAAGTACCGAATACCAGTAGGTCGCATCTCCCACTATGTCGTGGTAGGTTGGAAGGGGGTGTAGCCTTATCCGTCCAAGTGAGGGGGTTATAAGCTAGGCTGAGTTTGACCAGCTCACAAATGAGTCCACTATCGACAAGTCGGGTAAGTATTGGCAGACTACTGGTCAGGCGGATAGTGTGGTCTATTCCGCTCGCTAGGCTATGCGGCTAGGGAGGCGATAATCAGTGTGGAGTGTACTAGACCACGGTAATATCTCAGAGGGAAACTGTATTGATATGTATACTTGATGAAGACTGGCATGCTTGCTTTGCATCTCACATATGACATTTGGCTACATAGGCCTCGCATTGCATGGCCTTGGTATGGCCGATAGCATTCATGCCTTGCACATATAGCTTTGGTACAGTTGATAGTATTCATGGACTTACCCGCATATTTACACATTACTTTGATATTATATACTTGGCACTCACCTTGCCCACACACTTACACCACCCTCTAAGCTTTTGTAAGCTAATGTAAGACCGTTGCGTGCAGGTGTCGTTGGATCGCAGCAGCGCTGAGGCAGGAACGTGTATCTGATCATTTTGGAGCTTTTTGATTACCTTGTATATTCCCTTTTTGCATTATACTTAAAGTTTTTTAATATAGTAGATATGTAGTGATGTTGTTTTGTGATTTGATTATGCTTGTGGTTATACTCCATTACAAAAAAAAAAAAAAAAATCATACTGAAAATCCTCCTTCTAGGATCCCAGGATCGAAAATCTGGCGTATGAGCACCGAGAGCTGAGAATGGGCACTACGGAGGCTGTCGGCACCGGATTCAACGATCGAGAATTTTGTGATCCCGTTTTTCGAGTTTGGGGCATAACACTTTATAACCGATGTAGTGGAATGAATCGCTATGAATCATGTCATAGTGAGTCTACCCTATATACTTAGAAATGCGTAGTCTAAATGTTTATTAAAATGTCTGAATGAAATTTTGTTGATGGATTGTACTCATTGAGTGTATTAAGACAGGATTCTTAAATTCCTTAGTCATATGAGTAGTTTCCTACATATAATGTAAATTACCACTATGTGATTTATGTATAACATGCCTAGGTATAATAATATGTTTTATGTGTTTGATAAAATGCTCAAATGACTATTGTATTTGAATTGTTTGTAAAATGATGTTATGATTAACATATGTGATTCCCTATTACATTTGAGTATGTTTGGGACTACCATCTAGTCCAGGCAATCGGTGATGACTCCTGATTGAGTGGCTGGACTAGTTTTACCACATTGGATACGTTCGATAAACTAGAGGCGTACGATGATTCTCGACAGTGGTTAGGCCACGCGGGGTGCTCATGCTCTCCATGTCGATTAATTCGGCGTGCCCTCGTACCAATGGAACCTGTCAAATAACTTGATTGGCCTAATGTGTTGTTTACCATGTATGGACTCTACTGCTTGAATCTAAGGTACCACTTACCAATCTAAAACCCGTTTCAACCATGGTACCATGATCCGCTAAGACTTATGAGCCGGGCATGGTGGTATGGGACACCGTGGTCGAGCTGTTGGCCTACACTGGGGTGACGAGCTTCCCCGTAGTGACCAGTGAGTAACCCAAACTCGTGAGTCAAATATGGTGGTATGAGATACTGTATTCGAGCTGTCGGCCTACGATCAGGTGACAAACCTCTTGTAGTGACCTCGAGTATAAAAGAGGCCTATGCTAAGGTGACGAGCCTTCCGTAGTGACCTCAAGTGTAAACTCAAACTTGCCTATCCACTGCTTTTCAAATCAGGGGTGACGTTGCCCTATAACTTACCTATCGTATGTGATTTACTAGGATTGACGACCCTAGATGGATCATTGTTTGGGTAAGTGATATAAAGGGAGGTACCTTAGCTTCCCGAATCTGTTGTATGGATAAGCCTAATTAAGTACTTGGTTAACACGATCATGCACTGCACTGCATGTGTTTTAGCGAAGAAGTGCACAGTGGGGGTTGCATGTGCGATCGTGAGATGATGTCACTGAGGGAGTGCAAGCGAGAGCATGCATCATTATAGCATATCATTCCTGCATTAACAAGAGTACTTAGGACATGATTGTTGTACTGCTTTATCATTACTGCTTGACTGAATTGGTAACATTTTAACCTTTACCTTATAGTACCACTGAGTTGACCACTCACTCCCACTCTGGAACGGTGTTTTAAAATCCAACTAGACTCTGTTTTAGCTGCAGATGATGATCTAGCTTACGAGGCGGAGCTAGACTTTTATGATGATGAGGAGTTCTCTTATGTACAACTATCAGGCCGATCTATGTAGACCATGTACTGATCGACGGGATTACAAGGATTATATGATTTAGTCAGACTTTCACATTTTGTCATTTTGTATATTTTGGAACAAGACATGTATGTATTCAGCCCAGTAACACACTCATACTCTAGAGGTTGTGAAACACGCATATACTTTACATATCTATCACAGTCTTCTGCTTGCTTAATATTCTCTCTCTGGAGTATGATATGCTGATTTAGTGTAATTTCATTTATGTTTAATGCACTAATACAGACAACATTTAATCATCATTATCTATATTGCATAAGTGATGTGACGGATCTCGAGAGTTAAGCCTTTGCTCGACCCTCGAAATTTGGGGCGTTACAGTCTATTTCTTAAAGCATAAATCTGATGTATTTGATGTATTTAAGAAGTGGATAGTAATGGTAGAAAACGAGACAGGTAAAATAGTAAAATGTCTCAGATTAGATAATGGAGGAGAATACTGTGATAAGATATTTGAGAAGTATTGTGTAGCAAATGGAATCAAACATCAGAAAATGATTCCAGGGACACCACAACAGAACGGTGTAGCTGAGCGTATTAATAGGACCATCCTTGAGCGCGCCAAGAGCATGAGGCTACATGCAGGGTTGCCCAAGACATTTTGGGTAGATGCCGTGGATACTGCCGTATATCTCATCAATAGAAGTCCCTCAGCACCATTGCATGGTGGTTTACCAGAAGAAACGTGGATTGGGAAAGAAGTAAACCTTGCACATCTTAGAGTGTTCGGTTGCACTTCATATGTTCACATTGATGCAGAACACAGAAACAAGGTAGATGCGAAGTCCAGGAGGTGCATGTTTATAGGCTACGGATAGCATGATTTTGGCTACAGGTTTTGGGATACAGAAAATAGGAAAATCATCAGAAGCAAAGATGTAGTCTTTAATGAAAAAGTGATGCATAAGGATAGTGTGTAGCAAAATAAGGCCGAGGAGAAAGAATTCGTAGAGTTGGAAGAGTTATCAGACATGAGTGTTACAGCACCACAGGATGATCATCCACAGGAGCATTATGAGGCAGAGCCACAGACACCAATTGTGAGGAGGTTTACTCGGGAGAGGAGACCTACGTCCATTACTCGCCCTCCTTACATTATCTACTGCTGACAGATAGTGGTGAACTAAAGTGTTTTGAAGAGGCATTATAGTCAGATACATGGTTTAAGTGGGAGCAGGCTATGGATGATGAGTGGACTCTCTTGACTCAAATCGTTCATGGGAGCTAGTCACTCTACCTAAGGGTAAGAAAGCTCTTCATAACAAGTGGGTTTACAGACTGAAGGAGGAGTATGGTGGTTCGAAACTGTACAAGGCTAGATTGGTTGTGAAAGGGTTCCAACAAAAGGTAAGTATCGACTTCACCAAAATATTTTCACCAGTGGTGAAATTGTTTACGATTCGTATGGTCTTGAGTATAGTGACTACAAAGGACTTACATCTAGAGTAACTAGATGTTAAGACAGCCTTTCTTCATGGGGACCTTGAAGAAGAGATATATATGCATCAGCCGACAGGATACGTGACATCGGGAAAGGAGAACAAGGTGTGTAGACTGAAGAAGAGTCTATATGGCCTGAAGTAGGCCCCGAGGTAATGGTACAAGAAGTTCGACAGTTTGATGTCATGAAACGGTTTTAAGAGATGTCATGCAGACCACTGTTGCTATTTGAAGAAGTTTAATACGTTGTACATCATCCTTCTTTTGTATGTTAATGATATGCTTGTGGTCGGTTCATGTCATGCCCCAAACCTGAAAATCGGATTCATAGGAATCCTGATCGCCGAATCCGGTACCGACAGCCTCCGTAGTACCCCATTCTCGGCTTCCAATGTCCATACGTCAGATTCCGATCTTGGGATCCTACAAGGAGGATTTTTTTTAATGTATATTTGTTTCATAACAAGCATAACCACAAGTTTACCCAAATCACAAAGGCAACATCATCATCACATATTCACTAATATAAACATTTGTATACAATGCTAAAAGGAAAATATATATGTCAAAAAAATCAAAGCTCCAAAAGTTTGTTGCATGCTCTAAGTTCAATACTGCTGCAACCTGACGCCACCTACAAGCATCTATCATGCATAAGCTTATAGAAAGCTTACAAGGTGGTGAAAGTGTATGCACAAGGTAAGTGCCAAGTAAGCAATATTGGAGTAATTAGAGTAAGCGAAAATACTAACAAGGTCATGAATCATAATACGATATCAGAGTAAACGAAAATACTGCAAGTACATAAAAATATCATTAACCTTATCCAAGATATGCGATGAAAAGACATAGCAAGTCAATGTCATATACTGAGAAAGTAATATAAATCGGCTATGTAATGCGGAAACATAATGAACTAGATATCAGATATCGAGGATGCAATACAATATGCAATTCGAAAGATCTACGAATACCATCAGCCTTATTTAGGTCATATAAATGCAGAAATATAGTAACAAAAAATGCCATATGCTATAGATGTATTACGATATGCAGTACGAATGGAATGACTATGCTAGAGTGTGAAGTCGGGATGATAGTATGTAGTATTGCAGGTTACGGGGTCCACCACAAGAGACTCCTATTCAAATCAGTCCCATACCTAAATTTGGATAGTTAAACACAACGTGGTAAACTCCTGATCTCAGGTTAGTCACGTGCCCCAACCGAAATTCTGGCCATCGCGAAGGCACACGTAACAAATAGTTGCGCACCACCAGCCCAAGTGAATAGTGAATGAATGAATGAATGAGTATGCAATTCTTGCTCAATAAGTCCACATATCAGTATTGTTCATCTCTAGGATTATCACCAGGGTTTATTACACTCTACACCAGCTTGCCGCCCCTATTCGAGCACACAACTGGGTAAGTGGAAGAGATCTCACTATCCGCCTACCAATATCAGGCCCGGCTCGTCGATAGCAGTTCCATTCCTCAAGCTGGTCAAACCCAACCTAGATATTGCCCCCTCACTCAGGCGGGTAAGGTCACACCCCCTCCCAACTGACCAGGACACAGTGGGAGATGACCTACTGGTATACGGCCCTTATGAGCTCATATACATCCACTCGGTCTCGATGTTGGGGTGTCCTCTGGTACCAAGAGGGTTTAGGGATTTTTACCTAGGGCCATCTATGGCAGGCTGATGCTAGAACGGATTTCCAGTGTCCCTTCTGGCCATCCACGATATGCTTGTGGAGGTTACGACCCTGATGTTGCTAGGGCGTACAGTAATCACAATGCACGATGCATGAGTCATACAATGCGGTCATGCATCAATCCTGTGCATACTGTGCGCTCATGTGAGATAACCTCGGCCTATTAAGGAGTCTCATAACAACCTGTCCAATGGCATATGCAATGGTCAACCACATCTCATAACAAACATGTAGATGATGCGTATGGGTATGTATCATGATGTTATGCTGTCATATACTCATAATCAATATCGATAACAGAGCCGATGATCGACATCGATAATCGGTCTAACAAAGGGGCTTAAGGAAAGGTCACAATGTGGACATTTAACCATCATTGCCCATCAATATGGACATTTAACCAACATTGCTCCCGAGGAGTGGCCCACATAGGGCCAAACATATAGTGGCCCATGGCCTCACACACGAGCCTCACATATACACCGCCATTGGCCGCATCAAATGGGCTTCATATACAACACATCGAGCCTCATCAAATGAGTCATAAATACATCACATTGGGCCATACTACCGAGCCCTCGAATACATAACAAAGGGGGTGCAACACATGGGCCGTAACAATGGGCCTCCAATGCGTCACTATGAGCCCCAACTCATGGGCCTCAATACATCACAGTAGGCCACCACTCATGAGCCTCAAATATATCATAATAGGCCTCGCATACATCTATTGGGCCGCATCAACGAGCCGCACTAATGGGCCCTCATATACATTACAATGGGCCACAACTCATGGGCTTCAAATACACAATAGGTGGACCCTAGACATGGGCCTCAATTATAAACAACTAGTGGACCTCAATTACATTAAATCGGGCCTCACTCAAGGGTCATAAACATATCATATGCATCACTTTTGGGCCACATCCCATGGGCTTCACAAGGTTCTCATGAAACAGCCCATGGCCCACACAATAAATGGGCATTATTCACAATATTCTACACACTATGTAGGGCCCCAAGTAATGGCCCTAAGGCCTAAATACATTAAAATGGGCTACATGAGGGGCAGGTCATGGCCCAAAAACATCATGGCTAAGGAGAACATCCTTCTCATGCATTATGTTGGGCCTCATGGGCAACCCACATGCCCCAATTAAATAACTAAGGTGTAACCAACATCCACCCATGTGTGCTTTACAAATCAGCCCAAAACTAGGCAAGTTGGGTGGGCAGCAAAGAATAAGTCACATATATCATATTGGGCCCTTATGGGGTGGCCCATGAAATCCAACAAAATAGATGGGCAGCATGTGCAACATATACACTATAACAGGCCCTCATGAGGCAGCTCGTGGCCCAAAGAACCGATAAACAGTGTGTTTCCTATACATCAAGGTGGGCCTCAAAATTATACAATGGGCAGTCAATCATACAATAAATGGGGCCCTTGCACATCATAAATGAGCCTCACTAAAAGGTGGTCAACATGGATATGGAACATTCAACATGAAGCGGCCCATTTGGAATATGGAATCTAACTCATAATGGAATCCACGGCCCATACACAATCTAAAAAATGGATGGACAACATGAGCATAGAACATATATATGGTGGGCCTCACAAGGTGGCCCACTACCCCCAAATGGGTGAATAGTATGGGTATAACATATACAACGTAGTGGGCCTCATATGACAGCCCCATGGTGGGACACCCCAGCCTAACACACATCCTGATGGGCGCTCACCTGATATTTGGACCTGCTATAGTTGTGTGGGCTCACACTACAAAGCGGCCCATATCACATCAACACCAATGGGCCCCACACAGATGGCCAACGTGAATTTACAACGCTCACAGAAAGATGGGCCATCTGGTGGGTGGTCAGCCCAACAGGACCTGGACCTACTAGACTGGTTGGATAGAATATAAGGTGGGCTTCATCAATGGGCCTCATACATCATCAATGGACCTCTGTTACATTAAATGGGTCGAATCGATCTAATGGGCTGAATCAAGTGGGCCAATCAAATGGCCGAATCAACTAGGTCGATACAAATGGGCCGATACAAATTGGCCAATACAGATGGGTCAAATCAACTATGCCGATACAAATGGGCTGAATCAAATGGGTCAAGTCGAATGGGCCGAGTCGAGTGGGCTGCTCCAATGAGCTCATATACGTCAAATGGGCTGCATCACGTGGGCTCAAATACATCATATCGGGCCTTATCAAGTGGGCCCCAAATATATCAAATTGGCCTCATCAAATGTGCCCCTATTTAATGGGCCATACCAACTACATGCTTCAACCATTATTAGAGATTATTTTAAAGCATTATATATAAAAATATCATATCCAAAGATCATTCGGACCATACCACAAATGGCAGTGTGACAATGATTCACATTGTTAAGATTTAGAGGGCCCATCATGGAATTTATTTCCCATCCATACTATTCATAAGGTCGCAATGACCCGAATAGTGAGGAGAAACAAATATCATATTGGTTCAAAACTTCTTTAACTCAAAAGGGGTTTCAATGGTAGACTTTTAATCCCCACTTTACTGTAGTGTGGTCCACCTAATACCAAGATCTGCCTCATTTTTAGTCTCAAGCCGTGAGACGAGGTGGCCCAAAATAGATGGACGGTTTGGATGCAATACAATCATCAGGGGTGGGGTCCACATACGTGGCCCACCAAAGAATTTAATCTACTTTATTTTCATCTTGAGCCAAAGACGAGCTCCCCAGATGAATGGACGATGTGGATACAAATATACATCACAGTGGACTCCACCTTTCCAGCTTGTTGGAAGGCATGGATACAATCATACATCAGTGGGTCCCACGTGGGGCCCACCATAATGTTTATTTTCCACCCAATCTATTGATAAGGTCATACAGACCCAAATGAGAGAGAAAAAAATAGATTTTATAATGATCTAAAACTTCTGTGACACCCAAAAGGGTTTCAATGGTAGACATTCGATCCAACTGTTTCCTGTGACGTGGGCCATCTGAGTTCCAAATATGGCTGATTTGAAGGGGGCCGATTGTCCCAAAGGGGACCTACCCAATCCACGGTGTTGATGTGCAACACATAACGTGGTGGGGCCCACGGTCCCTACCCGCCCAGCGCCCAGGACGTTGTTACGTCCTCTGGTGTCAGCGGCAGCAGCAGGCACTACTGCCTATGTTATTTTTTTTTTAATTAGAAATCTTATGATTTTTCCCATGTGGGGCCTACATCAGGTAGATCCACCCCGTCTACTGGCTCCCATGGCCCTAGACAAGCTAAACGAGCCTAATCTTCGAGGTGTTTTTGAGTATAGAAACATCAGGTGGTTTTTCAATGGTAAAAATCCCAGTTTTTTGTGTTATGGCCCACCAGAAAGTTGGATTAGCTTCATTTTTCAGCTCAACGCCTAAAATGATTTGAGGAATAGGATGGACAGCTTGGATTGAATCCATACGTCAAGGTGGGGCCTATATGAGTGGCCCACCCAAATAGCTTAAAATTTATTTTTATTTTTTTTTGCTAGTACACCCGCTATCTGTTCACACGTCCAGCGTCCAGGGTGCTGGACGATGTGAAGATGATTCATCCAGGTGGGTCCCACATGGATGTAGCCCACTTGATTTGTATCAATGTGATATTTGTGTTTTTTCCAACATCAAAGGGTAGGGCCCACATGGCCTGGACGACCATGGGGTTCATTTGATGGACAATTTGGATACGACATACAATCATTAAATGGGCCACAAAATAAAGGAAGGAGAGAGAGAGAGAGAGAAACACCCACCGATCGACCTCCTTCTTGGACTTTCTTCTTCCATCAACGCACCCTAGAGCTCCAAAGGGTGCAATTCAACGGCGAGATTGATTTTAAAGGGTGAGATTGGGTGGTAGGGAGTGGGCCATGCCAAGCTTCTCTCATGGAGCTTAGACGATGGACTCTCATGGGTTGCTTGGGAGAATGAGAAAGAGAGATGAGAGAGAGGGGTGTAAGAGAGAGAGAGAGATGGGTGTGATGGGTGTGACTGAGTGATGTGTACTCGTGTAAGAGAGAGTTGACTTTAGGGGAGGGGTGGTTGTACTTGAGGATGGGTGAGTGATGGAGTGTGATGTGTACTTTGATAGATGGGATTGATGGGGTTGATGTGATGGATTCTCTCAAGATTGCAATGCGCGGCGTTTTCCTTGAAATGAATGAGGGCCCACATCTCCTAGCCTGGGAATAGCCTTGGCACGAGAGACGCGGCATTGGAACCGCGACGACAACGCGGCCGCAATGATACAAGTCTCAGGTCGAGTCGATTCTAATATACAGGACACGACTCAGGATTGCATGCAAACGCCGATAATTGATCGCGGGTCACCGGAATTCTACCAGGAGAACCGCAAAGGCATACGAAATGGTACGGGCTAGGATACGGGTCTCACAGTTCAAGCATGAAGGACATCTCAGATCTCAAAAGACAACTGTCTAGAGAATTTGCCATGAAGGATTTAGGAGCTGCAAAATATCCTAGGCATGAGGATAAAGTATGATAGGAAAAACAAGAAACTGGTTTTGTCACAGGCAAAATACATAGCCAAGGTACTTTATCGACTCAATATGGGAGGTGCTAAGTCGGTTAACACTCCATTAGCCAACTACTTCAAGCTTTCTAATGAGCAAGGTGCAAAGACGCAGGAGGAACGGGACTACATGGCTAAAGTTCCATATGCATCAGCTATTGGGAGTCTCATGTATGTTATGGTGAGCACGAGGCCAGACATTGCTCAAGCAGTGGGAGTTGTTAGCAGGTTCATGAACAACCCCAGGAAGGAACATTGGGAAGCTGTGAAGTGGATTCTCAAATACCTGGTAGGTATTGTGGATATAGGGTTGTGCTATGGTGGATCGAAAATCAAGCTATAAGGCTACGTAGATTCAGATTTGGCAGGAGATATTGACAGCAGAAGAAGCACTTCAGGTTATGTCTTTACTCTGGGTTATGTTGCAGTCAGTTGAGTCTCTTAGTTACAGAAGATAGTATCTATCAGTACGACGGAAGCAAATATGTTGCAGCTACAAAAGCGTGTAAGGAGATGGTGTGGATGCAAGGTTTCATGGAAGAGTTGGGTAAGAAGCAAGCAGATTGCAAGCTATACAGTGACGGTCAGAGTGCAATACACTTGGCTAAGAATTCAGTCTTTCATTCAAGGACTAAGCATATTAACATCAGATATCACTTCATACGTTCGTTACTGGAAGATGGATCGATTGCTCTGGAAAAGATTCATACAAGTGAGAATCTTGTGGATATGTTGACCAAGGCGGTCACACGGGAGAAGCCGAAGCTCTGTTCAGCTTTGATTGGTCTTCAGGCTTGAAGACGGGGAGGTGGTGCACTCCAGATGTATAAGACGAAGGTTTATAGTGATGTGCCTCCAAGTGAGAGATTGTTGAGATGTGGAGTCACATCTGGGCAGCGCCACTCGACCAATCGAGTGGGCTGCTTGACTAGTCGAGGGGCCCACTTGACCGGTAGAGGGCTGGCTCAACTTAAAGGCCGGCGAGCTATGATTTTTTAGGTCCGCGGTGCTCGACAGGTCGAGGCCCTTGCTCGACCAGTCGAGTAGCCTACTCGACCAGTCTAAGTTACGCAGATTCGTTTCTGGATTTTACACGGACAACGAATTTTTGAGACGGTTTCGCACGAGGTACGAAAGGGAAGTTGCCTAAACTATAAATAGGGGTCCCTAGGGTTTTTCTAGGGCTATGGGAGTTATTCTAAAGCGTGGGCAAAGGGTTTTCTCTATACATCCAAGGAAAAAGGTTAGTATATTTCTTGTAATCTCGTTTTCTTCATAGTGGAAGTTTGTACCTGTGGTTTTTTACCCTTGTTTGGGGTTTTTCCACGTATATCTTGTCTTGTGGTTTGTTTGGTATACTTTGATTCTACTTATATATTATATTTCTTTCTATTTATCGTTTGTGGGTGAGACTGGAGATTGGATCTCGGTTCACTGTGTTGTTGGCGTGTTGCGCAACACCTATCTAGGGAATAGTCTAAATATGTTTGTATATATCACCTCTAAGAGTCTTACACTTATTGTAACATCCTTCTAATGTTCTAATCTACTTGTACTTAATGTCGTCATTACAAACCTTAGTTTAATAAAAAAAAAAATTTGAGAAATTCATTCTTACACAAGACTTTCCATCCTAGCATGAAAAATATGGCTTAATCGTGTTTGTCACAAGATGGAGAAATTTTTAATACTCTAACTTTCCTAAGTGTTGCTCACATTTCCATTGGGAAGAACTAAAGTTGAAGATATATACGACATTCAGTCCAAATGGCAAAAGTCATTAACCAAAATTCCAATGCTATCCACATTCAAATCATAATAAAAACCAACCTTTATGTTTCCAAATTTAAACATATAACAATATTGTCTAAACAAGGAATATAAATTAAATTATGCATTATAGAAGGCACGTAAGTAGTATTTACCAAATTTAAAATTTAACCTGATCTTGACCTAAGCCTATGAATTGCAACTACCTCATTCTTTACCCTAATGCTACCCCATATAAGTTGATTTCTCAATTGCAATTGGTATCTGACTTTGCATTATTTGCATGTAATTACATATATGAATAAATGTCTATAATCTAAACACTAGGAATCTATTAACACATTGACCATTTTAGATTTGAAAATAGACCAAAAAAATATTCTCACCATTTTTTACTAGATATTCTTTAAACTTAATACATTCCTTTTTTATGACTTATCTTCTTACAAAAAAAATAAAAAAATAGTAGTCATCCTTCATCATTCTTAACCCACTTTTTCTTTAAATGATTTTCAAATTGAGATTTGTCGTTGACTGTAAAACTTGAAGTCTTTTTATCAGTATTTTATTTTTATTTTTATTTTATTTTCATTGTCTTTTTTAGAGGTTAAAAAAATGTGCATTATGTATCATTCCGTATTTTATCAAGTCTCTCTTCCTCTTATACTCACTAAGCAATCAATTCAGTTAATGTCTACTTCTTCTTTTAAGTTGTATAGTTTATAAATAGACCAAAATGAGGAGGTAGAGAGTTCAAGATTAGGATAGACCAAGAATTCCTTTGTATTCATAGCGTTAGGATGGCACTCTTCATTGTCGTAGAGACTAAATGCTTCATGATCTATATATATATATATATATATATATATATATATATATATATTAGACTTGAGCCAAGTCTTGCGATATGAAGTCTCTGACTCTGAATTAGTGTCAGATAGGTTAAGAGGTCCACCCTCTTTCAAAGTAAGGTCCAAGTCCATGCAACCTAAAACAATCTCAATGAACTCTTTCCATTTTGGATAACTTCTAGTTAAAAATGGAATAGAATTGTATTTAGTTGGAATGTTATAAAATTTTATAGTTACAGTACTCACACAAACTAATAAACATGTCCCATTTAAGAAATACATGAATACAAATTGAATATCAAGTATTATACTATCATTCAATTAATTAAGGCCTTCAATTGAATTACACAAAATGATGATGGGCCTATTTAATTAACTCTAACAAGAGCTTAGTGTATCATTTTGACTCTCCTTTGAGTGTTAGTCACGACACATAAGTTGCTCTACTAAATATCAAACTAATCAATGTTGATTACATAAATCTAAGATGTCCAAAACCTTTAGGTAAGATGGATCTTTAAACTTATATCACCGTTATTAATAATTCTACACCACTTAAATCCTTCCAAATGATTATGCTCACTATTTAATGAATAAAAATACAATTTAATGCAATCTCAAGATAGAGAATTACTAAATTTCATGTATAAAAATACAAAAATAAAGGCTTTCATGTATCGAGGTTACTTTGTTGGCTAGCATAACCACTTCCAATCTTCACGTTCTACACTCAGGGATATCTTTTTCATGGTTTTGCTCTTAATGGACCATCTTAAAGAGGTCTAATTTAGCCAAAGATACAACTGATGTTGAGCGTCTATAGGTTGAAAGCATTTTTCTAAAAATTAAAGATTGGATTAATGCTTTAAAGGTCAATGGTCGATATCATCCATGAAGTATAAGTAATGGTCCTATTTTGGACCATGTTAAAACTCAAGCACATTATGACATATATATGCTGAAATACTAGGGTCATCTATTAAGTGAAACCCACAAACCGTCCATTTATTTAGTTAGGTCTAGTTATCCGAAACTTATGGCCTAAGTATAATTATTTTTTAATAGTTAAGAATATCCATATGGACTAGATCGATTAAAAATCCATGATTGAACAATAATTTAGTCAATATGAGCAATTAATTGTGTTTGGAACATATTAATTGGACTAGAGAACAAGTTTCAGCACAATTTGACCTAAAATGAATTAGATTCCTTCAAAACACCCTATAAATGTCCATGAACATTCTGGCTAGATCTAGACAGATTTTAGGTAATCTTAATAGTCCATAATTAATGTTGCATTACCCAAATTAGTTTTCATCCTAAATTTACCATTGGATCATGTGATATGGCCCACTTAATGAGTGATCAATCTTATTCATCCGGTATCTCTAAGATCCGAAACCCGATCAAGGTGAGGGATCGATCATTTCAAAGCTCTTGATAAGGGATTAAAACCATTAGATCAAATCTTCCAAAGGAGCCACAATTGGGCCAAAATAGGCCACAACCCACCAATCTCATTAAGGCCCATTAAACATGTGATTTTGGGGCTCACACTTTGATCCAACCGCTTAGGTGTTGAGAGGGTTAAACCTAGTTAAAATAGGGGGTGTGCCCCACATCCCGGAGTGATTAGATGGTCTAATGGACCTAAACATTTCTTGGATTAAGCAATGGGGCAAAAAAAAAAAAAAAACACGAGTCTAGAAGAAAATCACAGGCCAATATTCTAAAATTCAGCCTATTATATTACTCAAGCAGATACAATAAAGGGAACTAAAAGGCATAAATTATTTATTTATTATTTTATTATTTATTTATATATAAATTCAAAGATGGGTCAAAAAATAAAACAAGGCCCAAAACTTGCTTGAAATAGGCCATAAATAAGAATCTTAGGCCCAAAATGGCTTATCAAGGCCAAAGCCAACAACCATGTCCAAATCCAAGGCCAAGCCCTAACTAGAAATGAGGTCATGCCCAAATCAAGGCTTACATAGGCCCGCAATTAGGCCTTATTCTAGCATGAGACAAGGTTGAATGCTAAGCCCATTTTGAATCTTGAAGTTGGCTTGAAAGCATGCCCAAATCACAAATTACAATGGCCCATTCCCTTGCCCATTTTGGGTTTAAAATGGGCACAAGCCAATATAGGAGACTCAAACCTTTTAATCCCAAAACCTTCATCTTCTTTCACTCTTTCTTTAGTCCTCGTCTGGGAGCTTATATTTGGAGTGCATTGGAATTCTTTAGTATATTCACAAGTCCTGAATTTGATTAACTAAATCAGCTTTAATGTCCCAAATTAGTGACGTATGTGATATTTGATAGAATGATTGTAATAAGCCCATTGAAATATATATTCTGGAAAAAAAATGAGGAAATTTTGAGCATCAAGCAAGCCACAAATGTAAAGATTGTAAACGAGTGACTCGTTGACATTGTTTAACTATCCATTTAGATTTTAAACATTTGGATAATTTGGATCATTCTATTGATGTGATTATAGTTTTGCAGCTGATAATTGGATTATTTTGGGGTATCCTTAGCATGTCATATGTATCAACACCTTTGTTACATGTTTAACTCTACTGCCTTTCGAAAGGGAGCAAAAAAATGCATTTAACTCCAATTACACCTAAATCACACAAAAACTTCAGATTTTCAAAAGACACCACAAGTATGTATTTTAAATTCCTATTATTCCACTTACCTCTAAATATACAATGCCAAACAATAGATTTGGAGCAAAATTCCCACAAATCCTCTCCAGTCCCCTCAAATACAATCAAATACAAGGTGCCAAATAGAAACCATATGTGATATTAATGGCATCGTTAACAATGGCAGCCAGTGGTGCTCTCCTCGTGAATGCAGGAGAGGACAACATTTTTCGAAATTTCTGTAGCCAACGTTGGAGAGGGTAGCTGTTGCAGAAATCAAATATGTATTAGTGTTAATTGCAGCTAACACCATTGTCAAGGTCAACACTTGTTTCTTGTTAATATCACTTATCATTCTTGTCCATGGATTTGTGTGATCGAAGAGGGAAGGTGGGTCATGTTACACGAGGCTTGTAGTGTCGTGGAAGCGTGTGGAAAGATGGGAGGTGGATCTCGTTGTTAAGGCTTGTAGAGACACAAAATTGTGTAAAAAGATGGGAGGTGCCTCTTGTTTTATGAAGGCCAGAAGTGTGTGAAAAGTGTTTAGGAGTCCATAAGTTCTGTTTCACTATATTTGGCAAGGGCTAACTATTACGATCCCTATTGGTGCGAGGGCTTAGTTAGCTATTGCGATCCCTTAATGATATAAGGGTTTGTCTTTACATGTTCCATTAATTCGGAGGCCTTAGGTGTATCATTAGTTTGTAAACATTTGACATTTGTTGACATATGAATTTTAGCACCTAGCCAAAAGGTGTTCAACATGCCTAAAGGTACCATTGCGCCACATTACTTTAGCTCCAATAGTATTGCACCAAAAAGTGAAGGCACCATGTCACCATAAGAAGAAGAGAATTAGAAGGAAGCCTTGTGCCACGCGCAAGACCACTCCATGACTAGCATAGAGACATGAGCACTAAGAAGTTGACACCAATGCAAAGAGTAGGCACATGGAATCTCGGACCTATCTAGGCATATAAATACCTCGACACACTCATTCATAAAGGGTTAGACTTTAGACATGTGGGACTTCAGACAATTGGTCTTCGAACACGGTTGGATTTTAAACATAATTAGACTAGAGAGAGAAGACAGAGAGAAAGTGAGAGAGAGAGAGATAGAATAAGACCATTAGAACATTTAGGCATTGAAGCTCAAAGATGAGGTTCAATATGCTTGAACCTTATACCCCTCTCATTGGGGAGTCCTGCGTCACGCGCCAATGCACCAATGACGGGAGAGTTCCTATGTCAGTAGGTTGGGCCCTTAATTAATCCCATGTGCTAGTCGAGTTGAGCCCTACGCCCAGGCAGAGGATCTCCAACAATACCTATACCTATGTGCAAAATTATCCATTAGCCATCATGATAGTTATGGGCATTGATTGCCTACAAGGCTCCTCATACAACCATACCTTGAATCAGGTACATATCTAGGCAATCCTAATTCTAGGTGTAGAGGCCCTCACTCTCTTGGGGGAGAGCTACGTGAGCCACCTCTATTCTCGACATGTGAGTCACCATGTTATTATGGACATAGCCATTCATTTACGCCCCAACTATCATGACTATCTTGTTTCAGATACTCTGAAGATAGAATCAAGAACCTAGGACAGTTCACTTTGATTTTATTGTTTAATCTACGATTTTTCTCAAAGACGTAATTAAATGCTAGCACCAGACCATGAACTGAAATATCTACGCACCCAAACATTAATGAAAGCCACCTAATTTGACTTTCTTTAGGGATGTAACAGGTAGACCATTGCATTCACGAATAAACAAAGTACATGATACTCAATAAACTCTCATGAGATTAGTAGTAACCCCTCAACGCATCTAAGGGATTACGTAGCCTCTACTGCAAGCCATCCCTCTTTTACGCCTTACTAGGTAATCGACAATCCGATGCCACTGCCCCATGTGGTCAACCCATGATACAAACCATGGCTACATGAGACGTCTAATGTCCCATGGTTAACTAAGAGGTCAAGGAGCTTCTCCTCATCTGGTTAATATCACTTCTAGCATAATCAGCATGACTCTGCAACAAATAAATAATCCCAAGTCATGTCATACAATTTTATCCCAATAGTATCATCACCAACATTGACTCTTTCGTTTGAAGTTATGAGAGGGACAACTTATAAAAAAGATAAACGGCAGTAAAGTAAAAGCTACCATAATGAGAAAAAGGACTACTTGGACAATCAGAGTACTACTGCCATGGTGGAAAAAGCTACCTGAGAAAGAGCCAGAGTGAGTTCCCCCACAAAGTCAGCCTTCGTTGTTGATGTATTGGTTAGTTTCTTAATATCGGAAGCTCGACACCTTTTGTTGGGAGCCGCATAAGTAAATCCCAAGTAAAATCACATAAACAAAAGATAAACACAAACAAGGCAACTGGAGAGAACACACAAGTTTATGTGGAAAAACCCTCGTGGGAAAAAACTATGGCAAAAAACAACAAGCAAATCCACTATGAAAATGAATTACAAGAGATAGAATCGACTTACATATGTGAGAACCCTTCTCAAAACCTTAGCACTCCCATAGAACAAGCCTCCAATCACTTAAGATTACCCTAAGCATGTATTACATCCATTTATATATAGTGATACACTCAAAATAGAAAACAAATTGCGCAATCACGCAAAATTGCATATGCCGTCGATCTAACCATCGATTAATCGACATCGATCGAGGAAGCCTTGATTGATCAAGCCTCCATGTTTGATCAATCGAACATGTTCGAAAGTGCCTATAGAGTTAATTGGTTTTTTTTTTTTTGAATTCTTTTGATCGGTCAAATCCAGATGGTTAATCGATCGAAACTACAAAAAATTGTTTAGTGAGCAAACTCATATATTCAAGGTATTATCAATCGATTGAAACAAACTATCGATTGATCAAAATCCCCTATTCCAACATATATTAGAGATACCAATTTCAATCATCTCCACTATGGCTTCTTTCTTTATGCTCTATTGCTTCAAGTTGTTATCATCATTTATAATTGTCTCCATCATAGTATCAACAACATTGTTTCTTTTCGTGCATACTCTGTTTATATTAAACCCTTTCTAATCCCAAAGAAGTAGAATAGAATCTGAACTTCTTTGTAAGAACCACCTTCATAAGCATATCCGCCATATTCACTCTTGTGTGGATCTTCTCAAGAGTAACATCGCCTTCCTCAAGTACCTGTCAGATAAAATAATGACAAACATTAATTTATTTCGTTGTATAATGGTAAATCAAGTTCTTTACCAAATTAATAGGGTTTTCGCTATCATAATTCACAGGCATGATCTCTTGCTAAAGACCCAAATCATTCATCATTCCTCTTAACCAAACACCTTTTTTGAATGCCTTTGTTACTACAAAATACTCAGCTTTGATTGTGGAAAGAACAACCACAACAGACTGGAGCTTCAACATCCAACTGATTGCCTTACTTGCTAATACAAATGAGTAATCGGAAGTCGACCTTCTATTGTCCATATTTCTTACATAATCAGAATTCACATAGCCAATCAGTTTGTCCTCTGATTTTTTGAATGTCAAGAAGTAGTCATTTGTACCTTGTAGATACCGAAGTAGCAATTTTAGCTACCTCATAATATTACTTTCTGGGGTTTGACATGTATTTGCTCACAATACCCACTATATGTGAAATATTTGGTATTGTAGAGACCATTGCATACATCAAACTGACAACTGCACTCGAGTAGGGCACATGAGATGTAAACTGTTTTTCTTCATCCATAGTAGGACATTACTCTAAAGAAAATCGAAAGTAAGCTGCATGGGGCGTGCTAACCGATTTAGCTTTGTCCATACCAAACTTGACCAATATATTCTCAAGGTATTCTACTTGTGTTGGAGCATAAAATTAAGAAGAAAAAAAGTAGTTTAAACAATAGAATTTGAGATGAAAAGAAGAAATACTTGTGTCTGTGCATTACAGAGCCATTACGTCGCGCGCAACAGAGGAAGTTATAATATATGACAAGGATCCATTGCGCGGGGTGTAATGTGTATTTTACATATGCACAATAAGGAGCAGTTGCACAGAAATGGGGTTTCACACGTGTGATTGCCTATAAATACCCCTTTTCTTCTTCATTTGGTTCATTCACAACTCCAAATTTCTAGAAGAGTCAAGATTTCTCCAGGTACTGTGCAAGGAGAAAGAGGAAAGAAGAGGTGTCTGAAAACATCTATTACTGTTCACACCCCAAGTATAAGGTTGCAATGTAGTAATAATCTTGGTATGACCGAGGTTGAATTCACAGGGAATGAACCTTGTACATAATCTGAAAGTAACTAGAACTAGAACTAGAAGAAGTTGTAATCTAAATCAGGGAAATATAAGAGAATAATTGTGAATGATTAAACTAAAAGCTTGTAATTTCAAAGGTGGGAAACTAGGGTACCAAGGATCCACTTGTAGAGATCAAGGAGATCTATGCTTGATTCATGAACATAACTAGAATTAGAGTCCTATCTTCATCCCGTTGGAAGATATTTCATTAGAAAAATAATCTATGAACTTCCTTTGATCTAGTTATCAATGGATAAGAGGTATGAGAATTAGAATTGATTCCATCACAAGGCCATGCCCATGAGACAAAGCAAACAACAGAATTTAATCAATCCACAACCAATCTGAGAAGGTTATGAATGTAGGAAGGATTCCATCATCTAACCATGCTCATGAGACGATGCTGAACAACAAGGCTTCCTAACTTCATAATCACAATAATGAAAAGCACATGCTTAAAGCTATTGCAGATCTATTGTAATTTAAGTCACAACAAACCATTAAAAACTAAAGGCATTCCTTATAATCAAACTAGAATCAAAATTAGTTCAACTTAAACCTGAATTAAAGACAAAGAAAAATCACCCATCTCACTACAAGCTTCACCTCTTAGCCCTAGCTAAGAGGTTTAGCCGATCATAGCCATGATCAAACTAAAAATCTCTGAAGGAAAGATATAAACAAAGAAGAAAAGGAAGGGAAGAAGGAACTCCTCCCAGCCGACCACTTCTCTCTCTCTCTCTCTCTCTCTCTCTCTCTCTCTCTCTCTCTCTCTCTCTCTCTCTCTCTCTCTTCTTAGCTTCCACCGTCCCAGGATGATGAATCAATGCTTCTCTCTCTTTGTCTCTCCCTTTTATAACGAGCAAAGGGCAGTGGAGGACCTCCTTTTCGCAGCAAGGGCGGTGGAGAGGGCGTGCGTAAAGAGACTTCGGTGTGCAGAGCGACGTGCATGGGAAAACAAATATAAGTTGTGTTGGATCTACTTTTTGGCGTCGTTGCTGATCTGTTGCTGGGATCTGACCCATTCAGACTCCTTGGTGGCAGTCGATTGCCCCATAGTGATGTTTTTGACGGTTCAGATAATCAAACCGATCGTGATCTTGATCACTGAACGGCTGTGAAGATCTAGTTTTCCCAGACTCGCGCTGGCTGCGGACGATCTTGTGCTGATGCTTGGTGGGGCCCATGATCGGAGTCGATGGATAAATCCACTCCGTCCATTAGATGCGGCTCGAAATTTTGGTCAAAAATGAGTGGTTTTGGTCGAGTTTGGTGCAGACCACTGATTAAATCTTTCCACCATTCATCCTACATTTTTCGACGATCTACGTGCGTACACATGAATGGACCCAAAGCTCACCATGGCTAGGGTCGTGGCTACCCCCCGGGGCGAATGAACGGTTTAGATCATCGATCTTGATGATGAGTGTGGCCCATTGATCATGCCCGACAATCGTGCATCCACCCACTGGATGTTTACGCGGAGAGGAGTTGGGTCAACCCAGCTTTGACCGGGCTAACCATCAAATGCGGTGCGGAAGTGCACCACCTGTGCACTCCCACATGTTCATGTGGGGTCCACTATGATGCGTGTGAGAAATCCGCTCCGTCCATCCATTTTTCCACCTCTTTTAAGGGGTTAAGACCAAAATTGAAGATATCTAGATATCAGGTGGGCCCCAGATAAGTGTTTTATGGGCTGATTTGTCCATTGGGACACTTCCACAAGGATTCAATGGCTGAAATTCAACGTGTACGGTTAATTTAGGGTCCTCAGGCCAGATATAAAGTTTCGAACTAAACGAATGGTGTGAACCCTGTGATCTTGCATTCAGGGTGACTTTCAGGCCTCTTGGACTTCAATTGCTTGATTTTTACGGATCTTTGGCATGTAATTTCTTCGATCTCGGTCCCCTAAGATCCGTCCCTTGCCTTGGTGATTCTTGAGCATCAAATCTATGCATTTATCACCCTTTTCAGTCCAAGCTCTTAAATTCACCTTGCAACAAAAACATGATTAAAACAGAGCATTAAAAATTATCATGTTCACAAAACCAAGCAATAACTGGGGTCTAATATGCAATATTTGACCCTCAACACAATCCCCAACCAGCATTTTGCTAGTCCCGAGCAAAATATGTGAAAAATATTTTAAGAATTATAGGACAATTCTTATAAACTCAAGTGCTTTTTGAAAAACAATCCAGATACTAGAATTCTAAGATGCATTCATGCTGAGCATTACTTTCTCCTAGACTCAAGCGCACGGTAAACTTCATGGTCGAGTTCAAAGTATTAATCCATCAATTAAAACAATTCTAGACATTGAGTCCCATGGGTGTATAGTATAACCTTGACTTATCACAATTAAGGATCCAATCGTCAATTTTCATGATAATATTGGTAACAAAAAGAGCATTCCGGATAACCCAACCTAAACCAAAACTTTCCTTACAGTTTAGCCTTTTTATTCTTCCAGCTTTTGATTTTTTCATCGATGGCTTCACGCCATGTTAACCTTTTTAAAGATCTTTAACAGGTAGCCATTTTCGATGACAACTATTTTTTAGCTGGATATTCTTCTCTATTTTTTTTTCAAAGAACATGATGGACAAATTCCCCAGGTTGGTTCCTTCTATGCTTAGAGATTACTAGGTTAATAATTCAATATCGAACTGAAACCTTAATGTGCAAGCTAGATGTAACATATGAAATCATGACTCAATCAATGTTTAAAATTTCTAATCACGGATTAATAATCCGAACTTAACTGTGAAATCTAACAGGTAGCTGAATCCAAGAGTCATAAATTACCAACATTACATATCTTATACTTCTAAATCAAAGACGGCCGTCAAAATCACTTCGAATTTACAAAAATTTTCAGAAAAATTTTAAAAATTTTCACAAATTTTGCTCAAGACTAAGAAAATACTGATTAGGTAACCTAATCTCCCATCCCCAACCTAAAATTTACATTGTCCTCAATGTAAAAGATATAAGCATGCAATACATATGCGACAACGAAAGTGAAGCAGAAGTAATGGAAAGATAGTACCTGACGAGGAAATTGAACAGCTTTTTCTAAAGAGATCTCAGCGTGAAGGTGGCTCGGCACAAGAGTTAAACCAACAAAAGCAAACTACCCTAAAAACATAAAGCCGACTATCCTAGAACGATAAAAAGTAAACTACTACCCTAGTCCTATAAAAGCAGTAAACCTACTTATACCTCCATCAGACTGAGAGATCAATCCTGATACATAGGATCCGGTAAAGGCATGGAGATGTCCTCTGAATCAAATTTCTCGACAAATGGCTTTAATCGATGTCCATTCACTTTAAACTCATAGCCATTATCTGGATTTTGAATCTCAACAACACCATAAGGATAAACAATGATAATGATGAAAGGGCCGGTCCAACGAGATCGAAGCTTACCCGGAAAGAGATGTAATAGAGAATTATATAAAAGGACTTTTTGACCTGGTGTGAATGATTTTTGCAAAATGTGTTGTTCATGAAACACCTTCATCCTGTCCTTGTAAATTCTCGAGTTCTCTTACACATCGTTACGAATTTCTTCAAGTTCATTTAACTGAAGTTCGTATAGCAAGCTAGCGTTGTCCAGATTGAAATTCAGATTTTTTATTGCACAGTAGGCTATATGTTCCAACTCTAGAAGCAAGTGGCAGGCCTTCCCATAGACAAGTCTAAAGGGAGACATTCTAATAGGGGTTTTTTAATGTAGTACAGTAGGCCCGTAAGGCATCAGTCAATCGGATTGACCAATCCTTACGGTCAGGGTTAACCGTTTTCTCTAAAATGTGTTTAATTTCCCTATTGGATATCTTAGTTTGCCCACTTATTTGTGAGTGGTATGGAGTACTCACCTTATGAAAATACCATATTTATTCATTAAATTCTTGAATGGTCTATTACAAAAATGTGAGCCCCCATCACTAATGATGGCTCAAGGCATTCTGAACCGAGAAAGGATGTTTTCTTTTAAGAACTTAACGACCGTTCGATGGTCCTTGTTTCGGCACGAGATCGCTTCAACCCATTTAGTTACATAGTCTACGGCAAGCAAAATGTATAGATTTTCAAAGGATTAGGGGAATGATCCCATGAAATCGATGCCCCAACAGTTAAATGCCTCTATGATAAGTACGAGGTTCAAGGGCATCATATTTTGATGGGACAATGCTCCTAATTTCTAACAATGTTCATAAGCTTTGCAAAACTCATGAGTGTCCCTGAACAATGTGGGTCAGTAAAAGCCACACTGTAGAATCTTGGCCGTAGTTTTTTTAGCAGAAAAGTGTCCACCACAGGCCTGAGAATAACAGAAGGAGATGACACTCTGATGCTCATCGTCTGGCACACATCTCCTTAAGATTTGGTTTGAGCAATATTTAAATAAATACAGATCATCCCAAAAGAATTTGTGCACCTCGGTGAAAACTTTCTTCTTATCTTGCTCATTCCAATGTGTCGGTGTGAAGCCTGTGGCAAGATAATAGGCAATATCAGCGAACCAAGGTGAATGGGAGATTCTGAACAATTATTCGTCAGGGAACATGTCATTAATATGTGCCGTCTCAAGGGAATCAGAAGGATTTAGGTGGGAAAGATGTTCAACCACTACGTTCTCTACTCTTTTTTATCTTTAATTTCTAAATCAAATTCTTGGAGTAGGAGGATCCATCTTATTAGGCGGGGCATAGCATCATTCTTAGTAAGAAGATACTTGAGTGCCGCATGATCTGTGTAAATGACGATCTTGGATCTGATCAAGTAGGACATAAATTTGTCCAAAGTGAACATTACAGCTAAGAGTTCCTTTTTCGTAGTCAAGTAGTTCACTTGGGCAGGATTTAGAGTTTTACTTACGTAATGGATAACGTAGGGCTTCTTTTCTTTTCTCTAGCCTAAAACTGCCCTAAGAGCATAATCAGACGCATCGCACATAGGTTCAAAAAGAAGGCTCCAGTATGGTGGCTGTATGATAGGTGTAGTGGTTAACATGCCTTTAAGCTTAGTAAAAGCTTCCTGACATTGTTCAGTCCACTCGTATGATGCATCCTTTTGAAGTAGATTACATAGAGGACGAGAGATGAGACTAAAGTCCTTTATAAATCGTCTGTAAAAATCGACATGTCCCAAGAAAGATTGCACCGCTCGTATGTTCTTGGGTGGAGGTAGGTTAGAGATAAGATCAATTTTTGCCTTATCAACCTTGATTCCTTTGGACGAGATGATAAGTCCAAGGACAATTCCTTACGAACCATGAAATGACACTTCTCCTAATTAAGTACCAAATTCTTTTCTTCACATCATTTCAGCACACATTTAAGACTCTCTAAGCACTCGCTAAAAGATGGACCGAAGACAGAGAAATCATCCATGAAGACCTCTAGATATTGCCCCACCATATCAGAAAAAATACTCATCATGCATCACTGAAAAGTGGCGGGGGCATTACATAATCCGAATGGCATTCTTCGGTAAGCAAAGGTAGTCTTTTCCTCATCTTCAGGAGATATCTCTATCTGATTGTAACCCGAATACCTGTCAAGGAAACAGTAATAGGAATGACCATCTAACCTTTCTAAAATTTGATCAATGAAGGGCAAAGAAAAGTGGCCCTTCCTCATGACGGTATTTAACTTCCTGTAGTCAATGCACATTCTCCAACCAGTAGTAAATCTATTTGGCACGAGTTCATTATTGGAATTGGCTATGATGGTGATTTTGGACTTCTTAGGAACCACTTGAGTTGGACTCATCCATTGACTATCGGATATGGGGTATATGATATCAACATCCAATAGTTTAAGAACCTCGGCCTTAACCACTTCTTTCATATTTGGATTTAGTCTACGTTGTGATTGTTGAGAGGTTTTTGCATTATCTTCTAGATAAATGTGGTGAGTACAAATCGAAGGGTCAATTCCCATGAGGTCTGCAATCGTCCATCCAAGGGCTCCCTTATGCTCAATGAGAGTAGATATGAGCATACTCTCCTATTCTTTCTCCAGATGGGAAGAGATCACCACCGAGTATGTCTCATCTTGACCTAAATAAACATATTTCAAATCAGATGACAAAAGTTTTAGGTCAAGATTTGGTGCCTTGAGGTTAGACGGCAAATGCACTTCTTCGGTTTGTTCTTCAAATTGTAGCCTCCACCAGTTAACTTCAAGTACCGGCGCAGTATCAAGCATGGCAACCATCTCCCTAATCATGTCATTATCAAAATCATGGGAGTGGGCCAGGCACGACTCTAAAGGGTCAGAGGATAAGGTTAGAGGCGTTCTATCTTCCACAAAAGAGTCAATCATGTTAATGTCATGAAAATCATCATCATCCTCTAACCGTCTGACCATGTTGAAAAAGATGTTTAACTCCAATGTCATATTCCCGAAGGACATGCTCATGAAACCATTCTTGCAATTGATAATTGCGTTTGAAGTGGAAAGGAGTGGGTGACCGAGAATGACGGGAATCTGAGTGCTCATGTTACTGATGGGTTCAGAATCCAGGACGATAAAATCTACAAGGTAGTAGAATCTATCAACCTGGACTAACGCATCCTCAATTATTCCTCTCGGTACACGAACAGAGCGGTCAGCAGGTTGTAATGTGGTTAAGGTGGGTTTTAATTCACCCAAACCTAACTGTTTATACACCAAATAGGGAATCAGATTTAAGCTCGCTCCTAAGTCAAGAAGTGCGTGCGCAATGTAGTAATTCCTAATTATACAAACAATGGTTAAGCTACCAGGATCTTTGAATTTTTATGGCACATCTTGCTTTAGGATGGCACTCACTTTCTCAGTTAAGAAGATTTTCTTTTGAATATTTTACCATCTTCGTACATAAGTCTTTCAGGAATTTGGCATATGAAGGTATTTGTTTTATGACATCAAGTAGAGGAATATTGATCTTCACTTGTTTCAACACCTATAGAATATCCTGAGAGTTAGAGAGAGGTTTTGGTGCAATCAACCATTAGGGAAATGGAGCAACTGGCTTGCCTTGAAGTTTCGGTTCTAATTCTTGTGGAGCAGTGTTAAGTCTATCAATGTTGTCCTCTTCCGGGTCCTTAGGCTTTTCAGCCCTTACCGGAATAGGTTTGTCAATTATTCTCCCACTCCTAAGAGTGGTGATAGACTTAGCTTGCTCCATTTAATTTAAAGAGCTTGGATCACTTATCTTATATTGTGGTTTAGGATTGGGGAAAGGTTGGGCTGGAAGAATCCCTTTTTCCCCAATTGAATTTTTTGTCTCATGCCCTTATATGGCCCTTGAAATGTCTTGAAGGGTTTGCAATATACCCTGAGTGATAATCTCTTGGTTTTGAATATGTTTTAGAATCGGATCCTCTTGAGGTTTTGCTTGATTTGAAATTTGATTAAAGAAACCTTGAGGAGTAGGCAGTTTGTCCATTTCTCCAACTGAGGTTTGAATGGTTTCTCCAACTAAGATTGTATGTATTGGAGGTAGGTCCATTGAAAGGTCTTTGGTAATTGTTCATAGCATTAGATTCCTCATTTAGCACCCCTCGAAAGGCAGGTATTATTGGATAATTTTCGATTGTGTGAATGTTGCAATCACAAATACCACAAACAGTTTCATTAACCTTATCCTTCTTTAATTCCATAGCCTTGAATTTCCTTATGAGATTACTCACTTTAGAATTGATATCATCATCCTCTTTCAGAAGGTATAATCTGCCCCTCTCCTTTGATTGAGTCGGCCTAGACATAGTGCTTGATTTTGAGTATGTGTCCCATGATTGTGCATTTTCAGCAAGTCTATCCAAGTAGTCCCACACGTCGTTGACATTTTTATTCATAAATTTCCTAATGCACATTGTCTCAACCAATTGACGCATGGAAGATGTCAGACCATTATAGAAAAAGTGTGTAATACGCCATGTTTCAAAACCATATTGTGGGCATGAATTGACAAGATCCTTGAACCGCTCCCAACATTGGAAGAATATTTCATCCTCCTTTTGGGCGAAGTTCATGATTGACTTTCTAAGGGTGTTTGTTTTATAATGTGGAAAAAATTTCTTTATGAACTCCCTTATCATGTCATTCCATGTGATAATAGATCGAGGACATAGTGAATGTAACCACATCTTAGCTTTTTCTTTCAAAGAAAAGAGAGAGTTTCAGCTTGACCATGTCCACAGACACGTTAGGAAAATATAAAGTGGTTATAATCTCATCAAACTCTTTCAAGTTCAAGTATGAATTTTTTTACTCAAGCCCATGAAATTTAGGAAGGAGTTGGATCACTCTTGGCTTGATATTCATGTGTCCTGTATTCTCTGGAAAAACCATGCATGAGGGCATTCTCACCCCCGCTGGTTGTAAATAATCTCATAAAGTATGAGGCGGGGGTGCTTGATGCACCTCATTCTCAGCCTGGACTTCCCCAACTCGAGGTTGAGGTTGTCCTTCTGGTTGATTGGCCAGTTGGTTTATGGCCATAACCTCAATTAACTCTGGGGATCTCGAGCGGTGTCTAGTCCTGCGATGGATAGTCAACCCCTCAACCAATCCTCCTTCAGTCAAGAGACGTCGAGTGTTGTCACAGACCAAACACCCGCAGCCCTCAATTCAGATTCTAAACCTAAACCTAAGATAATAATAATAATAATAATAATAATAATAATAATAATAATAATAGAACTCTAAAAATAAAGACAAAAGAGTTGGAAAGAAGTTACCAAATTCGAAGTTCCTAAGTTAAAAACCTGCAAAACAAATCAGTTTCTAAAAATAGAAAGTCTAAAATTAGAAAGTTCCTAAAAAAATAGAAAGTAAACTACTTTCTAAAAATAAAAGAGAATGTAGAAATAGAAAGTTTCTAAAGATAGAAAATAAGACCTAATCCTAAAAATAGAAAAATAGAAAGATTAGAAAGATATTACCAATTTAGAAAGTCTAACACAAGGTCCTACAAAACAGGAAACTTAGGTTAGTTTCTAGAAATCAAATAGAAAAACCTAAACCTAGAATTAAAAACTACAAAAACCTTAATCTTAACCTAATTCTAAAACTAGTTAATCTCAGAAAAACATAATCGTCAATCCCTGGCAACGACGCCAAAAACTTGTTCACACCTAAGTATAGGGTTATAATGTAGTAATAATCTCGGCAAGACCGAGGTTGAATCCACAGGGACTGAACCTTGTACGTAATCTGAAAGTAACTAGAACTAAAACTATAAGAAGATGTAATCTAAATTAGGGAAATCTAAGAGAATAATTGTGAATGATTAACTAAAAGCTTGTAATTTCAAAGGTGGGAAACTAGGGTGCCAAGGATCCACTTGTAGAGATTAGGGAGATCTATGCTTGATTCACAAACACAACTAGAATCAGAGTCCTATCTTCATCAAGTTGGAAGATATTTCATTAAAAAAAATAATCTATAAACTTCCTTTGATCTAGTTATCAATGGATAAGAGGTATGAGAATTAGAATTGATTCCATCACAAGGCCATGCTTATGAGACAAAAGAAACAATCGAATTTAATCAATCCACAACCAATCTCAGAGGGTTATGAATGTAGGAAGGATTTCATCATCCAACCATGCCCATGAGACGATGGTGAACAACAAGGCTCCCTAACTTCATAATCACAATAATGAAAAGAACATGCTTAAAGCTATCGCAGATCTATTGTAATTTAAGTCACAACAAACCATTAAAAACTAAAGGCATTCCTTATAATCAAACTAGAATCAAAATCAGTTCAACTTAAACCTGAATCAAAGCCATAAAAGAAAAATCACCCATCTCACCACAAGCTTCACCTCTTAGCCGATCATAGCCATGATCAAACTAAAAATCTCTAAAGGAAAGATATAAACAAAGAAGAAAAGGAAGGGAAGAAGGAACTCCTCCCAGCCGGCCACCTCTCTCTCTCTCTCTCTCTCTCTCTCTCTCTCTCTCTCTCTCTCTCTCTCTCTCTTCTTGGATTCCACCATCCCAGGATGATGAATCAATGCTTCTCTCACTTTCTCTCTCCCTTTTATAGGGAGCAAAGGGTGGTGGAGGACCTCCTTTATGCAGCAAGGGAGGTGGAGAGGGCGTGCGTAAAGAGACGTCTATGTGTGCAGCAACATGTATGGGAAAATGCATACAAGTTGTGTTGGATCTTCTTTTTAGTGCCGTTGCTAATCCGGTGCCGGGATCTGACCCATTCAGACTCCTTGGTGGCAGTCGGTTTCCCCATGGTGATGTTTTAGAAGGTTCAGATCATCAAACCGATCGTGATCTTGATCACCAAACGACTGTGAAGATCTGGTTTTACCAGACTTGTGATGGCTACAGACGATCTTGCACTAATGCTTGGTGGGGCCCATGATTGGAGTCGACGGATAAATCCACTCTGTCCATTGGATGAGGCTCAAAATTCTGGTAAAAAATGAGTGGTTTTGGTCGAGTTTAGTGAGGCCCGCTGATCAAATCTTCCCACCATTCATCCTACATTTTTTGGTAAACCACGTGTGTACATGTACATGGGATCCAAAGCTCACCATGGCTAGGGTAGTGGCCACCCCCCAGGGCAAATGAATGGTTCGGATCATCGATCCTGATGATGAGTGTGATCCACTATGAAAGTGCCCTAGTTTGTCAATTGCGTGAGTGTTAAGTCAGTTAGACTACAGAGCCTAATAGGAATATTAATTCAAAGCGTCTGCCTCAACCGAATGTGTGCAAGCTCATCATAGGTAAATCTAAGCCTCACACCCCATGTCCCAAAACACCAGGTACATAAAACACTTAAAACAAACTAGAACATCTTAGGGTTTTTAAGGTAAGAAAATGTTTTCAAAAATCAGAAAATTCTCTAAGTTTTCTTGCCTTGTTGATTTTATCGATACACATCTCGATATGATCGACCTGCGCTGTCGAGTCCTCGATGCTCCATCGATACCATCGATAAGAGGACCAAATATGTCCAGTAACCTCATACATATATGGACGAAATTATCGATGTATCGATACACTTATCGATATCATCGATATTCAAATCTCGAGTCTATCAAAGTTGACTCGATAATATTGAAAGGCAGATTTCCGGTGCCCCCATTTTTCGTTACGAATATCATATACGCATCTATATATCGATGTCTCTTCGCTACCATTGAAATTCAAATCTCGATGATATAGAAAGGCTTTCGATGATATCGGTCTTGGGCGCTAAGTTCTTCCAGCAAAATATTTCAAGTGTGTTTATCTATGATTGGGGGTCTCCTGATAGAATCGATATTTAAATATCAATGATATTGGCACTAGGTCGATTGCATAGAATAAGGACATAAACTGTCCAGCAAGCTTAATGAGAAATCCGCAGGATTTATCGATGCCTCGACTCTGATATCGATATCATCACATTCAAATTCTGATGATCTCAATGGTCCCTCGATCATTCTTGTAAACCTGAAATATTTCATGTCAAGTCTCTCTTGCTTTCAAGTGTCGACGAATCGAACCTCTCATCAATGCAATTGGAGTTCGAAATCCGATGACATCGACAAGTGTTTCAATTCCATCGACCAGTTGGCTAAAGGTTTCAAAAGTGTATGATATTGAGTTTGTGTTATCGAGCGGACTATCGATGTTATCGAGAGTATATGCTCGATGATATCGAACCCGCTCAATGATATCGAACTCTATCATAAATGTGACCGTTTTATATCTGTTGGAACGTTTTGCCTGTTTAAAGAGAGGTTGTCTATTATTGCTGGCAGAGAAAGAAGAGAGTGCTTTTGTGTGTTTAACCTTAGATCTTATACCCAAAGCCCTTTCTCTCAGGGGAGTTCATCCTCCAATTCACCCTCATCATTGATATTCAATAGAGTGGATTGGGGAATGAACTTCTACATTCAAGGATCCTTCAGCTAATACCTTAATGGCAAATCATTAAGCTGGGATGGCTTGAATGCATAGATGATTGAAATCGCTCTATCTTCCTTATAGGAAAACCTTTTGAGAGTAGGATTTCATCATAACCTTGACCCAACCTATCGCCATATATTAGTACATCTTTTTGAGTTGCGGATCAAGGAAACCAAAGACTCTTCATCAACAAATGAGGAGATCTTTGTCGATGTGCTGAATGAGACGCATCTGCTTATCTGTAAGTTATTAGAGTCTAGAGGATACTTGTGATCATTCCTTTTTAGGATTGGGTCTTAAGTGTTTCTCACCCTTGAAAGCCCTCGTAGGATACCTCCTGCGGAAGTGTACGTGGTGGGTGCGTTGTGTGGACCCTTGCTCTGTGGAGAGCATAAATATTTGGTTAAAGGTGAACCAGTCAAAACCTTAGGTTTGAGGTGAACCGTGTGAAACCTCGGGTTTGGGGTAAACTGCGTAAAACCTCAGTTAGGGTCTTATAGAAGATCCTTGGCCAGTGTGCCTAAAAGTGGGTGCATTGTGTTGACCCTTGCTCTTAAGGGCATAAACAGTCAACCTCAGTGTAGGTTATAAAGGTTGAAGGTGAACCTGATTTAAAACCTTAGATTTGAAGTGAACTGCTGTGAAACCTCCTTAGTGAAATCCGACACACTCAAGGGTTGAGTGCGTCTGCCGGGAGTGGAGTAGATTGATCGTCGAACCACTATAAAAATGACTGTATTTGAGATTGTTATTTTTCTGTTTGTATAATTTCCTTTAATACTTTCATATCTGAATATCTAAGATCACACCTTACGCATATACACAGTCATATCCATCATAAACTAGTTTGCATATTGTTCACTTATTAAATAGTTTGTGATTGGATCCTCTACCAGGCTTGGAAGCCAATAGAGTTATTTTTTGTAATCCTAATATGAGCTTGTTGTAGGATTAGTGCAATAGGATTTTAAATAAATCATTAAAACTTTAAAAGTTCTATTCACCCCCCTCTAGGACATATTGACATATTTCTACTTCAACTAAAGCGGTCTTCACCGCAATTTCATTTGGTATCAGAGCGGGTCTCTCTTTAAGGGCTTCACTACCTAGAGAGTGATCTTGACTGAAGTTAGGAATATGGCCAAAGGAGAGGGCTCATCGGTCACCAGGCCTCCATTATTTGATGGATCAAATTATGCATACTGGAAGGCTAGAATGCACTACTTTCTGAGATCGTTGGATCATGATGTTTGGGATATAGTTGAAAATGGATACGTGCCACCAATTGAACAAAATGTACTTGACAGTAGCACAACTATCACAAAACCCAAACCCAAAGAAAAGTGGATGACGTTCGATAAAGAAAAATAAACTGCTGAAGTAAAAGCTATGAACGCCATCTATTGTGTCGTGTCCCAAGACATCTTCAATTAAATAAGTATGTGTGGGACATCCAAGAAAGCATGGGATCTATCGGAAACAACCCATGAAGGCACAAGCACTGTGAAGAGATCTAAACTTCAACTCCTGACTTCACAGTTCGAAAGTCTCAGAATGGAAAAGCATGAGACCGTTATGGAGTTCTTCACTAAATTAAATATCATTTGCAACTCCATGGGTGGACTAAGAGAGAAACTTCCAGTACCAAAAATTTATAGAAAAATTCTAAGATCCCTACAAGAACGGTTCAACCCTAAAGTAACAACCATTGAAGAATGTAGGAACATTGATGAAATGAAAATAGAAGAACTGGTAGGTTCCCTACAAACCTTTGAACTACACTTCAAACAAACCCCTAAATCCAAAACAACTGTCCTAAAAACCTCAAAGAAAACAACAAATGAGGACAGTGGAAGTGAAAGAGAAGATGAAGATAAAGAAGTGGCTTTGTTGGCTCAACGATTCAGAAAGTTCTTTCAGAGGAATCGTGACCGGCCTTCCAAAGGTAGAAAGGTGAACAAAAAACCTTCTATAGGCAAATTTGATAAAAGAACCAAAGAACCACAATGTTGTGCCTGTCAAGAATATGGACACCTATCAACTGAATGCCCAAATAGAAAAACTAAGGGCAAGGCAATGGCTGCCACGTGGGATGATACAGAAGAGTCAAATTCAGAATCTAGTGACTCAGAGAGCAATAGAGATCAGAAATCATTGAAAATTCTCACGGAATCTGAAAACAAGGAAGAACAACAAGCACTAAATCATTTCTGTCTGATAATGAGGAAACTGGAGAAGAAGAAGAAGAAGAAAAGTATAAACTACAAGATGCTTATAATCAACTCTACATTCATAGCATAAATATCCTTAAAAGACTTGGAATAGCGGAAAACAAAAGTAAGTTGCTGCAAAAAGATTTAGATAAAACATTGGAAATCAACACATAATTAATAAATGATCTGTAACAATATCATATGGAAAATGATAGACTTGAACGAATCAATACCTATCTTGAAATCGAGTTTGAGAAATTGAACAAACAGGTCAAGATCTTAAAAGACAACATTGTGGTCCTTCAAAATGAAAATTATACAATTTTGTTTGACTTAGAAGAATCCAGAAAGATCGCTAAGATAAATTACAAGTTTTCCCAGAGTGGTGAAAAATTAGAAAAATCTTAGGAATGGGAAGACCTGGTAAGGACAAGAGTGGTCTAGGATATGAAAATTTTAAATCAAAATTCGGAAATGCAGCACCAATAACTGAAAGATCTGCTGCTTCAGGAAGCCAAACTAAAACTACTCCAGTGTGTCATTTGTATGGTGATTTTAGTCATTATAAGTTCGAATGCATGACACCTAAGAGGACTCAACATTACTCTGGTCAAAAATTCAAACCAAATAGAGAAATGCAGAATTTCAAGAGTCCACTTAGAGATATGGATAGAAGAAATACACTTCCATCACCACCCAAAATGACAAACAAAACTAAAGAGTTAATTAATCAAGTGGATAAACTGAACACTAAAAACTCTGCCATGAAATGGGTAAGGAAGAATTAGTTCAGATCATGCATCAGGATCTGGAAACTCGCTGAAATAATGCAATTTTGCTGAGCTTTAAATGAGAAATCTGAGGTCCTTCACCTCCATCTTTTGTATATAAACATTCAAATGTTTATAATTTTGATGTGTATAGAAATTGTACATGATTTTGCTGAGTATACTATTGATTCATAGAAATACTAAAAGTATACTTGAAGGGTTGTCTGGAAGCTGAAAATTGAAAATATTCAACTTAGATATGTTTGTCGATAATTCATGAGCATTCATTGATCAAATTAAACAACAGTCGATATTATCGACATCTCTTCAGAATGTGGAAAGTCATATGATCGAGACTATCATCGAAGCTATTATCGATAACATTGAATAAGGATCATCAATATAATTGAAAGTAAGTTTGATAAAATCGAAGACTGCCGCTCGATAAAAGGCGGTCGAGTCGAAAAATTTTATTTTTCTGAAAAAAAAAAAAAAGCTTTCTGTTTTTCTTCTTCTTCTGCTCGAATCCTTGGACGAAAGTCCATCGGTGGGTCCCAGAAGAACCTTAAACTGGTATTATTCTTCCATTCCAAAGTCTATATTGCTTTTTGGTCGGGTATTGTCAGTTTCTCTAAAAAGAGAATTTTGTCCTCTTTCCCAAAGTTTCAAACCCTCTTTTTGTCCAAATGGGTAAAGACAAAGGAAAAGCATCCAGATAGGGGAAGTCTTCGAGATCCGCCCAACAAAAAGTGCTTGCTTCAAGAGAAAGGGCAAGCGCCCCAGAACGTTGGACCCCCACAAGGCAATGCTCGAGGCGTGGAGAGTCCCAGTCTGAGGCGCAGGCACCTCCACCGGTGTAGGTCAATCCGGTCTTGGCAAAATTCGCTGGGAGAAAAGTTATTCCCGAAAGGAAAGTCAGCAGAAGCTGCTTTATTCCATATAATCTGGAACCTCTATTTGTTGCCATAGATTAGTTACCAGTTCTCGACTTTGGGAGACCATATCAGCTTGAACGGACTTATAACTTCTTTGTTGCCTGTCATTCTCTGACATCTGACCCTCCATCCATCATCGTAACCGTCGATGGTGATGATGTGTTGATCAATCCTGGGTCTATTGCAGGGATATTTAATCTTACCTTATCTCCTGTAGGAATCCCAAATATGGACATGGAAAATATTGAAGTTCGGACTGAGGTCACCAAATTCCTTTGTCATAATTGTGATGTCTAGTGGCACCAAGGGAATGCCCTAAAAGTTAGATTCATGGAACCACGTTATTGGGTCTTGCATGGTATTCTTGCTTCAAATATTTACTTTAGGGGATCCAACAGGGCAGATCTCACGGGCTTCATAACTATGATAATTTACTCGGTCATCGCTGAGATCAAGATTTGTCTGCCTACCCTCATCATGTATCAGTTGGTATATGCCTTTCATAGGGCTAGGGACATTCTCCTACCATATCCCTAGATCATCCATACAATCTATAATGTCATAGGGTTCCCAACTACAAATGATCCTGAACTTCCTCTCCAAACCTTCAATAAAAGCAACATCTGAAGGATGGATTTGAAGTTTCACAAATATCCTGAGGATCCCCTGGAGGAGGCATTCAAGTTGAGGGAGAAGGTAGGGTTGGCGACTCTCCTATGGAAGGGACTGAGATGGCTAGGGAAGAAGTTTCTAGACCTCAACATGCTCCATCAACGTCAACACCTGGGCATGTAAAGAGATTTAAGGTCCATCAAGACAGGATTGGCGTGAAATAGCAGTGAAGACCGCTTTCGTTGAAGTAGGAATATGCCAATATGTCCTAGAGGGGGTGAACAGGACTTTTTAAAGTTTTCATGATTTATTTCAAATCCTATTGCACTAATCCTAACAACAGCTCATATTAGGATTACTCAAAAATAACTCTACACGCTTCCAAGCTTAGTAAAGGATCCAATCACAAACTATTCAAGGAGTGAACAGTATGTAAAGTAGTTTATGATAGATATGACTGTGTATGTATGTGAGGGGTGATCTCAGATATTTAGATATAAAAATATTAAAGCAAATCACACAATCAGAAGAATAACAAACTCAAACACAGTCATTTTTATAGTGGTTCGACGATCAGTCTACTTCACTCCCGGCAGACGCACTCAACCCTTGAGTGTTCCAAATTTTACTAAGGAGGTTTCATAGCGGTTCACCTCAAATCTAAGGTTTTAAATCAGGTTCACCTTCAACCTTTACAACCTACACTGAGGCTGACTGTTTATGCTCCCTGAGCAAGGGTCAACACATAGCACCCGGTTTTAGGCACACGGATCAAGGATCTTCCAGAAAACCCTATTTGAGGTTTTACACGGTTTACCCAAACCCGAGGTTCACACGATTCACCTCAAACCTAAGGTTTTGACCGGTTCACCTTCAACCATATGTTTATGCTCTCTACAGAGCAAGGGTCCACACAACGCACCCACCACGTACACTTTCGCTGGAGGCCTCCTACGAGGGCTTGAAGGGATGAGAAACACCTAAGACCCAATCCTAAAAAGAAATTATCACAAGTGTCCTCTGGACTCTAGATACTTACAAATAAGTGGATGAGTCCCATTAAGCACGTTGACGAAGATCTCCTCCTTTGTTGATGAAGGGTCTTCGGCTTCCTTGATCCGCAACTCAAAAGATGTATCAATACATGGTGACGGGTTGGGTCAAGGTTATGATGAAATCCTACTCTCAAAAGAATTTCCTATAAGGAAGATGGAGCGATTTCAATCATCTAAGCATTCAAGGCATCCCAGCTTAATGATTTGCCATTAAGGTAGTAGCTAGAGGATCCTTGAATGTGGAAGTTCATTCCCCAATCCACTCTATTGAATATCAATGGTGAGGGTGGATTGGAGGATGAACTTCCCTGAGAGAAAGGGCTTTGGGTATAAGATCTAAGGTTAAACACTTAAAAGCACTCTCTTCTTTCTCTCACAACAACAATAAACAAGTCCTCTTTATATAAGGAAAAGGTTCCAACGGATATAAAACGGTCACATTTATGACAGAGTTCGATATCATTGAGCAGGTTCGATATCATCGAGCATATACTCTCGATAGCATCGATGGTCTGCTAGATGACTCGAACTCAATGTCATAGCTTTTGAAACCTTTTGCCAGCTGGTTGATGAATCGAAACGATTGTCGATGTCATTAGATTTCGAACTCCGATTCCATCAATGAGAGGTTTGATCCATTGACACTTGAAAAATGAGAGAGACTTGGCTAGAAATATTTCAAGTTTTCATGAATGATCGATGGACCTTCAAGATCATCGGAATTTGAATGTCGATGATATCGATAGCTGTGTCAATACATCGATAAATCAAAAGGATTTTTCATAATGCTTACTGGACAATTTATGTCCATGTTCGATGTAATCAATCCAGCATTGATATCATCAATATTTGAATATCGATTCTATCAAGTGACCCCCGATCATAGATAAACCACCCTAAAATATTTTGCTGGAGAAGTTAGGGCCCAAGATCGATATCATCGAAGGCCTTCCGATATCATCGAGGTTTGAATTTCGTTAGTATCGAGGAGGCTTCAATATATCGATGCTTATATGATATTCTTAAGAAAAAACAGGGGCGCTAGAATTCTGCCTATCGATATTATTGAGTCACTTCCGATAAACTCGACATTTGAATATCGATAGGTGTATCGATACATCGATAATTCCGTCCAGATACGTATGAGGTTGCTGGACATATATGGTCCTCTTTTTGATACTATCGATGGAACATCGAGGACTCGAAAGCGCAGGTCAATCATATCGAGATGTGTATCGATAAAATCGACAAGGCAAGAAAACTTAGAGAAATTTCTGATTTTTGAAAATGTTTTCTTACCTTAAAAACCCTAAGATGTTCTAGTTTGTTTTAAGGGTTTTAGTTTACTTGGTGATTTGGGACAAGGGATGTGAGGCTCAGATTTACCTATAGCGAGCTTCTACACATTCGGTAGAGGCAGACGCTTGAATTGATCTTCCTATCAGGCTTTGTAGTCTGACTGACTCAACACTCACGCTAATTGACAAACCAGGGCACTTTCAATCTCCCCCTTTGTCAATTACGTGATAAAATCCTAAAACACCCTAGAGCATTGGACAAACACATCCTAAATTGTGTGTACATACATTTTACACAATTTTACAATTTTTATTGAACCCATGTACACAGCCCAGTATCTACTCCCCCTACCAACAAATTTCCCCTTGATTGATGCAGCAGCTCCCCCTAACACCTGCAACATCATCCAAGCAGATATACAATTTTCTCATTTGAGGTGTTGTTTGAACTGTTCTCCCCCTTTTTGTCAGTCATTGACAAAGATATAGCAGTTGATATTGACTGAAGAGATAAGTATGTGGGAGAACCATCATTCAGAGGAATATTGATATAACAGATAGATGTATACTAGTCAAACAGTTGCTTAATCAAACATCATTTACAATGAATATATATATATATATATATGCATAGAAGATCAGATATATGTAGTGATATAGCAGTTAGAGTATTCATTAAAAGCATCTCATGCATTCTATATTAGAAACAAGATAAACCAGGGGATCTGTCAGGCATAAGAATGGCAGTAAAAGTGTGAATTATATTCAGCCATATGCAAAAATATCCAAAATAAACTGCCCACGATTGGCAGTTATATTCAAATTTCAGAAAAAAAAAAAAAAAAAAAAAAACGTATACTACCACAGACAGTAGTAGCTTAACAGTTTATCCTAATAAAATAAATATTTTTAGCCTAACCAATGGAAAGAACCACCAGTTATCATCGTGCATTCCCAAGTTTCTTCAATTTCATCGATATTGAATATCGATATCATTGATCTGTAAATTTCGACGATATTGACACTTTTCAGATATCATCGAGAATGTCATGACCTGTGTGGCTCATGTCTACTGAGATTTAGTGAGTGTAGACCCCAATGGATTTTTTAAGGTCACTAAACCTATTTGTATCAAGAGGTTTGGTGAGGATATCTGCGAGTTGCTTTTCTATGGAAACAGAATCCAATGTAATAATCTTGTCTTCAACAAGTTCTCAGATAAAATAATGACGGATGTCAATGTGCTTAGTCTGAGAATGTTGAACCAGATTATTTAAAATGTTGATTGCACTTGTGTTATCACAGAAAAGACTCATCGTAGGTTGTTCAATCCCGTAGTCCAACAACATCTACTTCATCCAAAAGAGTTGTGCACAGCAACTTCCAGCGGTAATGTGAAAAGGCCAAGCTATATGTCCTAGAGGGGGGGAGTGAATAAGACTGTGCCAAATTAAAATATAACAGTGGAAAATAAGAAATAGGATAGCCAACAAAATAAAATAAACCACAATACAGGAATGTAAAGCAGCCTCAAAATAAAGAGCTTGATACTAATGTTGTTCTAAGGACAACCTTTGCACCATAAAAACTATGGGTTTATGTCAAGACAACCTTACTAGAACAAATTGAATATCAAAACTCAAACAAAAAGAAAATTAAGGAAATAGCAAGAAATAAATTCTAAACTATTACAACATTCCCCACTTTGCTTGAAATGTAAATATTACGACATTCACATCCACATATACATTCCACAAATCTGAATGATTAAAGATATAGAAATTAAAAGAATATTCAAATCACAAAACACATCGATATATAGTGGTTCGCTTGTGTGTTCACCAACTGTTAAACAACAGCCACACAGCTTGCTACTCCACTCCTAATATCCTCACACAGGAGATATCAGCGTTCACTATCAAAATAGGTTTCACAGGTTCACTTAAAACCTTCACAATTGTGTCTTTTCAAAGGGCTTACACAATTCAAAAACCCTTACTTCTGAGTTTTCTGGCTCTCCTCAGATAACCAATAACTTCGAGATTTTTCTAGCTTAACCTCAAATAAAACCAAATAAAGTAAATTACACAAAATGTAAAATACCTATTTTTCTTCTTTGTTGTAGCAGCCCAGAAGAACCAAGTCAGAGTAGAGATTTGAATGTCAAAGTTCAATGTCCAATACTCACTATATAATGGTTTTAAGTTCTAATAGATTTTAAATTAAAACAAATGGCCTAGCTTTAATTGATTTTGATTCCAGAAAAAGGAAAACAACAATTCCACTTTTCAGATCAGATTGGAATACAAGAAACAAAATCAATTTAAAAAGCTAAAGAAAGAAAATATTAAATATGCACACTTAGCTTAAATGGATCACAGATTAATCTCTCAGAAGGCCGGATTCAAATTGCTTGATTAGTATATAATTTTCTGAGATTCGTGCTCTATTTATAGGTGAACAAATCACGCTTTGATTGGTCTAGAAGTTGCTACAACTGGTCGTAGGACCAATGGAAATTTGAAAATTCGAGCACGATAAGATAAGGAAGTTTCACGACTAGTCGTAGGTAGTCTACGACTGGTCGAAGGACACCTTCGACTGGTCGAAGGTTGCTCAGGACTAGTCGAAGCTAGTCGAATTTCAATATTGTAGTTTAAGTCATAGGTCTACGACAGGTCGAAGAAGCAGTCGACACGGTTCATACGACTAGTCGAACAGACCCCAGGACTGGTCGAAGCTTAACAAAAAATTCTGAATTTTTGTAACAAACTTACGACTGGTCCAGACAATTCTAGGACAGGTCGAAGCATTGTTAGGACTAGTCAAACAAAGTCCAGGACTAGTCTTAGAATAGACCAAACTCACTTATATAAAACATATGGATTATGTATCCGAAATGACCTACTCTAAAGGTCAACCTAAGGTCAAACATACCTTAATAGTGAAGTAAGGACATTGAAATTTAGCTGAATGACCTTGAGTATAATGAAGCTTGAGATCTTGGTATAGCTTGAACTTGAAAGCTTCTTGAGATCTTGAATTATACTTGTCTTGAACTAAGTCGAACATTCTCACATCCTCGAGTCTTGACTTGTGAACATTGCTTGACTATCGAAGCTGATCTTGTGATACTTTTGTCTTAACTTGACATATCATGTATAGAGCTTTGTTCTTCACATATGCAAGCTTCATAACAAGATACATACAGTGTCTTTGGCACCACAAATTTGACAATATAATGAAGCTATCAACTATAGCACTTACAATCTCCCCCTTTGTCAAATTAGTGACAAAACACACTTATAAGATATATTTTATAAAACAGAATATCTGGTTAACGAATCATGCACTAGTTCATATCAACCGACACACATTCATAAAAGCATGAACCTACAAATCAATTCAACATATATTCTCTGCACATACTTCCCCTGAGTATAACATACATCACATACATCACATACCTCCATTAACCATCCATTCTCCCCCTTTTTATCACAATAGGATAAAGGAAGCAAAATATAGTAATGAACAAAAAGATAGGATATATGAGAAAAAAAAAAAGGATAACCAAGACATATAATCCATAAACAGCGATAAGTCAAAAGTAGCAACAAGCACATGAACAATGAGAGAGTAGAGACATAATGTTATTACAGTCCAGTAAAATAAAATGAACTAATCTGAGTCAGATGAAGGAGCAGGGATGGAATTATCAAGTTGATGCATGCCCATGTTCAAGCGCCTAAGATATTTGCGCATATACTTGAACTGTAAATCATGGACAACATTCATGTTATCAATCTTAACATTCATATTTTCAACCTTCTCTTCCAATCCACGCAAACGCGCATCAAATTCAGATGGTTCATAATCAGGGTCATTTGCAGAATCAGAATCAAGTTCTTCAAAAATATCATCCATGTTAATATCATCAGGAGGAAGATCAGCAGCTTCTTCCTCATGTCCAGCTTCACCACTAACATTACTATCACCTTGACCAGGAAGCAAAGCCAACTTCATCTTATTAAGGTTAAAATTATTAAATATCAGATGATGGATAAGGGTTTCTTCAACAGGCATGTCGACTAACATATGCGTAGCCAACACAGTCATCAAATAAGCAAAAGGAATGTCGCTGTGACCTGGATGGAGCCGAAATTGAATAATGTGGTGACAAATTAAAGATGGTAAACAAATATGAGCACCTCTGGCAATAGCATGAAGAACACAAACCATGAAGGACGTCAATTTGGATTAATTACCAGATCGAGGATACAAATTAGATATAAAGATCTTGTGAAGAACTCTGTATTTAGGTAACAAAAACCTTGAAGGGAGCGCATTCCCTTTATGTGTCCATTGAACATTCAAATTACATAAATCTCTAGTGAGCATGCATTTTTCAGTTACTGAGGGTTTTTCAGATAAGGTATGGATAGGAATGCCCTCATCATTCACAGGAATTTCCATAAGAGCTGAAATCCAATGACGATCAACATTAAATAGTCCTTCTCTTGTGGCTATCTTAAAAGTTAATTTTTCTAACGAAAAAGTACTTATGCATGCGAACATGGACTGAGCAATGGACCGGTATGTTGGCCCATCCCAATGCAATAAGTTATCCTAACCTACAGTTTGAAGAATGGGAAGGATATCGAATGGAGTAACATGATTAATATCAACTGGATGTTCCACAATAACATTACGCAATCTGATGTTCCGAACATAAGAAGGATCATCATCAGGGGCCCGAAGATGACGCTTACTAAGAGGAGTAGATTTGGAAGAAGATGGACCATGGGATGTTGTCTTTCTACCTCTAGATGTCATATTGTAACAAGGATTTTAAGGAACTAAAGAGTTGCAAAGGATTGAGAAGTGGGTTTTCTAATCAAATTTTGGAGAAGAAAAACCCTAAATCTCAATTAAATTCAAAATAGATAACTCCAAGAGAGAAATAGAAGTAAGATAGACACAAATCTACAAGAAAAATGCAAATAGAGCACTAACCTTGAAGATTTTGAAAGATGGGTTCGACTGGTCGGGCGAAGGTTCATCGGAGAGAGAAGAAGAAATGAGGAAGAAAGTGTTTTGCCCAAATTTTAAGTCAATCACCGCGATCTACGACTGGTCGTGGGTTTTCTTCGACCGGTCATGCCACGACAGGTTGAGGAAATCCTCGACTGGTCGAATACCACCAAAAAATTTGATTTCATGCATATTTTACAAAAATTGAAATTTAACCTAGCAAATATATACAATATGATAAAATAAGCATAAATAATCATTTTAGAATGCACATGTCAAGATCAAATTTCATTTTGTTAAACCTGCTTTTGTCAAGCGGTTTAGTGAAAATGTCAGCACATTGATTCTCAGTAGGGATATAATCCAAAGATATAACTTTTTCTTCTACTAATTCATGAATATAATGAAATCTAATGTCAATGTGCTTAGTACGAGAATGCTGAATTGGATTTTTCAAAATATTTATGGCACTGGTATTATCACAATATAATAACATAGAATCCTGTTTAATTCCATAATCACTTAGCATATGATTCATCCAAACAAGCTGTGTACACGCATTACCAGCTACAATATATTCAGCTTCAGCAGTTGAAAGTGATATAGAACTTTGTTTGTTACTAAGCCAAGAAACTAAACAGTTTTCAATATAAAAACAACCACCACTGGTAGATTTTTTATCATCAAGATTACCAGCCCAGTCAGCATCCGAATACCCAGCTAATTGAACACTAGTGTCATGAGGATACCATAGACTAAGATTAACAGTACTTGCGACATATCGCGTAATTCGTTTAATAGCAATTAAATGAGATTCTTTAGGATCAGACTGATATCTAGTACAAATACCAACACTTAAAGCAATATCAGGTCTACTAATAGTTAAATACAGTAAACTACCAATCATACTCCGATATAATTTAGGATCCACATTTTTACCTGCAGAATCTTTTGAGAGTTTCAAGGTTGTACTCATAGGAGTATCAAAATTCCTACCATTCTCAAATCTAAATCTCTTAATCAAATTCATAGCATATTTAGATTTGGAGATGAACATTCCATCAGGTCGTTATTTTACTTGTAACCTAAGGAAATAATTCAATTCCCCAACCATGCTCATTTTAAACTGAGATTTCATCAAATTTGCAAACTCAATAGTCATGTTAGTACAGGTAGATCCATAAATAATATCATCAACGTAGATTTGAACCATTAAGATATCTTCATTATTTTTCTTAACAAACAATGTTTTATCAACACTTCCCATTTAAAAGTTATGACAAAGTAAAAACTTAGTCAATTTCTAGTACCATGCTCTGGGAGCTTATTTTAGACCATAGAGAGCTTTTTTGAGATGGTATACATGATCAATAAACTTAGGATCTTCAAACCCTATAGGTTATTCAACATATACTTCTTCATGTAAATCACCATTTAAAAAGGCACTCTTTACCTCCATTTGAAAAAATTTAAACTTTTTAAAGCATGCAATGGATATAAAAAGTCTGATTGATTCAAGACGAGCAACTGGGCTAAAGGTTTCATCATAATCGATACCTTCAATTTGTGTGTACCCTTGTACAACTAATCTTGCCTTATTTCGAATAATATTCCCAAACTCGTCAGACTTATTTTTAAAAATTCACTTTGTTCCGATAATATGTTTATCTTTAGGTCTAGGAACAAGATACCAGACATTATTTCGAACAAATTGATTAAGTTCTTCTTGCATAGCAACTATCTAGTTTTCATCAATAAGAGCTTCTATTACGTTAGATGGTTCTATCTGGGATGTAAAACATACAAAATTACATATATCCTCAAGTTGTTTACGGGTACGAACATCAGTGAGAGGGTTTTCAAGAATCTGTGTAGTTGGATGATCTTTAACAATCCTTAATTCAGAATTAGTCTGATTAGATGAAGTATCAGGTTTATCAATTACAAGAACTTCATCATTATCTGGACTTGAGATTGGTGTATTTAAGTGATCATCAATGACCACATTAATGGACTCTTGAATCACACCGGTCCTTTTGTTCAGAACCCTATAAGCTCGACTGTTTAAAGAATATCCTAAAAAGATCCCTTCATCACTCTTCGTATCAAACTTTCCCAGATTTTCACGATCTCGTAAGATATAGCACTTGCTGCCAAAAACTCGAAAGTATTTGACAGTAGGCTTTTTATCAAACCACATTTCATAAGCCGTTTTATTATTCCCTTTACAAGTGTAAACCCGGTTAATGATATAACAAGCTGTATTGAAAATGACTTGACCAAAGATTCTTAGAGAGCTTCATGCTATTCAACATGACATTAGCCATTTCTTAAAGCACTCTGTTTTTCCTTTCAACTATACCATTTTATTTTGGAGTTTTGGGGGCTGAAAATTCATGTAATATTCCCTGGTCACTACAGAACTTCTCAAAACTGCTATTCTCAAATTCAGATCCATGATCACTACGAATCTTACTGATTTGAGAACCTTTTTCAGTTTGAATCCTTTTAAGAACTTTTCTTCCTTCTTCAAAGGTTTCAGATTTGTCCCTTAAGAAGACTACCCATGTATATCTGGTAAAATCATCTACAATTACCAAGATATATCTTTTGCCACCTCGACTCTCCGTCCTGGTAGGTCCTATCACATCCATATGGAGAAGCTCGAGTGGTCTTGATGTGGCATTAAAGTTCACCTTTTTGTGTGAGTTCCTTGTTTGTTTGCCAATTTGGCATTTGCCACATATTTTATCTAATTTTTGAACTTTGGGTAGACCTCTTATAAGTTCTTGTTTGCTCAACCTATATAAATTTCGGTAATGTACATGTCCAAGACGTGTTTGCCATAAATCAATCTCGTCTGTATAAACCATGTAATAAGATTGACTAGTTGAGCATGATTCGCTTACAATATAGCAGTTTTCAGACGTTCTATGTCCAGTTAATATTACCGAACCCTTGTTATTTAGAATCTCACAACTTTAATTAGAAAATCTCACACTATGGTTATTATCGCATATTTGAGATATGCTAAGCAAGTTATGTTTTAGGCCTTCAACATATAAAACATTTTTAAATAAAGGAAGGTTATGAAGTTAAATCGTACCTTGGCCCATAATCTTGCAGTTGCTTCCATCACCAAATGTGACTGAACCATCAATCATGTCTTTGAGATCAATGAATAAAGCTTTATCACCAGTCATATGCCTTGAGCATCTACTGTCTAGGTACCACTTCGAATGGCTTGTAGCTTTGAAAGCAGTGTGGGCAATCAAGCAAGTAACTTTAGGAACCCATTTCATTATTGTTTTGGGTTTAGGAGTATAGTTGGTCTTCTTGTATTTGTAATTTTTGTACGAGTGACCCACTGAGTTAGATTTTAAGAGCTCCTTAAGCAAATCAACTATTTTTTTAGCTAAAAGGTTTTGGTTTTGATTTTTGTAATTGATATGGTTACCTCTGGTTTTAAAGGATTGAAAAGTTTTAACATTTTTAGAAAACTTTTAACTTGAACTTTTCTCTTTTGAGTTAGAGGAGACATCACAATGGGCCCCATCAAATGGGCCTTAAATATAAGGCAGGTGGGCCCTATCACATGGGCCTCAAATATTCATCATGATGGGCCTCATGGATGAGCCGCACCAATGGGCCTCAAGTGGGCTACATATATATCAAGGTGGGCCTCAAAGATGGGCCACAAAATACATCAAGGTGGGCCGCATCAACGGGCCTTAACCCATGGGCCATAAATACAACTTATTGGGCCCCTCAAATATAATAAGTGGGCCGCACCACCTGGACCTAAAAATTGATGGATGGCAAGGATATATATATATATATATATATTATGGTGGGCCGCACCTCTAGCGTACTCGACGGCGTGGCTAAAACGCATACAACATGGTGGGCCCACGTCCGGGAAATAGACGGACGGTGAGGCTATAGAATACATACAATCTAGGTGGACCACACATAGATGGAAGGCATAAATAAAGCACATACCTGATGGTGGGATCCACATTGATGGAAGGAGTGGAATACAATACATACATCAGTGGGTCCCACGTGGTGCCCACCATAATGTTTATTTCCATCCAACAGTTGATAAGGTCACACAGACCCGATAAAGAGGAAAAACAAATTTCATAACGATCCAAAACTTCTGTGACCCAAACAGGGTTTCTATGGTAGCCATTCAATCCCACTGTTCCTTATAGTGTGGTCCACCTGAGTTCCTTGCACGGTTGATTTTTGGGGTGGCCCACAGCTAGAAGGGGCCCCATCAAACGGTGTTGCCGTTCCACACACATCACGGGGGGCCTACGGTTGGGACCCACGATCCTCGCCTCCAAAGACGTTGCGCGAGACACACATTGCGGCGTCCTCTCGATGACAAAGAAGAAGGCCGCTGCCAAGCTATATATATATATATATATATATATATATATATATATTGTTTTTGTGTGGTTTTTCATAGGTGGGGCCCGCATCAAGTGGATACACTCCACCCATTGGATTCTATGGCTCAAGACTATCCAAATGACCCCAATATTCAGCATGTTTTGGCGTGTAGAAAATCAAGGTGGGTCCTAGTTGATTTTAACGGTAAAAATCACTATTTTCTATGTTATGGCCCGCCAGATAATCAGATTGGCTTCATTTTTCGGCTCAACGCCTAAATGGGCTGAGAAATAGGATGGATGGCGTGGATTAGATTTATACATCAAGGTGGGGCCTGCATGAGCGGCCCACTCAAAAGCCATTGAATCAAGCTAATATATTTTTTCATTAGCTGGTCAGTACACCACACTATTAGTTCACACTTCACTGTGTGGCCATGTCCAGCATCCCTGGATGCTGGACGGTTTGGATACAGCACATATCTAAGGTGGGCCCCACCTACAGAAGTGCTACCAGGGAGTGGGCCCTACCCAGGTGGGCCACTAAATGGCTGGATGGTGTGGAAAAGACATACATCAAGGTGGGGTCCACCCAGGTGGGCCACACAGCCACATCATCACAAAAAAGATGAAAGAGAGAGGGAGAGAGAGAAAGGAAGAGACACATGCGATGGAGAGCTCCGCCACTATTAGCCCTCCCTTCCATGCATTCAATCGTACATCAAGTGGGTCCCAATATATGTGGGCCCACCAATTCAAAAATCAACGGTGGAGATTTCTTCTCCACCAAAATGGAAGGTCTAGATGACCTCTTTCAAACTTAGAAAAGTAAACATCATGATGGGGTCCATGGAGAATGGCCCCATCATGGAATGATCATGTGAATCATGGTGGGCCATCGGCCACATCTAGGGTCCAAAGTGAGATCCATACCATCAATCGGTAGGCCCCACTTGGCCCATCATTAAAACATGAAATCTAGGCCTATAAAACACCCACTGTTCGATCTTCTTGGTCCGATGGAACACCGAACTCCTTGTGTCTCACTTTAATGGAAGATGATGAGAATTGAAGGGCTAGGATGATGGATCTTGGAATAGAAAGTGGGCCATACAAAGCTCTCTCATGGAACTCTCATGAACATTGGGTTGCTTGCTTGAAAATGAAGAAAATGAGAGAGAAAGAGAGGATGGGATGTAAAGAGAGAGAGAGAGAGAGAGATGGTGATGGAGTGATGGGTGATGGAGTGAGTGATGTGTACTTCATATGTAAGGGTGTGTAAGAGAGAGAGTTGACTTTGGGGATGGTGTTGTACTTGATATGATGTGGTGATTGAAGAGATTGATGGGATTGATTTGATTAGAGATTCTGTTGAAATTTATAACGCGCGACATTTTCCTAGATCTGAACGCGGGCCTACATCTCCTGGCCCAGGTATCGCCTCAGCACATAATACGCGGCGTCGAAACCGCGGCGATGTCACGGTCGCAAGGGTACAAGTCTCGAGTTGAGCCGACTCTGATATACGGGACACCACTCAGGATTGCACGTAAACGCGATAACATATCACGAGTCGCTGGAATTTGATCAGGAGGATCGCGGAAGCTTATGGAACAGTACGGTATCGGATACGGGTCTTACAAATCACAATACACAATACAAGATACATGAGTCATACAATCCAATCATACATCAATCCTGCACATACCGTGCACTCTTGTGAGATAACCTCTGCCTATCAGGGAGTCTCATAACAACCTACCCAATATATATGCAATGGTAAACCACATCCCATAACAAACACACAGATGATGCGTATGGGCATGTATCGTAATGTTATGTTGTCATATACTCATAATCAGCCTCGAGAATCGGCCTCAAGAATCGGCCTTGACAATCGGAATTGGCCTTGATAATCAGAATCGGCCTCGATTATCGGAATCGGTCTCGACAATCGAAATCGACTTTGACAATCGGTCTCGACAATTGGAATCAGCCTTAACAATCGAAACTGGCCTCAACAATCGGAATCGGCCTTGACAATCGAAATCGGTCTCGACAATCGGTCTTGATAATCGGAATTAACCTCGATAATCAGAATTAGTATCAATAATCGGAATCATCCTCAACAATCGGCCTCGACAATTGGAATCAGCCTTGATAATCAGAATCAGCTTCAACAATCAGCCTCGACAATCGGAATCGGCCGCAACAATCAGAATTGGCCTCGATAATCAGAATCGGCCTCAAGAATCGGCCTCGACAATCAGAATCGGCCTCGATAATTAGAATTGGCCTCGATAATCGACCTCGACAATAGATCGAACAAGGCCTAAGGAAGATCACAATGTGGACATTAAACCATCATTGCCCATCAATGTGGACATTTAACTATCATTGCTCCCAAGGAGTGGCCCACATAGAGCTAAGTGTATCGTGGGCCCATGGCCTCACACAAGGGCCTCATACAATCCTAATGGGCCACATACAGGGGCTACATACACATCACTATGGGCCGCATCACATGGGCGTAATATGCATCATGATGGGTCTACGCATCATGATGGGCCTAATACGCGTCACGGTGGGCCTCAAATACAACAGATGGACCACACCAATGGACCTCATATACACAACAGGTGGGCCCTGCTCATGGGCCTCAAATATATAACATGTGGGCCCTACACATAGGTCTCATATGCATCAAATGGGCCACGTATCTGGGCCTAATACATATCACAATGGGCCTTGCCCATAGGCCACAAATACATTACAATGGGCCTTACCCATAAGCCTCGAATACATCACAATGGGCCTTACCCATGGGCCTCAAATTCAAGCAGGTGGGCCCTATCATATGGCCTTAAATACAAGGCAGGTGGGCCCTATCACATGAGCCTCAAATACAAGGCAAATGAGCCCTATCACTTGGCCCTCAAATATGCATCATGATGGGCCATATCAACGGGCCGCACCAACGGGCCTCGTATACATCAAATGGGCTGCAATACATGGGTCAAAAATAAATCTCAATGAGCCTCATCATATGGGCCATAAACACATCACATCAGGCCTTGCCCATGGGCCTCGAATACATCGCAATGGGCCCAAGGGCTTCAAATAAATAATAGGTGAGCCCTACACATGGACCTATATACATCACAAGTGGGCCCTGCACATGGGCCTCAAATATACAACATGATGGGCCTCATGGATGGGCCGCACCAATGGGCCTCAAGTAGGCTTGGACCACATCAAAAATCATTTCAATAGTTGTCACGCCCCAAACCCAGAAATCGAATTCACAGGGATCCCGATCGCCGAATCCGGTGTCGACAGCCTCCGTAGTACCCCATTCTCGGCTCTTAGCATCCATGCGCCAGATTTCCGATCCTGAGATCCTACAAGGAGGATTTTTTTATACATTTAACTCATAATAAGTATAGCCACAAGATTACCCAATTCACAAAGGCAACATCATCATCACATATCCACTAATATAATCATTTGAGTATAATGCTAAAAAGGAAAATACATAAATCAAAAATCAAGCTCCAAAAGACCGTTGCACGCTCCAAGCTCATCACTGCTGCAACCTAATATCACTTGCACGCATCTATCGTACATAAGCTTATAAAAAGCTTAGAGGGTGGTGTAAGTGTGTGCACAAGGTAAGTGTCAAGTATTCAATACAATGTCATTATCATACAATATCGAAAATAATAGTAATCCATACATTGTACAATATCAGACTAAGCAGAAATACTGACAAGATTATGAATCATACAATATCAGAGTAAGCTGAAATATACTGATAAGTCCATGAGTCATGTAATATCAAAATACGCAATACAAATCAACTATATAAATGAGGAGTCATAAAGAGTCAAATATCAGATGACATATCTAAACCACATAAATGCAGAAATACAGGTAATCCAAAATGTCATATGCCACGAATGTAATGCAATATGCAGTGCGAATGGAATGACCATGCTGAAGTGTGAAGTCGGGATGATAGTACGTAGTATCACAGGCATGGGGTCCATCACAAGGGATTTCTATCCAAACCAGTGTCATACCTAAATTTAGATAGTCATACTCAATGTGGTAAACTCCTGATCTCAGGTTAGTCACGCGCCCCAACTAAAATTCTGGCCATTGCGAAGGTACACATAACAAATAGTTGCGTACCACAAGTCTGAGTGGATAGTGAATTAATAAATGAGTATGCAACTCTTGCTCAATAAGTCCACATATCAGTACAGTTCATCTCTAGGATCATCACCGGGGTTTATTACACTCTACGTCAGCTTGCCGCCCCTATCCGAGTACACAACTGGGTAAGTGAAAGAGACCTCACTATCCGCCTGCCAATATCGGGTCTGGCTCGTCGATAGCGGACCCATTCCTCAAGCTGGTCAAACTCAACCTAGACATTGCTCCCTCACTCAGGCGGGTAAGGTCACACCCCCTCTCAACCGACCATGGCACAGTAGAAGACGCGACCTACTAGTATATGGCCCTCATGCGCTCATATGCATCCACTTGGTCTAGACGTTGGGGTGTCTCCTGGCTACGGAGATTTAGGGATTTTCACCCAGGGACATCTATAGTGCCCGTGTACTAGAACTAAACATTCTCGGTGTCTCATTTGGCCATCCATGATATGCTTGTAGAGGCTATAGCCCTGATATCGCTAGGGCGTACAACAGTCACAACACATAATGCAAGGTACATGAGTCATACAATCCGATCATGCATCAATACTTCGCATATCGTGCACTCATGTGAGATAACCTCTATCTATCAGGGAGTCTCATAAACATCCTGCCCAATGACATATGTAATGGCCAATCACATCTCATAACAGACATGCAGATGATGCATATGGGCATGTATCATGATGCTATGCTGTCACATACTCATAATCGGTATCAACGATCGGCCATGACAATGTGGACATCTAACCAACATTGCCCCAAGGAATGGCCCACATAGAGCCAAACATATTATGGGCCCACGGCCTCATACAAAGGCCTAATATATAACACAGTGGTCCTTATCCAATGGCCACATATACAAAAGAGGTGGGCCCTGCTCATGGGCCTCACTCAAGAGCTTAATACACATCACGATGGGCCTAATATACATCACAATGGACTCCATCGCCTGGTTCACAAATGTATCACAATGGGCATCATCACATAGACCTCACATTCATCACATTAGGCCTTACACACGGACTGAATATACATTGTAATGGGCCTCAAATACGGGCCGTATATACATCACATAGGCCGAATACGCACCACAATAGGCCTCAACTATGGGTTGCATATACATTATATAGGTCTCGACAATCGACCTCGACAATTCGAAAATCGGCCTCGATAAATCGAAATCGGCAATCGGCCATGACAAGTAGAATCAGCAATTGGCCACGATCGGTAATCGATCACAAAATCGGCCTCGATCAGTAATCGGTCAATCAGCCACGACAAGAAAAATCGACAATCAGCCGCGATTGGTAATCAGTCACGACAATCAGCCTCGATCGGTAATCAGTCAATTGGCCACGACAAGCAGAATCGGCATTCGGCCATGATCGGTAATCAGTCACGATAATCGGCCTCAATCGGTAATCGGTCAATTCGCCAAGACAAGCAGAATCGACATTCGGCCACGATAGGTAATTAGTCACAATAATTGGCCTCGATCGAAAATCGGAATCGATCTCGACGCAAGGCGAGGTCCAAAGATGGACGACCGATGATGGAACAAGCAGTATCAATGGGGCCCATTCGTTTGAGTTAACCCACTAGAGAGTGATGAGAATGGGCCTAACCAGGCCTAAGGGAAGGTCACAATGTGGACATCCAACAATCATTGTCCATCAATGAGGACATCTAACCAACATTGCTCCCAAGGAATAACCTACATAGGGCCAAACATACAATCACAATGGGCCACATTTACAGCACATTGGCCTCGTCATATGAGCCAACATACATCACTTTGGGCCTCGAATACACAACAGGTGGGCCTTGTACCTGGGCCTCAAATACATCACATGGGCCTCTCCAAAGGTCGCGAACACATCATGGTGGGCCTCCTTACGTGGGCCATGTATATACACATCAATGTGGGCCTCGCCAAATAGGCCTCACACACATAATAGGTGGGTCACACCAATGGGCATTGATATACAATTTAATGGGCTACAAATACATCACAATGGGCCTCGTCATATGGGTCATACAAACACCATGATGGGCCACAACCCATGGGCCTCAATACTTCACAATTAGGCCACAACCCTTAGGCTTCAAATACACAACATGTGGGCCCTGCACATGGTCCTCAAATACATAACAGGTGGGCCGCATCAATGGGTCTCATAAGCATTAAGTAGGCCTTAATAGATGGGCCACCAATAAATCAAGGTAGCCTCATGGAGGAGTCATAAATACATCAAGTCGGATAGTATAAATGGGCCGCACCAATGGGCCTCATAAACATGAAATGGGCCATATCAATGGGCCTCATAATATCAAGGTGGGCCTCGACAACGAGCCACAAATACATCACTTAAGTATCATTAAATGGGCCTTATGTAAGGTGGACGACGTGAATATAAAACAGATGGATGGTTGAGATGTAAAATAGATGAACAGCGTGAATGTAAAACAGGTGGATGGTAAGGATGCAAGGCTCATACATCATGGTGCAACACCATCTCAAGATGGACGGCTTAGATTAAAACACATATATCATGTGGTCCCACACCCATTAGCTGGATAGATGACGTGGGTATAAAACATATACATAACGGTGTGGCACATAAATCAAGTGGGCTTCACAAGTACGGATGATGCAGATACAACGCTGCCTCATAGTGGGCCACTGCACATGCTGACATCATCAGCAGCAGTGGGACCCAGAGAGCCGCTGACGCCACAACACAACTATATTGCTGGTGTTATAGTCCACCCAATCCATGTCCAAATAGAAGGTGGGTCCCACGTGGGGCCACCATAATATTCATTTAACATCCAACTATTGATAGGGTTACATAGACCGGGTGAAGAGGGAAAAAAAAAAAACAAGTTTCATAATGATCTAAAACCTCTGGACCAGGAGGTTTCAATGGTAGATGTTAAATCCCTCATTGTTCCTGCTATGTGGTCCACCTGACAGACAGCGTGGATATAGAACAAATACATCACTAGGGGGCCCGAACATCCAGACAATGGATGGTGGATAGAACACATACATTTAAGGTGGGTTCCACCGTGAAGCACAAACATCACTGTGGGCTCCACCATCCGCCTGGACGGTGGCAATAAAACACATATATCGTTGTGGGTCCCACGTGGGGCCCACCATAACGTTTTCTTTCCATCCAAGCTGTTTATAAGGTCGCACAGACCTGAGTGAATTGGAAAAATAAATTTCGTCTTGATCCAAAGCTTCTGTGAACCTAAAAATGGGTTTCAAATGTAGACGTTCAACCCCTCTGTTTCTTATGACGTGGGCCACCTGAGGTTTGGATGTGGCTGATTTTTGGAGGGAGCCCACTTCAAGAAGGGGCCCACCAAATGAACAGTTTGGATGACAAATATACATCATGGTGGGGCCCATGACAAGGGACCCGTGGGGCCCTGCTCGTTCACACCCACCAGCGCCCAGGCGCTGCCTGCGCCTCTGACAACGGCAGCAGCAATGGCTGCTGCTTTTGTATGTTTTATTTTTTTATTTTTTGAAAAAAACTGAAATCGCGGGATTTTTCATATGTGGGGCCCGCATCAGCTGAATCCAGCTCATCCATTACACTTTATAACTCAAGATCGTCCAAACAAGCCCAATATTCGATGTGTTTCGGTGTATAAAAATATCAGGGTGAATTTCAACGGTAGAAAACACTGTTTGCTATTCTATGGCCCATCAAAAATTCGGATCAGCTTCATTTTTCGGCTCAACGCCTAAAATGATCTAAGGAATGGAATGGACGGCTTAGATCACGAACATACATCAAGGTGGGGCCTATACAAGTTGCCCTTCCCAAATGCTATGAATCAAGGTAATATTTATGTTTTCCCAGTTCACGTCCAGACGCTGGACGGTTATGGGCTTAGCAAATGCATTTAAGGTGGGCCCTTCTTAGGTGGGCCACCTCATGGCTGGGTGGTGTGGAACAACACATAAGGTGGACCCCACCTAAAAATGACTTGGATCAAATACATGCTTCATGGTGCAGTCCATCTGGGTGGGCCACATGGCCATATCTTCACATAAAAAGAAAAAAGAGAGAGAGAGAGAGAAGCACCCACCTTTGATCTTCTCTTACTTCCATAGCCAACATGATCTAGAGCTCCATGGGGACGATTTCAATGGTCGAGATGTTCTTAGGAGGGTGGAGATATGAGGTGGGAAGTGGGCTACACATGGCTTCTCATGGGAGACATAGACGTGGGTTGCTCCACGAAGGGATTGCTTGGAAGAAATGAGAGAGAGAGAGAGTGAGAGAGAGAGAGAGAGAGAAGAGTAATGGCTTAAGGGATGGGGTGATGTGGTGGTTGTAAGAAAAGGTGATGAGAGGTATGGGCTTAGTTGAAAATGGGGTAAAAGAGGGATGGTGAGGGAAGAGAGAGGGTTGACTTTTGAAAAAGGAGGGATGGGTTGTTGTACTTGGGACATGATGTGTACTTGACATTAATTGTTGGGAAATATCGTAAAGATTTCCTTGAGATTCGCAATGAGCGGCATTTCTTCGGAACGAATGCCGGCCTACATCTTCTAGCCCGGGTATCGGTTTGGTGCACGAGTCACAGCATTAGAACCGCGGCGATGGCACGGTCGCCAAGGTATAAGTCTCAGGTCGAGTCGACTTCGATATGCAGGGCTCGGTTTAGGATCGCGTGCAAAAGTCGAATACGGGTCGAGGGTTGCCGAAATTCGACTGGAAGGATCGCGGAAGCGTACATAACGGTATGGACTGGGATACGGGTCTTACAGCTCTCCCCTCCTAATAAAAATTTCATCCTCGAAATTTACAAAATAGACAAGGGAAGAGGAAACATCATGAAGTATATAAGTCAAGGCACAATCAATTTACCAAAGGATAAAGATAGCGATCTCTAATCTCAATCTCGCCCTCCCAAGACTCATCATCAATACTATGGTGACCCTATAAATCGTTGGATCCCAGATCAGAAATGATCATAAATGGAATACTATGCAGCCTCATAATCTCAACGGTAGGGAGCTATATCAGAAAATCTCTAAGTTATTCGAGCTTGGGGATCTAACCATTCTAAGTTCTCAACAATCATATAGTGCGAGGTAACTATTAGTAGATATGTGATGTTATCCTCAGGTATTTCCAAGTTATGCTCAGATACCAACTTCTGTCATGCCCCAAACCCGAAAATTAAATTCACAGGAATCCCGATCGCCGAATCCGGTGCCAACAGCCTACGTAGTACCCCATTCTCGGCTCCTAGCATCCATGCGCTAGCTTTCCTATCCAGGGACCTACAAGGAGGATTTTTTTATACATTTAACTCACAATAAGCATAACTATAAGATTACCCAATTCACAAAGGCAACATTATCATCACATATCCACTAATATAATCATTTGAGTATAATGCTGAAAAGGGAAATACATAAATCGAAAATCAAGCTCCAAAAGACCGTTGCACGCCCCAAGTTCATCACTGCTGCAACCTAATATCACCTGCACGCATCTATCATGTATAAGCTTATAAAAAGCTTAGAGGGTGGAGTAAGTGTGTGCACAAGGTAAGTATCAAGTATTCAATACAATGTCATTATCATAAAATACTGAAAATACTGGTAATCCATACATTGTACAATATCAGACTAAGCAGAAATATTGACAAGATCATGAATCATATAATATTCGAGTAAGTGGAAATATACTGATAAGTCCATGAGTCATGTAATATCAAAATAGGCAATACAAATCAACTATACAAATGAGGAGTCATAAAGAGTCAAATATCAGATGGCGTATCTACACCACATAAATGCAGAAACACAGGAAATCCAAAATGCCATATGCCACAAATGTAATGCAATGTGCAGTGCGAATGGAATGACCATGCTGGAGTGTGAAGTCGGGATGATAGTACGTAGTATCGCAGGCATGGGGTCCATCATAAGGGATTTCTATCTAAACCAGTCCCATACCTAAATTTGGATAGTCAGACTCAATGTGGTAAACTCCTGATCTCAAGTTAGCGCGTGCCCCAACCAAAATGCTGGCCATTGCGAAGGTACAAAAAATAAATAGTTGCACACCACTAGCCCGAGTGGATAGTGAATGAATAAATGAATGAGTATGCAACTCCTGCTCGATAAGTCCACATATTAGTATAGTTCATCTCTAGGATCATCACTGGGGTCTATTACACTTTACGCCAGCTTGTCGCCCCTATCCGAGCTCACAACTAGGTAAGTAAAAGAGACCTCACTATCCACCTGCCAATATCGGGTCCGGCTAGTCGATAGTGGACCCATTCCTCAAGCTGGTCAAACTCAACCTAGACATTGCCCCCTCACTCAGGCGGGTAAGGTCACACCCCCTCCCAACCGACCATGACACAGTGGAAGATGTGGCCTACTGGTATAACCCTCATGCGCTCATATGCATCCACTTGATCTAGACATTGGGGCGTCTCCTAGCCACGAAGGTTTAGAAATTTTCACCCAGGGACATCTATGGCGCCCGTATGCTAGAACCAAATATTTTCGGTGTCCATCTGGCCATCCACGATATGCTTGTGGAGGCTATAACCCTGATATCACTAAGACGTACAGTAGTCACAACACACAATGCAAGGTACATGAGTCATACAATCCAATCATGCATCAATCTTTCGCATACCGTACACTCATGTGAGATAACCTCCGCCTATCAGGGAGTCTCATAAACATCCTGCCCAATGACATATGTAATGGCCAATCACATCTCATAACAAACATGCAGATGATGCGTATGGGCATGTATCATGGTGCTATGCTGTCACATACTCATAATCGGTGTCAACGATCGACCTTAACAATGTGGACATCTAACCAACATTGCCCCAAGGAATGGCGTACATAGAGCCAAACATATTATGGGCCCATGGGCTCATACAAAGGCCTAATATACAACACAGTGGTCCTTACCCAAGGGTCACATATACACAAGAGGTGGGCCCTGCTCATGGGTCTCACTCAAGAGCTTAATACACATCACGATGGGCCATGGGCCTACTATACATCACGATGGACTCCATCGCCTGGTCCTCAAATGTATCTAGATGGGCCTCATCACATAGACCTCACATTCATCACATTAGGCCTTACACACGGACTGAATATACATCACAGTGGACCTCAAATACGGGCCGTATATACATCACACAGGCCGAATACGCACCACAATAGGCCTCAACTACGGGTTGCATATACATCATATAGGTCTCGACAATCGACCTCGACAATTCAGAAATCGGCCTCGACAAATTGGAATCGGCAATCGGCCATGACAAGTAGAATCAGCAATCGGCCACGATCGGTAATCGATCACGATAATCGTCCTCGATCAGTAATCGGTCAATCAGCCACGACAAGCAAAATCGACAATCGGCCGCGATTGGTAATCAGTCACAACAATCAGCCTCGATCGGTAATCGATCAATTGGCCACGACAAGCAGAATCGGCATTCGGCCACGATCGGTAATCAGTCACGATAATCGGCCTTGATCGGTAATCGGTCAATTAGCCAAGACAAGCAGAATCGACATTCGGTCACGATCGGTAATCGGCCTCGATCGAAAATCAAAATCGATCTCGACGCAAGGCGAGGTCCAAAGACGGACGACCGATGATGGAACAAGCAGTATCTATGGGGCCCATTCATTTGGGTTAACCCACTAGAGAGTGATGAGAATGGGCCTAACCAGGCCTAAGGGAAGGTCACAATGTGGACATCCAACCATCATTGTCCATCAATGTGGACATCTAACCAACATTGCTCCCAAGGAATAACCTATATAGGGCCAAACATACAATCACAATGGGCCTCATTTACGGCACATCGGCCAACATACATCACTTTGGGCCTCGAATACACAACTGGTGGGCCTTGCACTTGGGCCTCAAATACATCACATGGGCCTCAAATACATCACATGGGCCTCCTTACGTGGGCCATATATATACACATCAATGTGGGCCTTGCCAAATAGGCCTCAAACACATAATAGGTAGGTCACACCAATGGGCATTGATATACAATATAATGGGATGCAAATGCATCACAATGGGCCTCGTCATATGGGCCATAAAAACACCACGATGTGCCACAACCCATGGGCCTTAATACTTCACAATTAGGCCACAACCCTTGGGCCTCAAATACACAACATGTGGGCCCTGCACATGGTCCTCAAATACATAATAGGTGGGCTGCATCAATGGGTCTCATAAGCATTAAGTGGGCCTTAACAGATGGGCCACCAATACATCAAGGTGGCCTTATGGAGGAGTCATAAATACATCAAGTCGGGCAGTATCAATGGGCCACACCAACGGGTCGCACCAATGGGCCTCATAAACATGAAATGGGCCATATCAATGGGCCTCTAATATCAAGGTGGGCCTCGACAACGAGCCACAAATACATCATTTAAGTATCATTAAATGGGCCTTATGTAAGGTGGACAATGTGAATATAAAACAGATGGATGGTTGAGTTGTAAAACAGATGAACAGCGTGAATGTAAAGCAGTTGCACGATAAGGATGCAAGGCACATACGTCATGGTGCAACACCATCTCAAGATGGACGGCTTAGATTAAAACACATATATCATGTGGTCCCACACCCATTAGTTAGATAGATGACGTGGGTACAAAACATATACATAAGGTGTGGCACATAAATCAAGTGGGCTTCACAAGTACGGATGATGCAGATACAACGCTACCTCATAGTGGGCCACTGCACATGCTGACATCATCAGCAGTAGTGAGACCCACAGAGCCGCTGACGCCACAACATAGCTATATTGCTGGTGTTATAGTCCACCCAATCCACATCCAAATAGAAGATGGGTCCCACATGGGGCCACCATAATATTCATTTGACATCCAACTGTTGATAGGGTCACATAGACCAGGTGAAGAGAAAAAAAAAACAAGTTTTATAATGATCCAAAACCTCTAGACCAGGAGGTTTTAATGACGTTAAATCCCTCATTGTTCCAGCTGTGTGGTCCACCTGACAGACAGTGTGGATATAGAACAAATACATCACTAGGGGCCCGAACGTCCAGACAATGGACGGTGGATAGAACACATATATTTAAGGTGGGTTCCACCGTCCGCCTAGACATTGTGAATGAAGCACAAACATCACTGTGGGCTCCACCGTCCGCCTGAACGGTGGCAATAGACACATATATCATTGTGGGTCCCACGTGAGGCCCACCATAACGTTTGCTTTCCATCCAACCTGTTTATAAGGTCGCACGGACCTGGGTGAATTGGAAAAACAAATTTCATCTTGATCCAAAGCTTCTGTGAACCCAAAAATGGGTTTCAAAGGTAGACGTTCAGCCCCACTATTTCTTATGACGTGGGCCATCTGAGGTTTGGATGTGGCTGATTTTTGGAGGGGGCCCACTTCAAGAAGGGGCCCACCAAATGAACAACTTGGATGACAAATATACATCATGTGGGGCCCATGACAGGGGACCCATGTGGCCCTGCTCGTTCACGCCCGCCAACGCCCAGGCGCTGCCTGCGCCTCTGACAACGGCAGCTGAGTGGCTACTGCTGTTGTATGTTTTATTTTTTTATTTTTTGAAAAAAATTGAAATCGCGGGGTTTTTCATGTGGGGCCCGCATTAGTTGAATCTAGCCCATCCATTACACTCTATAACTCAAGACCATCCAAACGAGCCCAATATTCAATGTGTTTTGACGTATAAAAATATCAGGGTGAATTTCAACGGTAGAAAACATTGTTTGCTATGCTATGGCTCATCAGAAATTCGGATCAGCTTCATTTTTTGGCTCAACACCTAAAATGATCTAAGGAATGAAATGGACGGCTTAGATCACAAACATACATCAAGGTGGGGCCTATACAAGTGGCCCTTCCCAAATGCTATGTATCAAGGTAATATTTGTGTTTTCCCAGTTCACGTCCAGACGCTGGACGGTTATGGGCTTAGCAAATGCATTTAAGGTGGGCCCTGCTTAGGTGGGCCACCTCATGGCTGGGTGGTGTGGAACAACACATATAAAGTGGGCCCCACCTAAAATGACTTGGATCAAATACATGCTTCATGGTACGGTCCATCTAGGTGGGCCACATGGCCATATCTTCACATAAAAGGAAAAGAGAGAGAGAGAGACAGAGAAGCACCCACCTTTGATCTTCTCTTCCTTCCACCGCCAACATGATCTAGAGCTCCAAGGGGACAATTTCAATGGTCGAGATGTTCTTAGGAGGGTGGAGATATGAGGTGGGAAGTGGGCCGCACATGGCTTCTCATGGGAGACATAGACGTGGGTTGTTCCATGAAGGGATTGCTTAGAAGAAATGAGAGAGAGAGAGAGGGAGAAGAGTAATGGCTTAAGGGATGGGGTGATGTGGTGGTTGTAAGAAAAGGTGATGGGAGGTATGGGCTTAGTTGAAAATGGGGTAAAAGAGGGATGGTGAGGGGAGAGAGAGGGTTGACGTTTGAAAAAGGAGAGATGGGTTGTTGTACTTGGGACATGATGTGTACTTGACATTGATTGATGGGAAATATCATAGAGATTTCCTCGAGATTCACAATGCATGGCGTTTCTTCAGAACGAACGCGGGCCTACATCTTCTAGCCCGGGTATTGATTTGGTGCGCGAGTCACGGCATTAGAACTGCGGCGACGGCGCGGTCACCAAGGTACAGGTCTCGGGTCGAGTCGACTTCGGTATGTAGGGCTCAACTTAGGATCACTCGTAAAAGTCGAATACGGGTCAAGGGTTACCGAAATTCGACTGGAAGGATCGTGGAAGCCTATGTAACGGTATGGACTAGGATACGGGTCTTACAATAGTTGTAGGTGTAATATGTGTATCATAGTACACTATCATTTTATGGGGCACATGGCGCTCTAATGATGATCAGCACCGTCCAAACATTGTCTATGTAAATCAACACTGCCAAAACATTATCCATGTAAATCAGCACTGTCTAAACATTGGACATATAAATCAACATGGTCCAAACATCGTCCAGCACCGTCCAGAACCCTTGGACAGTGTGGATGAAACATACATTATGGTGGGTCCTGGCAAAACAGATGGACGACATGGAGAACACATATATCACGACTAGCCTCACCATCCACGTGGATGGTTGGAATATGCAACACATCATCAAAGTAGGGCCCCACCAGCACCGTCCAGACATTCTAGATGGTGGGGATACAAAAAACATATGGTAAGGTGGGCCCCACCCACTACCAAAATAAATGGATGGCATTAATAAAATTCATGCATCATGGTGGGACGTCCACGTCTCAGCTGGACGGTGGAGGTCCCACACGTGCAGAGTGGGTCCCACCATCCAGCAATTGGATGGACGGTGTGGGTGAAACATCATCAAGGTGGGTCCCACAGAGCCTGGTGACGTCGATGCAACAAGTGCTACTAGTGTGAAGCACTCCAGCCACACTGCTTCCCAAGGTGGGTCCCACGTGGGGCCCATCAAAATATTATATTAATATATTAATATATTATATATGCATAGAGGTGGGTCACACCGTCCAGGAGGCTGGACGGTGTGGATCAGTCACATGCATCACGGTGGTCCCACGTCCAGTGGGCCACACGTGCCAACAAGGTAGGGTGGACGGTTGGGATATAATATATACCACATGATCAGGGCCCACAACTGCTGATGACAACTGGGTGGGCTGCTGGCCCACCGTCCATCATGGAATAAATGCATCAAGGCCCCACCACTTAAAAAAATGGACAGACGGTCTGGATGTAACAGATACATCATGGTGGGGTGGATCTCCACCATCTAGATCTGTTGGACATATAATAAATACATCATGGTGGGGTGCATCAGGGTGGGCCACATACATCAAAAGAGAGAGAGAGAGAGGGAGGGAGAGATGGTTATGGGAGGGGCCCCGCCACTATAGGCCCCTCATCCATGCATTACAACATACATTGAGTGGGTCCCATTACATGTGGGCACTCAAACCATCAAAATCACACAAATCAAACCTTAGAAAAACACCCACCTTTGATCTTCTTGGACTTCTTCTTCTACCAACGCATCCTAGAGCTCCGAGGAATGCATTTCAAAGGTGGAGATAATCTTTGGATGGTGGGATTGGGTGGTAGGGAGGTGGGCCACACTAGCTTCTCTCATGGAAGCTTGGGATGTGGGTTACTTGGAGAATGAGGGAGAGAGATGAGAGAGAGAGGGTTGTAAGAGAGAGAGAGATGGGTGAGTGATGGGTGTGAGATGGGTGATGGGTGATGGATGTGTACTTGGTTGTAAGAGAGAGTTGACTTTGGGGAGGGTGGTTGTACTTCGGGATGGGATAAGTACTTGACATGATTAATGTGATTGATGGGAATGTTCTCTTAGGTTTGTAAATGCGCAATGTTTTCCTCGAACTGAACGTGGGCCCACATCTTTTGGCCTGGGTATCGCCTCAGTGCGCAAGACGCGGCGTCGGAATCATGACGATGGCTCGGTCACAAGGGTACAAGTTTCGAGTCGAGCCGACTCTGATATACGGAACACGACTCAGGATCGCGCATAAATACTGATAAAAGATCGTGGGTCACTGGAATTCGACCTGTAGGACCGTGGAGGCATACAGAACGGTACGGGCTAGGATACGGGTCTCACACCTCTCACCATTAGAGGTATCTCTATTTATAGTTTAGGAGAGGCGGTGACGTAGAGGAGATTTTCCTACTTAGTAGGTGCGTATTGTAAAGGGATTTGGATCCCGAATACATGGTGAATCTCTCGAGATCCTCGGTGAAGATCTCAGGATCTCGAGCATGTCGCGGATATCCTCCAAAGACCTCAGACGGATCTCTATCGTAATAGATTTCTCAGATCTTCGGTTAAGATCTCAGGTGGATGTGGTCAGACTAAGCTAACTTAAAGTGTGCCAACCTGGGACATGCCGGCCTACGTCATACCATGCCGACCTGGGTGATGTCGACCTGGGTGATGCCAACCTGAGTAATGCCGACCTATCTCCTTAGTCGAGCAAAGGGACAGAGCGCTCTTGATGAACTCTGGAGATCTTGGAATCGACGGAGGTAGTGCTCTTGCGGGCATGTTCTTCGGTCACGGACTCTGAGTAAGCGGATTCCCATGGCAACTATGCTTCTTCATCTTCTCCTTCCTCTATCTCTTTGCCATGGAGAGCGGAGAACAAAAGAGCTTATTATTTGCTTAGTTGAGGCTGTAAGGTTCCGACCTGACCTTTTTCTATATGTTGGTCCTATTTTCCCATAATAGTTCTAATAGTACTTGTCAATCTACTCAATCTAATCATGCTTAATAATACCAATTGTTTTATACTACGAGTGGAGTTAAAATGACCATTGCCATTATAAACGAATCTTCTTAACAAATTCTCTTAAGTTGGCATTTGTTCAGAAGATATAAGTATCTAAGATGATGTAGCCTATGTGATATGAAAACAAAGATCATTAGATAATTCTGGACATAAAAAAGCCTCATGAAACGAAAACATGAATTGAGGGGCTATTTAATCTGTTATTATAGCTAAGAAGAATGACATGAATCAGGAAATATTATATAGTGCAACTCACCATGAGGAATTGAGAAGAATATAGAAAGCCATAGAAATAGAGTGATAGGTTGATATGATCAGAGTTATGGAAGCTAGGACGTCAACCTTAATCATCAAATATATACAAGATTGTGTGAACAAGAATTGCTTGCTATAATATGTACAAATTGAGAATCTAGAGTTAACTTGGTAGATATTCCTAATCATCTTGAAGATGTATTTTGTAGAGAAGCCAAGGTCAAGGATTTGAAAGAACAGTTAAATGCCCATAATTTATACATTTATATGTTTAACTCATGAGTAGCTGGAGCGAATACAGATTGAACTCATAAATTTTTAGTGTGTACAACACATTTTATTCATCTGGTAAAATTCTAACCAACCTGCACTAGTTATCAATTTTGTTACCATCAAATTTCCCTTATTTAAAGAAATCAACTACGACTAATTTCAATGTCCTTGCTTGCCACTATATTAGGTGACAGAGGGTCTTATATTAAATGATTGGAAGACATACCTAAGACACTTTAATTTTATTAATGAGTTGTCATCATAAATGGTCTAAAATGGGCATTCCTCAAGTAAATTAACATGAGGATAATACAATCATGGTCAGTTTGGCCTAAAAAATTCACTTACCTAATTAGGCATTACTGAAGCAATCAAAGACCAAAGAACAAAAAAATAAATTGTTCCATATTAATAGTCAGGTGACAACCACAATAAATTATTAACATTTTAAGGCATATCTAAATGCTCATGCAATTCGAAACAAATTTATTTGTTTTTTGATGTACAAGTGATCGTAAGTCTATGTCACACAATGGCATGCATATATTATGGGATTATAAATGCATCACCTGCTGCATATTCCCATTTGGTGTGAATTATACAAGGCAATAAAAAGCCATGATAAATTTTACCATTTTTTTCTCACAACTCACCTTTTGATCTCTATTTTCTATTTTTTAAGGAATATATTCATTATATGGGAGAAACTTTACAAAAGTTCTTTGGGCGGACCTAACATAAAAAAGGAGAATAGGTCCGCCTATTGTAAGAAAACAAAAAAAAAAAAAAAAAAAAAAAAAAAAAAAACCTAATACAATTTAAACCTCCCTCAGATTTCCTAGCCCCACCCTATATAGAAATAAAAGCCCTTTAGTGATATGGGAGAGATCTGTCATGGAGTGGAAAAATATACGAGACTAGCCATCGTTGCCCCTTCGAGCTAGGTCCTCAGCCATGACGTTAACTTCCCTAAGGGAATGCATGATGGAAACCTCCAAATCAACCATGAGTCTCTTGATATGGGAGGGATCTGTTGCAGAGTGGAAAAATATACAAGACTGGCCATCGTCGCCCCTTCGAGCTAGGTCGTCAGCCATGATGTTAACTTCCCTAAGGGAATGCATGATGGAAACCTCCAAATCAACCATGAGTCTCTTGATCCTAACCCACTAGTAGCACATGGTCCACATGGGAGAAGAGTTCCTCGTAAGGATTCCTACGACTGCTTTGGAGTCACTCTCCACCTCCACCTTTGAGAAGCCCAACTCCACGCAATGGGATAGGCCCTCCTAGATCGCCCTGATTTTAACTCGAGAGTTAGAGCCAAAACCATAATCAGAAGAGAATGTGAAAAGGAAATCACCAGCACAATTTCTATCGACGCCGCCACCCCCTTGAAGGGCCTGGGTTCCCAAGCAACGACCATCTATGTTGATTTTGACCCAGCCCAGCTTAAGTTTAGTCTATTTAATCACATGGACTAACCTCCTAGAGGTCGCATCACCATTAATACCTAACACGGCTAAGGCTGTAGCAGATGCACGCTTGACAACCCTGGGGAGCGGGAGGGATGGACAGAGTAGGTAGATCCAATGATGGACTTTGGCGATCACTTTGATATCGCAGGTCAGGGAATCATTGAAGCAAGCTACATTTCGGGACATCCATATTTTCCATAATATTAACGCGGGAAGGAGGCCCCTTAAGGTTTGCAGACGATCAGACGGCGCAACGGACAACTACCATTTCACTACTCTGTTGAAATTTGAGTCATGTGCCATCGTGTGAACCTTGAAAAGAGGATGGAAATGGTTCCACACCTTCAACGCCAGCTCACCCAAGGAGAAAACATGGTCAATAGTTTCCGTGTGGTTCGACTGTGGGACATGGCAGCAAACACGTTTAGATGCCAAGTTGACCCCTTTGGATTGGGTTATAACATTGACTGGAATGGCTTTGCGGATGATTTTCTAGGATAGTAGCGATAATTTTTGGGGTAGCTTCGAGTGTAAAACCTAAATGGACCATGCTTGCTTGACCCTAGGGGGTCTAGAAGACAACCAAGCCGAATTGATCCGAAACTTGCTTGTAAGGCCCGTATCCTAGCCCGTACCATTCCGTAGACTTCTGCGATCCTCCTCATCGAATTTCGGGGACCCACGACCTATAATTAGTGTTTGCACGTGACCCTAAGTCACATCTCATATATCTGAGTCGACTCGACTCGAGACTTGTACCCTAGCGACCGTGCCATCACCACGGTTTCAACGTCGCGTCTTGCACACCTATTTGATACCTAGGTTAGGAGTTGTGGGCCCGCATTTATTTCAGGAAAAAGCTGCGCATTGTAAATCTCGAGAAGAGAATCTCTATAATCTATCAAATCAATCTCATCAATCAAATAAGTACAATACCCATCACTCTCTCACCCAAAAGTCAACACAACCCATGCCTCTCATGTCACTCTCTTACACAACCCATACCACCCATCACCCATCCCTTTTCATCCCATAACCACTCCTCCCTCTCTCATTTCTCACTCCATTCCAAGCAAATCCCCATAGAGAAGACCATCTAAGCTCTAAGGAGAGCAAGGAGAGCATAGTGTGTGGCCCACTTCCTACCCCTAAACTCCCATCTTCACCCTTCAATCCTCATTTTCCTCCATTAAAGTTGAAACCAAGGAGCTAAGGAAGCCATAGAACCAAGAAGATTAGCAATCGGTGGGTGTTCATATTGCTATAATTTAATTTTTGATTTTAGGTCCACTCAATTTTTGGGGCCCATCTTGATATATGCATTGTAATTGTTAGAGGAGCTTATAGTGGCAGAGCTCCTCCGCTACACGCCGTGTCTCTTTCTCTCTCTCTATCTCTCTTTCCCTTCTTGTGGCCCACCATAATGCATTTTCTTTATCCATGTCGTCCACCACGTGGACCCACCTTGATGTATTGTAATCCATTCCATCCGTCCTCGGGACCCACGTGATGTATGGGTCTATCCACATCGTCCAGACCTTGGACGGTGGGAAATCGGATTGGCAAGTGTGCCTCACACCAGCAGATATAGCTGCTGTATTTCAACGTCAGTAAGCTTTGTGGGTCCCTACTACAGCTGACGTCAGCAAGTTCTGTGGGCCCCACGTGAGGCATGTGTTACATCCAACCATCCATCTGTTGGACGAGCAGCCTCAGCTGATGTTCAACGTCAGCAAGTTCTGAGACCACCATGATGTACTGTTGTATTCACACCATCCAAATCTGGACGGTGCTATGTGGGACGTATCGTGATGTATGGGTCTGATCCACACCGTCCAGCACTCTAGACGGTGGGGCCCACCTTAGGTAAGTATTGTATATCAGCGCCATCCATCTAGACAGGTTGAGTAGGGCCAACTGTGATGCATGGATCTCATCCACGCCATCCAGCTGATGGGCATGGGTCCATCGTGATGTAAATGTTTTACCCACTCTATCCAGTCCATGGACGTGGACCACACCATGATGTATGTATTTCATATTCACGTCGTGCATCCGTGGGACCCTTGATGCACGAATTCTATCTGCACGGTCCATTTGCCAGATCACAGGCCCACCTTGAGGACCGGCTATCCAGACCGTCCATCGGGTCCCACATGACGAATGTGTTCTTCTAGTCGTCCATCACGTGGACCGATGGTATGTGTGTTTTACCCATACCGTCCAGCCATTCGTAGAGATCTTTTTATGGCAAAGAATGAGATAGATATAAATTTCAAGTGGGACCTACCTTAATGTGTTTTATCCACCATCCAGCCCATGGATGGTGGGTCCCAGCCTGATGAAAGTGTTTTATTTACACTATCCATATGACGGTGGGCCCTACCGTGATATATGTGTTTTAACTGCACCGTCCATTTGGACGTGGGGACCCACCGTGATATAAGCAATTTAATCCATGTCGTCCATCTAGACGTAGGGCTGACCATGATGTATGTTTCAATCCACGCCGTCCAATAGCCCGATCTGGACACTGCTGGACAATAGGGATTAACGCCCACCGTTGTAACCTCCCGGGCCCCACTATGGTATTTGTGGGAGGCCCAAAAGCAGGGTCCACCTGCCATATGTATTTGAGGCCCATTATGGCCGTATGTGAGGCCCATTGGGGTTGTATGTGTGAGGCCCACTTGATTATGTATTTGAGGCCCATGGATGTGGCCCATTGTAATGTATTTGAGGCCCAAATATCAGGACCAATGTGATGTATGTATGACCCATGTGATGAGGCCCATTGTGACGTAATTGTAGCCCATTTGATGAGGCCCATTATGATGTATTTGTGGCCATTTGATGAGACCCATTATGATGCATGAGAGGCCCATACGATAAGGCCCAATATAATGTATGAGAAGCCCATGTGATGAAGCCTGATGTGATGTGTATTGACCCATATGATGAGGCCCGATTTGATGTATATGAGGCCCCCTGTGATGTATTTGTGGCCCTTGTGTGAGGCCCATTGTGATGTATATTGGGCTCTTATGTGAAGCCCATTATGTTGTATGTAAGGCCCTTATGTGAGGCCATAGGCCCCACTATATGTTTGGCCCTATGAGGGCCACTCCTTAGGAGCAATGTTGGTTAAATTTCACATTGATGGGCAATGATGGTTAAATGTCCACATTATGACCTTCCTTTAGGCCTTGTTAGGCCTATCTCATCCTTCTCTAAGTGGGTTGACCCTAATCATTAGGCTCCATTTGCATGATCCATCTATTCTCATTGAGCTAACCCAAACTGTTGGGCCCCCATTGATGATGGTGCCTTACACCATGCCTTGTAGAATTACCCACACCTTGGATCCCACCTTGTGTATATATTGGGCCTCATAGGGAAGTCCAGTTTATTGCGTGATAGAGAGGGTAAGGAAGCCCACTTATTGTACTTAGACTCGACTCTGCCCTCTGTGGGGGATATTATGACGCCCCGTCACTGTGATCATATGTGGGCGGGCATGGGCAGACGCTGATGTGGGAAAGGCCTATTAGGCCTAGGCGAGCTACCAGTGGTTGGCAAGCTACTGTGCTGGCAGGTTATCGTGCACACAGTGAAGGAAGAACTTTGTCCCACATCAGAAGCATCGTCCGATGTTGTGGTGGCTATAAGTTGGATTTCTTCCTTAACTGTCCTGACGTGTTTTAAATCAGTGAGCTTCGACAAAGCAGTTTATATCACCTCTTACCGTAGACGGAAGGATATGTAGTATCAGGTTTGGTGTATCCACTATTTAAAACATATCTTGATATTTGTACTAGATCCGCCGTCCTTCCGTGGACCCCATCATTCGTATGCATGTGGTGAGAGTTGATTAATTAAAGCATATGTCATTGGGCTGAGATGTTTATGGGACTCCTTTTGAGATGGAGTTGCCCCCACATGATCACACGATATGTGTAGGTTTGATGCTTCGTCTAGATATGGCTGACAGTATTCGTGGACTCGTCAGGATTTGCATATTACATTGCATCCTCAGTATATGATATTGGCTTATTATGTTTTTGCATCACATAGCCTGGATAAGGCTGATGGTATTTATGGACTTACCAGCATGTTTCCACATTGCTCTGATATTGCATACTTGGCACTTACCTTATGCACACACTTATACCACCCTCTAAGCTTTCTATAAGCTTATGCACGATAGATGCGTGCATGTGACGTTAGGTTGCAACAACATTGAGCTTGGAGCATGCAGCTATCTTCTGGAACTTTGATTTTCGATATATGTATTTTCCCTTTCAACATTATATTCAATTATTTATATTAGTGGATATGTGATGATGATGTTGCTTTTGTGATTTGGGTAAACTTATGGTTATGTTTCTTACGAGATAACTGGACATTGAAAAATCCTCCTCGTAGGATCCTAGGATCGAAATCTGGCGTATGGGTGCTGGGAGCCGAGAATGGGGTACTACGGAGGTTGTCGGTACCGAATTCGGTGATCGGGAATTCTGTGAGCCCGGTTTCCGAGTTTGGGGCGTGACATCACCTGAGAAAGAGATGACCCAAACCTGCTTATCCTCCGCCGCTGAAGTGCAAATCCCCTCGTCAGATACAAGGTCAAGCACGACTTGAGGAAGGAGGAGCCTAGCCGCTGCCGGGTCCCGCCAGCTGCTGGGTCCAATGAAGTCTCTGACGTGGTGTTGCTGCTGGGGGGGCTGACAGAAATTTTCAACCAAAGAGGGCCCTAACTGAACCAATTGTCTTCCTATAAGCTGTGAAGCCCACCACCTATGATCCAGTGTGTACGGGCTAAAACTACCGCAAAAGATTTGCGAATCTGGTTCCACAGGGGAGAGGCCCATGCTGCTAGGCTCGCGCGACCTTCTTAATGGAGGTCAGCCAAATATTTCCCCTTCATAAACGTTACTCAGCAACTATCCTCCCCCCGCTCTTGACTACCCACGCCATTTTCATCATGAAGGCATGCATACTCTCTTTTGGAATTTTGTCCATCCACTGCTTTGAAATTATTATTAGGCACATGCCAACAACATGTCATGATATATTTTAAATTATTCTTGTTATTAAGGAGCTAAAACACATAAATCAATGATGTTGTGTGAAAGGATTCGGTCCATGCATAAGGCGTGATGTATGGTTTTTATTCACGTTGTTGTCCATCTAGCTATTATTAAAGTCAAGTAAACTTAGATGAAGGAAAAATAAAAATATCAGCTTGTTGAAAACTTTTAGAGCCTATTTGATTTTTCCGCTCAAATTGTCACACCCAAAAGTCGGTAACCGGGCTCACAAAATTTCCGATCGCCAAATCTGATGCCAACAGCCTCCGTAGTACCACATTCTCGGCTCCCAGCATGCATATGCCAAATTTCGATCCTGGGATCCTACAAAGAGGATTTTCCAACGTACATTTATCTCGTAAGAAGCATAACCACAAGATTACCTAAATCACAAAAATAACATCATCATCACATATCCACCAATATAATCATTTGAGTACAATGTTGAAAGGGAAATACAATATAAAAATATCAAAGAAAACTCCAGAAGCTCATCCGCACGCTCCTACCTCAGTTCGGCTACATCACAATGTCACCTGCACGTATCTATCGTGCATAAGCTTATAGAAAGCTTAGAGGGTAGTGTAAGTGTGTGTGAGCAATATATGCGTGCTCAAAATGTAATATCAGAGTAAACGGAGATGCTGATAAGTCCATGAGTCATATAATATCAGAGTAAGAAATATAAAATCAGTTATATGAATGAGGAGTCAAAGAGAGCCAAATATCGGATGCCGAGGGTACAATGCAATATGTAAAGCCTATTAAGTCCGTCTAGGCCATATAAGTGCAGAAACATAGCAACCAGAAATACCATATGCCTACAGATGTAATGCAATATGCAATGCGAATGAAATCACCAAGTTGGGGTGTGAAGTTGGGATGATAGTACGTAGTATCGTAGGCTACAGGGTCCACCACAAAGGACTTCTATCCAAACCAGTCCTATACCTAAATTTGGATAGTCAGGCTCAATGTGGTAAACTTCTGATCTCAGGTTAGTCGTGCGCCCCAATCAAAATCCTTGTCATTATGAAGGTACACAACAATTAGTTGCACACCACGAGCCTGAGTGGATAATGAATAAATGAATGAATGAGCATGCACTTCCTGCTCAATAATTCCATGTATCAATACTGTACATCTCTGGGATCATCATCGAGGTCTATTACACTCTATGCCAGCTTGCCGCCCCTATCCGAGCGCACAACTGGGTAAGTGGAAGAGACCTCACTATCCGCTTGCCAATATCGGGCCTGGCTCATCGATAGCGAACCCATTCCTTAAGTTGGTCAAACTCAACCTAGATATTACCCCCTCACTCAGGCGGGTAAGGTCACACCCCCTCCCAACTGACCACAACACAGTGGGAGACGCGGCCTACTGGTATACGGCCCTCATGCGCTCATATATATCCACTCGATCTTTATGTTGGGGCATCCTCTAGTACCAAGAGGGTTTAGAGATTTTCACCTAGAGCCATCTATGGCAACCCGATGCTAGTAACAGATTTTTGGTGTCCCACCTGGCCATCCACGACATGCCTGTGGAGGCTACGGCCCTGATGTCGCTAGGGCGTACAGTAATCACAACACACAATGCAAGATGCATGAGTCATACAATTCAGTCATGCATTAATCCTTCGCATACCATGCGCTCATGTGAGATAACATCCATCTATCAGGGAGTCTCATAATAACCTGCCCAATAACATATGCAATGGTCAACCACATCTCATAACAAACATGTAAACGATGCGTATGGGCATGAATCATGATGTTATACTCATAATCGGTATCGACAACCAGCACTGATAATTAGCATCGATAATTGGCCTCGATAATCGGGCTATACAATCGTCCTCGATAATCAGAATCAGCCTCGATAATCGGAATTGGCTTCGATAATCAAAATCAGCCTCGATAATTGGCCTTGACAGTTAGAATCGGCCTCGATATCAGCTTGGACAATCGGAATCGGCCTCGATCATTGACCTCGATAATCCGCCTTGACAATCAGAATCGGCCTCGACAATCGAAATTGGCCTCGACAATCGGAATTATCCTCGACAATCAGAATCAGCCTTGACAATCAGAATCGGCCTCGACGATTAGAATCAGCCTCGATAATCAACCTCAACAATCAGAATCGACCTCAGCAATCAGAATCAGCCTAGATAAATAGGCCTCGGCAATTGAAATCGACCTCGACAGTCAGAATCGGCCTCGACAATCGGAATCGGCCTAACGAAGCCTAAGGGAAGGTCACAATGTGGGCATTCAACCATCATTGCCCATCAATGTGGACATTCAACCAACATTGCTCCCAAGCAGTGGCCCACATAGAGCCAAACATAAAGTGGGCCCATGGCCTCACACAAAGGCCTAATATACATCGCAATGTGCATCATCACATGGTCCTAATACACGTCACGATGGAGCCGCATCACATGGGCCTAATACACGTTACGGTGGGGCCGCATCACATGGGCCTTGAACACATCACAATGGGCCTCACTCATGGGCCTCATATACATAATAGGTGGGCCCTGCACATGGGACTTAGATACATCACACGGGCCACAACCCATGGGCCTAATGCACATTATAATGGGCCTTATATACAACAAGTGGGCCGCACCAATGGGCCTCATAAATGGGCTTGGACCACAACAAAAATCATTTCAATAGTTGTAGGTGTAACGTGTGTATCACTGTACACTCCATGAGGCACATGGCCCACTGATGATGATCAACACTATCTAAACATTGTTGATAAGAGTCGAATATTACATATTAGACCCCGATTATTACCTGATTTTATGTACATGATAATGCTTAACGTTGTATTTTAATCGTGTTTATGATGTAGGGTGTAATCGGGAGCTTGGACTGAAAAAAGATACTACAAGCATGGAATTAACGCTCCTAAGTCACCAAAGCAAGGGACGGACTCCAAAGGACCAAGATTGATAGATTTACATGACAGAGATCCGAGGAAATCAAGCCGTTCACGTTAAAGAGGCCCAAAAGTTGTCCAGAATGCAAGATCACTGGGTTCCAACCATCCATTTGGCTAGAAACTTCATACATGGCCTAGGGGCCATAAATTAACCGTACATATTAAATCTCAGCCGTTGGATCACAGAGGAAGTGGCCCAATAGACAGATCAGCCCCTAAACCATTAATTTGGGGCCCACCTGATATCTGGATATACTTCAATTTTAGACTCGATGCCTTAAATGGGATGATAAGATGGATAAACGGAGAGGATTCCCCAGAAACACCACAGTGGGCCCTATATGTGCATGTGTGTGTACAGAGTGCATACCTATTTAATGTGCACCACACTGCAAGACAGTCAAACTGACATTTGACCCGTCTCCTTTTCAAAAATGGCAACTACCATGGTGCTGTTGCAGAGCCGACAGACGATCGGATTTTACAAAAACACGAACGATCCAAGCCATCCATCATGTAGAGGGGCTGGAAAGAGTCAAACCCAAGCTGATATTTGTTAATAATGCAAGCACACGTGCTTGCTACAGAGGTCACAAGTCGGTTGCTCCGCTACGTCCAGAAAGATTTTAGCGTGTTTACTACTTTTGGTCGCGTCATTGAGAAACCACCCGAACTTGACCATGGTTGACTTAGATTGATCGATTCATGATCCGTGGTTGCTTGCATTGCTTGTCTGGTGAAGACATTAAACTTAGCGCTCTTAGGAGGCAACCCAACCTTTCATTTCATTTCTTTTTCCTAGTTAATTAGTTCAATGTTTGTGGGTAACATTGTTGTAAACCCTCATGAGACTACAACTAGTCCACTAGGGGCAACCTAGGGGTTTAAAGGTTTGTTGCATACGCTAAATGCAATCGAGAGTACCTGCGAAAGTGGTGTAGGTAGGATTTTATTTTTGTTATTTTTGTTTTGCTTCAGGACTAACTAAAATTCTCTTTCAATTTCATTGTCTCATGTGTATTGCATGCTCATATCTTTCACATTGAGGACAATGCAGATTTTAGGTTGGGGGTGGGAGATTAGGTTATCTAATTAGTATTTTCTTGGTCTTGAAAATAAAAATTGTGAAAATTTTTGAAATTTTTTTTGGAATTTCTTGTGAATTCAAAGTGATTTTTGAAGGAGAGTCGTGATTTTAGAATATGTGATGTTGGTAATTTATGACTCTTGGATTTTGTATCTGTTAGATTTCACAGTTAAGTTTGAATTGTAAATCCAGAATTAGAAGTTGTAAACGTTAATTGAGTCATGATTCACATGTCACATCTCGCTTACACATTAAGGTTTCAGCTCGATATTGAATTGTAACTTGGTAATCACTAAACATGAAAAGAGCCAGCTTGAAAAAGAATTTTAGCATCAGTTTATAAAGAAGAATTAAAAGGGTTAGTCGAATAATCTTCACCATAGGTTTGCTCCCTATAGATGAAGATTTGATTTCCCAAGGTTGACATTCGGAACAGGTTGGGATACTGGTTTTCACCATAGGTTTGCTCCCTATAGGTGAAGATTTGATTCCCCTCAGTGTTACTTTAAAATTTAAAAAAAAAAAAAAAGAAATCAAAGGTTGGTAGAACAAAAAGTTAATCTGTAAGGCAAGTATTGGTTTCAGTTTTGGTTGTCATGAATTCCATTGTTAATTACCAATGATATCATGAAATTGACAATTGGATCTCAGAATAGTGATAAGCCAAGATTACACTATATACTCATGGAACTCAATGTTTAGAATTGTACTAATTAATGGATTAATACTTTGAATGTGATTATGAAGTTTACTATGTGCTTGAGTCTAGGAGAGAATAATGCCCAACATTCATGAATCTTAGATGTCTCGTATCTGAATCGTTTTTCAAAATATCACTCGGTTTCATAGAAATTGCCAGGTAATTCTCAATTTATTTTTCGCATACTTTGCTCAGGACTAGCAAAATGCTGGTTGGGGGTTGTGATGAGGGTCGAATATTGCATATTAGACCCTGATTATTACTTGATTTTACATACATGATAATGCTTAACGTTGTATTTTAATCGTATTTGTGATGTAGGGTGTAATCAGGAGCTTGTACTGAAAAAGGATACTACAAGCATGGAACTAACGCTCTTAAGTCACCAAAGCAAGGGACGAACTCCAGAGGACTAAGATTGATGGATTTACATGACAGAGATTCGAGGAAATTAAGCCGTTCACATTAAAGAGGCCTAAAAGTTGTCCAGAATGCAAGATCACTGGGTTCTAACCATCCATTCAGCTAGAAACTTCATACATAGCCTGGGGACTATAAATTAACTATACATATTAAATCTCAGCCATTGGATCACTAAGGAAGTGGCTCAATAGACAAATCAGCCCTTAAACCATTAATTTGGGGCCCACTTGATATCTGGATATACTTCAATTTTAGACTCGACGCCTTAAATGGGATGATAAGATGGATGGACGGAGAGGATTCCCCAGAAACACCACAGTGGGCCCTGTATGTGCACGTGTACGTACACAATGCATACGTATCCGATGTGCACCACACCGCAGATGGTCAAACCGACGTTTGACCCATCTCCTTTTCAAAAACAGCAACTGTCGTGTTGCTGTTGCGTAGCCGACCGACGATCGGATTCTGCGGACGCTGGTGGGCCACCATCATGGCTCACACAAACGATCCAAGTTATCCATCATGTAGAGGGGCTGGAAAGAGTCAAACCCAAGCTGATATTTGTTAACAATGCAACACACGTGCCTGCTACAGAGGTCACAAGCCGGCTGCTCTGTGACGTCCAGAAAGATTTTAGCGTGTTTACTACTTTTGGTCGCATCAACAGACATTAAAAACCGACTATTCCTTGCCAAAATTTCGAGAGAAATGCAATAGACGGTGTGGATTTCGCAACAGACCTAGATCATGGGCCCCACTGACGCCACTGACTCCAACAACGTAACATATTACGCAGGACGTGCATCCGGACGCCACCTAACCCATCGTGAGTTGTTGTGTGATCAAGGACAGGGTCGTATCGATGATCTAGACCGTTCAAAAGATGGAGAAGGGGTCTTGACCCTTCCTATGAAGTCAGAAGGGATGGCTGTAACGCCCCGGATTTTTACCAACCTGGGATTAGATATCCTTAGGCAATGGGTCGATCCTAATACCTCATTAACTTATCAGAACTGAATCTCAAAGTCTAAAGCCGCCTTTGAACTCATTTCCTTCACAAACCTCACCCTTCATCACCCTAATCTTCCAATTTTTCTAATAACTTTCACCCTAGACACTATCTTAAACTAGCTAAGTAGTATAACTTGGATCACTTTATATACAAACTCCAAAGGCCAGTACCACCTCGACTGGGAATTCACTTAGGACTAAATCCTTTAGAAATGAGACAAAGTAACTAGGTGAAACCGGTTAGCTACAAAATCCGTCGAATCGCTTTAAATACGTTCTGCAAGACCCAAAACTTGTAGAATCATTGCGCTAGGTTACCCTAAAGTTTAGAACCAAACTCATTTCCCGTGGCTTCTCGAATGAAACGAAACTTCATATTAGGTCTAGATCGCACATCGGAGTCCGATTAACCCGAAGCTAAGGAACTAGATCGCCCCCGGGCTTAACAATCATCTTAAAATCAGCTCCATCCGATGTTCCATGGCCATTCATTTCGATTCGGAGCGAGGAGTGTGAAAAACACTATTCCCATCCAAAAATAAATATCTGGAATAGTGATCTGCATCATTCGTTGTGTTCGATGATTGAGCAACCACCGTGAATCGGACCAAATTCTGGATTAAGAAAAATTTCAGGAACATTTACATGTACTTAGAATTTCTGATCGTGGCCCACTGACCGTCGAACTGAAAGTGGTCCGCCACGTGCGATCTGGGCATCCGATCGAGTCAAAAATATAATCCCATGTAGATCCATAGATGGTGAGCTTAAGTCTGACGTTTGGTTCAAGGAGGGCTACCAGAACCTCCCTTTTGAGCCGGGAAAAATCACGAATATCCTATATAAGCGATGACCCCATGAACTCAGGAGTCTAATTTCGTAATGTTTTAGGCTATATAAGGGCCTTAGAGCACCCTCTCTCACAACCATGAATTTGGGATTTTAACCTCTAGGGAGAGAGAGAGAAAGAGAGAGAAAGTGAAGGAGATGTGGGAGGAATTCCCCTTGTTCATTCTCCGCCGCTATTCGGCCTACACCATACTGTTCTAGGCGCTTTCCCGGAAAGATCCATCCCATTTGAAGGTAAGAAACCCTAACCCTAGGTCTGATTTGAGGTGGGATCGATGTGGGTTGTGTAACGACTAACCGATTCCGCTCTTTAGGCTAGAAATCTCCCGTATACTGGAAGTTCTACTACCCTTGCTGATTCGTTTCGTTTCCAAAGGCAAAGGTGAGGACTTTAAGTGTATAAGTTGCGGTTTTCAACGCTTTCAATGTCAGATAATGGTAGATTCATGATCTGCATGCAATTGCACATGTACAAAGTGCTTTCCGTTTCTCAAGTTTCGATTAACGTTGTTTCTATGGAATTTCACATATTCTAGGTATACGTAGAAATACCGTATACGTATTTTTTGATAAATGTTTGACATGTTTATTTAATGTATGATTATATAATATATGAATAAAATACTAGCTTGGCGAAAGGATTCGCCTAAATACATGTTTACTAACAAATATCGGTATTGTCTGAAGCACCGTATACATGTATATTTTAGCGATGTGTTTGTCATGATTAATTGTCGTATAAATATATTATGTGCGTATAAAATATTTACTTGGCTGAAGGAATCGCCGTAATACATGTTTGCTTATATACACTATGTATGTTGAAAATCGTATTCTAGAAAATACGGTATACGTATAAATTTTGGAGATGTATTTATCATGATTATTTGTTGTAGTAATATATTATACATGAATAAAATACTCACTTGGCTAAAGGATAGCCCTAATACATGTTTTGCTAACATACACCATGTATGTTGTAATAGTGTATTCTAAGTGTTGTGAAAATGACCTGAGTATAGAATTCTTCATTCGTGCTGCTCATGACTAATTGTCATGGATAATTGATCGTCGTATTGGCAATACCCCTTTGACGAAAGGATTTGCCCTAAATCATGCCACGGCCAATACACACTATATATGCTAAAATGTGTGGCCCAAGTGTTCGTGGAAATGACTGAATGAATATGGAACTTGGTTTCCTACTTGCCATGACTATCCGTCATGGGTGTATGCGTGTTATGATTGGGGTAACTCCCTAGTGAAAGGAATTGGCCTTATACCTCTGTGATCAACATATGTCATGTATGTTGATTCCTGTATTTTAAAGTGTTTGTTGAAATATCTGAATGAGTAGTAGTTAGTAAATTGTAATGTTTAAGGATGTTGAGATTGGATTCTCAACTACCCTAGCGACGTGTATGATTACCTCCATGAGGTTGATCACTTAAAACACTTACTTACAATACATGTGTTTGTATTACTATTAATGTAGTGTTTTACAACATGCTTTTTATCATGCTTTATAATATGCTTTTAACATGCCTACTAGCATGTTTGAATTACTTTATTTATCATGCTTGAATTACTTTGTCTATCATGCTTTACTCCATATGCTAAGGATGACAAGTGATTGTGCTTGGGGCTATGATTATAGTCCAGACAATCGGTACTAGAATTGAATTCGTGGCTGTGATTCATTTGCCACGTGAGATGTGTTCGACGAACTCGAGTCGTACTTCGGTTGGCGATAGTGGTTGGCCACGCGAAGTGCTTATGCACTTCATGTCGTTCAACTTGTTGCCAGCGCCGAGCTAAATTGAGCTCGTCATGTAACCCGATTTGTCTTATGTATGTTCACCATGTTTGGTCGCTAATGCTTGAACCTAGGGTACCAAACTTACCCGTGAAAACCCTTTTAACCATGGTACCTCGATCCGCTAAGACTCATGAGCCGGGCATGGTGGTATGGGACACCGTGGTCGAGCTGTCGGCCTACGCTGGGGCTACGTGCCTCCCCTAGTGACCAAAGTGAGCAACTCAACTCGTGAGCCGATTATGGTGGTATGGGACACTATATTCGTTGTCGGCCTACACCGATAAGGTGATGGGGGAGTGGTGCAATCTTTGTGTGTACACCAGCAGCGACCTTTGTAGTGACCGCGAGCATATTCGAAGTTGCAGCGTGCCTTAGGGTTCGCCGCGATATATAGAGTATGAACTAGGCCATGTTCTATATATAGTTGTATCGTGATGAATCGTTTAAGGGGTGATGGGGAGTGGTGCAACCTTTGTGCGTAATGTTCTGCCTGGCGACTCTCGCGGTGACCTAGAAAACATACCATCGTCTGATATTAACTAGGACTGACGACCCTAGAATGGATCATGTTTGGGAATGATACAAGGGAGGTACCTTAGTTTCCCAATCCTGCTGTTTGAAATGGACTAATTAAAAACTCGGTAATCATGCTCATCATGCATCGCATGTGCCTGGAAGATGTGGAGCACTATGGGATGTAAGCATGCGCGAACGTGAGATGGTGTCGCATGAGGGAGTATGTCGGAGAGGGCATCCATCATACCTGCATTCATACTTGCATTAATCAGAGTAACTAGGAGTGCTTGATTTACTGCTTTATCATTACTGCTTGACTGCATCGATAACATGTTAACTTATGCCTTATTGTTCCACTGAGTTAGCTACTCACTCCCACGTTACGGGACGGTGTTGTACACACCAAACAGATTTGTTGAGTTTCAGGTGATGGCGATGCTTGTGAAGCGAGCCGACTACTTCTATGGTGATGAGGAGGAGTTCTCCTATCATGAAATTCTCTGGCGGGTCTCTGAAGACCTGGTACTGTATTGTCGGGGCTGTGGTACTGGGGATAGAAGACATTAAACTTACACATTTGGTATATTTTAGAACTGTACTTGTATTTATTTAACCTGGTAATGTTATCACACTCTGGAGACTCATCATAGTTTATATATTTTATCTATTTATCATAGTCTTCCGCTTGCAAAATTAACTGTCTCTGGAGTATGATATGCTGTTTTGGCTTAATCTCACTCATGTTCAATGCACGTAATACAAAACATTCAATCATCATTCATTTTGTTGCATAAGTGATGTTCTGGAACTCGGGAGTTGAGTTTATGCTCGACCCCCGATTTTCAGGGCGTTACAATGGCGTGGATGGGTTCTTCCCCAAAAATCACTCCAAACGTGGTTGTCTCCGCCCTTTCGCTGCGAAAGGAGAGAGCTGTGAAGTGGAGTTAGTTGTCCAGCTCTCCATCATCCCTAACAGCTATAAAAGAGGGAGATTGGCTTGGAGATTCGGGAGGATGGCTGGGTGGTGAACGTGAAGCATAGAATGAGGGAGAGAGAGTAGAGTTGTTTGTTTTTCTTTTTCTTTTTGTTTATTTTATGTTTGTTTAAGGGATTTAGCCTAATCATGTTGCTAAGCTAAATTTCTTAGCTAGGGGTGAGATGAAGCCCCTAATTCGAATGATTCTTGTTTATTGTTGATTTCATCCGTAATTGATTGATTTATTTCTTTCTCTAGTGTGATTAAATAAAAACTCCATACCTCTCCAATCTATGAGCTTACCCAAAGTCTAAAAGTGGATGTTGTTTGGATTCTTATTCTAGGTGTGCTTATGTGTGACAATGAACAGGTTTTCCTACAGAGAAAGAATATAAGAATTTATATCTATTCATGCTTGACCATGGATGGAAAGATGTAATCCTTGAGATTTTTCCCAATTTCATCTTCTATGATTCATAATTAAGATATTATATGATGGATGTGAATTTAAGTGGTTTGGTTAATTCTTAATATCTGTATATACATGATAATTGATGTGCATGCATTAGGAACAATTGATATTAAGGGAAAAATCATTTGTGCTTCAAGGGAATTATACATCCTGTGTGCCTGACCAAGGACACAGATTATGCTTTATTTATTGAATTTATGTCGTTCTGAATTATGGTGAATCAACAAGTAAAACAAGGGTTAAGATAATTAGGGGTAGATTTAAAAGTCCTAGTGTTCTCCTTAAGTGAATTTTCCTTCTTGTTCTCAGTTATTTTTTATTGATTTTTGTTAGTTTACTTAATCACTAGCTAAAATATTTGTTGGATTAGTTAAGAAGAATCATAAAATTCGAATTGTGACAACCAGTCCTCGTGGGAACGATCTCGTATTACGTACCGTGTCTACACCTAATTCGTATACTTGCGAATTTAAAATCAATTTAAATCAGGTTGGTTTAAATAAAACATCAATTGTCCAGGTAAGTTAGCACCATCCAAACATTATCTATGTAACTCTGCACCGTCCAAACATTGTCTATTGTTCACTCCCCAAGTATAGGGTTGTGATGTAGTAATAAACTCGGTGAGACCGAGGTCGAATCCACAGGGACTGAAACCTGTACGTACTCTAAAATTAAGTAGAATTAGAACTAGACTAAGATGGATTCTAAATCAAATAGATTGTGGAATAATTATGAAATTATTATCTAAAACTTAGGAGAATTCAGAGGAAGGAAACTAGGGATTCAGAGGATCCACTTTTAGAGATCAGGGATATCTTATGCCTGTATCAAAAATCATGAAAATTAACTGAACTGTTATTGATATAGGTTTCAAGAGATGAGAGGTATATGAATTAAAATGGATTCCATCACCAAACCATGCCCAAGAGACAAAGTAAACAATAGAATTAAACTAATTACCAACCAATCAACATGTCATGAAGGTGAGGAAGGGTACTGTCATCCGACCATGCCTAGGAGACAATGGTGAACAACAGGGCTTCCTGACATCATGAACATAAAGAGGAAAAGAACATGCTCAAATTCATCGCAAACCCATTGTAATTTCAGTCACAACAGACCATTAAAAACTAAAAACATTCCCTTCATCAACCAAAATCAACATAAGATCAATCTAAACAAACGGCAAGCAAAGAGTTCCCATCACACTACAAGCTTCACCCCTTAGCCCTAGCTAAGGGGTTTTAGCCTGACATGGATGGACTGATCTCCATGTAAGTCATAGAAAGAAAACAGAAAAAAATAAAAATAAATCCAAACTCTTTCTCTCTGCCAATCCACGTCCAAGCTCTCAGCCTCCAAGCAACTGCCCCCTCTCTCTCTGTTTCCTTTTTCTTTTATAGGCAAGCAAGTCAGTTGCTAGCCTGTACTGTGAGAAGGAGTTCCACCCTCCTCTTTACACAGGATTTTACGCAGGAGAAAATTCATCCGCAAGCTGTGTTTTTCACAGCAAGAAATGCAAAAAAAACTGCGTTTGGACTGAAGATCAGGACGTTGATCACCTAATTATTTGTATCTGCCATCATGGCTAGGGTCAAGCCTGGCTGGAGCTCACTTGAATGGTTCAGATCGCTAATCCGATCACGCTGATGGATGCAGAACAACCTAGAAATTCCAGTTTTCTCCGGACGTGTAACAGAGCTTACGCGAGTAACTCTGTCTGTTGGTGGGGCCCATGAACAATGGAAATCACGAAATCCACTCCGTTCACTGGGATAAAAATGGGAAACCGGTCAAAAATGACCAGTTTTCTTCTGTTTTGGTGTGGCCCACTGAGACGTTCGTTCTACTGTCCATCTTCCCGTTGGATCCTTCGATTCTACGAAATGGGTGTGGAAATCTGTATACAGATGAGGACACGGTCGGTTCGAACTCCCGCATCTGATGAACGGTGTGGATCATCTAAATATTTGATGATAGTGGCCCACCAGGAATCGAATGCAACCTGCCGTTGCGAAGCAGAGTCGACGCACGTCGACGCTGTGATGGCCGGTGTCCCACTGATTGACGTCAGGCAGGAAATCCACACCGTCCATTGAAATGCCCTCGAAAAACCGTTTGTAAAGGGTTTGTTTGGCTTGGATTAGGTGTGGTCCACTGATTTTTCTGCTCCACCGTCCATCCTGCGTTGAGACTTCATGTACGTGTGTACGTCTTTATGAGTCCAAAAACTCATCATGGATAGGGTCTTCCCTACGTCAAAGTCATAATGGATGGTCCTGATCGTCCCAATAGATGACCGGTGGGGCCCACTGCTCATAGCAGTGTCCGGCTGTGAAACAAAAAATAAATTTTCCGTTTTTCTTTTTCTTGAAGAAGAAGCTCGGGTCAGCACACGTTGACCCGTTCTTGAGTTTTGGTGCACAGTCGGTGCACTTGTGCACTGTGCACATTCTCTATACGTATAGGTCCCACTGAGATGTTCGTGAGAAATCTGCTCCATCCATCTACTTTTTCAGCTTATTTAATGAGTTGAGACCAACCTTAAAGCCAATCCAGATATCAGGTGGGCCCCAATTCACAGATCTATGGGCTGATCTGTCCGTTGGCCCACTTCTCGAGATCTTCAATGACTAAAATTTAATATGTATGGTTGATTTATGTCTCATATCCCATTTATGAAGTCCCGTGTCAATCGGATGGCGGTAACCCTGTGATCTCGCATTCTGGACCAGTTTCATCCCATTTTTAACGTGAATAGCTCGATTTCCTCAGATCCCTGGCAAGTGAATTTGTTGATCTTGGTCCCCTGGGATCTGTCCCTTGCTCTGGTGACTTCAGAGCGTTAAATCCATGCTTTAAGCTCTCTTTTTCAGTCCATGCTTGCAAATACACTCTGCATCCCAACACGATTAAAGCGGGCCATTAAACGACATCATGTTCATAAATCCAGGCAATAATTAGGGTCTGATATGCAATATTTGACCCTCAACATCTATGTAAATCTGCACCATCCAAACATTGTCTATGTAAAGCAGCATTGTCCAAACAAGTCCAGCACTGTCCAGCAGTGTCTAGACGGTGTGGATGAAACAATACATCATGGTGTGGTCCACCCTCAGATACATCACTGTTGGACTCGCATGGCGACGGTGCAGATATTCAGCCCCTATGTTACAGGTGGGTCCCACAAATTTTGTTGACATCAATCAGCAATGTAGCTGGTGCGAGACGCACTAGCCAATACACTCTTCAACAGGTGGGTCCCACATGGGGCCCACCACATACCTATATATGTAATATATTATATATTATTATAATAATTATTTAATATATATGTGTGTATATATATATTTTTTATTTAAATTTTCAGCATCTAGCCCACCGTCCAGCTTGGTGGTTCACGGTGAGTGGATCACGTCCAGACGCTGGACAGTGGAGATCCGTTGGGTAGCACACACGCACCATGGTGGTTCACGTCCAAACGCTGCACAGTTTGGATGACCTGGATAAAACACCACATCATGGTGAGCCCCACGGAGATGGATGGTGCAGATAAAACTCGTCAGAGGTGGGGTCCCACATCCAGTTCAAACGGACGAACAGTTTGGATCTAACACATACATCATGATGGGCCCACATAACTTGCTGACGTCCTACAGTCAGCCATTACTACTGACATCACGATGAGTGGATCTCCACCGTCCAGTTCTGCTGGACGGTGCAGATATGATAAATACAACATGGTGGGTCCACATTAGCATGGATGGTGTGGATCACAAACACATCATGGAAGGTGCCCATCGTCCAGCAGCTGCTGGACAACTAGGATTTAAAATACATTAAGGTGGGGTCCATACACCACGTCTAGGGACTAGACGTCCTGGATTTGCTGATCAGGTGGGCCACATCAACACCATCCAAAAAGAAAGAAAGAGATAGAGAGAGAGAGAGAGAGAGAGAGAGAGAGAGAGAGATTGGGTGGAGGAGGGGAGGGACCCCGCCACTATGGGCCCTCCCTATATAATACATACATTAAGATGGGTCCCACATATGTGGGCCCTCAAATCACAAAATCAAATAATAAAATCACCCACCGGTAGATCTTCTTGGACTTCTTCTTCCATCAATGCATGCTAAAGCTCCAAGGGGACAACTTTAACGGTTGAGATGGGTCATGGAGGGTGGGATTGGGTGGTAGGGAGTGGGCCACACCTAGCTTCTCTCATGAAAGCTTGGACGTCCACCTCTCATGGGGTTGTTTGAAAAATGGAGAGAGATAATGAGAGAGAGAGAGAGGTGATGGGAGAGAAGTGATGAGAGAGAGGGATGGTGAGTGATGGATGGGTGTACTTGGTTGTAAGAGAGAGAGAGAGAGTTGACTTTGGAGAGGGTGGTTGTACTTGGGGATGGGTGTTGTACTTGACATTTGATTGATGGATTGATGTGATGTGTCATAGAGATTCTCTTGAAATTACAACGTGCGGTATTTTCCTCGAACTGAATGTGGGTTCACATCTCCTGGCTTGGGTATCGCTTCGGCACGCGATACGCGGTATCGGAACTACTGCGACGGCGCGGTTGTAATGGTACAAGTCTCGGGTCGAGCTGACTCTAGAATATGAGATACAATTCAGGGTTGTGCGCAAACACCGATAACAGATCGTGGGTCACCGAAATTCGATTGGGAAAACCACGGAGGCCTATGGAACGGTACAGGCTAGGATACGAGTCTCACACAACTGTAATTATCATGTAAATATCTCTTTGATTTTTTAGCTCAATTGTAATTACCATGTGTTGATGCAAGAATCTGGACCACCCTCACCGAGCTCCGCGTGCTCAGAGCGAACCCTGGACCTGCACAAGATGGTAACCAAAGGTGACCTTGGCTCAAGCAGGGGACCCTTCGATGCTAAAGTCAGTCTAGGGAATCTGGGTCTAAGTTGCATAGAGTAGAGGGTGTGAGATATTACGTACCTGTTGTAATGGATTTCTCTAGTATTTATGCTTGAGGATCGAAGGGTTCGATGCCGTAAAACTCGGCATTCTATACTCCATCAAGCGGATGTCAAGCTCACGGAGATATCAGCCATTACTCTTAGATCATGCATCGGATTACTCTCTCTATATGCCTTATTGGGTTGTACCTTTGAGATCTTTGGCCACGTTCCTACCCGGGCTAGTCCCGCAACTCGGTCCTCCGAGCTCACGATGGGATTAACCTTGCTTGGGCCTCAGACTTAACATATCCGAGCCTTTAGCCAGATCCCATGGATCCCATAGTCGGAGTTCATGGTCAGAGCCTATTAGGCATGCCCATCTTAGACTCAGTCTCAGGCTTAAAGGTTGAAGGCAGGGTACTGGTCTCTGATCCAGAGTCGTAGTCCTTCGGATGAGAGCCCCGGTCGTGCGTCACTGGACCTCCTAGCTCGGATCCTGCTTGGTGATTCAAGCCGAGCCCAAGGGTAGGTGGATGATGACAAAGTAAAGGATCGACTCGGACAGAAGAGATGGACGGATCAGCTCGGACATGAAGACTGAGTCGGTGTCATAGTGTTGTGAGAACCCTCATGTCGGACACTCATTTTGAGTCGGATGTACATCAGACCGAGGCCTTAAGCATTGGTGCTTACATTGACCTCAATGCAGCTCATGACGTGGTTCGGTTCAGATTTACCTATAACACCATGTAAATGGGTAAATAATTATTTACCTTTGTAATTACCATGTCATGGAAAATCAAACAGACCCGTAGAGCAACTCAAAAGTTTTTAACGGGTTTCTATCCCCATTTCGCAGTCCACTTGAGCCTCGGATATACTTCATTTTTGGGCTCATACTCAAAATGATCTAATGGACGGCGTGGGACCCATACATTACGGTGGGCCTTGCAAAGACCCTGTCTGGACTCCGTTTAGGCAAGGCAGGATGGGGTGGAAGGACTAGTAGCCTTGTGCTGCCATATGTGGGTGTGTGCAGCACACGTGTCTAACAGCAAGGACCATCGTTCAGCAAGGGCCTCACACAGTTTACTCAGTAAGCTGAGCAATCCCCTTCCATCTAGGAGGGAAGCGGATTGGTTGGTGTAGAAACGTGTCGCACGAAGACAAGTGCCTACACTTTTCGAGTTTTGAGTTGTACAAACGGTTTAAAGGAGATCAATGTTACATGGCCTCACAATGATTTATTTATTATATTCACACCCTTCATCCACTTTTCGAGATCAATTTAGATTTATTATATTCACACCCTTCATCCACTTTTCGAGATCAATTTAGACCATTAAACAAAAAATGAATCATATTCAAAGCTTAAATGGACTCCACCATAGAAAAAAGTGTGGAGAGTGATGCTCACAGTTAAAATCATCCTAAGGCCCATTGTACTGTTTATTTGACATCCAATCTGTTGATTAGGTCATACAGACCCATATGAAGGAAAAAAACAAAGATCAACTTGATCTAAAACTTTTATGGCCCGCGAAAAAATTTAATGGTCGACGCCCATTCAACATTGTTTCCTTTAATGTGGTCCATTTAAGATTGGGATATACCCCATTTTTGGTCTCATTACCATAAAATGATCTAGAAAAACATATAAATAGCATAGATGAAACACACACAACATTGGTGGAGCCACATAACACCGACCACCCGCAATCGGCCGGTTGCGGGGGAGTAGCTGGTCCGTTTCCCAGGACGCGGATTTCCGACTAAAGCCTTTCCATGAAGATTTGAGAAAGGATTCTGTGTGGGGCCCTCTGTGATCTTTGTGAGAAATCCAACCCTCCATTCGTTTTTAGATATCATTTTAGGACAGTATACCAAAAATGAGGAGGATCCAAAATTCAAGTGGGCCATACGAGATGAAACACTACAAAAAGGAATGCTTACTGTTAAAACCTTCCTAAGCTCCACCTTGGTGTTTATATTCCATCCAAACCGTTTATAAGGTTATTTTCACTGATATGAGATGAAAACACCACGAACATAAACCAATACAAAACTTTTGTAGTCATATGAATGTTTCAATGGTGGTCACTAAATCCCCCCTGTTTCCTCTTATGTGGCCCATTTAATATTTGGATCCTCCTCATTTTTGGTTACATGTCCTAAAATGATTTTGAAAAATGGATGGACAGGTTGGATTTATCACAAACATCATAGTGGACCCTACCCATAATCCTAGCACACGATCTTTCAACAATGAAAGGCTAACACAGAAATTCCTTACGGACCTATAAAATTTTTCGGCTTATTTAAAATTTTCATCATATGACGAATAACATGCCGCCGACACTCAACCTTATAGAAGGTATAATATGGTAGAGCATATAGTACCTTTTCCCATATATATATATATATATATATATATATTTGATACGTAGTACGCATTTGGCTTTTTGATGACCCATCATACGTGATGAATCTTCAAATCTGAACGGTTCATGATGAGAATCTCATGAAACCCCATGGTATGAATTTTTACTTTGATCCAAACTTTGGTGGACCGTGAAAAATGTAAATGCCTTCTTTCCTTGATTTGAATTTCTCTTTGCTATGGACGGTATGGATAAAAGTTTTAGATATAAGTAAAACTTGGTCTTGGGGGTTCACTAGTGCTTTGCTTCACATGAACGGTTCAGATTTTGGATCAACATCACGTATGATGGGTCATCAAAAAGTTCGTACATTAATACAACTAACGTATTGCGTCGCCAGGTGAGCGCTTCTATATATATATATATATATATATATATATATATATATATATTCTATTTTTTTTTTCTATTCGGTCGACCTCGTGGAAACTTTCCGCGAGATCGAGCTATGTGGGACCCACCGTGATGCGTGTCAAACATTAACAATGTGCATTTGATGAGTCCCCTTTAAATTATGGGATATCCCAAAAATCAGCCTTATATGGAACTCAGGTGGGCCATACCATCTAAAATCATGTGAAGACATGCCTAAAACATATAAAAGCACTTGGTGGAGCCCACCTAAAATTTGGATGCATCTGAAACTTGGTCTGACCCTTCATCCAAGTGGGACCCACATAATAGATAGGCTGGATTTGTGAACAATATCTCGGTGGGCCCAACAAATGATTATGAATGTTTTAATGGGAGGGTAACCCCTCTCAACTTTTGTATGTGGTGTGGCCCACAAAAGTCATGGATTGACTTGATTTTTAAGCCCAAGGCTCACCATGAAATGATGCATTTAAATGATGGGGTAGATATTCGACATTCATCACGGTGGGGCCACACAGCTCGACCTCACCGGAACTTCCCATAAGATCGACCGCACACACACTTACGGAGAGATGCCAGGGAACCCTGGATCAGAGAACGGAATCTTCCAATTTTAGTGACATGGACAATCCACAGTGAGAAGCAACAGGCCAATGGTGTGGAATCGCAAACAATGGGCCCCGCTTGTCAGATAAATGTTCATAGATGCAAGTAAGGTATCATATGAAATTCTTCATAAAAATAAAAATAATTTCATGGATTCATATACTCTGAAAGATTGGCCTAAAATTCCTTTTTTTTTTTTTTTTTTTTTTTTTTAAAATGTCCATAACTAAAGGAGATTTAAAAGGTATTGAAGCCAGTCCACTCATACATGTACGTAGGATGTGGACTACCATTTATCCTTCTAATAAACATTCACTTTTTTAGTATACATGCGGTCTATCTTCACTCGCCATATAGACGTTTTGGGTTAAGAAACATGGATCATGTGACAGTGCCTGATGGACAGCATGAATCTTATACAAGTGTTGCGACATGGGCACGTGTGGATGAAAATAGCATCTTTTCAAAAGACATCTTTAATTTTCATCAAGGAATTGAAAGCTCCTCTTGGTAATCAAAGCAGACAAAAGAAACAAATAATGAAGTGAGAAAAGAAAGAAAGGGAGACATCAGTCCCCCATTTGCATTTCTTGTTTTCAACATCATCTCTTTTGTAGATGCTAACTTTTGCATGCTTAAAGTAGTTTCCCGGCCCGTTCACACCATATCCATAAGCTTATGCACACATCACATCATCACCACCAACTTATGTGGTGTCAATGGCTCGGATTTCATTAGGTTTTGGTCTTGCTGGGTCTAGGTCCGTTCAGGTTCGGGTCTCATTTTCTTCCAGGACCCGGATCCGCTTTGATATGGTCAGGTTAGGGCAGTTAAATGGATGGATTAGATGGTCTACACGTGCTGTTTTGACTGCATGCATCGTGTGTAAATGGGCTCCCACAGGGTGCATGTTGGCTTAGCAAACCTTATTCAATAACTAGGATTTGTAATGTGTTTGTTATATTTGAGATTAGTAGATTACTATTTAAATTAGACATGAACCTGACCAAACAAAATTTAAATGGGTCCAACATGGTAGACGGTGGAATCAACCCAAAGGGGACGCGGTTTGGCTGATGATCCCAACACCAACCAACTAGCTCTGGTGTTAGAATGACCCCAAGAAGTTTTCATGGTCTGGTCCACTTGTGCTTTGCCTTTTCTTATAGTGCAGTCCACTTGTGTTTTGGTTTTGCTTCATTCTTAGACTCATACCCCAAAATGAGGGTCTGAAATGGATAGACATTATGGATATATATAACACATGAGCTGGGATCCTTTATCAACTGAGATTTCCTGATACCCTAAGGGTGTGTTTGGCCAGACCAATCCCATGGGATTAGGAAGGATTGAATGGATTTTAAGGTAATGATGGTGGTGTCAGTGTTTGTCCCTTGATCCCATGGGTTTGGGATAGCCCATGAGATATACAGCAGCCTGTTTGGACCGTCACAAATGGATGGGCTTGCATCTCCACATCTTGTGGTGTGCCCCACTCATTGTTTTATATCTACCTCAAAATAGGTTATTGGCTGAATGTAGGTCGATGAAAATGATGGAGGGAGTGGATATCTCATTGATATCTCGGTGGGCCCCACATAGCAGTGAACCCTCGCATCCAAGGATTGGTAGAATCCATCTCAGATTTGGGTACTGTTTACAAGGCCAAGGCATATCCCGCCATCCCAAACAGTGGATGAGATGAGGAGGTGCAGGATAACCCTCTAATTCTATCTAATACCATACCGAGTGCATGTCACCCCTCACTAAAAAAAAAAAAAAAAAAAAAAAAGAAGAAAAAAAAAAGAGCTTCGGACGCCAAACCATCAGGGTAACAGGAAAGCTTTGTTGACCGGATAACAGAGGATCCGACCCATAACACATACATCATGGTGGGGGCTACAAAAGCATTGACACCAGCTAGCTGGCTGGTGTTACCCGCTAAACCACGTCCGCCCAATCCCAACCGAATTCCTAAACAGGTCTGAAAAATTGGGTAGGGTCCATCGGGTACCTGCAGATCCGGGTAACGGTTGATAGTGTCCCACGAATCGCCACCTCATCACTACCAGACTACGCTGACGGTAGGGATGAGAATATACACCAATCAATCAGTGTATAAAATGACACTGGATCATTCCAATAGAGTAGTCTGTGCACGTGACTCGATGTCCCTACTCTTAAATTTTTTTTTTTTTAATTTAAAAAAGTGAGAACGAAAGATCTTCTGTATAGTCTTTTTTCTAATAAAGCAGATTCCCGAGACGAAAAGAGACTTGTGAGTGCACATTGCCCACGCACCTCACTCATTCCAAACAAAGGAATGCAAAAATACTGAAGTACATGAGAACGTTGATGGGTTGAATGCTGCTGGAGCTTCAGCTTACTTGGGCTTTAGAGAGGTTGAGAGTAACAGAGAGATAGAAAGAGTGTTTCCTTTCCCTCTCAACATTGCTTGTCATGGGTCTCTTCTCTTCCTTGCTGCTTTTATTTCTACAGCTGATTCCTTGTGTTGTTTCTCAATTTAGAGGTATGATTTCCTACTTTATAATGATGTTTTCTTCATGCGACTTTTGACACTTGGGTAGCAATTTTTTACTTATTATTATTATTTTTTGGGTATTTATTTTGATGTAATAATGCTCTGCTTAGATGTACAATTCATGTAATTCCATGAAATGCACACCACAACATCTCTACTATACATACAAGTGCCTGTGGATGGTGATCGGACAGTTGATCCCATGGTTACAACATGATCGGCCATTTGACTAGTTGATTAGCTGTATTAAGAGGGATAATTAACTCAAAGAAAGATAAACGGTCGAATTTGAAAAAAAGGAAAACTCATAACAGTCGGAGGGTGTTCGACCCCCACAATAATGTTGGGCCTACGGCCATGTGGTGGCCCGATAGGTCAACAAACTGAATAAGCATGCCATTTGTAAGGCAGGGATGGCACTTCTCTCTTTTGCTGAAATTGATAGCATGCATAAACAAGAAACATAGAAAAACATGCACTGAAGCTTTCTCCTACAAATATTGTTGAACAACTCAAAGAGTCAACTCGATATCCAGCTGGGTTGGGTGGACTCAGAGACTTGACTGAGATTTCATTCGAATCAACTCGATATTTAATAAATTAATTAATGATTGTTTAAGATAATGATGAATACTTAAAACTCATCAGTATTCAAAATTGGCAAAACAAATAGGCACACAACGCTTGGTGCATTGGTAGCTTGATTTGGGTTGGAACCCCATCACACTGACTCGACAAGTCTACCAACTCAGTGACATGAGTGAGTTTCCTGATGTCTTATTTTGAAATTTCATCGAGTCAAGAAAAAGAGTCCAACCAAATTATCTGTGTTATCTATTTGCACTAGAAGATGGGATATAATATACAAAATGACAAGAACATTCTATCTGAAACATGGCTAAATGCTTCAGAAAATTAAAGGATTAAACACACCTGTAATTTGCAAGTGAGAAGCTCAATTTAAAATTAGTTTTTTTTATTTTTATTTTATATTTTATATTTTTTTTCAGAAGATATTTCTCAATATCTTTAATGGCTACTGGCGATTTTCTAAAATCTAAGTTAATCATAAATGGTTTTATTATGAATCATGAATTAGTTTTAAAATCATAAGATTCTTTTCACATAACCTTAGAATAGTTTTTTTCAAAAATATTAAATTTCGAGAACAACAGAAGGAAAAAAAAAATCATTAAAGATCTCTCTCCCATCCCCTGGTTGCATGAACCTTCTACCTGGGTGATGTTTGTGCTTTAAATCATGCTCCGGACTTGCGCTCCCATTCCCACTTTCATGCTCTAGATGCCTCCCAAGTCTATTACTGATTCCCTTCACACTTCATAAAATTATATCCTATCCCAATCATTTTAGATAAGTCATCAAGATGATCATTTCATGAAAAGTAAGACTTCTGAAATTAAAAGGAATTATTGAAAAAAAAAAAAAAAAAAACTAAAGGAAATAAGAGAAAAGTAAAAAAACATGATAGTGGGGGTGTCCTTAATGAAGCTCCAAAATCCATAATCCTGACTTTTGATGGTTGTTCATTGGAGAAATATGTGGCAGACCCTTGATTGCAAGAGACTCCTTTTTGAAATGAAATAAATCTCTCTCGAACTGTTCTTATAGCATTGGATTTTTTAGATGCTTATTGTGCAATCTCTCTCTCTCTCTCTCTCTCTCTCTCTCTCTCTCTCTCTCTCTCTCTCTCTCTCTCTCTCTCTCTCTCTCTCTCTCTCTCTCTCCCCTCTCTCTCTCTCTCTCTCTCTCTCTCTCTCTCTCTCTCTCTCTACCTAAGCTTGGTGGTTGATTTTGGAGTGAGATGTAATTATGTAGAAGAGTTTCCAAAAGGGCCTAATGAGCTCTTCTCTTTCATAAAAATTCTCTGTTTAGTTTGGAGCTCCAAATAGCTTGTATTAACTATTTTTTTTTTTTTTTTTCTAATTCAGAGCTCACATGACTAGAATTTGCATAATGGGATAAAAAAATTTTCTACTAGGAATGCATGAGAATAAGAGGTAATACTATTCAAAGCGAATTCATGATCTAATGAATAGGATGCGCAAATTGAATGAATGAGACCTGAAGTGAAGTACTGAACAAAATGAAAGCAAACTGGATTGACGACTTGGATTCACTATGCAACCAGTGAATTACAAACTAAGGAAAAACCCCAAACTGAAGCAAACCATTAACATAGAAACTTTGGTCTTTCTATGCACCAATTACATGAGTAATGCAAAAATAAATAAATTAATAATAATAATAATAATAATAATAATAATAATAATAATAATAATAATAATAATAATAATAATAATCTATAAGTAATGCAAATAGACATTGTAGTTTTAAGTTACCTGGTGCAACTGATCCAGGGAACGAAAATGATACAACTTCTTCCAAATCAGCATGAGTAGGCAATACTTGTGAAAGAAATTGGCAAGTAAAGGAAAATTTTCATCTTTGTTGTTCCACTCATGAAGATTAGGGAGCAACGCAAGAATCGGATACTAACACTAATGAGAGAGCATATGGGAAACATTAGAAACGTAATATCTACCTTGAATAAAATTATTACTTCACAATCGAGAAGTTGAATTAGTAAAATTGGTCACAAGGGAACAGTTCAAGTCAACTGAAATTTAGTCATGAAAACATGTTTTGATTCATTGAATTCCTACTCAAAATTTTATTCAACTATAAAAAAGACTCATTTTGAAAATATCTTTACCCTTGAAACTAGAGCCATCATTTTCCTTTTCAAAGCCCAAGCATAATTGTTACGTGGTAGCATTGGCAACAACATGGATTTTGTCTTCTTTCTGCACTGATAGACCAGCTTCCTGTTTTGCTAGTAATTTTTTGATGAGACCAAAATGCTAAGCTATGTGATAACCATGTTATGTGCAGATTTTGTCAGTATAGATTGTGGAGGTAGTGCTAACTACACTGACTCAAGCACGGGATTGACATGGATTTCAGATGATCAGTTCACTAGATATGGTAATGCGTCACAAGTTAGGACTTCAAGTGAAAACAGACAACAATACATGCAATACAGATACTTCCCTGCGGACAGCAAGAAGTACTGTTACACTCTAAGTACTGTAGAGAGAAGGCGATATCTTGTCAGAGCAACATTTCTATATGGAAGTTCTAATACTGATGATCCATATCCCAGTTTCCAACTCTACTTGGACAGTACTAGGTGGTCTACCATAATGATTACTGATGCTTCGAGAATATACATTGAGGAGATGATCATCAGGGCGCCCTCTACTTCTATCCATGTGTGTCTATGTTGTGCATCAACGGGTTCTCCTTTCATATCTACTCTAGAGCTGAGGCCCTTAAATTTTTCAATGTATGCTACTAATTATGAGGATGATTTTTACCTTAAGGTTGCAGCAAGGGTAAACTTTGGTGCTCTCAGTAAGGATGCCATACGGTATGTGCAATTTTAGTTATCGCACTTGTTTAATCTCCCAATCACTATTTCATTTCACTTTGTATATATTAACCTTTGTGACTACAGTAGTAATGAGCTGTCTGATACAGGAAGGTTTTTTTCTCTTTCTATATGCTTAGGCCATGCTTGGATACATGGAACCAAGGGAAAAGAAAGGAAATGGAGTAGGTTTTCCATTAATGTGACACTTTGGGATATTTGGATAACAAAGAAAAGGGAGGATTTAACATATAGCAATCATTGTACTTTCCATAATAGCATAAGAAACCATATGACCATTGTCTCACGAATATGAGATTTTCACTTGCCATCCAAACAAGACCTTCATGGTTGGAATCCAAGGGAAAATACACATTCCAGATCTTTTCTTGTGCATCAAAATTTTGCTACCTTTCATTGAATAATCTGTCAATTTCGCTTCTTATTTGGGTCCTCCTGAATCACATTCCATTAGGGTCTTAGCATTAAGTTAAAAACACAGTGGTTCACTTTTTAACAGTTCCATATTGGACATGAATTGGAACTTTACTCATTTGACAGTATCACCATGGTGTGTTTTAGAACAACTCCCATTCATAAGCTATAGGCAAGTAGCAACAGCAGATCATTCAAACGGATGCTCACTCAGTAGATTAAATAACCAGGTATTACCTATGTTACCCGAACATGTGCTGGTGTTAATTATGGGAAGGAATGATGGAATCTAAGGATACGGGTGGAGCAAAGATTCTCTACAGGCATCGAATGGTGTTTTTCTAAGTTTATTATAAATGAGTGATATATTAATGCAAGTGGTTAGGACAATGAATTAGTCTGATCCCAGGTATATGCTTTGTATACAATAACGCCAGTGATTGGACAGTTTGGATTTGGTACATAGGTGCTACATGCACAGCAGCAGTATGCATACATACAATGGTCATGCTCTGCCAGTGTATCAAAAAACAAAAGAAGCATTAAATGGTGGTAACCACCCCCCCCCCCCCCCCCTTTTTTTTTTTTTGTTAGCTTGTTAGTACACCCACTGTCAGATCACACTTCACTGTTAGCCACCCCCACTAGGGAATCGATGCCAAGACCTCAGTGTTGAAACGAGGTATCTTTAACTCAGTCTGCCACGTGAGCTATGGATCTGGGTGTAAATGGTGGTAACCCTTGTGTTATTCATTCACATCCTAATGTTGAGCTCTCTTTCACGGGTTGGATTTTATCAAAAATTTCCCTGAACAGGAAGGATTCCTTCATAACCTTGATGGCTTGGTCCCTTTGAATGATTTAGCTGTTTCCTTCATGGATCTATCCACAAGTTTGATTGGTAATTGTACAAAATTTTGTCAAAGGTGTTGGCGACTAGGATGGGTGTCCTACCTTTTAGTGCATTGCTGACTCTGTGAGCCTTCATTTCTTGAAGGCATTCTCAATAGGGTTCTCCACTCCATGAATGCATTGATTCTCAGCATAAGAGGGAGCAACTGGGCATAATTTGTGAATTTGCCATGGAGAAAACATATGCCAACTTCGACTGGAGTTTCCTCGAATATATGCTGGTAAGGATGGAGTCTAGAGTTCAATGGAGAAGATTGATGAAAATATGCATTTTGTCTTGTGAGAATCTCAGTCTTGGTTCAAGGAATGCCACAAGTGAGCTTTAAAACTATGCCAGACATCCAACAAGGTGATTCCTTGTCCTCTTTCCATTTTGTGATGGTGGCAAAAGTTCTTAATTAGATGGTCAATAAGTGGCTGATATAAGGCTTCAATATCAAGAAGGGCGGATTTCCAGGTTGCCTACTGGCAATTCACTGAGAAGACATTTCTTTGATACATTAGGTCTAGGGAGCAGGTGGGTAATTTAGGGGCCAGTCTAGATGTGTTGAAATGCACTTATATGGAAACACCTAGTTCTTGTATTTGGGAGTTTCAAGACATGCCTCATTCCACATAAATTAATTTCATTCCCATTTCTTTTCCGATATTTGAATTTAACACATTGTTTTCCATTTCCATCTCTAGAAGTGAGCCCAGCCCCATCCACCACTGTTTCTTCTTGAGAAGCAAGCCCAACCTTTTCAAAAAGGCAAAAATGATTAGAATGTATCTCCATATCAGCTTTACCATGAAAATTTCCCAAACATGGAAAACAGAAATGACGTCATGATAGGTCATTCTTGCGTCAGATTTATAATGGAAATGGAAATGCACCCAAATAGTAATTTTCCATTTCCATTTTTGTGTATTTCATAAAAGTTTTCCTTTTGCACTAGACATTCGTTTAAAGACGATTTTGAGATGTTTCAAGGCTGTCTTGAGTTGCAAGGTGAACTTTTGAGCACGGTGATTGGGGTAGAGAGTTGAGGGGATAGTGATGGACCTTATGACTATTCCAGGAAGCAGGGTTTTATCTCTGCCTATTACCTTGTAAAGAATTATGGGATCTGGTAGCAAACATGTTAAAAGAAAGTCATCAAGGTACAGGAGCAGTTATCTTTCCTTAGGTGGTCTCATAGCCTTGATTAGGGTGGCTCTTTCTAATACACCACTTTGTCTCTGCTCCATTGCACAATCTGCATGGTGAACACACATGATTGAAAGATCCCAAAAGGAACTTCCTCGGCAAGGAATGAAGAGGCACAAGTGCCACTTGATGAGAAGGCATGAGTGCCACATACTGAACTGGTTGGGGAATAGGGACGAGCAAGAGGGGTTATGGATGAAGGTGATATTGTGTAAGTACATAACTTACAAAGCATGGAGGATCATGTGCACTCCCACGCATTGTCAACGAATAGGCCTAGGAAGGAAACTCATGGTATTTAAGAGCAATTTTAGAAAAGGAGTAGAACTTTTTTGTTTTTTGTTTCATTGGTTTTTGGTTTTTGGTTTTTTGTTTTTTGTTTTTTGTTTTGTTTCGTGTTTTGTTTTTTCTGTATCACTTCTAAAATAAGTGGGTTTTAGTAGTTTGAATGCAGAACAAACACTCGGATGCTCAGACATTTGTTCTCATGTTTTTCATTAACCCACTTTTTAACGATAGGCATCAGGTAAGAACATCTTTGGGTGTTTCTTTCTTTTGTGGCATGTGGAAAGGTCTTGCCTTTTCTTCATCTGAATAGCTTCCAGTGCCACTTGAAGTTGCAAATATTGATTTGGAGGCAGAAGTATGCCTTCTTCAAATGTGCTTGTGAAAATAACAGTCACCCCAAACACATCATAATGAGATGTTTATTGAAATCACCATAAATCTCTGATAAAAGAAATGGTGATTTGGGTTGGTATACATCCAAACAGAGCCTAAGTTTTTTGATATTAGAGATTACATATACAGGAAGTCTGCCGATCAATGAGCATCAAATCTGGCATTAGCCTCCCACATCATTTAGTGCCAAGCATTAAGGGGATGTGTTAACAAGTATCAGATGTGGTGGTTTTTTTTTTTTTTTTTCACTCTTTCGTTCTCTCTTTGCCTTGTTTGCACTTCTTTAACTCAGAAGAAATAGATGTTGACTTTGTCTTCCGTATCATCTTGGAAAATAACCAAACTACTTTCCTTTTGTAACAGCTATCCTGATGATCCTTATGACCGAATATGGGAATCTGATCTAAACAGGCGGCAAAACTTTCTAGTTGGAGTGGCTCCTGGCACAAAAAGAATTGCTACTTCTAAGAAAATAAAGATGGGTGCTCGAGAGTTTCCGCCAGTTAAAGTCATGCAAACTGCTGTGGTTGGTACTAAAGGAAGCCTCACCTATAGGTTAAATCTGGACGGTTTCCCTGCAAATGCTCGAGCTTATGCATACCTAGCTGAAATTGAAGATCTAGGTATCAATGAGACTCGGAAGTTCTCAATACAGCAGCCCTATGTGCCGGGGTATAGCAATGCTGTGGTAAATATTGCAGAGAATGCCAATGGCAGTTACGCACTTTATGAACCCAGCTACATGAATGTGTCGTTAGATTTTGTTTTGTCATTTTCATTCGTGAAGACTCCAGATTCTACCCGTGGACCACTTCTAAATGCAATTGAGATTAGCAAATATGTGCAGATTACCCCAAAGACAGATGGCAGAGATGGTAAGTCAATAACAAACAACACCTTGTTATTTGTCTATTTGGTTCAACTCCAGTCAATTTTCATCATGTAGAATAATATATTCAGCATGCATGCCTTAGACATGGAACTGTGTCAATGTCAGATATGAATATGAGTGTTAGACATGGAGATACATTGGTGTTGGACATGGATACAAGGTGTCAGACTTGTAATCCTAGAAAACCCAACACATTGACACATCAATATTAATATGATAAAAAATTAAAAGAAAATTATTGTATAATAGGGACATGTTAGCTCAGAATATATGCAGCATAAGTCAATGAGTCCACAGTGGTTGGACCTTTTTTGTCATCTGCTGTATCAGAACCTAAATAAATGGCTAGTTTTTCTGTCAATTTGGAGTATCTATAAGATTTGTCACTGAAATTTCTTGACAAAAATGGCATTATGTGTTCATCTTCATCCAATTGCTCCATCCTTGCCAAAGCTCCCTCACAATCTAATCTTGGTTGAAATAAACTGACTCGAATACTGAATCTGATCTGGGCATCTAGAATTGAATCCATTTTCAATCTCTGCCAACTGCCAAGAGAACATACTTAAGGGCCTGTATGGAATCACAGAAACATAAATTGACGAATCTCAAATTCCAAGGAAACAACATTTCCATTCTTTGTTTCTGTAAATTTCCAGGACATGCCATTTCCATTTCCCTTCCATTTCTTGGAAAATATCTTCTTCTTCTTCTTCTTCTTCTTCATTTCCTTGCCCATACTCAACAAACAAAATTTCCAAGAACGAGGAAAAAGAGAGGTAACGTCCCCTCTCTATGCTTTGCCATGTAGGGTAGCCACCTATGCCACCAACCATCCTCAAGTGCTCCAAATGCGCAAGTGTCCATCTCAAGCACCCTACATGTTCCAATGTGCCACATGAGCAACACGTGTTAATGTGCCATGTGCCACATGTGTAACATGTTCCATCAACCATCTTAAAGGACTATACCTGTACTAATGTGCCTCATGTGCAACAAGTGCCATCATCATCTTCAAGCTCCTCACATGAGTCAATGTATTACATGTGCCACTATCCATCTTCCAGTGTTATACATGTGCCAATGTGCAACATGTGTGACATGAGCCATTGACCATCTTCAAGCACCCCACATGTGCTACGCGTGCTACCATCTATCTTCAAGTGCCCCATGTTCCCCATGTGTCGATGTGCCAAATGTGCAATAGGTGTCACTAGCCATCTTCAAGAAGCCCACATGTGCCAATGTGCCACAATCCATCTTTCATCCACGAATGTGCCACCCCCAAGGTAGTATTAGTAACGGTGGCCATAACGGCCACCATCGTTATCGATACAGGTATTGGTATTAACGGCCGATACGGGGGCGTAATTACCTTTACGACGCCCATAACAGTTCAAAAAAAAATTGCCCAAAAAATTTTGAAAAAAATATCTAGAAAATCTAGAATAATGTAAATATTCAAAATTTATATTCATTTTTTTTTAGCATGTTTATGGTAGTGTAACAGTCTACTCTTTAGTGAGAGTGTTGTATTGAGTTGTTTGGTGAATTTATGAACATGGTTATGTGTCTCTAATGTTTACATGTTACAATTAAGCATTAGAATTAGAAATCGGAAAAAAAAAAAAGAAGCATATATACCACTTTTTTTTTTTTTTTGAAAAAATGGTCCTTGGAGCTTCTATTCATCCAAGTCACTTCAATCTATTATTTTAATCCAAAAACCTATAGTACAAGTGGTCAAAATCTACTGTAGAATGATGTACACAAATTTTTCGAATGAGGAAAGTGAAAATATAAGGAAAAAATGAATTTACATAGAAAAAATAAGTGGTCGTTTTTTGACTGTTATGGGGGTAACGATCGTTATGCCCTTGTAACAGCCGATACGGTCCCAAAAAATCAACTGCCCTATTTCACCCCCGTATCGCGTAATGGTCATGGTCGTTACCTATGCATATTGGCCTTTATGGTTGTATCGTAATGGATACAGAACATCTTGGCCACTCTCCATCTTTAAGTAAAATTTTCATGAAAGTTCTTTTTTTCATTCCTCCAAACAAAGGAAACTTTTCAACAGGAATTTCCTAGAAAATCCTGTTGGGAAACAATTAAGGGAAACTACTTTTCCTAGAAATGATGTTTCTTAATAACCAACATTCCCAATATATATATATTTTCTCTAGGAATCCAAATAGGCATGGGAATAGCGGTTTGGTATAATTGAAACAATTATAAATAAGAATGCTAAAAAAGAAGTTTCTCAACAATCACTTGAATTCAACCGGGGATCCTAGGGTTTTATATTCATAAACTTATCCTCAAAATCTAGGTTTCGTTAAACAAACTTGAATTTTCTTTATTTAACACAAATCAAAATAAATTTGTCATTTTCAATGTCCAAAAAAATAATAATCATTCTATCCTCATTAAGGTACAACCTACAATGCCCATTTTCTTCAAACTCTTTCCAAACTTCCACCCATATATAAATGAATCCCTTCGAAAATCTTTTACTAAAGAAAAAAAAAAAAAAAAACCTTTTACCGAAGCTTTTCAGAAGTTTTAGTTTGAAAAGTTTATATCTAAGCTAGGCATGGATGATATTTATGCTCTAGCCTAAGGGGGAGTGTTAAATGTTAAAATCATCCCACACATGGGCTCAATGGGATGTCAGGCCTAATATACATGTTTGGGTAGAGTTTTAGGCCCATTATTATGTCTCTTTAAGTTACCTAAGCAAGGGAGGCAATTCTAGAAAGTGTTAGCGTATAGTGTGTGTGGTTAGTGGATCTTTTTATGTAAGTTCATGTGCACTCTTTCCTCTACTCCCGCAGTGTACTATATGCTCTATTCTAATGAAACATTGTGTGTTTGGACATTTTGGCCTAAACAACATTTCCGCAAACTCTCTTCTTTCCTCTTCTTCGCTCTCACTCTTCTCCTCTTTTCTCCACACCATAATGATCAAATCACCTTTTACTTGGTATCAGAGGATAGATCAGGGCATTTCGCATCTAGTAAGTTGAGAGGCGACACGTCACCTTGCTAAAGTCAGTGTTGCACGGACGCATGGGCCCCATTTGAGCTAAAAGTTTAGGGGTTTGATAGATCTTCATTTGAGAAGATTTGTCATAATTTTTTGAGAATTTTTTAGACCTTTTAAGTTGTTTTGGCCAAAATAGAGAAATTTGAAAATCAGGTCCTTAATCAGATAATCTTTAATCTGACTCAAATCGGTAAATTTTTCTTTGGTTTCTTTACTCAAGATGGACCGAAATCCCCCCCAAAGCTAATCATGGAGGATTTTTTTTTTTAACTATGATTCTTGTTTGAGTGGGTTTTAAACTCAAATGGACATCCGGCTAGGCCATTTTTTACTCGTTTGAGTCAAATCTGACTGGATTTGTTGTTATTTTTGAGGATTACTGATTGTTTAGGGTTTATCTCTCATTCCCTTGGAGGATTAAGTGAGAAATAGTTGTTTGAATCAGTCCTTACTTGAAATCTCTTATAGATGACATAGGGCCCTCATCTCTTGGCATGGTCTCTCTTGAATCCAACACCTTGCAGATTACCTTTAACAAGTTGAATGGTGACAACTATCTTCAATGGACACAATCTATAAAAGTGTTCATGGGAGTCCGTGAGATGTTGTCATATATTTTGAATGATTCTCTAAGCTCTATAGATGCTACTTACAAGTCTTGGACAAATGAGAACTATCAAGTTATTACATAGTTGTTGAATAGTATGGATTCTCTGGTTAGCCACTCAATGATGTTTTTATCCTCGGCTAAAGACATTTGAGATACGCTTCATGATATGTTCTAAGGTCTCAGAATTTTTCATGGGTATTGTAGTTTATTCAAGAAATTGGTCGGTTCCAATAGAACTCAATATCATTAAAAGTTTACTATTCGACACTTCGGGGCATGTGGGATGAGCTGGACCTGTATTAGCCACTTCCTTTCAAATGTAAAGTCGATAATGAACATGCCTATAAGCGGCGGGATGATACTCATATTATGTAGTTCCTAGCCGAGTTGAATTCCGATTATCTTAATGTTTGGGATTAGGTTGTTGTACAGGATCCTCTTCCCCCGTTGATGACAGTCTATGCCATGTGCCAACGTGCTACTGTCTCCTCTCTCCCTTCCCATTCATTTATGCCACTAGAGCGTTCGACACATCTTGTCGGTGATCAATCTTTTCTTATTGGTCTTCGGGTACCATCCTTGAGTTCAAGGAGCACTTTTGGTTATGGTGGTCGTGGTAAAGGCCACAAGGGAGATCACAGTCGTAGCAGTCGTAATCTTTGTTGTCGTGGTGGACGTGGACGAGGGCATCATGGTTCTCGCATTTGTTTGCATTGTGGTGGAACCAATCACACTGTTGATTATTTCTGGTAGCTCCATGGTCGTCCTACGTGTGCCGTTGCTTCTGTTACTTACACAATTGCTCTTGAGGGACAGTCTTCCACCCCAGCAGTTGAGTAGTCTTCAGGGGAGTCATAATTTCCCGAGCTGCATATGATGCCCTGATGCGGCTTCATGTTCGTGATATTTCTGAGGCTTCTCATGCAGCTTCGGACCAATCCGGTACTCTTCTTGCGTCATCATCTCCTACCTCCCGGGTCATCCTCTCAAATGACTGGTAAGTCACAACTCTTTTCCTCTTATTCTCCTTCTCCCCACACTCTGTATGTCACCCTCACAATTAAAACCAGACTCCCATCTCTAGGATTGGTTCTCTCTCTCTTTTTCCTTCTTTGCCTTTGTTCTCAGCCTTGCATGTACCTCGTTTTCTATTAAACCTATTATCTGTTATCTCTCTTACTAAATTATTGAATTGTTCTATTACCTTCTTCCATTCTAATTGTTTGTTCCAGGACCTACATACAAAGAGAGTGATTGGTGGGGGGCATAAGAGAGGAGGCGTATATCTTCTCAATGATACACCCGTTGCCACTTCTAGTACCCTTTCTCTGGATCGAGAGTCTATAACACAGTGGCCACCTATCATTAGCTAGATTGAGACTTTTGTTTCTCTCCTTGTCAATAAACCATTATGTTGTGATATTTGTAAATTGTCTAAACATCATCATGCTACATTTCCTCCTAACTCTTATGGGAGAAAACTTCAACCTTTTACTCTGGTTCACTTGGATGTCTGGGGACGAGTCCCAATTACCTCCACTTTTGGCTTTAGATATTTTGCTACCTTTATTGATGATTATTCACTCATGACTTAGGTTTATCTTTTGAAATCTAAAAGTGAAGTGTTTAATGTGTTTATCATGAAGTGTGCACTTAGTTTCAAGGTTCCATCAAAACCCTCCATTCTAATATATATATATATATATATATATATATATATATATATATATATATATATATGTCTCGGAATACATGTCCACTACTTTTGTGTACATGGCATTTTGTCTCGGATATCTTGTGCTCGCAGCACACGTTAACAAAATGGTATCACAGAACGAAATAATCATCATTTTCTTGAACTTGCTCACACCCTTCTCCTTTATATGTACCTACTAAAACATTTTTGGGGTGACTCCCTTCTAATTGCTACCTTTCTTATTAATCATATACCCTCATGTATATTGTCTTATAAATCTTCATTTACTATACTGTATCGTCATGACAATCCCTTTCCTCTACTACCTTAAGTTTTTGGTTGCACATGCTTTGTTCAAATTTTGGATGGAAGTAATGATAAACTTAGTCCCAGGGCAATTAAATGTGTCTTCTTAGGGTACACTCGGAATCAGAAAAGGGTATAAATGTTATGATCCCTCGACTTGCAAGAAATATGTCTCCGCCGATGTAACCTTCTTTGATGATGTTTTTTTTTTTTTTTTTTTCCAGCTCTTAGGTCGATCCCTCTATGATCCTTTTGTGAGTTAGGGGGAGCATGACTCTTATCCTCTTCCTCTTTCCACTAGTGATTACAGGGAAACTCCTCTCCCATCTGTTCAGCATCCTACTGGTAATTTGGGCGACCCTAAGCCTTCGCAAGTGTGTCATCGCTGAGATAAATCTTCACATGCTCAACAATCTAGTCTTCCACTCACTTTGGATGTTGGCTCAGGTGACTCTCCTACCTCGGGTTTAGATCTCCCCTTTGCTTTGTGCAAAGGATCACGATCTTGTACTCAACACCCTATTAGTAATTTCGTTTCATATGATCATCTTTCACCGTTCCTTTAGTCGTTCGAGTAGAGAATGGTTTGATGATTGTAGTGTGAAGAAGAGAAGAGGAGTGAGAGAAGAAGAAAGAGGAGAGTTTCAGGAAAGATGTTGTGTTAGGCTAAACATGCCCTAACATAATGTTTTATTATAATAGAGCATATAGTACACAACAAGAGAAGGGGAAAGTGTACACATGCACTTACATAAAAAACTATACACTAACATTCTCTATACTCCCCCTCAAGTTGGAGCATAGATGTTAATCATGCATAAGCTGTCACGAACACGATGAAGAGCATCTCGACTCAAGGACTTTGTAAGAACATTAGCAAGTTAATGAATCGAACAAAAGGGGTGACGATTTCCTTAGAAGTAACTTTCTCCTGAATAAAGTGACAATCGACCTCAATATGTTTGGTTCTCTCGTGGAAAACCTGGTTATGAGCAATATGGATGACCGCTTGGTTGTCACAATGAAGAGGAACAGGATCCGAAGGAGGATTAACAAGTTCTTTAAGAAGGTTGCGAAGCTATATGAGCTCACACGTCGCACAAGTCATAACACGATATTTTGCTTCAACCGAGGACCGAGTAACAACCGGTTGCTTCTTTCTCTTCCATGTTATAAGATTGCCACCTACGAAGGTACAAAAGCTGGATGTGGAGCGGCGATCATAAGTATTACCTGCACAATCAGCATTGGAAGATGCCCATGCAACTGAAAGCGGAGGCTAAGACCTGGGGTTGATTTTAGATACCGAAGAATGCGGTAGACAGCCGTGAGATGGGAGGTACGGGGAGCTTACATGAATTGGCTAACAACGCCCACTGCAAATGAGAGATCTGGGCGAGTAATAGTCAGGTAAATAAGCTAGCCTACAAGTCGTCGATATATCCCGGGATCAGTAATGAGAGCATCATCGTCAGGTTGAAGCTTTTAAGAAGTATCCATGGGAGTGGTAGTGAGCTTGCACCCTAACATGCCGGTCTCCATGAGAAGATCGAGTGCATATTTTCGTTGTGATAAGACCAATCTGATGAGGAGCGACCAACTTCAATTTCGAGGAAGTAGCGAAGAGGACCAAGATCCTTGATCTCAAACTTGGTCTTCAAAAATTCTTTGACCTCCCATGTTCCAACAGAATCACTACCGGACAGAACAATATCATCCACATAGACAATGAGAACCATGATGCCTGTCGATCGACGACATATAAAGAGAGAATGATCGGCATGAATATGAACAAAGCCGAACTCTAAGAGAGCCTAACTGAATTTTTCGAACCATGCACGCGGATTGTTTGAGTCCATAAAGAGCCTTCTTCAACCGATATACAAGTGCAGGGTTGTGGGAAGCAACAAAGCTAGAAGGTTGATGCATTATACACTTCCCTTTCAAGGTCCCTATGGAGAAATGCATTCTTAACATCAAGTTGAAACAAGGGCCATGATAAATTGATGGCCAAGGACATACAACGCGAATCGAATTAAGCTTAGCCATCGGAGAGAATGTCTCGAAATAATCCACACCATGAGTTTGTGTGTAACCCTTAGCAACAAGATGGGTTTTATAGTGATTAATTGAGCCGTTTGGAAGAAACTTGATTGTATAAACCCATCGACATCCAACAGGTTTATGCCCTAAAGGAAGTGGCACAAGGTCCCAAGTATGATTCTTCTCAAGAGTGGACATTTCTTCCATCATCGCCTTCGTCCAGTCAAGACTTTGAAGAGCATGTGAGAGAGACCGAGGAATAGTCTGTGATGAAAGGAAAGTTGTAAACAACTGAAAAAATGGTGAAAGATGATCATATGAAACAAAATTACTAATGGGATGTTGAGTACAAAATCGTGACCCTTTGCACAAGGCAATGGGGAGATCTAAATTCGAGGTAGGAGAGTCACCTGAGCCAACATCCAAAGTAAGTGGAAGGGTGGATGGCTGAGCTTGTGAAGATATATCTTGACGATGATACACCTACGGAGGCTTAAGGTCATCCAAATCATCGACAGGATGTTGAACGGAGGGAAGAGGATTTTCCCCGTGATCACTAGTGGAAAAAGGAAGAGGATAAGAGTCATGCTCCCCCTGACTCATAAGAGGATCACAGAGGGATCGGCTTGGAGCTGAAAAAAGAAAAATTCTCAAAGAAGGTTACATCGATAGAGACATATTTCTTGCGAGTCAATGGGTCAAAACATTTATACCCTTTCTGACTCCGAGTATACCCTAAGGGCCTGTTTGCCATGATACATGTAAATCACGGTAAACAAGTACTTTTTCACCATGTTTGAAAATATGAGAGTAATTCCACCTCAAAAATCGAAACAAAAGTGTTGACTTAAATATGTGGACCCCACTGTAATGTATATGATATATCCACACTGTCCATCTATTTTATTAGAACATTTTGGAACATGAACCGAAAAATGAGACAGATCCAACACTCAAATGACCCACACTAAAGGAAACAGTGGCCTTAATTCATCCACCATTGAAAGTTATATTCTTCACTGGGCCCACATTGAGGTTTTTTCATCATCTAACCCGTTCATGGGGTCACACAGGCATGGATAGGGGGAAAACACAAATATCAGCTTGATCCAAAACTTTTAAGGGCCCCAAGAAGATTTTAATGGTAGGCGTTCGATTCCCGTTGTTTCCTGTGGTGTGGTCCACATGACCTTTGGATCTGCCTCATTTTTTTTGCTCATGCAATAAATTAGGCTAGCATAACAAATGAGCGGTGTGGATAAGTAACATACATCACGATGGGCCCCACGTTGATGTTGTAACTTTCTCGATTAAATTGTTAAAAAAGTTGTCACATCTGCATTGGGAAAGATGTGGTAATTACCTAGGTAAATAATTATTACCCATTTACATGGTAATTACACTTGAGCCGGAAAATCAAACAGGCCCTAAGAAACATTTAATTGCTCTGGGGCTAAGTTTATCATTACTTCCATCCAAAATTCGAATAAAGCATGTGCAACAAAAAACTTCAGGTGGTAGAGGAAATGGATTATCATGAGGATACAATAAAGTAAATGAAGATTTGTAAGACAGGATACGTGAGGGTATACGATTAATAAGAAAAGTAGCGGTTAGAAGAGCATCACCCCATAAATGTTTAGGTAGGTGCACAGCAAGAAGAAGGGTGCGAGCAACTTCAAAAAGATGGTGATTCTTTCGTTCTGCGATACCATTTTGTTGAGGTGTGTGAGCACATGACGTCCTAGATAAAATACCATGTTCCTGCAAGAAGGACAGAAAGGTTGTAGGCATGTATTCCCCCCCCCCCCAATTATCAGAATAAAGGGTTTTGATGGAACATTAAAATTGAGTGCACACTTCATGATAAAACACCGAAACGCATCAAACACTTCACTTTTAGATTTCAAAAGATAAATCCAAGTCATGCGTGAATAATCATCAATAAAGGTAACAAATATCTAAATTCAAAAGTGGAGGTAACTGGAGTTGGTCCTAAGACATCCGAGTGAATCAGAACAAAAGGTTGAGATTTCCTCCCAGAAAGCTAGGAGGAAACATAGCATGATGATGTTTAGACAATTCACAAATATCACAGCATAACGGTTTAGTGACAGATAAGGATGGAAACATATTCTCAATCTAGCTATTGATGGGTGGCCTAAGCGGCAATGCTACCGTGTCATGGACTCTCGATCCAGAGAAAGGGTATTAGAAGTGGCAATGGGTGTATCATTGAGAAGATAAACGCCTCCTCACTCATGCCCCCCACTAATCACTCTCTTCATCTATAGGTCCTGGAACAAATAACAAGAAGGGAAGAAGGTAATGGAACAATGTAATGACTTAGTAAGAGAGTTAATATACAATAAGTTTAATGGAAAACGAGGCACATGCAAGACTGAGGACAGAGACAAGGAAGAAGAAAGAGGGATGGAACCAATCTCAGAGATGTGAGTGTGGGTTCCATTTGCGACTGTGCATACTGAGTGTGGGGAGAAGGAGAATAAGAGGAGAAGAATCGAGACTTACCAGTCATATGGGAGGAAGCTCCAGAGTCTATGACCCAGGAGGTAGGAGAGGATGACACAAGAAGAGTAGTAGCTGATTGGGCCGAAGCTGCGTGAGATGGCTCAAGAATATTACGAATGTGAAGCCGCATAAGGGCATCATATGCAGCCCGAGAAATGATGAGAGACTCCCTTGAAGTAGACTGCTCAGCTAACGGGGTCGAAGATTGTGTCTTAGGAGCAATTGTGGATGCAACAGAAGTAACGGCCTACGTAGGACGACCATGGATCTGCCAGTAATAATCAACAATGTGATTAGTTCTCCCGTAATGCGAACAAATGCGGGAATCATCATGTCCACATCCACCACAACTACGAAAATTACGACCGCCACGACTGCAATCTCCTTCCCGGCTTCTACCACGACTATTATAACAAAAAATGCGCCTTAAACTTAAGGATGGTACCCGAAGGCCAAGAGAGGACTGATCGCCAGTAAGATGTGTCGAATGCTTTGATGGTACAAATGAATGAGAAGGAAGAGCAGAGACAGTAGTGCATTGACACATGGCATAGACCGTCGTCAATGGGGAAAGATGATCTGCACAACAACCTGATCTCGAACATAAAGATAATCGTAATTCAAGCCAGCTATGAACTGCATGATACGAGTATCATCCCGCTGCTTATGGGCATGTTCATGATCCTCTTTGCATTTGGAAGGAAGAGGCTGATATAAGTTTAACTCATTTCACATGCTCCGAAGCGTCGAATAGTAATCTTTTAATGATCTTGAGTTTTGTTGGAACCGACCAATTTGTTGAATAAGCTGGAATATCTGTGAAAAATTCTGAGACTCCAAGAACATACCATGAAGCGTATCGTAAATGCCTTTAGCCGAGGATAAAAACATCATTGAGTGGCTAATCGAGGAATTCATACTATTTAACAACCATGCAATAACTTGATAATTTTACTTTGTCCAATACTTGTAGGGAGCATTTGTAGAGCTTGGAGGATCATCCAAAATATACGACAACTTCTCACGGGTTCCTAAGAACACTTTTACAGATCGTTCCCATTGAAGATAGTTGTCACCATTTAACTTAGTGGAGGTAATCCGCAAGGGGTTGGATTCAAGAGACTCCATGCCAAGAGATGAGGGCCCTTTGTCAGCTATAGGAGACTCCAAGTAAGAAGAATTGATTCAAACAACTCTATCTCACTCAATCCTTCAAGGAAATAAGAGATAAACCTCAAACAAATAGCAACCATCCAAAATAACATGAAACATAGTAAAAAACAGTCCATCCGAGTGAAAAACGGCCCAACTGCACATCCATTTGAGGTTAAAACCCTCTCAAACATGGATCTTAGGTAAAAATCCTCCATGAGTAGCTTGGGAGGAAGATCTTAGTCCATCTTGAGTAAAGAAACCAAAGAAAAGCTTATCGATTTGAGGTAGATCGAAGAAAAACGGAAAATGGGCCCGATTTTTTAATTTCTCTATTTTGCCCAAAACACCATGAAAGGAGGTCTAGAAAATTCTGAAAAAATCATAACAAATCTTCTAAAATCAAGATCTATCAAACCCCAAAACTTTTAGCTCAAATGAAGTCCATGCATCCATACAACATGCTGATGTCAACCATACGGCTACTGACGTTAGCAAGGTGACGTGTCGCTTCTCAACCCGTTGGATGCGGAATGCCTAGATCTATGCTCCGATACCAAGTAGAGAATGGTTTGATGATTGTAGTATGAAGAAGAGAGGAGAAGAGTGAGAGAGAAGAAGAAGAAAGAAGAGAGTTTTAAGAAAGATGTTGCGTTAGGCTAAACATGCCCTAACACATTATTTTATTATAATAGGGCATATAGTACACTGCAAGAGAAGGGGAAAGTGTGCACATGCACTTACATTAAAAAACTATACACTAACATTCTCTATAGTTTGCAGCTTTCCTTTCATCACAGACTATTCCTTGGTCTCTCTTACATGCTCTTGAAAGTTATGACTGGACGAAGGTGATGATAGAAGAAATGCTTGCTCTTGAGAAGAATCATACTTGGAAGCTTGTGCCACTTCCTTCAGGGCATAAACCTGTTGGATGTCGATGGGTTTACACGATTAAGTTCCTTTCAGATGACTCTGTTGATCACTATAAAGCCCGTCTTATTGCTAGGGGTTACACGCAGACTCATGGTGTGGATTACTTTGAGACATTCTCTCTAGTGGCTAAGCTTAATTTTATTCACGTTGTGATCTCCTTGGCCTTCAATTTATCCTGCCCTTGTTTCAACTTGATGTTAAGAATGCATTTCTCCATAGGGATCTTGCAAATGAAGTCTACATGCATCAACCTTTTGGTTTTGTTGCTTCCCACAATCATGTGCTTGTTTGTTGGTTGAAGAAGGCTCTTTATAGAATCAAACGATCCCCGCGTGCATGGTTCGAAAAATTTAGTTAGGTTCTCGTGGAGTTCGACTTTGTTTGTAGTTATGCCGATCATTCTCTCTTTATGTGTCGTCGATCGACGGGCATCATGGTTCTCATTGTGTATATGGATGATATTGTTTTGTCCAATAGTGATTCGGTTGGACTGTGGGAGGTCAAAGAATTTCTAAAGACCAAGTTTAAGATCAAGGATCTTGGTCGTATTTGCTACTTCGTAGAAATTGAAGTTAGCCGCTCCTTATTCGGGGTGGTCTTGTCATAATGAAAATATGCGCTTGATCTTCTCATGGAGACCGGCATGTTAGGATGGAAACCTGTTACCACCCCCATGGATACTTCGTAGAAGCTTCGGCCAGATGATAGTACTCTCCTTTCTGATCTCGGGATGTATCAACGACTTGTAGGTCAACTCATTTACTTGACTCTTACTCACCCATATCTCTCCTTTGCGGTGGGCGTTGTTAGCCAATTCATGCAAGCTCCTCGTTCTTTACATCTCACGGTTGTATGCCGCATACTTCGATATTTAAAATCAACTCTGGGTCTTGGCCTCCGCTTTCAGTCGCATGGTCATCTTCATCTTTCTAGCTGTTCTAATGCTGATTGTGCAGGTAGTACTTATGATTGCCGGTTTACATTCGCTTATGTACCTTTCTAGGTGGCAATCTTATTACTTGGAAAAGCAAGAAGAAACCGGTTGTTGCTCGGTCCTTGGCTAAAGCAGAACCCATGTTATGGCTCATACAACATGTGAGCTTGTGTGGCTTTGCACCCTTCTTAAAGAACTCAGCTATCCTCCTTCGTCTCGTATTCCTCTTCACTGCGACAACCAAGCAGCCATTCATATTGCTCGTAACCTGGTTTTCCACGATCGCACCAAGTATATTGAGGTTGATTGCCACTTTATTCGGGAGAAAGTTGCCTCTAAGGAAATCATCACCACTTTTGTTCGATCTGGGGATTAGCTTGTTGATGTTCCTATAAAGTCTTTGAGTCGAGATGCTCTTCATCATGTTCGTGACAAGTTGTACATGATCAACATCTATGCACCAAATTGAGGGGGAGACTAGAGAGTGTTAGTGTATATTGTGTGTGGTTAGTGGCTCTTTTAATGTAAGTGCATGTGCACTCTTTTCCTCTTCTCCTGCAATGTACTATATGCTTGATTCTAATATAACATTGTGTTTTAGGGCATGTTGGCCTACACACAACATTTCCCCAAACATTATTCTTTCCTCTTCTTCTCTCTCTCTCTTCTCTTCTTTTCTCCACACCATAATCATCAAATCACCTTCTACTGTAATATTGTAATTTCAGCATTATAAGTGAGAGCCCTAATAAGATAAAAGAGTGGGGGACATGTGGGGGCCTGAGAAGTCAAGCGTTTTCACTCCTCTCCTCTCTCTTTCTCCATTCTTCCTCTCTTTTCTCTTCGTTGTTTCTCTTGATTATCAATTTCATACTATTTCACGTCCCACATAAGAGAGGTGATGATCATGAGCACTTCATCCCTGTCTCACAGATGGACTATTATAAAGGCCCAACACAAAAAAAAAGAATGGAAAGCCTAGATTTTTTAAAAGATTTTCAGGATGAGAGAGACCAAAAATAAAAGAAGGAAAAAAAAATCATAGGATAGAAGGGAGAGAAAGATGAATTATATTGGAAACAAGTATGCTTTGATTCCATGTAGAATTTTAAATTGACGAGAGAAGAAGACAACAGAAGAGAAGTGATGTAGGACAATTAACCACTTGCTTTAAAAGCTCAAACTAATAGAGCATGGCGAATTAATCCCTTTATCTCATAGCCTACGCCCCACATCGCATGGGTTAGGACCAATGTTCGAATTATCTCTGATATTATCAAAATATCTCCAAAATTATCTTTTTCTCCAGCTCAGCGATATCGATAACACTGGTAGCGATACCGATAACGCTGGTAGTATCAGAAATTCCACGTATTAGAAATGCATTGCTAAGTATCGCCAACGTATCAATATCGCTAATGTAATCATCAATATTTTCAACTACGTAAATTCTAGGCAATGCTTGTATCATAAGTGTATAGACGATATTCCAATAATATCGCCAACTTATTGATATCAAAATTGTTTATTAGAAAAAAAATTATTAAATTTTTTTTTTCATGGGCACATGGTTGTATGTAGTATTCAATTTGTCATTGATAATATCTCAATACTATCAATATCGTTACATGCGAGATATTGAGACCACAATCATTCGTTTCCTTTCCAATTGTTGATGATTTCTTGGTGAAATATCATGTGTTGTTGATATTTTGCAATATGAATGGATGTTTGGATGTTTAAATAGGTCGGAGGGGATGGTTGGACCGATTTCTTACAACAACACATGCTTTTAAGGCCCTATTAAATGGAAACTTGTTATATATGCATTTTTTTTGCAATTTTTTTTTTTTTAAATTTCTAAATATGCAAATATGTACATTTTAACATCTCCTGAAGTTTCACTGAAAATTCCATCGTTTTCCCTATGTTTCCCCGCATTTTTGGTTATCAGCGATATTATTAGCGATATCGATATTGTTTCTGTATCCCTGGCCAACGAAACTTGTAGCGATACCGATACTTAGAACACTAGTTAGGACCTCGGCCGAACCCCCTCGTGGGCCCCACTTCACATGGGTTTTGCTTCACACGAGTCACCCACTTCATACAGATGGGGCCCGCCTCACACGAGCCACCCACCCCGAGTGTGCTCCTTCATCCGATGAGCAACCTCACTCGAGCCCGGTGTGAAAATGCCCTTGCATTAATCACCCCCGGTGATGAGTCTCGAACACGAGACCTCCCGCTCTGATACCAGCTTGATGCTGGCAGTGTTCGAAATATTCGTATTAATTACGTATCGTATCCTTGGGATACAGATACGTATTGGTTATCGCACGGGATATATTGTCTGTATCGAGTTATCTATCACACTTTTTGGGAAACATGGGGGAAATGGTTGAATTTTCCAATGAAACTTTAGGGATTGTTAAAAAAGACTTTAATACACACTTTTAAATCATAACATCTCAAAAAAGAAGTGCACATAATAGGTTTCGTTTGTATAGGGTCCTAAGCTATGTGCTGTCTAATTGAATTAACGTAACTAGATTCAAATTGAATGCATTATATTTAGAGTGTATGTGATGATTATTTCATTAAACACTCCTAAACACTCCTGAACTAATGCTACTATATTCAAATTGATATTTTAATAATTTTTAATTAAAATGATTTTTATTTTCCGAAAATTGGCAAGGACTTAACAAATTAGTAGACCAACCCTCACACGTGCTTGATTTCATGTTTGGAGTGCAACATTGCAAGCAATTTGGGAGAAATTGGGGAAATTTTGAATTTTCCCTAATTTTCCCCAAATCAAACCACCTACACTCAAATTTCAAAAATAAAGTGTATGTAATGATTGTTTCATCAAATACTCTTAAATATTTCGATATTAGTCTCAATTGATAGTTGGTTAAAGGAAACTTTTGGAAAAAACATGGAGAACATGAAGAACCAATGGATATCGAAATCAAAGCTCCAACTCCATGATTTTTCATGCAAAACATGAAGAACCAATGGATTTATAACCATTTGATACTGATTTAACATAATTAAAAAAAAAAAAAGATCGAAAATTGAAAATGCTCACTAGATCGAATACATGGGATATATTGACACTACCTGTGTATTTCGTATCGCACAAGTGGGATACAAGATATATCGTGGGATATATCAGTTGATATCGTCGATATTTAAAGCATTGGATGTAGGACAATTAACCACTTGCTCTAAAAGCTCGAACTGATAGAGCATGACGAATTAATCCCTTTATCTCATAGCCCAAGCCCCATATCGCATGGGTTAGGACCTCAGCCAAACCCCCCTCGTGGGCCCCACTTCACATGGGTTCCACTTCACACGAGCCACCCGCCTCACACGAGCCACCCACTTCACATGGATGGGGCCTGCCTCACACGAGCCACCCCCCTCACATGGGCCGCCCACCCCAAGTGTGCCCCTACATCCCACAAGCAACCCCACTCTAGCCTGGTGTGAAAATGCCCCTGCATTAAGAAGAGAAGAGAAGAAAGTTGGGAGAAGAGAGGAAAGGTTAGTTAGTGTTGGACGTCACCCTCTCTCAGTTATATTAATAATAAAAACTCAATATGACAAAAATACCCTTAATGACAAAAGAGAAAATACCCTATGCATCCTAGAGAAATATAAACGACTAATAACAAGAAGACATAACTAAAAACAAAGTCTAGGTGATTGTATAGTGGTATGACCCACATCTCCACATTTGTTAATAGTTAGAATTGTCCTATCAATGAAATTTTTGGAACATCGCCTATCCCTAGTAGCGCACAATGTATCAATTCTATGGATCACAGAATTGTTGACCACAATCATAGAAACTAAAACGCTGAGCATATTGCATCCTTAGGTCAAGGATCACATAATTTCTTGTCATTAAATGTAGAGTGTCATCGATACATCAACATTTAACAGTTATTTTTCCATGCATATTTCATGAATTTTTGCGACATCAAGCAATTTATTCTTCTTACTCAAGTTGATGGGTAGCAAATGTTCTTGAATGGAAGCTACGGTTTTGGAGGCTCTTCATTCTCTGTCTTCTCAAAGTGACTGGGCATATGATGATGGCGACCCTTGCATCCCAGTTCCTTGGGAATGGGTGAATTGCAGCTCTAGTACACCACCGAGGATTACAAAAATGTAAGATCTTCATGACTTGTTTTAGCTATAAAAGTGTTGGTTTCATTTGGGGAATTGAACAACTGTATTACATCAAGCATTTAATATTCAAAATTTCATTCTATCACCTTTTTGTGAAATCTGAGGAATTTAGATTTGCCTTCTCTAGTCTATCAAAAACTTCATTCTTGTATTAAATATAAGTTGTATGAAGTGCTTGTGTCACATGAAGTAGTTCTTAGGCTGAGATGATCAGAAAGACAACGGATTCACCTCATGCATAATTACAGGGTAACTTTGGGGCTATATCAGTTCCTTAAGCATATAATGGCTGCTACAATACAGTGTGGGAACGTTCATATTGACTTGATCAATAGTCACTGTTTGTACTTTTTTAAACAGATTGTTACACCATCTAAATTTCTGAAACCAAGAATGGAAAGTATTATCAAAATCACTGGGCTGTAGTTTTAATAACAACAAGACCTAATGAATTAGTAACTTGAATACCCTCAGTTGACTTAGCATAGTTCTGTCGGTGTTTTGAGGTGCATCTTTTAGAGTGAACTGTTGTGAGAAACTTCGAGTAGGGGTCATGATGCAGTTAGAAAAATGCTGATGAGGACATCTGAGCACCGGTTAGAGTATACCAGAGGAGGAGGAGATCTTTGACCACAATTCCTGCATCTCTATGGTTAGATGATCATTATATGGGACCTGGATCGAGGATGTAGCCGCGTTGAAAGACCTCACATGTATATTTATGCATCTTTGAAGACCTTACGCTGGGAGGATGCATTGGGCTGCATGTAGGAGCTTATTGAACACATCTAGACCGTTGGATTGAGTGGATGCTTTTAACGGAACATTGGATTTCACGCATTGGACCATTAAGACCTTTGTCCCATCTTGGCCGTGGACATCATGGGACATTAGTTTTAGTTGCTTTCTTAGTTATTTTGTGGGTTTTTTTTTTTAATTTTTAATTTTTAATTTTTTATTTTATAATGTTTTAGTTGATTTAGGAGGTATTTTGGACATTTTTGTAAAAAACACCCCAAAAGACTATAAAGGGGTGGGCGTGTGAATGCCCTAGAAGTATGATACATTGAATAAAAAAAGAATCTTTTTTTTTTTAAATTTTTTTTAAATAATTTTTATAGCAAAGAAAACCTCTTGTGATTGGAGCGGTGTGAAGCTATTGAGTAATTCCATCTTATATCTCTCTCTTATTCTTTTCTTTCAAGGTATTATCTATACTTTTATATTCTTTTCCCTCTCTCTACTTCCACCAACCTCCCTCTATTTCTCTCTATTCCTTTATCTTTCTTTTGTTTTCCTCTAAACCCATTCCAACCATCTCCAAAACCTACCCTAACCGTACAACCGTACGGAACCCCACCCGTGACCATACGACCGTATGGACGTGACCGTATGGCCGTCTGTATGGCCAGCCCCTCTCCTCATTTTTTCCCTCTTTGATCCTTTCTCCATAAAATCCATACCCTTAAGCCTAAATATCTAAAGCCCAATCCTAGAACCTAGATTCCCCAAAACCTTAATCATAAACCCTAACCCCTAAATCTTCCAAAATCTAATTCCCAAATCCTAACTTCCCTAATCCCAATCCCTAATGTAAATACCTAATTTTCTAGTTCCTAAAATTAACCCTAACCTACCAAAACCCAAACTAGGACAAATGATTCCCTTTGAAGCAAGATTAATCCCTATGCTATATGGAAGTTCTACCCAGTGTTTTAAATATCGATGATATTGGCCGATATATCCCACGATATATCTTGTATCCCACCTGTGCGATACGAAACTTGCAAGTAGTGCGATATATCTGACATGTTCGATTCGGTGAGTATTTTCGATTTTCAATCCTTTTTTTTTTCTGTAAGTTATGTTAAATCAGCGTCAAATTGTTAGAAATACATGGTTTTTCATGTTTTGCATGAAAAAGCATGGATTGGGAGCTTCAATTTTTAGATTTGGAGGAGATGGGCCGAGTTACGGAAAGTTGAAAAAATCAAAATTTCCCACTTACTCGCAGATCAGTTGTAATCCTTGTGTCCAAACATAAAATCAAACATGTTTAGTGAATCTTCTTTTGATTTTGAATGTATTGCTTGTGTTTCCATACGTCTTCTTATATTTATAAATTATATGAATGAACTTTGAATATACTTGCATCAATTTAGTTAGACAACACAGATTAGGACCTCATTCAAAGAAAACCTATTATGTGCACTTATTTTTTGTGATGTTTTGATTTATAAGTGTGTTGATGTGTTTTTTAACAATCACTGAAGCTTCATTGAAAAACTCGACCAATTTCCCCATGTTTCCAACGACAACGATACATTACGTGATACAACCGTTATATCCCATGCGATAACCGATACGTATTTGTATCCCAAAGGTGCGATACGTAACGCGATACTAATATTTCGAACACTGGTTCTACCTTCCATAGATCCTAACCAATTCATATTATTAAATCTGCATTGCAGGTTTGTTTACGGCTTAGAACATGTTTTGTTACTTGGATTCTTTAAGTTTGTGATAGAGTAGTTTTATTTTGTGTTTTGAATGCTTTAATTAATCCGCCATTTAGTTTCAACACGTCATTCTAGGTTAGATCACTCGTCTTGCATCAAATTTTGGTATCAAGGCCTAGGATTTTAGCATAGGACTCTCATGTTGCATTTAGGGTGGATTTTCATATTGTTGTGTCTAGGGTTAATAGGTTTTCCATTCTCATTACATTGCACGTAGTGTCTCTGTTAGTAGGATAGACAACAAACCTACCATATATTGTTGTACCATATATTGCTGTAATTAAGGGCTGTAATTAGGGGGATATAGATGCTATAATTAGGGGATATAGATGCTGCTGTAATTAGGAGATATTATGCTGTAATTAGGGGCTATAGATGTTGCTGTTATGCTGTAATTAAGGGCTGTAATTAGGGGATATAGATGCTGTAATTAGGGGATATAGATGCTTCTGTAATTAGGAGTTTATGCTGTAATTAGGGGATATAGATGCTGCTGTAATTAGGAGTTTATGCTTTGTAATTAGGGGATATAGATGTCATTGTTATCTTTGTAATTAGGGGCTGTAATTAGGGATATAGATTCTGCTGTTATGCTGTAATTAAGGGATATATTGTAAGTAGGGAAAATGATTTCTATATAAGAAAAGGACCACTCAATTGAGGGTCATTGAGCAAATCTAACATGGTATCAGAGCCACTCTCTGCAACCTTGTCTTTGGTCCAATCTTCGTGGTTCTAGGCTCTGATTTTCTGGTTTCTTGGGTGCGGGTTTTGGTTTGTAGTTTTTTTTTGTGCATTTCGAGAGATTCTAGTTATAGCTAACAACACCAACTCAGAAGTCTTTCAAACTCGGTTTACAGGGAAGAATTATGCTTCCTGGGAGTTTCAGTTTCAACTTTTTGTAATGGGAAAGGAGTTGTGGGGTCATGTTGATGGGAGTGGTCCAGTGCCTACCGATCCTAAGACGTTGGTTCAATGGAAGGTGAAAGATGCTCGCGTGATGACTTGGATTCTTGGGTCTATTGATCCACTGCTTATACTCATTTTAAGACCGCATAAGACGGCTAAATCGATGTGGGAGTACTTAAAAAAGGTCTATCATCACGATCATTCCGCCCGGCGATTTCAATTGGAAACTGATCTTGCTGCCTATTCCCAAGGTACACTCTCTGTTCAGGAATATTTCTGTGGTTTTCAGAATCTTTGGGCTGAGTTTTTCAACATTGTGTATGCCGATGTGTCGGCCGAGTCTCTCTCTGCTGTTCAAGTAGTCCATGAAGTTAGCAAAAGAGACCAGTTTTTAATGAAACTAAGGCCAGAATTCGAGTCTATTCGCTCCAACCTGATGCACAAGGATCCTTTACCATCTCTTGACATGTGTTTTGGAGCACTTCTTCGAGAGGAACAACGCCTTCTTACTCAATCTTCGCTTCCGCAAGAGAATGCTGTCGCATTTGCTGCTCAAGGCAAAGGGAGGGTTCGAGACATGCGTACGCCTGCTTACACTTTCTTATGGGCATATTGCTGCCCATTGTGCTAAAAAGTTCTGCAACTATCAGAAACAGAAGGGGCACATCATCAAAGAATGCCCAACACGTCCTCAAAACCGACTCGTGAATGCTTATCATGTTACGGCTACTGGCCACACTTCGGATGGGGTAACCAAAGACTCAAAATCTCGCTCCAGTGTCATCTTCCATTGCTGCTTTCCCGCTCTTACACTTAAATGGTGCAAAGAAATGATTGTATCGGCATTTTCCGCTTTAGGGCTGCAAGGTAAGGGTACTATACGTACTATACCCTCTCAATCTTGGCTTGTTGACTCCGCTGCATCCAATCACATGACCAGTTCTCCTGATATGCTTAGCAATATTCGTAAGTACACTGGTTCTTCTGATATTCAAGTTGCTAATGGCCATCGTTTACCGATTACTGGGGTTGGTGATATCGCACCATCACTTACTAATATTTTTGTATCACCTGGGCTTTCTACGAGTCTTATCTCGGTTGGACAGTTAGTGGATGATAATTACAATGTTCAGTTTTCTCATGATGGTTGTCATGTGCAGGATTCGGTGTCAGGGAGGACAATAGCGAAGGGGCCTAAAGTTGGAAGACTGTTTCCATTATACTTTTCCATTCCTAGTATCATTTCTTTGGCTTGTACTACTGTCTCCAATAATTGTGAAGTATGGCACAAACGTTTAGGCCATCCAAACAATGTTGTTTTATCTCATTTGCTGAATTCTGGTTCGTTGGGAAAAAAAGATTCTTCTTTGCCTCATGCTTTGTCTTTTGATTGTTCTACGTGTAAAATTGGAAAAAGTAAGATTCTTCCCTTCCCTTCTTCCGGGAGTAGGGCAAAGAATTGCTTTGACCTTGTTCATAGTGATGTATGGGGCATTACTCCTGTCATTTCTCATGCTCATTATAAATATTTTGTGACATTCATAGATGACCATAGTCGGCATACTTGGGTATATTTTCTGCGCTATAAGTCTGAAGTCTTTGCTGTTTTCAAATCGTTTCTAGCATATGTTGAGAATCAATTTACCACTAGCATTAAGACTTTACGATCTGATTCTGGTGGAGAATATATGTCTCATGAATTTCTTGAGTTTCTTCGTCACAAAGGAATTGTTTCTCACCGCTCGTGTCCTTATACGCCTCAATAGAATGGCGTGGTTGAGCGCAAAAATCGACATTTGTTAGATGTTGCTAGGACCTTGTTACTTGCATCTTCTGTTCCTCCTAAATTTTGGGTTGAAGCTTTAGCTACAGCAGTATACTTGATTAATAGGTTGCCTTCTAAAGTGCTAAATTTCGACTCTCCATTCTATCGTCTGCATAAACAGCACCCTAGCTTTCTTGACTTACACACTTTTAGCTGTTTGTTTTGTGCATCTACCTCCGCATCAACGTCACAAACTCTCTGCGTAATCTGTGAAATGTGTCTTTATGGCATATAACTTATCTCAAAAAGGATTTGTGTGCTATGATGCTTCTTCCAATAAATTTCATATATCTCGTAATGTCGTTTTCTTTGAGCATCAATATTTCTTTCCTAGTTCTATTACATCATCTCCTGCAGTTTCTGTTCTTCCTCATTTTAATGATTTGATGTGCCCTTCTGAACGCTTCAAGCCTGGTTTTGTGTATGAACGCCGTCGACCAACTCTACCCCTTCCTGAGTCTGATCTGCCACTTGATCCCGTTTTGCACCCTCCTCGACAATCTGGCCGTACTTCTCATCAACCGGATAGGTATGGTTTCCCTCATACCTCCTTCACGGCTACCTTATCAACTTTGTTGATTCCTAATTCCTACTCACAAGCTGATAAACATGAGTGTTGGAGAAAGGCTATGCAGAAAGAACTTCAAGCTCTTCAAGAAAATCAGACTTGGGACATGGTCCCTTGTCCTTCTCATGTCAAGCTAATTGGGTGTAAGTGGGTTTTTTCTGTAAAACTTCGGCCTGATGGGTCTGTGGACCGTTATAAGGCTCGTTTGGTTGCCCTTGGTAACCGCCAGGAGTATGGGGTTGACTATGAGGAGACCTTTGCTCCTGTCGCTAAAATGACAATTGTGCGTACTATTATTGCCATCGCAGCCTCTCAGGGATGGTTTCTTTGCCAGATGGATGTGAAGAACGCATTTCTTCACCGTGATTTACAGGAAGATGTTTACATGACACCTCTTCCTGGCCTCTGCTCGTCATCAACGTCGAATGTGTGTAAGTTGAAGAGCTCTCTGTATGGTTTGAAACAGGCTCCCCGGGCTTTGTTTGATAAGTTCCGGGCTACCTTACTTCGATTTTCTTTCATCCAAAGCCAGTATGATTCTTCGTTGTTTCTTCGAACGACTTCTGTTGGTATCGTTCTTCTTCTAGTTTATGTCGACGACATTGTCATCACTGGGATTGATTCTGCCCTCATTAATCAACTCAAGCAACATCTTCATGATTCATTCCATATCAAGGATCTTGGTCCTCTCCGGTATTTCCTCGGTATGGAGGTTCAGTCCGATTCCTCTGGGATTTTCCTGCATCAGCATAAATACACAGAGGACTTGATTTCCTTGTCTGGTTGGCAGGACTCCTCTTCAGTGGATACCCCTTTGGAAGTGAATGTCAAGTATCGACGTGAGGAGGGGGATCTCCTTCCTAATCCCATGGTGTTTCGACAGTTAGTTGGTAGTCTCAATTATCTCACTATTACACGGCCTGACATCTCCTTTGTCTGTCCCAAAGTCAGTCAATTCTGCAGTCTCCTCGCCACCTTCATCTTGCCGCAGTCCGCCGAATTATTCGATATCTCCGGGGTTCCTCTCACCGTAGCTTGTTCTTCTCTACTGGTACTCCTCTTTGCCTTGTGGCTTTTAGTGATGCTGATTGGGCAGGGTGTCCTGATACTCGCCGGTCTATCATCGGGTGGTGTATGTTTCTTGGTGATTCACCTACCTCTTGGAAGAGTAAGAAACAGGATCGTGTTTCCAAATCTTCGACTGAGTCCGAGTACCGTGCCATGTCGGCAGCCTGCTCGGAGATTATGTGGCTCCGTGGCTTACTTGCTGAAATAGGTTTTCCTCAGTCAACTCCCACTCCTCTTCATGCTGATAATACGAGTGCTATTCAGATCGCTACCAATCTCGTCTATCACGAGCATACCAAACATATCGAGGGGGACTGCCATTCTATTCGGGAAGCTGTTGATACTTGAGTTATCTCTCTTCCACATGTCTCAAGCGACCTTCAGATAGCGGACGTCTTCACCAAAGCTATGACACGACTACGTCATCAATTTCTTATTGGCAAATTGATGCTTCTTGATCCACCAACATCAATTTAAGGGGGGATGTTAGTAGGATAGACAACAAACCTACCATATATTGTTGTACCATATATTGCTGTAATTAAGGGCTGTAATTAGGGGATATGGATGTTGTCTTTGTTATCTTTGTAATTAAGGGCATGTAATTAGTAGATATAGATGTTGTCTTTGTTATGTTGTAATTAAGAGTACAGTAATTAGGGATATAGATCTTCTTGTAATTAGGAGATATTATCTTTGTAATTAGGGGCTATAGATGTTGTCATGTTATCTTGTAATTAAGGGCTGTAATTAGGGGATATAGATGTTTGTAATTAGGGGATATAGATGCTGTAATTAGGAATGTTGTAATTAGGGGATATAGATGTCGTTATGCTTGTAATTAGGGATATAATTAGGGGATATAGATGCTGCTGTTATGCTGTAATTAAGGGATATATTGTAAGTAGGGAAAATGATTTCTATATAAGAAAAGGACCACTCGATTGAGGGTCATTGAGCAAATCTGACAGTCTCTAGTTCTTAGGTTTCCCATTAGATCCTCAATCTATGCCCACTCATACTAGGCATGGTTTTGGTCTATATCTCACAATGAGTTTGGAATAGCTTACTGAGGCTATCAATGCTATGAGCAACCATCTTGCGGCCCTTGAGGCCTAAGGTAGGAACTTCAACAACCAATTGACTGCAACTAACACTCGCATAACCCAGTTGGAAGCTTCCTTCCAGGCAAACCCCGACAATGGGGGAGATGACCAATCTCAAGTGGGAGGTAAAACTAGAAGAAACCAAGTTAGAGGGTGTGGAAGAGGTCGTGGCCGAGGTGTTGGCCATGGTGGGGTGCGTACCTAGCCACCCCTTAGAGAGTATCAAGATCATCATGATCCTGATGAGCAAGTAATGAAAAGCGTGAAAGTTAAGGCTCCGAGTTACGATGGTCACTTAGACTGCAAGGCATCCCTTAATTGGCTTGCGAACATGGATCATTATTTTGAGTGGTACAATATGTCCAATCGCCGTCGGGTGAGGTTCACCAAGATGAAGTTGGTCGAGATCGAGATGAAAGAGATAAGGAAAAGTACCTTCCTCTCTCTTACTAGAAGAAGCTCTTGAATTAGTGGGAATCCCTTCATCAAGGATCAATGCCTGTGGCTGATTACATTACCAAGTTTGACGAATACATGATGCGTTGTAACATTGAGGACCCGTTGATAGCCCTTTCCCATTTCAGAATGGGCCTTTGATCTGAGCTTTAGCGTGAGCTCATTCCTCACGACGTTAGCATCCTAGAGAATGCATACCAAGTAGTGCAAGAACTTGAGCGGTATTTGAAACTGCAATTCGTGAGGCGATTCGAATCTCGTAAATCCAATGTCAGGGCCACTCCTTAGGGAGCTAAGCCTAATTTGAGTCAATCCAGAGCCTCTACTAGTACACAATCCACTAATAGGGATGTCAAGGGTCTAGTACCAACTTGAGGGTTGGTGAACAAACGCGGTGTTATAATTGCCAATGATATGATCATTTCGCACACTAGCGCCCTTCGAAAGAGCGAAATAAGGCCCTTGTGATTGGTGAGTTTGAGGAGGACGTGGATGATCAGGGCGATTGCGAAGAAGAAGAATATCAACCTGAAATTGGTGCTAATGATGAAGAAAGTTGGAGTTGAGACCATGCCACTTGCAGTTGTTAGATGCACCTTGGCCCAAGCTAAAGAGAATGATGATTAGCATGGGAATTCAATTTTCCATACATCAATTGTGGTGATAAAAACTATGAGGTGATAATTAATAATGGTAGTTGCACTAATGTGATGTCCATTAGCACCATATCTTGTTTGGTTTTGAAACCTGCACCTCACCTTCAACCCTATCAAGTTGCATGGGTTGATGCGTCCTTGATACCGGTTTCTTAGCAGTGTCTTATTCCCATTTAGTTTGCTTCTTACAAAGACACGCTGTGGTGTGATGTTTTGCTTATGAACATAGGCCACATTATTTTGGGCAGACCTTGGCTATATGATTGTGATGTTAGAGTGTACTTCTTCTTCTTCTTTTTTAATTCAGTCCTACATCAATAATTGTGCAACAAAAAGCAAGAACTATCTCTAGCACCAGAAGGGCCCACAATTTCCTACTTGGAACCAAAATGGCATTCCAACTAGTGACAAACCAGTTTCTATACCCACTAGTAGTAGGAAAACTGAGGAGCACGCCATGGGGAAGCACCTTACACTTTTGTCTCAGGATCCAAATTGTTCAACAAGTTGGCCCATTGCAAGACTGAGATCTGACAGTTCCGATGGTTTCTTAGTGCTTACACAATCTCCAGATAATTCTGAAAACTCGAATGCCTCCTGCCTAACATATGAAAGATTTAAGCACACATGGGAAGGCTGGAAGTTATCAATTCCCAGAATACCCTTCAAAATAGGCTGAAACTGCTGAATTATATGTTGTTCTCTTGAAAAAATAACAGTGAGAACATGATGCAATCCCCAGGGTGGATGATGTGAGTGAGAACCCAAGCAGGAGCCATCTTCATGACGGTGACTTTCTCGTGAGTCATACTACTGTGCAACAGCATGGTGTGGCAGTTTCAAGGTATTACTGTTCATTCAGCCAAGAGGTGTGTATCGGATTATCTCCAGTGTTAGAAACAGTGTTTTAAATATCGACGATAGTAGCCGATATATCCCATGATATATCTTGTATCCCACTAGTGCAATACGAAACTCGCGAGTAGTGCGATATATCACACATGTTCGATTCGGTGAGCGTTTTCGATTTTTGATCCTTTTTTTCTGTAAATTATGTTAAATCAGCGTCAAATTGTTAGAAATACATGGTTTTTCATGTTTTGTATGAAAAAGCATGGATTGGGAGCTTCAATTTTGAGATTTGGAGGAGATGGGCCGAGTTACGGAAAGTTGAAAAAAATCAAAATTTCCCACTTGCTCGCAGTTCGGTTGTAATCCTTGTGTCCAAACATAAAATCGAACATGTATGTAACCTAATTTAGTGAATCTTCTTTTGATTTTGAATGTATTGCTTGTGTTTCCATACGTCTTCTTATATTTATCAATTATATGAATGAACTTTGAATATACTTGCATCAATTCAGTTAGACAATGCATTGATTAGGACCCCATACAAAGAAAACCTATTATGTGCACTTATTTTTTTGTAATGTTTTGATTTATAAGTGTGTTGATGTGTTTTTTAACAATCATTGAAGCTTCATTGAAAAACTCGACCAATTTCCCCATGTTTCCAATGACAACGATACATTACGCGATACAGCCGATATATCCCATGCAATAACCGATACGTATCTGTATCTTAAAGGTGCGATACGTAACGCGATACCGATATTTCGAACGCTGGTTAGAAAGAGCCCTTTGGTCACAGAGAGGGAGGTGTGGGTTGAGTGTTGAGAAAGAGATAGGTAGTGAAAAGGAGAATGATAGAAAAGAAGGTTTGGAGAGTCAAAAAAGGGATATAATGCAAAGTGGACTATTTGAAGGAAGGGGCTGGCCTTAGTTGCATGTTCCTTCTGGTTCTGACTAGGTGCTGCTCCTGCTTTGAATCACTCTCCCATACCTGCTTCCCGGCTGTTTATACTTGCTAACATTTTGATATGGACAGGGGCAAACTGTTGCCACTTCTCTTCACACTTCATGCACCTATAGGCTGCTGCATAGGTAGCCCGCTGCAGATACGCCTTTTGCTTTACTATACCTTTCACCTTTGTGCAGGTAGAATTAACAAGTTATGTTAAATAAGAAGTGTTGAAAGCAATTATAAAACCCATGCCCAAAAGAAAGAGGAATTCTAGGATCCTTGACTCAGGGCTTCACACAATATATTCAGGTGTTCAGTTCTGACAAGTGGGTCCTATGTTTCTGATAATCCAGTTCATTAATCTATGTTCATGATCACTCAGATTGGAAGATCCTAACCGCCTATTTTTTTTTTTTTTAAATTTTATTATTATTATTTTTTTAAAAGACACAGGGTGTCCCCACCTCTTTTTGAAGTGAGACTAATCCATGCGGATACACGCAATCACCCACAACCCCATGTATCGGGTAAAGCCAAGGAGGGGAATCGAACCCTCACCTGTAGGGAGCAAACCTGCGGTGAAGACCATTCGCCCAAACCTCTTTGAGGATAATGTGGATCGTTGTTGCATTTTTCTTGTCAACATCTATTTGTAGCCCACAAATTAAAGTGTCAGGACTCTGCATTCAATGAGGTTTTGGGGGAATAGGCCATCAATAGTGTTATGCAACAGATCAATGGTTTTGGATTCCTGAACTTTAGGCACCACTCATAAGAACTGAAGCCTGATTATGCTGTTGAAAGCCTTTCCATACTCCCTCCAAAACAGGATATGGCTGATTGCCTCTCATATGATCTGTTGAAATTTGAAAACATCTGGTCAATGCACCTAAATCATAGATTTGGGACCCGTCCCAATCCCCAACAGTCCAAACCCCGAACACCTACATCACGACTTGTCTCTACCACTCATGACTCCTATGAGCTTAAGGTCACTTTAGAGATGTTTCTTCGAAGCCTGGCTATTCTGCCTCATGAGCCTTTATAACCAATTATCATGTTTTTCTAGTAAGAGTCTATGGTGTGTAACCTGGGTCACGACATAAAGCCACTTCCATCTTGCTTGAAAGATGCCATTTTGCCGCAAGGTTTTGGATAACAGTATTGATGGGTCGTTAGAGCCAAAAAACGATATGATATGGGTGTATAAGCTTGAATTGGGCATTGCCCGAAAAAAAAAAAAAAATTGGCACAAAAAATTCTGTAAAATAAGAAGAAAAAAAATGTAAAACAGAATCTATGAATTTTGTGTTTTTAACATGCGTTCAATGGTGTATCGGGCCATTCTTTCATAAGAGTTCTATTTGTCAATTTTGTTGATCAGGGTGCCTTCAATCTGGTTCAATATAGACGATTTCGATTTGATTAACAACAACGTTGATTCAATCGAGAAAATCCAAAAATATAAGTTTGCTCTTTGGACCCTTTTGGGCACTTTCGATTTGATCGATAGTCTGGTTGATTCGATCGATGGCCCTCGATTGGCGTCGATTCGATCGATGGTTAGATCGACAGTTTGTGCAACTTTTGCCGAAGTGTGTGGTTTTGTTTTCAAATTTTGTAACCATGTTATATAAACTGGATTATCGTGGGATTAGGGTTAATATAATGTGTGATAGAGAGAGGGTTTCGACAAGGGGAATTCGTCTATGGAACTGGAGACGAGGGTTTCGAATTTTTAAGTTGTCGATCTCTTGTATTCTCTTTTCATAGTGGATTCGTTGTCGCTTGATGCCTTGTTTTTTCCCACAAGGGTTTTCCACGTAAAATCGTTGTGTTCTCTGTGTTTGCTTGACTTTTTGTTTCTCTGTTGAGTGTTTGATTCATTCTACAGTTGCTTTCATGCCTAACGTGCGGCAACTGCGCACAACAAGTGGTATTAGAGCGTAGGCTTTACGTTGGGGTTATTAGATTGAATATGAGACATGGAAGTTCGAGATGGAGAAATTTACGAGTAAAAATAACTTTGAATTATGAAGGTTAAAGATCAAAGCCCTCCTAATTCAGCAAAGGGTGTCACAGGCTCTTATTGGCAAAACAAGATGGCCTGAAACTACGAAGGAAGAGGATTGGGACGATTTAGATTAGAGTGCAATTATTGCAATTCAATTATGCTTAGCTGACGAGGTCCTTTATAATGTTATTAATGAGACGACTACCGAGGGCTTATGGGCGAGGTTGGAGAGCCTCTACATGATGAAGTCGCTCTCCAATCACCTATGTCTGAAGAGATAGTTGTATACTCTGAAGATGGCGGGAGGGTTGGATCTCTTTGAACACATCAACGCCTTCAACAAACTCGTATGCAAAATGACAAGTGTGGAGGTGAAGATCGATGAAAAAAAAACAAAGCTCAAATGTTGTTGACGTTCCTTCCGAATTCCTACGAGAATCTATTGGATACTTCGTGCCATGGTAGTGATACCTTGGACCTCGATACCGTTATCTCTGCCCTTCAATCGATGCAGCAGAGAAATAATAATGGTGGGGAAGGTACTTTGGCAGGGGCACTGGTAACAAGGGGGAGGCCGTGTGAACGAGAGAAAGGTAAGTCACGATTAAGGTCCAAGTCGAAGGGCAAAGGGAAGTTGAAGTGCTGGAATTGTGGCAGGGCATGACATGTGAATGACTGCACACATCCCAAAACTCATAAAGATGAGAATTCAGATAATTCGCCGAAGGATGCCAATTAAGTGGAATCCAATAGGGAGACAAGTGGTTGTGACGTATTGTCTGTGTCCAAGGTCGGACACATGTATAACGAGTGGATTTTGGATATGGGGGTATTGTATTACATGTGTCCTCATCGGAGTTGGTTCATCGTGTACGAGTATGATAGTGGCCTGGTTCTTATGGGCAACGATAATGCCTGTAAGATGATTGGAATTGGATCGGTTCGTATAAGAATGTTCGATGGGGTGGAACGTACTCTGACCGATGTGAGGCATGCACGCTTTGGACTTAAAAAAGAATATGATATCTTTGGGAGCTTTTGAGGCACTCAGATGAAAACTCGCTGAGTATGAAGGTGTCCTTAAAGTTTTTAAAAGGGGCATTCACTGTTATGAAGGCACAAAGGAGCAGAAACCTTTACAGGTTGATTGGGAGCACTGTATCGGGTAGAGTTGTAGCGTCTGTAGCAGAATTAACGTCTGCATGTGTGTGGCATTCGCCTAAGGCACATGAGCGAGCGCTGTATGAAGGTACTACTCGATCGTGGTTTAATTCCTACTTTTAAAATGTTTGATTTAGATGTATGTGAGCATTGCATATACGGTAGACAGTTAAGATTGTCATTTAAAATTGGAAAACATATTAGTAAAAGACTACTTAACTATGTGCATTTAGTAGAGAATGATTTGATAATAATAATGTGAAGAAAAGAGGAGAAGATTGAGAGAGTAAGCGGAGAGTTTGGGAAAGATGTTGTATTAGATTTGCTTGCCCTAACACAATATTTTATTATAATAGAGCACATAGTACACCGTAAGAGAAGAGGAAAGTGTGCACATGCACTTATACTAAAAGGGAAAGGGCACTAACCACATATAGAGCCACCAACAACATACACGATACACTAGCATTCTCTATACTCTCCCTCAAGTTGGAGCATAGATGTCGATCAGCCCCACTTGTCACGAACACGATGAAGAGCATCTTGACTCAAGGACTTTGTAAGAACATCAGCAAGTTGATCCCCAGATCGAACAAAAGGAGCAACGATTTCCTTACAAGCTACTTTCTCCCGAATAAAGTGACAGTCGACCTTAATATGCTTGGTTCGTTCGTGGAAAACCGGGTTACGAGCGATATGGATGGCCGCTTGGTTGTCATAGTAAAGAGGAACAGGATCCGAAAGAGGATAGCCAAGTTCTTCAAGAAGACGTCGCATGAGCCATAGCACAATATTCTGCTTCAGCAGAGGACCGGGCAACAACCAGTTGCTTTTTGCTCTTCCATGTTATAAGATTTCTACCTAGGAAGGCACAGAAGCCAGATGTAGAGTGGTGATCATAAGTACTACCTGCACAATCAGCATCGGAATAGCCAGAAAGATGAAGATGACCATGCAACTGAAAATGGAGGCCAAGACCCAAGGCTGATTTTAGATACCGAAGTATGCGGTAGACAATCGTGAGATGGGAAGTACGGGGAGCTTGCATGAATTGGCCAACAATGCCCACCGCAAATGATAGATCTGGGCGAGAAATAGTCAGGTAAATAAGCCGGCCTACAAGTCGTCGATACATCTCGATATCAGTAAGGAGAGCACCATCCTCTGGTCGAAGCTTCTTCGAAGTATCCATGAGAGTGGTAGCGGGCTTGCACCCTAACATGCCGGTCTCCATGAGAAGATCGAGCGCATATTTTTGTTGTGACAAGACTAAGCTGGATGATGAGCGACCAACTTTAATTTCAAGGAAGTAGTGAAGAGGACCAAGATCCTTGATCTCAAACTTGGTCTTCAAAAATTCTTTGACGTCCCTCATTCCAACAGAATCACTACCGGACAGAACAATATCATCCACATAGACAATGAGAACCATGATGCCCGTCGATCGACGACATATAAAAAGAGAATGATCAGCATGACTACAAACAAAGCCGAACTCTAAGAGAGCTTAACTGAATTTTTCGAACCATGCACGTGGGGATTGTTTGAGTCCATAAAGAGTCTTCTTCAACCAACATACAAGCGCAGGGTTGTGAGAAGCAACAAAGCCAGGAGGTTGATGCATGTAAACTTCCTCTGCAAGGTCCCCATGGAGAAATGCATTCTTAACATCAAGTCGAAACAAAGGCTACGATAAATTAACGGCCAAGGAGATCACAACGTGAATCGAATTAAGCTTAGCCACTGGAGAGAACGTCTCGAAGTAATCCACACCATGAGTCTGTGTGTAATCCTTAGCAACAAGATGGGTTTTATAGCGATCAATGGAGCTATCTGGAAGAAACTTGATCGTATAAACTCATTGACTTCCAACAAGTTTATGACCTAAAGGAAGTGGCACAAGGTCCCAAGTATGATTTTTCTCAAGAGCAGACATTTCTTCTATCATTGCCTTCGTTCAGTCAGGACTTTGAGGAGCATGTGAGAGAGACTGAGGAATAGTCTGTGATGAAAGGGAAGCTGCAAACGACTAAAAAGACGGTGAAAGATGATTATATGAAATGAAATTACTAATGGGGTGTTGAGTACAAGATCATGACCCTTTGCGCAAGGCAATGGGGAGATCTAAACTCGAGGTAGGAGAGTCACCTGAGCCAACATCCAAAGTGAGCAGAAGGGTGGATGACTGAGCGTGTGAAGATTTATCTCGACGATGATACACCCACGAAGGCTTAGGCTCACCCAAATCACCAACAGGATGCTGAACGGAGGGGAGAGGAGTTTCCTCATGATACTTGTGGAAAGAGGAAGAGGATAAGAGTCACACTCCCCCTGACTTGCAAGAGGATCACAGAGGGATCAACCTGGAGCTGAGAAAAAAGAAATATCCTTAAAGAAGGTTACATCGGCAGATACATATTTCTTGCGAGTCAATGGGTCAAAACATTTATACCCTTTCTGACTCCGAGTATACCCTAGAAAGACACATTTAATTGCTCTGGGGCTAAGTTTATCATTACTTCCATCCAAAATTTGAACAAAGCATGTGCAAGAAAAAACTTTAGGTGGTAGAGGAAATGGATTATCAAGAGGATATAATATAGTAAATGAAAATTTGTAAGATAAGATACGTGAGGGTATATGATTAATAAGAAAAGTAGCAGTTAGAAGAGCATCACCACAAAAACGTTTAGGTAGATGCATACCAAGCAGAAGGGTGTGAGCAACTTCAAGAAGATGATGATTCTTTCGTTTTGCAATACCATTTTGTTGAGGTGTGCGAGCATACGGCATCCTAAATAAAATACCATGTTCCTGCAAGAAGGACAGAAAGGCAGTAGACATGTATCCCCCCCCTATTATCTGAATGGAGGGTTTTGATGGAACATTGAAATTGAGTGCACACTTCATGATAAAACATGTTAAACGCATCAAACACTTCACTTTTACATTTCAAAAGATAAATCCAAGTCATGTGTGAATAATCATCAATAAAGGTAATAAAATATCTAAATCCAAAAGTGGAGGTAACCGGATCTGGTCTCCAGACATCCAAGTGAACTAGAACAAAATGTTGAGATTTCCTCCCAGAAGAGCTAGGAGGAAACGTAGCACTAAGATGTTTAAACAATTCACAAATATCACAGCATAATGGTTTAGTGATAGATAAAGAGGGAAATAAAATTCTCAATCTAGCTATTGATGGGTGGCCTAAGCGGCAGTGCCACCGAGTCATGGACCCTCGATCAAGAGAAAGGGTACTAAAAGCAACAACAGGTGTATCATCGAGAAAATAAAAGCCTCCTCGCTCATGCCCCCACCAATCACTCTCTTTGTCTGTAGGTCCTGAAACAAACAATAAGAAGGGAGGAAGGTAATGGAACAATTTAATGATTTAGTAAGGGAGTCAACAGACAATAAGTTTAATGGAAAATGAGGCACATGCAAGACTGAGGACAGAGACAAGGAAGAAGAAAGAGGGATGGAACCAATCCCAGAGATGGGAGTTTGGGTTCCATCTGCAACTGTGACATACTGGGTGTGAGGAGAAAGAGAATAAGAGGAATAGAATTGAGACTTTCTAGTCATATGGGAGGTAGCTCCAGAGTCTTATGACCCAAGAGGTAGGAGAGGATGACACAAGAAGAGCAGTACCTGACTGGGTCAAAGCTGCGTGAGATGGCTCAGGAATATCACGAATGTGAAGCCGCATAAGGGCATCATATGCAGCCCGAGAAATGATAAGAGACTCCCCTGAAGTAGACTGCTCAACTGTCGGGGTGGAAGACTGTCTCAAGAGCAACTGTGGATGCAACAGAAGCAGCGACATACGTAGGACGACTATGTATCTACCATCAATAATCAACGGTGTAATTAGTTCTACCGCAATGTGAACAAATGCAAGAACCATCACATCTTCGTCCACGTCCACCACGACCACGAAGACTACGACTGCGATCTCCCTCTCGACCTCTACCATGACCACCAAAACCAGAAATGCACCCTGAACTCAGATGGTACCTGAAGTCCAAGAGAGGACTGATCACTAGCAAGATGTGCCAAATGCTCGGGTGACACAAATGAATGAGAAGGAAGAGTAGAGATAGTAGCATGTTGACACATGGCATAGACTGTTGTCAATGGGGGAAGAGGATCCTACATAACAACCTGATCTCGAACATGAAGATAATCGGAATTCAACCCAGGTAGGAACTGCATAATACGAGTATCATCCCGCTGCTTATGGGCATGTTCATGATCCTCTTTATATTTGGAAGGAAGAGGCTGATACATATCCAACTCATCCCACATACCCCGAAGCGTCGAATAGTAATTTTTTAATGATCTTGAGTTTTGTTGGAACCGACCAATTTCTTGAATAAGTTGGAATACCCGTGAAAAATTATGAGACTCCGAGAACATATCATGAAGCGTATCCTAAATGCCTTTAGCTGAGGATAAAAACATCATTGAGTGGCTAATCGAGGAATCCATACTATTCAAAAACCATGCAATAACTTGATAATTCTCCTTTGTCCAAGACTTGTAGGTAACATCTGTAGGGCTTGGGGGATCATCCAAAATATACGACAACTTCTCACGGGCTCCTAAGAACACTTTTACAGATCGTGTCCATTGAAGATGGTTGTCACCATTCAACTTAGTGGAGGTAATCTGCAAGGGGTTGGATTCAAGAGACCCTATGCCAAGAGATGAGGGCCCTTTGTCAACCATAGGAGAGTCCAAGAGAGATAATAAACCTATGCCAAGAGAGACCCTACGCCAAGAAGGATTGATTCAAACAACTCTATCTCACTCAATCCTTCAAGATAATAAGAGATAAACCTCAAACAAATAGCAATCATCCGAAATAACATGAAACTCAGTAAAAAAAAAAAATGGCCCAACCGAGTGAAAAACGGCCCAACTGCACGTCCATTTGAGGTTAAAACCCTCTCAAACATTGATCTTAAGTAAAAAAAATCCTCCATGGGTAGCTTGGGAGGAAGATTTCGGTCCATCTTAAGCAAAGAAACCAAAGAAAAGCTTACCGATTTGAGGTAGATCAAAGAAAAACGAAAGATGGACCTGATTTTCGAATTTCTCTATTTTGCCCAAAATACCATGAAAGGAGGTCCAAAAATTTCTGAAAAAATCATGACAAATCTTCTAAAATCAAGATCTATCAAACCCCTAAACTTTTAGCTCAAACGGAGTCCATGTGTCCGTACAACGCTGATGTCAGCCGTACGACTACTAACGTCAGCAAGGTGACGTGTCGCCTCTCAATCTATTGGATGCGGAATGCCTGGATCTATGCTCTGATACCAAGTAGAGAATGATTTGGTGATAATAATGTTAAAAAAAAAAAAAAGAAAAAAAAAAAGAAGAAGATTGAGAGAGGAGGAGAGTTTGGGAAAGATGTTGTGTTAGACTTGCTTGCCTTAACACACAATATTTTATTATAATAGAGCATATAGTACACACGGGAGGAGTAAAGTGTGCACATGCACTTACACTAAAACGGTCACTAACCACATACACAATACACTAGCATTCTCTATACATTCTGATGTGTGGGGGCCATCGTCCGTTATTTTTAGAGGAGGGTCGCCATTCTTCGTAACATTTATAGACGACTTCTCTAGAAAGGTGTGTGTTTATTTCATGAAAAATAAATCTGATGTGTTTGCCATTTTCAAGTAATAGAAGATTATGGTTGAAAAACAGTTAGGGCGAAAACTGAAAGTTCCTAGTACTGATAACAGCAAAGGGTTTACTTCCTGGGAGTTTAATCTATTTTGCAAGAATGAGGGAATCGTGAGGCATAACAGAGTAAGGCATACACTAGAGCAGAATGGTGTGGCGGAGCATTTGAATCAAACTCTTTTGGAAAGAGCCCGAAGTATGCTAAGTAATGTTACTTTAGGCTAGAAGCTATGAGCTAAGGCCGTTAACACGGTTTGCTATCTAATGAACTAATCTCCAACTACACCGATTGATTGTAAAATCGCAGAAGAAATATGGAGTGGTCAAGAAGTTGACTATTTGGGGTTGTGGATATTTGGTTGCGATGCTTACTCTCATGTACCGTTTGTTGAGAGAGACAAGCTAGACTAAAGGGTAAAAAAGTGAACCTTTGTCAGCTATGGTGATGGGGTGAAATGGTACAAACTGTATGGCCGGGTTTCACGGAAAATCATAATTAGCTGTGATGTCAAATTCGACGTAGGTTCCTTGTATCATAAGGATGAGCACATGGAAACAAAAAAATCAGTTGTTAATGTTAAAACAAACAGAGGTGAAACACCTCAAGAAGCTAAGCAATAGGAAGAGGTACAGGAGGAGGTAGTTGCACCACCAGTCAGGAGGAATCCATTGAGAAATTGCAGGTAACCAATGAGATACATGGATGACCGAAATGTTGCGTTTGCCCTCATTACGGATGTGGGGGATCCATTTACCTTTCAGGAAGCATTAGATTACACGGATGTTGAGAAATGGATGGCGGTGATACATGATGAGATGGATTTTTTGTAAAAGAATGAATCGTGGAGCTGGTAGAGCTTCCCATTGGGCGAAAAGTGATTGGGTGCAAGTGGATCTTCCGTAAGAAACTAAATAGGCACAAGGCGAGATTGGTTGCGAAGGGCTATGCTCAGAAAGAAGGCATTGACTTCAGCGAGATATTCGCACCAGTTGTGAAGAAGGTATCTATCAGATTCGTATTGGCATTAGTTGCCCAATACGATCTGGAATTGGAACAGTTGGATGTAAACACAATTTTTCTACACAGGAAACTAAAAGAGCAGATTTACATGAAACAACCTGAAGGGTTTGAGGTGTAGGAAGTAGAGAGTAAGGTTTGCAGGTTGAAGATGTAGTTGTAGGGCCTGAAACAATCACCTAGGCAATCATATAAAAAGTTTGATTCTTTCATGATGAGTCAGCGGTTGATCAAAAGCGAGTTCGATCATTGTGTTTACTTCAGATCACTGGGTGATGGGGAATTTATGATTTTGGTATTGTATGTTGATGATATTCTTATCGCAAGCCATAGGATGTCCAAAATCAACATATTGAAGACTCAGTTATCTAGGACATTCGAGATGAAAGATATAGGGGCTGTAAAAAGGATTCTCGGCATTAATGTACACAGGGATAGGGAAACGAACATGCTATGGTTATCTCAGGAAGAAAATCGTGAGAAGGTCTTCGTCAAGTTCGGACTTAAAAAGGCTAAACCAGTTAGCACACCCTACGCTGCTTACTTTCAGTTTTCTTTGGAACAATGTCCTACGCAGATGAAAAAAGTAGTATATGTCTTGTGTGCCCTACTCGAGTGCGGTTGATAGTCTTATGTACGCCATAATCTGTACTAGATTTGGTATTTTACGTACAGGTGTTGTGAGCAGATACATGTCAAACTTCGACAAACAACATTGAGAGGCAATGAAATGGTTAATTCGTTACATACGAGGTACAACTGACTATGCCTTGACCTTTGAAAAATCTAAGGAGAAATGATAAGCTATGTGGATGCTGATTATGCTCGAAACGTGGATAACAGAAGGTCAACTTCCGGTTACTCATTTGTGTTAGCAGGTGGAGCAATTAGTTAGAGTGTCGAAGCTTTAATCTATGGTAGCTCTTTCCACAACTGAAGCTGAGTATATGGTGGTGACAAAAGCATTCGAGGACGCGGTTTGGTTGAAAGGTATGATGACTGAGAAGCCGTGCTTGTGCATTGTGATAGCGAAAGCATAATCAATTTGGCAAAGAACTCGGTGTATCATTCCCGGACTAAACACATTGATGTGCGTCATCACTTTATTCGATAGATGTTAGAGGAAGGGGGTTTTACTTTTGAGAAGATTCACACAGCGAAAATCCGATGGATATGCTTACGAAAGTGGTTCTTGTAGAGAAGTTAAGGTTTTGCTTGACTTCTTTAGGCTTGGTGAAGGATGAATGCAGATGGAGTGTGCACATGAAGTGATGATGAAGCTATGATGAAGATTAGAGATGGTGTTAGCAGTTTGGAGCAATGGAGATGGAAGATTGAAGCCATGGTGGAGATCGTTGATTAGGGCAGTGTTCGAAATATCGGTATCGCGTTACATATCGCATCCTTAGGATACAGATATGTATCGTTTATCGCATGAGATATATCGTTTGTATCGGGTAATTTATCGCACTTTTTGGGAAACATGGGAAAACATTGGGAAAATGGTTGAATTTTTCAATGAAACTTAAGAGATTGTTAAAAAAGACCTTAATACACACTTTTAAATCATAACTTCTCAAAAAAGAAGTGCACATAATAGGTTTTCTTTGTATAGGGTCCTAAGCTATGCACGTTTCATCAAATACTCCAAAATGTTTGGAAATTAGTCTCAATTCATAGCTGGTTGAAGGGAAATTTCGAAAAAGATTAATATTTTAATAAAAATTTTATTAAAAATAATTTTTATTTTTTGAAAATTGACAAGGACTAAACAAATCAGCAGATCAGCCCTCATACATGCTTGATTTCGTGTTTGGAGTGCAACATTGCAAGCAATTTGGGAGAAATTGGGAAAATTTCCCTATTCTCTCCAAATCGGACCACCTACACTCAAATTTTGAAATTAGAGTGTATGTGATGATCATTTCATCAAATACTCCTAAATATTTTGAAATTAGTCTTAATTGACAACTGGTTAAAGGAAAATTTCGAAAAAAAATAAACACGGAGAACATGAAGAACCAATGGATATCAAAAACAAAGTTCCAACTCCATGATTTTTCATGCAAAACATGAAGAACCAATGAATTTGTAACAATTTTATACTGATTTAACAAATTTTTTTTAAAAAAAATCCCAAGTGGGATATATCAGCACTACCTGTGCGTTTCGTATCACACGGGTGGGATACAAAATATATCGTGGGATATATCGGCTGATATCGTCAATATTTAAAACATTGGATCAGGGTGCCTTCAATCTGGTTCAATATAGGGGATTTCGATCAATTGAGATCAGCTTCAATAAGATCGAGAAAATCCCGAATTTCTCCGATTGATCACTGGACAGATTTTGACGATTTCGATTTGATCGACAACATCGTCGATTCGATCAAGAAAATCTGAAAATACAAGTTTTCTTTCTGTACCCTTTTGCGCACTTTCGATTCTATTGACTGTCTGGTCGATTCAATCAATGGCCCTCGATTGGAGTCAATTTGATCGACGGTTCAATCAACGGCTTGCGCAACTTCTGTGTAAGTGTGTGGTTTAGTTTTCTAATTTTGTAACCATGCTATATAAACCGGGTTATTGCAGGATTAGGGTTAATATAACGCATGCTAGAGAGAGAGCTAGGGTTTTGAGAAGGGGAATTCGTTTGTGGAGACGAGGGTTTTGAATTTTTAAGTTGTCCATCTCTTGTAATTCTCTTTTCATAGTGGATTCGTTGTTGCTTGGTGCCATGGTTTTTTCCCACATGGGTTTTTCCACATAAAATCGTTGTGTTCTCCGTGTTTGCTCTAATTTTCATTTCTCTGTTGCGTGTTCAATTTGTTTTAAGGTTGCTTCCACATCTAATGTGTGGCGGCTGCACACAACAAGCTTGACCTACTTTAAGTCAACCAAATATGCCTAATCAAACAGAAATCAAGCCTGATTTGGTGGATTAGGGCCCTTTACATGTAAGTACAACAAAAAGAAGATAAATAAAAAACAAAAAAAGGCGGTGATTTACCCCCTTCTGCAGTATTCCCCAAAATGCTCCATACTGCTTTCATCAAATCTCACTCAGATCTTGTGTTTGATCCTTAAAAAAGGCCTAGATTTAGTTTAAACTTAATTTCTAAGATTCCAACATGGCTGAAATGAAGAAGTGGAAAAAATGAAGGAAATTTTGAAAATAAAAAAGATTTAAAATTGGGGCCTTTGTGGCTGTATTGGTCCAAATTGGTGCTGATATGGGGTGTATCAGTCTGTATCAGCCGATACAGCCATTTTTTTTTTCCCATAACAGACTGGTTCATCCCTATATCATGTAACATGGATGGCTGATACAGTTATGATACGGCCATATTGTAAATGATATTTAATACCAAGTCTTGCAGGAGGCACATGTGCTCAAAACAAATGGAACTTGGAAGCTTTCTCTTTGCTGGAAGGACAGAAAGATGATTATGAGTAGTCCATCAAAGTAAAATACAATGTAAATGGCTTTATTGCTTGTAAAAAAAAGCCAAGCTATTTGCAAAGAGATACATTGGAATTGACAGCTCAAGCTTCTAAGCAATGTTCACAGTGTTGAATATATCAACCAATATTTTTGGTATCACAGGTCAGTGATACAAAACTGTGGGGACGAAAATTAATCGGAATCAACAACAATATCATCTATTGATGCCGATATATCAAGATATTTCACAGTTATCATGATATTTGCAACATTTTGCTGATATATGGTTGACGTTTGGGTGATACAATATTTGCAATATTTGACAAAATCCAGCACAAATTGTATAAAAAAAAAAAAACCTGAAGAAATAAGACACCAAAAACTATTTTTTGCCCTATTCTTTTGGATATTTTCTTTGTAGTTGTGTTTTAACAACTCCACTTGAGCTGTTTGGCATTAAAAATGAATTTGGTCGAGAAATAGGAAATGTAAGGGGATTTCGGAGCATAGTTTTGTCCCCAGAAATATGGTAGACTGTTATGCGTAGATTTTTTTTATTCTTTTTCTAATATTTTCAGTTCTAGGTGGGCAATCATGGATCTTTTAACATCTCCTGAAGTTTCGCTGAAAAATTCCACCATTTTCATAAAGTTTCCTAATGTTTCCATTAGACTGTTACACTATGCAATACATGCGATATTTCTCGATGCCTCCCACAATATTTCCATATCCCAAGGATGTGATGCATAGTTCTATACGGATACATTCAACACCATAATTAAAAAGCAAGCCAAACACACTCTTATTTATGGTTGCTTCAAATTTGGTGCCTTTCTCAACTTGACGTCTGTAATTCCTTATTGCATGCCAGTAGTTTTGTCTATTTGGAAGGTTAAGATGGTGTATAGTGTTGTCTCCTTTAGAAGAAGGATAATTCTTCTGGACTAACACATAAGATAGCATTTAATGATTTTAGCAATAGAATACATGTTGAATGCTTTTCATCAGGAAAATGACAACAACTACAGGGGGCTATTATCTGCCTTGCAAAAAGTATGATATTACGGAAGAGGAACAGGAGATACTTTGTTTTTGAACAAACGGACTGCTCTAACATTTTCTTATAACAAAATCATGCTGACCATTGAATTCTACTGACAATTTAAACAGAGCTTTGTCTGGAAAGAATTTGGATGGTAAAATCCCATCAGAACTTAACCAAATGGAGGGCTTAACAGAGGTGTAAGTAATGTTATCATGATCCACATAATGCTTACAGTTGACATGTACCAAATGTAACTATTCATATCTGGTTAACAGATTTTTGATTCCTCAGGTGGTTAGATGGCAATTTCTTGACTGGGTCTATCCCGGATATGAGCAATCTCATCAATTTGACTATTTTGTAAGTTCTCTGTTTTTTTTTTCCTCCGTGTTTTCTCAAGCTTTATATTCAGAAGTGTAAACTCAAAAGGTTGAGAATGTGATTCTCCTCTACAATTTTTGGCTTCCCATAAATTTGCAGGCATCTAGAGAACAACAGATTGACTGGTCAGTTACCTTCTTACTTGGGTGATTTGCCGAGCTTGCGAGAACTGTATGTAATAAATCAAAGTTATCCACCACCAGATTATTTTTTTTTGGGTTGACGACATCTGGAATAATTTTAGGTTAAACATGATAGGGTGCATGACTGATCAGTCCATTCAGTTCTTAGAATTGAATATGATGCTTGACTGAAAATCTATGCACAGTCTGTTGGGCTGAGCAATGCTCAATCAAACATTATAAGTTTCCTCTTTAGAATTTCACTTATATCAATGACAGAATCTTATCATAAACCTTTTCCTTATACTGAATATGACATCTTTGGGATATGAACTTAAGGTTAACTCCCTATGTCGCAGGTATGTCCACAACAACTCTTTAAGTGGGGAAATACCTCCAGCTCTGTTAACTGCAAAGTTAATATTCAAGTGAGTATGCATCGGTTTTGACATTTATATATATTATTTTCATGAAAGGCACATAGAGTAGGAGTGACAACAGGCAGGGCAGCCCATCCCAGCCATGAAGGGCTAAGGCCTGGGCCCCTGAATTGGGCCTGAAGACCTTGCCTTGAAGGCCTAGACTGAGCTTGAAATCCAGCCCAATGAGCAGGCCAACAATGGATGGCACAGCCTAGCCTGGTCCATTGGCATAATCTAATCATCAAGTGGACCAGCATTATACAAAAAGAATGGACGGTTTAGAGGTTAGTTGTTCCCATTCAATGTACATGTGTAGTTTGAGGACACTCATAACTTGTTGGACCTGGGACCATATTTCAATGATCCAAATCATTCATGAGATGTGATTCATCATGAATGGATGGTACCCAAGAAGAAGAAAAAAATTGTTAACTCAAACCCATGATTTTGATTATCAGGATCGGGGGGTGTATGAGCTTGGCCAAAAACAATACCATATCGGCTCATATCAGTCAATTTTCTTTAAAGCCAACGAATTAAAGAAAATATCAAGAAAAAAAAAGGAGAGAAAATTGAGATATCCAAGAATCTCTCTCTTTTGTATTTTGGACATTCATGTAATGGTGTATCAGATCATTCTTTGATAACAATGTTGTATGTTGGTTTCAAGGTGTTCCATAATGGTAACGGTGGTCATAATGGCCACTGTCATTACCATTGTGATATGGATTATAATGGCTATAACGGCCTTTTTTCTTGAAAAAAAACAATCTGTTTTGGGACCATTAGGGGACCATTGCAGGTCATTTTTTCTATAATGGCCATTATGGCCATTTCAGCCTGTAATGCGTAATGGTTACCACTATTACCATTATGTAAGCATTTAGGCATACCATGATCAGTTTGACCTATTGAAAGTCAACCAAATGGGCCCTAATTGAACACAAATCAAGCATGATTTGGTGAATTAGGGCCCATTATATTGGAATAGAAGAATAGAATAAAAAGAAGATGAAAACGTAAAAAGGGAAGTGAAGGTTTACCCTTCTTACTGATTTTCCCCATAATGATCCACTTCACTTTGATTTGTTGAATCCCATTGCTTTGATCTCAAAACAGGTCTTGATCTAGCCTAAACTGACTTTCTAAGCTTACTCCATGGTTTAAATGGAAAAAGAAGAATCATGATTGAAATTTTGAAAAAAAACAAAAAAATCAGAATTGGGCATTTATGGGTGTATTGGCTTGTATTGGTCTGTGTTGGAGCTGACATGCTCCATATCGGCTGATATAGCCCGAGGGTCCATTTTTAAAGGCTAGGCTGATTTAGTCCCATATCGCATATTGTATCAGGCCGATATGGATTCAATATGGTCGTATCGACTATCACGCCCCAAAAAACTCAGTGGACAGACTCCAAGAATTCCCGAGCTCCGAATTTGGTGGTGACAACCTCACAGGGTTATGGGTCTTACAACTCTACCCTCCTAACAAAAAAGTTCATCCTTGAAATTTGCACAGCGAATCCAAGCCAATCAAAATGCTCTAGAGAAGGGAATCACATTACTATATAACAATGCAACGTACAATACAATCAAAGTCGAAAAGATGTGGATAACGCTCGCAATTCTCAGCCTCTCGCTCTCAAGACGCTTCATTTATGCTATGATGACCCCACTTAACCTTCACCAAGGGAATGACGCTGGTCCGGAGGACCTGCTCCTTCCGATCAAGGATACAAACCGGCTACTCAATGTAAGAAGCATCCTCACGAATCTCCAACGACTGCTAGTCTATCACTGGAACTACATCTGACCCACACTTTTGCAACATAGGAACATGGAAAATGTTGTGAACACCAGAAAATTGAAGTGGCAAGGCAAGCCGATAACCACGGCGCCAACGCGCCTAATGATTTCGAAGGGTCCAATGAATCTTGGGGTAAGCTTCCCCTTGACTCCAAAACGAACCACGCCCTTCATCGGCGAGACCTTTAGATACACAACATCCCCAACGGCAAAGTCCAAGGGACCGATAGTCGTCTGGTAGTTGTTATTATACGCAAACTAAGTTAAATGCATGTGCTCATCCCAACTACCCAAGAAATCTAGCATGCAAGCTCGGAGCATGTCCTCAAGGATCTGGCCGATCCTCGTGGTCTGTCCGTCAGTCAGTGGATGATGCGCGGTACTGAACTTCAAGGCAGGCCCCATCGCCTTCTAAAAAGTCCTCCAGAACTGCGACTTAAATCTTGGATCTTGATTGGAAATGATCGAAACTGAGACACCATGCAGTTTCATAATCTCCTCGATGAACAATTCCGTAAGCCGGTCCAATGGCCAAATTGCACGTATCGCAAGAAAATGTGCCGACTTAGACGATCCATGACAATCCAGATGACGTCGCGACCGTACCGAGTCCTCGGCAAGCCCATAATAAAGTTTTTGGTCACGTACTTCTATTTCCACGACGGGATACTTAATGGCTGGAAGCAATGTTCGAAGTATCGCTATCGTTGCAAGTTTCACTGGCCAGGGATACGGAAACAATATCGATATCATCGATAATATTGCTAATAACCAGAAATGTGGGGAAACATAGGAAAAAAAGGGTGGAATTTTCAACAAAACTTCATAAGATGTTAAAATGTACATATTTGCATATTTATAAATAATTATTAAAAAAATTTGTAAAAAGAATGCATACATAACAAGTTTTCATTTAATGGGGCCTTAAAAGCATGTGTTGTTGTAAGAAATCAGTCCAACCATCCCCTCCAGCCTATTTAACCATCCAAATATCCATAGATATTGTAAAATATTAACAACACGTGATATTTCACTAAGAAATCATCAACAATTGGAAAGGAAATGAAAGATTGTGGTTTCAATAGCTCACATGTTGTGATATCGATAATATCGAGATATTATCAAGATTATCAATGACAAATTGAACACTACATACAACCATGAGCCCATGAAAAAAAAAATAGTAATAATTTTTTTCTAATAAATAAAATTTTGATGATATCAATATGTTGGCAATATTATTGAAATATTGTCAATACACTTATGATACAAGTATTACCTAGAATTTACATAGTTGAAATATTGGCGATATTGATGCATTGGTAATACAAGCGACACCTAGAATTTACATAGTTGAAAATATTGACAATTACATTAGCAATATTGATACATTGGCGATACTTAGCAATACATTACTAATACCTGAAATTCCTAATACTACCAACGTTATCGGTATCGCTACCAGTGTTATCGGTATCGCTGAGCTAGAGATAAAGATAATATCGGAGATATTTCAATAATATCGGAGACAATTCGAACACTGGCTGCAAGGGACCTGGAGGTTTCCAATGATCGGCCTTGACATGCTAGCAGGTGTCACACTCTGATATGAAATTTGTCGCACTCTGATATGAAATTGGTGATTTAACACTTCATTCTGACCCAAAAATACTGCCTCCTTATATCACGATACATCTTGGTGGAGCTCGGGTGGATAATGAACCTCGATCGGTGTGCGTCAGTCATAAGATCTTTGAACAACTCTAGAATATCTGGGACACAACCGGCCTTTGAAACAAAGTCCACCAACTGACCCAATCTACCAGTCTATCCGACCCTTGACGTTGCCTCTGCTCGGTAATCCCATAACGTCTTATATGCTTGTTGAGCCTCGATCACCCTAGAAACAAGATAGTTGAATCGATAAGCTCGATAACTGTGCGATGGAAGACTGCAGGTTGAGTTCAAAGTCATACTCTGCTACCCCCTCGAGCATCCTTCACTCCTGGACCATCATATACACCACCAAGCCCGTGACCGGTGGCTAAGGGCATCCGCTACCACGATGGCCTTGCCGAGATGGTATAAAAGATCGAAATCATGGTCCTTTAGAAACTCCATCTGGCGCCTATGCCTTATGTTCAACTCAGATTGTGAGAAGAGGTACTTCAGGCTCTTGTGGTCCGAAAATACCTCGAATCCGACTTTGTATAGGTAGCACCTCTACAGCTTAATTGCAAAGACAACAACTACCAACTTTAAATCGTGCGTGGGGTAGTTCTGCCCATGGACCTTGAACTGGCAATACGCGAAGGCCACAGGTTTGCCACGCTACATCAGGACCACCCCAACTAATAAGCGAGGCATTTGTAAAAACTACGAATCCCTCACTATCAAAGGGAAGAGTGAGGACTGGTGTAGACATCAAACGATCCTTTAGCTCTACGAATGCCTGCTGACAAGCATCACTCCAAAAAAACTCAACGCCCTTCTAGGTCAACCTGGTCAGTGGGGCTGCAATATAGGAGAAGCCCTCAATGAAATGATGATAATAACCTGCTAGCCCCAGGAAACTATGAATCTCGGACATGTTCATGGGCTGGACCCACTGTCGCACTGTATCAATCTTCAAAGGATCCACTATTACTCCTTACCTCGTCACCATGTGGCCGAGGAACTTCACCTCCTCTTACCAAAACTCACACTTTTGCAGCTTCGCATAGAGCTGGTGTGCGTGGAGGGTCTGCAGGGTGATCTTCAAATGCTGCTCATGCTCCTCTTGGATCTTCGAATAATTCAGAATATTGTTGATGACACCACAACGAATTGGTCAAGATACGGACGGAAGATGTCATTTATCAACTGCATGAACACTTCAGGCGCATTGGTCAGTCCGAAGGACATGATCAAGAACTCAAAATGATTGTAGTGCATCCTAAATGTTGTCTTCAGGATATCCTCCTCCTAGACATGAACACGATGATAAATGGACTCTTCGAAAAGAATTGTGCCTCTTGCATCTAGTCAAACGAGTCATTGATCCTTGAAAGTGGGTACTTAATTCTTGATTGGGACCTTGTTGAGCTCGTGGTAATCCACGTAAAGCCTCAATGAGCCATCCTTCTTCACAAAGAGCACTGACGTTGCCCACGGTAAACTGCTCGTACGGATGAAGCTTAACTCGCGCAACTCGTCCAACTGCTTCTACAACTCCCACAACTCCAATGGTGTCATACGATACGGAGCTTTTGAGATAGGCATGGTATTGAGCACAAGATCAATCTAGAACTCGGGGTGCCGAATAGGAGATAACCCTAGATTCTCCTAAAATGCATCCAGAAAATCACAAATGATCGGCAACTGGTCGATGCACAAGGCAACCGCAATGGCACAAGACATTAATGGCACAAGACATTAAGGCTGACAATTGCTCTCCACTACGTTCAACTACGAATTGAAACTGCAGCACCCTGAGTATAAGGTGATTGTCCTCGTGAAACAATCCAATACAACATTATACTTGGCCAGCCAATCCATGCTAAAGATAACATCGAAGTCGGTCATAGGCAGTACAAACAGGTCGGCAGGAAAAGAGGTCTCTTCTGCCAGGATGGGGCAAGATGTGCGAAATTAACCTAATGTTGTGGTCTTCCCCAAGGGCATTGACATTAACAAACCCTCATGCGAGGGCTCTAACGACAAAACAGTCGATAGGCAAAAAAATATCGAATACAAGGGAATAAGATGCGCCAGAGTTAAACAAGATGTGTTATGCATGCAGAGACAAGGATTGTACCCTCGACAACTCCTGGTGCTTGAGGATCCTATTGGGCTTTGTAGAATCTTCCTTGCACTTACTAGGGAGGTGCATGTCTCCTCTGTGGTCGTTGCTGTTGTTGTGGCCTGTACTGCTGTGGGGGAGGTCTCAGCGGTAGGTACTACTACCGTTGCTGTTGTTGAGGCCTTGGCTGTTGGTAGTGCTACCGTTGTTGTTGTTATTGAGGTCATGGTGGCTGATACGGTCGTTGCCGCTGCTAAAGTCGGGGGCAATTTTTCCTATGATGCCCAGCCTCTCTACACTCGAAATAAACGCCGAGGAACTGATGCAGTGGCTGTGCTGGGTGTGTTGATGGTGTTGTTGGTGCCCTGAAGAAAGGATGGGTTGTGGACCTCGACGGTGGTCGGGTGTGCCGATGCTAAAACTTGTTGGAGGGCATCTTCCACTTGCCTTTCCTATCTCCACCCTGGTCCCGGGCCCTCTGCATCTCCTCCTAGTTTGTCTCATGAGTCTATGCCCTCTCAACCATGTCCTTGAGCATGGGAAGCTTGAGTCCAATGACTCGGGACCATAGTCCAGGACATAGCCCACACTCAAATCTACGGGCTCTCCTCTACAAGTCGATGACTAGGTAGGCTCATACCGGGATAGCTCCATAAAGCACGCCTCATATTGTGCCACTGTCATGTCCCCTTGCATCAAGGTCTCGAACTTCAAGGCGCGCTGCTCCTGAACATGCTTAGGGTAGAACTTCTGGTCGAATCGATCCAAAAATTCCTTCCAAGTCCACTAGAAGTCTGGGTATTTTGCCCGGATCACTAACGCCCACCACTACTCGGCCTCTCCTTGAAAGAGGAAGAAGATGATAGGAAGTCATTGTTCAGATGTGCATCACATCATAGTGCAGATCTTCTCTACCTCAAATTTCAATCTCTCTGCTGCTGTCGGGTCTAGCTCGACTTGAAAACGCGAGGGATCCATTCGTTTGAAATCCCTTAGTAAAGAAAGGGCGCAATCCTGCTTGGAAAGGACTAGTGTATCAGTTGATCGCCTCTCCTGGCAGTCCACCATAGAGGTCATCACGTGCATCATCTGGAACTGCGTTGCAGTCATAGCTGAGTTGGGGCCGACTGAGACGTGCCAATCCTCATCGGTAGTCTGCCAGAAGCTCTCTTAGGTGCCATGTCCTATAAAAAAGGACATGAACCCCTTAACATTAGATCACTCTCGAATACTCACAATAGGGAATTCTATTTTAAACTAGCTTCATAGTGAAAACATTGGGTGAGTTTCTAAGTTTATCGAGATTTGAATCCTAATCATTCTAAGTTCACAACAATCACGCAGTTAAGGATAGTTAATCTAAGGCCATTTAGTAGATATGTGATGTCATTCACATATATTCCCAAGTTATACTTTGATACCAACTTCTATCACACCCTAAACTCGATGGACGGGTTTAAAGTATTCTCGAGCTTTGAATCCGATGGTGATAGCCTCTGTAGTACCCCATTCTAGGCTCCTAACTCCCATACGCTAGGTTCTGATCGTGGGATCAAACGAGAAGGATTTTCAGGGTGATTTTTTTATTTATTATTATTATTATTTTTTTGTACATCAGCATAACCAAAGTATAACAAAACCAAAAACATCATCACATTTCCACTATAATATCTTTTGAGTATAGTGCTGAAAGGGGAAATACAAAATGTAAAAAAAGTCCAACAGATCAAGCACATGCTCTTACCTCAATGTTGTTGTGGTCTACAATAACCTGCACATAAACAACGTGCGTAAGCTTACTACGAAGCTTAGAGAGTGCGTGCGTGTGCGCGCAATGCATATGACAAGTATATAGATATTAAAGTAAGCAAAAATGATGGAGGGCTAAACTGGCAAGTCCATAAATGCTATTATCTATACCCAGGCTATGCAATGCAAGGGCCTACATGGTCGAATGTCACATGTTATGGATGTAATGCAACATGTCAATCCTCCACTAGTCCACATATCAGAATAGTTCATAATTGGATCATCACTGGGGTCTAGTACACTTCCAACACTGGTTGTTGCCCATCGCGCATAAGACCAAGCAAGTGCCAAGGGACTTCACTATTCGCCTTGTCAGTAGTATACGAAAACCCACCCGGCTCGTCGATAGCGAACCCATTTCACAAGCTGCTTAGACTCAACCTAGCATATAACCCTTTACACCCGGATGGGTAAGGTCAAACTCCCTTCCAACCGACCCCGACACAATGGGAGATGTGGCCTACCGGTATCCAGCCATCATACGCTCATGAATCTACTAGGTCGAGATATTGGAGTATATTATTGGTACCACAGGGTTAAGGGACTTTCACAGAAGGAGGCATGTGACGCCCTGTAACTTTAATAGTTTCTAGTGTCCATAAAATCATCTACCAACCACAAGCTTCGGGACTACATCCCTGGTGTCGCAAGAGAGTAGATACAACGTGTCATATATAACCCACAATGCATGAATCACACTACTCAAAACATGCATCAATCTTGCGCATACTGCGCGATCATGCGGGGCGACCCTATCCTGTACTGGTCCCCTAAGTATCTCAAGCCAAAAGGCATATGCTATGATCAATCGTCATTCATAATAGGCATATGCTACGATCAATCGTCATTCATAATAGGCATACATATAATGCGTATGGGCATATGAATGGGCATGGTATCCATTACACTAAGCATATTACCAGTGTCGACCCATCACGCAAAGTACGCTCATGTTATCAAAGATAATCGGCCTTAAATGGCCCGAAATATCTAGAGAGTGGGACCAGATTAGTGGGCCCCTCTAGCAATGTAAAGCTCTACGTGACATGGCCCACTTGAGAGTTGAGACTAGAATCGGCCACACACTTGGCCTTTGCACATAACATGATCTAGTAAAATAGATGATTGATGAAGATATAATATAGACATCAAGGTGGAACCAGTGTTCGAATTATCTCCGATATTATCTTTATCTCCTCCAGCTCAGTGATATCGATAACACTGGTAGCTATACCGATAACGCTGCTAGTATTAGAAAATCTAAGTATTAGCAATGTATTGCCAACGTATCAATATCGCTAACGTAATTGCCAATATTTTCAACTATTTAAATTCTCTGTGTTGCTTGTATTGCCAATGCATCAATATCACCAATGTATTGCCAATATTTTTTACTATGTAAATTCTAGGTAATGCTTGTATCATAAGTTTATCGACGATATTTCAATAGTAAATTTTTATTTCAATTTTTTTTTTTTCATGGGCACATGGTTGTATGTGGTGTTCAATTTGTAATATTGATAATATCTTGATATTATCGATATCGCAACATGCATGATATTAATAGCACAATCTTGCATTTCATTTTGAATTGCTGATGATTTCTTGGTGAAATATCACGTGTTGTTGATATTTTGCAATATCGACGGATGTTTGGATGGAAGGATGGATGGTTAAATAGGATGGTTGGACTAATTTCTTACAACAGTACATGCTTTTAAGGCCCCATTAAATGGAAACTTGTTATGTATGCATTCTTTTTGCAAGTTTTTTTTTATTATTTGTAAATATGATTTTAACATCTCCTAAAGTTTCGCTGAAAATTCCACCATTCTTCTCATGTTTCTCCACTTTTCCAATTATCAATGATATTATCAGCGATACCAATATTATTTCTATATCCCTGGCTAGCGAAACTTGTAGCGATACTGATACTTTAAACACTGAGTGGAACCTACTTGGGATATCCTAAACAAACACATGCTCCATGGTGGGGTCCGCAGTAAGCCCCACAGATAAGTTGGGTGGCAACAAACATTACAATAGGCTCGTGGAAGTTTTCAATGCTAAGCACTCAATCACTGTTATTTTCCAAGTGTGGCCCTCTCAAAATTGTGCCCCACGCCACCCAAAGGCTGCCAAGATGGATGGACAGCGGAGATTCAACAAAAGCATCAAGGTGCGACCCCATAGCCCTTGGATGGTTGGAAAATAAACATTTGAATGGGTCCAAGGAAGGTTTCAACGCTGCTAGATGCCTAGGCCCATTTGAGTTCAGATTTGACTTTTTTTTTTTTTTGGCTCCATGGCCTAACATAATCTGCTCAAAGTAGATGAACGGCTTGGATAGGACAGATACATCATGGTGGGCCCCACAGAGTGGGCCACTTGCTTGTAACATGCCCAAGCACATTGCTTGTAGTGTGGGACCCCCCGTGTGTCCCATAAGTTTTGAATCAATTTGATATTAGTGTTTTCCTTTCATCCAGGCCTGTGTGGTCATGTGCCACAATTCTGGATGGAAAACATATAACAAGATGGCCTTACGATGGTTTCAACATTGGGCATCATATTCCCAACTGTTCCTTGTTGTGTGGTCCACTTGAGATCGCAATTTGTCCCATTTTTGGGCCCATACCCTCAAATGATGTGGCAAAATGAATAGTGGTTTGGATTCAATAAATACATCAAGGTCGGCCACACGATGTGGGGCCCCTTTTAACATTGGGCTCCTTTGGACGTCCCTAGAAAGGTGCAAGGGTGGATGTCACTACCTCCACTGATTCCTATGGTGCAGCCCACGTGAGGTCCGGATCAGATTGATTTTTGGACCCTGGACCTAATATGATCTAGTGAAAAGGATGGACGGTGTGGATGAAACAAATGCATCAAGTTGGGTCCCATGATCAGGACACCAGTTCACGCCCAAGGAGGGCTTCTGTCCTTGAACGGATGTTGGGCAGCAACGTCCACTGTTCTAGCATCTAGTGCATTGATTATTATTTTTTTATTAATATTTTTTTCTTGTTTGCCCATCTAGGTGGGGTCCACTTGAGAAATCTAATCCGTCCATCGGGTTGGCCAGTTCATGATGGGCTCAATGAGCCCGGACTTAGGCAGGTTTCATGGCATACGAACATCACGATGGGCCTTAGAAGGTTTCAACAATAGGTGTCCTTGTCATCACTGTTTTCTATGGTGTGGCTCACCCACGATCTGGATCTCTCATTTCTTTTTACCCTACCCTAAAATGACCTAGCGAAATGGGTGGACAGTATGGATTAAACACATACATCATTGTGGGTCCCACGAGTGGGCACACCTTCCAACACAATAAGGTGACAGCGTTATTGACGCTGTCTGCAATCAGTGTCTCTAACACTGTTGCCTCTTTCCCTTTTTTTTTTTTTTTTTTTTTTTTTTTTTTGTATGTATTATGTTTTTTGAAATCTCGGCTAGGTGGGGTCTGCTTCGGACAATCCAATCAGTCGATCGTTTGTGCCATCACATAGTGGGCCCAAAGAGTCTTGGATCAAGTTGATTTGAGTTCTCATTCATCCATATTTGCGTGATCTTATAAATGAGTTAGATTTAAATAAAATAAATAACATGGTGGGCCACACAAGGTGGTGCACGTAATGACAACATGCAGGGCATGCTATCTCACATTGTGGCCCACCAGTTTACAAAGATAAAGGAAAGGGAAAGGAAGGAAAGAGTGGATTCCGACCATCGGGGTGGCTCTCCTGCCATTATGGGGTCCACTATACATTTCATGCATACACAATGAGGTTCTCACCCTTATGGGCCCACTAAAATGAAAGAAAGCAAGGAAAAGGGAGAGTTTGTCCTCCCTTATACTCACAATGATGGATGGATAGTCGGATTGGGCCAGATCGTCGATCGGACATCTCGGATGGTGAAGCTCCTCCCCTAAATTCCTCTAACCCTACCTTAAGCTCTAGTCTATCTTAATCTCTCTCTTTTCTTTCAAACAATCTCATAGCCTCTCTTTCTCTAATCTTTTCTTTCTTTTTCTCTAATCTTCTCTCTCTTTTCTTCTCACTCTTACTTGTTAGTAAAATTGTGGAAATGAGAGGGGTTTGGGGGCTTTGTGGTAGAACTTTTTGGATAGATAGAGAAATAAGAAAAAGATGAAGGGTTAGAATGGGGAGAGGGAAAGAGAGAGGGGAGTGGCTTATCATGGGCAAGGGCATGGGTGAGGGATGGGAGGCATGTGCTTGTTTAACTATTGAGAGGAGAGAGAGAGAGAGAGAGAGAGAGAGAGAGAGAGAGAGAGAGAGAGAGAGGTGTGATTGATGGGTTGATAGGACAACCTCGGGATTTGTGCAAGTGGGGCCTACATCATTCGTACGTTGCGCGGTCCATCTCAGATTATGCCAAAAACTAAAACTTCTAATCTGGGTGTAGCAATGGGGCATGCCGCACTCTGTTGGATTCGTAGCGCCTGCACGGTCACCAAGGTATATGTCTCGGGTCATTGCGGTACTAAAATAGGGTCACGATCAGAACTCGTTGATCTGGTTCGTATGGGACGTGCTGACATTGAATACGAAGCGTACGGTCGGTCTCACATGGTCACGGGTCTTACATCGACCGATATGATATCGATATTAGAAGGCCCAATTGGGGCTAAAGCTTGGAGGTCTAGGGCCAAGCAATGGCCAACCCTAGGCTGTGTCATGCCCACCAAATCTCCTGGATTGGAAAGTCCTAGCCATCAAATCTTTTCCCTTTCCTATATTGAATGCGGCTTGTTGGTATATTTCTTCTTAACCATGCATTTGCATGCCAACAATGAAAAGATTAAGATGCCAACAAGTATTCTTCTTAACTGTCATGATCAATGATTAGGATTAAGATGCCAACAAGTATTCTTCTTAACTGTCATGATCAATGATTGGGCATCATGCATGCCATTCAAAGGGTTTAAGGATGTTGTTAATGTCCCCACCTTTATGGGAATGTTAGCAAAATCCATATGTATGTTTGTGTCGGTGTGTCATCACCCTTGATAGAGGAGGGCAATGGTAGAGCATGATTCATTTAGCTCAACCCAATTAATTGGGGGATAAGGTTTACATGATAATGATGATGGCGATGATGTGTGAAGTCCAACCCATCCATTAGTTGTGCGCGCCTGCGTGTGTGTGATGTCCTACCCATCCATTAGTTGTGACCTAGCTCATTTAGCCGGGCGTGCGTGTGTGTGCATCCGTGTGTGTCAAGTGCAACCCATCCATCAGTTATGCCCTCTCTTATTTGGCCATGTGTCGAAAACTCTATCTGTAGAACAATGTAGGGGAAGGTATATATAAAGCCCCGCTAGTGGTGTGGGGGCACTTGCCCCCCAACGCGAATTGTATGAGACCTGACCTGACCGAATAGGGTATTTTGGGCATTTCTATGTACAAGGTTAAATATTCTATATGTGATTCGAATTAGGGTTACACAAGAGAAATTTTTCTGGGTTCTTTAGGTGCTAGAAAGATTTAGGGTTGTAGTCCTTTAAGAAGATAGGGATTTCGACAGGGTATATCTGTGGAGTAGGCACAATGCCGAACCACATAAATCTGTTGTGTTTTGTGTGTTGTTTTTCTTTGTTGCATCAGTTTGTTTCTTATAAGGGGATGCCCACCAATGATTGCATATAGGGCCTGCGTGTTGTGTATATGCCATCTAAGCCATACATATAATGTATTTGAGGAAGATTTGTTATATGCATGGATTGGATGTGGGTCCCATTTACAATCAATGGTGAGCATTCCACCTCAGTTGTTTCGTATCATGTGGCCCACAGCCCACCTGAGTCATAGATTGATCTATTTTTTGGCCTCATGGCCAAAAAGTTGGGCACTTATGATGGTCGGAGCGGATGTCATCAACACATCATGATGGGTCCACAATTTTCATCGTAAAATGTTTCCATTGAATCATTTTCCATATATACAATAACAGTGAAAACATTTTCATTGAATCATTTCCATATATACATATTTCTACCTATAGAACAATGTAAAATATGCCTAAAACCTCTATATTCACATGTCGTGGCCCACCTAAAATTTGGAATGGCCTACTTTTTTTGGTCCCTTCATCTCAGTGGGACGTGGCGTGTCTAGTAAATGAACTGGATGGCATATACACAAGACGATGAGCTCCAAAAAATGTAAAGAAGGTTTTATTGGTTGGGCATCCCTTCTTAACTGTCCCCTATGGTGTGGCCCACCGAAGTTTCCAATCAAGTTAGTTTTGGCCCTATGGCCCACGTAACTTATGACAGTGTCCAAAGACAAGATCGATGCCACTACATGTGCATTAGAAGCATATAGGTCAGCATGCCAGTGCAAGAAACAATGAAGACAAATTTCCAAAAAGCTTAAGGGGCACTGTTCTTGTGAATAAAGTACTATCGCCTAACAGCCATGATCTTTTCACTTGCAGCTATGATGGCAATCCCGAACTGATTAAAATGGTAAAGAACAGGCATCATTTGAAGCTAATACTCAGCACTTCAATCACAGCATTTACTATTTTTATACTTTTTCTCATTGGAAGCCTACTAGTGTTTCGATATCTTCAAAGAAAGGCACCACCAGAGAAAATTAGTGAGAAAGGTGCATGCTCTTGATGCTTCACTTTTTTGTACATCTCGTAATTATCCATCATTTTCACTTTTCCTTAATCCCTTATCTTGTATGTTTTAGGTAATTCTCTACGCGCCAGGTCCAAACCTTCAACTTCCTATTCCCTTATACAGGGTGGATTGTTGATAGATGATGGCCCTGATGTTGCTTATATCACACTCTCGGAGCTAGAAGAAGCCACTCAACAGTTTTCCAAGAAAATAGGGAAAGGGAGCTTTGGACCTGTCTATTATGGAAAAATGAAAGATGGAAAAGAAGTGGCGGTTAAGATTTTGGCTGATGCATCTAACCATGGAACAGAACAATTTGTAAATGAGGTAGTTTCCTTACCAGCATTTTAATGGTACATAGCATGATGCTTTGTTCACATGGAAGAGAACTTGTAGGCGAGTGTTTATTCATATTACTACATCTCCATAGTAGTATGTTTCTGTCTAAACGACAATAGGAATCATTCATTGAGGTTAGAGGATCTGTCTGTACCTTCGTTAGGAACTCATAGATATCACAACCTTCAATGCCTTGATCCCCTTTTGTTATTTTCTTTTATGTTTTACAAGATTTTCGTCAAAAGATACCATGTAGATCACACACAGACTGATTGAAAACTTCATGACAAGGAACTCAAACGCCTCATAGATATGAGATCTGAGGACTAGAGATTTACATGGCCATTCTGGTTTTCCTGAAATACAGTCAATTGGAGCCTTCAAGATTCAATGCACATGTGACTTATCCACTTCTTCAAGATATGAAGAATGGAATGACCACCTATCATCCAATAGAGCTTTGACAAACACCATCTCAGATAAATATCAACTATCAAAGAAGAATGGCACATCAGACTGCAATGAAGGTGACCAAGTAATGTAGGGTTATGGAGTTGCCATGCAAATTTCTAAGCACAAAATATTCATAAATATAAAAGGATGTATTCGAGTAGCTGGCTTCTCAATATCAATGAACCTACCGATACATGATTACAAACACGACTCACAATTGACTTATCAATATTCTATGTTATTTATATAAAATGCAAGCCAGGATGGCCAATTGAGGCGATTGATGACGACACGGTACACACGTCTATCTCTTAGGCCCCACATGTGATATGCTTGTGTTTAAGTGCTGAAAGGGACTGATTTGCCATCATTTAGGGTTTTAGTAGTTTTTTAACAGCTCTTTCTTCAAAAGGGGTTTATTTTTTAGGGCTATTTCTTCTTCTTTTGTTTTACTTTTTTTTTTTTTTTTTGAAAGGTGAGGATATTTTATTGAGTTGAGCTAGCACAAAGAATTGTCAAACAACCATTCACTCCAAAAGCTCATGCTGTCAGAGTGTGGTGTATCAATGTATATCAAGGGACCTTTAGCACTTTAACACCCCCCCGCACGTGCGGGATGGGAACTCTGCACGGGAACATACTGACGAGGGTGGAGGGACACTCACACCATAAATAGGCCGGGCTTAATTTCCCGGTCCCTGGGCCGGACCTGATTTTCCTGACCCCCCGTGGGAGAATAATATATTAGCGAGGCATATTTGCTGCTCTCGAGATTTGAACATAGGACCTTCCGCTCTGATACCATGTCAAACAACCATTCACTCCAAAAGCTCAAGCTGTCAAAGTGTGGTGTATCAATGTATATCAAGGGACTTTTATCACTTTAACAAGAATCACACACCCAAAAGAAAAGAAAAAAATAAATAAATTTACAATCCTCCATAGGCCCATTCTACTATATAGAACTTTGCCTTGTTAAAAACCTACCCATCCGAGCCACTCAAATCTTGCAAGCATAAACCATTCCTTTCCCCCCAAATTGTGCAAAGGCCTGCCATCAGTGCCAGTCACCAGCACATACTCCTCTCTTTACAGAGCCCTACATCATTCCAAGGTGTTAGGAAGTCACCAATTGAATTCAATTATCCATGTCATCTTGAAAAGATTAAAAAAGTTAGCCCAGATTTTTAGAGCAAAGGGGTACTGCATGAAGAGGTGGTCAACTATCTCCGCACTAGCCAGGCAAAGAATGCAGACATTAGGGAGCATCATTGACCATTTTTGGAGGCTGTCGATAGTCAGGTCCCTCTTCCTCTCAACAAGCAAAGAAAAAGCCGTTTCTTTAGGGCCATTTTAATAATCTTGTTTTATTAAATGGCATCTTTATAAGCCATTTGGGGTTTTTGGTTTGACTTTTTATTATAATTGGGTTCCTGCATACAAGTCATGCTATCTTGGGATCTAAAGAGTTCCAAAACAACAATTTGGAACTATATATATACATACATATATATATATATATATATATATATATATATATATATATATATATATATATATATATATATATATATATATATATATATCTGTGTGCGTGTGTGTCCTATGGTTACATGTAGAGAAGTTTTAGGAGAGTCTTTTATAAGATTAGGAAGGGTTGGGGTTTTTCGCAATGTGACTCTAGGGATATAGTTTCTCAAAGATTCTCCTGCATTTGTTGATTGCCATGAAAATAGCATATGAGCTCTGAAATACTGGGACAGCATTTTATAAAGTCACAATATGACTAGCTGTTGGAGGAAGTTATCACATTCTCACAACCTATCATCATGACATAATTTCAGGTTGCCCTCTTATCAAGAATTCATCATAGAAACTTGGTTCCATTGATTGGGTACTGTGAAGAAGAATCCCAACGAATTTTAGTTTATGAGTATATGCACAATGGGACTCTGCATGATCATCTACATGGTACATCCTCATTGGATATATGTACTACTCATTTCCTATTTTCCAACTTCAGCTATACCTTTTCCCACATAGATATATAACATAATCTGCTCATCAGATTCTGCTAACCAGAAGCATTTGGACTGGCTATCTCGTCTCACTATTGCAGAGGATGCTGCTAAAGGTTTGATCCTGAGAACTGTATCCTCTCTCTCTGTGTATATTTGTTTTTTAGTCTATGGTGTGAAAAGGATGTGAGATATTTACAGGCCTTCAGTACCTACACAGCGGATGCAACCCAAGTATCATTCATCGAGATGTCAAGACGAGCAATATTCTCTTAGACATTAGTATGATGGCAAAGGTGTCAGACTTTGGGCTTTCAAGGCAAACTGATGAAAATCTCACTCACATATCAAGTGTTGCCCGAGGAACAGTGGGATACCTTGATCCTGAGTAAGAAAATAATTTATAGTCTGTTAAATTTATTTTTTTTAATTCAGGTACTCAATTAATTCAGCATGCATTCCTTTCAGGTACTATGCAAATCAACAGTTGACTGAGAAAAGCGATGTTTATAGTTTTGGAGTTGTTCTCCTAGAGCTGATCTCTGGAAGGAGGCCTGTCTCTGCAGAAGATTATGGTGCTGAATGGAACATTGTTCACTGGGTATATTCTCTTTGCAATTTTTCAACTTTCTATACCCATTAAAGGACTTCCTTTAGCCACTCTGATATCTAATCATAGATACTAGTGCTAAAAAATTATTGTATCTAATCTACTATATTTTGTGCACATCATACGAGCAGCAAAGATATAACCAAAAAATACTGTCATATTTTTGCTTGTGGAAAAACCTAGCTGTTGGTTTTATTAGCTTGTAAGTTAGTAGCACTCTGTCTATTGTCTTACATGTGGCACAATTATGTATAATCTGGACTGTTCATCTGTGTGGCCCCTGATGTCGATGCGGTGTACTCCTAAAATCACAGCGGTCAGATGATCCCAGGCACTGATTAGAAGAAACGTGAGGGTTCAAAATGAATGTTTAGAAAGAAATACAAACCAACAGTCTGCATTGAGTAGGCGAAAAGTCCTCCCAACTGTACTGGCATCATCTGACTGCTATGAATTTTTTTTGTGTGCCTCATGAATGGTAGGGCCAGCCCAAGAGATTTAACTGTCCAGATCTCCATGTGTGCTGCATGGACAGAGAGGGAGTGCTTGATAACTAAGACATACTTTTTATCCCTGACTTCCAAATTCAGATTACTGAAATTACATGACTGAGATTGGTTTATTTTGTAGGCAAGGTCTTTGGTTCGTAAAGGAAACGTGACAAGTATCCTTGATCCTAAGCTAGCAGGAAACATCAAAATTGAGTCTGTCTGGAGGGTTATAGAAGTTGCAATATCGAGTGTCGAGCCAAATGGAGCTTCCAGGCCAAAGATGCAAGAAATAGTGTTGGCTATTCAAGATGCAATTAGGCTTGAGAAAGGAAGCCAAAGCACTAACAAGGCACCTTCAACTTCTTCAATCCACTCTTCACACTTGAGGTTCCCATCAAACCCTCTTGACATTGTAAGCTCAGACTTTTCAACCCAATGTGTCCTTCCATCTGCAAGATAAATTTGTAATGTCTCCATAATATATACTTCAAAGTGGATTATAAAATGATTTCTTGATTTCTACAGGAGATTCTTGCTTCTATGCAATGCCTACGCTGAAATCTCAATTATATGTTTGCTTCCCATTTTCTTCAATTCATTTCGAACAAAGTCCAAGAACACCTAACCTATCATTTTGGGCTATAAGAGTCACCAAGAAGGTTGGATATTCATGGCATAGGCTAAACTCAACAGTAATTCAAGCAGAAAGAATGATTCACTCACAAGTCATCATAACTTTGACTTGACCAAATTTAGTTAATAGGATTAAAAAGACGGAATGAATATCCACAAAAAAAAAATAAATGGAAATTATGTAAAAACCTGAAGGATGTGGAAGCCTATTTGAGTTTACTAGAAAGTATTACTCTGTGCCAACTTTTTCACAGTACATGTGGCAATGCAAGCCAACTAAATCATGAGCTCCATCAGGATCGTCCATATAATGGCCATAAATTATACAGGTCGGTCGTCCAATCAACAGTATTTCGGGCTATGTTCCTTCACATTGGAGTCCACAGTACCAACGCTCTTGATTCTCATGCGAGCATGCCATATGTACCTTAGATGAGTTGCCACGAAGTAATACTTGGTGGCAAACACATGTTGAAACATAGCTGAAAATTAAAAAGGTGGAACCCACAATAGAAAAATAGGAAAAAATTAAAAATTAAAAAGAAAATGAATTGAAAATCAATAGAATGAATTAAAAAATAATAATAATGGAAAAGAACTAAGTAAACATTTCTTGACTAGACTTGGTAGATTCGAGCAAGATCCATACCAAAGTATCAGCTTCAGGGATACAGTCCACCTTCTGACTCGGCTCATAAGAGATCCATAGAGGGAGCAGGTGTGGATTGTGGAAGCAGTGATTTTTAAGAAAACGAGGAAGCAAGAGAGTTTAAAACACATGCAACAATTACTATTGAAGAATTAATGACATGTATTCATATTTGACAAAAATACAAGCCCTAACTTGATTTAATTTATAGTTTAAAGGGACTTGGGTATCTTTATTCAAATATGAGAAAACTATAGCAAGCAAAACTAGAAGAGCTAGAAGTAGTCTTGAAGCAATATGATAGCAGCAACAGTTATTGTTAGAAGAAACAGGTCCATAAGCAAGTAGAAAATACTGCTGCTAAATGCATGAGCCTAATCAGTAGACTGTCAAAGATCGCAGAATGTAGAAGATACATAAATAACAAGAATAATCTGGTGGTGCCACCTGCTAAAAGTCTTGGGCCATACACATGATTGATTTAAGACAAAAATCCCTAAACAAAAACCATCTGACCATCATCAGATCTTTCTTCTCAAGGAATCGTAACTCAAATTTCGCGAGTGGCTTCCTTGCGTAGGTAAACCATCATTATGGGTTCTAAGTTGAATATATATATATATATATATATATATATATATATATATATATATATATATATATATATATATATAGAAGGCTCAATGATACAGCCACGTCATTACGTGCGAGACTATGAGGATAAGGTGACGGTTTGGATGAAGGCGCTCTTAAGCCTAAAAAAGCGAGTTTCCTTCTCTCGCACGCCTCTTCACCCCCTCTCTGAAGGATGCGGCGAAAGCCTTTTCACATAAAATTCGTTTGGAATGCTAGGTGGGTCCCACCAAGGTGTTAATGATAAATCCACAGTGTCCATATATTTTTAAAAATAATTTTATGATATGAATCCAAAATTGAGGTAGATAAAAATCTCAAGTGGGCCATAGTGATATATGTCCATCCATTGCCCCTTTATTAGTGGAGAGTGGTTACGTCAGATGATAGAGGACACGTTAGCAAATGGAACGGATGGAACGAAGTTTTCCAAAAAAAAAAAAAACTCTAAACGTTTCTTCTTCTTCTTTTTTTTTTTCTTCAACTGAAGTGATGTCATCAACTTATGTGGGCCCCAGTATGTTTTGTATCCACACCATCCATTCATTTGGAGAGATAATATTAGGGCTTAATACAAAGTATTAGTCGGATCCAAAGCTCTAGTGGACCCCACTATAAAAAGTGGAGAAATTGACCCCACCATTAAAAACTTCTAAGGGCCATGTTTTCGATCAAGTGATATTTATGTTTTCCTTCTTTCATGTCTACTTTAGCACATGAACAAAGTTGATCTGAAATAAACATCATGGTGGACCTTCGAGAAGGTTTCAACCGTGGGTGTCACTCTCTCCACTTTTTTTACTGTGGTGGGGTCCACTCATGCTTGGATGTGCATCATTCTTTTATCATGCCCTCAAATGATCTCTCGAAATGTATGAACATGTGGATACAAAACATACATCATGGTGGGCCCACGAAGGTTGGTGAAGTCACTTTGGTAGGTTTCGCTACTCACCGCTAGAGCTAATTCGCGAATCCCATCAAGGTAATTGCGAGAAGCGGCTTGCCTGCAAAATGTAACGTCGCTAACAAGATCGAGTAAACTCTATGGGTCCACTGTCGTTCATGGATTATATAAACTTCATCCATTCGGTTTATCGTGTAAATTTAGGGCTTTGACCTAAATATTGAGCATATCCAAATCTCGAGTGGACCACACCACTGGAAACAGTTAGAATTGAAGTCTACTGTTGAAATTTTCTTAAGGGGCAACACAAGTTTTAGATCAAGCTGATATTCGTGTTTTCCCTTCATCCATGTCATTGTGATCTTATGAACCGTTTGGGTGACAAATAAACATCATTGGACCTTAGAAAGGTTTCAACGGTGGAAATAAATAATTCCACTGTTTTATGGTCTATTTAAGCTTTAGATATACTTCAAATTTGGGTTGAACCCCTAAAATGATCTGAAAAATCAGATGGACGGCGTGGATAAAACACATGAATTCATAGTGGACTCAACAGAGTTTACTCAATACAATAAGAGCGTACTGAGTACGCAGTCTGATTTCGTAATTGTATTTGGGTTTCTTGTAATGCACGTTATCTATTTAGTGCGCGGATTGAGCCGCCATAGGCGCTATGAAGTGACGTAACCTAGTTCTGTGGGCCCCACCATGATATATGTTTTGTATCCACACCGTCCATTCATTTGGAGAGATCGTATTTGGGCATGGTACAAACAATGAGTTAGATCCAAATGTCGAGTGGACCCCACCACACAAAATAGTGGAGAGAGCCACGCCCATCATTAAATAGTTCTAAGGGCAACAAAAGCTTCTGATCAAGCTGTAATTTGTGTTTTCCTTTCTTTTATGTCTGAGTTAATACATGAACAGGTTGGATCTCAAATAAACATCATGGTGGACCTTTGGAAGGTTTTAATGGTAGGCATCATGCTCCCCAGTGTTTTTTGTGGTGGGGTCCACTCTAGCCTTGGATCTGACTTATTCTTTGTATCATGCCCTAAAATGAATTCTCCAAATGTATGGACAGTGTGGATACAACACATGCATCGTTGTGGGGCCCACAAAACTTTGCGATGTTTCAACGGTAGGTATTTCTTTCTCTAATTTTTCCTATAGTGTGGCCCACTTTAGTTTTGGATCCACCTCATTTTTGGTCGATTTTCCTAAAATGAGCTTGACAAATGGATGAATGGAGTATATTTCCCAAAAACATGGTGGTGGGCCCCACCCAGCATCCTCGCGCAGGGACTTCTTGCGAAAGGCTTTCACGTGAAATCAAATTTGCCTCCTAATTATGCCCACAATTTGCAAAGTTAATTGAAAATCTAGGTGGGGCCAACCATGATGTTTTTGAGAAATCTACCCCGTCCATCCATTTTTCCTTATCATTTCAGGGCATAAACCCAAAACTGTGGTAGATCCAAATCTCAAGTGGACCACACCACAGGAAGCAGCGGTGATAATGATTCTCACCGTTAAATATTTTTTAGGGCCCACCACGATATTTATTTGTCATCCAACCTGTACATTAGGTCATATAGACCTGGATGATGGAAAAAAAAACAAATATCAGCTTGATCCAAAAATTTGGTAGTCCTAGGAAGTTTTAATTGGTGAGAACTCAATCAACACTATGTGGCCCACTTGAGAATTTGATCTACCTCAGTTTTGGGTTTATATCATAAAATTATTTTTAAAAATGTATGGACGGCGTGGATTTATCATTAACATCTTGGTGGGACCCACCTAGCATCCCAGCGAACGAATTTTATGTGAAAAGACTTTCTCCGCATCCTTCGGAGAGGGGGTGAAGAGGCGTGCGAGAGAAGGAAACTCGATTTTTTAGGCTCGCGTTAAGAGCGCCTTCATCCAAACCGTCTACCTTATCCTACGGTTGATAGGAAGGTTCGCACGTAATGACGTGCGAACCATCTTGGCCGAGCGTTCCCTCTCTCTCTATATCTATATATATATATATATATATATATATATATATATATATATATATATATAGGATTGCTTGGATTGGTGACAAGAGAGACTAGATTGAGTCGGTTTCAGAAAATTTTGATTACATGATTCTTCTAAAAATGAATAATAGAACATCTAGATATCATGTGAAACAATCATCTCAAACAAAAAGCACATCTTGGCATCAACAAAAACATGCACCAAGGTTTGTGGGTGACAGGGCATACTCACTTTATGGGTAATACCATATTTCTTCATCAAGGTTTCAAATGACCTATTACAAAAATGAAAACTTCCATCACAATGGCTCTTAAGTGTTCCAAATCTAGAGTTCTTTCAAAAATTGTAGAATCATTTTGTGATCATTGGTTCTATATGGAATCGCCTCAAACCACTTGTAGACATAGTCCACAACTAGTAGGATGTAAAAATATTCAAAAGATGAGGGGATTCGTCCCATGAAAATGATGCCCCAACAATCCAAAACTACAACAATTAAGATTGGGCTCAAAGGCATCATATTCATACCAGATGTTCCATCCAATTTTTGACAATGCTCATTTGCTTTGCAAAATACATGGGTGTCCTTAAACATTGATGCCCAGTAAAACCACGTTGCAAAAATTTAGCAATGGTTTTCTTAGTAGAAAAATAACCACCACGTGCATGAGAATAACAAAAGGAGATGACACTAGATTGTTTATGGTCAGAAAGACATCTCATTATGATTTGGTCTTGGCAATATTTAAACAAGTATGGATCATCACAAAAAAGCTTGCTTACTTCGATGAAGAATCTCCTCTTATCCTGTGCAATCCAATTGGTAAGAATTTTACTTGTGACAAGATAATTGACAATGTCAGCATACCAAGGTAATTGGGAGACAACAAACAATTGTTCATTAGGGAATGCATCTTTAATAGATGTCATCTCCATGGAATATGAAAGTCCAAGGCGAGACAAGTAGTCGGCCACCATGTTTTTTATTCCATTTTCATCACGAAATTCTAGATCAAACTCTTGGAGTAAAAGGATCAATCTAAGAAAAAGGAGCTTAGCATCGTTCTTGGTAAGAAGATACTTAAGAGCTGCATGATCAGTGAAGATAACAATTTTGGATGCAATCAAGTAGGACCTAAACTTGTCAACTGCAAACACCACAGCAAGGAGTTCATTTTCTGTAGTGGAATAATTAACTTGAGCACTGTTTAGAGTTATACTTGCATAGTAATCCTTTCTTTGTCCCAAAATTGCCCCAATGGCATAATCTTTAGTGTCACACATGATTTAAAAAGGAATACTCCAATTGAGTGGTTGCATGATTGGTGCACTTGTTAACATACCCTTAAGCTTTGTGGAAGCTTCTTGGCATTCATTACTCCACACGAACGGGGTGTCTTTTTGTAAGAGATTACTCAACGGTCAAGAGATATGGCTAAAATCCTGATGCAAGACATGAAATTGAAATATGATATGTAAGATTTCAGGCTTAGATCATACTAATTCAGAAACAATAACATAAAATTCCACATCCCATACAAAAGTCCAAACATTCAAATAAAGGGGAATCTGTACAGGTCCAGGCCTACACGGGCTAAGACAAGATCAATAAAAATTATAAACCAAACAATGCTCAAAGGGAAATAGAAATCAACTACACATACATAAGAATCAATCCCTAATCCAAGGGATTCCCCAATTTCAATTCAAGGAACCCTATGGTGAGAAAAGGGGCAAATAAATTAGAGAAAATGCAATCTAGGGTTATAGTTTATGAAAAACAGGTATGAGAGGGTAAAAGAGGACAAAAACCTGATCCAAAATACTGTTCCCGCATATGGACAGCAGGCCTGGGGCGCTCGCACGTGTGAGGGGGCGTTGATTACGGAAAAACTCTCCTTGGCCCTGGTCGGTCAGGGGTATGCTCCAAAACCTCGAAGTTTCGGGTCGATCCGAGTTACGCTTGTGCGTGGTGTTTCACCGAAGTTTCAGTCCTCCTGTAGGGCCAAAATTTGGAATTCTGCTGTAAAGAAGAAAACTGTTACAATAAAGGACGAATTTGAAGCATGGATAGTGGTAGAAGATGAAAGAAGAGAGATGATGGAGGATGGGGGTGAATTGGGGTCGATGTGGCTTCGTACCACGGTAGTTAACCCTTCGAAAAGGGAGGGCTTCACACCCACTTTTGAATTCTTCCACAACTCACTAAGAGAGCAGAAAAATAAAGCAGGAATTTTTATTAAACTTGAATGAATCAAAAGAACTATAAGAGGTGCCTATTTATAGGGAAAATCCCATACCCCAAAACTCGCGCCATGTACGCAACCTATTACATGGCAATGAAGTAAACTAAAATAAAAATAAAATAAAGAAATCTAAAGCGTTCATGATATTCTAAATAACATGAAGAAGTAAAACCTAAAATATGAAATCAATCTGACTAATGGGCCACAATCATGAGATCCCATGATGAGTTTTTCTTGACTATCGGGTCCACTCTTTGAATCAAAACTTCATGTTCTAGCTAGGAGGTACTCTCTGGACGTCTTCATCGAGCCAGATCGACAGTGGGGCCCTCCTTCGTACGTAAGTGCGTAGGGGGGTGACATGAGCGTGAGTACGCGTGATGTCCCCATCAATTCTCCCCGGCTGCAAAGATTTCGCCACTGGCGAAATAAAACTCCTGAACCGCTCCAAGATGTCAAGATCAATTCTCTGAAGCTCCTCCTCAGTGAGTCATGTGTTGTCTGAAGCTAGGCGTGACTTCTATTTAACCAGGTACTTCTGAAACCCACCGTCCGACGTTGAAATTATCTTATGGTCCAGGATATCCTCTATTTCCTTTTTAGGTGTGTGAATGTTAGGTATGAAAGGTAGAGGCTAGGAAAATGGGTTGGGAAGGATAAGTATGGGTGGTAGAGGGTGGGAAGATGGGTCGGGACGGGTAAGTATGAGAGGTAGATGGTGAGAAAATGGGTCGGGACGGGTAGGTATGGGATGTAGAGGCTGAGAAAATGGGTCGGGAAGGGTAGGTATTAGAGGTAGAGGCTGGAAAAAAGGTTAGGAAGAGTATGTATGAGAAGTAGAAGTTGAGAAAATGGGTTGGGACGGGTAGGTTTGGGATGTAGAAGCTGGGAAAATGGGTCGGGAATGGTAGGTATGGGAGGTAGAGGCTGCGAAGAACGGTCAGGAAGAGTAGGTATGGGAGGTAGTGGCTGAAAAAATGGGTTGGAAAGGGGTCATGGTTCGAGGGATAAATATAGGGAAGCAAGATGGGTGGGCGAAGGGCCGAACAAAGTATCAGTGGTCCACTGAAAAGTAACTAAATCCTCCATATTAGATGTGAAACTAATTCCCATGAAAGGTGGAAGATCTACCTCATACACATTGAGATCGTTTCGTTTTATAAATTTGAAGGGTCCAGCACTACACGTGTGTAACTTACGAATGACCCTCAGAGGGTACTGCTCAGGGCTGATGCGGACCATCACGGAGTCCCCAATATTGAATCCATTGAAACGTTTATGCTGGTATGAAAAAAATGTGTAATGTTCATTATTAGTCATGATCTTCTGCCTGATTTCTTGATGCCATGAATGAATGTGATGCGCAAAAGACTCTGCAGACTCTGATAGCCTATGGGACAGTGATATAGGGACAAGATCAATAGGTTTTCTAGCTTTATAACTAGTAACGACTTCACGAGGACTTAGACTTATGGACCTATCGACAGAACTATTCAACGTAAACTCGGCTGTAGGTATTACGGTGTCTATTATTCTGGTGTGCTCTATATCCCTCATAGGGGGAGACTCATCCGGTAGATTCTCAAGACAAGCATCACGAAACTCATCTACTACCGGAATGACTTCAGTGGGTAACTCCACACTAGCCTTTGATGCACTCTCTCCAGCTAGAAGGTCGCACATGTTGTACCCCTCAAAATAGTGGTCTAGATGTCCCTCATGAGGTGGGTGCATGGGTGCACGCCCATAACTGATTCCTTGGTCAACTCCATTCATTGGTCTATCCTCCTGGTCACTTGCCTGAGATTGGACATCCACCCCAATGGTGGGGTTTGTCCCAGCAGAGGTCCCAAGTTGGGCAATGCGTACATCAAGTTGTTCAAAGTGTTGGTCTATATCCAAGCACTTAATCAAAGACTCCAACTTATGGGTCAACTTGTTTAGTGACTCTTACAATTGTTCCATGTTTAGGGTAGGGTGCCAACTCAAATTCAACAATATAGTTGTCAAAATAGAAGAAAGTTTTTATTTTTATTTTTTTAATTTTATTTTAAGAAACAACCTAGTTTCTAAAAACGAAAAAGGAAAGTTTTTAAAACAAGTTAGGAAAGTTTCTAAAAAAAAATAAATAAATTAGGAAAGTTTCTATAAAAAATAAAAAATAAAAAACAAATTAGGAAAGTGTCTAAAAAAAAAAAAGCAACCTAGTTTCTAAAAACAGAAAGGAAAGTTTCTAAGAAAAATAAATTAGGAAAGTTTCTATAAAAAACAAATTAGGAAAGTTTCTATAAAAAAAAAATAGGAAAGTTTCTAAAGAAAAGCAACCTAGTTTCTAAAAACGAAAAAAAGAAAGTTTCTAAAAACAAATTAGGAATGTTTCTAAAGAAACAAATTAGGAATGTTTCTTAAAAAAAAAAAAAAATTAGAAAAGTTTCTAAAAAAAACAGCCTAGTTTCAAACAAAAAAAAAAAGGAAAAAAGAAAGTAAACTAGTTTCTAAAAAAGAAAAAAGGAAACTAGTTTCTAAAAACAGAAAAGGAAAGTTTCTTAACCTAGAAATAGAAAGCTAAGTTAATTTCTAAAATAATTCAAATAAGGGGATAACAAAAAATTTCAGCAGCTTATGTTAGGGTTTATGGACCTCTAAACAACCATATATGATGGGAATTGATGCGTAATGGTGGGGTTTGACCCAGCAAAGGTCCCAAGTTGGGCAATGCGCACATAAAGTTGTTCAAGGCATTGGTCTATATCCAAGTGCTTAATCAAAGACTCCAACTTCTGGGACAACTTGTTTAGTGACTCTTACAATTGTTCCATGTTTAGGGTAGGGTGCTAACTCAAATTCAGCAATATAGTTGTCAAAATATAAGAAAGTTTATTATTATTATTATTTTTTTAAAGAAACAACCTAGTTTCTAAAAATGAAAAAGGAAAGTTTTTAAAACAAGTTAAGGAAAGTTTCTAAAAAAAACAAATTAGGAAAGTTTCTATATAAAAAAAAAACAAATTAGGAAAGTTTCTAAAAAATAAGCAACCTAGTTTCTAAAAACGAAAAAGGAAAGTTTCTAAGAAAACGAAATTAGGAAAGTTTCTAAAAAAAAATAAATTAGGAAAGTTTCTATAAAAAAACAAATTAGGAAAGTTTCTAAAGAAAAGCAACCTAGTTTCTAAAAACGAAAAAGGAAAGTTTCTAAAGAAACAAATTAGGAAAGTTCTTTAAAAAAAAATAGAAAAGTTTCTAAAGAAAACAACGTGGTTTCTAAAAAAAAAAAGGAAAAAAGAAAGTAAACTGGTTTCTAAAAAAGAAAAATGGAAACTAGTTTCTAAAAACAGATTAAAAAAGTTTCTAAAAACAGAAAAGGATAGTTTCTAAACCTAGAAATAAAAAGCCAAGTTAATTTCTAAAATAATTCAAATAAGGAGATAACAGAAAATTTCAGCAGCTTATGTCAGTGTTTATGGACCTCTAAACTGCTATATATGATGGGAATTGATGCGTAATGGACATAAACAACTAAACCCTAAACATGTAATGCATTTCCCTATAAGAACCTTAAGCTTTGATACCAAATTTGATGCAGGATATGAAATTAGAATATGATATGCAAGATTTCAGACTTAGATCATACTAATTTAAAAACAATAACATAAAATTCCACATCCCATACAAAAGTCCAAACATTTAAGCAAAGGGGAATCTGTACGGGTCCAGGTGTACATGGGCTAGGACTAGATCAATAAAAATTATAGACCAAACAATGCTCAAAGGGAAATAGAAATCAACCACACATGCATAAGAATCAGTCCCTAATCCAAGGGATTCCCCAATTTCAATTCAAGGAACCCTAGGGTGAGAAAAGAGGCAAATAAATTAGGGAAAACGTAATCTAGGGTTAGAGTTTATAAAAAACAAGTATGAGAGGGTAAAAGAGGACAAAAACCTGATCCAAAAGACTGTTCCCGTGTGTGGATAGCAGGCCTGGGGCGCTCGCACATGCACCGGTACCTGGCCACACGTGCGAGGAGGCGTTGATTGCTGAAAAACTCTCATTGGCCCTGGTCGGCCAGGGGTATGCTCCAAAACCCCGAAGTTTCGGGTCGATCCGAGCTACAACTTGTGCGTGGTGTTCCGCCGAAGCTTCAACCCTCCTGCAGGGCCAAAATCTGGAATTCTATTATAAAGAAGAAAACTGTTATAATAAAGGACGAATTTGAAGCACGGATGGTGGTAGAAGATGAAAGAAGAGAGATGATGGAGGATGGGGGTGAATCAGGGTCGATGTGGCTTCGCACCACGGTAGTTAACCCTTCGAAAAGGGAGGGCTTTGTACCCACTTTTGAATTATTCCACAACTCACTAAGAGAGCAGAAAAATAAAGTAGAAATTTTTATTAAACTTGAATGAATCAAAAGAACTACAAGGGGTGCCTATTTATAGGGAAAATTCTATACTCCAAAACTCACGCCATGTACGCAACCTATTACTTGACGATGAAGTAAACTAAAATAAAAATCAAACAAAGAAATTTAAAGCATTCACGATGTTCTAAATAACATGAAGAAGCAAAACCTAAAATATGAAATCAATCCGACTAATGGGCCACGATCATGAGATCCCATGATGGGCTTTTCTCGACTATCGGGTTCACTCTTTTGAATCAAAACTTCGTCTTCTAGCTAGGAGGCCCTCTCCGGATATCGTCATCCAGCTAGATCGACGGTGGGGCCATCCTTCTTACGTACGTGCGTAGGGGGAGCGGCGTTAGTATGCGTGTGTGCGTGATGTCCCCATCAATTTTCTCCGGCTACAAAGATTTCGCTACTGGAGAAATAAAACTCCTGAACTTGTCCAGGATGTCAGGATTAAGTATCTGAAGATCCTCTTCAGTGAGCCACATGCTGTCTGAAGCTGGGCATGACTTCCATTTAACCAGGTACTTCTGAAATCTATCGTCTGATGTTGAAACTTTTTGATGGTCTAGGATATCCTCTATTTCCTTTTTGGGTGTGTGAATGTTAATTATAAGAGGTAGAGGCTGGGAAAATGGGTTGGGATGGATAGGTATGGGAGGTAGAAAGTAGAAAGATGGGTCGGCACAGGTAGGTATGGGAGGTAGAGGCTGGAAAAATGGGTTAGGACGGGTAGGTATGGGACGTAGAGGCTAAGAAAATGGGTCGGGAAGGATAGGTATTGGAGGTAGAGGCTGTGAAGAAAGGTTAGGAAGAGTAGATATGAGAAGTAGAGATTGAGGAAATGGGTTGGGAAGGGTAGGTATGGGACGTAGAAGCTGGAAAATTGGGTTGAGAATGGTAGGTATGGGAGTTAGAAGCTGAGAGGAAAGGTCAGGAATAGTAGGTTTGGGAGGTAGAGGCTGGAAAAATGGGTCGGGAAGGAGCCATGGTTCAAGGGATAAATATGGAGAATCAGGATAGGTGGGCGAAGGGCCGGATGAAGTATCAATGGTCCCCTGAAAAGTAACTAAATCATCCACATTGGATACGAAACTAATTCCCATGGAAGGTGGAAGATCTACCTTATACACATTGAGGCCGTTTCATTTTATAATTTTGAAGGGTCCAGTACTACGCGCGTGTAACTTACGAACGGCCCTCGGAGGGTACCGCTCGTGGCTGATGTGGACCATCACGGATTCCCCAATATTGAATCCTTTGAAACGTTTATGCTGGTCTGCAGAAAATGTGCAATGTTCATTATTAGTCATGATCTTCTACCTGATTTCTTGATGTTGTTGAGGGTCAAATATTGCATATCAGACCCTATTTATTGCCTGAATTTACGAACATAGTACTGATTAACGGTTTAAATTAATCGTGTTTCGATGCAGGATGTATTTAGGAGCTTAAACTGAAATTTGGTACTAAAAGTGTGGATTTGACGCTCAGAATTCACCAGAGCAAGGGACGGACCCCAGGGTACGAAGATCAACGGAATTACACGCCAAAGACCCGAGAAAATCGAGAAACTGAAGCTCAAGTGGCCTGAAAGTCAGACAAAACGCAAGATCACAGGATTCCCGCCATCCGATTGACACGAGACTTCATACGTGGCCTGAACGCCCTATATTAACCGTACACGTCAAATTTCAGCCGTCGGATCATCATGAAAGTGGGCCAACGGACAGATCATACCCTTAAATCCTTAAGCGGGGTCCACCTGATGTTCGGATACACTTCAATTTTGGATTCAACACCTTAATTGAGGTGACAAAACAGATGGACGGAGAGGATTTCCTATATACATCCTAAGTGGACCCCATCGGCAATACCAGTGCACAGAACACGAGTGCACTCGATGTGCACTGGAACCAGATGATCGGTCAGCGCCCGCTGACTCGATCCGTCTCACAAACAGACACAGCAAACGAACGCCGTCCATCCGTTTTCGTGTAGTAGGCCCCACACATCATATGAGATATCGATCTAGACCGTCCATTCAACCCAGGACGTCAAACCGACCGTAGATACGGTGGTTCTTCAGACTCATGCACGAGTATGAATGGAAACTACGTCATTACATCTAATAGACGGCTGGGGTATAATTCAACGGGCCACACCTAACTCGACCCAAAACCAACCATCTCTGAACGGTTTTTGGTTGTGAATGCAATGGACGACTCTGATTCTTCAAATACCAGGGCATGGGGGCTCCACAGGTTACGCACAATGAATTCTCGCTGCGAATACCAAAACAGGGGCTGCGGGTGATGCTTGTGGCCCACCACCGTGGGATGGGAACCTGATCCGGACCGTCCATCAGACTTCTACGGCCCATATCACTGAGGCCTAGCTGACGGAATTTGAACAAGCCAAAGGGAACTGGATCTCAACCGTTTAAATGTCGGACGGACGGCTGAGTAGGAAACCTGTGGTCTGCATCAGAACCCATCCAAAACCGACCATACCCGACTGAAATTTCAGAGGGAATCCGGTGGACGGTTCGGATTTCTCAAAAGATTAGGGAAGTGGGCCCCACCGAGAGTCCGGCCGAGTCTCGTGGATTCATTTACTGCGATGCTGTGCACGCTCGGCCGTCCGGGGCCGTTAACGCAAGCATGGCGAGGATCATTCCAAGCATCTGGACCGTCCAAACTACACCCATGGGATGGTCGACCACTTCCAAGTTGATTGTCCGGATCAGATTTCGGAAAGGGTTTCCCGTTTCTGGTCTGTTGGTTGCCCCACAAGAAAGTTACGGTATTCTCCACCGACTCCAGCTGTTTTCGCACCTCTCTTGTGCGGAAATCCTCACCAACTCCGGGGATTACAGGGATCACCAAGTTTCACAGCTATAAAAGGGAGAGAAAAAATCAGGAGGAGGATATATTTTTCGATTGGAAGGGAGTTTCATCAGTCGGCTGACGACAGGAGCAGAGACAGGAAAGTATTACAGATTTTATTTATTTCTTCTTGTTCTTCCTGAGGAGGAATAGAGCAATCATGTCCATGAGTTGCTAAACCTCTTAGCTAGGGCTAAGAGGTGAAGCTTGTAGCGTGATGGGAGGCCTCTTTGTTTGTGCTTTTTATTTAGACCGATCGATATTGATATGGGTTTTTATTAAGGGAATGTTTTCGATCTTTAATGGTCTGTTGTGGTAAAATTACAATGGGTCTGCACAATGGCTTTGAGCATGTTCTTTTCCTCTTTATGTTTATGACGTCGAAAGCTCTCATTGTTCACCATCGTCTCTGGCATGGTTGGATGTCGGTACCCTTCCTAACCTTCATACATTGATTGGTTGGTAATTAGTTTAATTCTGTTGTTTGCTATGTCTCCTGGGCATGGTTTGGTGATGGAATCCATCCTAATTCATATACCTCTCATCTCTTGAAATCTATATCAATGGCAGTTCAGTTAATTTTCCTGATTTATAATACAGGCATAAGATCTCCCTGATCTCTACAAGTGGATCCTCTGAATCCCTAGTTTCCCTTTTCCTGAATTCTTCTTAAATTTTAGTTTAATTATTTCACCATTATTTCTCAAATTACACTCAATTTAGAATTTCATCTCATTCTAGTTCTAGTTCTAGTTGATTTCAGATTACGTACAGGTTCAGTTCCTTGGGATTCGACCTCGGTCTTACCGAGTTTATTACTACATCACAACCCTATACTTGGGGAGTGAACAAGTTTTTGGCGCCGTTGCCGGGGAATGTTAACTTATTTTGTTTTATTTTGCAGGTCTTTAGCTTAGGGACTCCAATTTGGTAATCTCCTTCCAACCCTCTTTTCTTTCTAGATTTTCATTTTCTTTCTTAGGATTAGGTTTAGAATTTAATTGAGGGCTGCGAGTGTTTCATGCCCAAGTGGGCCCGTGACGACACTCGACGTCTCTTGACTGAAGGAGGGTTAGTTGAGGGGTTGACTGTCCATCGCAGGATTAGACACCGCTCGGATTCCCCTGAGTTAATTGAGGTTATGACTGAAAATCAACCTCAAGCACTACCTCAACAGATGGATGAGGAAGTACATGATGAGAATGAGGTGCTTCAAGCACCCCCACCTCGTACCTTACGAGATTATTTACAACCGGCGGGGGTGAGCACGCCCTCATGCATGATTTTTCCTGAAAACACAGGACAAATGGACATCAAGCCGAGTTATCCAACTCCTTCCTAAATTCCATGGGCTTGAATCAGAAAGTCCATACTTACATTTGAAAGAGTTCGATGAGATCATAGCCACCTTATACTTTCCCAATGTATCCGAGGATACAATCAGGCTGAAACTCTTTCCTTTTTCCTTGAAAGAGAAGGCTAAGACGTGGTTACATTCATGCGTCCCCTAGATCCATTGGCACATGGATCGATTTGCGAGGAAATTCATAAAGAAATTTTTCCCACACCATAAAACAATTACCCTCGTAAAGGCAATCATGAACTTTGCCCAAAGGAAGATGAAACATTCTACCAATGTTGGGAAAGGTTCAAGGATCTTGTCGGTTCATGCCCACAACACGGTTTTGAAATGTGGCGCATTACAAATTTCTTCTATGATGGTGACATCTTCCATGCGCCAACCGGTCGAGACAATGTGTAATGGTGAATTCATGAATAAAGAGGTCGATGAGGTATGGGATTACCTCGATAGACTTGCCGAGAAATGCACAATCATGGGACCATTACCCAAAATCAAACACCACGCCTAACCAACTTAATCTAAGGAGAAAGGTGGAGTATATCTCTACGAAAGAAGAGGACGATGTAAATTTTAAAGTGACTAATCTCACTCGAAGAGTCGAGGCCATGGAAGGAAAGAAGGAGAAGGTTAATGAAATTGTTTGTGGCATCTGTGATTGCAACATTCACACAACTGAAAATTGTCCTACCATATCTGCCTTTCGAGGAGTGTTGAATGAGCAAGCTAATGCCGTAAATAACTATCAAAGATCTTTCAATGGATCTACCTCCAATACATACAATCCTGGTTGGAGAAATCATCCAAATCTTAGTTGGAGGAATGGACAAATACTACCCTCAAAATTTCTTTAATCAAAACCAAAATCGGGGAAACCTCAAGAAGAACCTGTTCCAAATCCCATATAAGAGCCGACTCAGGCGGCGTGACTTTATGCAGAAAAATAGATTCACGTATGACGGTTATAGAAAAGGGGATGCTTCTGCACAACCGCTCCCCAATCCTAAACCGCAATACGAGATAAATGATCCCAGCTCTTCAAATCAAATGGGACACGCTAAATCCATCACCACTCTTAGGAGTGGGAAGATCATTGATAAAACCCTTACCTGTTAGGCCCGAAAAATCTCAAGAACCGAAGAGGACAATAAAGATGGATCTCGTGATGTCCCGAAAAATTTAGAACCAGGAACTTCTAGAGAAGCCGGTTGCTCCATTCCCCAACGGTTGGTTGCACCAAAACGTCTTTCTAACTCTCGGGATATTCTGGAGGTGTTGAAACAAGTGAAAGTCAACATTCCTCTACTTGATGTCGTAAAAAGATTCCTTCATATGCCAAATTTCGAAAGACCTATGTATAACCAAAAGACGACAAAGCATTCAAAAGAAGATCTTCTTGGTGAGAAAGTGAGTGCCATCCTGAAGCAAGATGTGCACGAGAAATTCAAGGATCCCTAGTGGCCCAACCATATCATGTGTAATCGGGAACCATCGAATTGATCACGCACTTCTTGACTTGGGAGCGAGCGTCAATCTAATCCCTACTCGGTATACAAACAAGTTAGGATTGGGTGAGTTAAAACCTACCCTAACCACACTACAACTTGCCGATCGAACCGTTCGTGTACCAAGAGGGATTATTGAGGATGTGTTAGTCCAAGTCGATAGATTTTACTACCCTGTAGATTTTATCATCTTGGACACCGAACCCATCAACAACATGAGCACTCGATTCCCGTCATTCTTGGTCGCCCATTCCTTGCCACATCAAATGCAATCATCAATTGCGGTGAATGGTGTCATGACTATGTCTTTTGGAAATTTGACATTGAGTCGAACATCTTTTTCAATAACGGCGGAAGAATGCAGAGGATGATGACGATGTCCACGACATTAACATGATCGATACTTTCGTGGAAGATAGGACACCCCTTACCTTATCCTCTCGATCCTCTAGAGACGTGCTTGGCCCACTCCCATGAGTTTGATGATGATATGATTGGGGAGATGTGTGCCTTGCTTGATACGCACCAAGTTTGAAGTTAACCTGGAGGCCACAATTTGAAGAATTGCCACAATCGATGTAGTGCCTCTACCGTCTAACCTCAAGGCACCGAAGCTTGACCTAAAACCTTTGCCCTCGATTTGAAATATGCCTATTTAGGTCAAGATGAGACATACCCGGTGGTGATCTCTGCCCACCGGAGAAAGAACAGGAGAGTATGCTCATCTCTACTCTCATTGAGCATAAAAGAGCCCTAGGATGGACGATAGCGGACCTCAAAGGAATCGATCCTCGATTTGTACTCACCACATATATCTTGAGGAAAATGCAAAGACCGCTCGACAACCACAACGTAGACTAAATCCAAACATGAAGGAAGTGGTTAAGGCCGAGGTCCTCAAACTATTGGATGTGGGTATCATATACCCTATATCCGATAGTCAATGGGTGAGTCCAACTCGTGTGGTTCCTAAGAAGTCCTGGAATCACCATCGTAGCCAATCTTAATAATGAACTCGTGCCAACTAGAGTCACGACCGGTTGGAGAATGTGCATTGACTACGAAAAGTTGAATACCGTCACAAGGAAGGATCACTTTCCTCTGCCCTTCATCGATCAAATCTTGGAAAGGCTAGTCAACCTATTATCTGTTTTCTTGACGGGTATTCGGGCTATAATCAGTTGAAATTGCCCCTGAGGACCAGAAAAGACCACATTTACATGTCCCTACGGCACCTTTGCTTACCGAAGGATGCCATTTGGACTATGTAATGCCCCTGCCACTTTTCAGCGATGTATGTTGAGTATCTTTTCTGATATGGTGGGGCAATATCTAGAGGTCTTCATGGACGATTTCTCTGTCTATGGTTCATCTTTCAGCAAGTGCTTGGAAAGTCTTAAATGTGTGTTGAAAAGATGCGAAGAAAAGAACTTGGTACTTAATTGGGAGAAGTGCCATTTCATGGTTCATAAGGGGATTGTCCTTGGACATATCATCTCGTCCAAGGGAATTGAGGTAGATAAGGCAAAAATCGATCTTATCTCTAACCTACCTCCACCCAAGAACATCAGAGACGTGCGATCCTTCTTAGGACACGCAGGGTTTTACAGGCGATTCATAAAGGACTTTAGTCTCCTCTCTCGTCCTTTATGTAATCTTCTTCAAAAGGATGTTCCATACGAGTGGTCTGAGCAATGCCAAGAAGCTTTCACCAAGCTTAAAGGCATGTTAACCACTGCACCCATCATGCAGCCACCGGACTGGAGCCTTCCTTTTGAGCTTATGTGCACGCCTCTGATTATGCTCTTGGAGCGGTTATAGGCCAGAGAAAAGATAAGAGGCCCTACGTCATCCATTATGCGAGTAGGACTTTAAATCCTGCCCAAGTGAACTACTCGACTACGGAAAAAGAACTCTTAGCCGTAGTGTTCGCCTTGGACAAATTTAGGTCCTACTTGATCGGATCCAAGATCATTATCTATACAGATCATGCGGCACTGAAGTATCTTCTTTCCAAGAATAATTCTAAGCCCCGCCTGATACGATGGATCCTTCTACTCCAAGAATTTGATTTGGAAATTAAAGATAAAAAGGGAGTAGAGAACGTAGTGGCCGATCACCTTTCTCGCCTTAATACCTCTGATTCCCTTGAAGCGACCCATATCAATGACATGTTCCCTGATGAACAACTGTTCAGAGTCTCCCATTCACCTTGGTTCGCTGATATTGCTAATTATCTTGCTACAGGTTCCATACCGACACATTGGACTGCGCAAGATAAGAAGAAATTTTTCACCGAGGTGCGTAAATTCTTCTGGGATGATCCATACTTGTTTAAATATTGCCCAGACCAAATCTTGAGGAGATGTGTGCCAGATGATGAGCATCAGAGTGTCATCTCCTTTTGTCACTCACAGGCCTGTGGTGGTCACTTTTCTGTAAAAAAGACCACGGCCAAGATTCTGCAGTTTGGCTTCTATTGGCCCACTATGTTCAGAGACACTCATGAGTTTTGCAAAGCTTGTGAGCGTTGTCAGAAATTGGGAGCATTGTCCCGTCGAAATATGATGCCCTTGAATCCCATTCTTATCATAGAGGCATTTGATTCTTTGGGGCATCGATTTCATGGGACCATTCCCCCAATCTTTGGGAATTTATATATTTTGCTTTTGTAGACTATGTCACTAAATGGGTCGAAGCGATTAGTGTCGGAATAATGACCATCGCACGGTCATTAAATTCCTAAAAGAAAACATCCTTTCCCGATTTGGAACGCCTCGAGCCATTATTAGTGATGGGGGCTCACACTTTTGTAATAGGCCATTCGAGAGTTTAATGAAGAAATATGGTATCTCTCATAAGGTGAGCACCCCCATACCACCCACGGACACAAGTGGGCAAGTGAGATTTCTAATAGGGAGATCAAACACATTTTGGAGAAAACGGTTAACCCGACCGTAAGGATTGGTCAATTCGATTGACCGATGCCTTATGGGCGTGCCTCTTCGCTTTTAAAACCCTATTGGAATGTCTCCTTTAGACTCGTCTATGGGAAGGCTTGCCACTTACCTGTGGAGTTGGAACATAGAGCCTACTGGGCAATCAAAAATTTAAATTTCAATCTGAACAACGCCGGCTCGCTACGCAAACTTCAATTGAATGAACTCGAAGAAATCCGGAACGACGCATACGAGAACTCGAGAATTTACAAGAGACAGGATGAAGGCGTTTCATGACCAACATATTCTACGAAAATCATTCACGCCAGGCCGAAAGTCCTTTTGTATAATTCTCGATTACATCTCTTTCCTGGGTAAGCTTCGATCTCGTTGGACCGGCCCTTACATTGTTGTTACTGCATATCCTCATGGGGCCGTCGAGATAAGAGATCCCGACAACGGCAAGGAGTTTAAAGTAAATGGACATCGCTTAAAGCCATTTGTCGAGAAATTTGATTCAGAGGACATGTCCATGCCTCTGACTGATCCTGTTTACCAGGACTGATCTCCTAGTCTGATGGAGGTATAGGTAGGTTTATCGCTTTCTTAGGACTAGGGTAGTTATTATATTTGTCTGGCTGAAGACGTTAAACTTAGCGCTCCTGGGAGGCAACCCAGCTTTTCCATTTATTTCATTTTCCTAGTTAGTTCAATGTTTGTGGGTAACATTACTGCAAACCCTCACGAGACTACAACTCGTCCACTAGGGGCAACCTAGGGGTTTAAAGGCTTGTTGCATATGCTAAATGCAATCGAGAGCACCTGCGAAAGTGGTATAGATAGAATTTTATTTTTTGTTAGTTTTGTGTTGTTTTCTCTCTCGTGCTGATTAGATTCCATGCTGCGATCTCTTGGAAAGTCTTTCACGATTCATCATTCAGGTAATATCTTCCCATCACTTCTCGTTTACTTTCGTTGTCCCATGTGCATTGCATGTTTATATCTTTTACATTGAGGACAATGTAGATTTTAGGTAACCTAATCAGTGTTTTTCTTGGTCTTGAGCAAAAATTGTGAAAATTTTTAAATTTTTTCTGGAAATCCTTATGAATTTGAAGTGATTTTGACAGATATCCTGGATTTAGAATTTCAAGATACGTATTGTTGGTAATTCATGACTTTTGGATTCAGTTATCTGTAGATTTCACAGTTAAGTTTGAATTGTTAATCCATGATTAGAAGTTGTAAACATTGATTGAGTCATGATTTCACATATCACATCTCACTTACACATTGAGATTTCAGTTTAATATTGAATCATTAACTTGGTAATCACTGAGCATGAAAGAAATCAGCCTAAAAGATTTGGCCACCAGGGTATAAAAAGAGAATTACACCATGGGTTTGCTCCCTATAGGTGTGGATTTGATTTTCTATGATTAACAGTTAGACAGAGCTGGGCGACTATTTTCACCATAGGTTTGCTCCCCATAAGTGAAAAGTTGATTCCCATCTTGACATTAAAAAAAAAAAAAACTAGAAAATGAAAGAATGATCTGTGAGGCAAAGTATTGGTATAGGTGATGGTTGTTATGAATTTTCTGATTGATTACTAATGATATCATGAAATTGACAATTTGATTTCTTAATGATGATAGACTGAGATTTCACTATACACCCATGAAACTCAATGTTTAAAATTATTCTAGTTTATGGATTAATATTTGAACTTGATTATGGAATTCACCGTGCACGGGAGGCCAGGAGAAATTGATATTCAACATCAATGAATCTTAAGATTTCTCATATCTGGATTGTTTTTCAAAATATCACTCGGCTTCACAAGAATTGTCTCGTAAGTCTCAACTTAGTTTTCGCATATTTTGCTCGGGACTAGCAAAATGCTGGTTGGGGGTTGTGTTGAGGGTCAAATATTGCATATCAGACCCTATTTATTGCCTGAATTTACGAACATAGTACTGATTAACGGTTTAAATTAATCGTGTTTCGATGCAGGATGTATTTAGGAGCTTAAACTGAAATTTGGTACTAAAAGTGTGGATTTGACGCTCAGAATTCACCAGAGCAAGGGACGGACCCCAGGGTACGAAGATCAACGGAATTACACGCCAAAGACCCGAGAAAATCGAGAAACTGAAGCTCAAGTGGCCTGAAAGTCAGACAAAATGCAAGATCACAGGATTCCCGCCATCCGATTAACACGAGACTTCATACGTGGCCTGAACGCCCTATATTAACCGTACACGTCAAATTTCAGCCGTCGGATCATCATGAAAGTGGGCCAACGGACAGATCATACCCTTAAATCCTTAAGCGGGGTCCACCTGATGTTCGGATACACTTCAATTTTGGATTCAACACCTTAATTGAGGTGACAAAACAGATGGACGGAGAGGATTTCCTATATACATCCTAAGTGGACCCCATCGGCAATACCAGTGCACAGAACACGAGTGCACTCGATGTGCACTGGAACCAGATGATCGGTCAGCGCCCGCTGACTCGATCCGTCTCACAAACAGAGACAGCAAATGAACGCCGTCCATCCGTTTTCGTGTAGTAGGCCCCACACATCATATGAGATATCGATCTAGACCGTCCATTCATCCCAGGACGTCAAACCGACCGTAGATACGGTGGTTCTTCAGACTCATGCACGAGTATGAATGGAAACTACGTCATTACATCTAATAGACGGCTGGGGTATAATTCAACGGGCCACACCTAACTCGACCCAAAACCAACCATCTCTGAACGGTTTTTGGTTGTGAATGCAATGGACGACTCTGATTCTTCAAATACCAGGGCATGGGGGCTCCACAGGTTACGCACAATGAATTCTCGCTGCGAATACCAAAACAGGGGCTGCGGGTGATGCTTGTGGCCCACCACCGTGGGATGGGAACCTGATCCGGACCGTCCATCAGACTTCTACGGCCCATATCACTGAGGCCTAGCTGACGGAATTTGAACAAGCCAAAGGGAACTGGATCTCAACCGTTTAAATGTCGGACGGACGGCTGAGTAGGAAACCTGTGGTCTGCATCAGAACCCATCCAAAACCGACCATACCCGACTGAAATTTCAGAGGGAATCCGGTGGACGGTTCGGATTTCTCAAAAGATTAGGGAAGTGGGCCCCACCGAGAGTCCGCCGAGTCTCAGGATTACGTTTACGCACAGTGCACGCCGCCGATCCGGCCGTTCTGCAAGCATGGCGAGGATCATTCCAAGCATCTGGACCGTCCAAACTACACCCATGGGATGGTCGACCACTTCCAAGTTGATTGTCCGGATCAGATTTCGGAAAGGGTTTCCCGTTTCTGGTCTGTTGGTTGCCCCACAAGAAAGTTACGGTATTCTCCACCGACTCCAGCTGTTTTCGCACCTCTCTTGTGCGGAAATCCTCACCAACTCCGGGGATTACAGGGATCACCAAGTTTCACAGCTATAAAAGGGAGAGAAAAAATCAGGAGGAGGATATATTTTTCGATTGGAAGGGAGTTTCATCAGTCGGCTGACGACAGGAGCAGAGACAGGAAAGTATTACAGATTTTATTTATTTCTTCTTGTTCTTCCTGAGGAGGAATAGAGCAATCATGTCCATGAGTTGCTAAACCTCTTAGCTAGGGCTAAGAGGTGAAGCTTGTAGCGTGATGGGAGGCCTCTTTGTTTGTGCTTTTTATTTAGACTGATCTGATATTGATATGGGTTTTTATTAAGGGAATGTTTTCAGTCTTTAATGGTCTGTTGTGACTGAAATTACAATGGGTCTGCAATGGCTTTGAGCATGTTCTTTTCCTCTTTATGTTTATGACGTCAGAAAGCTCTGTTGTTCACCATCGTCTCCTGGGCATGGTTGGATGTCGGTACCCTTCCTAACCTTCATACATTGATTGGTTGGTAATTAGTTTAATTCTGTTGTTTGCTATGTCTCCTGGGCATGGTTTGGTGATGGAATCCATCCTAATTCATATACCTCTCATCTCTTGAAATCTATATCAATGGCGTTCGGTTAATTTTTCGATTTATAATACAGGCATAAGATCTCCCTGATCTCTACAAGTGGATCCTCTGAATCCCTAGTTTCCCTTTTCCTGAATTCTTCTTAAATTTTAGTTTAATTATTTCACCATTATTTCTCAAATTACACTCAATTTAGAATTTCATCTCATTCTAGTTCTAGTTCTAGTTGATTTCAGATTACGTACAGGTTCAGTTCCTTGGGATTCGACCTCGGTCTTACCGAGTTTATTACTACATCACAACCCTATACTTGGGGAGTGAACAGATGTCATGAATGAATGTGATGCACGAAAGACTCTGCAGACTCTGACAGCCTATGGGACAATGACATAGGGACAAGATCAATAAGTTTTTTAGATATATAACCAGTAACGACTTCACGAGGACTTTGACCTGTGGACCTATGAAAGAACTATTCAATGTAAACTCGGCTGTAGGTATTACGGTGTCCCTTGTTTTGGTGTGCTCTATATCCCTCCTAGGGGGAGACTCATCCGGTTGATTATCAGGACAAACATCACGAAACTCATCCACTACCGGAATGACTTCAGTGGGTAACTCTACACTAGCCTCTGGTGCACTTTCTCCAGCTACAAGGCCGCACATGTTGTACCCTCAAAATAGTGGCCTTGATGTCCCTCATGAGGTGGGTGCACGGGTGCACGCCCATAACTAATTCCTTGGCCAACTCCATTCATTGGTCTATCCTCCTGGTCACCTGCCTGAGATTGGACATCCACCCCAATGGTGGGGTTTGTCCCAGCGGAGGCCCCAAGTTGGGCAATGTGCACATTAAGTTGTTTAAAGTATTGGTCCATATCCAAGCGCTTAATCAAAAACTCCAACTTCTGGGATAGCTTGTTTAGTGACTATTGTAATTGTTCCATGTTTAGTGTAGGGTGCTAACTAAAATTCAGCAATATAGTTGTCAAAACGTAAGAAAGTTTTTTTTTTTTTTTTTTAAATATATTTTTTAAAATTTTAAGAAACAACATAGTTTCTTAAAACGAAAAAGGAAAGTTTCTAAAAAAAAAAAAAAACAAATTAGGAAAGTTTCTAGAAAAAAGCAACCTCGTTTCTAAAAACGAAAAAGGAAAAGTTTATAAGAAAAGCAAATTAGGAAAGTTTCTATATATAAAAAAATAAACAATTTAGGAAAGTTTCTAAAGAAAAGCAACCTAGTTTCTAAAAACGAAAAAGGAAAGTTTCTAAAAACAAATTAAGAAAGTTTATAAAGAAACAAATTAGAAAAGTTTCTAAAAAAAAAAAAAAAAACCAAATTAGAAAAGTTTCTAAAAAAATGAAAAAAGAAAGTAAACTAGTTTTTAAAAAAGAAAAAGGAAAGGAAATTAGTTTCTAAAAATAGATTAAGAATGTTTCTAAAAACAGAAAAGGAAAGTTTCTAAACCTAGAAATAGAAAGCTAAGTTAATTTCTAAAATAATTCAAATAAGGGGATAACAGAAAATTTCAGCAGCTTATGTCAGGGTTTATGGACCTCTAAACAGCTGTATATGATGGGAATTGATGCGTAATGGACATAAACAACTAAACCATAAACATGTAATGCATTCCCCTATAAGAACCATAAGCTTTGATACCAAATTTGATGCAGGACATGAAATTGGAATATGATATACAAGATTTCAGGCTTAGATCATACTAATTCAGAAACAATAATATAAAATTCTACATCCTACACAAAAGTCCAAACATTCAAGCAAAGGGGAATCTGTACGGTCCAGGTGTACACGGGTTAGGACTAGATTAATAAAAATTATGGACCAAACAATTTTCAAAGGGAAATAGAAATCAACCACACATGCATAAGAATCAGTCCCTAATCCAAGGGATTCCCCAATTTAAATTCAAGGAACCCTAGGGTGAGAAATGGGGCAAATAAATTAGGAAAAATGCAATCTAGGGTTAGAGTTTATCAAGTATGAGAGGTTAAAAGAGGATAAAAACCTGATTCAAAAGACTGTTCCCCCGTGTGGACAGCAGGCCTGGGGCGCTCGCACGTGCACAGGTACCCGACCGCACGTGCGAAGGGGCGTTGATTGCAAATAAGCTCTCCTTGACCCTGGTTGGCTAGAGGTATGCTCCAAAACTCTGAAGTTTCGGGTCGGTCTAAGCTACGGTTTGTGCGTGGTGCTCTGCCGAAGCTTCAACCCTCCTGCAGGGCCAAAATCTGGAATTCTGTTGTAAAGAAGAAAACTGTTGTAACAAAGGACGAATTTGAAGCATGGATGGTGGTAAAGATGAAAGAAGAGAGATGATGGAGGATGGGGGTGAATCGGGGTCAATGTGGCTTCACATTACGGTAGTTGGCCCTTCGAAAAGGGAGGGCTTCGCACTCACTTTTGAATTGTTCCACAACTCACTTAGAGAGCAAAAAAATAAAGCAAGAATTTTTATTAAACTTAAATGAATCAAAAGAACTACAATGGGTGCCTATTTATCGGGAAAACCCCATACCCCAAAACTCGCGCCATGTACGCAAGCTATTACTTGGCGATGAAGTAAACTAAAATAAAAACCAAATGAAGAAATCTAAAGCGTTCACGATATTCTAAATAGCATGAAGAAGCAAAACCTAAAATATGAAATTAATCCAACTAGTGGGCCACGATCATGAGTTCCCATGATGGGCTTTTCTTGACTATTGGGTCCACTCTTTTAAATCAAAACTTCATCTTCTAGTTAGGAGGCCCTCCTTGGATGTCTTCATCGAGCCAGATCGACGGTGGGGCCCTCCTTCGTACGTACGTGCGTAGGGGGGGAGGGGGCGTGAGTGTGCGTGTGCGCGTGATGTCCCCATCAAATGCTTAATGAATCTCTTATAAAATCCTATGTGACTTAGGAATGATCGAATATTACGTATGCCTTTGGGAGCTAGGAAGTTAGTAATTAAATCAACTTTGGCACTGTCTACTTCAATTCCATTAGATGATATGATGTCCAAAAACAATTCTCTTTTAAATCGTGAAGTGACACTTCTCTCAATTGAAAACTAGGTTCTTTTCTTCGCACTTTGTCAATACAAAACATAAATGATTTAGACACTCATCAAACGAACAACCAAAGAAAAATCGTCCATGAAGAATTTCAGAAAATGCATAACCTTGATAGAAAAGATACTCAACATGCATTTTTGGAAAGTAGCAGGAGCATTACATAACCCAAAAGGCATCCTTTTGTATGCAAAGGTGCCAAAAGGGCACGTGAATGTAGTTTTCTCCTGGTCTTTTGGAAGAATCTCTATCTGATTGTATCTATATAGCAATCAAGGAAGCAATAGTGGGAATGATCGGCTAACCTTTCCAAAATTTGATCAACGAATGGAAAAGGAAGGTAATCTTTCCAAGTGACTGTATTTAGCTTCCTATAGTTAATGCACATTCTCCAACTAGTAGTGACTCTAGTTGGCATTAATTCATTGTTAGTATTGATAACTATAGTAATTTTATATTTCTTAGGAACCACTTGAGTTGGATTCACTCATTGGTTATCTGAAATATGGTAGATGATACCTACATTCAGTAGCTTTAGGACCTCAGCTGTAACAACATCTTTCATGTTTGGATTTAATCGACATTGTGGTTGTCTAGAAGTTTTAGAATTCTCTTCGAGGTGTGTTCTATGAGTACAAATCAGGGGCCTATTCCCTGGATATCCTCAATTGTCCATCCTATGGCGCTCGTGTTATTTGAGAATAGAAATTAGTTTACTCACTTGGTCTTTATTAAGGTGGGAAGAAATCAATAGCAGAAAAGTATCATCTTAACCCAAATAAGTATATTTCAGTTCAAACAACAAAGATTTCAGGTCAAACTTAGGTGCTTCAATACTTGAGGGTAAAGGCTTAGAACCAATAGAGGGAAGACTCTCAAAGCGAAGCCTCCACCGATAAATCTCAAGCATCGAAGTTGAATCAAAGAAGGTATTTATTACATCTAAAATCATATTATCATTAGAATCAACAAAGTGAGTCAAGCTTGCTTCTACGGGATCGGAAAGTGAGGTTAAAAGGAACTCATCCTCTATAATAGAATCAATCATGTTTATCTTGTAGACTCCATCATTATTCCCTTATTGTTTACACATATTGAAAACATTTAACTTCAACGTCAGATCGCCAAAAAAGAGTTTCATGACCTCATTCCTCTAATTGATAATGGCATTAGAAGTTGCCAAGAATGGACATCAAAGGATGACCAGAATTTAGGTGCTAACATTCATAATGGGTTGGGTGTCCAAGAGAATGAAATCTACCGGGAAGTAGAATTTATTGACTTGTACCAATACATCTTCAACTACTCCTTTTGATATTCTCATAGAGTGATCAACTAATTATAAAGTTGTCTTGGTTGGTTTTAATTCACCAAGTCCTAACTGTTCATATACTGAGTAGGGTATGGGATTAACATTAGCCCCCAAGTCTAAAAGTGCTTGTTCAATTTGGAAGTTCCTTATGATGTAAGTGATGGTAGGACTTCCTAGATCCTTATATTTCGGGGGAGTGTTCAGTTTGATCTAGCACTCACTTGTTCTGTAAAAAAGGCCTTCTATATGTTAAGCTTTTTCTTTACTGTACAAAGATCCTTGACAAATTTGGTGTATTACGATATTTGTTTTATGGCATCCAACAAGGGTATGTTGATCTTTACCGATTGAAAAACTTCCAAAATATCTTGATTATCAACCAAGTGTTTAGATGAGAGCAAGCGTTAGGGGAATGGAGCTACTACTTTATGACTAAGCTCTGGTTCTTTTTCAGGTTGAACATCGCTAGTCTTATTATCATCTTTAGATTTTCTGGATTCCTCAGGTTTTTCAACATTTAGAATTTCTTTATCGATCACTTTACCACTTCTAAAGGTGGTGATAGACTCAGCATGTACAACATGTGGGTTGGGAGGATTGGAATCAACCACCTCATATTGGCCTTTGGGGTTGAACATTGAGGCGTGACTCAATTCTCTCAACTGAAGTTTTGAGCTCTTGCAAGGTTCGCATAGTAGATTGATTTATTTGCATTTGTCCATGCATGAATGCTTGCAATGTATCCTCAAAGGTCTTCTTCGGTGGAGGCACAATAGGAGTATTTGTAGGGGGAGGAGGTCATTGAGGATCATTGCTAGCATTAATGGTAGGGCTGTTTCTCCAACTGAAGTTTGGATGGTTTCACCAATTAGGATTGTACGTGTCTGAATTTAAAACATTGAAGGGGCGTTAATATGTGTTCATGACATTAACTTGAGCTTGCAACACCCCATGAAAAGTCGGGATTGTGGGGCAATCCTTAGTTAATTGTGCATTGCTCTCACAAATCCCACAAGCACTTTTGGTATTTAATTTTGTTGGTTTTAACGACATCGACCTTCCTTAATTCCATGACCTCTACCTTACGTGTGAGACAGACTATTTTTGCATTCACATCGTCTTCTTCTTTCAGAATGTAAATACCTCATTTCTTCTTGGCCACGGGCTTGGTTCTATCCATTTTGTTAGAAGTGTCCCAGGATTGGGCTTTCTCAACTAGAAGATCAAAATATTCCCAAGCCTCATCAAGGTCCTTATAAACTCATCATTGCACATCATCTCTACTAATTGATGTATGTTCAGACTCAACCGATCATAGAAAAAGCTAATAACTCACCACATGTTGTAGCTATGATATGGGTAGGTAAGTAAGAGTTTCTTAAACTGTTACCAACACTAGAAACAAGTTTTCATCCTCCTTTCGGGAGAAATTCCTGATGTTTCGTCTCAGTGTGTTGGTCCTATGGATCGGAAAAACTTTTTAAGGAATTCCTAGGTCATCTCAGCCCATGTTCCGATGCTTCTCGGCCTTAAGGAGCGAAGTCATGACTTGGCTCTCTCCTTCAAGTAAAAGTAAAATAATTTAAGTCTAACAACATCATTAGAGAAATTATTGTAATGCAAGGTAGCGACGATCTCATCAAATTCTTTGAGGTGTAAGTATGGACTTTCAAAATAAAGTCCATGGAATTTTGGAAGTAGTTGTATCACACCAGGTTTAAAATCAATGTTGCCCGTGTTTACCGAAAAAACCATACAAGAGGGTGTAGTTGTTCTTGTAAGTTGAAGGTAATCACGTAATATCTGAACCAGCGGGACATTGTGAACTTTGTTCTCATCATAATTCAGTTCATTCTTAACTTGATTGGGTTCATTCACAGCCATAGTTCCAGTTGATTCAAAAGAATTAAGATGTTTTCTAACACGACGATGTATGGGAAATCCTTCAACCCGACCTCATTCACTTAGAAGTCAAAGTGTGTGATCATGTGTCCACTCAGGTATGAATCACACAAAACCCTAAGATAAAAAAAAAAAAATAAAAAAAAAAACATAACCCTAGAAAAGTAAAAACACAGAAATCATTATCTATGAAAGCAATTAAAAAGAGTGAGGGACGGATGTTACCGAGATGACAACACTCAACTAAAAAATAATCTTACAGCAAAAACAAACATATAGCAGTAATGATGAACTAAAAAAGAAAAAACAAAACAAAAAAAAAAACAAAGCTAGCCTAAAAACAGGAATCCTAAAAAAATTAAATAAACACTAGGTTAGTAAAAAACTAATTAAAAAAACAAACCTAGCCTAAAAACAGGAATTCTAGAAAAACAAAATAAACGACTAGGTAAGTAAAAAACTATTTTTTTTTAAAAAAACCCTAACTTAAAAACATGAACTAAACCTATCCTAAAGTGTTCTTAACGGTTTAATCCCTGACAATGATGCCAAAAACTTGATCTTATCTACCCTAAGTGCAGGGTTGCGAAGTAGTATATACTTGTAAGATCAAGGTCAATCCACATGGACAAATTTGGATTAAAAAAAATTACTAGAACTAAGTTAAATATAAAATTAGGGTTTCCAACGGATAGTAACCAACAACTAAGGATCCAGTGATCCCCAATTAATAAACTCTTAATGCCAATTCGTTGATCCAATCTGATAACTCAATTGGAATCGAATTAGGATTCCTTCCAATAGGGAGATAGAACAATTAAACCAATGTAGAATATCCAAATAGATATGAACTTCAATTGATTGATTTCTCATGAAGATCTAAGTAATTGATCGTAAGAAATTCTAAGTATCTATTATACCGAGAGTTAATAATAGATCCAGTAATTGATGACCACCTAGCAATAGTCCACACCTTAGATACTATATAAATTGGACCACCCAGGTCCATAATCATTCAAGTCCAATAGATTGAATTAGAATTCGATATGATCTCTCCAAATATTTTTCCTTTTAAGAAATTGCTAAGTAGCTCGAACATTATTCGAGTTATTGAGTTTGATCACTCATCAAATCTGTCAGACCATCAGTTGCGTTAATCGAGTTCCTGAGAAAATCCCTTCATGATTGCTGCACGCAGGATCTTAGAGAAAAGGCCTGTCTTATCCTAGAAGCAATTCGCCTGTAACCCATCAGCAATTGAGAAGGGGGTGAATCAAGCTTTAAGGACAACGCATTTATATGTGATTCAATCTGGTGTTAATTTAAATAAATTTACTTTTGGCTTTCTAATATACTTTTTCCAACATTCTTGAAGCTTGATTATGAATACCGAAAGTGTTGCATCAATCGAACTGATGAACTGGGATCTGATCAGACTAGACCAATTCGATGGTACAAACTTCACCAGGTGGCAAGAAAAGTTGAAGTTTCTTCTCACTACCTTGAAGATTTACTACATTCTGGACCCCAATCTTCAGCTTCTACTAGAAGCAACCGACAATGACACTCCAGAACATATCGCTACCAAAATGAAATGAAAAGAAGACGAACTGTTGTGTCACAATTATATTATCAACGCTCTTTCTGATTGGCTGTACGATCTGTACATAGGAACAACTTTAGCAACATAGATTTGGAATGCACTGGAATACAAGTACAAGACCGAAGAAGAAGGAAGACAAAAATTTCTAATCGCTTGGTACTTAGATTTCACGATGGTAAATAATAAGCCTCTACTGGCCCAAATTCATGAATTATAGTTGATCATAAATAAAATAAAAACACTAAAAATCGATTTACCTAAATCTTTTCAAGTTGGAGATATTATAACCAAACTGCCTTCGAGTTGGAAAGACTACAGGAAGAAGCTATTACATAAATCAGAAGAGGTCACCTTTGAACAAATCCAAATACATCTTTGTACTAAGGAAGAATCTTATAACCGAGATAAGAGGGATGACGCCAACGGTGCATCCCCATATAAGGTGAATGTAGTAGAAAATCTATCCTAGAAAAATAACTATGAGAAGAATGATTCCCTAAAACCTAACAAAGATTAAGTGAAATTCAAGAAAATTCAAAAGAAGAAATACGGTAAACCTAAGGGTCCTTGATATGTTTGTGGCAAGACCGAACATTTCGCCCAAGTTGTAGGGATCACAAAAAGCTTTAAAAAAATAAGATAATGCAATAGACGATGGTATCATAGCAATGAACACGGAAGTGAACATAGTTCAAGAGAAAAGTCCCTAATTGGTGGTATGATACATGTTCCATAATACACGTATGCAACTATAGATCTACCTTCAAAATCTATGAAAACGTGACCAATGGTCAAGAGGTTCAAATGGAAAATGAAGGTCGATCGAAAGTCGTTGGCAAAGAAACCATGAAACTAATGTTTATCTCTGGAAAGAAAGTAATCCTGATCAATATGCTGCACGTCTCAAACATAAGTGAGAACTTAGTCTTAGGGGATCTTTTAAGCAAACCCGAGATAAGGGTTGTGTTTGAATCTGACAAGTTGATCTGGTCCAAGAATAGAAACTTTGTGGGAAATGAGTATGCTTATAATGGGATGATTAAGTTTTCACTGAATGAAAAGAATTCTTCTGCTTATATGATTAAGCCTATAACCTTATAGCATGGTAGATTAACACATTGGCTATACTGCCATAAGACTCATGACTAAAAATGGCATAATTTCATACAATGATAATGAGAATGATAAATGTGAAGTATACATATGACTTAAAATAACTAAGAACCATTCCATAGTATTGAGAGATTGTCTTAGATGTTAGATCTAATACATACTAACATATGTGAGCTAAATGACATTCTTACTCGATGAGGCAAAATGTACTTCATAACATTATAGATGATTGTTCAAGATGTGTATGTGTACCTATTAAAATTTAAAGATGAAGCATTTAATGCATTTAATGTCTATAAATCTGAAGTAGAAAATCAATTAGTTAAAAAGATTAAAATCCTCTATAGTGACAAAGGAGGAAAATACTTTTCTAATGAATTTTTTGGCTATTGTGAAGAACACGGCATAATACATCAGTGCACTACCCTACACACCACAACAAAATGGTATGGCCAAAAGAAAAAAATAGGACTTTAGTTAAAATGGTCAACTCAATGCTAATACAAGCAAAGTTGTCATTAAGCCTATGGGGAGAAGTACTATTAACAGCATGCCACGTTCTGAATAGAATCTCATCTAAGAAAACTAAGACATTTCTATATGAAATATGAAAATGAAGAAAACTTAATATAGGATATCTTAGAGTGTGGGGGTGTCTCGAGTATTACAGAATTCCTGAGCCTAAAAAAACCAAGTTGAGATCTAAAGCTATCAAGTGCGTCTTTGTAGGATATGCACAAAACAGTAAGACTTATAGACTTTTGGATTTAGAATCCAATGTGATCATATAATCTAAAGATGTAGTTCTTTGAGGACTCTTTATCCGTGGAAAAAAAGGATACTAGGATTCAATCTCCTAATAAAAATATAAAGGGAACTCAATAAGAAGTTGAACTTCCAATGAACCTCATAAGAGTCAAAGAGCAAGAGCAGAAAATAGTCTTGATCCTGATCAAATAGACTCGCAGCGTCTCTCTTTTCATCTATTAGAGGGCGATAACGAGAAAGTCATTACGAAAATACCTATGATTTTGACTGTAAAAGATGAACCTAAAACTTTTAGTGAAGCTATGTCTTCAAGAGATTTTTTTTTCTATTGGAAAATGGCTATTAATGATGAAATGAACTCGATTGTGTCAAACCAAACATGGAAACTGGTAGACCTACTTGTAGGTTCTAAGCCTATAGGGTGTAAGTGGGTATTTAAGAAGAAATATCACACTGATAGTACAATACAAACCAAGGCTAAGTTACTAGTAGGGGTTTCCGTTAGAAAGAAGGAATCAATTATTTTGACACATATTGGCCAGTGTCTAGAATAACATCGATTAGGATTTTATTCTCTTTAACATTTATACGTCATCTTCATATCCATCAAATGAATGTGAAGACAGTATTTATAAATGGTGGCCTCAGTGAGGAGTTATATATGGAGTAACCGAAAGGGTTTGTTCTACCAAGAAATAAAAGAAAACTATGTAGTCTCATTAAATCTCTATATGGATTAAAACAAGCACCCAAACCATGTTATGATAAGTTTGATTCAAAGGTGTTATCTAATGGTTTCATACATAATATTGCTGATAAATGCATATACTCTAAAGTTTATAATGATTATATTGTGATCATATACCTATATGTAGATACATGTTAATTATCAACAACAAAATGGAAGGAGTAACTAAAACAAAGAGGTTTCTCTCATTCGTTTTCAAAATGAAGGATCTTGGACAAGTGGGTACTATATTAGGTATCAAAATTAAAAAAATATAGTGGGGATTATGTGTTGTGTCAGTCTAATTACATTGAGAAGATATTAAACAAGTTTAACTATTTGAAAATCAAAGAGACAAAAATTCTATTTAATTCAAGTATTAAACTAAAAGAAAACAATCGAAGAGCAGTTGCACAAGTACAATATGTTAGTGCTATAGGCAGTCTTATGTATGTTATGCAATACACAAGAGCGGATATAGCATATGCTGTGAGTAAATTGAGAAGGTTTACTAGTAATCCTAGTGTAGAACAATGGAAAGCTATAAATATATTTCTACGTTATCTAAAAGAAACCAAATAACTAGGGTTATTCTACTCTTAATTTTTGGCTATGTTGAAAAGATGTATCGATGCGAGTTGGATATTGAGTGCAGGTGACAGCAAGTCCACAACATGGTGTGATGCAGGACATGAAACTTAAATATAATATGCAAGATTCGAAGCGTAGATCATACTAATTCAAAACAATCACATAATAATTCCATATCCGACACAAAAAACTCGAACATTCAAGTAAAGGGGAATCTGCACGGGTCCAGGCCTACACAGGCTAGGATTGGATCAATAAAATTATGGACTAAACGATGCTCAAAGGGAAATAGAAATCAGCCACATATGCATAGTAATTAGTCCCTAATCCAAGGGATTCCCCAATTTCAATTCAAGAAACCCTAGGGGTGAGAAAAGGGGCAAATAAGTTAGGGATAATGCAATCTAGGGTTAGGGTTATGAAAACATGTATGAAAATGGAGAAAATAGGGAGGAAACCTAAACCTGGGATAGTCCGCACGTGCGCGGAAGCCTGTCTTCAAGTGCGAGCGTGGCCCGATTCCCTGAACCAACTCCTAAGGTCTGGTCGGCCAAGGGAGGACTACAAAACCTTTGACTTTCAGCTCAATCCGAGATGCGTTCTGTGCGTGGTGCTCCGCCGAAGTTTCAGCCCTCCTACAGGGCCAGATTTTGGAAAATGGCTGTAGGGAGAAGAACTGCTACAAAAACTGGCAGATTCGAAGTGAGGATGATTGTAGAAGGGGAAAAATATGGATGATAGAGGGTAGGGGCGGATGAGGATAGATGTGACATCGCACCACGGTAGTAAGCCCTTCGAAAAGGGAGGGCTTCGCACCCACTTGAAGATTTTCACAACTCAGAAACTCAAATAGTACCAAAAAACTTGCAGGAATTTTTATTAAACTTTAATAAATCAAAAGAACTACAAGGGGTGCCTATTTATAAGAAAACTCTATACCCCAAAACTAGCGTCATGTGCGCAACCTATTACTTGGCGATGAAGTAAACCAAAATAAAAACTAATCAAAAAAATCTAAAACGTTCATGATATTCTAAATAACATAAATAATCAAAACCTAGAATATGAAATCATTCTGACTAGTGGGCCCCGATCATGAGATCCCATTATGGGTTTTACTTGATTATCGGGCCCACTCAAATGAACCAAAACTCCATTTTCTAACTAGGAGGCCCTCCCTAGACATCGTCATCAAGCCAGATTGACGGTGGGGCCCTTCCTCTCCTTCCATATGTGCGTAGGGGCGATGTGCGTGCCTGTGTGCGCGTGATGTCCCCATCAATTCTCCCCGACCGTGAAGATTTCGTCACTGGCGAAATAAAACTCCTAAACCGCTCTAGGATGTCAGGATCAAATATTTGAAGCTCCTCCTCAGTGAGCCACGTGCTGTCTGAAGCTGAGCGTAACTTCTATTTAACCAGGTACTTATGAAACCCCTCATCCGACGTTGAAACTATCTGATGGTCCAGGATATCCTCTATTTCCTCTCTGGGTGTGTGAAGGCTGGGTATGGGAGGTAGAGGCTGGGAAGAAAGGTCGGAAAGATTAGGTATATGAGGTAGAGGCTGGAAAAATGTGTCGGGATGGGTAGTTATGGGACGTAGAGGCTAAAAAAATGGGTCGGGAATGGTAGGTATGGGAGGTAGAGGCTAGGAAGAGGGGTCAGGAGGGGACCATGGATCAAGGGAAAGGTATGGGGAATCAGGATGGTTAGGCAAAAGGCTGGACAATGCACAAATGGCCCCTTGAAATGCAACAAGATCCTCTACATTGAATGTGGAACTAATTCCTATGGAGGGTGGAAGATTTTCCACATACGCATTGAGGCCGTTTCGTTTTATAAATTTGAAGGGTCCAACGCTACGTGCGTGTAACTTACGAATGGTCCCCAGAAGATACCATTCGGACCATCACAGAGTCCCTTACATTGAATTCTTTAAAACATTTATGCTGGTCTGCAGAAAATTTATAATGTTCATTACTAATATTGATCTTCTGCCTGATTTCTTGATGCCATAAATGAATGTGATGCACGAAAGACTCTGCAGGCTCTGACGGCCTATGGGACAGTGATATAGGGACAAGATTAATAGGTTTCTCAGGTTTATAACTAGTAATGACTTCATAAGGACTGAGACCTGTAGACCTATCGACAAAACTATTAAACGCAAACTCGGCTGTAGGTATTACGGTATCCTATGTTCTGGTGTACTCTATATCCCTCCTAGGGGGAGACTCATCCGGTAGATCATCAGGACAGACATCATGAAACTCATCCACTACCGGAATAGCCTCAGTGGGTAACTTTACACTAGTCTCTGGTGCTTCCTCTCCAGCCACAAGGCCGCACATGTTGTACCCCTTAAAATAGTGGTCTTGATGTCCCTCATGGGGTGGGTGCACGGGTGCACGCCCATAACTGATTCCTTGGTCAACTCCATTGATAGGTCTATCATCTTGGCCACTTGCCTGAGATTGGACATCCACCCCAATGGTGAGGTTTGTCCCGGCGGATGCCTTTAGTTGGGTAATGCGCACATCAAATTGATTCAAGAAGTGATCTATATGTTGTTCCTAGTGCTTACCTAAAGACTTGATCTGCTGGGACAGTTTGTTTAATGACTCTAGCAGTTGCTCCATGTTTAGTGTAGGGTGCAAGCTAACATTATGACCCATACGTGTGGGCATACACTTGCTAACTCCACCTAAGGACTTTCTATTACGACTATATGCAACTAAATAAGACTAAATGATCCTATGAGACTCTATATACGGGAACTATGCAAAGTTACTAAAATCCAGCAATATAGTTGTCGAAATAAGGGAATAACAGAAAGTTATAGCAATGTGAATTGCTAACTTCCTGATAATCATAAATTTCAGCAACTAATATCATTAACTACGGACTCCTAAACAGTTATATATAATGAAATTAAATGCATGAAGGACTTAAACAAACTAACCCTAATTATGTAATGTATTCCCCTATAAGAACCCTAAATTCTGATACTAAATTTAATGTAGGACATGAAATTTAAATATGATATGCAAGATTTCAAGCTTAGATCATACTAATTCAAAACAATCACATAATAATTCCACATCCCACATAAAAAACTCCAACATTCAAATAAAGGGGAATCTGCACGGGTCCAGGCCTACATAGGCTAGGACTGGATCAATAAAATTATAGACTAAGCGATGCTCAAAGGGAAATAGAAATTAGCCATACATGCGTAGTAATCAGTCTCTAATCCAAGGGATTCCCCAATTTCAATTCAAGGAACCCTAGGGTGAGAAAATAGGCAAATAAGTTAAGGATAATGCAATTTAGGGTTAGGGTTATAAAAATATGTATGAAAATGGGAAAAATAAGGAGGAAACCTGAACCTGAGATAGTCCGCATGTGCGGACAGCGAGTCAGGGCCTGACGCACATGCGCAGGAGCTTGGCCGCACGTGCGAGCGTGACCCGATTCCCCAAACTGACTCCTAGGGTCTAGTCAGCCAGGGGAGGACTCCAAAACCCTGGACTTTCAGCTCGATCTGAGATGTGGTCTGTGCGTAGTGCTCTGCTGAAGTTTCAACCCTCCTGCAGGGCAAGATTTTAGAAACTAGCTGAGGGAGAAGAACTGCTGCAAAAATTGGCAGATTTGAAGTGAGAATGATTGTAGAAGGGGGGAAATATGGATGATAGAGGGTAGGGGCGGATGGACATAGATGTGGCTTCGTACCACAATAATTAGCCCTTCGAAAAGGGAGGGCTTCGCACCCACTTGAAATTTTTCATAACTCAGAAACTCAGAGAGTAGAAAAAAACTTGCGGAAATTTTTATTAAACTTCAATGAATCAAAAGAACTAAAAGGAGTGCCTATTTATAAGAAAACTTTATACCCAAAAACTCGCGCGTTGTGTGCAACCTATTACTTGGTGATGAAGTAAACCAAAATAAAAATCAATCAAAGAAATCTAAAGTGTTCATGATATTCTAAATAACATAAATAATCGAAACCTAAAATATGAAATCAATCCGACTAGTGAGCCCCGATCATGAGATCCCATGATGGGCTTTACTTGATTATCAGGTCCACTCTAATAAACCAAAACTCTATCTTCTAACTAGGAGACCCTCCCTCGACGTCGTCATCGAGCCAGATCAATAGTGGGGCCCTCCCTCTCCTTCTGTACGTGCGTAGGGGGGCGTGCGTGCACATGTGCGCGTGATGTCCCCATCATGGTGTATATTCACCTTAGGAGGTATAACTAATCTTTTAGGGATCTAAGAAACAAACCTGCATAATGCACTCATCAATAGAATCTGAGTTCATAACATTAATTGCCATTGGCAAATAGGCTGAGTGGTTAAGGGATTTTTTTTAAAAAAATTCATTTTATGTGAAGCCTTACACTTTATTGTGACAATGAAACCACTTTAGCGAGAGCCTACAACATCACATATAATGAGAAATTCTGACACATAAGTTTGAGACATGATTATATAAGGCAGTAGATTTAAGATGCAATCATTGCGATCTCATTTGTGAAGTTAAGTAATAACATGACTGATCATTTTACTAAACCTCTAACAAGAGAGTTGGCAACATCTAGAGGGATGATGTTGAGACTCTTCAATCAAAGTTCCATTAGTGATAGAAATGTAACCTAAAGTTAGAAAATCTCTAAAGTTTGGGTTTAATGGGTAAAAACAAATCATTGATATGTGGAAAGCTTCAACACTAAAATTTTAAATAACCTCACCATGATTAAGAGTGCTGGCCGTTACAACTAGAGGGTTGAGTTTTGGAACTCTTAATGAAATCCAGTTTATAAGACAAGTGTTTTAAGTAGTAACGGAAATACTAGAATGATTTCACTTATATGAACGTAGAAGTGGTGCCATTTCTTATAAGTGTTAAAGTTTTCTCGGGATCGTTCATGAAACAAGATAAACATATGACTAGTAAAAGTGCTAAGTGAGTAATATAAAGGAACTCACATAACGCAGATGTTATTATGTGTGTGGTATCTTCGGTTGTATCATTTAGGAATAACCGGTTAAAACTTCGGGTAGTAGGGATTTCGACAAAACTTTAAAATACTTATACTAAAGAAAGATTCAAATCGTAATATATCTTTCTTTTACATAAGAGCTGTCTTTTATCTTTGACATAATTTTTTACTATTTATTTTAAAATTCAAGTGGGGGATTGTCGAAATTTTGGTTTAAAAATAAATATAATTTTAAAATTTTTTGTTTTTCCTTTAAAATGGTTTTTAAAAAATAAAGTAAAAAAGTGTGCTTTCTTTAGTCCCACATCAAATAGAGTGGGAGAAAAATTATGATTTATAAGTGATTGAATATGTAGTATTCTTACTTGGAGAAACGGAGGATGAGATGCTTGATTTGTGTGTTTTATTGTGTAGCACTGGAACACAAGCATGCGCTCGGGATCTAGCATGGGTGTGGGCAGTGTGGTTGTAATGGTGCTAGATGGGCATAGACACTGTAGTTGTAGTGGTGATAGATGACACACTTTGCACTTCTCATATGCATGCTTTCTCATGACCTTACGCAAATTGTCGCGAGACAGTGTGAGATATCCTAGGTTTTATAAGCTACTAGAAATGGTCGGATCAATGTATCCAAAACCGCCGACCGTTTTCAGAATGGCTAGTAGCCTTAATAGCCAAAGCGGTCCAAAAATGGACGAGCCTTGATGATTTAACGGTCAAATTAATAGTTGATCCAATGATATGAAATGATCAAAAATTAGTATCAACGGTTAAAAATGTTTTACAAACGTTTTGAACCATTGATGACCACATAACAATGGTCCACACCTCAGATACTATATAAATTGGACCATGCAGGTCCAGAATCATCTAAGTCCAACAGATTTAATCAGAATCCGATTTGATTACTTCAAATATTTTCCTTTTAAGAAATTGCTGAATAGCTCAAATATTATTTGAGTCACTGAGTTCGACCACTCATCAAATCTGTCGGACGATCAACTATGTTAATTGAATTCCTGAGAAGATCCCTTTGCAATTGTTGCATGCAAGATCTTAGAGAAAAGACTTGTCTTATCTTGGAAGCAATTCGCCTATAACCAATCAACAATTGAGAAGGGGGTAAATCAAGCTTGACATCATATTTATATGTGATTCAGCCTGATGTTCATTTAAATAATTTTATTTTCGGTTTTCCAAATATACTTTTTCCAACAATTTTTTGCTTATACTACATTCAAAATTCAAGTTATCAATTTAAATGGTCTGAATTTCCATATAATTGTGCCTCGTGAAGAGTTGAAAGAGTCGCCACCATTTTAAAAACTTTGGTGAAGTTTAGTCCATGAGAAGGGTACGACTGGCAGTGGGTAAAAATCTAAAACCCATTTGTCAGGGGCTTTGAGGTTCACCATGATATATGGGTTTTATCTGGTGCGTCTATTTTTGCCAATTATCATTACAGGGTACAAGCCCAAAAATAAGGTAGACTCAAGGCTCAGTTGGACCACACATTGTGGGGATTAAACACCTACCATTGAAAACTTTTTTGAGAGGGCTACAAGTTTTGGACCAAGCTGATATTTATGTTTTCTCTTTTATCTAAGTCTATGTGACCTTATGAACAGGTGTTGGATGGGCCCTATAAAGGTTGGTTTCAATTCCGCTGCTACCTGTTTTGTGGTCTACTTGAACCCTGAATTTGTCTCAATTTTAAGCTTGTACCCTAAAATGATATGGCAAAATGGATGGACTATGGATAAAACCCATACATCACTATATCCCTTCAGAGCCCTTGTTTGATACTAGTTAGGGAAGGGTAGGGTAGTGCCAATCTGCGTCCAAGTGTTAATGACTTTGGTTTGGATCAAAGACCTTGGAAATCATGCATGTGTTAGTGTTACGATGTCCAACCAGGTTAGGTTGACTCAAAGACTTGGCTGAGTCTCCACTTGACTTACAAATAATAAATAAATAGTTTTGAATCTTGGAGTGACCGTGAATCACTCATTATCTTTTAGTTCACTCACCTGAATCTGAGTTTAGCTATCAAGTATTAACATTATGCTTTACCTTTGCATACACACAACATATAAAAATTAAGGAGATTTTTAGAATAGAAAAAAAAAAAAAAAAGATAAAAAGAAATTTGCAATTTAAAGGAAGATTTAGAAATGCTTTCCATTACAAGACTATTTGGAGTCCTGTCAGCTACCAGGGAATAGGGCTGTAACTTGGGTTCAGGTTAACCCATGTCCAACTGACCCAACATGAGTTCGGGTTGGGTTGATTTGAATTCCAATTGGTGGGTTCAGGTTGAACAAATTCGGGTAGGGTTAGGTCGAATGATCACAAGTAATTTCAGTCAGGTTGGAATTTAGATCAGGTCAGGTTGCAGGTTGGGTCCTCTTTGAGGTCATTTAGGGCTTGGTTGACCTCAACCCAACCCAACTTGACCGAGTTAGCACCCCCTCTAAGCGTTTTCATAAATGCATTCTGTTCCCACAATCAGACTACCCACGTAGGCCATTCATAACTTTGGGAACATAACATAATATTAAAGATCAGGGTTTTTCATAAAATCAAGACCCAATTGCGTTTTTCATAACTAAAACCATGACCATATAGATATGTATTTTGAATGAAGTAAAACTATATAATATTACTTGTTAATTAATTATCTGTATGTTTTTCTGCATATATTATATGACCCACTCACTCTCACTCACCTAACATAACCATCTAATGGCTACCAAATCAAATCAACCTTCACGCCTTTTAACCTCAAGCAATAGGTTGAACGATGGCCGACAGTGTCCTCCGCGGAAGAACTTGTCGGCAACCACCTTGTACATTGCTTCGGTGAGGTGGACTCCATCCCAGTTCACGAATTTCGCCGGTTCTGTGCATGCTTTGGGTACAGCTGGAGAACCACATGTGGAGAATGCATCAAAGTTGTATGGCCCGCCACCGGAACCACAGCAAGCCTTGAGTGTCTCTGTGAACCCATAACTTTTGGGATTGTTCATGACATTGAGATGGGCATTCCAGAAATCGGCGTAGGAGATGAAAGCATTCGGGTAACGTTTCCTGAGTTCTTCGAGCTTTGTTTGGAGGAGTGAATTATGGGATTTGGTTTGCTGGTTAGCACTAGCCACACACCCCATGCTGTCTCGGTCATCTGAAGGAGCCAGAAAGAGTGCCAATGGGAGGCAACCTGTCATCGGCAATCCTTCAACTACAATGTATTTTGCACCCTTCTCTAGTAACGCCTGCAACCGACGCATAAAAAAAAATATATATAGTTAGGTGAAGATTTCGAGCCAGATAATAATGAAAGAGAATTTGATTGTGTAGATCATGTAAGTTTGCAAATAGGACCTGGGGCTTCCTACAATAATGAAGCTAAAGAGTCCAGCATACCCTCTAGGTAATTAGATGAGTACTGTCATACATCAGACAAATTAGACCATCCAAATTCAAATGTGCCTTTCTCGGTAATTATTAATCTAATGCATTATGTATCTACAGTAAGCCAGTTAACTAATTAAATCAAATCATTATAAATTTTGGCTCATAATAGATCCATTATTTAAGCCTTTTTGATTCGAGTAAGTAGAATTCTTCAGTTTCTTAATGCATGCATATCATGAATTGTATCTCCAATCCTATTTTATCATTGCTGGTTACCTTTTATTACATTTTATACTAAGAGCTGAGCTGTTCTATTCGTATTGGCCCATGCCAACAACTCGACCTAAACACTTAAAATAGGCCTTTAGCCAAGTTTAGGGGCCAAACTATCAGGTCTGGGATCAGCACCATTAGGGCCACCAGTCAACTAATCGGCCGTTAAGCCTATAAATTCCTTCCATTGTTGATCATAGGCCTTTTAAAGTGAGACTTTTTAATTTTTTACAGTTTAACTTGGATTGCTTGTAGCCATATATAAAAATTCTTAGTAAATGACTTTCATCCAGTATATTTTGCAATATTATTATAAGTTGAGACCTTAGCCTTTGAATCCAGGTCATCCCTTCCAATTGTCCAAATTTTGACTCCTGTCGTAGATGAAAAATTGAGAAATAAAAGTTCTCAATTATATTGATAATTTGACTTTATTTATTTATTTATTTTGAAAATTAGTGCTTACAAGCAATTTGATTCACCATGCTAAATTAAGTTAAGCTACCGATTATGAAATGGTGCCTTATATTGTAATATTTGAAAATTCATTTTCTATTTGAAAATTCATTTTCAATTATGACGCTGCATTGACGGTCCTCACCCAACTTAAATATCTACTCATTCATGTATCCTTCTTCGGCCATTCACATGTCTTTTCCCATCCACCACCTGCTCATCATTAAGTGCCCTACTCATTCATGTATCCTTCTTCGGCCATTCACTCTCCATCGGTTGATTACCGGTAGCTTAATTCAAACCTTCCAAATCGTATGTCACAATAAAGGTTGGCATTGTTTATGCATATCCTAGCGCTTCCACACGGATTAAGGAGATGTCACTATCTGTACATATAAAATGGCAAATGAAATTCTACCCGTGCATTGATGATATCTTTTGCCCTATATTCTTTGGTGACATGTTGCCTACCAAAATCAAAATGGCTCAAAGTCATATATACGCATACATGTAGATAAGATATTGTGACGAACGATGAGTGGCACGTGTAGTTGAAGTAGCACACTCAACAAGTTTATAAAGACCTGCTCAAATAGGAATCTATTACAATTTAGATATGCTCAATAAGGTTGTCTTACATAAGCCTGCCCAAATGGGAAGATTTTTCAGAGACGATTGGTAATCTTACGACGATTGTGAAGGTTCGAGAAGTCGATTCTTCTCAAAACAGAAGGACATTGAAAGACACGGTGAGGAATCCGTGTAAAGTGAGATTGATCCTTTAACATCCTGGTATCTCTACAACTAAGATGGAAAGAAGATTTGAAAATGGTTTAATCCCGTAAAAGGATCCTAGACGGCTAGGAAACACGATATGGGTTGCCACCTCCCAAGCTATAAAAAGAGTGCACGATGAAGAGCTTAAAGCCTATGCCAAACAATCTCTTTATATAGCACAACACTGCCTATCTTAGTTTTAATTCATCTACTTTTGTTCAGTCATGCTGCAAAATATCCGGAGTTTAGGATAGCTTAGTATCGATGTTGACCGGTGCCATTGCTGCGCAATACACATAAGAGTAGTATAAATATCCACGACCTATCGTCAGATTCCTAATCAATCGAGCCCTTAGAAGATTACACTCCACTCACATCTTGGTGTTTTTTTTTTTTTTTTTTTTTTTTTTTTTAAAAAATTTTTAACAGAGACCAATTTCATTGAAGGTATGAACAGAGATGAACAGATCAATATTTCAGATGGGCACCACAAAAACGCCAGGCCTTACCTATCATATAGCCTAAAGATCTAGCGAAAAAGAGTAGAAAAAAAAAAACTGTAGCCATCCTGTAGAGAACAGGGCATAATTGAACCCCAACCATGGCGAAAAAGGAAAGCTTAGCCAGACTGGAAGCTGGGCTAAACGAAAGAGGTAGAAGCTCAAAAAAATAAAATAAAATAAGGGGAGCAAGGGACATAAGTTGCCACAAGCAGGAAAAAAATAATTTTGACAGAGCTCTGGCCAAATTGCAGCGCACACTGATCTAACCATTGAGAGGACCAAGCCGAACTGCCCCTAGGCCCAGCCTATCAAGAAAAAGGCTGCCTCTAACATGTTTAGGGAAGAGCGATGAGCGATGAAAGAGCGAAGAAACCTGGGACTCGCTGCCCATACGAGCCATACCATTTGCAGGACTGTTACCTTCTCGATAAATATGATAGAAAAGAATTTGAGCAGAAGATCTTCATATTAGAATTCTATCTATCCAATAGACCCATTTCCATGAGGGGCACGCGGTACTGTTCAGGAAGTCAACCATCAGTTTAGAGTCGGACTTTATCATAATCTAGGAGAAGCCTAAACTAAAACAATGGGCAATCTCGTCATGGACTGCACGGAGTTCTGCATATGTGTTGGAAGCTAGCCCATAGCTAGCTGAAAAAGAAAAAATAAATTCGCCATTGTTGCCCTTGCAAAAGCTTCCAACCCCAGCCGGCCCTGGGTTACCCCATCTTGTTTGACCATTCACCTCAATTGTTTGTCCTTACAGGCATTTGCATGTATTTATCTTTTAATTATTCCTCTACTTATTTATGTTTCTTTGTTGATTATGCTAAGCTTATATTATAAATCAATAAAATCAGTATTTTAGCTTTTTATTTTAATATTTTTCATCCATGATTACACATGATTACACAATTGACAAACATAAAGCCTGCGATCATCGTTAAAAGGAAAGTCCTTAGTGTTAAGGCTAAAAGTTTTCATTCAAAAGGACTCTCCCATTTAAAATCAACTTGATCAGTGCAATGTTAGTGGTTGGATGGTCAGGTCAACCCTCACGGGTTTGATCCTACATACTAATTTAGCGCCTTGGGTCACAAGCATTCAATCAAACTTGAGTCGTGCGCAACTCTAGCATGACCACACTATGCCAATCGCACCCATTTGATTAAATACCGGCCTTCATCAACATATGCAGCTTGATGTTCGATTGAATAGCAAACAAACATGAACCTAACATCAGATTTAGCAAACACAACTAAACTGTTAATATTCGTTAATAGTTGGTTAAATTTCTATCCTTTATAATGAGGGTACTTTAATAACTTTCCTCCGTCAAAAGCACGATGGGAAAATTCTTTAGAAATTTTGAGATTTACAAGGAAATTTTATAAAATTCCCAATTCTGACTACTAGTGTCAGCAGTATAAATACCTCCCTATGGAACAGATCCAGTGCTTCTAGATGCACTACACACGAGGAACACATGTAGATCCTAATGAGGAATCATGGGTTCTTATTGCCTCCTGAAAAAATAAAAAATTCTTTATTGGTCTATCTTAACCATCTAATAAATGAACCTTTTTCTCAGGCCCTGCTTATTTCTTGAACCTGACATATTCACCACTGAAATAAAATGGTCAGTTTTGATCTCATCTATCTGTGCCATATGTCCATAAAAGATATGGACAAATTTGCTCCCCGTAAGTAAAATTTCCATGACTTACCATAAGAGGGAAAGATGTACGTATAACCAGCTCATCACACAATGTTTTGATAGCAGTTTATGTATTTTATTTTATTTATACTTATTTTAACAAAGAGATTTTTCTGAGAATTGTAGGGCTAACGTGATATGTGTACAACATTTAAACCATCCAACACATGCATTCCACCATGGTGATCACACTGAGAAACAAATCAGGCCGATTAAATTATCATATGAGTTACACTTGAACAAAGATGCTTTGAGTAATATTTATTAAAACTTTTAATTAAATTTTTTTTTTTTTTTTATTTAATGGATTGGCCTACCTTATGACTGTATTGACTGCACCTGTGGTTTGCCTAATCATGTTGGTAATCATTTGTTGGATGGATTAGATGTTAGATGCATATCACATTGGCCTTTCAATTTTGATTTCTCCGGATTATAAAATAAATAAACAAGTATAGTAACTTAATTTCTCCTCTTAGAAAGGATTGGTTGGAAATATCAGTTTCTTAAGGCATTATTTGATAAAATTTTAATTGTGAAAGAAATTTGTGATAAAAATTCCTTTTAACAATCTTAAATGCCTTTAAATTATAATTATTAAATATTGAAAGGAGGCTTTTGCTAAAGGTTGGAGAGGGGTCAAAGTTTTGGTGTTGAAGCTAAGATTGGGAACTCACGTGGCCTGCTTACCTCATCAACTTACATAGTTTTCAAACAAGGGTACTTTTGCTAAGGTTTCCACCTTTATGGGACATTAGCACTTGCACTTCCTAAGTTTGTTCCCAATCGTTATGTGGAATGAATGGTTTTGATTGGTGATTGGACATGACATATGTAATTAATTAAAAGATACAGGGATGTTGCCGTTGCCATAGATCCTCACCATAAAACCCCTCTAAACAATCCTCTTAACGCCTTTACCCAAAAATTAAAAATTAAAAAGCCAAAGCCAGTAAATGTCTGATGTGACTGAGAGAGAGAATCTTAAAGCTGCCATATCAGGCTCTATGTTGCTTCCAATAAGAGCCAGAATAGGAGCCCATATTACCAGATTCGCCCCTCACTGCGGGGTTCAGTGATGTACCGTCTAACCCTTTTGAAAGCTCATTTTAGGGCATGATCACAGAAATTGAGCTGACCCAAATACTAATAGGTGAACCACATCACAGGAAACAGTCGTTATTGAATCCTTACCCTTAAAAACATCACGGATTACACGAAATGCCACACAAATATCATCTTGATCCAAATCTTTTGTGGCCCACAAGAAGTTCTTAATGTTCAATTACTTAGTGTTTCCTGTACTATATATAGTCCATCTGACATTTCGATCTGCTTTTTTTTTTTTAATTTAATTTATTTATAAATCATGCTTGAGCTTTCAAATCGGATGGACGCATGGACATAGTCACGGGCATCACGGTGGCCCCCACAGTCAGGGTCTCCGGGTAAAAATTCCCGCCCAACATTCTTGAATGATGGGAGATTTGTGTGCACAAACTCTCCGTGTACATTGCAAGCACACAATCTCTTCCCTGAAAAATAAAATAAAAAAAATACAGATGCTGCTCCTCTACCAACGAGTTATTATCAGCTGTGACTCTCCACTGTATGGCCTACCTGATGAACGGCACATATATTTTCATCCTTTCCAAATCACCCAAGCTTCTTCACTAGTAATATTTCAAAAGCAAGATATCTGGAGACATACCTGCACAAACGCAGCAACGTTCTTGATTGCGAGCTTTTGAATAGTGGAACTTGGGATGGCTGATGTAAAAGCGTAAGCATAATCATTGGCGCCGATTTCACCAACCCAAAAGAGTGCATCCTTAATAGCCATACGACATTGATACGATCTCTGCAATTGGCATCCTTTCCCTTCCAACAACTTATTAAACCAAATCAATTGAGTCTGTAGTGACTGAGGAGTTACATCCAATGTAGCATTGTTCTTAACAAAGAATTCATGATCAATTGCCGTCGATCCAGCTACTGCAAAGTTCACACCATGTGAGAAGTCTGCTTCTCGTTTCTTGTATGGCTGTAAAAATGGAAGGGAGAGGTTGTTGGCTAGGAAGTCTACTATTAACCTACCATCAGAATACCGATTGGTAGATCGATGGAAATATGTTATACCATAGGGAAGGTTCGATACGTGGCTGAAGGAACTGGGTCCGGTGGCCGATCCGGTATTGCCAGTATCTGTATATGAGTCGCCAAATGCATAGATCTTTGAGAATCTACCTGTGTAAGCAGCAGCTCCACGAGCCCCCGTCGATGTTGATGATTGATTTAAGAGGAAGAAGGTGATGGTGATGATGGTGGAAAGCAGAGAGGAGAAAGAACAAGTGTAGTATCCCATTTGCTAGAGCTTAGAGGAGGTTGTAACTCTTGCAGAGGATGGAGGATAGTGAGGTTTATAAATAATTATCTTTTTTTTCTTAAATGACAACCATATCCTACCCCTACCTGGTTTTTTTCTTTTTTCTTTTTTCTTTAAAAAAAAAAAAAAAAAAAAAGGTTTCTACATTGTTTTCTAGAAGGTATGCTTTAGGCAGAGGCTTTTACTTTTTCAGACATGCTCCTGAGCTCCGTGAACAATATAATATCGTCTTAGAGCTTGTATTTTGAATGCATTGAACTCCATGTCACAATTAAACTGAATCAAGGTGATTCCGAGCAGTCAGAGTTGTGTTTGGTTGGAATGCACTGGAATCTAACCTCTCATTCAATCCAAACATATTAGAGTTCTTTAATAATATATTCACAGGACCTCAATTCAATTGACTAAATTACCTTTAATATTCCAAATTAGTATAAATATGTGATATTTGATGGACTTTATTGTAATAAGCCCACTGAAATATGTACTTCAATAAAAATGAGGAAATTTCAGAATGGAAGTGGGCCACGAATGTAAGGATTGCAGACGATAGTCCATGCTTTTTAACTAGCCATTTAGATGGCCAATGTTTGTACAGTTTGGATCATTCTATTGGTGTGATTTTATCGTTGTAATCAATAATTTAGATTATTTTGGAGTATCATCAACATGCCATAGGTATAATATATTAGTAGCCTAATGACACCATTATGATAGGTATGACTCTCCTATACCTTTAAAAGGTATATATAAAAAAAGTAATTTACATGATATTACACTCAAATCAGATTTCAAAACACAAGAAGTATGTATTTGAAGTACCTCCCAGTCAATTTATCTCCAAATACGAGGCTTTGAAATGTAAATAATAATAATAATTATTATTGTTATTATTATTTGAAATACACTCATTTACCTCCAAATATGAGCTGCCAAATGACCCTCAGGGCCTGTTTGGATTGCCACATGAGATGGTAAACTATTGTAAAGGTGTAATGATTACACCCTACACCTCATGCTTGCTGTTTTATGGGTAAATGGTCTTACACTGATCCCATTTGAATGGAACAAGATGATTTATGGTTAGGGTTTTCATATGGTTGGATATTTGCAAGATCCAACTGTATCAAATTAAGCATGTAATTCTCTTAGTGGGCCCTCACTTGTTGGATGATTCACATCAATGGTGAGCCCACTTGATGGACGATCCACACACAAGGTCCTGTATGATGGATGGTTCCATCCATTCAGAACGTATTCGAGCTGTGATTCATCTCCTTGTCCTCATTTACACTAACAAGGCAGCAGAGTTAAAAGAGGTCCCTGATTCATAGATTTTGCTCAGCATATTTAAACCGGTGTAACATTTAATACTTCCAATTTTGCTTTTCTTTGCAATGGGAAACGGCAATCCAAACACGCCCTTAAGTTACCATGCTCATAGTTGCATCGGGACAAGCAAATAATCCAATACATTGACATGTGTACTTTTCATTAGGTCCAATATCATATAATCATCGATCGCACCAACTTGACAGTAACAAAATAACCATCAAACACATGTTTTTATAGTATAATTATAGTTATCCATTTATTATTTATTTATTAGACTTTGTTCTAAGAATTTTGTAATAACAATAATAAAATGACCATCAAACACCTATTTTTAATAGTATAATTATAGTTATCCATTTATCATTTATTTATTATACTCTGTTCTAAGAATTTTGTAATACTTTCCTTTATCCACATGGTCAAATAGTCAAGAAACGACTTCATTTAAATGGTAAAAATATTCTTTTAATTAGAATCTACTAGCACTTGGTTGGTTTTTTATCACGTGGTCTGTGCGAGCGTGCCAAAATTGATAAAGTGGCTCAAGCACCGAAATAAACAGATAAGTCCAATATGAACGTATATGACTAGATTATGAGAAGATCAGTCGCTTACTCAGCCACCTGCAGAATTTTATAACGATCAAGTGATAATTGAGGGTGGGGTTCTTCATCCGAAAGTGGTTTACGCTTTGCCTTCTACAAGAAATGACTTTTCAAAATACCAGTGCAATAAAAATTAAAAAAAAAAAACTCACAATCGATCACTAGGTGCGATGACAAGAATGCATCTCTTGAAAGAACTACGTAATATTAGATAAATAACAAATCCAACATATGAGCATAGATTTGGATTACAACTAATAAAATTATAGCTATTAGATTATCGCCACTTGTAGGATAAGCTGAGATGAACTAAATTGATAGATTTAGTTTGATTGTGTTGGATTTGTAGATGGTTGTATTTGTAGATTTCATCTGCTATTTAGTTTTGTTGTAGCTTATTCTTATAGATGCTTCTTTTATTACTCAAGTGGTTATAGTAGTTGAAGGGTCTCTCTCTAGATCATTTTCTTGTTATGTTTTCCTTCTGTGATTGTTTCTCTTCTGTTGGTCAGATTCTATGTCTCTCGGTCGCCTACCATATCTTGAACTATTCAACTATGTTTTTCTATATGCTTGTTAAATTTTAGATAACTTGGTTACGTTACTTCGTCGACCATCCAATGACATGTAACACTAAATTTATGCCAACTATAATTTTGTAAAAAGCGCTCCAAGTATATTAAATATTTTTCATCCATCTCCCTTCTCTCGTGCAGTGCCACATATCATCGCCTTCTTATCGGCCTTTTCCAAAATGACCAAAAATATGGTACAATCACTTCACCTTGAGGAAAGGTGATAATGACATTGTGTTTTTGCCCAATACAATTAATGCAATCGGTCGTTGGTCCATGTGTTGTCTCTCCATTGATCCTACCTAACCAAGGCTGAATAAAAAGATATTTTTTACTGGTTCCTTCTTGGCTGTCCATGTACACGTTGCCTAGAATCCTTTTAGGGCATAAAAAAAAATACATGAGTCTATATGAGTTTGGTTTGTTGTGCATCAAGGATCCAAGATAGGCAGCCCTGCCTATTACGCGACCCTCTCTATCATCCCTTTCTGAAAAATCTGTTGCGATGAATAGTTGCGTGGATGAATAGTAGCATGGATGAATAGTTGCGCAGGTGAATAGTAGCGTGAATGAATAGTTGCGTAGGTGAATAGTGTTGCGAGGAAGCAGCCGAATTGTGGGGACCCGCGAAACTCATCACAAATTATCGCCAAACGCTGATGATTCTCACTGAACGCTGATATTATCGTCAAATTGATATTATCGCCATCGCTATTCGCTGCTGACTACTATTACAAAAGCCATTATCGTCGAACTGATATTATTGCCAAGCCGATCACTATTTTAAATATAAATATTATCAAGGATACTATTATCAGCAATGACAATATATCATTTATTGATTTATCATATTTTTCAGCAGAGTGTTACGCATAAGTCTTACAATAGCGACGATGATTTATCATCTACGGAGCAGAGTGCTACGCATAAGACTTACCACAGTTGGCGATATATCAAATATTATGCGGGCGGTAATGAGAAGCCAATGACCCTAAAAAGCCTGCGAAGGCCATCACATGCATAGACCCATGCAAGCAGCAGAGCATGCCTGTACGACCAACCACGCGTGAGACTAATGTCGTCTGTATAGTTTCTGATAGCGTCACGAGGAAATGTGAGAGAAAATGCCCTCTCGTGAATGGGTCCGACCTGGCAGATGAAGAAAAAACAGGTTGCAGTGTGTGCTCTTTGGCTTTTCCATAGATCGGCCAACCATGCTTAAGACCGCCCAGATTCCTGGTTTAATTCTAGTAGAAACTCATGAGGATGGGTCTTCAAAATAAACTCCCTCGTTGATGGACTGGCGGCCTCAGATTTACTACCTCAAGGTATCTTTGTGCGCTCCGTGAACTCTAGAGAGTTATTACGGCCAACCCTATGCGTAAAATCCACTGAGTTCACTACCCCGGTATCTTCACTGGGCCCCTCTGATGGATCACTGTTTGTGAACTCCTCGATCGCGATAAGTATAGCGAACTTATAAGAGTTACAGAGATCATTCGCGTAAGACCCGACTCCAACATGAGTATAAAAAACTGTGCCTGCTCCACTATTCATGAGCTTAAATTGTGTGTGAAAGTGTCCATCCAATTAACTAAAGTTCAGTTAAGTCATGTCAAGTCCAGTTAAGTCAAGTTCAGTTAAGTCATGTCAAGTCCAGTCAAGTCAAGTAAAGTCCAGTCAAAGTCTGTTCAGTCAAAAGTATACTAGCTTCACTACTCAAGAGCTTAAACTATGTATAACATCAAAATGCTGTAGATATATATGTTTGCTTATTTTACTTAAGATATGCTCAAATATGTAATTTCCTAATATGATAAAATAAATCATGAAAATCTCAAACACTGATTAAACAACATATAGAAATGCATATATTCACCTATCTGTTTGAATCAGGTTCAAATTACAGCGCATCAAGTTTGTTCAAAATACTTGTTACTTTCTATTCAAAAGTTAATTATTTAAGATTAACTATACGAATTATAGATTTTAAATTATAATATGCTTATCCTTCCGAAGAGAACTACGATGTCTTCCTGTCTCTTGCTTTTCTAATGATGAAGGAATGTTATCTTGTAAAATTAGTAAGGGCAGAGGAAGATGAAATCGTAAAGAATCATCATTTTCTTCTGGAAGATTTGAAAATTCAGATGCATCCTTCAAATTCTTTAAAGGGTGACCAAATGTTATCCATCCTTCAAGGGTATTAGCAGGCTTCAATTCATAAATATTATCTTTTGAATAAATCTTTATGCAAAGTTGGCCTGGAGAGGGGGTATGATCTATTTCTTCAAAGTAATCTATGCCTTGGTCTTTCTTATAATTTCTTATGCGTAACAGAGGAATCGATGTGGCATAATCAACTGGGCAATAATCGCACACTAAGTAATATTGATGAGCCCACCAATGCATCCAACTATAAGAAGCATGAACTGGATAATTATAGCCGGGAATTATGAAGTGTGATTCAGTGTGAACGTTCAAAAGTTGCTTCTATATCAAGACCCAGTTCTATGGTTCGATGCGTAACTCCTCATTGTTCTAGAAATGATATCGCAAGTCTCCGAGTACTGGACCTGATAGAGACAAGAAATGAATGTTCGCCAAAAGAGATAGAACCATCATCATTCACTTCTAAGGCCTCTGGAAAGCTAGTAAATGGAAATCGAAAGAAGTCTTCTTTAATTTTCTGAATCAGCAAAGGTCTAAGGAAAATACACTCCTAGCTTGCCTATGAAGAAATGACAAGAAGCACAAACTAGAAAAAACTCAGCAGTTGAACCTCTAAAGCTGGAAATTACATTTTCGAAAGCACGATATAATGAGCAAAGAATGCAACAATTGCAACAAAGCACGTTGACAAGCACAAAGATGGAATGACTAAATCATTATCATATTGCAAATATTATAATCATTTTAAAAGCTTTCAATATATTTTAAAATTATTAATACTTCATGAAACTAAATTGAAAAATTATGATATCTTGAGATACTAATTCCGATTAATTTGGCAGGAAAGATTACCATTCGAAATCCTGGATTATGCAGGTCATGAATTAAGGAGACAATCGAAGAGATTATTGCAGTAGGAGCATTAAAGAACAATTCCCTAGCCAAGGAGTTCAAAGAAAGAGTTGTCAGATCTGATCAAAATATTCATTCAATGCTTTTTACTAGAGGCATTCAGTCTTCCGTTCGAGCATGATCATTCAGTTTTCCATTCGAGCATGATCATTCAATCTTCTGTTTAAGCGCAATCATTCAGTTTTCCATTCGAGCATGATCATTCAGTCTTCCGTTCGAACTCGAGTGTTGAAGATCTCCGTTCAAGTGATCCTTCTCCAATGTAAAAAGATTTTTTGTGCAGAAGAGGATTGATCCTCCATTTGATTTCATAAAACAATTAAAGAATGATCTTGGTTTGTTGCGCATCATAGATTCAAGATGAGCAGCCCTGCCCATTACACAACCCTCTCTCTATTATCCCTCTTTGAAAAATCTCCTGCAATGAATAGTATGGGATGAATAGTTGTGTGGATGAATAGTAGCATGGTAATAGTTACACGGGTGAATAATGTTGTGAGAAAGCAACGGAGTTGTACGGACCCATGTAACTCATCACAGTTGCGCGAGTTCGCGCAACTAATAATTGTGATATTTGAGAAATTGGACTTAGAGAATGCGAAGTGGGCTCCATGGTACAATATTTAAGGGTTAACACGTGAAGAAGCCTATAAATACCCCTTCCCCCTCTCATTTGCATTATCATCAGAGGTTTTAGAGTTCCAGGAGAGAGAGAGAGAGAGAGAGAGAGAGAGAGAGAGAGAGAGAGGGTATGAGTATTAGGAGGATGAGTTGTACGGACCCGCGCAACTCAAAATTGAGTTGTGTGAACCTGTGTAACAAACAAATGTCAGATTGAAGCAAGGATCTTGGACCTGCACAATACCTCAATCACTTCAACAGATGTAAAACACGCCGAAATGTTGCCGAAATTGTCATTAAGCTGCTTCTCCTTTCATGCTTGCACTAATTCTTTATACTTTGTTTCAGAATCAAGAGAGATATGAGGATGTAAATAAACTAGAATTAATAAAATCTATAATGATGAATGTTCTTCTATTTTCTTTGTTATTATTGAATGATAATTTTCCAAACCATACACATTTGTTTCTGGTCGAAAAAAATCGTATCATACGAGGAGTCATGATTACCCTTTCATTAATGCGCACATATCTTGACTGACATATAAACACAATTCTAAGTCGATATTTACCATTCTTCTCTCTCATGTCGAAACTCTCTCTTCAGTTTGCTCTTGATTATCATGGCTGCATCTTCATCCTTTTCCATTCTAGTCTTCCATCTGGAATCATTCATTAAAATTTTGGATATTTTTTCTTCAAGAATTTTCAATGACCTTCTTTTTAATACTCTTATTAAATTGAACATGCCTTTGTTAACACTCGATCCAGCCTTTCATTCTACAGTCACTCACGAACTGTCACGCCCCAAACTTGAAAATCGGGCTCACAAAATTTTTGATCACAGAATCTGATACCGACAGCCTTCGTAGTACCCCATTCTCGGCTTCCAGCGCTCATATGCTAGATTTCCGATCCTGGGATCTTACAAGGAGGATTTTTCAATGTACATTTATCTCTTAAGAAGCATAACCATAAGTTTACCAAAATCATAAAGACAACATCATCATCACATATCCACTAATATAAACATTGAATACAATGCTGAAAGGAAAATACATATATCGAAAATCAAAGCTCCAAAAGACAGCTGCCCGCTCCAAGCTCAACGCTGCTGCGACCTAACGCCACCTGCACGCATCTATTGTGCAGAAGTTTATAAAAAGCTTAGAGGGTAGTGTAAGTGTGTGTGCAAGGTAGGTGCCAAGTATGCAATATCAGAGCAATGCGGAAACATGCCGGTAAGTCCATAAATACCATCAGCCTTATCCAAGCTATGCGATGCAAAACATAATAAGACAATATCATATGCTGAGGAAGCAATGTAAAGCAACTATGCAATGCAGAGACATAGTAAGCCAAATATCATATACTGAGGATGCAATGCAATATGCAAATCCTGACGAATCCATAAATACCATCAACCTCATCTAAGTGAAGCATCAAACCTACGCGTATCGTGTGATCATGTGGGGGAAACTCCGTCTCACAAGGAGTCCCATAAACATCTCAATCCAATGGCATATGCTTTAATCAATCATCCCTCACGACATGCATACGAATGATGGGGTCCACAGAAGGACGGTAGATCTAGTCCAAATATCAAGATAGGCTCTACAGTGGATACACCAAATCTGATACTACATATCCTTCCATCTACTGTAAGGGGTGCTATAGACTGCTTTGCCGAAGCTTACTGATTTAAAATGCATTACGACAGTTAAGGAAGGAATCCAACTTATAGCCACCACAACATCAGACGATGCTTCTAATGTGGGACAAAGTTTTGCCTTCACTATGTGCACAGTAGCCTGCCAACCATTGATAGCTTGCCCAGGCCCTTAGGCCCTGCCCACATCAGTGTCCGCCCACGTATGTCTGCCCACGTGTGCAATAGTGAAGGAGCGTCACAATATCCCCTACCGAGGGTAGAGCCGAGTTTAAGTCCAATAAGTGGCTTCCTTATCCTCTCTAACATGCAATAAACTGGACTTTCCTATGGGACTCAATATATACACAAGGTGGGCTCCAAGGTGTGGGTAATTCTATAAGGCATGGTGTAAGGTACCATCATTAATGGGGGCCCAACGGTTTGGGTTAGCCCAATGGGAATAGATGGATCATGCAAATGGGGCCTAATGACTATGGTCAACCCACTTGAGAAGGATGAGAATGGGTCTAATAAGGCCTAAGGGAAGGTCACAATGTGGACATTTAACCATCATTACCCATCAATGTGGATATTTAACCAACATTGCTCCCAAGGAGTGTCTCTTATAGGGCCAAACATATAGTTGGGCCCATGGCCTCACATAAGGGTCTCACATACAACATAATGGGCCTCACGTAAGAGCCCAATATACATCACAATGGGCCATATCACATGGGCCTAATACACATCACAATGGGCCACATCACATGGGCCTGATATACATCAAGTGGGCGCATCGCATGAGCCTCATATACATTAAGTGGGCCGCATCGCATGGGCCTCATATACATCAAGTGGGCTGCATCGCATCGGCCTCATATACATCACAATGGGCCACATCACATGGGCTTTATACAACGCAATGGGCCACATCTCATGGGCCTAATACACATCACGGTGGACCTCATATACATCACCATGGGTCGCATCACATGGGCTTCTCATACATTACATTGGGCCTTATTGTATGGGCCTCTCATGCATCATAATGGGTCTCATCAAATGGCCACAAATACATCATAATGAGCCTCATCAAATGGGCCACAATTACGTCACAATGGGCCTCATCACATGGGCCATACATACATCACATTGGGTCTGATATCTGGGCCTCAAATCATTACAATGGGTCACATCCATGGGCCTTAAATACATAATCAAGTGGGCCTCACACATATAACCTTAATGGGCCTCACATACAGTCACAATGGGCCTCAAATACATACAGCAGGTGGACCCTGCTTTTGGGCCTCCCATAAATACCATAGTGGGGCCCGGGAGGTTACAACATTAGGTGTTAATCCCTGTTGTCCAGCAGCGTCCAGATCGAGCTGTTGGACGGTGTGGATTTAAACATACATCATGGTCAGCCCTACGTCTAGATGGACAGCATGGATTAAATCACTTATATCATGGTGGGTCCCCACGTCAAGATGGATGGTGCAATTAAAACATATATATCACAGTAGGGCCCACCGTCATATGGACGGTGTAAATAAAACACTTACATCAGGCTGGGATCCACCTTCCATGGGTTGGACGGTGGATGAAACACATAAAGGTGGGTCTCGCTTGAAATTTATATCTATCTCATTCTCTGCCATAAAAAGATCTCTACAAATGGCTGGACGGTATGGATAAAACACACATACCATGGGTCCACATGATGGACGGCTGGAAGAACACATACGTCATGTGGGACCCAAATGGATGGTCTGGGTAGCCGGTCCTCAAGGTGGGCCCGTGATCTGGCAAATGGACGGTGCAGATAGAATTCATGTATCAAGGGTCCCATGGAATGCAAGGTGTGGACACGAAATACATACATCATAGTGTGGTCCATGTCCATGGACTGGACAGAGTGGATAAAACATTTACATCACGGTGGACCCACGCCCATCAGCTGGATGGTGTGGATGAGATCCACGCATCACTGTGCGTCCCACATAGCACTGTCCAGATTTGGCCGGTGTGAATACAACACTACATCATGGTGGGCCCAGAACTTGGTGACATTGAACAGCAGCTAAGGCTGCTCGTCCAACAGATGGATGGTTGGATGTAACACATGCCTGATGATCAGGCCCATAGAACTTGCAGACGTGGTGCAGTAACTATGCTGCTGGGACCCACCATCCCTCCAACGGATAGCTTGGATACAGAATGCATACATCAATGTAGGCCCCACCTCCACACATGTAGCACGTGTGGAGTGGTTCTCATGGCTGCCAAAAACGGACGGACAATTTGAATATAAAGCATATATACCTCACGGTGGGTCCACATATCGATGCAACTCAACTCTGGAATATCACCGTAGTCTAGTACACTCCAAACCGGATTGCTGCCTTATTGCATGCAACAAGGTGAGTGGAAGAGACCTCACTAGCCACCTGCCAATTTGGGCCCGGCTCGTCGATAGCGGACCCATTCCTCGAGCTAGTCAAACTCAGCCTAGCTTTGCCCCATCCACTCGAACGGGTAAGGCCGCACCCCCTTCCAACAGACCACAACAAAGTGGAAAGCGCGGCCTCCTAGTATTCAGCACTCGACGCTCATGCATCCACCCGGTCTAGATGTAAGAGCAACCTCCTGGTACCATAAGGATTTAGGAAATTTCACCTAGGGACATTTATAGCACCCCATGTAGAAGAAGATTTTCATTGTCCAATCCTGTCAACCACGATATGCCTGTGGAGGCTACGACCTTAATGTCGTTAGGGCGTACAGTATTCATGTTACACAATGCAAGATGCATGAATCACGCAATCCAGTCATACAATAATCATGCACGTACCATGCGCTCATGTGGACAACTCCCTTTATTAGGGAGTCCCATAACAATCTGCCAAATGGCATCTGCTATGATCAATCACTCCTCATATCAAGCATATGTATGATTAGTAAGGGCATAGATTGTGGAGCTATACTAAGCATATTATATGAAGATATGTACTCCCCCTTATATCAAGGTTGGGCCTAAGCAACCTACCCACAATCCTAAGGATCTGGAAAGGGTTCCTTCACCATACTATTGCACGGCCCGCTAGATGCCCTAGGGGGCCTAAATGAGTCCTAGATGGACTCCGAAATAAAAGAAATAATCTTACTAACAACCAATGGGGGCCCAACATCTTAGGATAGTCCAATGAGAATAGATGGATCATACAAATGGGGCCCAATGACTGGGGTCAACCCACTTAGAGAATGATGAGAATGGGCCTAACAAGGCCTAAGTGAAGGTCACAAAGAGGATATTTAACCATCATTGCCCATCAATGTGGACATTTAACCAACATTACTCTTAAGGAGTGGCCCACATAGAGCCTAACATATAGTGGACCCATGGCCTCATACAAGGGACTCGTACACAACGTAAGGGGCCTCACGTACATTATATTGGGCCTCACTCATGGGCCTCACATTAACACAATGGGCATGTCCTATGGGCCTCGAATACATCACAATGGCCTCACCCATGGGCCACGAATACATGACATTGGGCCTCGCCCATGGGCCTTAGATACATCTCAATGGGCCGCGCCCATGGGCCTTGAATACATCACAATGGGCCACCTCCATGGGCCTCGAATACATCACAATGGGTCACACCCATGGGCCTCGAATACATCACAATGGGCCTCGGTCATAGGCCTCGAATACATCACAATGGGCTTCATATATCAAGTGGGCCGCATGATATGGGCCACACCATAAATAGCAGCGGAGATGAAGATCAAAGATCATCTGGACCGTAGCGCAAATAGCAGTGGAGATAATGATTTCCACAGTTTAAAAAATTCGCAGGGCCCACCTAAATGTTAATTTCCCAACCAATCTGATCATAAGGTCACAAGACCTGGATTAAGAGGAAAAGCAAATCTCATATTAATCCAAAGCTTCTGTGACCCAAATGGTTTCAATGGTAGGTGTTCAACCCTCCACTGCATTTTGTAGTGTGGTCCACCTAATAGACAGGGTGGATGTACAACATATTCATCAAAGGTGGGTCCACATGGTGGCCCACCACATTTTAAATCAATCTGATATTTGTAATTTCCCTCCAGCAGCAGGCATATACAGCACACATATCATCTAGGCTCCTCCACATCCAAGCCATGGACGATGTGGATGTTGCTGGGAAAATGTACATCATGTGGGACCCCAGAACTTGTTGACGTCAATCAGCATGGTGGGTCCCACGTGATGGACGGCTTAGATTTAATACATACATCAATCGTGGCTTCCACCGTCCAAGCATTTGGACGGTGTGGCTACAAAAATACATCATGGTGGTCCTCACCTCCAGATCACTGGACGGTGCGGATTCAACACATACCTCATGCACGGGTCCCACAGGACCGTCCAAGCACGTACAAATGACCTGGATATGAAACACATATATCATAGTGGTCCCCACCAACTTGCTGACGTCAATACCTCAGCTAAATAGCTGATGTAAGGTACATAAGCCAATCGGCTTCCCACACCAGGTGGGTCCCACATGGGGCCCATCATAATATATATATATATATATATCATGGTGTGCCCCACCCAGACCGTCCCGATGGACGGCTGGGAGACACACACATGGGGTGGCCCACCATCAAAATGGATAGACGGCTTGAATAAAATATATATTAAGGTGGGTCCACATGGTGGCCCACCAAAGCCTTGGATCAGCCGATATTTGTGCTTTTCTTTCATCTAGGCCTGTCCAAATGGATGGGCAACAAGGTGGGGCCCAACACATGGACAGTCTAGATCAGGTGGGCCACATTCTATCACCAAAAGAGAGAGATAGAGGGGGAGAGAGAGAGAGAGAGAGAGAGAGAGAGAAAGAGAGAGATTGGCGGTGATGGAGGGGCCCCACCACTATGGGCCCCTCTTTGATACAAAGCATACATCAAGGTGGGTCCCACCATATGTGGGCCCCTAAATCATAAAAATATAAAAAAGTAGATCCATGATCACCCACCGTCGATCTTCTTGATCCGATGGAACGCCAAACTCCTTGGCTTCGATCTTGATGGAAGATGATGAAGTATGAAGGGTTGAGATGGGAGATGAGAGGGTTAGGAAGTGGGCCACACTTGGCTTTTTTGGAGCTTACAAATGCTTGGACGTTGGTTTTTTTTTGGATTGCTTGGAAGAGAAGGGAAAAATAAGAGAGAGAGAGAGAGAGAGAGATGGGATGGAGTGATGGATGGGTGAGAGAGAGAGAGGAGATGGGATAGAGTGATGGATGAGTGAGAGAGAGAGAGGAGATGGGATAGAGTGATGGATGAGTGAGAGAGAGAGAGGAGATGGGATGGAAAGGTTGACTTTTGGGGTTGCTGTGTAAGAGGTATGGGTTGTGATGGGGTGAGTGATGTGTTGGGTGATGTGTTGAGTGATGTGTGTACTTGACTTGTACTTGACCCTTGATGGGATTGATGGGTTATTTTGTAGAGATGCCTTTCTTGGACTTCGCAAATGCAGGGCGTTTCCTTAAGATCTATGCGGGCCCACAACTCCTAGCCTGGGTATCGCCTTGTTGCGTGAGATGTAGCGTTGGAACTGAGGCAACGACACGGTCGCTAAGGTACAAGTCTCGAGTTGAGTTAACTTAGGTTGACAAGGTGCGACTCAGGGTCACACGCAAACACCGATTAAAGGTCACGGGTCGACGGAATTCTACAGGGAGGATCGCGGGAATCTACGAAATGGTACGAACTAAGATACAGGCCTTACAGCTCTCACCTACTAATAAAAATTTTATCCTCCAAATTTACATTATTCCACAAATAGACATAACTCATAAGAAAAGAGGGAAACACAATATCATCATATAAAATCGGAGACAACATACAAAATACAACACATAATCAATTATCAAAGAGATGGGGATAGCGCTCTCGAATCTCGGTCTTGCTCTTCGAAGAAGCTTCCTCAACAGAATGGTGACCCCACTGAACCTTCACCAACCTCCTTCTGATCAAGGATACGAACTGGTTACTCAATGTAAGAAGAGTCCTTATGAACCTCTAACGACTGCCAATCAATAACATGAACGATTTCTGACCCACACTTCCTCAACATAAAGACATGGAAAACGTTGTGGACGCCAGACAACTGAGATGGCAAGGCAAGCCGATAGGCCATGGCGCCAACGCGCCCAGTGATCTCAAAAGGTCCTATAAATCTTGGGGCAATCTTGCCCTTTTCTCCAAATCGAAGTACGCCCTTTATGGCCGAGACCTTGAGATACACTATCCCCAACAGCGAACTCCAAGGGACAACGCCGACTATTAGCAAAACTCTTCTGTTGGCTCTAAATTGTGTACATCCTCTGCCTGATGATATTGATAGCCTCTGACATCTAATGCACAAGCTTGGGACCTAGGAGATGGTACTCTCCAACTCGGTCCAACAATTCGGTGATCTGCATGGTCAGCTATATAGTGCCTCAAAAGGACTCATGCCAATGGTCGCCTGATAGCTGTTATTGTATGCGAACTCAGCCAATAGGAGATGTTCATCCCAGCTACCCTCGAAATTAATCACACAGGCCCAAAGCATATCCACAAGGATTTGGTTAACCCTTTCGGTCTGGCCATTGGTCTGTGGATGATATGCAGTGCTGAGCTGCAAAACAGATCCCATAGCTCTCTGAAAGCTCCCCCAAAATTGAGATGTGAACCTCGGGTCTCGGTCAGAAATGATCGAGACTGGAATGCCATGTAGTCTCACAATCTCCTCGATGAATAACCTCGCAAGTCTGTTCATAGACCAAATTACATGAATCGTAAGAAAATGTGCCGACTTCGTCAGATGATCCATAACAACCCAAATGGCGTTATGACCGCGCTGAGTCCTCGGTAAGCCCATAATGAAATCTGTCGAGATGTGCACCCACTTTCACGTCAGGACACTCAACAACCGCAATGAACCAGGGGGTCTCTGATGATCGACCTTGACACGCTGGCATGTGTCACACTCGGCCATAAAACTGGCGATCTGGCATTTCATCCCCGTCTAAAAATACTATCGCCTTATGTCACGGTACATCTTCATCGAGCCAGGGTGGATAGAAAACCGTGATCGAAGTGCCTCGGTCATAAGGTCTCTGTGCAACTCAGGAACATCTGGGACACATAATTGGCCTCTGAAGTGAAGTCCACCATTAGAACTAATCTGCCAATCTGACTGACTCTCAGATGCCGCCTCAGCCCTATAACTCTTCAATGACTCATCAGCCTGTTGAGCCTCAATCACCTTTGCGACAAGAGAGGGTTGAATCGACAGACTTGATAACTGCACAATAGAAGACTGCAGACCGAACTCAAAATCATATACTGCCACATCCTCAAGCATCCTCCACTCTTAAATCATCGTATGCGCCACCAGGCCCCGTGGTTGATGGCTGAGGGCATCCACCACCACGTTCGCCTTGCTCGGGTGGTACTGAAGATCGAAATCATAGTCCTTTAGGAGCTGCATCCAGCTCCTCTACCTCATGTTCAACCCAGACTGCGAGATGAGGAACTTCAAGCTCTTGTGATTGGAGAAGAGCTTGAACCTAACCTCATAGAGATAGTGCCTCCACACCTTCAGTGCGAAGACAATTGCTGCTAGCTCCAAATAATGCGTAGGGTAGTTCAGCTTATGGACCTTGAGCTGGCGAGACGCGAAGGCCACCGGTTTCCCATGCTGCATCAGGACAACACCCAAACCAATATGCGAGGCATCAGTAAAAACTATGAATCCATCACTCCTAAAGGGAAGAGTGAGGACAGGTGCAGACATCAGACGATCCTTCAGCTCTGCGAATGCCTGCTCACATGTGTCGCTCCAAACAAACTCTACACCCTTCCGAGTCAACCTGGTCAATGAGACTGCAATACGGGAGAAGCCCTCAAAGAAACGCTGGTAGTAGCTCACTAAACTAAGAAAACTGCAGATCTTGGATGCGTTCATGGGTTGGCCCTGCTGACGCACTGCATTAATCTTCGAGGGGTCCATTGCGACGCCCTCCCTCGTCACCACGTGACTGAGGAACTTCACCTCATCTTGCTAGAACTCGCATTTCTCCAGCTTCGCATAGAGCTGGTGTGAGTGGAGGGTCTGAAAAGTAACCTCCAGATGCTGTACATGCTCCTCACGGGTCCTCGAATAAATCAGGATGTCGTCGATGAACACCACAACAAACTGATCGAGATATGGTCGGAAGACCTCGTTCATCAACTGCATGAATACCGTGGGCGCGTTGGTCATCCCGAAGGACATGACTTGGAACTCAAAATGACCATAGCACGTCTTGAATGCCTTCTTTGGAATGTCCTCATCTTAGACCCAAATCTGATGATAGCCGAAACACAGGTCAATCTTCGAAAAGAACTTTGCACCCTGTAACTGATTAAATAAATTATCAATCATCGGCAGCGGATATTTTTTTTATCGTGACTTTGTTGAGCTCGCGGTAATCCATGAAGAGCCTCAACGAGCCATCATTCTTCTTCACGAAGAGTACTGGCGCTCCCCACGGCAAACTGCTTGGACGGATAAAGCCTAACTCGCTCAATTCATCCAACTGCTTCTACAGTTCTCGCAAACCAATGGTGCCATACAATACGGGGCCTTCGAAATAGGGGCTGTGCTGGGCACGAGATCAGTCTGAAACTCGGTGTGCCGACAGGCGATAATCCTAAAATCTCCTGGAACACATCCGGAAAATTGCAAACCACAGGCAACTGGTCGATGCTCACTGCTATGGGCTCCTCTATAGCACGGGACATTACATAAGACAATGGCTCTCCTTTGGGCTCTGCAATGAACTGGAACTACGATAAGCTGGGTATACAGAACATGACTGTCCTCGAGGAGCAGTCCAATATGGCGTGGTACTCGACATACTAATCCATGCCCAGGATGACATCGAACTCGAACATCGGCAATGCAAACAGATCGGCAGGCAAAAAGATATACCCAACTAGAATGGGGCAAGATGAGCAAAATCGGCCCAACACTGCAGTCTTCCCCAAGGGAGTCGATACTGACAAGTCCTCACGAGCAAACTCCAACGACAAATCAGTCGATCGGCAGAAACCCTCAACCACAAAGGAATGCGATGCACCAAAATCAAACAACACACGTGCAATGCATGCAGAGACTAAAAGTAACCCTCGACGACCCCTTTAGATGACTGCAGGTCCTGCTGAGCCGCATAGAACCTAGCCTGAGCTGGCTGGGGAGGTGCATGTCCCCTCTGAGTGTGCTGATGCTGCTGCTGCCACTGAGGCGGTCGAAACTACTGCCTCTACTACCGCGGCCTTGGAGGCTGGTGCTGATGTTCTTCTTCTATCGCCGAGGCGCTCAAAAGCTGCAGCTCTGCTTCTTTGTCACGTGCCTCGCAGGCCGATACTAATGCTTCTTGAGGGGGGCATCGGGGTGGGGCCGTTGTCACCGCTTTGTAGGAGTCTCTCGTCCGATGTGGTTTAGGCTGCTATCAATCTCTTGGCTATTGCTACTGCTGCTGGGGGTGGGGACACTCCCAAATACGATGCCCTGTTGCACCACACCCAAAATAGGTACCGACGAACTGCCTCGAAGGTGGTGCTAGAGGTGGTGCTGGCACTTGGAAGGCTGAGTGACCTATGTGCCTTTACTGTGGTCGACGCTGCTGGGAGTCACTAGAGGAAGCCTGCCTCTTCCGGTCTCTCCTCTGACCACGATCGCTTGAGAACCGGCCCACTCAGCCTAAAAAATCTAGGCCTTCTGTACCATCTCCTCAAAAGTTGGGAGCTCATGCCCAATAACACGACCTCGAAGACCGTAACGTAAGCCATCCTCGAAAAGGTGGGCTCTCCGCCCCTCATCATCTACCAAATAAGGCACAAATCTAGATAGCACTACAAAACGAGCTGCATACTGAGCTACCGTCATATCTCCCTGCACTAGGGCCTCGAACTCCAATGATCGTTGTCATCGGATGTAATCAGAAAAATACTGTCGGTCAAACCGATCTACAAAATCCTCCCAGGTCTACTCAAAATCGGCACTTGCTACTCAAGAGACTAATGCCCATCAGTGCTCAGCCTCTTCCTAAAGAAGAAATACAGCTAACCGGACCCGCCGCTGGGTCGTACATCCCGTAATATCAAAAATCTTCTCCAATTTGGAGCGTCATCTCTCAGCTACTATTGGGTTTGGCTCGCCCTGGAAACACATGGGATCGAGCTACCGGAACTCTCGAAGAAGGGCCCTCATGCGCTCCTGCTCTACCTGGGCTGGAGAAATAACAGGGTGCTTGCCCTGCCCCTAAAGGGCGGTCGCCATAGCCTGTAAAATCTGTTGTAACTGGGATGCACTCACAAATATGGTCAGATCCGTACCAGTCTCAGGTGGAGGAACAACATCCTTAGGCTGGGGAACAAGGGTCTCTAGTGGTAGAGCGGGAGTCATAGGTGGTGGAGTAGGAGTCGTAGGTGGTAGAGTGGGAGTCTCAGGTGGCAGAGTGGGAGTCGCTCGGGTCTCTCTCCTGGGCGGCATGTCTTATTGGGAAGAGTAAGGCACCTATCAACCTTGAAAACTCTTAAAGGCATACACATTAAGGGTCTGTAATAGAAGATCGCTAAGCTATCTGAACTTGGGGCTTAATCATTCTAAATCCATAGCAGACATGTAATGTTGTTCTCAGTTATTCCCAAGTTATGCTCTGATACCAACTTCTGTCACGCTCCAAACTCAAAAACTGAGCTCACAAAATTCTCGATTACCGAATTTGGCGCCGACAGCCTCCGTAGTACCCCGCTTTTGGCTCCGAGCGCCCATACGTCAGGTTCCGATCTTGGGATCCTACGAGGAGGATTTTCAATATGAATTTGATTCGTAATAAACATAACCAAGTATAACCCACAAACAACAACTGACAACTCCATCACATTTCCACTATGATAAAAAATTTATAAGTACAATGCGAAAAGGGAAATACAAAGATATACAAAAGCTCCATGATAATCTGTTACGTGCTCCTGCTCAGTGCTGCTGTGATCCAACGTCACCTGCACGCAACGGTTCTGTATAACCTTATAGAAAGCTTAGAGGGTGGTGTAAGTGTGTGTGCGAGGCAGTAACATAATCATGCAATATTAGAGTAATGCGGAATATGCTGGTAAATCCATGAATACTATCAGCCGTACCAAGGCTAAGCAATACAAGGCATGAATGATGTCGGCCATACCAAGGCCATGCAATGCGAGATGCAATTCAAGCATGTCAATCCTTAGGCTGGGTCCACATATCAATAAAGCTTAACTCTGAAATACTATCATGGTCTAATACACTCTAAACCAGATTGTTGCCTCATCGCGTGCAACAAGGTGAGTGGAAGAGACCTCATTATCCACCTGCCAATATCGAGCCCGACTCGTCGATAGTGGACCCATTCGTCGAGCTAGTCAAACTCAGCCTAGCTTTGCCCCCTCCTCTTAGGTGGGTAAGGTCACACCCCCTTCCAACAGACCACGACACAGTGAAAAGAACGACCTCCTGGTATTCGGTACTCAGCACTCATGCATCCACTCAGTCTAGACGTTGGATAAGGGTTTAGGAAATTTCACCCAGGGACATCTATAACACCCCATGTAGAATAAGATTTCTGGCGTCCAATCCTGCCAACCATGCTATGCCTGTGGAGGCTATGTCCCTGATGTCGCTAGGGCATACAGTATTCATATCACACAATGCGAGTTGCATGAATCATGCTATCAAGTCATACAGCAATCACACGTGTACCGCGCGCTCATGTGGACAACTCCCCCTTATCAGGGAGTCCCATAACAATCTGCCCAATACCATGTGCTATGATCAATCACTCCTCATATCAAGCATACATATGATACGTATGGGCATGGATTGTGGAGCTATACTAAGCATATTATATGATGATGATGTACTCCCCCTTGTATTAAGGTTAGGCCTAAGTGGTGTTGAGGGTCAAATATTGCATATTAGACCCCAATTACTATATAGATTTATGAACATGATATTGCTTAACGGGTTATTTTAATCATGTTTGTGATGCAAGGTGAATCTAGGAGCGTGGACTGGAAAGGATGCTAAAAGCATGGATTTAACGCTCTGGCATCACCAAGGCAATGGATGGGACTCCATGGGACCAAGATCAAGGATTTACACACCAGAGATTAGAGAAATTCCAGCCACTCACTTCAAACAGGCCTGAAAAATGTCAAGAATGTAAGATCACAGGGTTCCCACCATCTGATCGGCTCGAAACTCCATACATGGTATGAGGACCATAAAATAACCGTACAAGTTGGAAATCAGCCATTAGATCACTATGGAAGAGGCCTAATAGCCAGATCAGCCCACAAATTGTTAAACCAGGGCCCATCTACAGTCTGGATATACCTTAAATTTGGTCCCCATGGTTAAAATGAGATGGAAAAATTGATGGATGGGGAGGATTCTCAAAAATATCACGGTGGACCCCACATGTACACATGCGCGTACATAATACATTTCCTCCAGCCGTGCACTGAAACAAAGAGTCAGTCAAATCGACTCTTGACCGCACCGTTTTCTTAAAATGGAAATTTCTGTTTTCTTTGCTGCTGCGTAGCGACAGACGTTGTCCGTTTTCGGAAGCTGGTGGGCCACCATCATGGCCCACATGACCAATCTGATCCATCCATCATGAGAAAGGGTTGGATTCGACCGTACCCTAGGACTCTTCAGGAGTTTCTAAAGCATTACGTGCACTCTGTTTTGAACCCAATCAGATGGGCTGCGGAGGGAAGACTTACAGCCAGGTTAGATGGGCCGCATCAACGGCAATTTAAAACCATCCATATCCGATCGGTTTTGTGAGGAAAAAGCAATGGACGGTATGGATTTTCAAACCGACTCTGGCCCGTAATTTTAAGCCAAAAAGGAAACTTCTGTTTCCTGCTGTGCGAAGAAGTGAAATAGGGAATGCAAAGGCGAATCGATGGGCCATCATCATCGCCCACACGAACAATCTGAACCATCCAAATTGACTGGAAGAAGGTTTCAACAAAATTATAGTCAGTTTCTTACACCCATGCAGGCATCCAAGGTCACAGGAATAATGAAAACGTAGCCACGTTGATTGATGGTGTGGCCCATCCGAATCACGGATCCATGCCAAATTTCAGCCCGTGTTTAGGCAGAGGTGCATACACTCGAAGACTGGATTGATTTTCTCTGAAGGCAGCCAAGGTGGACCCCACCGATCTCAGCAGAAAATGGAAACCGGACGGTTTCCGCGATCGATCCAACACAGAAGTTGCGGCCCGCTGATTGTTCCGGTTAAAAAATCAGCACCATCTATCTTGTAGAGGGGACAAAAACATCCAAAGTGACATTTTTATCTACGCCGTTGATGGATGCCATGCACACTAGGAAAAGGCGGAAAGTCAGCCTCTAAATGCTACTGTCATTTCGCAGACTACGTTGCAAAAAGTATTCTGCTCACATTTTGCAACAACCTTCTCAGGCATTATAAAAGGGATAGAGTGCAGCTTGGGCTGGGGGGAGATCCAGAGAGTTTGGGGATTTTTCGGCTTGGGAAGCAAGAGAGAGAGAGAGAGAGAGAGAGAGAGAGAGAGAGAGAGAGGAAGAAAGAAGGGAGAGATTGGAAGGATGTTTTTTTTCTTTTATCATTTATATTTTTCCTTCTTTCCAATTGAATCCATGAGTTTCTAAACTTTTGTCTAGGGCTAAGATGAAGCCCCTAATTTGAATGACTTTTGTTATATGTTAATTCCATCCTGAATTTAATTGATTTGTTTCTTTCCCTAAGTGGGTTTGATTGGTTTGAATTCTGTACTTCTCCATCTATGAACTTGACCAAAGTATATATATGGATGTTGTTTGGATGCTTATTCTAGGTGCTTGTGTCTAATCATGAACAGGTTTCCTATAGAGGAAGAAACAGGGTGCTTTAATGAACTGTACATTCCATGTGCCCGATCAAGGACATGGGGTATGTTATTCATGGCATTGCTTAAAGGAATTAGACATTCTGTATGCCCGATTAAGGACACAGATTGTGCTTTCTCTATATAAGTGGTATCAATCTAAATTAAGGTGAATCAACAGACAAAACAAGGGTTAGGATAATTAGGGGTGGATTCGAAAGTCCTAGTGCTCTCTCTGATTGAATTTTCTTCCCTGTTCTCAATTATTTTTTTTTATAGAATTGTGCTTAGTAACTCACTCCATTATTTGTTGGATTAGTTAAGGAGAATCATAGATTTGAATTGTGACGACCAGTCCTCATGGGAACGATCTCGTAATACGTACTGTATCTACATCTGATTCGTATACTTGCGAGTTTAAAAATCATTTAAATCATGTTGGTTTAAATAAAACATCAAGCGGCCTACCCACAATCCTAAGGATCTAGAAAGGGTTCCTTCACCATACTATTGCATGGCTTGCTAGATGCTCAAGGGGGCCCAAATGAGTCCTAGATGGACTCCAAAATAAAAGAAATAATCTTACTAACAACCAATGGGGGCCTAACATCTTGGGATAGCCCAATGAGAATAGATGGATCATACAAATTAGGCCCAATGACTAGGGTCAACTCACTTAGAGAATGATGAGAATGGGCCTAACAAGGCCTAAGGGAAGGTCACAATGAGGACATTTAACCATCATTGCCCATCTATGTGAACATTTAACCAACATTGCTCCTAAGGAGCAGCCCACATAGAGCCTAACATATAGTGGGCCCATGGCCTCATACAAGGTTCATGCATAACGTAACGGGCCTCACGCATATCGTATTGGGCCTTACTCATGGGCCTCACATATAACACAGTGGCCACGTCCTATGGGCCTCGAATACATCAAAATGGGCCTTGCCCATGGGCCTCTAATACATCACAATGGGCCTCGTCCATGGGCCTCGAATACATCACATTGGGCCTAGCCCATGGGCCTCAGATACATCTCAATGGGCTGTACCCATGGGCCTCGAATACATCACAATGGGCCTCATATATCAAGTGGGCCGCATGACATGGGACACACCATAAATGGTAGCGGAGATGAAGATTGAAGATCATCTGGACAATACCGCAGATAGTAGTGGAGATAATGATTTCCACAGTTTTAAAAATTCACAGGGCCCACCTAAATGTTCATTTCCCAACCAATCTGATCATAAGGTCACAAGACCTGGATTGAGAGGAAAAGCAAATCTCAAATTAATCCAAAGCTTCTGTCACCTAAATGGTTTTAATGGTAGGCGTTCAACCCTCCACTGCATTTTGTAGTGTGGTCCACCTAACAGACAGTGTGGATGTACAACATATTCATCAAAGGTGGGTCCATGTGGTGGCCCACTAGATTTTAAATCAATATGATATTTGTAATTTCCCTCCAACAACAGGCACATACAACACACATATCATCTGGGCTCCTCCACATCCAAGCCATGGGTGTGGATTTTACTGGTAAAACGTACATCATGTGAGACCCTAGAACTTGTTGACGTCAATCAACATGGTGGGTCCCACGTGATGGACGGCTTGGATTTAATACATACATCAATGGTGGCTTCCACCGTCCAAGCATCTGGACAATGTGGCTACAAAAATACAACACGGTGGTCCTCACCGTCTAGATCACTGGACGGTGCGGATTCAACACATACCTCATGCACAGGTCCCACAGGACCGTCCAATCACGTATGGACGGCCTGGATATGAAACACATATATCATGGTGGTCCCCACCAACTTGCTGACGTCAATACCTCAGCTAAATAGCTGATGTAAGGTACATCAGCCAATCGGCTTCCCATACCAGGTGGGTCCCATGTGGGGCCCATCATAATATATATATATATATATATATATATATATAATGGTGCGCCCCACCTAGACCGTCCAGATGGACGGCTGGGAGACACGCACACGGGGTGACTGATCATCAAAATGGATGGACAGCTTGAATAAAATATATATCAAGGTGGGTTCATGTGGTGGCCCACCAAAGCCTTGGATCAGCAGATATTTGTGTTTTTCTTTCATTCAAGCCCTTCCAAATGGACGAGCAGCGAGGTGGGGCCCAACACATGGACAGTCTAGATCAGGTGGGTCACATTCTATCACTAAAAGAGAGAGATAGAGGGAAAGAGAGAGAGAGAGAGAGAGAGAGAGAGAGAGAGAGAGAGATCGACGGTGATGGAGAGACCCAGCCACTATAGGCCCCTCTTTAATACAAAGCATACATCAAGGTGGGTCCCACCATATATGCGCCCTTAAATCACAAAAAATATAAAAATATAGATCCAAGATTACCCACCGTTGATCTTCTTGGTCTGATGGAACGCCAAACTCCTTGGCTTCGATCTTGATGGAAGATGATGAAGTATGGAGGGTTGAGATGGGAGATGAGAGGGTTGAAAGTGGGCCACACTTGGATCTTTTGGAGCTTACAAAGCTTGGACGTTGGGTTTTTTTCTGGATTGCTTGGAAGAGAAGGGAGAAATAAGAGAGAGTGAAGATGGGATGGAGTGATGGATGGAAGAGAGAGAGAGAGAGAGAGAGAGAGAGAGAGAGAGAGAGAGGAGATGGGATGAAAATGTTGACTTTTGGGGTTGTTGTGTAAGAGGTATTGGTTATGATGGGGTGAGTGATGTGTTAAGTGATGTATTGAGTGATGTGTGTACTTGACTTGTACTTGACCCTTGATGGGATTGATGTGATATTTTGTAGAGATTCCTCTCTTGGACTTCACAAATGCATGGTATTTCCTCGAGATATGCGCGGGCCCACAACTCGTAGCCTGGGTGTCGTCTTGGTGCGTGAGACGTGGCGTTGGAACCGCGGCGATGACGCAGTCACTAGGGTACAAGTCTTGGCTTGAGTTGACTCAGGTTGACAGGGTGCGACTCAGGGTCGCGCGCAAATGCCAATTACAGGTCACGGGTCACCGGAATTTGAAAGAGAGGATCTCGGGAATCTATGGAATGGTACGGACTAAGGTATGGGCCTTACATGTGGGATCCACCAACTACTGTATCAAGCTGATATTTATATTTTCCTTCAATCAGGTTCATCCAAACGGACTGCCAAGTGGGCCCACTCAGTGGACAACATGGATAAAATACATGTATCATCATGTGGTCCACACATCAAGAGAGAGAGAGAGAGACGTGTGTGTGAGGGAGGAGCTCCGCCACTATGAGCTCCTCTCCAAGTGTTGCAACACATACATCAAATGGGTCCCACCACAATGGGCCTTACATTAAAAATCAAGATCGAATGCTATGAACACCACCAATTCCACTTCTTCTAGTCTCCTTGGACTCTTTAGCTCCTATGCTTTCCCTTTGATAGTGGAAGATGACGATTGAAGGGTGGAGATGGGAGATTTTGGGGTAGGAAGTGGGGCCACACTTGGCTCTTCTCTCCTTAGTCTTTTTCTCTCTTAGTTGCTAGGAGAAATGGTAGAGAATGAGTGAAAGATGGGAGATGTAAGGAGAGAGGGATGGGTGTGTAAGAGGGATGAGATGAGAGGTATGGAGGTGTAAGGAGAGGTGACATGAGGGTTGACTTTTGGGTAAGGCTTGTGTAAGAGGGATGGGTTGTGTACTTGACTTGATTGAAGATTGATGTGATGTTTGGTAGAGATTCTCTCAAAATTTGCAACGCGCAACATTTTTCTCGAAATAAATGCGGTCTCACAACTCCTAGCCTGGGTATCGCATTGGTGTGCGAGACGCGGCGTTGGAACCGCGGTGACTGCGCGATCGCTAGGGTACAAGTCTCGGGTCAAGTCGACTCAGATATACAAGATGTGACTTAGGGTTGCGCATAAATGTCGGTTACAGGTCGCGGGTTGCTGGAATTTGACATGAAAGATCGCGGAAGTCTATGGAACGGTACGGACAAGGATACAGGCCTTACACAAAAAACTTCGTGAGATTGAACTATGTTTTCCAATGTGCCCTGATGAATTTATGCTCATTCAATCCGATCATTTTCCAGATCCTTCCAATAATTTTAAATCTCTTAGATCATGGTTGAAATTGATGAATGGTTAGGCAGAATGGACTACTCGTGTTAAAGCACAACATAGCAACACATGGAATCAAGATGGAATCTATAAATGTATCAAGAATTTCTTGTAAGAATATCTAGTCAATACTTTCCTTCAACAGTTTCAGCTTTTTGGAGTCGATCGACTAATAAATTCCATTTTAGATGCGTCCTCATGAGTCTGACAATTATGGATGTATGTGCCTTCAACCACCTTTTTCCCTTTGGTGAGCCTATTTATTTGGGTTTTGCTACGAAAAATCAACATTCATTCACCCTTCCAGACAAGACCGACAAGGCGTATTCTACTTCTATGGCTCTTTAACGCAAATCTCAAGATGAAGTTGATGAACAAGAGCACGAATTTTCTCTTGATGTACATTTGCTATTTTTATGTGTGAATGCACTTCAAATTACCAAGGAATATATTTATCTGACCGAGGTACTCGCTTAAGGACATTAGCTTGCTTTGGCCCTTATGTGCTCGGCCATCTATATTGCAGTATGTTTGTGGCAACCACGAAAGTGTTTTACTACTTTAGTGGACTTATCTGACTTGTCCAAATGTGGTTCTACGAATATCTTGGGAAAAAATTCGTCAAATCAATATCAACTTACAATCCCTAGGTCTTCGAGCATACACTCGCGTAAGAACATGCGACTTTTTATTTTAATAGAAATTTTATCGGTAACACTCGTGGACATCCAATTCCCAACTATTGGAGGATCAAGGTGTTACACATGCCTTATTATACCATTTTATGTATGGTCTTTGGAAAATGAGCTAAAGTAGCAACATTAGAATTTCACTTCAAGGCATAGCCTACAGTCATAAGAGCACAAGGGTCACCTATGCACTGATTTTCTCACATAGAGGAGAAATTAAAATCTATTATGTAGGTGTTTATAGTCATCTCTAGCACATGCTATATGAAAATATGTTACGGTGGAGTTCCAAAAAGGAATACATAAACCTCTATACCATAGGAATCTTAACCCAGTTGCCATCCGGGCGCTTAGTCTGAGCCATTCAAGTCAATTGCTCTCATGAGCACTTATATGAAGTCTCGTATATGACTTATTTAGGGTGACAACGGTCATACTCGATTAAAAAATTGACCTCATCTCAAATTCCGTTCAAGGCTATATACAAGTATAATCGATTGTAAGTAAACATGATCACATATCCAATCGTGCTCGTAATCGATGTGCAAGGGCGGTTGTTGTGTGAGACACACAATCTTTGCTTGGTGACGTATCTCAATCTACGTCTCACATATAATGTCATGATAAATGTGTGTGCTCTCAATGTGTCCATTCACAAACACAAAAGAAGAATAACTAATGCAAACATATATGTCTGAATATAAATAATCTAACAAAAAAAAGGTGTCTAAGTGTTCAAGTGACAAAATCGCATCCTACAAAAATTCTGACACCTTATGTGAGTCAAAAAATGTCTCAGGCAATCATCTTAGTAAATGGATCAGCGACCACCTCTCTAGTAGCTACATGTGTCCGGACAACTTTCTTCTTCGGCATCATATTTCAAGCATAGTGATAACGAATATGGATGTGCTTCAATTTTCCATGATATTTGGGATCCTTTCTAAAAATAATGGCTGTCATACTATCATAATGCAATTTGACAAGGTCATAGGCATGCGGTACACATTTCAAATGTTGAAGGAATCTTCGTAGCCATACAACTTCCTAAATGGTAAAGTAACCTGAAATATACTCTGATTCCATGGTAAAATGTGATATAAAGGGTAACTTTTTATTGCTCTAAGAGATGGCCCCACTACCGAGTAAGAACACATTTTCAGAAGTAGAATTGAGCTCGTCCAAATCACTACCCCAATCTGCATCATAGTATCATTATAGAAGGAAATCTATTCACTAGTAACATAGCATGTAATCTGCAGCCCTGCATAGGTATCAAAATATCCTTTCAACAACCCTCCAATGAGCCAGTCTCAGGTTAATCTAATAGTGACTCACCAACCCTACTGTCAAACAAATGTACGGTCGAGTACACATCATAGTGTACATCATACTACCAACCACACTTGCATATGAAAACCAAACCATTTTAGCTTTTTCTATATCCGTCTTAGGGCAGAGATTTAGACTAAGTCATGACCCTTATTGACAGGAGTGTCAATGGGTTTGCAACTATGCATTCGAAAGCGCTCGATCATCTTTTTTATGTAAGTCTTTTTAGAGATACTAATGAGTCTTCTAAAGTGATTCCTATGGATCATGATCTCAAGCACAAAAGATGCTTTGCACATGTCATTCTTCAAAATTAAAGGACAACCACTTTTGAGTGGCGACAAACATATTCTTATCATTTTTTACTAATAGAATTTCATCAATATATAGAGATGGGATTAGAAAAATCTGCTCATACCATTTGACGTGCACACAGTGTTTTTTCTCAATCATCGTAAACATATACGAGGCGATGCCTGATTGAATCTCAAATACCACTGTCTAGATGCTTGCTTCAGGCCATAAATAGATTTTTAAGGCGAAAAACTTTACACTCATGTCCCTTAACCTTGAAGTTTGTGGGTTGATCCATTTAGATATCCTCATCTAGGTCTCCATTGAAAAATGTCATTTTGGCGTCCATTTAATAAAGTTTTATATCCAAATGTGTGACAATAGCTAGAATAAGGCAGATTGAGGTGAGTCTCACAACTAGGGAGAACTCTCATCATAATTTATGCCCTCAATCAACATGTATCCCTTAGCTACCAATCGGGCTTTAAACTTGTCTATTGTTCCATCTACCTTTCTCCTGACTTTTAAGATCCATTTGTCCCCGACAATTTTGTGTCCACGCAAAAGATCAACAAGTTCCAGACTTGGTTCTTCTCCTTGAAGCGGATCTCATCATCCACAGTTGTTAAAAAGATGACAATGCCTCCTAATATAATCTAAGCTCATCGTCATTTAGAGAAGCAACCATGAATGACCCCCCTTCAATTTCAAAAATGATGACGTGGTTTCAATCCATGAGTGCTCCTCCTCAATTTAAGCTCATGATTTCAGTCAGCCTTGGCCTCATGTGGTACACTCCCACTAGCTAAAAGATCCCTCCCACTGTCCTCGATGATTGGTGGATCAGTTGGATTGATAGGTGGGTTATTAATATCCCCGCCCTCGCCGAGCAACAGCTGGATGATTGGGACCGAGTTAGGGTTTGAGTCTATCATCTTGAAGAACTCATGAGTGTCCTACGGCTCCTTCCTGGTTAGGAAATCTTCTTCGATGAAATCAATATCTCATGACTCTATTTCAATCATTCTACCATTTTCTCATTCATAGATCAAAACATAACACATTGAGTACTCATGATAATGTATAAAAATGAACTTTAGGGATCTCTAATCTAATTTCTCAATTTTTTGAGATGGGATGTGAACAAAATTGATTGATCCTAGGGGTGTAGATGACTCAAGTCGAGTTTTCAGACACTTTATAACTCTCGTTGGAATGGACTTAATAGGTACTCAATTGAGGATGTAGGCTAAAGTTAGTAACGTATCCCCCCACCCCCCGAAATTTAAGAGGAATGCTTGCTTGTGCTATCATTGATCTCACAATATCAACTAATATTCTATTCCTTCTCTCTACAATACCATTTTGTTGTGGACTGTATGAAGTACTCAGTTGCCTATGAATTCTTTTCTCTTCATAGAGCCTTAAAAATTGCTTAGACAAATTACTCACTTCCTTGCTCTATCTAAAGGGATTTAATCCTTCTTTTGGACTAGTTCTTGACTTCAGGCATATACTTCCTAAAGCATTCTAATGCCTCTGATCTATGCAATAGCAAGTATACATGTGCATACCGCATGTAATCATCTATAAATGTGATGAAATATGATTGCCCACGACATGTCTTGACGTTTAGGAGTCCACAGATGTCTAAGTGAACTAGCTCTAAGGGAGTTGATGTGCATATTACCTTACCAAAGGGTTTTCTAGTTGAATTCTCAGTCAAATAGTGTTCACTGGTAAGAATAACTACTTTTGTGAGTAGGACTAAAAGATCTTCTCTAGCGAGTCTAAGCATTTTATCCTAACCTATGTGACCTAGTCTAGTATGCCAAATATGCAAGCAGTACCCGCTGGAGTTTTTTTTTTTTTTTTTAAGTATGTGCATCATAATCATATAAATAATCAGAATTTAGCACAAATAAACCATTATTAATATAACTGCATCCATAATAAGAAGAATATAAAAATATGTCCACCACATCTAAATGGAAAGTAAAGGAAAAACTAAGCCTAGCTAACGAAAGCAAATAAAGAAAATTATGCCTAACATTGGGCACATGGAGTACGTCATAGAGGATAATGTGCATCATGTCCGTAAGTGGAGGTGGAATGACCCAACTCCCAGTACATCCTCTAAGAAACTATTTCCCATGTAGATCCTTTAGCTTCCAAGTGGGTACTTCTGGTGCTCCACAAACCCCGTCCAATCTTAAGCTATGTGATGGGTTGCTCTTAAATCCACAACCCAATTATGCTAAGTTGTATGAGTAATCAAAACCTCATTGCATATAAAAGTATGAGAGTGTGGATCAGTGTGAGTTCATACCTTCTTTGGCTCATAGCATTCTCAAGTGAAGTGACCAAGATTTCTGTAGTTGTAGCACTTTGACTTTGACCTATCTTTCTTGCTACCCCTATTTCCTTACTTATGCCTTCCACCATGCCGCTTTTGTGCATTCATTTATCCTTCCTGTTTGTTCCCTTAGGAGGTACGACCCTTGTGTTTATGTCGGGGTCTTTTACCATTGTTATTAATAAGCTTTGTCAAAAATTAATGTGGCAACATTCTTACGCGTAGATTGGAGTTCAGCTTCCAACTGCAGATGATGCGACAATTGGACAAAGGTTTTGATGCCCTCATTGTGAGCTTCATTTGCCCCCAGGAATTCGGAAGAGAGAGTAGTACGGCTAGGATCTATTACTTATCTATAAGCACATTTCCTGTCACCTATAGATTGTCGATTATTCTCGACATTTTTCTAAGATGTTTTTCTGTTAATATGTTAAGATTCATCTTGTAGGTGTCAAATTTGAGAGTTAAGGCTCTCAGTCGAGTAACGATGGTGCCAGTATAAGTAAGTGTTAGGGTGTTCCATGTTTTTCGTGTAGTGGAGTACCCCTCGAACTTGCCAATGAGGTCCTTGTGCATGCTACTCAACATAACAAAGCGTGCATATTGATCCCTCTTTGGCTAGTTCTGGTACTTTCTTAGTGGCATTAGTGATGAGCAGTATTGCATTCTTTAAACAGGTCCATACAAGTGGTAAACATTTTTAGAACTCCTTGCTCATCCAACAGATAATGAATTTTGTGATACTAGATATCATAATTATTTCCATCTAGTTTCTTTCCTTTGTTGAGATCGATGGCAACATTTTTTTGATGATATTATTAGTACATTTAGAGAGATAATCATTACATTTAAGATCCAAGTACCACACATTTGTGGCTTATAACATCACATGATGATGTCACCTTGTTCATTGTGTATTGTTAGATCGAAAGACAAGATAAAAGCCTATAATCATCCCTTCAAACACACTCATGATTGAAGTTTCCCCATCCTCGATTTGTGTGCCTTTGATGAGAAGCCTCAAAGCATCCACTCATCACCCACTAGTTAGATTTTCATTACTAAGGCATTATCATGATCTAAATAATACTAGATCATTAATCTGGACTATCTATCACGTTGATCGGCTCCACCAACTTCAAACCGTGACCTAACTTACCTACCCACCATATCAACAGTTCCCTCTCTAGTACATGAATGCATAATATGAACAATGCTTGCATATGATATTTGGCCCCATCTAATAATGGTAGGCCTAAAAAGATCTAAAACAGCCTCCAACAATTTTAAATAGAGGCCTAATGGGTTTAAGCGGAGAGTATTTTTAATATCATTATTCTTTGTTTCATGACTTGTCAGAGTCCCCGCGTGCACATAAGAGTCCTTCTACCGTGATCCTAACATATTTAGATTTAATACATTTTGAGATTAATAATAAAATGGTCTATCATAGGGATTCCCTATTTACATGTAAACTATATACTATGGTGGACCCCACTTAGTAGTCCCGCATTGTAGACATCTTACTGATCACTTTATTCAATGGTGAGGTCCACCTTTAATTGAGAAATATTTCATTTTCATATACATGAAAAAAAATGCCTAGATGTTTATCAAATACACAAAGATCATTAGGTTGTGGCCCATTGAAATGATGCCCGACTCATAGATCAACTAGAAAAGGTTAGGTGCTTTAGTTTAGAGGTAAAAATTTCATTCATAAAAAAAGCTTCACAAACCCAACATATTTAATTTTTCCATCCTAAAGAATAAAAGCATGATGGTTTCTAACTAATAGAGAACATGTGAGGTGCCATTTTAGAATAGTTAAATGAAATGGCGTTTTGTGTGTAATAAAAAGGAAGGGTGTTATATGTCAAAACTTCATATTTTTCCCCATCTTATGATAGCATTGGCCGTTGATAATTTATCACCTATAGGCACCACCACAACTTATCATACCGTGTCATTATTTTCCACCAACATGTCATTTGTTTAGAAATCGGTACCACGAAACTGTACGATACATCATGAAGTGCATGTTTCTCTTGTTAGCTTTAATCGTGGAATAACAAACCAATTTATGCATCAATGAACAGAAAACAAAACTTTTATATCAAAGACATACCTGATTGGAAAGCTATGTGATTTTGATATAGGCATACGGGAATGTTCCTAGATTTTTCATACCTTACTCTCATTTTAAAAAAATTTACAATAAGACAAGTTATTCTATATGTGTAGGTGAAGAGTCCAAGATATCTATTTATAAGAAAAAAGAGTCTTGAGTAATTTAACCCATCATAACTACTACTCTCTCGAGAGTCTCCATATAAGATAGGGTCCATATCCATCTGAATGTTGTGTATAGGTGGCATATTCCAAGTGTATCACTCCATGCTTATTTGTATCGATCATAACTACTAAAGGCCCACTAGTATGCTCAATCCAAGTAATCCAACGATCAGATCAAGATCAATGATCATGTAGGGCCACTTAATAGAAGTTTTACATTCTCTCATTTGGGTCACACTAATCAATCAAATCAACAAGTAAAATTTTAAACATTTGATAAAACATATTTTTTTTAAAAAAATATTCATAATGGGTACTTAATAGACTTTAAAAAAACACCATTATTAAATATCATTATTAAGGGCTTTATATGTCTTCGGTGACACAAAAACTAATATTTGTTAATTTAAAAAATAAATGTGCACACTGAAAAAGAGGTAAAAAAATAAATAGAATAACAAAAACCATCCATATATATATATGTGTGTGTGTGTGTGTGTGTGTGTGTGTGTGTGTGTGTGTGTGTGTGTATATAAACAGATCTCTCTAAATGACTACAAAATTCAATCAAAACTAAAGTCTCACTAATCAATACATCTTTGGGATCTATAGCTCCTATAAATTGTACATACTTCTTAAACAGTGTGATAAGAAAGCCTTTAATGAGTATCTTGTATCATTTGCTTCATGTCAATAAGTTTTATAAATATATGAAAATTTTGAACCATCTCCTTCATAACGAAGTACTTTACATCAATGTGCTTTGACCTCAATGAATAGTACTTATCGTTGTTAGGGAAGTTAACCATAGTTGAATTGTAACGCCCTGAAAATCGGGGGTCGAGTGTAACTCAACTCCCGAGTTCCAACGCATCACTTATGCAACATGTTTAATGATATTTGAATGTTGTCTGTGTTAGAGCAGTAAACATGAATGAGATTATACCAAAGCAGTAATTCATACTCCAGATCAGTTGTATAAAAGCAAGCGGAAGACTGAACTGTATATATATGTATGTAAAGAAACAAAATAAACGATTCATTATCCAGAGTATGAATCCTTCTGAGTCACAATATACATGTCTGTTTATATAAACAAAATGTCAAAATAAACTAGGTACAATCCTCAGAATCTCATCACCCCGGCACTAGTCGAAGCCGCTGCCAATGAATCGCATATACGAGAACTCCTCCTGGTCCTCGTCATAATCGGCTCCGCCTCCGTAATAGTCGGATCGCCTAAACTCGAGACAGTCCCGGTTGGTGTGCGCAACACCGTCCCGTAACGTGGGAGTGAGTAGCTAACTCGGTGGAACGATAAGACATAAGTTATCATGTTATCAATACGATCCAAGCAAGAATGATAAAGCAAGAAATCAAACACTCCTAGTTACTCTGATTAATGCAAGTATGAATGCAGGTATGATGGATGCCCTCTCCGACATACTCCCTCAAGCGACACCATCTCACGTTCGCGCATCCTTCATCCCACAAGTGCTCCACATCTTCCAGGCACATGCGATGCATGATGAGTATGATTACCGAGTTTTTAATTAGTTCGTTTCAAACAACAGGATTGGGAAACTAAGGTACCTCCCTTGTATCATTCCCAAACATGATCCAATCTAGGGTCGTCAGTCCTAGTTAATATCGACGATGGTGTGTTTTCTAGGTCACTCAGAGGCCGCTAGGGTCATTATGCGCACAAAGGTTGCACCACTCCCCATCACCCCTTAAACGATTCATCACTATACAAACCTATACGTAAACAGCCCTAGTTCATACTCTATATATCGCGGCGAACCCTAAGGCACGCTAACTTCAGAGTATGCTCGCGGTCACTACAAAGGGTCGCTGTGGTCATTACGCACAAAGGTTGCACCACTCCCCATCACCTTATCAATGTAGGCCGACAAAGTGCGAATATAGTGTCCCATACCACCATAATCGGCTCACGAGTTGAGTTGCTCACTTTGGTCACTACGGGAGGCACGTAGCCCCGCCAGAGCCGACAACCTCGACCACGGTGTCCCATACCACCATGCCCGGCTCATGAGTCTTAGCGGATCGAGGTACCATGGTTAACGGGATTATCACTGGTAAGTTTGGTACCCTAGGTTCAAGCATTAGTGACCAAACATGGTGAACATACATAAGGCACACGGTTTACTTGACGTGTTCGGCTGGCTCGAGCGCACAACAAGTTGGACGATATGAGGTGCAGAAGCACCTCGTGTGGCCAACCACTATCGCCAACCGAAGTACGACACGGGTTCACCAACACATCATGCGTGGCGGAACGAATCCCAACCACATCTTCAAGTCTGATACCGGATGCCTGGACTACGAACATAGTCCCAAGCTCAGTCAAATCCTAACCATAGCATGTGAAATACGGCATGATAACATGGTAATTCAAGAACACTAGCAAGCATATTATAAAGCATAACATGAAACATGTTAATAAACAAGTCACAAAGCATGTTCAAAAGCATGTTATAAAGCATTATGTAAATAGGGATACAAATACTTAAATTTCGTAGGCGAGTGGTTAGAGTGAACAACCACATGGAGAGTATCATATGTGACTCTAAGGTAGCCGAGAATCCCATCTCAGCACCTACCTAAGATTCTAACACTTAAGCACTTACACTCACAAGTGAATTCACCAACACTTGGAATGCAATATTTCAACATACATGACGTATGCTAAGGAAGTGTGTACTAGGGTTGTCCCTTTACCAAACTAGTATTTTATACATATACATCATATTCATACAGCAATTAAACATGGCAATCACATCAGCAAATTTTATACGTATAGGGTACTTCCACGTATATCCAATTTCGACATACATAGTGTTTACAAAGGAACATAGGTTACGGCGATTCCTTTCGCCAAACTAGTAATTTAATCATGTATTGTATAATCATACATTAAATAAATATGTCAAACATTATTCCAAAAGAAATACGTACACGGTATTTCTAAAATACGTAATTTCAACATACACCGCATTTACAAGTGAACATGTATTTTGGCGATTCCTTTCGCCAAACTAGTATTTTATTCATATACTATATAATCATACATTAAATAAACATGTCAAACATTTATCCAAAAAAAATACGTATACGGTATTTCTACGTATACCTAGAGTATGTGAAATTCCATATTTTGCAACGTTAATCGAAACAGGAAACGGAAAGCACTTTGTACATGTGCAATTTCAAGCAGATCATGAATCTACCATTATCTGACATTGAAAGCGTTGAAAACCGTAACTTATAAGCTTAAGGTCCTCACCTTTGCCTTTGGAAATGGAACGAATCAGCAAGGGTAATGGAACTTCCGTCTACGGGAGATTTCTAGCCTAAAGAGCGGAATCGGTTAGTCGGTACATATCCTACATCGATCCCACCTCAAATCAGACCTAGGGTTAGGGTTTCTTACCTTCAAATGAGGCGGAATACGCCGGGAAAACGCCTAGAATAAGGCGGTGTAGGCCGTGCAACAAGCCAAAGCAGGAGGAGGGAAATCGGCAACAATCTCCAAGCCTTTCTCTCTCTTTTCTCTCTCTTCCTCTAGGGTTTCCTCCAAAATTCGTATGGCTGTGAGAGGGGCTGTTCTAAGCCCCTTTTATAGCCTCAAACATTACAAAAGTAGACTCAGGTTCAAGGGGTACTGCTAATATAGGATTTTCGCCGCTTTTCCAGCTTTCAAAGGGAAGTTCGGTGGCCCTCCTTGAACCAAACGTCGACTTAAGCTCACCATCGATGGATCTACGTGGGATTACATTTTGACTCGATCGGATTCCCAGATCGCACGTGGCGGACCACTTTCAGCCGACGGTCATGGGCCACGATCAGAAATTCCAAGTACATGTAAATGTTCCTGAAATTTTTCTTAATCCGAGGGTGTAATTTGGTCTGATTCTGACGGTCAGGTTGCTTAATACTGACGCGTCAACGAATGATGCCAGATCACTATTCCAGATATTTATTTTGGCATGTGAATAGTATTTTTCACACTACCTCGCTCCGATTCGAAACGAATGACCGTGGGACATCGGATAAAGCTGATTTTTGAGATGATTGTTAAGCCCAGTGGGGCGGTCCTAGTTCCTTAGCTTCGGGTTAAACGGACTCCCGATGTGCGATCTAGACCTAATACGAAGTTTTGTTTCATTCCCGAGAGCAGACGGGAAATGAGTTTGGTTCTAAACTTTAGGGTAACCTAGCGTCACTTGTTCTGCAAGTTTTGAGTCTTGCGGATCGTATTTAAAGCGATCCTAACGGATTTCACGACAAATCGAGTTTAGTACTTAGTTAACTTTGTTAAATTTCTAAAGAATTTAATCCTACGTGATTTCTGGTCGAGGTGGTACTCGACCCAATGTACGGAAATTTTCAGGTCGTTACATGAATTGTCACCAAACAAAAAAAAAAAAAAACCTCAATGGTTTTAGGACCATCTCCATGACTCGCAAATGAGAGAAAAAGCTTTGAAACCATATCGCTTGATTATAATTTTATAATAAGTTATGCATTTAACTTTCGTAATAGATGAGGTTGTAATCAACTGTTTCATGCTTTATAACATGGCTCCACCAACAATCATAAAGATGTAGCCAAAGGTTGACCTCTTACTAGTGAGGCAACCAACAAAATTTCAACTAGTTCCAGATGGTTGAGTCTTTAATATGTAAGTGCAAAGTTAATTGTCCATTGCAGGTAACGTAACATTTTCTTTGCAGCTATCTAATGGTTTATCCTTGGATTGATAAGGTACTTGTTTAACTTTCAAATCGTAAAAGTAATATCTGGACGAATATAGATCGTTCATTACATGACATTCCCAAATGTTGATGCATAAGGAATATCTTTCATCTTATTATTTTCTAAGTCATTCTTAGGATACTAAAATTAGCCAAACTTATCACCCTTAATGATTGGTGTGTGGTCAAGAACACATCTTCCTTTTTACGAATGGCATTGCCACTCCCTTTGGCAACATCCATTAATTCAAAACTAAATTAGAAAGCCATATTTTGACCCAAAAGTTTTCTGGATGCCCTTAATAACCAACGAATGGAAAGTTCTTTTCCTTATGTAGATCTTACTTCAATGGAAACTTGATGAGTCGTTTTGCATGCTAAATTTTTTGAAGATCTTATCAATATAGGTCCTCTACAACAGTTTAAGCAGTCTAAGTGATCTATCTCAGCATATGTCAATGTCGATGACCAATGAAGAGTCACTAAAATCTTTCATTTTAAAGTTTTGAGACAAAATTTTTTTACTTTTGTGAAGTCAATTGTCCATTGCAAGCAGCATAACATTTTTTTTTTTTTTTTGCTATCTAATCGTTTATCCCTGGATTGCTATGTTACTTGTTCAACATTCTAATAGTAAAAGTCACATTCAGACACATATAGATCATTCATGCATGGCACTCTCTTATGCTGATGCGTAAGGAATATCTGTCATCTTATTCATTTTCTAAGTCATTCTTGGGATACTGGAATTAGCCACACTTACCATCCTTTCTGATTAATGCTTGGTCAAGAACACACCTTCGTTTTTGTGTATGTCATCGCCACTCCCTTGGGCAAAATCCACTAATTCATAACTGAATTTGAAAGCCATATTTTAACCCAAATGTTTTCAAGATGCCCCCTAATAATCAACTAATGGAAAGTTCTTTTCCTTGTGTAGATCCTATTTCAATGAGAACTTGATGAGTCGTTTTGCATGCTAAAACTTTTAAAGATCTTATCGATATTGGTCCTCTACAACAGTTTAAGCAGTCTATATGATATATCTTAACACATGTCAATGCCAATGACCAATGAGGAGTTACTAAAATCTTTCATTTTAAAGTTTTGAGATAAAAATTTCTTAGTTTTACGAAGTCAATTGTCAATTGTAAGCAGCACAACATTTTCTTTTCAGCTATCTAATGGTTTACCATGGATTGCTAAGGTACTTGTTCAACTTTCTAATCGCAAAAGTAACATCCAGACGCATATAGATCGCTCATACATGATGCTCCCTAATGCTGATGCATGAGGAATATCTTTCATCTTATTCCTTTTTAAGTCATTCCTAGGATGCTAGAATAAGCTAAACTTATTATTCTTTATGATTGGTGCTTGTTCAAGAACACATCTTTCTTTTTGCATATGACATCGCCACTCCCTTTGTCAGCATCCACCAAGTTAGAACTGAATTTGAAAGCCATATTCCATCCCAAATGTTTTCGAAATACCCCTAATAACCGACGAATGGCAAGTTCTTTTCCTTGTGTAGATCCTATTTAAATGGGAACTTGATGAGTCATTTTACATGTTAAAACTTTTAAAGATCTTATCGATATAGATCCTCGACAACAATCCAAGCAATCTATGTGATATATCTCAGCGTATGTCAATGCCGATGACTGATGAGGAGTCACTAAAATCTTTTATCTTAAAGTTTTGAGATAAAAATTTCTTAGTTTTACAAAGTCAATTATCCATTGGAGGCAGCGTAACATTTTCTTTGCAGCTATCTAATGGTTTTTCCCTAAATTGCTAAGTTTCTTATTTAACTTTCTAATCATAAAAGTAATATCCAGGCGCAAATTTATCGCTCATACATGATGCTCCCTAATGCTGATGCATAAGGAATATCTTTCATCTTATTCTTTTCTATGTCATTCTTGAGATACTGGAATTAGCCAAACTCATCATCCTTTATGATTGATGCTTGGTCAAGGGCACAATTTTGCATGCTAGAGCTTTTGAAGATCTTATCGATATCCCCATGGTGTGAGCCACCTTACTTTTAGAATGGAATGATTTTTGTCCTCAAGGGCAAGCATCGGATATAGCTCATGTGGTGGACCTATTTATGAACATTAAGTTATTCCCTCAATGTTAGGGCCAGTGCAACTTGGTGTTTTTTATTTATTTTATTTTTTCAAAAATTTAAGGGCCTGTTTGGATTTACGTATAGGATTGTTCTGCATTGTTTTAATGTGACATGGTATTCATAAAACGTAGTTTATATCCATCCATTTTATCAATGACAAACAGACTGTTTGGTTTACAGTGGATTTGGATATCTATACAGCGGTGATTTCTAACTCAAAGTTTGGGAAAGGATGAGACTCGAGCCATGGTAAATCGCTTATAACCATTACATGAGAAACCACCACATGTAATAATCTGTCACACGTGCCCATTTTCTAAGGTATCTATACAAAACCGATACGAAAGGTCATTTATAGACACTTGTAATATTTAGGGGAAGAAATCAGATGCTTGAAAAAAATGTGTGAGGGTGGATAGATGAGTTTTCCACTATCACCGAATCATCTTGACCGCCAACTCCCATTTCGCAACGGAGGGTTGACCTCAAGGTCCTCCATACAATAGGATCAAAGAAAGTATGAAACAAAAGTTATACAGAGGTTCAAGTAGGTGCATTATCCAGATAATATCCAACAAAATAAAGCATATCTAATTAACTAACTGTGCAAGTCCCCAACTATATTAGCAACCCAAAACCATCTCCTAACTAGCTTCGGCTCCATCAACTAGCGTGACCAAACATCCCTTCCTTATGATGACATAGATGAAACGAACCAGGTAACTACTGCATATATATATATATATATATATATATATATATATATATATATATATATATATATATATATATATATAAGCAACACTCCAATTAGAAGTTTGAAGAAGGCATTCATCATCCTTGGCTCAGCAATATTTCCATCCACGTCCGAGATGAAAGATTCGGAAACATTCACCCCACCATGGTGTTCATCAACAATCACCGATTGATGAACCCGAGCAATTTCAGACTCTACCCTCTTGAAAAGTCCTTCATACTGAATTTCTGAGGCCCTGCTATGCTCCTTAGGGTTGCTGCAAGATGATGAATTCTAGAGACTGGCCTACATTCATCATTACATAGCACTCTGAATTATGAAATGGTTTACTCAACGCTGAAATGAATTTACCCAACTGAGTATTCTTCCAAACATATGAAGCGTCTTCGTTACCTTGTATTTTTTCCACTCTGTCGCAGCCTCATTGTATGACTTAAACGATTGGTGTCTACATCCACTGAAACGATCTACCTGTACGCGAGCATCCTCCCAACTGTCATATATCCCTGAAACTCTTCCCACAAATGCCACGTAATATTTTCCCATTCGTACCTGAAAGTAGATCATCATCAGACTTACAGTTTATTTAGTGATTATAGCATTACCACTGGTCTCATTTACATAAAATAATAGCAAAAAAGATAAAAATTAAATGGAAGTTATGGAAGGAAGAATGAAATTTATGTCCACAACGTACATTCGTAGTCTCACCTCTTCATGATGTTTCATTCTTTCCCAAAGTAACATATCAATACCATGAAATCATGGAATCAGATTGTTCCTACTGTGACTAGAAATATATCTACCCTGTTTACTTCATATAAGCATCATACAAGTTCAATGATCATGATATGAAATTAAGGATCAGATGACAAAACAGTTAACACAGATATATCATCAGAAGCGTAACATTAAATCTATATATAGCAGTGGAATGATAGCATATAACGGAGATTCAAACAACCATAACTTTATCCCAATCAGATGAAAATAACCTATTGTACCGGCAATAAGCAAAGAACTAACATTGCCATTTAAGAAATCTAATAAAGAAAGTAGAACCATAGCAAGATATATGCAGATGGTGGGAGCATAGCAACGACAGTATCCAAAACATTTTGAAACCAGACTGTTAGGTGCTTATGAAGCACCCATAATATGCAAACCGAAACAACCCAAAAATTTATACAAAGAAAAAAAAATAAGAGTAAAGTTTCATCAAAGTCCTGATAAGTTTGTTTTGAAGGCAGTTTCAGACAGGGCCAGTGCGGTCGAGGAGTTTCTGGAGCCACTCCTTCCTCCTCTCATGCCCCATTTTCATGAAGAAACCATCACTAACTATATCTCCTTGCAACACCCTAGCAACCCAAAGTTGGTCCTCATGGTTGAGACCGTCAACCTCTTCAAGTATGCTCAACAATCTTTGTAGTCGGGTCATACTTTTGCCCTATGCCATAGTAATAGTCAGGGCCTTGACTGCCTCAGCCATCTTACCCATCTTATCACCAATGTGATCATTAGGCTTACCCCTTCTTTGTCGGGTCATGCCGCTAGCGGTGGATTAGCTATTTCTAGACGCTCTCGAGGTCTTTATAGGGCCTTTGTTAATCCTTTTTTACTGTTGTTGTGATCTCTCATTCAAACAAAGGGCCGAAGCACTGTTGTGGTCATCCTCATCGTCTGACAAAAAATGAACAGTTTCAGATCCATTTTCTTCAAATTTATCATTGGAATTGATCTCATTTGTTGGGCAGCGTCTACCGTAAAGTGGTGACGAGAATGCAGTACTGGAAAATGACCCATGGTCGCATTGATTTCCAAACATAAAAACCAAGTCATTGTATGTATCAATATGTGTAAGTGCTATGCTCCCTAGCTCCTAGAATTGTCAAATTTTGTAGTGCTAAAACCTCTCTTGTAATTTGTGTCTTGTGTAGCTCATCTACATAATGAAGACTATGCATCACTCAAGAACAAAGATCTTTACTTCATGAAATGCAAGTTTACACGGTCATGTTCAAGTACAACATTAAGTGTGTGTTCAATGTTTAAGATTCATAGTTCAAGCTCCAAGTTAAGACAAAGTCTTTTACTTTGAACCTCAAGCTCAAGACTCAAGATATTTTAAGTTCAAGCTTCTTAAAGTTTTAAATTAAAGCTTCAAAAGGTCTCAAGTTCAAGCTTCATCATGTGTAAAGATCTCAAGCTTCATGAACTTCAAAGATCAACTATCAACCGAAGGAAAAGAAGTTTCAATGTTCATACATCACTAACAAGGTATAAATGACCATAGATTGACCTTAGGGTAGGTCATTTTGAATACATAATTCAATTAGGTCATTTTATAAGTGAATAGACTATTTCTCGACTAGTCCTGGACACTGTTCGACTAGTCCTAACACTGGCTTGACCAGTCAAAGAAATTTTATGGCCAGTCCTAAGGTTGTTGTAAATTTTTGAACTTTTTGTTAAGCCACGACCAGTCCTGGAGACTACTCGACTGGTCGTGTGAACAGTGCTCGACTCATACTTGACCAGTCCTGCAGCCACGACTCAAAGTCCAGTGACTAAATCAAGTTCCACACGACCAGTCGTGGACAGGTCACGACCAGTCGTGGAGGTCCCTAAACCGGTCGTGAAGGGCTTACGACCAGTCGTGGAACGGCTTTATCTGATCGTGCTCAATATTTCAAAAATCTGTTGGTCCTACGACCAGTCGTAGTGTCCACAGGACCAGTCGTGAATGTGATTTCTTCACTTATAAATAGAGCATGAATTTCAGAATTTTTCATTCAATTCAAGCTAAATCAATACGCCACTCCAAGAGATAAGTTAGTGATCTTTTTAAGCTATATTGTACTCATTTAATATTCTCTTTTATTAGCTTTCTTTGCATTTGATTTTGAATTTTTGTATTCCAATTTTATTTGAAAGAGGGATTGAAGCATTCCCATTTCTTGGAATCAAAATCAAATCAAGCTAGCCCAAGGTGCTTTAAATCTAAAATTAATTTAGAAACTCAAACCATTTCATAAGTGAGTTTGGACATTGAACTTCTACGTTAAACTTCTATTCCAATTTGGTTCTTCCGGGCTGCATCAAAAGGAGAATATCCAAGTATTTTACATTTTTGTAAATTCCTTTGTTTTGGTTTTCATTGAGATTAAGCTAGAAAAATCTCTCTGTTTTGGTTTATCTGAGGTGATCCAGAAAACTCAGAGTGTGGGGTTTTTGAATTGTGTAAGCCCACTTGAAAGACACAATTGTGAGGGTTTTAGGTGAACCTGGAAAAACCTATTTTTATAGTGAACGCTAATATCCTCTGTGTGAGGATATTAAGAGTGGAGTAGTTATGTGGTTGTTTTTCTAAATAGTTGGTGTACACACAAGAGAACCACTATAATTCTTTGTGTCTTGTGGATTGATTGTTTATTCCTTTTTGTGGATGATTGTAATTTCCCTTTTTACATTTGTGGAGAATGTTGTAATCCTTATGTGGATGTGTGGGAATATTGTAATAGCTTAGATTTCCCTTCTTATTATTTATTTCTTTATTCCTCTGTATCAGTTTGAGTTTTTGATACACAAACCGTTCTAGTAAGGTTGTCCTGCCATAAACCCTTAGTTTTTATAGTGTAAGGTTGTCCTGAGAATAATATTTATATCAACCTCTCAATACTTGTTCATTTGAGGTTTTCTTTAAATTTAGCATTGTGGGATTGTCTATTACTATTTGTATTTAATTTGTTTAATTCCGCTGTTATTTTTTAATTTGGCATAGTCCTATTCCCCTCCCTCCCCCCCCCCCCCCCCCCCTTTAGGACATATAGCTTGGCCTTTTCAATATGCTTCCCACGTACTCCTTTAGCATGTGGGTGAGACTATAAAATCAGACAATTGGAATTCAGTTAGCACAGGATCAACACCTATACGAGACTTAAATGACAAACATTCAAAAGGAAATCGGTTAAGTAGTATTAGGACTGTTACTAACCACAATGTAACCATCCCACACATCGTCCGTAGCGATCACCATTTTCTCTTCGGAGTCCCATCCCAACCCACTTGCATTAAACATGTCCTTGACTGCCCAATAGAATCTTTTCAATGTACGCAGATAGTTAGGAATATGTTTATTCTCTAACTCAATTCCACACCTATCAAAAATTTCTGTGATTGTTGCCTTATATGCTTTCGGTTTAATGCAAATGTCACTCTTTCTTCCAAGATTAACCTACTCGACTAATGCATCAACCAATGTATTGTCCATTGGATCACTCCATTGAATACGAGTTATTTTCTTACTATTTGAATTCCTTCTACTACGTTTAGTCTGGCTCATTAGTGAAAAAGCTTTGCTTGATGGGGTCCAGGTTTTCTTACTAGGGGTACCAAATAACCTACTCGGTGATGTCGTACTCTTGTTTGGTGAGCTTGCACACTTTGTAAGGGACACCGTCTCATTCCTATTTCTTGAAACCTTGAAAGAGCTCTGTAGAAATTCATTATACCTATTCAATAGTAACAGTCAATGGAAATAGCACCTCATGAACTAATGTACGATATTAAATTAGACACAAAGGCATTCAAAATATATGTAAATATATACCGCTATATAATATGATAGAAATATTGTAATTTACTGAAATCCATGCAAAGTTTCTCTAAATTAACCTAAACAAACATCCCAATATGAAACCACTATTAAAAATCCTGTTGTTACATAAACAACTCATTATAGAAATGGAAATCACAAATTAATGTCGTTATCGCGTGCAAGGAAGACTGTCATTCTACATCCTCTCTACAATCTCATCCCTCTTTTTTGCCCATTCCTCTCTAGTGTGGTCTGTCACACGAGATAGCGGTTGATCTTCTTCAGCATTACTGACTTTTACAGGAGATAGCGAAATGTCCTCAGAATTGTCTCCACTATCCTCAACTGCTTCAGTAAATCTATCTTTACCGCAAACACGGATGAAGTTGTGTACAACACAGCAAGCTATAACAATCTTTACTTGAGTTATAAACTTGAACTGTGGTACTATATGTAGTATAGGGAAACAACCTTTTAAGAGACTGAAATAACATTCAGTAACATTTTGTAACTAGGCATGATGATAATTGAAGAGTTCTTTCTTATTAGCAGGCTTCATTCCTGTACGATACTCATTCAAATGATATTGAACACCTCGATAAGGTGACATAAATCCAGGAGAATGCGCATATCCCGCATCCACGACATAATATTTTTCTACACAAAGCAATATATGTATATTAAGCATGTGAAGATTTCGCTTGCTATAAAATTTGAAAAAATAGCAACATTCAATATTTGCTATGAGGAACAAAGAAACAGTCAGGGTGACGGGTTAAAGCATTTTGTAAAACATGAGCATCAGATGCGGAACCATTCCAACTTGCTAGCACATTTATGAATTTCATATCAAATGTACAAGTTGCCAATATATTCTGAGACAAAAAACTTTTTTGATTTCGAAAGGTTGTGCTTGCTTCTTTGGGTAAATAGGCCGGTATGTGAGTGCCATCGAGGGCCTCAATGCAATCATACAAGAAAATTGATCTGACTTTTAGATTGGTATATAATAATTAACAGTTTCTTCATAGCGTAAATACAGTTTTTCAAAATATAATACCTGAAAATATGGACTCCACATTGGATTATCGGATATCTCTTTTGGAGTATGTAACCCAGAGAACTTCACATATTTCGGATAAAGGCCAATTACAGTATCAAGCATCTATTGAAATATTGACTCATGGTCTCTTCAGATCATGAAAAGTTATAACCAATGATACGGTTTCGTACATTATGACCAATAGTATGCAGGAACATGACCACTCGTTCCTCTAAATTGCACCTTATATCGAAAAGTAAATTTACATCTCTTAATAAAGAATATAATTCGAAGAACTTAATTATCCCGACTCATCTTTAACTATATTAGATAGTCAACATCGCTCTTCTATTCCATTTGTGAATCTATTTCTCTCTATATGACTATCTCGAGGCAATGCCTTGATACAATAACGGCGATAATATTCAGCAGCTCTCATAACACATGCAGATGCTGCAATTGCAATTAATGCAACTACTATTTCATTTTCATTCCAATCACTATTGGAGGACTGCTCTCGGCTAGAGTCACCACTATCAGACCTCATAAGACAATTGGGCAACTCACCTATTTGATTGCCAGTTATTTTCTATTTAGTGGTGTGCATGACACCATAATCTTAAATTACAGGAGTGCGAAAAAACTACCAATCACATTATATTGTAACATCCCAAATTTTTGCCAACCTGGAATTAGATGTCCTTAGGCAATGGGTCGATCCTAACACCTTATTAACTTGTCAGAACTCAATCCCAAAGTCTAGAACCGCTTTTGAACCCATTTCCTTTGCAAATCCCACCCTTCACCACCTTGATCTTTCAATTTTTCTAAGTACTTTCACCCTAGACACTATCTTAAACTAGTTAAGTAGTATAACTTGGATCACTTTATATACAAACTACAAAGGACTAAGTACCACCTTAGACAGAAATCTTATAGGACTAAATCCTTTAGAAATGAGACAAAGTAACTAAGTGTAAAACTAGATTAGCTACGAAATCCACTAGAATCGCTTTAAATACGATCTGCAAGACCTAAAACTTGTAGAATCATTGACGCTAGGTTACCCTAAAATCTCGGATCAAACTCATTACCCGACTGCTCTCGGGAGCATGTTGAAACTCCGTATCAGATCTGGACCGCACGTCGGAAGTCCCAATAATACAAAGTTAAGGAATTAGGACCGCTACGTTGGGCTTGACAACCACCTCGAAAATTAAATCCAGGCAGTGTCCCACGGCTGTTCGCTTGAGTCCGGAGCGAGGAGAGTGAAAACCCTTGTTTTTCTTTACAAATAAATATCTCAAATAGTAATCTGAGACTTGTCGCTTGCGGGTCAGTATTAAGCAACATGACCGTTAGAATCAGGCCAAATTACACCCTCGGATCAGAAAAAATTTCATAAACATATCCATGTACTTAGAATTTTTGATCGAGATCCGCTGACCGTTGAACTGAAACTAGTCTGCCACGTGCGATCTGGAAATCCGACCGGAACGAAAACTTAACTAAACCTAGATCCAGTGTTAGTGAGCTTAAGTTTGACCGCACACAGAAAAGGGACCATCAGAAGTCCTTCGTTGAGCTGAAAAATGGTCGCTTTGGTTATAACCTAAGTATACCTTGACCTGAAGTCTATTTCGGTGACTTTTTAGGCTATATAAGGACCTTAGAACTCTCTCTCTCATAGCCATATGAATTTGAGAGAAACCCTAGAGAGAGAAGAGAGAAAAGAGAGAGAAAGTGTGAGAGAAGTGGGAGCATCTCCCTACCTTGTTTCCCTGCCGCTCTACAAGCTCCACCACCTCATTCTAATCGCTTTCCCGGCGATTCCAGCTCCATTTCTAGGTAAGAAAGCCTAATCCTAAACTGATTTGGGATTTTGATAGTTGTAAGTTATGAAATAGCAAACCTATTTTATTTTATAGGTTACCAAACTGCCGTATACGAAAGCTTAGCGAATCCATCGACTCCGTTACGATTCTACGACAAAAGGTATGGACTTTAGGTGTATAGGTTATGGTTTTCAATGCTTTCAATGTCAGATAATGATAGATTCATGATCTGCATGCAATTGCATATGTACAAAGTGCTGTCTGTTTTCCATTTCGATTAAAGATGTAGAATATGGAATTTTACATATTCTAGGTATTCGTAGAAAATACCGTATACGTATATATTTTGGAAATGTGCTTGACATGATTATTTGTTGTATGAATATATGATATATGGATAAAATACTTATTTAGTGAAAGGATTCACCCTAATACATGTTTTGCTAATACACACTATATATGTAGAAATAGTGTATTGTAGAAAGTACCGTATACGTATATATTTTGAAAATGTGTTTGTCATGATTATTTGCTGTATGAATATATTATAAGTGCGTAAAATACTTGCTTGATGAAAGGACTCGCCCTAATACATGTTTTGCTAATATACACTATGTATGTTGTAATAGTGCTTTCTAAGTGTTTGTGAAAATGCTTGTGAGAGCAAGTGTTTGGATGATGGTGCCTTAGGTAGGTGTTGAGATGGGTGTAACAGCTTAAAATTTTTTCAACCTGGAATTAGACGTCCATAGGCAATGGGCCGCTCCTAACACCTCATTAACTTGTCAGAACTGAATCCCACAGTCTAAGATCGCTTCTGAACCCATTTCCTTCACAAATCCAACCCTTCACCACCTTGCTCTTTCAATTTTCCTAAGTACTTTCACCCTAGACACTATCTTAAACTAGTTAAGTGTTATAACTTGGATCACCTTATATACAAACTCTAAAGGCCTGAGTACCACCTCGACCAGAAATCACTTAGGATTAAATCTTTTAGAAATGAGACAAAGTAACTAAGTGCTAAACTAGATTAGCTACAAAATCCATTTGAATCGCTTTAAATACGATCTACAAGACCCAAAACTTGTGGAATCATTGACGCTAGGTTACCCTAAAATATAGGATCAAACTCATTACCCGTCTGCTCTCGGGAGCACATTGAAACTTCGTATCGGTTCTGGACTGCACATCGGGAGTCCGAATAATACGAGGTTAAGGACTTATGACCGCCTCCCTAGGCTTGACAACCATCTCGAAAATCAAATCCAGATAGTGTCCCACGGCTGTTCGCTTGAGTCCGGAGCGAGAGAGTATGAGAACACTTGTTTCTTTACAAAATAAATATCTTGAATAGTAATCTAAGACTCGTCGCTTGTGGATCAGTATTAAGCAACCAGACTGTCAGAATCTGACCAAATTACACCCTCGGATCAGGAAAAATTTCATAAACATTTACATGTACTCGGAATCTCCGATCGAGACCCACTGATCGTCGAACTGAAACTGGTCCGCCACCCGTGATCTGGAAATCCGACTGAAATGAAAACTTAACTAAAAGTAGATCTATAGCTTGTGAGCTTAAGTCCGACCTTTGGCTCAAAGAGGCCCGCCAGAAGTCCTCCGTTGAGGTGAAACCAGCCCATTTTGGTTATAACCTAAGTATACTTTGACCTGGAGTCTGTTTTGGTAAATTTTTAGGCTATATATGGACCTTAAACCCTCTCTCATTGCAGCCATACGAATTTGGGAGAAAACCTAGGAGAGAGAGAGGGAAAAGAGAGAGAAAGTATGGGAGAAGTGGGAGCTTCTTCCTACCGTGCTTCCCTGCTGCTCCACGAGCTCCCCCGCTCCGTTCTAATTACTTTCCCGGCGATTCCAGCTCCGTTTCTAGGTAAGAAACTCTAACCCTAATCTGTTTTGGGGTTGTATAGGTTGTAGGTTATGAAATAGCTAACATATTTCGTTCTCTAGGTTGCCAAACTTTCGAATACGGAAACTTAGCAATTCTATCGACTCCGTTTCGATTCTATGATAAAAGGTGCAGACTTTAGGTGTATAGGTTATAGTTTTCAATGCTTTCGATGTCAGATAATGATAAATTCATGATCTGCATGTAATTGCACATGTACAAAGTGCTTTCTGTTTCCTGTTTCGATTAAAGATGTAGATTATGAAATTTTACATATTCTAGGTATTCGTAGAAAATACCGTATACGTATATTTTTTGGAAATGTGTTTGACATGATTATTTGTTGTATGAATGTACGATATATGGATAAAATACTTATTTGGCGAAAGGATTCGCCCTAATGTATGTTTTGCTAATATACACTATGTATGTAGAAATAGTGTATTGTAGAAAGTACCGTATACGTATATATTTTAGAGATGTGTTTGCCATGATTATTTGTTATATAAATATATTATATATGAGTAAAATACTTGCTTAGCGAAAGGACTCGCCCTAATACAAGTTTGCTAACATACACTAAGTATGTTGAAATAGTGTATGCTAATTGTTTGTGAAAATGCTTGAGAGGGTAAGTGTTTGGATGATGATGCCTTATACAGGTGTTGAGATAGGATTCTTAACTACCTTAGAGACATGTATGATTTCCTCCATGAGGTTGTTTACTTAAACCGCTTACTTGTAAAATATATGTGTTTGTATTCCTATTTATGTAGTGTTTTATAACATGCTTTATAATATGCTGTATGATATGCTTATTAACATGCTCAACTGCTTGTATGATTTTATTTATGTAATGCATATGTTTAAATTCATGTTTATGTTGTATGATCTGTCATGAGTGATGGGGGAGTGGTGTAATGATTTCATGCAACAGCCCTGACAGCCCTAAACGGATAATATCATACTTTGATTTTATGATTTGAATCTTGATCCATTACGGCTTTAACTATCTGTAATTGAATGTGATTGGGGCTATAATTATAGTCCAGACAATCGGTACCAGAATTGAATTCGTGGCTGTGATTCATTTGCCACGTATGATGTGTTCGACGAACTCGAGTCGTATTTCGGTTGACGATAGTGGTTGGCCACGCGAAGTGCTTATGCACTTCATGTCATTCAACTTATTGTGCGCTCGAGCTAGCCGAGCTCGTCAAGTAACCCGATCGGTCTAATGTATGTTCACCATGTTTGGTGGCTACTGCTTGAACCTAGGGTACCAAACTTACCAGTAATCCCTTTTAACCATGGTACCTTGATCCGCTAAGACTCATGAGCTGGGCATGGTGGTATGGGACACCGTGGTCGAGCTGTCGGCCTACGCTGGGGCCACGTGCCTCCCCGTAGTGACCAGTGAGCAACCAAACTCGTGAGCCAATTATGGTGGTATGGGACACTATATTCGTGCTGTCGGCCTACATTGATAAGGTGATGGGGGAGTGGTGCAACGAATGCGAGCAACAGCCCTGATAGCCCTTTGTAGTGACCTCGAGCATACTCTGAATTTGCGGTGAGGCGATGAGTTTTGCCGCAGTGTAGAGAGTATGAACTAGGACTGTTTCTGTATAGTGATGAATCGTTAAAGAGGTGATGGGGGAGTGGTGTAACCTTTGTGCGAACAGCCCTGGCAGCCTTTGCAGTGACCTAGAAAACAAACCATCGTTTAAGTTTAACAAGGACTGACAACCCTAGAATGGATCATGTTTGGGAATGATATAAAGGAGGTACCTTAGTTTCCTAATCCTGCTGTTTGAAATGGACTAATAACAACTCGGTAATCATGCTCATCATGCATTGCATGTGCCTGGAAGATGTGGAGCACTGAGGGATGAAAGCATGCCACGAACGTGAGATGGTGTCGTACGAGGGAGGGTGTGGTGAGGGCATACATCATGACTGCATTCATACTTGCATTAATAAGAGTAGTTAGGAGTGTTTGATTTTATTGCTTTATCATTACTGCTTGACTGAATTGATAACATGTTAACCTATGCTTTACTGTTCCACTAAGTTGATCACTCACTCCCACATTACGGGACGGTGTTGTACACACCAACCAGATTTGTTGAGTTTCAGGTGATGGCGATGCTTATGAAGTAGAGCCGAACTACTTCTATGATGGTGAGGAGAAGTTCTCCTACATATAACCCTCTGACAGGTCTATGAAGACCTGGTAATGTATTGACGGGGCTATAGTACTTGGGATAGAAGACATTACACTTCCTCACATTTAGTAAATTTTAGAATTGTACTTGTAATTATATAACCTGGTAACTTTATCACACTCTGGAGACTCACCACAGTTTTTATATTTTATATGTCTATCACAGTCTTCCACTTGCAATTTAACTGTCTCTAGAGTATGATATGCTGTTTTGGTTTAATCTCATTCATGTTCAATGCACGAATACAGTCAACATTCAATCATCATTCATTTTGTTGCATAAGTGATGTTCTGGAACTCGGGAGTTGAGTTTATGCTCGACCCCCGATTTTCGGGATGTTACAATGGGATTCTCAATTACCTTAGAGACATGTATGATTTCCTTCATGTGGTTATTTACTTTAACTGCTTACTTATGAAACATTTGTGTGTGTATTCCTGTTTATATAGTGCTTTATAGCATGCTTATAACATGCTTTATGACATGCTTGTTAACTTGCTTGAATTACTTTGTTTATTATGCTTACTCTACATGCTCTAAATAAGGATTGATTGAGTTTGGGACTATGATTATAGCCCAGACAATCGGTACCGGACTTGAGATCGTGGTTGAGATTCATTTCGCCACGTAGGATGTGTTTGACAAACCCGAATCGTACTTCGTTTGGCGACAGTGGTTAGGCCACGCGAAGTGCTTATGCACTTCATGTCATTCAGTTGATTGTGCGCTCGAGCTAGTCAGGCCCGTCAAGTAACCCGATATGTCTAATGTATGTTTACCATGTTTAGTCACTATTTCTTGAACTTAGGGTACCAAACTTACCAGTGAAATCCCGTAACCATGGTACCTCGATCCGCTAAGACTCATGAGCCGGGTATGGTGGTATGGGACACTGTGGTCGAGCTATCAGCCTACGCTGGGGCCATGTGCCTCCCCGTAGTGACCAGTGAGTAACCAGACTCGTGAGCCGATTATGGTGGTATGGGAGACTATATTCGTGCTGTCGGCCTACATTGATAAGGTGATGGGGGAGTTGTGTAACCTTTGTGTGTAACAGCCCTGACAGCCATTTGTAGTGACCTCAAGCATACTCTGAATTTGAGGTGAGGCGATGAGTTTTGCCGCAGTGTATAGAGTATGAAACTAGGCCTGTATCTGTATAGTGATGAATCGTTAAAGAGGTGATGGGGGAGTGGTGTAACCTTTGTGCGTAACAGCCCTGATAGCCTTTGCAGCGACCTAGAAACATACCTTCGTATGAGATTAACTAGGACTGACGACCCTAGAATGGATCATGTTTGGGAATGATACAAGGGAGGTACCTTAGTTTCCAAATCCTGCTGTTTGAAATGGACTAATAATAGCTCGGTAATCATGCTCATCATGTATTGCATGTGCATAGAAGATGTGGAGCACTGAGGTATGCAAGCATGCCGCGAACATAAGATGGTGTCGCACGAGGAAGTATGTCGGTGAGGGCATACATCATGACTGCATTCATACTTGCATTAATAAGAGTAGTTAAGAGTGTTTGATTATACTGCTTTATCATTACTGCTTGACTGAGTTGATAACATGTTAACTTATGCTTTATTGTTCCACTGAGTTGATCACTCACACCTACGTTACGGGACGGTGTTCCGAACACCCACCAGACTTTGTCTGAATGCAGATGGCGACGCTACTCCTGAGGCGGCTTTATGATGACAATGTTGCTTGTTCGTGTATGCTGTATGCTAATGGCTTTAAGTGAGCCGTGTCTTCATCGACGGGATTACAGGGATGTTGACTAGATAACACGACACCTTTGGTATAACTTGAAATTGTACTTGTAATTCTTTAACCTGGTAACATTATCATACTCTGGAGACTCACCACTGTTTTTATATTTTATATATCTATCACAGTCTTCTGCTTGCAATTTAACTGTCTCTGGAGTACGATATGCTGTTTTGGCTTAATCTCACTCATGTTCAATGCACTAATACAGACAACATTCAATCATCATTCATTTTGTTGCATAAGTGATGCGTTGGAACTTGGGAGTTGATTTTATGCTCGACCCCCGATTTTCAGGGCATTACAAGATAGTATCAGAGCATGATTTGGATTAAACCGGACCTGGGTTATGGTCACACGATGCATACTGACGCACTCTGACTTAGGAGGGAGCGACGGAATGTAGAAGCAGACTTTGGTTCTCCAATTTTGCCAAATAGCACATTTGGATGAGATCAACTGTAGAAATTGGACCTATGGGCCTCGATGATTGCATGAAATGATCTCAGAACACTTCTAGACCGTCAAACGACGGGTCTAGATCACAATCCACCTCATCCCAACTGTTGAAAATCGGTAGAATATGGGATAAACGTCTTCTTTGGACTCCTCACAGAGATTTCTCGAATCTACGAGAAAAGAAAGCAGAAAATAGAAATAAATTCTAATAAATTTGAAATTGATTAATGAATGACAAAAAAAAAGTTCACAACCCTTTAAATAGGGATACCAAGTAATGGGAAAGAAATCAGAAACAAACTACAACTAAAACTCCTAGAATTCGTGACTTACTATAAGGTCGTGATGTTTACTAGTGCGCAAGGTTTTCGACCAAAAATAGTAAGTGTCCTATTTGGCTTCACCAAACTGATCTCCTAATTATTCTAGGCTCTTTTCGCGTTGGGCGCAACTCCTAAAACCCAACGGATGAAGAGTAATCAAACTAAAACTACTATTTATAGTAAGGACGAAATTGAAACAGGGAAACGACCATCGATCCAAGTTTTTTCTCAATTCCAGGCTGCATAACCTAGCATAACTGGGTTGGTTAACTTCATTAGCTCATTCTACCCCAAAATCATATATTTTACATCAGATAACTCATTCTAGATTGCAAGATACGTCCGAAATTGCCCGAAACTACCCGAAATTGAGCTAATCGGGGTCGGGGGCCTACCCACATTAATATAGGGGTACCCAGGGTTTTTTGGGGCCTAGGGGGCAGGAGGGTCTCGTCCATAGGGCGAGCCCTCGAGATCTGGACCGTTGGCCGGCGAGGCCCTCGCCCGGTCGGTGAGGCCTCACCGAATTTCGGGCTGGCCCGGGAGGGCCAGTCGGGCCGTTCGCATTTGGGGGCTAGGGTAACCCCCTGATGCATGGGCCGTCCCTTAAAACCTTTCCAAATGTGTACTTCCTTCACAAACCACCCCTCTAAGCGCTCTTTTCACTTTCAAACTTCTAATTTTTGGTAAAAATCGCCCCTCCAATCACCCATTCCGTCATTTGTCACAATCCGTTCACTTCCATCGTCTAGAACAATACACACCCCCCTACCCTCTTTATTTTCTCTCATTTGAGCTCCTCCACCCCCATTTGAAGCTCAAAATCGTGCAAGCTCTCTAACCCATTCATTTTCTTCACTTTCCCTTCTTTACTCCTTGTCAGTTGGGCCTCTACAACCCCTGTTGAGACCCAAATCAGTGGAGACCTAAAGATCCCAGCCCTTTCCTCCCTTTCCTTCACTTTTCCATGGCTCTATTCGAGGACGTTTAGGGCCCGTTCGACCAACTACATTAAGGGAGTTTAGGTGGATGGAATTGTAAAGGTAACAATAAATATATGTGTAAGGTATGGCCCCTAGATTGGGTGTATCCCATGTTTTCCAATGCCATGTTTTGAAAGTATGCAATGAAAAGTATATCCCGGATTTTCCTATTACACTTAGAAATTCCTCATCCTGAGATTTGGAAATCTCATCTCACACTTTCCCAACACTAGCTTCATTTTCCAAAGCCTATAAAATTAATCCCCACCCACCCTCCTACCAACCATGCCACTCCCAATTCCGAGGAGGGATTAGCAATGCAGTCCCATTTACTACAATTTAAGACCACTGGCCAAATAGCGTTGATGTGATAAAGTCCCTTGATATACATTAACCCACCACACTCTAACAGCATAAGCTTTTAGAGTAAATGGTTGTTTGACAAATAGACCCTTAGAGTTTTGGACCTAGAGCGGTGCTCCTAGATTTCAACAAACCTGACCATATAGGAAATTCAAAAAATTTATAATGTGAACCTTAGGACCCTCTTAGCTGGTATGAGCATGCGTGTAGTGCTCGAGAGTAGTTAAATTTAAGTTCGGGCAACTCAATTTCAATCAGACAACGTTTGACCCTAAGTGATAAACAATTTCTTGTATTAGAACATAGACTTTGGATTACAACTATTGGTTGGTTATACTAAGGTGTGTAGATAAATTTTGTTAGTTAGGTTGGAGGGAGACCCCGCTCCTTCGTTGAATCCCCTTGGTACTGTAACATCCCAGATTTTCGCCAACCTTGAATTAGACGTCTTTAGGCAATGGGCCACTCCTAACACCTTATTAACTTGTCAGAACTGAATCCTATAGTCTAAAATTGCTTTTGAACCCATTTCCTTCACAAATCCCACCCTTCACCACCTTGTTCTTTCAATTTTCCTAAGTACTTGCACCCTAAACACTATCTTAAACTAGCTAAGTAGTATAAATTGGATCACTTTAGACACAAACTACAAAGGCGTAGGTACCACCTCAGACAGAAATCTTATAGGACTAAATCCTTTAGAAATGAGACAAAGTAACCAAGTGCTAAATTAGATTAGCTACGAAATCCGTTTGAATTGCTTTAAATACGATCTGCAAGACCCAAAACTTGTAGAATCATTGACGCTAGGTTACCCTAAAATCTAGGATCAATCTCATTACCCCGACTGCTCTCGGGAACGCATTGAAACTCCGTATCAGGTCTAGACCACACATCGTGAGTCCGAATAATATGAGGTTAAGGACTTAGGACCGCCTCACTGGGCTTGACAACCATCTCGGAAATCAAATCCAGCCAGTGTCCCATGGCTGTTCGCTTGAATCCGGAGCGAGAGAGTGTGAAAACACATGTTTCTTTACAAAATAAATATCTTGAATAGTAATCTGGCATCTCTCGTTTGCGGATCAGTTTTAAGCAACCAGACCGTCAGAATCAGACCAAATTACACCCTCAGATCAGGAGAAATTTCATACACATTTACATGTACTCGGAATCTCGGATCGAGACTCACTGACCGTCGAACTGAAACTGGTCCGCCACGCGTGATCTGGATATCCGACTGAAACGAAAACTTAATGGAACATAGATCCGGTGTTAGTGAGCTTAAGTCTGACCTTTGGCTTAAGGAGGTCCGCCAGAAGTTCTCCATTGAGCTGAAAAAGTTCCGCTTTGGTTATAACCTAAGTAAACCTTGTCCAGAAGTCTAATTCGGAGAGTTTTTAGGCTATATAAGGACCTTAAACCCTCTCTCATTACAGCCATACGAATTTGAGAAAACCCTAGGAGAGAGAGAGAGAAAAGAGAGAAAGTGTGGGAGCATCTCCCTGCCGCTGCTATACGTGTTCAACCACCCCTTTCTCATCGATTTCCTAGCGATCCCGGTGTCGTTTTTAGGTAAGAAAACCAAACCCTAACCTGTTTTGGGGCTGTCAAGGTTGTAGGTTATGAAATAGCTAACCTATTTCATTCTATAGGTTGCCAAACTGCCGAATACGAAAGCTTAGCAAACCTATCGACTCCGTTACGATTCTACGACACGAGGTGTGGACTTTAGGTGTATAGGTTATGGTTTTCAACACTTTCAATGTCAGATAATGATAGATTCATGATCTGCATGCAATTGCACATGTATAAAGTGTTTTTCGATTTCTGTTTCGATTAAAGTTGTAGAATATGAAATTTTATATATTCTAGGTATTCGTAGAAAATACCGTATACGTATATTTTTTGGAAATGTGTGTGACATGATTATTCGTTGTATGGATATACGATATATGGATAAAATACTTATTTGGCGAAAGGATTCACCTAAATACATGTTTTACTAATATACACTATGTATGTAGAAATACTGTATTGTAAAAGTACCGTATACATGTATATTTTAGAGATGTGTTTGCCATGATTAATTGTTGTATAAATATATTATGTGTACATAAAATATTTTCTTGGCGAAAGGAGTCGCCCTAATACATGTTTGCTAACATACACTAAGTATGTTGAAATAGTGTATGTTATGTGTTTGTGGAAATGCTTGTGTGAGCAAGTGTTTGGATGTTGATTTGTTGAGATGGGATTCTCAACTACCCTAGAGACATGTATGATTACCTCCATGAGGTTGTCTACTTAAACCGCTTACTTGCAATATATGTGTTTGTATTCCTACTGATGTAATGCTTTGCAACATGCTTTATATCATGCTTTATAACATGCCTACTAGCATGCTTGAATTACTTTGTTTATCATGCTTTACTCCACATTCTATGGATGAGAATTGATTGAGTTTGGGACTATGTCTATAGTCCAGACAGTCGGTACCAGATTTGAGATCGTGGCTGAGGTTCATGTCGTCACGTGGGATGTGTTTGACGAACCCGAGTCGTACGTCAGTTAGCGACAGTGGTTAGGCCACGCTAAGTGCTTATGCACTTCATGTCGTCTAATTGATTGTGCGCTCGAGCTAGTCAGGCTCATCAAGTAACCCGATGTGTCTAATGTATGTTCACCATGTTTGGTCGCTACTGCTTAAACCTAGGGTACCAAACTTACCAGTGAAAATCTTTTAACCATGGTACCTCGATCCGCTAAGACTCATGTGCCGGGCATGGTGGTATGAGAGACCGTGGTCGAGCTGTCGGCCTACGCTGGGGCCACGTGCCTCCCCGTAGTGACCAGTGAGTAACCAGACTTGTGAGCCGATTATGGTGGTATGGGACACTATATTCGTGCTGTCGGCCTACATTGATAAGGTGATGTGGGAGTGGTGCAATGAATGCGAGCAACAGCCCTAGCAGCCCTTTGTAGTGACCTCAAGCATACTCTGAAATCGCGGTGAGCCTTAGAGTTTTGCCGCGGTATATGGAGTATGAACTAGGCCTGTTTCTGTAGAGTGATGAATCGTTTAAGAGGTGATGGGGGAATGGTGTAACCTTTGTACGTAACAACCCTGGCAGCCTTTGCAGTGTCCTAGAAAACACACCATCGTCTGATATTAATTAGGACTGACGACCCTAGAATGGATCGTGTTTGGGAATGATACAAGGGAGGTACCTTAGTTTTCCAATCCTGCTGTTTGAAATGGACTAATAACAACTTGGTAATCATGTTCACCATGCATTACATGTGCCTGGAAGATGTGGAGCACTGAGGGAAGAAAGCATGCCGCGAACGTGAGATGGTGTCGCACGAGGGAGGGTGTGGTGAGGGCATACATCATGTCATTCATACTTGCATTAATAAAAGTAGTTAGGAGTGTTTGATTGTACTGCTTTATCATTACTGCTTGACTGAGTCGATAACATGTTAACTTATGCTTTATTATTCCACTGAGTTAGTTACTCACTCCCACGTTATGGGTGGTGTTTCAAACACCCACCAGACATTGTCTGATTTCAGATGGCGACGCTACTTCTGAGGTGGAGCCAGACCTTTACAATGACTACGATGCCTGCTTGTATTGGTTGTCTTCTGACGGTATCCTGTGAGTCATGTCCTGATTGACGGGGCTTTCTGGGATATTGATTAGAGGATCTTACACATTTGGTATATTTTAGGATTGTACTTGTAATTATTTAACCTGGTAATGTTATCACACTTTGGAGACTCATCATAGTTTATATATTTTATCTATCTATCACAGTCTTCCGCTTGCAAATTTAACTGTCTCTGGAGTATGATATACTGTTTTTGCTTAATCTCACTCATGTTCACTACTCTAATATAGTCAACATTCAATCATCATTCATTTTGTTGCATAAGTGATGTTTTGGAACTCTAGAGTTGAGTTACTACTCGACCCCCAATTTTCGGGATGTTACAGATGGTATCAGAGCATGATTTGGATTAAACTGGACCTGGGTTATGGTCACACGACGCACACTGACGTACTCTGACTTAGGAGGGAGCGACAGAATGTAGAAACAGTCTTAGGCATCCCTGTTCTGTCCAACGGCTAGTTCGCTGAAAGCAAACGCCGAAATCGAGTCCGTATTAACCCTTGGTCGCACGGGTCGACCTTAAAACATTCCTAGCCGTCTATTAATGAGTCTAGATTACAATCCACCTCACCCCAACCGTTGACAATCGGTAGAATACAGGATAGGCATGATGAGGATAACTACTCCGAATCCTCGGAGCTTTTCTGGACTCACAGAGATTTCTCGAATCCATGAGGAAAGAAAGCAGAAAGTAGAAATAAATTCTAATAAATCCAAAATTGATTAATGAATGACTAAAAATGAGTTCACAACCCTTTAAATAGGGATACCAAGCAACGAGAAAGAAATTGGAAACAAACTACAACTAAAACTCCTAGAATTTGCGACTTACTATAGGGTCGTGATGTCTACTAGTGCGCAAAGTTTTCAGCGAATAATAAGTGTCCTATTTGGCTTCACCAAAACGTTCTCCTAATTATTCTAAGCTCTTTTCACAATGAGCGTAACTCCTAAGGCCCAACAGATGAAGAATAATTAAACTAAAACTACTATTTTTAGTAAAATGAAATTGAAACAGGGAAACGACCATTGATCCAAGGTTTTGTTGCAATTTCGGGCTGCGCAACCCAGAATTGCTAGGTTGGTTGGCTTCATTAGCTCGTTCTACCTCAAAATCATATATTATATGTCAGATAACTCATTCCGGATTACAAGATACGTCTGATTTGACCCGAAATGACTCGAAACGGAGTTAGGGGCCACACGCATCAATCCGGGAGGAAAACTGTAACGACCCGTAAATTTTCGTACGTTGGCCCGAGTACCACCTCGACCAGAAATCAATTAGGATTAAATCCTTTAGAAATTTAACAAAGTTAACTAAGTACTAAACTCGATTAGCCATGAAATCCGTTGGGATCGCTTTAAATACGATCTGCAAGACCCAAAACTTGCAAAACAAGTGACTCTAGGTTACCCTAAAGTTTAGAACCAAACTCATTTCTCGGCTGCTCTCGGGAATGAAACAAAACTTCGTATTAGGTCTAAATCGCACATCGGAAGTCCGATTAACACGAAGCTAAGGAACTAGGACCGCCTCACTGGGCTTGACAATCATCTCTAAAATCAGGTCCAGCCGATGTCCCACGGCCATTCGTTTCGATTCGGAGCGAGGGTGTGTGAAAAACACTATTCTCATTCCAAAATAAATATCAGGAATAGTGATCTGGCACCATTCGTTTACGCGTTAGTATTAAGCAACCTGACTGTCAGAATCAGACCAAATTACACCCTCGGATTAAGAAAAATTTCAGGAACATTTACATGTACTTGGAATTTCGGATCGTGGCCCACTGACCGTTGAACTGAAAGTGATCCGCCATGTGCGATCTGGGAATCCGATCGAGTCGAAAACGTAATCCCACATAGATCCATGTGTGGTGAGCTTAAGTCTGACGTTTGGCTCAAGGGGGGCCACCAGAAACACTCATTTGAGCTGGAAAAGTGACGAAATACCTATATAAGCAATAACCCTTGAACCTGAGCCTATTTTGGGAAGGGTTTTGGCTATAAAAGGAGCTTAGAACAGCCCCTCTCATAGCCATACGAATTTGGGATAAAACCCTAGAGAGAGAGAGAGAGAAGAGAGAGAAGAGCTTGGGATTTGTGGGAGATCTTCCTCCTACTGCTTTCATTCATCACACGGCTTACACTGCTTCCTTCCAGGCATTTTTACGGCGGTATCCACTCCGTTTGAAGGTGAGAAACCCTAACCCTAGGTCTGATTTGAAGTAGGAAGGTTGTAGGTTGTATAAAGACTAACCGATTCCGCTCTTTAGGCTAGAAAACTCCCGTATACGGAAGCTCAACAACCCTTGCTGATTCGTTGTGATTCCAAGGGCAAAGGTGAGGACTTTAAGTGTATAAGTTACGGTTTTCAACGCTTTCAATGTCAGATAATGGTAGATTCATGATCTGCATGCAATTGCACATGTACAAAGTGCTTTCCGTTTCCTGTTTCGATTAACGTTGTAGAATATGGAATTTCACATACTCTAGGTATACGTAGAAATACCGTATACGTATTTTTTTTGGGAAAATGTTTGACATGTTTATTTAATGTATGATTATATGATATATGGATAAAATACTAATTTGGCGAAAGGAATCGCTGAAATACATGTTCACTTGTAAATGCTACGTATGTTGAAATTGTGTATTCTAGAAATACCGTATACGTATTTTTTTGGAAAAATGTTTGACATGTTTATTTAATGTATGATTATACAATATATGGATAAAATACTAGTTTGGCGAAAGGAATCGCCGTAATATATGTTCGCTTGTAAACACTATGTATGTTGAAATTGTGTATTCTAGAAATACCGCATATGTGTAAATTTTGGAAGTGTAATTGTCATGATTATTTGTTGTATGAATATGGTATACGCGGATAAAATAACCGCTTGGCGAAAGAATAGCCCTAATACGCATTTACTAACATACGTCATGTATGTTGGAATAGCGCACTCTAAGTGTTTGTGTAAATGCTTGTGTGTGAAAAAGCTTGAGTGTTAGTGCCTTAGATAGGCGCTGATATGGAATTCCCGACTACCTTAGAGATATGTAGGATCCCCTCCATGTGGTGGTTCGCTATAACCACTCACTTGTGATGTGTATGTAATTGTATCCCTACTTGTATAGTGCTTTATAACATGCTTTACAACATGCTTTACTTCATGCTTTATTTCATGCTTTATAACATGCCTGCTAATATGCTTGTATTACTTCGTTATCATGCTTTACTCCACATGCTATTGATGAGATCTGTTTGAGTTTGGGACTAAGTCTATAGTCCAAACATTCGGTACCAGACTTGAGATTGTGGCTGAGACTCATGTCGCCACAAAGGATGTGTCTAGTGAACCCGAGTCGTACTTCGGTTGGCGATAGTGGTTGGCCACACGGAGTGCTTTTGCGCTCCATATCGCCCAACTTGTGGTGCGCTCGAGCTAGTCAGGCTCGTCAAGTAAACCGATATGTATATGTGTGTTCACCATGTTTGGTCGCTACTGCTTGAACCTAGGGTACCAAACTTACCAGTGGCGATCCCGTTAACCATGGTACCTCGATCCGCTAAGACGCATGAGCCGGGCATGGTGGTATGGGACACCGTGGTCGAGCTGTCGGCCTACGCTGGGGCCATGTGCCTCCCCGTAGTGACCATTGCACAACTAAACTCGTGAGCCGAATATGGTGGTATGGGACACTGTATTCGAGCTGTCGATACTTACGGCGAGAGCCGAGTACGGTGAGACCTGTGTTCGTGCTGACGGGCGACGAGTCCTCCGTAGTATCTTCGAGTATACTCCAAGTGTCTGTGATTGGCGACGAGTCTTTTACAGCAACTAGAGTATGAGTTGAGCCGAGTATGGTGAGACCTGTACTCGAGCTGACGGCTAGTGATTGAGCCAAGTATGGTGAGACCTATACTTGAGCTGACGGCCAGCAATTGAGCCGCATACGGTGAGATCTGTATCCGCGCTGACAGGTGACGAGCCCTTTGAGATGCCTTCACTACGCTTCTCAAACCATAATATCGTATGAGATTAGCTAGGATTGACGACCCTAGAATGGATCATGTTTGGGAATGATACAAGGGAGGTACCTTAGTTTCCCAATCTTCTTGGTTGAAATGGACTAATAATAACTCGGTAATCATGATCATCATCACACCGCATGTGCTTAGTAGATGTGGCGCACTGAGGGAGTTAAGCATTCGCAAACGTAAGATGATGTCGCTTGAGGGTGGTTTGGCAAGGGCATACAGCATCATGTTATTTCATTTTCGCACTTAATAAGAGTAGTTAGAATTGTTTGATTTGTACTGCTTTATCATTACTGCTTGATTGAATTGATAACATGTTAACCTATGCTTTATTGTTCCACTGAGTTAGCTACTCACTCCCACGTTACGGGATGGTGTTTGCAACACCCAGGACTGTCGCAGGTATAGATGGTGCCTCGGTTCAGGAGCCGGAGCCCGACTTCGAGGAGGATTAGGATGAGTTCTCCTTTATGCAGTACTCTGACGGATATGCTTAGGCCGACTGCATCGCGGGGATTCCAGGGCTTATCTAAGGAATTGTATTTTGATTTTTGACTTAGAAACAATACATGTATATTAGTACTCAGTTAGTACTTATACTATGGAGTTCACAAAATTTTGTTACTTTACATACTTTGAATATAAAATTTCAGTCTTCCGCTTGCCTTTAGACAATTGAACTGGAGTATGATTTACTGTTTTGGTATAATCTCATTCATGTTTATTGCTCTAACTCAGACAACATTTAACCATCATTGTGTATGTTGCATAAGTGATGCGTTGAAACTCGAGAGTTGAGTTCATACTCGACCCCGATTTTCAGGGCGTTACAGAAACAAGTGGACCCAAGGTGCATTTGGCACCATAGGATGCTGGTGGACACAACCCCACCGCGACGGCGCGGCGCCGGGCAAGGCGGACTGCAGCAGCACCGCGGTCACCGCAGCGCGCCGCGGTCAGGTTGGCCCGCTCGGGTTGGGCCGGGTCTAGTTGTGGTCGGCCCGACCCCCTGAGATGTTTGGTGCGTGCGAAATTTTCGGGGGCCCCTATTTCTCTCCGGATGGAGCCCCACTTCTCATTTCTACCCTTCCAAGCCCTCCAACTTGCTATTTCTCTCTCTAAACTCCCTTCCAATCGTCTCATCTCCCATTTTTTACCACAACTTTTTCATATACACCATCCACAGCCATCCCTACCCCCTACCCTCTCCGTTCTCTCTCATTTGGGCTTTTACATGCCCCATTTGTGACTCAAAATTGTGTAGCCTTCTAACCTATCTCATTTCTCCCTTTTACCTTCTTCATTCCCTGCCTTTTAAGCCTTTACAATCCCTGTTGAGGCTCAAGTCCGTGGAGAACCAAAAACTCCAGCCCCCGTTTCCCCTTATCCTCTTTTTCCGTGGCTCTGTCCGAGCTTAGTATGGCCGCTTTCTCGAGATAATAATAAATGTATGTGGGAGATATGGCCCCTAGATTGGGTGTATCCCATGTCTTCCGACACCATGTTTAGAATGTACGCAATTAAAAGTAAATTCTGAGATTTCCTTTCAAATTTCACTTAGAAATTCATTGTATTGGGATTTAGAAATCCCATCTCACCCTTTTTCAATACAAGGCTCATTTTCCAAAGCCTATATCATTAATTTTAATCCCCACCCACTCTCCTACCAACCATGCCACTCCCAATCCCGAGGTAGGATTAGCAATGTAATTCTATTTAGTACAACTTAAGATCGCTGGCCAAATAGACCTTTGGAATTTGGACTTAGAGCGGTGCTTCGACAGACCTGACAGTATAGGAAATCCAACAAATTAAGAACGTGAACTTTAAAACCCCCTTAGTTGGTTTGATCATAGGTGAAGTGCTCGAGCGTAGCTACATTCAAGTTCGGGCAACTCAATTCCAAACAAACAAACAAACAAATTCCTTTATTAAAAAAAAGGTGTAAAATCAGCTAGTGTATAAGCATAAACTTTGGATTACAACTAGGGGATTACGCTACTCATACGTTGCGACTAGGCACTAAAGAATGCAAAGGATTCATTATGCTAGGGTACTTGAAAGATAGATTTAATTAGTCGGCTTAAGTAGGTTGGAGCGAGACCCCGTTCTTTCGTTGAATCCCCTTAATACTCATAGGCTTCTTTAATAACTCCTAGGAAAGTTGTTTGACGTAGAAACTAGTCACGCTTAGAGGAAACTGATATATCCTTTGGATTTAATGTTAGATCAAATCAATGCATCCCTTAGAATTGCCTTCTCGAGGATTTATTACAACCGGGAACACGGAGTAGAGAAACGATATATATCAGCGAGGTATTCGCAGTTTGATTCGAATTCTCAATCCTGGTAGTGACCAATGAACCCTATGCTCTGATCAAGCAGAAGGTCAGGATCAACTAAGATTAAGAACTGATACGACAATTTTCTGTCTTAGCTAGGCAGAAGGTCCATGTATCCAGCTCAGACCCACTAAGCAACTTTCTTCTGTGTTGGCCGAACCACTTGCAACCAAAAGTTTATAACTTCGTCTTTGAGAAGTGTAAGAATACATAGCCAATAGAGATTTTTTTTTCCTTTTAGGCCTAAGGAATTGCCCAAAAGGGCAACAAATAGTTAAGAATTAGGTCCCAAATTACATGCTATGTCAGCATACATTTTTTGCATATGAACGTAGAAAGATTGCCTGCCTGTTAAGCTAGACATGATTAAATAGGATAAGTCTGGACCATGGCAAAACTCCTTGGCAGGAGTAGCCATCTTGCCACAAGCTCATACCTGTCTCTAAATCAACCACAATACCCATCGTCTTTAGCTCCTTTCTATAATCATAGGTACCGACACCATAGCACACATCATCGATGAGAGGGAGACCAATGCATTGATAGACCGCTTCCCATTTCATACCAAAGATAGGTTTAATATCTCACCTTGTTCTGACATACGGAGCGAGACATAGATCCTTAAGCCTTAGGGAATTAAGTTTTTAAGGGAGGTAGAACATTATGAGCCCAATATAGTTAGGTCACCTAATACACATCTTTGATCTGGGTAGCGCAACGAAAGCGTGGTGGACCCTACCCCACTGGTCTAGGATCGAAACTGTGCTCATTGAATACGAACATTATAGAAGTCCTAGTAAGTTCTACTATGAGAAACTACTTTAGGATGATCTAGTAAGATTTGATTCACCATTTCCTTGGACATAGATAATACCGAGGACTCTCTTAGAATAAGAGCTTAAAGACAATCCTAGAAATAGACAATTTGAACCTTTCAATGATGGACATTCCCTGCGTCTTTAGAGTGATCGTACCACGGAGTTACTGAAATATACAACTGCGAAACATTCATGGTTTGACCCAATTCTCAATCCTGTGCGACTACCAACAGACTCACTGCTGACGAGCAAAAGACCAGGATCTACTAGGATTCGAAAGGGATACGTGAGCTTTCTACCTTAGCTCGGTAGATGATCGATGTATCGGGATCAAGCCCACCATAAACGTCTCTCCGTGTTGGTCAAACATTAAACACAACTATCTTACTCTAAATTGTTGGGGATGAGAAATGGATAAAGAAATAAGTTTTAAGGGGGGTAGACTAAAATGAACCAGGCTAGTATATACCCTACCACGCGTAGGAACTCGAAATCAATAAGTCTTAGGCAAATGAAATAATAGAAATCTTTCCTTATTACCCTTAGGCAATTTCGGAGATGAAATTTTGTTTAAGGGGGGTAGATTGTAACATCCCGGATTTTTGCCAACCTGGAATTAGACGTCTTTAGGCAATGGGCCACTCCTAACACCTTATTAACTTGTCAAAACTGAATCCCATAGTCTAAAACTGCTTTTGAACCCATTTCCTTCACAAATCCCACCCTTCACCACCTTGTTCTTTCAATTTTCCTAAGTACTTACACCCTAGACACTATCTTAAACTAGCTAAGTAGTATAAATTGGATCACTTTATACACAAACTACAAAGGCTTAGGTACCACCTCAGATAGAAATCTTATAGGACTAAATCCTTTAGAAATGAGACAAAGTAACTAAGTGCTAAATTAGATTAGCTACGAAATCCGTTTGAATTGCTTTAAATACGATCTGCAAGACCCAAAACTTGTAGAATCATTGACGCTAGGTTACCCTAAAATCTAGGATTAATCTCATTACCCCGACTGCTCTCGGGAACGCATTGAAACTTCATATCAGGTCTAGACCACACATCGTGAGTCCGAATAATATGAGGTTAAGGACTTAGGACCGCCTTACTGGGCTTGACAACCATCTCGGAAATCAAATCCAGCCAGTGTCCCACGGCTGTTCGCTTGAGTCCGGAGCGAGAGAGTGTGAAAACACATGTTTCTTTACAAAATAAATATCTTGAATAATAATCTGACATCTCTCATTTGCAGATCAGTTTTAAGCAACCAGACCGTCAGAATCAGACCAAATTACACCCTCGGATCAGGAGAAATTTTATACACATTTATATGTACTCGGAATCTCCGATCGAGACCCACTGACCGTCGAACTGAAACTGGTCTGCCACGCGTGATCTAGATATCCGACTGAAACGAAAACTTAATGGAACATAGATCCGGTGTTAGTGAGCTTAAGTCCGACCTTTGGCTCAAGGAGGCCCGCCAGAAGTCCTCCGTTGAGCTGAAAAAGTTCCGCTTTGGTTATAACCTAAGTAACCTTGTTCAGAAGTCTAATTCGGTGAGTTTTTAGGCTATATAAGGACCTTAAACCCTCTCTCATTGCAGCCATACGAATTTGAGAAAACCCTAGGAGAGAAAGAGAGAAAAGAGAGAGAAAGTGTGGGAGATGTGGGAGCATCTCCTGCCGCTGCTATACGTGTTCAACCACCCCTTTCTCATTGATTTCCTAGCAATCCCGGCGTCATTTCTAAGTAAGAAAACCCAACCCTAATTTTTTTGGGGCTGTGAAGGTTGTAGGTTATGAAATAGCTAACATATTTCATTCTATAGGTTGCCAAATTACCAAATACGGAAGCTTAGCAAACCTATCGACTCTGTTACGATTCTACGACACGAGGTGCGGACTTTAGGTGTATAGCTTATGGTTTTCAATGCTTTCAATGTCAGATAATGATAGATTCATGATCTGCATGCAATTGCACATGTACAAAGTGCTTTCCGATTTCTGTTTCGATTAAAGTTGTAGAATATGGAATTTTACATATTCTAGGTATTCGTAGAAAATACCGTATACGTATATTTTTTAGAAATGTGTGTGACATGATTATTCGTTGTATGGATATACGATATATGGATAAAATACTTATTTGGCAAAAGGATTCGCCTAAATACATGTTTTACTAATATACACTATGTATGTAGAAATACTGTATTGTAAAAGTACCATATACATGTATATTTTAGAGATGTGTTTGCCATGATTAATTGTTGTATAAATATATTATGTGTACATAAAATATTTGCTTGGCGAAAGGAGTCGCCCTAATACATGTTTGCTAACATACACTAAGTATGTTGAAATAGTATATGTTATGTGTTTGTGGAAATGCTTGTGTGAGCAAGTGTTTGGATGTTGATGCCTTAGGAGGGTGTTGAGATGAGATTCTCAACTACCCTAGAGACATGTATGATTACCTCCATGAGGTTGTCTACTTAAACCGCTTACTTGCAATATATGTGTTTGTATTCCTACTGATGTAATGCTTTGCAACATGCTTTATATCATGCTTTATAACATGCCTACTAGCATGCTTGAATTACTTTGTTTATCATGCTTTACTCCATATGCTATGGATGAGAATTGATTAAGTTTGGGACTATGTATATAGTCCAGACAGTCGATACCAGATTTGAGATCGTGGCTGAGGTTTATGTCGCCACATGGGATGTGTTTGACGAACCCGAGTCGTACGTCAGTTGGCGACAGTGGTTAGGCCACGCGAAGTGCTTATGCACTTCATATCGTCTAATTGATTGTGCGCTCGAGCTAGTCAGGCTCATCAAGTAACCCGATGTGTCTAATGTATGTTCACCATGTTTGGTCGCTACTGCTTGAACCTAGGGTACCAAACTTACCAGTGAAAACCCTTTAACCATGGTACCTCGATCCGCTAAGACTCATGAGCCGGGCATGGTGGTATAGGACACCGTGGTCGAGCTGTCGGCCTACGCTAGGGCCACGTGCCTCCCCGTAGTGACCAGTGAGCAACCAGACTTGTGAGCCGATTATGGTAGTATAAGACACTATATTCATGCTGTCAGCCTACATTGATAAGGTGATGGGGGAGTGGTGCAATGAATGCGAGCAACAGCCCTTTGTAGTGACCTCGAGCATACTCTGAAATCGCGGTGAGCCTTAGAGTTTTGCCGCTGTATATGGAGTATGAACTAGGCCTGTTTCTGTATAGTGATGAATCATTTAAGAGGTGATGGGGGAGTGGTGTAACCTTTGTGCGTAACAGCCCTGGTAGCCTTTGCAGTGACCTAGAAAACACATCATCGTCTGATATTAACTAGGACTGACGACCCTAGAATGGATCATGTTTGGGAATGATACAAAGGAGGTACCTTAGTTTCCTAATCCTGCTGTTTGAAATGGACTAATAACAACTTGGTAATCATGTTCACCATGCATTGCATGTGCCTGGAAGATGTGGGCACTGAGGGAAGAAAGCATGCAGCGAACGTGAGATGGTGTCGCACGAGGAAGGGTGTGGTGAGGGCATACATCATGTCATTCATACTTGCATTAATAAGAGTAGTTAGGAGTGTTTGATTGTACTGCTTTATCATTACTGCTTGACTGAGTCGATAACATGTTAACCTATGCTTTATTGTTCCACTGAGTTAGCTACTCACTCCCACGTTACGGGACGGTGTTTCGAACACCCACCAGACATTGTCTGATTTCAGATGGCGACGCTACTTCTGAGGCGGAGCCGGACCTTTGCAATGACTACGATGCCTGCTTGTATTGGTTGTCTTCTGACGGCTTCCTGTGAGCCGTGTCCTGATCGACGGGGCTTTCTGGGATATTGACTAGAGGACCTTACACATTTGGTATATTTTAGGATTGTACTTGTAATTATTTAACCTGGTAATGTTATCACACTCTGGAGACTCATCATAGTTTATATATTTTATCTATCTATCACAGTCTTCCGCTTGCAAATTTAACTCTCTGGAGTATGATATAGTGTTTTGGCTTAATCTCACTCATGTTCACTACTCTAATACAGTCAACATTCAATCATCATTCATTTTGTTACATAAGTGACGTTCTGGAACTCGAGAGTTGAGTTACTACTCGACCCCCGATTTTCGGGATGTTACAGGTACTCACCGGCTCCTCTAATAACTCTTAGGATGGTTGTATGACGTAGAAACTATTCACGCTCATAGAAAACTTATATTTTCATTGGATTTAATGTTAGGTCAAATCAATACAACCCTTAGAATTGCCTTCCCAAAGACTTATTATAATCGGGAACACGGAGTAGAGGAACTATATCTATAAGTGAGGTATTCGCGGTTTGAGTTGAATTTTTAATCCTAGTTGTGACCAATGAACCCTATGCTCTGATCAAGCAGAAGGTCGGGATCAACTAGGATTAAGAACTGATATGACAATTTTCTGTCCTAACTAGGCAGAAGGTCCATGTATCCAACTCAGACCCACTACACAACTTTCCTTTCGTGTTGGCCCGACCACTTACAACCAAAGGTTTATAACGTCGCCCTTGAGAAGTGTTAAGAACATATAGCCAATAGAGATTTTCTTTTTAGGCCCACGGAATTTTCCAAATGGGCAACAGACAATTAGGAATTCGGTCCCAAATCACATGATATGTTGGCATACATACTGTGCCCATGAACGTAGAAAGATAGCCTGCCTGTTAAGCTAGACATGATTAAATAAGATAAGTCTAGACCGTGACAAAACTCCTTGATCGGATTAGGCATCTTGCCACAGACTCACACCTGTCCCTGAAACCAACCACAATACCTATCATCTTTTAGATCCTTTTTGTAACCATAGGTACCGATGTCATAGTACACATCATCGATGGAAGGAAGACCATTGTATTGAGGGATTGCTTCTCATTTCGTGTCAAGGATATGTCCTACATTACACCTTGTTCCGACATACGGAACAGGACATAGATCTTGAAACCTGGAGGTAGAACTAATTTTTAAGGGAGGTAGAACATAACGAGCCTAGTCTAGTTAAGTCACCAAATACACCTCTTTGATCTGGGTGGCGCAACGGTAATGTAGTGGACCCTACCCCACTAGCCCAGGATCGAAACTGTGCTCGTTGAATATGAACATTATAGAAGCCTGTTCTACTATGAGAAACCATGTTACGATGATCTAGTAAGATTTGATTCATCATTTCCTTGGACATAGATAATAACGAGGACTCTCTTAGACTAAGACCTAAAGGGCAACCTTAAAAATAAACAATTTGAGCCTTTCAATGATGGACATTCCCTACGTTTTTGGAGTGATCGGACTACGAAGTTACTAAAATATACAACTACGAAACATTCGCGGCTTGACCCAATTCTCAATCCTGGACGATTACCAATGGACTCACTGCTTGACCGAGCAGAAGACCAGGATCTACCAGGACTAAGAAGGGATACGATGAGCCTTCTACCCTGGTCAGGTAGATGATTGATGTATCGAGATCAAGCCCACTATAACCGTCTCTCCGTGTTGGTCAAACATTGAAACCGACTATCTTACTCTAAATTGTTGGGAATTGTCGTCAAGACTCCAAATAGATAAAGAAATAAATTGTAGCAAATCATCAGGGTATGAGAAATAGATAAAGAAATAAGTTTTAAGGGGGGGGTAGACTAAAATGAACTAGGCTAGTATATACCCTACCACGCGTAGAAACTTGAAATCAATGTCTTAGGCAAATGAAATAATAGAATTCTTACTTATTACCCTTAGGCAATTTCGAGGACGAAATTTTGTTTTAAGGGGGGTAGATTGTAACATCCCGAATTTTTGCCAACCTGAAATTAGACGTCCTTAGGCAATGGGTCGATCCTAACACCTTATTAACTTGTCAGAACTCAATCCCAAAGTCTAGAACCGCTTTTGAACCCATTTCCTTCACAAATCCCACCCTTCACCACCTTGATCTTTCAATTTTTCTAAGTACTTTCACCCTAGACACAATCTTAAACTAGCTAAGTAGTAAAACTTGGATCACTTTATATACAAACTACAAAGGACTAAGTACCACCTCAGACAGAAATCTTATAAGACTAAATCCTTTAGAAATGAGACAAAGTAACTAAGTATAAAACTAGATTAGCTACAAAATCTGCTAGAATCGCTTTAAATACGATCTGCAAGACCCAAAACTTGTAGAATCATTGACGCTAGGTTACTCTAAAATCTCGGATCAAACTCATTACCTGACTGCTCTCAGGAGCACGTTGAAACTCCGTATCAGATCTTGACCGCACGTCGGAAGTCCGAATAATACAAAGTTAAGGAATTAGGACCGCTACGCTGGGCTTGACAACCATCTCGAAAATCAAATCCAGGTAGTGTCCCACGACTATTCTCTTGAGTCCGGAGCGAGGAGAGTGAAAACCCTTATTTTTCTTTACAAATAAATATTTCAAATAGTAATCTGAGACTTGTCGCTTACGGGTCAGTATTAAGCAACCTGACCGTTAGAATCAGGCCAAATTACACCCTCGGATCAGGAAAAATTTCATAAACATATCCATGTACTTAGAATTTCTAATCGAGATCCGCTGACTGTTGAACTGAAACTGGTCCGCCACGTGCGATCTAGAAATTCGACCGGAACGAAAACTTAACTAAACCTAGATCCGGTGTTAGTGAGCTTAAGTCCAACAGCACATAGAAAAGGGGCTGCCAAAAGTCCTCCGTTGAGCTGAAAAATGGTCGCTTTGGTTATAACCTAAGTATACCTTGACCTGAAGTCTATTTCGGTGACTTTTTAGGCTATATAAGGACCTTAGAACTCTCTCTCCCATAGCCATACGAATTTGAGAGAAATCCTAGAGAGAGAAGAGAGAAAAGAGAGAGAAAGTGTGAGAGAAGTGGGAGCATCTCCCTACCTTATTTCCCTGCAGCTCTACAAGCTCCACCACCTCGTTCTAATCACTTTCCCGGCGATTCCAGCTCCGTTTCTAGGTAAGAAACTTTAATCCTAAACTGATTTGGGATTTTGATAGTTGTAGGTTATGAAATAGCTAACTTATTTCATTCTATAGGTTACCAAACTGCCGTATACGAAAGCTTAGCGAATCCATCGACTCCGTTACGATTCTACGACAAAAGGTGCGGACTTTAGGTGTATAGGTTATGGTTTTCAACACTTTCAATGCAAGATAACGATAGATTCATGATCTTCATGCAATTGCACATGTACAAAGTGCTGTCTGTTTTCCATTTCGATTAAAGATGTAGAATATGAAATTTTACATATTCTAGGTATTCGTAGAAAATACCGTATACGTATATATTTTGGAAATGTGCTTGACATGATTATTTGTTGTATGAATATATGATATATGGATAAAATACTTATTTAGCGAAAGGATTCGCCCTAATACATGTTTTGCTAATATACATTATGTATGTAGAAATAGTGTATTGTAGAAAGTACCGTATACGTATATATTTTGGAAATGTGTTTGTCATGATTATTTGTTGTATGAATATATCATAAGTGCGTAAAATACTTGCTTGGCGAAAGGACTCGCCCTAATACATGTTTTGCTAATATACACTATGTATGTTGTAATAGTGTATTCTAAGTGTTTGTGAAAATGCTTGTGAGAGCAAGTATTTGGATGATGGTGCATTAGGTAGGTGTTGAGATGGGATTCTCAATTACCTTAGAGATGTGTATGATTTCCTCCATGTGGTTGTTTACTTTGACCACTTACTTATGAAACATTTGTGTGTGTATTCCTGTTTATATAGTGCTTTATAACATGCTTTATGACATGCTTGTTAACTTGCTTGAATTACTTTGTTTATTATGCTTATTCTACATGCTCTAAATAAGGATTGATTGAGTTTGGGACTATGATTATAGTCCAAACAATCGGTACCGGACTTGAGATCGTGGTTGAGATTCATTTCGCCACGTAGGATGTGTTTGACGAACCCGAGTCGTACTTCGGTTGGTGACAGTGGTTAGGCCACGCGAAGTGCTTATACACTTCATGTCGTTCAGTTGATTGTGCACTCGAGCTAGTCAGGCCCGTCAAGTAACCCGATATGTTTAATGTATGTTCACCATGTTTGGTCACTACTGCTTGAACCTAGGGTACCAAACTTACCAGTGAAAACCCTTTTAACCATGGTACCTCGATCCGCTAAGACTCATGAGCCGGGCATGGTGGTATGGGATATCGTGGTCGAGCTGTCGGCCTACGCTGGGGCCACGTGCCTCCCCGTAGTGACCAGTGAGCAACCAGACTCGTGAGCCGATTATGGTGGTATGGGACAATATATTCGTGTTGTCGGCCTACATTGATAAGGTGATGGGGGAGTGGTGTAACCTTTGTGCGTAACAGCCCTGGCAGCCCTTTGTAGTGACCTCAAGCATACTCTGAATTTAAGGTGAGGCGATGAGTTTTGTCGCAGTGTATAGAGTATGAAACTAGGCCTGTATCTGTATAGTGATGAATCGTTAAAGAGGTGATGGGGGAGTGGTGTAACCTTTGTGTGTAACAGCCCTGACAGCCTTTGCAGTGACCTAGAAACACACCTTCGTATGAGATTAACTAGGACTGACGACCCTAGAATGGATCATGTTTGGGAATGATACAAGGGAGGTACCTTAGTTTCCAAATCCTGCTGTTTGAAATGGACTAATAATAACTCGGTAATCATGCTCATCATGCATTGCATGTGCTTGGAAGATATGGAGCACTGAGGAATGCAAGCATGCCGCGAACGTAAGATGGTGTCGCACGAGGGAGTATGTCGGTGAGGGCATACATCATGACTGCATTCATACTTGCATTAATAAGAGTGTGTTTGATTATACTGCTTTATCATTACTGCTTGACTGAGTTGATAACATGTTAACCTATGCTTTATTGTTCCACTGAGTTGATCACTCCTACGTTATGGGACGGTGTTCCGAACACCTACCAGACTTTGTCTGAATGCAGATGGCGATGCTACTCCTGAGGTCGAGCTAGACCTTTATGATGACAATGTTGCTTGTTCGTGTATGTTGTATGCTGACGGCTTCAAGTGAGCCGTGTCTTGATCGACGGGATTACAGGGTTGTTGACTAGATAACACGACACCTTTGGTATAACTTGAAATTGTACTTGTAACTCTTTAACCTGGTAACATTATCACACTCTGGAGACTCACCACTGTTTTTATATTTTATATATCTATCGCAATCTTCCGCTTGCAATTTATCTGTCTCTGGAGTACGATATGCTGTTTTGGCTTAATCTCACTCATGTTCAATCCACTAATACAGACAACATTCAATCATCATTCATTTTGTTGCATAAGTGATGCGTTGGAACTCGGGAGTTGAGTTTATGCTCGACCCCCGATTTTCAGGGCGTTACATATATACTCTAGATATAATCAGTAAATACAGTCGGGTTTTTATAAATCACAGAGGGGATTCATAACATGATTGAGATAAAATCATGGATCTATTTATGGAAAACATTTCAGTCAGACAAAGTCAGACATAGCATAGCATACAACCGAGCATAATGACTTCATGATTAAGATACGTTATCTCTAACAGAGCATAAATAATACTTGGTACATAATAAGAGGAGATTACTAGTGTCTCCTTGCCTTTAAACCTGACTTACCATTAAAATACGCACCTGTCAAAAAATGATATAATGCAATGGCTGGTTAGTCATAGGATCAACACCTATGCGAGACTTGTCTACACAAGTGGGCTATAATCAGACATCAGTTACGTAAGATGTGAAAGTATAAGTCGCATGGTATTTCTACAATATAGAGTAAATGTGATAGACTATTTAGAAGACTTGCAAAGGCCAACATAAACACTGTGAAATCATGAAAACATCTTGGCTTCCACAACAAACAGACCTCAAGTCATGCATAATATGGAAGTTTTCAAAACAAAGATGATCCTTTGAAGCTCATTTAGACCTGCAAAAGGAGTATTACCTCCATTGTCGATGAACACCTAGATATATCCTACCCTACTGAATTTTTTCAGAACAAAGGTTGATGTGAAAGATGAATGGATGTACATTTTCTTTTATAACCATTCCAGAAATGGATCTGAAGCTCGATATGGATCATTACTCCGACTCTGGATGACATGCTCGGGTCATGTCCCAGGTGTCGTGAGTTGATTCCATCTCCCAGATAGACTGCAGATACACGGTGTTGTCATTCGGATACACCTGCAAAGGAAATCCTATTCGGGTGTAGATCGTGGGATCCCCTCTTCGTTGGGTATAGCACAAAGCTGTTGTCTAGTCGCCTACAATATACATCTACTGAGCAATTAGGATCCTAGAGTACGTAGACATAAAGAGAAGGAACACAGAGGGGATAATATCCACCCCTGAAGGATGGATACATGATGCAGTGAATCTCTGCAATCACGTTTTATATCCAAAATATAAATGAAACTAAACATGCTACCTGGCTTCACTGAGTTTGTCTGAAGAAGTTCTTTAGGGCAGAAGGAAGGTGATGAACTGCAAGCTACACGCAGAGACTTACGATATGTAATCTTCGTTTTCGATGAGGATGAAGATGCAACCACTCTGCCGAAGGACTCGGATTTGAAGGTATGAGAACGATCTTGTTTGTCCCAATCCATGAGGACGAGGAGATAAGATGAATGAGGGAGTAGAAGTGGAAATGAACCATAGAACCATCTCCAAAAGTTTTTTTTTTTTTTTTTTTTTTTTCCAGCGGTGCAGTGCAATGAACGCATTACACTGATCGAAGCACTGTATACTAACGCGTGTAGTTAGTAACCTGGTTCGACAACATACTCAAGGGCGGCTTTGTCCGTGGATTTGAATTCCAATTCAAACACACACAAATGTATATTTTATTAAAAAATACAATCCTATACGATTTGGGCCGTAAATCCAAACACGCCCTAAAGGATGAGATGAAAGAATTGGTTTCCTTATCATCGATGTACTAAGAATGGCCCCTCCTAAAATTCCGTAACAACAAGCCTCCACTGTAAACTTCCATTCGTTTAGTAATAATTTAATTTTACATTTTCCTTTGGTTGGCATTAAAAATTTTTATTTAAAAAGTGAATATTCAATTAATATCCAATAGCTACCAACTTACAACCTCCATCCATGATAAAACCACTGCTATCAACAATTTTAATCATGCCTCATCAGGATTTGAACAATTCAATCTGGTCAATCTGTTTTAACCATCCATTTTAGTCACAAAGCTTTGGCCCCACGATAAGCCGAAGGGCTAGAATTTTAATCCTAATCACATAAAAAATGAAAATCATCACATGAGTGGCTCAAATTGGATGTGAAGGAGTTATTTTTATTAACAGAGCAGCTGGGTTGGCCACTTTCATCTGACACGAATTAGGTGGTGTATCAATGTGTTTGGCAATGTGGGGCCCAATGTGATGTAATATCCAAGCCGTCCATCCATTTTTATCCCTCATTTTAGAACATGAAGCTATAAAGGAAGTAGATCCGAAACTGAAGTGGACCACACCATTGGAAACAGTGGTGATTGAACGCCAACCATTAGAAACTTCTTAGGGCCACAAAAAATTTAGATAATATTGGTGTTTTCCCTTCACCCAGGTCTATAAAGGTTTCAATGGTGGGTATCATTATCTCCACTGTAGCTTTTCATCTGAGAAGAAAATGACAAACACAGGGATAAAGCATGCACACAGAAATCAGGCATGTAGTAGGTCTGAACCGTCCAAATCATGGGCCCAACTACAGATGACTCATGACCGAAAAATCATCGTTATACCTGACCTTAACTACTTGATTGAAGGACATTTGATGAAGGGTCGAAAAACAGAAAACAGTCAACGGTCAACATTTGTACAGTTCCTACAAATATCTGGATCGTCTGCGCCCAATCTAAACTGGGTCCTACAATGTAGTTGGAGGTACATACATGCCACGTGTACAGTTCCTATGTGCATACGTATGGAGCACGACACCATGGCAGAGTACAAAATAAATCCTCCACCGAAAGATGGGATCAAGGTGGGCCATCGAGAGCGAAAATAGAAGGACCATGAACATCAAAAAGTATGACATTTATACCCCTACATTCAATGTCATACAACACCTTTGACCAAAGAAAATTCCTTGTATGATGAAAATGGACAAAAATACCCTTACCCAATTCATACGGTACGTAGGACTGTAGGTTGTACCGGTATTACATATGCAGCCACCTTGTTGTTCCCCAAAAATATCAAGAGGTTGATAGAAATGGGCCTTGTGGATGTGGGGCCCATGGTTAGGTGAAATGTAGCCATCGATAAAGGTTTCAATGGTGGGTATCATTATCTCCACTGTTTCGTGTGGTGGGGTCCACTGATATTTAGATCCGAAACATTTTTTGTCTTATCCCCTAAAATGAGCTGGTAAAATGGATGGACGGAGTGGATAAAATACATACATCATGATGGGACCCACAGCACCGACCAGTTTCGAGATCGCGGTACTGGAGGGGTCGGCATCGAGTCCGATCTGGACCCAGCTGGTATGGATTGATCATTCACCCTGTTTTCTTTTTGCCTCTTATTATTATTATTTCATAAAAGCTGCGTATTAATGAAATGAAAGAGGCGCGGTGGGATTTTAATTTCTGTTTTAAATGCGGAGGTAGCTGAAGGACAGTTAGCCGCTGCGCGAGTCTTTTATTAATTTCACTACACCAACTTTTGCGGTTTCTTAATGATGGAATTACAGAATCCTTCGTCCCAAACTTCTCAAAATACTTTCGGCTATTTTTTCCGATCACTGGGCCCATCGTTTGTTGATCCAGACCATTGGTCTTTTGCATTCCACTGGGAATAGAAAATGCCTAAAAAAGCTAATCATCAAGATGATTCTAGTCTCCTGATTTGTGACCTATAATGAACGGTAAAGAAGAGAAATAGAGCAGCATTCTACTTTTAACCAGAAGAGTTTTCAATCCTATGATTTTTATTTTATTTTATTTTTTAATTTTTTGGCATTGTTGAAATTTGGTTTTTGAAAAATCAAATATATTTGAAATTCTTGTTTTTCAGTTCAATCAATTCAAAATTTTCAAACCAAAAAAAGTGTTGTTTTTTCTTTAATCAAGTTTTGAGTTTTATACATGGAAGTGTATGTTGTATTTTTACTTAGAGTTTTGGAGGTTAAGATGCTCGGGTTGAGTGTTCCAATGCGTATCATTGGAACGCGGGCATGGGCAGTGTGACTATAGTGGCACTAGTTGTAGCACTTTCACTTCACATGTGCGCATCATGATTGTTTGTCTTATTATAGAAGTAATTCACTTGTAACCCATCAACAATTGATAAGGAGCAAATCACGCTTTAAGGACAACATAATTTTACGTGATTCAGCATAGTGATAAAAGGAAATAAATTTTCTTTAATTGTTATTTATTTTTTCATTTTTCCAACATATTTCACAACAATCTTAAAGCATGATTACAGATATTGAAAATGTTACATTAGTCAAACTAATGAACCAGGATCTGATCAGACTAGACCGATTTGACGACACGATATTCACTAGGTGGTAAGACAAGCTGAAATTTCTTCTCATTGCGTTGAAGATATTCTACATCCTGTATCCGAATCTCCAACCTCTACCAGAAGCAACGGATGCCGACACTTCAAAACAGATCGTTGTTAGAATCAAGCGACAAGAAGATGAACTGTTGTGTCACGGCCATATTCTCAACGCGTTTGTTGATTGATTGTACGATCTGTACACAAGAACCACCTCAGCAAAAGAAATCTGGAGTGTACTAGAATACAAGTACAATGCTGAAGAAGAATGAAAACAGAAATTCCTAATCATCGGGTACTTCGATTTCACAATGGTAGGCAATAAGCCCCTACTGGTCCAAATCCATGAATTACAATTAATTGTAAACAAAATAAAAGCTTTGAAAATAGACCACCTGAATCCTTTCAAGTTAGAGCTATTATCGCCAAACTGCCTTCGAGATAGAAAGACTATATGAAAAAGCTACTACATAAATCTGAATAATTCACCCTATAAGAAATTCAAAAGCATCTTCGTATTGAGAAAGAATCTCGTAACCGAGGCAAGAGGGATATGCAAATGGTGCAGCCTCATCCAAAGTGAATGCAGTAGAAAAATCGTCCCAGAATAATAACTTTGATAAAAATGATTCCTTAAAACCCAATAAAGATTAAGGGAAATTCAAGAATACATAAATGAAAAAAAAAATAGCAAACATAAGGGTCTTTACTATGTCTGCGGCAAGACCGAATATTTTGCCTGAGTCTGTAGGGATCGAAAAAAGCCTAAGAAATAGACTAATGCATTAGATAATGATATCGTAGCAATGGTTACGGAAGTTGTAAGACCTGTACCCTAGTCTGTACCGTACCATTCCGTAGGCTTCCGCGATCCTACCAGTCGAATTTTGGCAACCCTCGACCCGTTACCGACATTTGCGCACGATCTTAAGCCGAGTCCTGCTTACCGAAGTCAGCTTGAATCGAAACCTGTACCTTGGCGACTGCGCCTTCGCCGCGGTTCTAACGCTGCGACTCGCACACTGAATCGATACCCAGGGTAGAAGATGTAGGCCCACGTTCATTTCAAGAAAAAACGCCGCACGTTGCAAACTTCGAGGGAATCTTTACGACCTATCCCATCAATCAATCAATCAAGTTCACATCATACATCAATTCAAGTATAACAACCCATATCCTACCCTTACCTATCTCTTACACAAGCTACCCAAAGTCAACTCTCCCTCTCTCTCCACCCATCCCTTTCTTACAACACATCACCCCACCCATCACCCATCACACCTCATCCCATCCTTTTCACCCATCACTTCTCTCTCTCTCTCTCTCTCTCTCTCTCTCTCTCTCTCTCTCTCATTTCTCAAACCTCTCCCAAGCAACAAGCTTCACACGTCCAAACCCTCTCTCTCACAAAGCCAAGTGTGGCCCACCTTCCTACACTCTCATCTCTCATCTCAACCATCCATCCATCATCTACCTCCATCAAACTCGAAGGCAAGGAGTTAAGGAGGCTAGGGGAGCAAGAAGGAGGCCTAGAGGTGGGTGATCCATCATTTATTTTAACTTTAAGGGCCCACTTGTTGTGGGACCCACTTGATGTATGTGTTGTATCAATGGAGGGCCCATAGTGGCGGGGTCCCTCCTCTCCATCACCGTCTCTTTCATCTTTCTTTCTCTCTTTCCTTATTTTCTTTGTGATGATGTGGCTGCGTGGCCCACCCTGATAGATTCCACCATGAAGTATGTAACTCATCCATGTCATCCATCGTTGTGGGACCCACCTATTGGAGGTGTTTGATCTACACCGTCCAACCATTATCGGGCCTAAGTGGAAGGAAAACGCAAATATCAGATTGATCTAAATTAAGTGGGCCACGTACATGTGGGACCCACCATGATGTTGTGTTTATCCCAGCCGTCCAGCATCTCTGGACGCTGGACGTGAGGTAGGGGTAGCTAGCATGGAGTACGTGTACTGGCATGGGTGAGTACTATCAAGCTAATAAAAAAATAATAATAATATAATAATTATATTACACTTTTTGGTGGGCCACTCATGCAAGCCTCACCTTGATGCATGTACTCAATCCAAGCCGTCCACCCTTTTCCTCAGATCATTTTATGCGTGGGGCTAAAATATGAACCCAATCCGACATCCTGGCGGGCCATAGTTTGAATAATAAAATTTTCACCATTGAAACACCGTCTGATGTTTCGGTACACCAAAGCCCATCGAACATTGGGCTTGATGGGTTGGTATTGAGTCATAGGAGCCGATGGTTGGGTCAGATCCACCTGAAGCGGGCCTCGCATATGAAAATCCTTAGAAATGAATGATTTCCAAAAATAAAAAAATAAAAAAATAAAACAAGCGAGCATCGCTGCTGCTGCGACAGAAGGCGCGACGGTGCACTGCTTTGTCGATGGGTGAAGCGGATGGACGGTGGGCCTCACGGCCCCAGCTGTGGGCCCCACCGTGATGCGTTTTGAACATCAAAACCGTGCATCGGGTGGGCCCTTAGGGCAGTGGTCCCCTACCAAAAATCAGTCGTATACGGAACTCAGGTGGGCCATACCATCTAAAATCATGTGAAGACATGCTTAAATCATATAAAATCACTTGGTGGGGCCTACCTGGAATTTGGGTGCGACTGAAACTTGGTCTGAACCATCAGCCAAGTGGGATACACATAATGGGTGGACTGGATTTGTGAACCACATTTAGTGGGCCCTGGTCCACGTGACCTTATGAACAGTTGGATGGCAGATAAACAGTACAGTGGGCCCCCAAGGCCCACCTGACCTTATGAACAAATTGGATGAAAATAAACATTATGGTGGGCCCTGGAGCAAATAAACGTTATAGTGGGCCCTACCCAAGGTCCACGTGACCTTATGAATAGGTTGGATTGCAAATAAACATTACAGTGGGCCCTAGGCCCATGCGACCCTGTGAACAGTTTAGATGGAAAATAAACATTATGTTGGGCCCCAGTTTAGATGAAAAATAAACATTATGGTGGGCCCCACATGAGACCCACTTATGTATGTATTGTATCCACACCTTTCATCAGTGTGGACCTCCACCATGAAGTATGTGATTTATCTATGCCTTCCATTCCTATGGGACTTACCATGATGCATAAGTTTCATCCAAACCAACCGTCCAACCATTTTGGAGATTATTTCAAGGCCATGTGACGAGGCCCATCTTGATGTATTGGTGGCCCGATGTTGAGGCCCACTTTGGCATATATAGGCCCATGTTGTGAGGCCATTGTGATGTATGCAAGGCCCATGGGTTATGGCCCATTTTAATGTACATAAGGCCCATTAGTGCAGCCCATGGATGCAGCCCACTTGATGAATATAAGGCCCATATGATACGGCCAATTGATGTACTTAAGGCCCAATGGGTGCAATTAGGTCCATTACAATGTGTGATTCCTCCGTGGCGTATATAATAACGGGTAGTGTCTTAGGAACAATGATGGTTAGATGCCCACATTGTAAGGATGATGTCGGTTAAATGTCCGCATTGTCACTCTCCCTAAGGCCCATAGATAGGCCCATACTTGTAGTGGGTAGGCCGTCTAGGCCTATCTTCACTTTGCTCAGAGCCCATCACTATATAACATATTTAATATAGATACATGATTCATGATCATACGCATCATATGTATGCTTGGTATGAGGAGTGACTGATCATAGTATATGCCTTTGGGTGGATTGTTTATGGGCTCTGTGATAGACGGAATTGCCCTACATGAGCGCACGGTACGCATAGGATTGTTGCATGTTTGGTAGGGTGATTCATGCACTTACATTTGTGTGATCATGATTATTATATGCCCTAGCGACATCAGGGTCATAACCTCCACAGACACATCGTGGGTGGCTGGATTGGATACCGGAAATGTTTGGTTCTAGCATACGGGCGCCATAGATGTCCCTGGGTGAAAATCCCTAAACCCGATGGTACTAGAGGATGACTCTAACGTCGAAACCGAGTGGCTATATGAGCACATGAGGGCCGAATACTAGGAGGCCGTGTCTCCCACTGTGTCATGGTCGGTTAGAAAGGGGTGTGGCCTTACTTGCCCGAGGGTAGGGGCCAATACTAGGCTGAGTTTGACCAGCTCATAAATGGATCTACTATCGATGTGCCGGATAGGTATTGGCAGACTATTGGCTAGGCAGATAGTGAGGTTTCTTACGCTCACTTGGACTGTGCGGCTAAGAGAGCGGCAGTGCCATTTAGAGTGTACTAAACCCCACTGATTATTCTGAATGAGAACTGTACTGATATATGATTAGGATTGACATGCTTAAGCTGTATCTTGCATTGCATGATCTTGACATGATCGATAACATTCATATCGTACACTGCATAGCCTTGGTACGGATAGTTGCATTCATGTACTCATCAACATATTTCCGCATTACTTTGATCTTGCATTCTGAGCACGCTCATATTACGCACACACTTACACCACCCTCTAAGCTTTCTATAAGTTTATGCACGATTGATGCGTGCAGGTGATGCCAGGACGCATCCGTAGCCTTGTCGCAGTTGGAGTGTGTAGCCGAGCTTCTAGAGTTTTTGTTATTATCACTATCTTGTATTTACCTTCATATGCCTTGTATTCAAAGTTTTTTATCATAGTAGATTTTGTGATAGTATTCTTGTGGTTATTGTTCATATGTTATGCTTATGGTTATGCTCATTATGAATCAAATTGATTATTAGAAATCCTCCTTGTAGCATCCCAGGATCGGAACCTGGTATATGGGTGCCAGGAGCCGAGAATGGGATACTACGGAGGTTGTCGGCGCCGGATTCGGCGATCGGAAATTTTGTGAGCCCGATTTCCGAGTTCGGGGCGTGACAAGTGAACATAATCCAAGAGAAAATCTTGGTTTGGTACTATGATACAGGTGCCACAGTCCATGTATGCAATGACAGATCTGCCTTCAAAACCTATGAAGTCGTGACTAACGGTTAAGAGGTTCAAATGTGAAATGAAGGTCGATCTACAGTCGTTAGCAAAGTAACTGTGGAATTACTCTTTATATCTGGGAAGAATGTAATCCTAACCAACGTATTGCATGTCCCAAATATAAGAAGGAACTTAATCTCAGAGGATCTTTTGAGCAAACTCGGGATTAGGATTGTGTTTGAATTTAGTTAAAAATGAAAACTTTGTGGGAAAGGGTTATGCTTGTAATGGGATGATTAATTTTTTTTTTTCTGAATGAAAAGAATTCTTCTACTTACATGGTTGAGCCTGTAACATTGTGGCATTGTAGGTTAGCACATACTGTTTATAGCACCATAAAACTCATGGCTAAGAACAACTTAATATCATACAATGATAGTGAGAACGATAAATGTGAAGTATATATATGATCTAAAGTTACTAAGAAACCATTCCTAAGTGTTGAGAAATCGTTTCAGATATTAAACCTAGTGCATAGTGACATATGTGAGCTAAATGGCGTTCTTACCCGAGAAGGTAAGAGGTACTTCATAACGTTCATAAATGATTGTTCAAGATATGTCTATGTATATCTACTAAAATCTAAAGAGGGGGCGTTTAATGCATTCAAAGTCTATAAATTCGAAGTTAAAAAAAAATCAATTAGTTAAAAAGATTAAAATCCTTCATAGTGACAGAGGATGAGAATATTTTTCTAATGAATTTTCTACCTATTATAAAGAATACGACATAATACACCAGTGCACAACACCCTATACATCACAATAAAATGGTGTAACCGAGAGAAAAAAAATAGGACTTTAGTTGAAATGGTTAACTCAATACTAATACAAGTATAGTTGTCATTAAACCTATGGGGAGAAGCACTGTTAGCTGCTTGCCACGTTCTGAATAGAATCCTATATAAGAAAATTAAGACATCTCCATACGAGATATGGAAAGGAATGAAACCTAACATAGGGTATCTTAGAGTGTTTGTGTGTCTCGCGTATTGCAGAACTCTTGAACTCAAAAGAACTAAGTTATGACCAAGAGCTATCAAGTGCGTCTTTATAAGATATGCACAAAATAGTAAGGCTTATACACTTTTAGATGTAGATTCCAATGTAATCATAAAATCTAAATATGTAGAGTTTTTTTTTTTTTAGGACTCTTTATTCATGGAGAAAAAGAATACCAAGATTCAATCTCTTAATAAAATTATAGATGGAACACAATAAGAAGTTAAAACTCCAAGTAAACCATGTAGGAGTCAAAGAGCAAGAGTATAGAAGAGTCTTAATGCTAATCAAATAGACTCTCAACGTCTCTCTTTTTATCTTGTAGAAGGTGATAGAGAGAATGTTATTAGGAAAATACCTACGGTTTTAACTATAAAAGATGAACATAAAACATTTAGTGAAGCTATGACTTCAAGAAACTCCGCTTTTTGAAAAGAGACAATTAATTACGAAATGAATTAGATTATATCAAACCAAACATGAGAATTGGTGGATCAACCTCTAGGTTCTAAACTGATAAGGTGTAAGTAGATATTTAAGAAGAAATATCACACTGATGGTACAATACAAATCTTCGAGACAAGATTAGTTGCTAAGGGTTTCCGATAGAAAGAAGAAATTGATTATCTTGACACATATTCACCAGTGGCTAGAATAACATCGATTATGATTTTATTCTCTTTAGCATCCATACGTCATCTTCATATCCATTAAATGGACGTGAAGACAGTGTTCCTAAATGGTGACCTCGATGATGAGGTATATATGGAGCAACTTGAAGGGTTTGTTCTACAAGGAAATGAAAGAAAAGTGTGTATACTTGTTAATCTTTGTATGAATTAAAATAAGCACCAAAACAGTGGCATGATAAATTTTATTCTAAAGTTCTATCTTATGGTTTTGCACATAACTTTGCTAATAAATGCATATACTCAAAAGTCTATAATGATTATATTGTAATCATATGTTTATATATCGATATATGCTAATAATCAGCAACAAAATGGAAGGTGTAATTGAAACAAATAGGTTTCTCTCATCCGTTTTCAAAATGAAGGATCTTGGACAAGTGAATACTATATTATGTATCAAAATTAAAAAGTATAGTGAGAGTTATGAATTATGCCAGTCTCATTATATAGAAAAGATATTGAACAGGTTTAACCACTTAAAAATCAAAGATGCAAAAACCTTATTTGATCCAGGTATGAAATTTAAGAAAAATAATGGAAGAGCAGTTGCACAACTAGAATATGTGTAACATCCCGAAAATTGAGGGTCGAGTAGTAACTCAACTCTCGAGTTCCAGAACATCACTTATGCAACAAAATGAATGATGATTGAATATTGACTGTATTAGAGTAGTGAACATGAGTGAGATTAAGCCAAAACAGCATATCATACTCCAGAGACAGTTAAATTTGTAAGCGGAAGACTGTGATAGATAGATAAAATATATAAACTATGATGAGTCTCCAGAGTGTGATAACATTACCAGGTTAAATAATTACAAGTACAATCCTAAAATATACCAAATGTGTAAGGTCCTCTAGTCAATATCCCAGAAAGCCCCGTCGATCAGGACACGGCTCACAGGAAGCCGTCAGAAGACAACCAATACAAGCAGGCATCGTAGTCATTGCAAAGGTCTGGCTCCGCCTCAGAAGTAGCGTCGCCATCTGAAATCAGACAATGTCTGGTGGGTGTTCGAAACACCGTCCCGTAACGTGGGAGTGAGTAGCTAACTCAGTGGAATAATAAAGCATAGGTTAACATGTTATCGACTCAGTCAAGCAGTAATGATAAAGCAGTACAATCAAACACTCCTAACTACTCTTATTAATGCAAGTATGAATGACATAATGTATGCCCGCACCACACCCCCCCTCGTGCGACACCATCTCACGTTCGCGACATGCTTTCTTCCCTCAGTGCTCCACATCTTTCAGGCACATGTAATGCATGGTGAGCATGATTACCGAGTTGTTATTAGTCCATTTCAAATAGCAGGATTGGGAAACTAAGGTACCTCCCTTGTATCATTCCCAAACATGATCCATTCTAGGGTTATCAGTCCTAGTTAATATCAGACGATGGTGTGTTTTCTAGGTCACTGCAAAGGCTGCCAGGGCTGTTACGCACAAAGGTTACACCACTCCCCCATCACCTCTTAAACGATTCATCACTATACAGAAACAGGCCTAGTTCATATTCTATATACCGCGACAAACTCTAAGGCTCACCGCGATATCAGAGTATGCTCGAGGTCATTATAAAGGGCTGCCAGGGCTATTGCTCGCATTCGTTGCACCACTCCCCCATCACCTTATCAATGTAGGCCGACAACACAAATATAGTGTCCCATACAACCATAATCGGCTCACAAGTTTGGTTGCTCACTGGTCACTACAGGGAGGCACGTGGCCCCAGCGTAGGCTGACAGCTCGACCACGGTGTCCCATACCACCATGCCCGGCTCATGAATCCTTAAAACAAAATTTCGTCCCCGAAATTGTCTAAGGGTAATAAAGAAAGATTTCTATTATTTCATTTGCCTAAGACTTATTGATTACGAGTTCCTACTCGTGGTAGGGCATATACTAGTTTAGTTCATTTTAGTCTACCCCCCTTAAAACTTATTTCTTTATCCATTTCTCATACTCTGATTGTTTGCTACAATTTATTTCTTTATCTAAGTTGGAGTCTCGACGACAATCCCCAATAATTTAGAGAAAGATAGCTGTTTCAATGTTTGACCAACACGGAGAGACGGTTATAGTGGGCTTGATCCTGATACATCGATCATCTACCTTGCTAGGGTAGAAGGCTCATCGTATCCCTTCCGAATCCTAGTGAATCCTGGTCTTCTGCTCGTCAATAGTGAGTCTGTTGGTAGTCACACAGGATTGAGAATTGGGTCAAGCTGCGAATGTTTTGCAGTTGTATATTTCAGTAACTCTGTAGTACGATCGCTCTAAAAACGTAGGGAATGTCCATCATTGAAATGTTAAAATGTCCTATTCCTTGGGTTGCCCATTGGTTTAAGAAAGTCCTGGTTATTATCTATATCCAAGGAAATGGCGAATTAAATCCTATTAGATCATCTTAAAACGGTTTCTCATAGAAGAACTTGCTAGGGCTTCTATAATGTTCGTATTCAACGAGCACAGCTTCGATCCTAGGCCATTGGGGTAAGGGTCCACCACGCTTCCGCTGCGCCACTCAGATCAAAGAGGGTTCACCACTCTTCCGCTGCGCCACCCAGATGAAAGAGGTGTAATAGGTGACCTAACTAGATTGGACTCATAATGTTCTACCCCCCTTAAAAACTTAATTTCCTAAGGCTCAAGGATCTATGTCTCGCTCCGTATGTCAAAACGAGGTGAAAATTTTAAACCTATCTTTGGTATGGAATGGGAAATACATTGGTCTGCCTTTCATCGACGATGTGTACTATAGCATTGATACCTATGGTCATAGAACGCTAAAGATGATGGGTATTGTGGTTGATTTCAGGGGTAGGCATGAGTTTGAGGCAAGATGCCAAATTCTACCAAGGAGTTTTGTCACGGTCCACACTTATCCTATTTAATCATGTCTGACTTAACACGCAGGTTATCTTTCTAAGTTTATGTGCACATAATGTATGCCGACATGGCATGTAATTTGGGACCTAATTCCTAACTATTTGTTGCCCATTTGGGTAATTCCTTGGGCCTAAAAGAAAAAATCTCTATTGGCCATATATTCTTACACTTCTCAAAGATGAAGTTATAAACTTTGGGTTGCAAGTGGTTCGGCCAACACGGAAGAAAGTTGCGTAGTGGGTCTGAGCCGGATACATAGATCTTCTGTCTCATGAGGACAGAAAATGTATCGTATCAGTTTTTAATCCTAGTTGATCTCGACCTTCTGCTTGATCAGAGCATAGAGTTCATTGGTCACAACCAGGATTGAGAATTCGATTCAAACCGCGAATACCTCGCTTATATGTAGTTTCTCTGTTCCGTGTTCTCGATTGTACTAAGTCCTTGAGAGGGCGATTCTAAGGGGTATATAGATTTGACCTATCATTAAATCCAAGGGATATAGAAGTTTCCTTTAGGTATAATCCAAAGTCTATTCTTATACACTAGCTGATTTCAGATCATTTCTAATACAAGAAATTATTTATCGTGTAGGGTCAAACGTTGTCTAAGTGGAATTGAGTTGTCTGTACTTGATGCTCGAGCATTTCACACATGCTCACACCAGCTAAGAGGGTCCTAGGGTTCACATTATTAACTTGTTGGATTTCCTATACGGTCAGGTCTGTTGAAATCTAGGAGCACCGCTCTAGGTCCAAACTCCAAGGGTCTATTTGGCCAGTGGTCTTAAGTTGTACTAAATGGGACTGCAATACTAACCCTACCTTAGAATTGAGAATGACATGTTTGGTAGGAGGGTGGGCGGGGATTAAAATTAATGATATAGGCTTTGGAAAATGAGCCTTGTGTTGGAAAAGGGTGAGATGGGATTTCCAAATCCCAGGAGAATGAATTTCTAAGTGAAATTTGAAAGAAAATCTCAGAATTTATTTTTAATTGCGTACATTTTAAACATGGTATTGGAAAACATGGGATATACCCAATCCAAAGACAATACCTAACACATACATTTATTATTACTTAAACAATTCTATCCACCTAACTCACCTAATGCAATTTGGCAGAACGGGCCCTAAAGGGAGAAAAGGGGCTGAAGTTTTGGTTCTCCACAGATTTGGTTCTCATCAGGGGTTGTAAAGGCCCAACTGACAAGGAGTAAAGAAAGGTAAATGAAGAAAATGGATGGGTTAGAGGGCTTGCCCGATTTTGAGCTTCAAATGGGGGGTGTGGGAGTCTAAATGAGGGAAACGAAGAGGGAATGGAGAGGGGGGCTGCAATGCACGATGGAAAAGGATAGGCTGTGGTCGAAAACAGTAGAGAAGAGGATTGGAGAGGTGATTTGTGAGAGAGGGCAGCAATGCAAGAGGGAAAAATGGCTTGGGGAGGGCGTTTGTGAAGGAGGTGCAATTTTGGGTGATGGGAATGGGACGGTGTGGGTAGTAGGGGGTTTATAAAACCCCCAAACACAATCGGCCCAGGCCGCGGGCCCGGCCCAGCCAGAAAATCGGCGAGGCCTCGCCAAAAAAATTTGGAATTTTTGAAATGGGGCCCCACGGTCATGATCCTCTAGTCCCCTGGGCCCCAAAAATCACTAGGTCCACCCTGGGTACCCCTGGATTAGCGTGGGTAGGCCCCCGACCCCGATTCGCTCTATTTCGGGCACTTTCGGGCACTTTCGGACACACACAGACATTTGTAGATTCTTGACTGCTGTGGTAAGGTGTATTGTGATCTAGACACGTCAATAGACGGTCTAGAAATGATTTGGGTTCGATACGTGTGGTCAGGATCGAGTACGAACTCGATCAAAATGCCTATTTTCGATGAACTTCGCCGAATGGAGAAATTGGAAAAACCTAGGACTGTTTCTATATTTTTCTCGCACCCTCCTAGGTCGTAATGCGTCAGCGTACGTCGTGGGAACATAACTCAGGTCCGGTTTAATCAAAATCATGCACTGATACCATCTGTAACATCCCAAAAATCGAGGGTCGAGTAGTAACTCAACTCTCGAGTTCCAGAACATCACTTATGCAACAAAATGAATGATGATTGAATGTTGACTGTATTAGAGTAGTGAACATGAGTAAGATTAAGCCAAAATAGTATATCATACTCCAGAGACAGTTAAATTTGTAAGCGGAAGACTGTGATGGATAGATAAAATATATAAACTATGATGAGTCTCCAGAGTGTGATAACATTACCAGGTTAAATAATTACAAGTACAATCTTAAAATATACCAAATGTGTAAGGTCCTCTAGTCAATATCCCAGAAAGACTCGTCGATCAAGACACGGCTCACAGGAAGCCGTCAGAAGACAACCAATACAAGCAGGCATCGTAGTCATTGCAAAGGTCTGGCTACGCCTCAGAAGTAGCGTCGCCATCTGAAATCAGACAATGTCTGGTGGGTGTTCGAAACACCGTCCCGTAACGTGGGAGTGAGTAGCTAACTCAGTGGAACAATAAAGCATAGGTTAACATGTTATCGACTTAGTCAAGCAGTAATGATAAAGCAGTACATTCAAACACTCCTAACTACTCTTATTAATGCAAGTATGAATGACATGATGTATGCCCTCACCACACCCTCCCTCGTGCGACACCATCTCACGTTCACGGCATGCTTTCTTCCCTCAGTGCTCCACATCTTCCAGGCACATGCAATGCATGGGGAGCATGATTACCGAGTTGTTATTAGTCCATTTCAAACAGTAGGATTGGGAAACTAAGGTACCTCCCTTGTATCATTCCCAAACATGATCCATTCTAGGGCCGTCAGTCCTAGTTAATATCAGACGATGGTGTGTTTTCTAGGTCACTGCATAGGTTGCCAGGGCTGTTACGCACAAAAGTTACACCACTCCCCCATCACCTCTTAAACGATTCATCACTATACAGAAACAGGCCTAGTTCATACTCTATATAACGTGACAAACTCTAAGGCTCACCGCGATTTCAGAGTATGCTCGAGATCACTATAAAGGGCTGCCAGGGCTATTGCTCGCATTCATTGCACCACTCCCCCATCACTTTATCAATGTAGGCCGACAGCACGAATATAGTGTCTCATACCACCATAATCGGTTCACGAGTCTGGTTACTCACTGGTCACTACGGGGAGGCACGTGGCCCCAGTGTAAGCCAATAGTTTGACCACGGTGTCCCATACCACCATGCCCGGCTCATGAGTCTTAGCGGATCGAGGTACCATGGTTAAAAGGATTTTCACTGGTAAGTTTGGTACCTTAGGTTCAAGCAGTAGCGACCAAACATGGTGAACATACATTAGACATATCGGGTTACATGACGAGCCTGACTAGCTCGAGCGCACAATCAATTAGACGACATGAAGTGCATAAGCACTTCGCGTTGCCTAACCACTGTCGCCAACTGACATACGACTCGGGTTCGTCAAACACATCTTATGTGGCGACATGAAACTCAACCACGATCTCCAATCTGGTACCGATTGTCTGGACTATAAACATAGTCTCAAACTCAATCAATTCTCATCTATAGCATATGGAGTAAAGCATGATAAATAAAGTAAATCAAACATGCTAGTAGGCATGTTATAAAGCATGAAATAAGGCATGTTGTAAAGCACTAAATCAATAGGAATACAAACACATATATTGCAAGTAAGCGGTTTAAGTAAACAACCTCATGGAGGTAATCATACATGTCACTAGGGTAGTTGAGAATCCCATCTCAACACTCTCCTAAGGCATCAACATTCAAACACTTGTTCACACAAGCATTTTCACAAACACTCAACACACACTATTTCAACATACATAGTGTATGTTAACAAACATGTATAAGGGAGAATCCTTTCGCCAAGCAAGTATTTTATGTACACATAATATATTTATACAACAATTAATCATGGCAAACACATCTCTAAAATATACATGTATACGGTACTTTTACAATACAGTATTTCTACATACATAGTGTATTTTAGTAAAAATGTATTTAGGTGAATCCTTTTGCCAAATAAGTATTTTATCCATATATCATATATTCATACAACAATTAATCATGTCAAACACAATTCCAAATTTTGTACGTATACTGTATTTCTACGTATACCTAGAGTATGTAAAATTCCATATTCTGCATCTTTAATCGAAAAAGGAAACGAAAAGCACTTGTACATGTGCAATTACATGCAGATCATGAATCTATCATTATCTGCCATTGAAAGCGTTGAAAACCGTAACCTATACACCTAAAGTCCTCACCTCGTGTCGTAAAATCGTAACGGAGTCGATAGGTTTGCTAAGCTTTCGTATTCGGCAGTTTGGCAACCTATAGAATGAAATAGGTTAGCTATTTCATAACCTACAACTGTCTAAACCCCAAAACAGATTAGGGTTAGGGTTTCTTACCTAGAAACGGAGTCGATATCGCCGGGAAAGCGATGAGAAATAGGTGGTGTAGCTTGTGTGGTGGCAGAGAACGATAGTAGGGAGATTCTCCCACTTCTCTCTCACTTTCTCTCTCTTTTCTCTCTTCTCAATCTCAAATTCGGATGGCTGAAATGAGAGAGGGTTTAAGGTCCTTATATAGCCTAAAACTTCACCGAAATAGACCTAAGGTCAAGGTATACTTATGTTATAACCCAAAACGGCGTTGTTTCAGCTCAATGGGGGATTTCTGACGGCCCCCCTTGAGCCAAAGGTCAGACTTAAGCTCAGAGACATTGGATCTACGTTTCGTTAAGTTTTCGTTTCAGTTGGATTTCCAGATCACGCGTGGCGGACCAGTTTCAGTTCGACGGTCAGTGGGTCTCGATCGGAGATTCCGAGTACATGTAAATGTTTATGAAATTTTTCCTGATCCGAGGGTGCATTTGGGTCGATTCTCGACGGCCTCTGTCTGGTTGTATCTTGATCCATGGCGACAGTCTCGGATTACTATTTAAGATATTTATTTTATAAAGAAACAAGTGTTCTCACACTCTCTCTCTCCGAACTCAAGAGAACAGCCATGGAACGCTATCTGGATTTGATTTCCGAGATGGTTGTCAAGCCCAGCGAGGCGGTCCTAAGTCCTTAACCTCGTATTATTCAGACTCCCGATGTGCGGTCCAAATCAGAAACGGAGTTTCAACGTGCTCCCGAGAGCAGTCGGGTAATGAGTTTGATCCGAGATTTTAGGGTAACCTAGCGTTAATGATTCTACAAGTTTTGGGTCTTGCAGATCGTTTTTAAAGCGATTCAAATGGATTTCGTAGCTAATCTAGTTTAACACTTAGTTACTTTGTCTCATTTCTAAAGGATTTAATCCTAAGTGATTTCTGGTCGAGGTGGTACTCAGGCCTTTGTAGTTTGTATATAAGGTGATCCAAGTTATAATACTTAACTAGTTTAAGATAGGGTCTAGGGTGAAAGTACTTGAAAAAAATGAAAGAATAAGGTGGTGAAGGGTGGGATTTGTGAAGGAAATGGGTTAAGAAGCGAGTTTAGACAGTGGGATTAAATTCTGACAAGTTAATAAAGTGTTAGGAGCGACCCATTGCCTAAGGACGTCTAATCCCAGGTTGGCAAAAAATTCGGGATGTTACAATCTACCCCCCTTAAAACAAAATTTCATCCCCGAAATTGTCTAAGGGTAATAAGGAAAGATTTCTATTATTTCATTTGCCTAAGACTTATTGATTTCGAGTTCCTACTCGTGGTAGGGCATATACTAGTCTGGTTCATTTTAGTCTACCCCCCCTTAAAACTTATTTCTTTATCCATTTCTCATACTCTGATTGTTTGCTACAATTTATTTCTTTATCTAAGTTGGAGTCTCGACAACAATCCTCAACAATTTAGAGAAAGATAGTTGTTTCAATGTTTAACCAACAGGGAGAGACGGTTATAGTGGGCTTAATCCCTATACATCAATCATCTACCTTGCCAAGGTAGAAGGCTCATCGTATCCCTTCCGAATCCTAGTGGAACCTGGTCTTCTGCTCGTCAGCAGTGAGTCTATTGGTAGTTGCACAGGATTGAGAATTGGGTCAAGCCGCGAATGTTTTGCAGTTGTATATTTCAGTAACTCCGTAGTACGATCGCTCTAAAAACGTAGGGAATGTCCATCATTGAAATGCTAAAATGTCCTATTCCTTGGGTTGCCCATTGGTCTAAGAGAGTCCTGGTTATTATCTATGTCCAAGGAAATGGCGAATCAAATCCTACTAGATCATCTTAAAATGGTTTCTCATAGAAGAACTTCTAGGGCTTCTATAATGTTCGTATTCAACGAGCAAAGCTTCGATCCTATGCCAGTGAGGCAAGGGTCCACCACGCTTCCGCTGCGCCACTCAGATCAAAGAGGGTTCACCACTCTTCTGCTGCGCCACCCAGATCAAAGAGGTGTAATAGGTGACCTAACTAGATTAGTCTCATAATGTTCTACCCCCCTTAAAAACTTAATTTCCTAAGGCTCAAGGATCTATGTCTCGCTCCGTATGTCAAAACGAGGTGAAAATTTTAAACCTATCTTTGGTATGGAATGGGAAATACATTGGTCTGCCTTTCATCAACGATGTGTACTATAACATTGATACCTATGGTCATAGAATGCTAAAGATGATGGGTATTGTGGTTGATTTCAGTGGCAGGCGTGAGTTTGAGGCAAGATGCCAAATTCTACCAAGGAGTTTTGTCACGGTTCACACTTATCCTATTTAATCATGTCTAACTTAACACGCAAGTTATCTTTCTACGTTCATATGCACACAATGTATGTCGACATGGCATGTAATTTGGGACCTAATTCCTAACTATTTGTTGCCCATTTGGGTAATTCCTTGGGCCTAAAAGGAAAAATCTCTATTGGCCATATATTCTTACACTTCTCAAAGATGAAGTTATAAACTTTTGGTTGCAAGTGGTTCGGCCAACACGAAAGAAAGTTGCGTAGTGGGTCTGAGCCGGATACATAGATCTTCTGCCTCATGAGGACAGAAAATGTATCGTATCAGTTCTTAATCCTAGTTGATCCCGACCTTCTGCTTGATCAGAGCATAGAGTTCATTGGTCACAACTAGGATTGAGAATTTGATTCAAACCGCGAATACCTCGCTTATATGTAGTTTCTTTGTTCCGTGTTCCCGATTGTACTAAGTCCTTGAGAGGGTGATTCTAAGGGGTATATAGATTTGACCTATCATTAAATCCAAGGGATATAAAAGTTTCCTCTAGGTATAATCCAAAGTCTATTCTTATACACTAGCTGATTTCAGATCATTTCTAATACAAGAAATTATTTATCGTGTAGGGTCAAATGTTGTCTAAGTGGAATTGAGTTGTCTGTACTTGACGCTCGAGCATTTCACACATGCTCACACCAGCTAAGAGAGTCCTAGGGTTCACATTATTAACTTGTTGGATTTCATATACGGTCAGGTCTGTTGAAATCTAGGAGCACCGCTCTATGTCCAAACTCCAAGGGTCTATTTGGCCAGTGGTCTTAAGTCGTACTAAATGGGACTGCAATACTAACCCTACCTTAGGATTGGGAATGACATGTTTGGTAGGAGGGTGGGCGGGGATTAAAATTAATGATATAGGCTTTGGAAAATGAGCCTTGTGTTGGAAAAGGGTGAGATGGGATTTCCAAATCCCAGAACAATGAATTTCTAAGTGAAATTTGAAAGAAAATCTCAGAATTTACTTTTAATTGCATACATTCTAAACATGGTATCGGAAAACATGGGATATACCCAATCCAAGGACAATACCTAACACATACATTTATTATTACTTAAATAATTCTATCCACCTAACTCACCTAATGCAGTTTGGCCGAATGGGCCCTAAAGGGAGAAAAGGGGCTGGAGTTTTGGTTCTCCACAGATTTGGTTCTCATCAGGGGTTGTAGAGGCCCAACTGACAAGGAGTAAAGAAAGGTAAATGAAGAAAATGGATGAGTTAGAGGGCTTGCCCAATTTTGAGCTTCAAATGGGGGGTGTGGGAGTCCAAATGAGGGAAACGAAGAGGGAAGGGAGAGGGGGGTTGCAATGCACGATGGAAAAGGGTAGGTTGTGGTCGAAAATAGTAGAGAAGAGGATTGGAGAGGCGATTTGCGAGAGAGGGCAGCAATGCAAGAGGGAAAAATGGCTTGGGGAGGGCGTTTGTGAAGGAGGTGCGATTTTGGGTGATGGGAATGGGACGGTCGTGATCCTCCAATCCCCTGTGCCCCAAAAATCACTGGGTCCCACCCTGGGTACCCGTGGATTAGTGTGGGTAGGCCCCCGACCCCGATTCGCTCTATTTCGGGCACTTTCAGGCACTTTCAAGCACACACAGACATTTGTTGATTTTTGACTGCTGTGGTAAGGTGTATTGTGATCTAGACACATCAATAAATGGTCTAGAAGTGATTTGGGTTCGATACGTGCGGTCAGGATCAAGTACGAACTCGATCAAAATGCCTATTTTCGATGAACTTCGCCGAATGGCGAAATCGGGAAATCCTAGGATTGTTTATATATTTTTCTCGCACCCTCCTAGGTTGTAATGCATCAGCGTACGTTGTGGGAATATAACTCAGGTCTGGTTTAATCAAAATCATGCTCTGATAACATCTGTAACATCCCAAAAATCGAGGGTCGAGTAGTAACTCAACTCTCAAGTTCCAGAACATCACTTATGCAACAAAATGAATGATGATTGAATGTTGACTGTATTAAAGTAGTGAACATGAGTGAGACTAAGCCAAAACAGCATATCATGCTTCAGAGACAGTTAAATTTGCAAGCGGAAGACTGTGATGGATAGATAAAATATATAAACTATGATGAGTCTCCAGAGTGTGATAACATTACCAGGTTAAATAATTACAAGTACAATCCTAAAATATACCAAATGTGTAAGGTCCTTTAGTCAATATCCCAGAAAGCCCCGTTGATCAGGACACGGCTCACAGGAAGTCGTCAGAAGACAACCAATACAAGCAAGCATCGTAGTCATTGCAAAGGTCCGGCTCCGCCTCAGAAGTAGCGTCGCCATCTGAAATCAGACAATGTCTGGTGGGTGTTCGAAACACCGTCCCGTAACGTGGGAGTGAGTAGCTAACTCAGTGAAACAATAAAGCATAGGTTAACATGTTATCGACTCAGTCAAGCAGTAATGATAAAGCAGTACAATCAAACACTCCTAACTACTCTTATTAATGCAAGTATGAATGACATGATGTATGCCCTCACCACACCCTCCCTCGTGCGACACCATCTCACGTTCGCGGCATGCTTTCTTCCCTCAGTGCTCCACATCTTTCAGGCATATGCAATGCATGGTGAGCATGATTACCGAGTTGTTATTAGTCCATTTCAAACAGCAGGATTGAGAACCTAAGGTACCTCCCTTGTATCATTCCCAAACATGATCCATTCTAGGGTCGTCAGTCCTAGTTAATATCAGATGATGGTGTGTTTTCTAGGTCACTGGAAAGGCTGCCAGGGCTGTTACGCACAAAGGTTACACCACTCCCCCATCACCTCTTAAACGATTCATCACTATATAGAAACAGGCCTAGTTCATACTCTATATACTGCGACAAACTCTAAGGCTCACCGCGATTTCAGAGTATGCTCGAGGTCACTATAAAGGGCTGCCAGGGTTGTTGCTCGTATTCGTTGCACCACTCCCCCATCACCTTATCAATGAAGGCCGACAACACGAATATAGTGTCCTATACCACCATAATCGGCTCACCAGTCTGGTTGCTCACTGGTCATTATAGGGAGGCACGTGGCCCCAGCGTAGGCCGACAGCTCGACCACGGTGTCCCATACCACCATGCCCGGCTCATGAGTCTTAGCGGATCGAGGTACCATGGTTAAAAGGGTTTTCACTGGTAAGTTTGGTACCCTAGGTTCAAGCAGTAGCGACCGAACATGGTGAGCATACATTAGACATATCGGGTTATATGACGAGCCTGACTAGCTCTAGCGAACAATTAATTAGACGACATGAAGTGCATAAGCACTTCGCATGGCCTAACCACTATCGCCAACAGACATACGACTCGGGTTCGTCAAACACATCTTACGTGGCGACATGAAACTCAACCACGATCTCCAATCTGGTACCGATTGCCTGGACTATAGACATAGTCCCAAACTCAATCAATTCTCATCCATAGCATGTGGAGTAAAGCATGATAAACAAAGTAAATCAAACATGCTAGTAGGCATGCTATAAAGCATGAAATAAGGCATGTTGTAAAGCACTAAATCAATAGGAATACAAACACATATATTGCAAGTAAGCGGTTTAAGTAAACAACCTCATGGAGGTAATTATACGTGTCACTAGGGTAGTTGAGAATCCCATCTCAACACTCTCCTAAGGCATCAACATTCAAACACTTGCTCACATAAGCATTTTCACAAACACTCAACATACACTATTTCAACATACATAGTGTATGTTAACAAACATGTATAAGGGCGAATCCTTTCACCAAGCAAGTATTTTATATACACATAATATATTTATACAACAATTAATCATGGCAAACACATCTCTAAAATATACATGTATACGGTACTTTTACAATATAGTATTTCTACATACATAGTGTATATTAGTAAAACATGTTTTTAGGCGAATCCTTTCGCCAAATAATTATTTTATCCATATATCATATATTCATACAACAATTAATCATGTCAAACACAATTCCAATTTTTGTATGTATACGTTATTTCTACGTATACCTAGAGTATGTAAAATTCCATATTCTGCATCTTTAATCGAAACAGGAAACGGAAAGCACTTTGTACATGTGCAATTACATGCAGATCATGAATCTATCATTATCTGACATTGAAAGCGTTGAAAACCGTAATCTATACACCTAAAGTCCTCACCTCGTGTCGTAGAATCGTAACGGAGTCGATAGGTTTGCTAAGCTTCCGTATTCGTTAGTTTGACAACCTATAGAATGAAATAGGTTAGCTATTTCATAACCTACAACTGTCTAAACCTCAAAATAGATTAGGGTTAGGGTTTCTTACCTAGAAATGGAGTCGGTATCGCCGGGAAAGCGATGAGAAACAGGTGGTGCAGCTTGTGTGGTGGCAGGGAACGATAGTAGGGAGATTCTCCCACTTCTCCCTCACTTTCTCTCTCTTTTCTCTCTTCTCAATCTCAAATTCGGATGGCTGAAATGAGAGAGGGTTTAAGGTCCTTATATAGCCTAAAAATTCACCGAAATAGACCTAAGGTCAAGGTATACTTATGTTATAACCCAAAACGGCGTTGTTTCAGCTCAACGGGGGATTTCTGACGGCCCCCCTTGAGCCAAAGGTCAGACTTAAGCTCACAGACATTGGATCTACGTTTAGTTAAGTTTTTGTTTCAGTCGGATTTCTAAATCACGCGTGGCGGACCAGTTTCAGTTCGACGGTCAGTGGGTCTCGATCGGAGATTCCGAGTACATGTAAATGTTTATGAAATTTTTCCTGATCCGAGGGTGCATTTGGGTCAGATTCTGACGGTCTAGTTGCTTAATACTGATCCTCAAGCGACGAGTCTCAGATTACTATTTAAGATATTTATTTTGTAAAGAAACAAGTGTTCTCACACTCTCTCGCTCCGGACTCAAGCGAACAGCCGTGGGACGCTATCTGGATTTGATTTCCGAGATGGTTGTCAAGCCCAGCGAGGCGGTCCTAAGTCCTTAACCTCGTATTATTCAAACTCCCGATGTGCGGTCCAGATCAGATACGGAGTTTCAACGTGCTCCCGAGAGCAGTCGGGTAATGAGTTTGATCCGAGATTTTAGGGTAACCTAGCGTCAATGATTCTACAAGTTTTGGATCTTGCAGATCGTATTTAAAGCGATTCAAATGGATTTCGTAGCTAATCTAGTTTAACACTTAGTTACTTTGTCTCATTTCTAAAGGATTTAATCCTAAGTGATTTCTGGTCGAGGTGGTACTCAGGCCTTTATAGTTTGTATATAAGGTGATCCAAGTTATGACACTTAACTAGTTTAAGATAGGGTCTAGGGTGAAAGAACTTGAAAAAAATGAAAGAATAAGGTGGTGAAGGGTGGGATTTGTGAAGGAAATGGGTTAAGAAGCGAGTTTAGACAGTGGGATTCAATTCTGACAAGTTAATAAAGTGTTAGGAGCGACCCATTGCCTAAGGACGTCTAATCCCAGGTTGGCAAAAAATCCAGGATGTTACAGTATGCTAGTGCTACAGGTAGTCTTATGTATGTTATGTAATGCGTAAGACTGGATATAATATACGCTATGAGTAAACTAAGTATGTTTACTAATAATCCAAGTGTAGAACATTGGAAAGCTATAAGTAGAGTTCTTGGTTATTTAAAATAAACCAAATAATTAGAGCTATTCTACTCAAAATTTTCAGCCATGTTGGAAGGGTATACCGATGTAAGTTGGATATCGAGTGTAGGGGACAACAAGTCTACAACAGGGTGGATATTCACCTTAGGAGGTGTAGTTGTATCTTGGAAATCCAAGAAACAAACTTGCATAATGTACTCAATAATGGAATATGAGTTCATAGTATTGGCTGCAATTGGCAAAGAGGTTGAGTGGTTGGGGGATCTTCTTTTAGAAATTCCATTTTATGCGAAGCCTATACCGCCTGTTGCAGTTCATTGCGATAGTGAAGCCACCCTACAACAATATGTATAATGGAAAATTCAGACATATAAGTTTGAAACATGACTATATAAGGCAGTTGATTCAAGATGGAATCATTGCGATCTCATTTGTGAAGTCAAGTAATAATGTGGATGATCCATTTATTAAACTTCTAACGAGGGAGGTATTAAGGACAACATATAGAAGAATGGGGTTGAAACTCTTCAATTGAAGTTCTACCAGTGATAAAAAATCAACCCAAATTTAGTAAATCTCTTAAAATTGGGTTCAATGGGTAATAACAAATCACTGATATGTGGAAAGTTTCAGCACTAAATCTAAAAATAACCTCATCCGGGATAAAGAGTGCTGGTCGTTACAACTAGAGGGCCGAGTCTTGGAACTCTTAATGAAATCCAGTTAATAGGACAAGTATTTTAAGTAACGAAAACACTGGAAGGATTTCACCTATATGAACATAGAAGTGGTGCCGCTTCTCATGAGAGTTTGAGTTCTCTCGGGATTATTCATGAAACAAGATAAGCATATGGCCATTAAAAGTGTAAAGTGAGTAATGTGAAGGAACTCACATAATGCAAAAGTTATTATGTGTGATATCTTCAGTTATGTCATTTAGGAATAATTGATTCAAAGTTGTGGTAAACAAGAATTTTGACAAAACTTTAAAATACTTACACTAAGGAAATACTCAAATTGTGAGATATCTTTCTCTATGCATAATAAACGTTCTGTATCTCTGGCAGAATTTTTACTATTGTTTTTAAGAAACCAATGGGGGATTGTTGAAATTTGGTTTTTGAAAAATCAAATATATTTAAAAAAAATAAATTTCCCACCAAATTAATTCAAAATTTTCAAATGAAAAGAGTCTGTTTTTTTTTTCTTTAGTCCCACATTGAAAATGAGAAAAGAAGTTTTGTGCTTTATATGTAGAGGTATGTGTAGTATTCTTACTTAGAGTTTTGGAGGTTAAGATGCTCGCACTCGGGCTTAGGCATAGGCGAGGGCGTGGATGGTGTGGCTGTAGTGGCGCTAGTTGATGCACTTTGCATTGTAAAAAAACGGACGGGTTTAGATGATCCAACGATCTGAAATGGCCCAAATTCATTATCAATGATTAAAAAAAAACATTTTTCAAATATTTTGAACCATTAACTGAACCATTGATGGCCACCTAACAACGGTCCACTCTCCTGGTGCTTATGTAAACTAGACCATTCCAGTCCAAAATCAATCAACTCCAACAGATCTATTCCAAACTATCAAATCTCTCCAACAGATCTATTCCAAACCATTAGATCTCACTAAAATTCATCTCCTTCTAAGAAAATTGCAAATACGACCACTAATCGAGTCTGCCAGAAGATCAACTGCGTTAAAAAGTTCTTAAATAGATTCTTCACGATTGCTGCATGTAGGATCTAGTAGGCTTGTCTTATCCTGGAAGCATTTCGCCTATAACCAATCAACAATTGATAAGGGGCGAATCATGCTTTAAAGATAGTATAACTTTACGTGATTAAGCCTGGTAATAAAAGGAAATAATTTTTCTTTAATTGTTTTTTATTTTTATTTTTTTTCAGTTTTCCAATTGATGTAAAGTGGGTCGTGGACACTTTCATTTCCAATATGGATCAGAGAAGGCTCAATCGAAGGCAGAAGTCATCAAGATAGTCGGAACCTTAAAACAGGCATATCTCACCAACTAGAATGAGTTACTCGACGTATCATATATGATTTTGGGGTAGGACGAGCTACTTTAGACAACCTTGCCTATGCCGAATTTGCGAGATTCCATCATATCGACAGTTAAATTCCATGTTTATTTCCGTTTTTACTATTTTTAGTAAGTTTTGGTTTGATTGAACTCTTCATCCGTTGGGCCTTAGGAGTTGTGTCCAACAAGAAAAGTGTTTAGAAAAATTAAGAGAATAACATGGTTAAGCCACATAAGACACTTACTATAAATAGAAAATTTACTATTTATAGTAAGTTACGAATTTTAGGGAGTTTTAGTTATAGTTTAATTCCTAAACTTCTTTCAAGTCTTATTATCCATATTTAAAGGGTTGTAGACTCGTTTATTAATCATCAAGATATTTATTTCAAATATTTTAGAATTATTTCTATTTCTTTTCCTCGTGGATTCAAGAAGTCTCTGTGAAGAGTCCAGAGAAGATCCGTGGATTCAGAGTAGTTATCCTTGAGGAAGATGATGATTGACCTCATCATGTTCATCCCTGCGGCAATTTGTATCAGAACAAGGAATCCCCTCAGGCTGATGGGAAACAATGAAGGTATGAACCAAAATCTTATGGATGGTGATCTAGGGATTCATTATCTTTCGAAAAAAATTGAAGCTTTCCACTGGGAGAGTTGTCGACCATGCAAGTGCAACACGCGACCCTCAACCATCTTACGGATGCATTGATTCTGCCCCAAGCCCAAGGCAATGCTCAACTGCCCGTAGTTGTTGTACGACACAACCCTGATTTTTGTAGAGCACTTCCAGTGGTGAATCGTATGGCTACACCAGATAATTCGAGTTCTAGTGACAAGGACCTTGATGAAGGCTTTGTCCGACGACCAATCATAGGGGCGATTGTCTAGATCGTGTTGAAAGAGACTATCGAGGCAAGGTCGAGCTTCCTAGTTTTAACGGTTTATTATGCATAGAATATTTTTTTGATTGGCTATTCGAAGTAGAAAGATATTTTGATTACATGGACATGTCAGAGCATAAAAAGGTGAAATTAATAGCGTTTAAATTAAAATTTGGTGCTTAACAAGGCGCCAATATCATCATGGCCACGAATGAGATGCCTTCTTTGATCACGATTCCTCCCTAGTGATTACGAGCATGTATTATTCCAGTAATACCAAAATTGGCGATAGGTAAAACGAACCATCGCAGATTACACCGAAGAATTCCAGTGGTTGGCAACACGAAACGATCTGTCAAAATCTGAATCATAGAATGTAACACAATTTATAGGTGGGTTACGATCAATAATTCGGGATCGAGTTCAGATACGCTCAGTCAAGACCATGGATGAAGTAGTTTAATTGGTAGGTAAGACAGAAACGCAACTTGTAAGAGTTCATGCTCAGCCTTATCCTTTAACTCGACCCCCCATGACAAGTCCCACGCAAGATCCAGTGCTAGCACAGGAAAAAGAAACAGTAGGAGGACGCCCTCAACCTCCTGCAATCGTAAATCGTGATATAGGGAGCGACTCATCTAGGCCTCAACATGTAGCACCCACAACAGCGGGCTCGAGTAGGATTCCAAATCCTTATGTTCGGCCAATGTCGAATAATTGTTACCGTTGTTGCCAACCAGGCCACTTATCAAACACCTGTCCTCAACGCCTTGCAACCCACTTGGCCATAAACGAATAGGGCACTGAAAGTGAGGCCATAGAAGAAGACCCTGGCTTTAATAAACATGAATAAGCCATTTAGAAAAGAACATATGACAATGAATGGACGGGCGAGGATCGTGAAAAATCTCTAATTATGAGGCGATTACTATACACCCCACGGAAGAAATTACATCCACAGCGACACAATATATTTCATACGCGGTGCACTGTCAATGACAAAGTTTGTGATGTAATCATAGATGGTGGTAGTAGCGGAACATCGTCTTAAGAGTGATGGTGGATAAGTTGCAGCTACCAATGATAAAACATCATTCCCCGTACTCAATTGACTGGGTAAAAAAGGTGAACGAGACCAAGGTAACTGAATAATGCACTGTCTCCTTTTCAATTGGAAAAACTTATAAGGATCAAATACATTTTGATATGGTCGACATAGAAGCATGTCATATGTTACTCAGTCGATCATGATAGTCGGATTGTGATGCGACCCACCGAGGATGAGAAAATGTTTACGTCTTCGTCAAGGATAGTCGAAAGATAATCATTGCCCCTATGGCACCAAAGAACAACCTTGAAGCTTTTAAAGTGGAGGGGAACTCCCTCTTGACCACTCGAGATTTTGTGGAAGAATCCAAGAAAACCAGCAAGGTGTACATTGTAGTGGTAAAGGGCGAGGAATTGAATCCCTAAGACATTCCTCCAAGTTTAAAGTTATTCTTGAACGAATTTAAAGAAATCTAGCCCAAAGATTTACTTGATGGATTGCCCCCCATGAGGGACATCCAATATCACATAGGCCTTATCCCTAAGGTTAGCTTGTTCGACCACCCTCACTGTCAGGTGAGTTAGAAAGAATGTCAGATCTTGCAAGTAGAAGTGAAGGAAATGGTTGATATTAATCAAGTAAAGGAAAGCATGAGTACATGTATTGTTTCAGCTCAAGATCCTAATGTCAAGTACAAGAAAATGGCTAATAAACATTAGCGTTAGAATTTATCTTAGAATTATGAGCCAAGTACCTTGAGTAACTCGAGGACGAGTTTTCTTTTTCAAGTGGAGGGGTTAGACGTAGAACGTGTCATAAATACGTTCCTAGCATGGTTGGACCAAAAGAAGGTGGATCGTAAATTGCCTGTAACTTTTAATCTGGGTATCGTTATGGCACACCTGACTGAGTATCAAGAACCGAAGCAGAACGAGAACTCAGGGACGAGTTCTTTTGAAGTGGAGGGGAGTAATGTAGAGTGGGTCACAGACACTTTCATTTCTAAGATGGATCAGAGAAGGCCCGATCGAAGGCACTGTCAGAACCTTAAAACAGGCATATCTCGCAATCAGAATGAGTTACTCGATGTATCATATATGATTTTGGGGTAGGACGAGCTACCTTAGCCAACCAACCCGGCTAAGCCGGGTTGCCCACTCCGAATTTACAAGATTCCATCATATCGATGGTCAAATTCCATGTTTATTTATGTTTTTACTATTTTTAGTATGTTTTGGTTTGATTGTAACTCTTCATCCGTTGGGCTTTAGAATTTGTGTCCAACATGAAAATTGTTTAGAAAAATTGAGAGAATAAGATGGTTAAGCCACATAGGACACGTAATATAAATAGAAAATTTACTATTTATAGAAAGTTTTGAATTTTAGGGAATTTTAATTATAGTTTAATTCCTAAACTTCTTCCGAGTATTCGGATCCATATTTAAAGGGTTATAAACTCTTTTATCAATGATCAACAAATTTATTTTAAATATTTTAAAATTATTTCTATTTCTTTTTCTCGTGAATTCGAGGAGTCTCTGTGAGTCTAGGAAAACTCCGTGGATTCGAAGTAGTTGATCGAACTCATCATGTTCATCCCTTTCGTAGCCAACATATTTCACCACAGGCATAGGCATAAGATTTCATATACGCACAAAGGCTCTGTGTGCAGATATGAAACAAGTGGCACAAAGTTTATATATTCTAGCCTAATCATGGTTACGATGCAAAAGAAATCTATGGCTATATATATATATATATATGTGGGAAATTGTTCTATGCGGTAGACCTTATGGGAACTTTTCCCATGAGGTCGAGCTGTGTGGGTCCCACCATAATGTGTGTCAAACATCAACACCATGCATTTGATGGGTCTCCTTTAAATTATGGGATATCCTAAAAATCAGCCGTATAAGAAACTCTGGTGGGCCATACCATCTAAAATCATGTGAAGACATGCCTTAAACATATAAAATCACTTGGTTGGGCCCACCTGAAATTTGGATGCGTCTGAAACTTGGCCTGACCCCTCATCCAAGTGGGACACACATAGTGGATGGTCTGGATTTGTGAACCATATCTTGATGGGCCCAATAAATGATTATGAATGTTTTAATGGGAGGATAACCCCTCTCAACTTTTGTATGTGGTGTGGCCCACACAAGTCATGGATTGACTTGATTTTTAAGTTCGAGGCCCACCATGGAATGGTGCATCTAACTGATGGGGTAGATGTTCGACATGCATCATGGTGGGGCCCACACAACTTAACCTCATGGGAAGTTCCCACGAGATCGACTGCATAGAACCATTTCCCGACACACACACACATATTTAGGGAAATGGTTCTATGCAGTCGACCTCATGGGAACTTCCCATGAGGTCAAGCTATGTGGGCCCCACCTTGATGCGTGTTGAACATCAACACTGTGCATTTGATGGGTCACCTTTAAATTATGGGATATCCCCAAAATTAGTCATATACTAAACTCAGGTGGGCCATACATCAAGTGAAGACATGCCTAAAACACATAGAAGCACTTGGTGGGGCCCACCTAAAATTTGGATGCATCTGAAACTTGGTTTGACCCCTAATTCAAGTGGGGCACACATAATGGATGGGCTGGATTTGTGAACCAAAGCTCGGTGGGCCCAAAAAATGACTATGAATGTTTTAATGGGAAGGTAACCCTCTCAACTTTTGTACGTGATGTGGCCCACAAAAGTCATTGATTGACTTGATTTTTAAGACCGAGGTCTACCATTTAATGGTACATCTGACTGATGGGGTTGATGTTCGACACGCATCAAGGTGGGGCCCACACAGCTCAACCTCATGGGAAGTTCCTATGAGCTCGACCGCATAGATCCTTTTCCTATATATATATATATGAGAAATTTATGACTGTGGACCCCACCTTTTATCCAGTGGTTTTTATGAAGCAATACAAACTTAACATACCCACTTGGACCTCCTCGTACGGACACCGAATTTGAGGATGAAAATACCCCTACCTTCGTCTAGCTGGCATACAGAGACGAGCGCCGACGGACGGTCCAGCTAGGGGAATTCAAGTGGGGCCCACTGTGATGTTTGTGAGAAATCCTCCCTGTCTAAGTTCATTCATAGGGTCACAAAGACCTGGATGAAGAAGAAAAACAAATTTCATAATGATCCAAAACTTCTGTAACCCCTAAAAGGGTTTCAATGGTAGACGTTCAATTCCCCACTGCCTTTTACAGTGTGGTCCACTTGATAGCTAGATCTATCTTATTTTTCACCTCAAGCCTTAATACGAGTTTGCCAAATAGATGGACAGTTTGGATATAACACATACCTCATAATGGGACCCACAAAAATCGATGGGGATTACCAAAAAAAAAAAACAAACAAAGCCAGCGAGTTGGGGTCGACCGGGTTAGAGAACAAAATAAAATAAAAAATGCAGCCAGTGAGTTGGTGTCGACCGGGTTGGGACCCAGTCAACCGGGTCAGAGCTTGGCCTATCGCTATGGATTATAACCGTAGCCATAACTGTAGTGCTATGCATTTTTTTCTCTTTTTTATTTTTATTCTTTACATGGAGATCATTTTCCCCCTTACATTTTTTTATAGCACATAATTATGTAAATATGTATATATAAATATATAAAAATGTTTTTCTATCTTTTAATTCATTTCTTTGTTTATTTATTTAACAAGCATATCTCCTAAACTAGAATGATTTACTTAACGTACCACATATGATTTTGAGGTAGGAGAAGTTAATTTAGCCAACCAACCTAGTTATTTTCCAAGATTCCATCAGGTCGATGGTCGAAAATCTATTTCATTCAGTTCGTCATCAATTTCAATCACTTCGCGGTCGGGTTGGTTCGGGTTGAAAGTCGGGTGGGTTGGTGTTCAACCCTAACCCAACCCAAGGTTCCTATACCTAAACCTTGACCCAACCTAACCCAATCTTGGGTTGTGAATTCTTAACCCAAGCCCATCCCAAGAGGGCTCGACGGGTTGATTGAGTTGGTCGGGTGTATACGTGCTAATATTTTCATTATTACATTAGTTTATTATTTTTCAATATAGGACTTATTTTTGTATCTATGATTTTATTAATTATATAGGTGATTATTCATCATAAAGAACTTCATTTTTTTCTTTTAAAAACCAAGCAAAAATATAGGACTACTCCTTCAAAAAGTCATATAGCATAGCACGCAATCTATTTGGGAGAGAGAAATCCGACATATCTTGTTAGCGTGAGTCTTTGGAAATGACGTAGACAAATGAGACCCGACATCACTAGTGTAGCTTCTACACAAACAATCCACACTCAATTACAATTTATAATTAACTAATATATTGATCGGGTTCGGGTTGGGTCGGGCAACTGAGACCTCAACCCAAGCCCAACCTAAGTTTTATCGGGTTGGTGTTTGTATGGCCCAAGCTTGAGATCGGACCCGATATATCCTGCCCGAGCCTAACCCAATGTCGGGTCGGTCACGGGTCGGTTGGGTTGAACCCGCCCAACTTTCAGCCATACATGAAATTGAGCGGGGGAAATTAGAAAATCAGCGGGGCAAACTAGAAAATCAGCGGGGCAAACTAGGAAATCAGTGGGAGAAACTAGAAAATCAACAGGGTAAACTAGGAAATCAACGGGGTAAACTAGAAAATCAACAAGGCAAATTAGAAAATCAGCGGGGGAAACTAGAAAATCAGTGGGGCAAACTAGGAAATCAGCGGGGCAAACTAGAAAATCAGTGAGGCAAACTAGAAAAATAGCGGGAAAACCATGAAAAACAGCGGGGCAAACTATAAAAATAGCTGGTGAAACATGAAAAACAGCTGAGGAAATATGAAAAACAGCGGGGCAAACTAGAAAAACAGCAGGGGAAACATGAAAAATATCAAGGCAAACTAGAAAAATAGCGGGCAAACTAGAAAAACAGCGGGGGAAACATGAAAAACAGTGGGGCAAACTAGAAAAACAGCGGGGGAAACATGAAAAATAGTGGGGGAAACAAAATTAGAAGGATTTCTTACAACCGTCGATGTCATTCTTCTCTCAAGACTATTTGGGTGGCAGCAAAAGTTTAATCCTAAAAGCTTGTTTAGGTCAAGCTGTCCTAGACCAGTTATTTTCATGCTATTTGTCAAGTTTTCAAAAGAGAAGGGTTCTCTCATATTTAGTGCATGTACGCATCAAAATTTTAGCAAATGTGGCCCGACGAACATGTAGCACATGTATGGCATTTGAAAATATACGGTGGCATGACTTATAGGTGCTTGATGGCGCATAGTGCACAAATTGATGCATGATGTATGCACATGGCAAATGTGGCACATGAAAAGAATCCACATAAGAAGGAAGAAAATTATACCGCAGCCCCCAGCTCAAATACTAGTTCAATCCAATCCATTGAAGAGAAAAAAATAAATAAAATTGATGGCCGCCAAGAACCCTCAAGTTAAGGCATCAAACCCATCCAATATGGCCACACCACCATAGCGAGGGACACCCCAAAAAACATGCCATTCCTGGCATTAGGCGGTCCCACCACTAGAATTTTGAAGGCTCCTGGCCACTTTTGAATCATTTTATACGGTGTGGTCAACCTGATGGCTGGATCAGCTTGACTGCTTGCTTGCGTCATCGAACCATCATGCTGGAACAGACCTTTTTGTATAGGTTGGATACTGGACCAGGTCACTAGAAACCCAGGTCAACTGGTAGGACACCTGCTTTCTTCAGGAGAAAAAAATGGTATTTCCAACAGCCAAGGGTCCAACCCACAGCCTCACAAACCAAATACCGATAAAATTTCAGGAAACCCTCTTTTGCTAGAGTTGCTTCCAAACAGGCCCACAAGGATTTTAGATGGAGGAGATTTCAAATGCCCATAAAAATGGGTTAAGATTGTGTTTTAAAACATTGGTTAATTCCTTGGCAACCTTGGCATGCTGGCATATTATAAAATTGTCCTGATCAATTAGAGCAGAATGACGGGCCCAAGAGTAATGTATCATCTGGGATTGATTTCAGGCACTGGGATCCATTGTTTGATTATCCATGCCATTGATCTGGTTAGCCCCACTGTGGATGGATGTTGCCCCAAAACTCCTCAATCCAACAAACCCAATGCTGTGATCATTGGATTGGGAATTAACAGGCAAGGAAAAAAGGCCACATTCAATAGAAAAAAGGCTAAAGGTCAGATGACTGTTTTTCTAGTTTGCCCCGCTGTTTTTCTAGTTTGCCCTGCTATTTTTCATGTTTCCCCCATTGTTTTTCTAGTTTCCCCCGTTGTTTTTCATGTTTCCCCCGCTGTTTTTCTAGTTTCCCCCACTGTTTTTCATGTTTTCCTCGCTATTTTTCTAGTTTGCCCCACTTTTTTCATGTTTTCTTCGCTGTTTTTCTAGTTTTTCCCACTGTTTTTCATATTTCCCCCACTATTTTTCTAGTTTCCCTATTTGTTTTTCATGTTTCCCCCTCTATTTTTCTAGTTTGCCCAATTTGTTTTCCATGTTTCCCCCTATTTTCATGTTTCCCCCTCTATTTTTCTAGTTTGCCCCACTGTTTTTCATGTTTCCCCCGCTGCTTTTCTAGTTTACACCACTGTTTTTCTAGTTTGCCCCGCTCTTTTTCATGCTTGACCCGCTCTTTTTCATGCTTACCTTGCTCATATTTCAGTTTGCCCCGCTGTTTTTCTTGTTTGCCCCACTCATATTTCAGTTTGCCCTGCTATTTTTCTAGTTTGCCCCGCTCATGTTTCAGCTTGTGCCGCTGTTTTTCTAGTTTGCCCCACTCATATTTTAGTTTGCCCCACTGATTTTCTAGTTTACCCCACTCAGGTGGTAGACTATTAGGAGTTTCAACACCCAGTCAAGTGTTCGAGTATCCATAGGTGGTGAAATTCCACTAGTGTGAGTGTGTGGGGGTGTGTGTGCATGTGTAAATTTTTTTAAAAAAATGTTGATGGTGTTCCCGTCATTTGCATGATGTGCATGAAAAATGCAGAATCAATCCATCATTTTCATTTATTGCCCTTTGCCTCAAAGTGGGAGGGGTTCCTTGTTCTTTCAAAAGTGTCGTGGGTAATGCTGGGGATAATTGAAGATCTTCTCTTGGCCTAGCTTGGAGGAGGGATTGGGAAATAAGGATGGTGTGGTGGTTGGCTTGATGGTAGTCTTATGGGCTATTTATGGGGAAAGGAATAGTAGGTGTTTTCGAAATAAGAATGGATTGGTGTTGGTGTTTAGTAGGGTAAAGCTAGAGGTTGTTGGATGGGCTGTTTTTAAAAGCTTATAATTGAGTGTGGATTGTTTGTGTAGAAGGTACACAAGTGATGTCGGGTCTCATTTGTCCACGTCATTTCCAAGGACTCAAGCTAACAAGAATGCAGGATTTCTCTCTCCCAAATAGATTACGTGCTATGCTACATGACTTTTTAAAGGAGTAGTCCTATATTTTAGCTTGTTTTTTTAAAGAAAAAAATGAAGTTCTTTATGATGAATAATCACGTATATAATTAATAAAATCATAGATACAAAAAATAAGTCCTATATTGAAAATAATAAACTAATGTAATAACGAAAATACAAACTTAGAGTACCCACTTGGACCTCCTCATACGGAGTCAGAATTTCAGGATGAAAATACCCCTCCTTTTGAGAGTAATTTCCACCTGTACGGCCCCATTACTTAGGTCGAAAATGCCCCTGCTTTTTTCGCTTTTTGGTTTGTGGAAGCTAGGGTTACCTTTGGCTACGGATTATAACCGTAGCTATAACCGTAGCTATAGCCTTACCCATAGCCCGCCCATTGCAAAAGGTTGGACAGCGAGTTGGGGTCGACCGGGTCCAAACCCGGTCGACCCCAACTTACTATTCCACCATTGTACCCTTTTTTTTTAGGAGAACTTTTTCTCTCCTACATTTTTCTCTAATACATATTTATATAAATATGTATATATAAGCATATAAAAATATTTTTCTCTCTTTTTATTCATTTCGTTCTTTATTCATTTAATAAATATATCTCTTAAACCAAAATGAGTTACTTGACGTACCATATAGGATTTGGGGGTAGGAGATGCTACTTTAGCTAACCAACCTACTTATTTTCCAAGATTTCATCAGGTCGATGGTCGAAAATTCATTTCATTCACTTCGTGGCCAATTTCAATCAGCTCGTGGTCAGAATTTCACCACCTATAGATACTCGAACGCTTGAGCGGGTGTTGAAATTCCTAATAGTCTACCACCCGAGCGGGGTAAACATGAAAATGAGCAGGGCAAACTGAAATATGTGCGGGGCAAACTAGAAAAACAGCGGGGCAAACTGAAATATGAGCGGGGCAAATAAGAAAAACAGCGGGGCAAACTGAAATATGAGTGGGGCAAACAAGAAAAACAATGAGGCAAACTGAAATATGAGTGGGGCAAACTAAAAAAACAGCGGGGCAAATAAGAAAAACAGCGGGGCAAACTGAAATATGAGCGGGGCAAACTATCTGATTTTACTAATGAATTTAAAACTTTGAACATCTTTTCTTTGAGAGTAATGATCTCCTGCAACCAGTTGTTGGATAGCTTACAATACAGTCCATCTAACCTGTAAACCTATCATTTGCCTGGGACATGAGGGCCATGCTAAAGGAGGGACTCACTTTGAATAATCATTTGGTGAAAAAACTAGGCCATTGTGCATGAAAAAACAGAGAGTTTAAATCAGAGATGCTGATGGTGTGCTTCCATGTACTCATTTGGCCCACCTGATAAATGAGTAGGGCTGATTTTTGTGCCAGCTGACCTACATGGTGGGTCACATTTCTTCATAGTTCAAATATCTTATACGTGACATATTGGCACATGTGATTAGTTGTATCTTAAGCTAAGCAATAATGAAATTTTTAAGATTCCATCGTTGTTTTTCATGTTTCCCCCACTGTTTTTCATGTTAGTCCCGTTGTTTTTCATGTTTCCCGCTCTATTTTTCATGTTTCCCCTGCTATTTTTCTAGTTTACCCCGCTCATTTTCATGTTTCCCCCGCTATTTTTCATGTTTCCCCCGCTGTTTTTCTAGTTTGTCTCGCTGTTTTTCATGTTTCTCCCACTGTTTTTCTAGTTTGTGTAACACCCCAGATTTTTCCTAACTTGGCAATGGACGTCCTTGGACGTAGAACTGCCCTAGGACCTTATTCTATCGTGATTATGGAGTAAGTTAATTAAGTATGAATAGCTTGAATCACCTTCTATACAAACTATAAAGGCCCGAGTACCATCTCAGGCAGAAATCATACAGGACTAAATCCTTTAGAAATTAGGCGAGTATTAGCTAGTGCTAAACTAGTTTACTTGTGAAATTCACTTGAACCACTTTAAATACGAACCGCAAGACCCAAAACTTGAAAAATCATCGACGCTACATTACCCTATAATCTAGGATCAATCTCATTACCCAGTTGCTCTCGGGAGCATCACGAAACTTCGTATCGGACCTAGACCGCACGTCGAAAGTCCGATTTCTATGAAATTATATAATTAAGATCGCCTTGCTGGACTTGACCACCATCTCGGAAATCAAGTCCAGATAGTGTCCCGAAGCTATTCGCTTGAGCCCTGAGTGAAGTGTGTGAGAAACGTGAATATATTTAAAAATGAAATCCAAATTTAAGTAATTTAAGACGTGTCACTTGCGGGCCAAATATAAGGATTTAGACCGTCAGAATCTGACCTAAATACACCTCAGATCAGGAGAAATTTCCCATACATGGCAGCGTACTTGTGGCCCTGATCGAGTGTCGGTGACCATTGAAGTGAAACTGGCCCACCGCGGTCGATCTATAAATTCGATCAGACTGAAAACTTAACTCGACCTAGATCCATGGTCAGGGAGCTTAAGTCAGACCGCACATAGAAAGGGGGCCTCCAGAAGTGCTCCGTTGGATCGGAACAAGCCTCTTTTGGCTATAACCTAAGTATACCTTGGCCCTGGGGCCATTTCCATCAGTTTTAGGCCTATATAAGGACCTTAAACCCTCTCTCATTCATTCTATACGAATTTGGAAAAAACCCTAGGAGAGAGAAGAGAGTAAAGAGAGAGAAGGTGAGAGAGAAGTTAGAGTCACTCCTAGGATTCGATCCCTACTCCTCCACGTGCCTTACCACCACTCCCATATCGCTCTATCGGCGATACTAATCCCGTTCTTAGGTAAGAAAACCTAACCATTATCCGTTCTAGGGTTTCAAATAGCTAAAATGATGAAATAACTAACCTAGTTTATGCTATAGGTTGTCATTTTGCCTGTGACAAAGACTACGTGTTTATAACGTATCCGTTACGCGTTTACCGGCTTAAGGTGCGGACTATAAACATATAGGTTATGGTTTTCAAGGCTTTCAATGTTGGTTAATGATATATTACTTACGTGGATGCTATTTCACATGCATAAAGTGATTTCCGTTTTGTTTTTCAGTTACACGTTAACTAGGTTGAATATACTGTATTCCTCGTATTTGTAGAAAATACAATATACGTATGAAATTCGGATTTGTGCTTGCCATGATTAATTGCTGTCTATGTATGCTGATGCATGTGTATCAACTTCTGGGTGAACGGATTAGCCTAATACATGTTATATTAACATATGTCGTGTATGTTACAATGCGTAGCCTAAGTGTTTGAGCAAAAGATTAAATGAGTATAAACCTTATGTTAGTGTACGCCATGACTAACTATCATGGCTATGCGATTGTTGTGTAGGAGGAATCCTTTGACGAAAGGACTTGACCTAATACGTATGCTAACCAATACATACCGTGTATGATATAATGTGTATGCTAAGTGTTTGTAAATATGTCTGTATGAATAAATACTTGTAAACTGTTCTTTAAATGGGTGTTGAGATAGGATTCTCAGCCACTCTAATGATGTGTACGATTTCCTCCATATGCCTTATTTCATATTCATTACTTTTACCTATAAATGCATAAGTGTGGATTCATGTTTATGTTGTATTTCATAACATGCTCAATTGATTGTATGATTTGAATCATTGCTCCATTACTACTTGAGTATCTCATATGTTAGATTGTTGTAATTGAATGTGTTTAGGGATATTACATAGTCCAGGCAATCGGTAATAGGCCTCGAAGTAGTGGCTGACTTCGTCCTGCCACATGAGACACGCTTGATGAATCCGAGTCGTATATCGATTGGCGACAGTGGTTAGGCCACACGGAGTGCTTATGCGCTTCATGTCGATCAACTCGATGTGTGCTCGTGCTAGTCGAGCCTGTCAAATAACCCGATTGGCTCGATGTATGTTAACCATGTTTGGACATTATTGCTTGAACCCAGGGTACCAAACTCACCAGTGAAATCCCTGTTAACCTTGGTACGTTGATCCGCTAAGACTCATGAGCCGGACATGGTGGTATGGGACACCGTGGTCAAGCTGTCGTCTTACACTGGGGCGATGAGCCTCCCCGTAGTGACCAGTGATCAACCTATACTCGTGAGCTGAATACGGTGGTATGGGACACTGTATTTGAGCTGTCGGCCTACACCGATAAGGTGATGAGCCCTTTGTAGTGACCTCGAGGATATTTTGAGCCTGCGGAGAGGCGACGAGACTTTTCATAACAACTAGAGTATAACTAGGTCTACACTGCATCGAGGTGACGAGCCCTTTGCAATGACATAGAACCGCAACATCGTATGGGATTTACTAGGACTGACGACCCTAGAATGGATCATAGTTTGGAAAATGATATAAGGAATGTACCTTGGTTTTCCAATCCTGCTGTACGAAAAGGACTAATAAGAACTTGGTAACACGCACATGCACCGCATTGCATGTACCGTTTGGCGTTGGGTAGAGCATTGAGAAAGTGACTGACATACGCGACCGTTAGATGAAGATCACAGAGGGAGTGCAGGCGAGGGCATGCATCATTTATACATACCATTCCTACATTAATCAGAGTACTTAGGGATGTTTGATTGTATTGTTTTATCATTACTACTTGACTGAATTAATAACATGTTAACATTTGCTTCATTGTTCCACTAAGTTGATCACTCACTCCCATGTTACGAGATGGTGTTGTACACACCAACCAGACCCTGTCTTAGTTGCAGGTGGTGGTAATGCCTACGAGGTAGAGCCGGACTTCAAGGATGATGAGGAGGCATTCTCTTACATATAGTTTTCAGGCGGGTTCATGTGAGTCGTGTCCTGATCGACGGGGATTTCTGGGATGTTGACTAGATGACATTACACCTTTTGTATATTTTGGAATTGCACCTAAAATTATTTAACCTGGTAACATTATCATACTCTGGAGACTTACCACAGTTTATATATTTTATATATCTATCACAGTCTTCTGCTTGCCATTTCACTTATCTCTGGAGTATGATATGTTGTTTTGGTATAATCCCATTTATGTTTCATGCACTAATACGAACAACATTTAATCATCATTTTCTATGTTGCATAAGTGATGCGTTGGAACTCGGGAGTGGAGCTTATGCTCGACCCCCGATTTTCAGGTCGTTACAGTTTGCCTCGCTGTTTTTCATGTTTTCCCTCCTGTTTTTTATATTTCTCCTGCTATTTTTCTAGTTTGCCCCATTGTTTTTCATGTTTCCCCCACTGCTTTTCTAGTTTGCCCCACTGTTTTTCTAGTTTGCCCTGCTCATGCTTTAGTTTGCCCCGCTGTTTTTCTAGTTTGCCCCGCTCATACTTTAGTTTGCCCCACTCTTTTTCATGCTTACCCTGCTCATTTTCATGTTTGCCCTGCTCATATAACCGAAGCCATAACTGTAGTGTTATGCACTTTTTTCTTTTTCTTTTTTACATGGAGAACATTTTCCCCCTTAGGGCCCGTTTGGTCGGGTGGATTGGAAGGGAGTGAATGGTATTAGGGTGGATGGCATGGATTTCAAGGTAATGATGGTGTCATTGGATTGTCTTAAGATTCATGGGATTGCTATATAGAGTCTGTTTGGCACGCCCGGCCAATCCCGGGATTAAACCTTCCCATCCCTTTCAATCCCTCAAACCAAACACGTCCCAGGCAAATTTGAACGGATTAGGGTGGATTGGATGGGATTTAAGGGCATGTTTGGACAGGCCCATCCCATGGGATTAGATTATATTAGGGTGGATGGCTAGTAATGATGGCTGTGTCAGTGGATTACTAGTAATCCCATGGGATTGCTATATTTAGGGAATTCACCACCGAGTATGTTTGGCTCGCCTGGCCAATCCCAGGGATTGCTCCGTTTAACCAAACATGTCTCAAGCAAAATAGATGGGATAAAGAAGGATTGGGTGGATTTCAAGGTAATGATGGTGATGTCAGTGGATTGCTGGCAATCCCATGGGATTGCTATATCCAACTTCTGCCTGTTTGGCATGCCCGGCCAAATCTCGGGATTGCTCCTTCCAATCCATCCTAATATAACCTAATCCCATCCACCCTGCCCAGCCAAACATGCCCTAAAGGTAATGATAGTGTTGTTAGTGGATTGTCTTAAGATCCATGGGAGGATCAGGTCACCCTATCTGTTTGGCACTCCAGACCACCAAATCAGGGCCTACTACTGATTGCATGGACTGTATCATAGTCCCAAACACATCCAATTCCAACAAGTAAGCATATGAGGTAATCAAAGCAGTAACGAATAAGTAATTCAAATCCTACAACCATTTGAGCAATTTATGAAATACACATAACATGAATTCACACATATGCATTTCATAAGTAGAACAGACATTATAGTGTAAGTATGCAAAAGGGTTTATACAAATAACTAAGGTAGTTGAGAATCTTATCTCAACACCCATATAAGTACATTTCACCAAATACTAACTCATATAGACATTTTATCAAACACTTATACTACGCATATCACATACATAAGTGAGTTGATTTTAACATATTTTTGGACAAATCCTTCCAGCGAGTTGTCACATACACAACCATCATGTAGTTGCATTCTCTAGACATAGCAGGCACAAATTATAGCCCTATATTCATTCAAACATTTCTACAAACACTTAGGCTACACACTACAACATATATGACGTATGTTGGCATCACATGTATTAGGGAAAATCCTTTCACTAGGGAGTTGTCACAAATACATCTAGCATATATTCACAGCGGATAATCATGTCAAGCTCGGGTCCAAATCCCAAACTCATTCAAACATTTCAACAAACACTTGGAATACACTGTACACAACATAGTTCATATATAACCGTAAAACGAAACAAACATCACATTTGGCATGTGAAATGGCACTCACGTCAGTAAAAAATCATTAACCGACATTGAAAGCCTTGAAAACCATAACCTAAACGTATATAGTCTGCACCTTACGTCGGTAGATGCGTAACGAACTCAGTTCGTACACCCACGCTTCGTCTATGGCACAACGGTAACCTATTACATGAAATAGGTTAGCTATTTCACCATTTCAACTATCTGAAACCCTAGAACGGATTAGGATTAGGATTTCTTACCCAATAGCGGAATTGAAATCGCCGAAATAGAGATCCGGTAGTGATGAATAAGTACGGGAATAGGCAGGGTGGAATACCAGGAATCTCCGCCAACTTCTCTCTCACTTTCTCTCTTTACTCTCTTCTCTCTCCTAGGGTTTCTCCCAAATTCGTATGGAGTGAATGAGAGAGGGTTTAAAGTCCATATATAGGCCCAGATCTGATGGGAATGACCCCAGGGCCAAGGTATACTTAGGTTATGTCTAAAGATCGTATGTTTCAGCCCAACGGAGCACTTCCGGAGCCCACCCTTGAGCCTAAGGTCGGACTTAAGCTCCCTTATGTTGGATCTAGGTCAAGCTGAGTTTTCGGTCCAATCGGGTTTACAGATCGCCCGTGGCGGACCAGTTTCAGTTCAACGGTCCACGATCACCGATCAGGGCCATAAGTACACTGACCTATGTATGAAATTTCTCCTGATCCAAGGGTGTATTTGAGTCAGATTCTGACGGTCAGAATCCTTATATTTAGACCCGCAAGTGAACAAAAGTTTGGGTTTATTTCCTAAAGATATTCGCGTTTCTCACACACTTCGATCCGGGCTCAAGTGAATAGCTTCAGAATATCATCTAGACTTGATTTCCGAGGTGGTGGTTAAGTCCAGCAAGGCGGTCTTAATTATATAATTTCAACGTAATCAGACTTTCGACGTGCGGTCCAGGTCCAATATGAAGTTTCAATGTGCTCCCAAGAGCAACCGGGAATAAAGTTTGATCTTAGATTTTAGGGTAACCTAGCGTCAATGATTCTACAAGTTTTGGGTCTTGCAGATCGCATTTAAAGTGATTAGTGCTAATTTCATAGGTAAACTAGTTTAGCACTTAGTTAATTTTGTCTAATTTCTAAAGGATTTGGTCCTGAGTGATTTCTGCCTGAGGTGGTACTCGGGTCTTTGTACGGAATTTTCCGAGTCGTTACACCTACAAAGCATTAACCTTCTCCTCAAAAGATTTAAGGCGATCATCAACCTGAAAAGGCTGATAATCAAGATCTGCTGGATAATTAGACTCATTCAGTTCAGCAAAAATGTCATCCATTGAAGTGTCTTCAGGTACAGGTGCTTCCTCCTCTTCTTCTTCACGTTGGTTAGGAAGAAATTGCATATTCATCTTATTCAAGTTGGTATTGTTAAATGGTAATTCCAACTCCAGTGCCTTAGACGCAGTAATGGTGACATTACAATGTAAAGCAATGCATGTCATGAGGTAAGAAAATGAAATCAAACCATGACTAGGATGTAGACAAAACTGAATAATAATGTAGCATATTAGAGAAGGAAGACAGAGATGAATACCAGATGCAACCGAATGGAGGACACGAGTCATAATGGGAGTAAGTTCAGATTTATTCCCTGATCTAGGATAGACGTTAGACGTAAAAATCTTATGAAGGAATCGATATTTTGGGAGCATTTGGTTATCACGGAGAGCATTATCGGATTTCCATTCAGTATTAAAATGACATAATTTATGAGTAATCGCTTGCCGTTCAGAATTAGTCATTTTATCAGTCAAATTGTAAATTGGAATTGCATCTTCCACAACTATAATCTTAGCCAATGTCGAGATAGTATAGCGATCAACCGTGAAGGTCCCTTTTATGAATTTAATCATAAATGTAAGATCTTCTAGAGACATCACAAATAGAAGCATATATTCCTTGTGCAATAGAACGGTAAGCCGTTCCGCCCCAACCAAGGATGCATTCCCAATCGATATTGGAAAGAAGAGGAACACGATTAAATGGTGCAATGTGATCAAGATTGACAATCCGCTCAATAATTATATCACTTGACTGGAGATCCCTAACGTGCTCTGAATCTTCTTCGAGGCCCCTTAGGGTTCTTACATTAATTGGAGTCGGCCTAGAAAACGAGCTACCACGGCTCTTGTGTGCTGCCGTTCTTTTAGTACGATGCTCCATTTAATGTTTGCACAAGAACTAATTAAAGAGAGTAGATGGATTGAACCTAGATAAGATTTTACACAAAATCCACAACAAAGAGGGTTTGAAATAAAAAAATATACCCCAAATATGAGATTGACTAGTAAAGATGTACCCACAACTTGAAGAAAATCGAAAAAATAAACACTTACAACAAAGTTTGGAAGTTGGGTTCGTCGAGTGGGGCACCAGCTAGTCGAGGAAGAAGGTGGAAATGAAATGGAAAAAGTGGTTTTTCCCCTTTTAGGGTGAAATCGTATGGTCCTCGACTGGTCGAGCACGTACTCAACTTGTCGAGGGTTCGACTGGTTGAGTATGTACTCGACTCGTCAAAAAACACACAAAATCTGAATTTTGACATGAATTTTTATTTCTTATTTTAACTTTATTATCATTTTATGCATTTAATTAATATAAACATAAAACAAATAAATGCATAAACAATATGATTAATTAATAATACACAAACCAATATCATGCTTTAAATTAGAAAATATATTCCTGTTGAGCGGTTTGGTCAGTATGTCTGCAAATTGCTTCTCAATTTGAATGTATTCTGGCACAATACTCTTATCTTCAACTAATTCTCAAATATAATGGTATCTAATATCGATATGTTTAGTACAATAATGTTGGATTGGATTTTTTGAGATATTAAATACGCTCGAATTATCACAGTATAATGCAAGCATTACCAGCTGTGATATATTCAGCTTCAGCTATAGAAATAAATACAAAATTTTGTTTCTTACTAAGACACGAAACTAAACAGTTCCCTACGTATAAGCATCCACCACTGGTAGATTTTCTATCGACAATATTTCCTGCCCAGTCTGCATTAGTATATCCAGCAATTTGTACGGATGTATTATGCGGATACCAAAGTCTGAAGTTAGTAGAACTTGCGACATATCTGATTATCCGTTTAACAACAATTAGATGTGATTCCTTAGGATTAGATTGATATCTAGTACATATTCCAACACTAAAAGAAATATCAGGTCTACTAGCAGTTAAGTATAAAAGACTACCAATCAAGCTTGGATATAGATAGGAGTGTACACTTTTACCTAATTCATCATTTGAGAATTTAAGAGTTGTACTCATTGGAGTATTAAACTTTTTCTCATTCTTAAACACAAATCTTTTTACAAGATTCAAGGCATATTTTAAAAGTGCACCTACTTGTGCCCTAGTTTGTCAAGTTACGTGAATGATGGGTCAGACTATCTACAGAGCTCGATAGGAAGATTATTTCAAGCGTCTGCCTCAACCGGATGTGTGAAAGCTAGCAATAGGTAAATCATAGCCTCACATTCCATGTCCTAAAACACCAGGTGATTAAAACTCTTAAAACAAGATAGATATCTTAGGGTTTTTATGGTAAGAAAACTTTTTCAAAATAGGAAAATCTCTATGTTTTTCTCGCCTTGTCGATCTTATCGAAACACCCTCGATATGATCGACCTCCACTGTCGATGTCCTCGATACCTTAACGATATTATCGATAAGAGGACCAAAATTTCAGGAACTAAATATTCATCTGGACGGATTTATCGATGTATCGATGCACCTATCGATATCATCGATAAAAGCACTAATTATGTCCAGCAACTTCACAACATATTTGGACGACTTATCAATGTATCGATACACATATCGATATCATCAATATTCAAATCTCAAGACCATCGAGAGTGGCTCGATAAGATCGACAGGTAAATTTCCGGCGCCCCTATTTTTTAAAGAAAATCGTAAAATTCTTCGATAGCATCGATGCTCTTCCGATATGACCTGAATTCAAATACTGATAAGATCGGAGATCCATTGATGATATCGATAGTGGGCGCATTTCTTACAGCAGATATTTCAGGTTGTTTTTACTATGATCGGGGGCCCTTCGATAGAATCGATATTCAAATATCGATGATATCGGCACCAGGTTGATTGCATCGAACTAGGACACAAATCGTCCAACAAGCTTAAAGTCAAATCCGCTGGATTTATCGATGCATCGACTCTAATCTCGATATCATCGACATTCAAATTCTGATGATCTCGACGGTTCCCCCGATCATTCATGAAAACCTGAAATATCTCAAAGTCAAATCTCTCTCATTTTTCATGTGTCGATCAATCGATCCGGTTATCGATGAAATCGGAGTTCAAAATTCGATGACATCGACAACTGTTTCGATTCATCGACCAATTGGCAAGAAGTTTCAAAAGTGTATAACATCAAGACCGAGTCATCGAGCAGACCATCGATGCTATCGAGAGTAAACGCTCGATGATATCGAACCTGCTCGATGATATCGAACTCAGTCATAAACGTGATCATTTTATATCCGTTGGAGCTTTTTGCCTATATATAGAGGACTTGTCTTTTGTTGCTGTAAGAGAGAATAGAGAGAGCTTTTGTGTGTTTCAACTTACATCTTTCAACCTAAGCCCTTTCTCTCGAGGGAGTTCATCCTCCAATCCACCCTCACCATTGATATTTAATAGAGTGGATTGGGGAATGAACTTACACATTCAAGGATCCTTCAGGTACTACCTTAATGTCAAATCATTGAGCTGGGAGGCCTTGAATGCATAAGATTGGAACTACTCTACCTTCCTTATAGGTAAACCTTTAGAGAGTAGGATTCCATCTTAACCTTGACCCAACCCTAAGCCTAGTCTTGGTATATCTTTTATGTTGTGGATCAAGGGAGCAGAAGGCTCTTCATCAACAAGGAGTAGGAGGTCTTCGGTATTGTGCTTAACGGGACTCATAAACTTATTTGTAAGTATCTAGAATCCAAGAGGACACTTGTGATCATTCCTTTCTAGGATTAGGTCTTAAGTGGTTCTCACCCTTTGAAGCCCTCGTAGGAGGCCTCCGGCGGGAGTGTACGCTGTGGGTGCATTATGTGGACCCTTGCTCTGTGGAGAGCATAAACATCTGGTTAGGAGTGAACTAGTGAAACTCCAGGGTTTGAGGTGAACTGAGTAGAAACCTCTGGGTGCGTTGTGTGAACCCTTGCTCTATGGAGAGCATAAACATCTAGTTAGGAGTAAACCCGTGAAACTCCAGGGTTAGAGGTGAACCGAGTAGAAACCTCCATGTAAAGGTTGAAGGTGAACCTGATTTAAAACCTTAGGTTTGAGGTGAACCCTGGAAAACCTCCTTAGTGAAATCCGGTACACTCAAGGGTTGAGTGAAACAATCATGAGTGGAGTAGACTCATCGTCGAACCACTATAAAATGACTGTGTTTGGTTTTTGTATGTGTGATTCATGACAATGCATTTATATTTATATATCTGATCACATCTCACACACATACACAGTCACATCCAATATAGACTAAGTTGCATATTGCTATATCTTGATTAGTTTGTGATTGAATCCTCTACCTAGCTTGGAAGCTAGTAGAGTTACGTTTGAGTAATCCTGAAAATTGCAAACATGATAGGATTAGAGTGATAGGATTTTTAATATAACTCATAAATCTTTAAAAAATCCTATTCACCCGCCTCTAGGAGATATTGACATATTCCGACTTCAACTCAAGCGGTCTTCACCGCTATTTTAATTGGTATCAGAGCGGGTCTCTCTTTAAGGGCTTCACCGCCTAGAGAGTGATCTTGATTGAAGTTTGGAATATGACCAAAGGAGAGGGCTCATCAGTCACTAGGCCTCCAGTATTTGATGGCTCAAATTATGCATACTGGAAGGCTAGGATGCACTACTTTCTGAGATCTTTGGATCATGACGTTTGGGATATAGTTAAAAGTGGATATGTGCCACCTACTGAACAAATTGTCCTTGATAGTGGTACAACAATCTCAAAGCCCAAACCCAAGGAAAAGTGGACAACATTCGACAAAGAAAGGCAAACATCTGAAGCCAAGGCTATGAATGTTATCTACTATGTCGTGTCCATCTTCAATCACATAAGCATGTGTGAGACATCTAAAGAAGCATGGGATCTCCTGGAAACAACCCATGAAGGCACAAGTACTGTGAAGCGATCTAAACTACAACTCTTGACTTCACAGTTCGAAAATCTCAGAATGGAAGAGCATAAGACATTTATGGAGTTCTTTACAAAGCTAAATATTATTTGCAACTCCATGGGTGGATTGGGAGAGAAAGTTCCGATACCTAAAATCTGTAGGAAAATCTTGAGATCTCCACCGGAGCGGTTTAATCCCAAAGTAACAACAATTGAGGAGTGTAGGAATATAGACGAGATGAAAGTAGAAGAACTAGTAGGTTCCCTACAAACTTTTGAACTACACTTCACTCAACCCCAAAAATCCAAAAACATTGTCCTAAAAACTTCAAAGAAAACAATATATGAGGATAGTGAGAGTGAAAAGGAAGATGAAGATGAGGAAGTGGCTTTACTGGTGCAAAGATTCAGAAGATTCTTTCAAAAGAATCACGGTCGTCCCTCTAGAGGTAGAAAGGTGGATAACAAACCCTCTGCAGGAAAATTTGGTAAAAAGACCAAAGAACCACAATGCTACGTCTGTCAAGAGTATGGACACCTATCTACCAAATGCCTAAACAAAAAAACCAAGGGCAAGGCAATGACCGCCACGTGGGATGATACAGATGAGTCAAATTCAGATTCTAGTGACTCAGAAAGCAATGAAGATCAGAAATTCTCATGGTCTCCACTACTTCGATCATTCCCACAAAATCTGAGAACAAAAAAGAACAGCAAGCCACAGAATCATCTCCATCTGATGATGAAGAAATTGGAAATGAAGAAGAAATAGAAAAAGATAAGTTGCAAGATGCTTACAATCAATTTTATACTCATAGCATCAACATTCTTAAGAGACTTGGAATCTCGGAAAACAAGATGGTACTACTACAAAAAGATCTAGATAAAACACTGGAGATCAATTCACACCTGATTAATGATCTACAACAATATTATGCAGATAATGAGAAGTTGGAAAGAATCAACCAATCCCTAAAAACTGAATCATCCAAACTTACCAAACAAATTGAATTGTTAAAAGATGAAAATAAGCATCTCAAGAATGAGAATCACACACTCAGTTGTGACTTAAAGAAATCTAAAAAATTTGCTGAAATAAACTATAAATTTTCTCAGAGTGGTGAAAAGCTTGAAAGGATGTTAGGGATGGGAAGGCCCGAAAAGGACAAAAGTGGCCTAGGGTATGAGAAAACTAAGAAGAAAATAGGAAATGCAGCACCAACAACTAAATCATCAGCTGCTTCAGGAAGTAATATAAGAATCTCTCTTGTTTGTCACTTATGTGGTGATACGGGTCATTATGAGGTTGAATGCCTAACACCTAGACGGACTTCACATAACTCTAGACAAAAACACATTGGTAAATTCAAACCGATTAGAGAAACACAGAATGTCAAGAGTCCACCTAGGAGAAACACTCATCTATCACCACCTAAGATGAAAGAAAGGATAAAGAAGACTATTTCAAAATGGATAGAAAAAGAAAAATAAAATAGTCTTATGACTAATCTTCACATACCCTGAAATTTCAAGCATAGAAGAACAAGTCCAAGTCATGCATCTAGACCTGGATATTTGCTGAAATGATGCAAATTTTGTTGAGCTTTAAAATGATACATCTGAGGTTCCTGACCTCAAATTTTTGTATATAAACATTTTATATGTTTATAATTTTGCTGTGTACAGTGATTGTACATAATTTTGCCAAGTATACTGTTGTTTCATAGAAATATTAAAAGCATACTTGAAGGATCGTCTGAAAATATAGAATCATTCATCGACGATTAGACTATCAATTTGACAAATCCGATTAAATCGATAGAGAATCGATGCTATCGATGACTCCTTGGAATATGAAAAGTCACATAATCGTGGATGACATCGGGGACATACTCGATAGAATCGATCGACAACTTCTCGATAACATCGAAACAATGATCGATATGATCGACTGATGGCGCCCGATAAAAGTCTGCGGAGCGGAGAAAAAAAAAGGGGGTTATTTTTTCAAGAGTTTTCGGTCTTCTCTGCTAAATTCTCCTGACCGAACTGCTGGAAGCCATGTCGGATCACTCAAATCCTTCTACAAATCCGGTAACATCCTTCTAAACACACCACGTGTCCACCTCCTTTTTGGGTGTTTGCCGTTTTTGTCAGTTTTTTTTTTTTTTTGTCATCTTTCCCAAGCCGTTCAAGGTCAATCCGACCACATGGGAAAAGATAGAGGGAAAGCATTCGGACAAGAGGAATCTTCGAAAACCTCCCGACAAAAGGTGCTTGCCTCTAAGGCTAAAGCAAGTGCCTCCAAACCTGGGATCCCCACAAAGCCACGCTCAAAACAAAGTGGGTCTCAGTCGGAAGATCAGACTCCTCCACCAGTGCAAGTCAATCCCGTCTTAACAAGGTTTGCAGGAAGGAAAGTCATTCCCGAAAGGAAAGTCGACAGAAGCTGCTTGACCCCATATAATCTGGAACCTCTTTTTGCAGCTGTAGATTGGTTACCAGTTCTCGACTTTGGAGGATCGTATCAGCTTGAACGAACTTACCAATTCTTTGCTGCTTACCATTCTCTGACATCTGATCCCCCCTCCATCTCCGTCACTGTAGATGGTGATGATGTGCTGATCACTCCAGGGTCCGTTGCAGGAATATTCAATTTTATCCTATCTCCTATGGGAATCCCTGATATGGACATGGAAGATCCTGAAGTTCGGTCCAAGGTCACTAAATTTATCTGTCATGATCATGATATCGACTGGTACCAAGGAAATGCTCTGAAAGTCAAGTTCATGGAACCATGCTATCAAGTCCTGCATGGTATTCTTGAGTCAAATATCTACTCTAGGGGTTTTAACAAAGCTGATCTCACTGGCTTCATGACTATGATAATCTATTCAATCGCCTCTGGAGTCAAGATCTGTCTGCCTACCCTGATTGTGTATTAATTGGTGTATGCCTTTCATAGGGCTAGGGACACTCTCCTACCATATCCCTGGATCATCAATACAATCTGTAATGCCATTAGATTCCAAACCACGAATGATCTAGTTCTTCTTCTCTAGTCTTTCAACAAAAGCAACATTCAAAGGATGGATCTTGTGTTTCACAAATATCCTGAGGAGTCCCTGGAGGAAGGAATCCAAGTTGGGGGAGAAGATAGGGCTGGAGACGTTACTATAAGAGGGATTGGGATGACCGAAGAAGATGCCTCTAGACTGCACTATGATCCATCAACATCAACATCTGGGCATGCAAAGAGGTTTAAGCTCCAGTCAGACAAGCTTGGCGCTATTCAGCACGATGTCTCTCAGCTCAGGGAGTCGATAAATGAGAGATTTACTGTCCCGGAATGGATGGTGCTAAGTGTGCAGCGAACTGTCCAGCAGTTGGTGGACGTGATGACTTGCCACCAGTATGACACGGCACCATCACATTCTACACCATGATGATGATTACTACACACTATCACATACACTCTACTCATAATTCTGCATATGAATATTAGTATCTTTTTGAATATTCTATATCTATCTGAGTGTGTGTGATAACTAACTAGTCTGGTACATTTGTTTACAAGTGTGTATGTCCATGGTTGGACTGAATGTCTTTTTGGAAAACTGGTTGTTACTGCTGTCTATGGCAGTATGTGTGGATACTTTGGTATCATTTTGTATATGGCTGAATAGAATTCTTATCATTAATGCCATATTTTTTTTGGTTTATCAAGTTCTGGAATGCATGTGACGTCCTTAAATGAATATTTTTCACTGCTCTATAACTGCTATATCTTATTTAATATGCATTCATTATGAGATTGATGTTTAGCTAAAATGCGTTAACTTTTAAAACATCAATGATTTGTTTTTGCCTGATGGTTCTCCTATATGCTTTAACACTTCAGTCAATATCACTTGCTATACCTTTGCTAATGACTGACAAAAAGGGGGAGAATAGTTCAAAACACCCCGAGCGGAAAATTGTATATCTAATGTTGTTGCAGGTGTTAGGGGGAGCAGCTGCACCAAGAAAGTGGGAGTTTTTGAAGTAAGGGGGAGCAGATACTTCTAGACTGTGTACATGGGGTAGAAAAATTGTAAAATTGTGTAAATGCATATACACACAATTTCGGGTGTGTCTAGAAGTGTTCTAGGGTATTTTGGGTATTTTGTCATATAATTGACAAAGGGGGAGATTGAAAGTGCACCTACTTGTGCCCTGGTTTGTCAAGTTACGTGAATGATGGGTCAGACTGTCTACAGAGCTCGATAGGAAGATTCTTTCAAGCGTCTGCCTCAACCAGATGTGTGGAAGCTCGCAATAGGTAAATCATAGCCTCACATCCCATGTCCCAAAACACCAGGTGATTAAAACCCTTAAAATAAGATAGACATCTTAGAGTTTTTGTGGTGAGAAAACTTTTTCAAAATAGGAAAATCTCTATATTTTTCTCGCCTTGTTGATCTTATCGAAATACCCTTGATATGATCGACCTACACTGTCAATGTCCTCGATACCTTAACGATATTATCGATAAGAGGACCAAAATGTCCAACAACTAAATATTCATCTGGACGGATTTATCGATATATCGATACACCTATCAATATCATCGATAAAAGCACTAATTATGTCCAGCAACTTCACAACATATCTGGACGAATTATCGATGTATCGATACACATATTGATATCATCGATATTCAAATCTCGAGACCATCGAGAGTGACTCGATAAGATCGACAGGCAGATTTCCAGCGCCCCTATTTTTTTAACAAAATCGTAAAATTCTTCGATAGCATCGATGCTCTTCCGATATGATCTAAATTCAAATACCGGTAAGATCGGAGATCCATCGATGATATCAATAGTGGGCGCGCATTTCTTACAACAGATATTTCAGGTTATTTTTAACTATGAACGGGGGCCCTTCGATATAATCGATATTCAAATATTGATGATATCGGCACCAGGTCGATTGCATCGAACTAGGACACAAATCGTTCAGCAAGCTTAAAGTCAAATCTGCTGGATTTATCGATTCATCGACTCTGATCTCGATATCATCGACATTTAAATTTCGATGATCTCGACGGTTCCCCCGATCATTTATGAAAACCTGAAATATCTCAAAGTCAAGTCTCTCGCATTTTTCATGTGTCAATCAATCGATCCTGTCATCGATGAAATCGGAGTTCGAAATCTGATGACATCGACAACTGTTTCGATTTATCGACCAATTGGCAAGAAGTTTCAAAAGCGTATGACATTGAGACCGAGTCATCGAGCAGACCATCGATGCTATTGAGAGTATACGCTCGATGATATCGAACTCTGTCATAAATGTAATCATTTTATATCCGTTGGAGCTTTTTACCTATATATAGAGGACTTGTCTTTTGTTGCTGTAAGAGAGAATAGAGAGAGCTTTTGTGTGTTTCAACTTACATCTTATACCCTAAGCCCTTTCTCTCGAGGGAGTTCATCCTCCAATCCACCCTCACCATTGATATTCAATAGAGTGGATTGGGGAATGAACTTCCGCATTCAAGGATCCTTCAGCTACTACCTTAATATCAAATCATTGAGCTGGGATGCCTTGAATGCATAAGATTGGAACTACTCTACCTTCCTTATAGGTAAACCTTTAGAGAGTAGGATTCCATCTTAACCTTGACCCAACCCTAAGCCTAGTCTTGGTATATCTTTTGTGTTGCGGATCAAGGGAGCAGAAGACTCTTCGTCAACAAGGAGGAGGAGGTCTTCGGCATTGTGCTTAACGGGACTCAAAAACTTATTTGTAAGTATCTAGAATCCAAGAGGACACTTGTGATCATTCCTTTCTAGGATTGGGTCTTCAGTGGTTCTCACCCTTTGAAGCCCTCGTAGGAGGCCTCTGGCGGGAGTGTACGTTGTGGGTGCGTTGTGTGGACCATTGCTCTGTGGAGAGCATAAACATCTAGTTAGGAGTGAACCAGTGAAACTCCAGGCTTAAAGGTGAACCGAGTAGAAACCTCTGGGTGCGTTGTATGGACCCTTGCTTTATGGAGAGCATAAACATCTGGTTAGGAGTGAACCAGTGAAACTCCAGGGTTAGAGGTGAACTGAGTAGAAACCTCCGTGTAAAGGTTGAAGGTGAACCTGATTTAAAACCTTAGGTTTGAGGTGAACCCTGGGAAACCTCCTTAGTGAAATCCGGTACACTCAAGGGTTGAGTGCGACAGCCAGGAGTGGAGTAGACTCATCATCGAACCGCTATAAAATGACTGTGTTTGCTTTTTGTATGTGTGATTCATGACAATGCATTTATATTTATATATCTGATCACATCTCACACACATACACAGTCACATCCAACATAGACTAAGTTGCATATTGCTATATCTTGATTAGTTTGTGATTGGATCCTCTACCTGGCTTGGAAGCTAGTAGAGTTACGTTTGAGTAATCCTGAAAATTGCATACATGATAGGATTAGAGTGATAGGATTTTTAATATAACTCATAAATCTTTAAAAAATCCTATTCACCCCCCTCTAGGAGATATTGGCATATTCTGACTTCAACTCAAGCGGTCTTCACCGCTATTTCATATTTGGTTTGTGAGATAAACATCTCATCTTCAAGTTGTTTAACTTGTAATCTAAGAAAATAGTTTAGTTCACCAACCATGCTCATTTCAAATTTGGATTTCATTAGATATGCAAACTCAATAGATAAATTAGTGCATGTAGATCCATAAATGATATCGTCAACATAGATCTGAACTATCAGTATATGATCGTTATATTTCTTAACAAATAAAGTTTTATCAACACTGCTCATAATAAAGTTATGACTAAGTAGAAATTTAGTCAATTTTTCATACCATGCCTTGGGAGCTTGTTTCAAACTATAAAGTGCCTTTTTAAGATGGTATACATGATTTGGAAGTTTAGGATCCTCAAAACCCTTAGGTCATTGAACATATACTTTCTCATGTAAGTCACCATTTAGAAATGTACTTTTGACATCCATTTGATATATTTTGAATTTCTTATGACATGCAATCGAAATAAATAATCATATGGATTCAAGGTGCGCAACTGGTGCAAAGTTTTCGTCATAATCAATACCTTCTATTTGAGTATACCCTTGTACAACTAGTCGAGCCTTATTTCTGATAATAATACCCGTTTCATCGGATTTGTTCTTAAAAATTCATTTGGTTCCAATTACATGTTTATCAGTTGGTCTAGAAACCAAGTACCGTACATCATTTATGACAAATTGATTTAAATCTTCTTGCATGACAATTATCCAACTTTCATCACCAAGTGCTTCATTTATATTGGCTGGTTCAATTTGGGAAGTGAAGCGGACATAATTACAAATATTTTCTAATTGTCTTCTTATCTGAACACCAGTACTAGGGTTGCCAAGTATTTAATCAGTCGGATGGTCTTGACTGATCTTAATTCAGTATTAACTGATTTGGATTAAGAGTTAGGTATATCAATTATATTGACTTCATCATCATCTTGACTTGGAGTGGGTGTGATTTGTTAATCATCAATTACTACATTTATTGATTCCTAAATCACCTTATTTCTTTTATTAAGAACCCGGTAAGCATGGCTATTTAGAGCATAGCCTAGAAAAATTCCCTCATCACTCTTAGCTTCGAATTTTTTCAAATTTTCTCGGTCTCGTAAAATAAAGCATTTACTTCCAAAAGTCCGAAAATATTTAACAGTGAGCTTTTTATTAAACTATAGTTCATAAGTTGTTTTATTTTTAGATTTTCTAATCTAAAATTGATTTATAATATAACATGCAGTATTAACAGCTTCAGCAGATAATATATATATATATTTTTGTAGATTCATGCTATTTAACATTACACTAGCCATTTCCTGTAGAACTCTATTTTTTCTTTTAACAAGTCCATTTTGTTGAGGTGTTTTAGGAGCAGAAAACTCATGCAATATACCATGATCATTACAATACTTTTCAAAATTTCTATTCTCGGATTCAGTGCCATGATCACTTCTAATTTTGATTATAGATATCTCTTTTTCAGTTTGAATACTCTTTAAAAATTTCTGACTTCATCAAGAGTATCTGATTTCTCTCTTAAAAAGGTTACCCATGTATATCCAGTGTAAACACCAACAATGACCAGAAAATACATTTTTCCGCCTCTACTCTCCATTCTAGTTGGTCCTACTAGATCCATGTGGAGTAGTTCTAGAGGTTTGGCTATGGCTAAGGAGTTCACTTTCTTGTGACTACTCCTGATCTGTTTACCAATTTAACATGCGCCACATACTTTTTCTATTTTTTTTTTAGCTTAGGTAAGCCACGTAAGTGATTTCTTTTGCTCAACTTATAAAGATCTGTATAGTTAACATGTCCAAGACATTTATGCCATTGTTCAGTCTCATATGTTTGGACCATGTAACATGAATGGTTAAATGAGCAAGAGTTATCAATTATATAACAATTTTCAGAGGTCTTGCGACCATTTAATATTACATTACCCTTATTCATTATTTCACATTCGTGATCAGAAAATCTCACACTGTGTTTATTATCACATATTTGAGATATGCTTAAGAGGTTATATTTTAAACCTTCAACATAAAGCACATTTTCAAAGAGCGGTAAGTTAGGAAGTTGTACAGTACCTTCACCTATTATTTTGCAGTTGCTTCTATCACCGAAAGTAACTGAGCCGCCATTTACTTCTTTGATATTCGTGAATATCGCCTTGTCACCTGTCATATGCCTTGAACATCCACTATCCAGGTACCATTTTGAGTGGCTAATGGCTTTGAAAGCTGTGTGGACAACAAGACACTTAACCTTTGGAACCCATTTCATCACAATTCTAGGTTTAGGAGTGTCTCTTGATTTTCACTACATTTGGGAGTTAAAATTTCTCCTTTTTATATAAACTCCATTTTCATCTAAGTTGGATTTTAGAAGCTCTTTAAGAAAGTCCACAATTTTTTCAGCTGAGGAAAATTTATTATTACTTCGATGTTTATAGCTGATGGCATTATTATTTTTGAAAACTTGAAAGGGTTTTGAGTTTTCGAAATCATTACAATTAAAATCTCGTAAAGTCTTACCTTTAGAATTCGAAGATTCCCCTCTTACAAAAATATGAGCAGAATCCTTGGATTTCAAAGAATTACCTTTAACATAACCTAGACCAGACTTGTCATCACATTTTATAGAAGAAGTTAACAATTTTTCAAGCTTTTAGTCACCATGGGCATATTTCCAAGTGTCCTTTGAACTCAGAAGGGAAGAAACTTCAAGTTTTAGTTTCTCATTTTCAGTTTTGAGATTTTTCAATTTAGAAGAGTTAAAACTTAAATCTAATTTTATTTTTTCAAGACAATCCGAAAAATGAGATTTTTCTAAAACTGTGTTTTCAAGTTCTTCTTTTAGTTTAGCATATTTCTCTTTTCGAATTTTTAATTTAACAACAATTTTACAACTTTCTCTGTATAGGGCATTGTAGGCATCTTGAAAATCGTCTTCATTTTCATTTTCAAGGTCACTCTTGAGATTTTCATAGTCAGACATATTACAGTTATCTAAAGAAGTGACTTTGGCTATTGTCATGAGGGCTTTCACATCATTTGTATTTGTATTTTTTTTTTTTGGTCTGATTCATTAGATTCAGAAGTGCTTTTAGAGTCAGATGATTCATCCTAAGTAGCAATCATACCCTTTCTTTTAGACTTATCCTTCTTAGGACATTTATTAGCCAAATGCCCATATTCATGACAATTAAAACATTGACTATCTTTTGTTTTTAGATTTCTAAGAATTAGATTTTCCTTTTCTTTTATCAGTTGATTTTTGAAAATTTATTCTTTTCTTATTTTTGAAAGTTCTATAAATTTTCTTAGCTAACATTGCCAATCATCTTTATTTTCTTCAAAATCAGAATTTGTATTTTCTTTTATAACAAATTTAGAAGATTTAAGAGCAATGAACTTAGCTTTAGGAGTTTTAAAATTCAAGTCATATGTTTGAAGAGAACCAACTAACTCCTCAACCTTCATAAGATCAGTCTCAATTCCTGAATAGCAGTAACCTTAGAATTAAATCTCTATGGAAGAGATCGAAGTATTTTTACGCAAACCTTGCTTTCAGGGATTCCATCTCCTAGACCCCACATGAAATTTACTATGTCATTTAGTTTCGTATAGAAATCCATGAAAGTTTCATTTTCTTCCATACGAATTTCCTCAAATTTGATAGTGAGGATTTGAACTTTTGATTTCTTAACTATAGTAGTTCTTTCATGTGTCATTTCGAGAATATCCCATGCTTGCTTAATTGTATCGCATGAAATAATTCTTTTGAATTCATCAGGCGATAGAGCGCAAGTTATGGCATTTAAGGCTTTAGCATTAACATTACTTTCTTTTTTCTTAGTTGAAGTCCATAAATAGAATGCAGTTTCTCTTATAGATTTAGTTCCATCACTGGCTAATACTTCAGTTATAGGAGGTTTCCATTTAGTCAAAATGTCTTGCCACATACTTTCATCTAAGGATTTTAGAAAATTCCTCATTCTAGCTTTCCAGTATGAATAATTAGAGACATTAAAAGGAGGTGGCCTGGTCATAGATAAACTGTTGAAATTCGACATAATAAAGCTCTGGATTTAAACTCAAGAAAGTTAATATATAATAAAATAGAATAACCCACTCTGATACCACTTGAAAAGGAGAGCTTAAGAAGTCTTAGAGGGGGGGTGAATAGGACTATGCCAAATAATCGAATAAAGTGCTGAATAAGTAAATAAATCAGAGATCTCAATTGCACTAGTATTGAAATATTGATTCAAACTGATTCATAGGACAACCTTCACCCAAACAAGTTTAGGTAGGACAACCTTATTTTACAAATGTGATAAGAATCAAAATCCCAAATTGAGCAAGAGTAAATAAAACTAAATATTATAAGCATTCACCACTTTAACATAAAAGGAATTACAAGCATTCACCACAACACTAAGAATTATAGTGGTTCGGTGTGTCAACAACTGTTCTCAAACAGCCACACCTACTCCACTCCCAAAATTACTATCCACGTAATCTTGGCTTTCACTAAGAACAGAGTTTTCAGAGGGTCACCTTAAAACCTGATACAGTTGTGATTTTACCAGACTATCACAAACAAAGAAACCCCTCATTGATATTTTCTGGCTATCTCAGAAAAATCAAATACATAAAATAAATGTATACTTATCTTCACCGTAAAAGAAGTTGTAGTCGAAGAACCGCTTTTCATGAGTGTCGAATGTTCAATGTTTAGTCCGATAGAAAAGGTCCAAGGTTCTATTAATTTTAATTAAATTTAAACCAAGTGGCTACTTATATTAATTCTCTTAAATTTCAATAAGAAGAGTAGTCACTCTCTTTTTAGTATCAGAATGACGGAGTTTAAGATTAAGGGAATTAAATAAAAAACTATAAAATAATTTATAAATATCGTTTAATAGTTTGACAATAACTGAAGCTTCTCTCTCACTTGTAGAAGGATTTAGATAGTCTTCAATGAATTTCTGAATTGAGAGAGAACCTCAATTTATAGGTAAAAAAGTTGTTTCTTTGACTGGCCCAAGCACCGGATTCAGTTCCAATGGATTTTCAGATTTGAGTGGGATAAGATTTAACAAATCTTCGACTGGTCGAAAAAGCCAAAATCCGACCTGATTCAGTTGCTGAACTTCGAGTTGAGAAACTCTCGACTGGTCGAAGATTGTCCTTTGATTAGTCGAGCAGATCACTCGTGTAACACCCCGAACATTTTAATACCTGAGTATTGAGAGTTCTCGAGTGTTACCACAAAGTTAATTTAATATGTACATGTGTACGATACCGAGAGCTAACTATCTTAACCTTATGTCTATTCCTTGATATAAATCTAAACCTTGAGAATAGTCTCCATCCATAAATCAAGCCATGCATTTGACCGTTGATTGTAAGATAAGACCCTCCTTCATGTGATTTGACACATGAACCTTCTTGTAAATGAATTGGAAAATAGCTCTCCATCCGTAATGATTTAGATGTAAGTTTATTTGTAAGAATTGTTTAAAAAGATGCATAAAACCACGTAGAGCCATTAGATTTCACAAAACTGTTAGATCAACAATAATTATGAAAATGCCACTAACCTAGACCCTTGAATTCTGATCACATGGTTCCCACGATCTGTTTGATGTGAAATCTTATATATTGCCTATGCATCGTAAATGAACCATGCACATCGAATTTTAGCCCTTGGATTATTGTAAAAATGACCCAATTGACATATCAGCCCCTTAACCATTGATTTGGTGTCTATCAAAGGTCATGAGTAGTCGTGGTAAGACATTTCCCTTCATCTATGTCTGTATGATCCTATGGATAGGTTGGATGACAAATAAATATCACTAAAGGGCCTAGAAATATTTCAGCAGTGGAAACCATAAGTAACTGCTGTTTCATGTGGTATGATTCACTTGATCTTAGGATACGCTCAAGTGGGTGAAAGATACCTCGTTTCAACATTAAGGTCTTGGTATCGATCCTAGTGGGGTGGCTAACATTGAAGTGTGAACTGACCATGGGTGTATTAACGAGCTAACGAAAAAAAAAGGGATACGCCTCGAACTTCAGGAGGGGCCCTTAGAATGAGATGACAAAACGAATGGACGGAGTTGATCTCTCAAAACATAACTTTGGGCACCACATATTGACGGTGTGTGTGCATAGGGAGTGCGCACCAAAATATAAGTCCAGTCAAAACACGTTTGACCGGACCAAACTCGATTCCTCCCTCCTTTCTCGCCAACTCCCGCGCTGGGAGATTCAAACCCAACTACACCGCAATGAAGATGGGACCCACCACCCATCACGACAATCTGAATCGTCCACCACATGTGGACCCCACCTCCGAACAAACCCAAGGAAACAACCTCACCACATGCAGCACATTATTATCATTATCTGACAGAATAGTTGGGATGGAGTTCAGGAGGGCTGGCACGGGGGAAGTATCTTCTGACTTGAATGCAACTTCAAAGAATTTGACGGCTTCTATCTTGATATGGATGGGGTAAGAAATAAGATTCCCTCCCTAAATTTTAATAGATCTGATTTCAGTTCTTCTAGATTTGTCTGAAGCAGAAGCATGAAAGAACTTTGTGTTCTTATCTCCTTCCTTTAGCCAAGAATTTCTTGCCTTCTGCTTCCAGAATACTTCCTCCCTAAGCTCCATGTCTTGCAGGTGAAGCTTAGCCTCCCCAAGTTGACGCTGAAGGTCTGCATGTGGAGAATTCTGCATCATCAGTTTTGTTCTCTCCAGGGCCTGCTCTGCAACCTTGACCTGAAGGTGGATGTTGTCAAAAGTCTCTTTATTCCACATCTTAAGAATCTCACTTTCTTCATTTTTAATTGGACGTTGAGCATAGGCTGAGTCACTGCCTCACCCTCCCAAGCCGGATGGACCACTTGTAAAAAGGAGTCGTGAAAAGTCCACATACGTTGGAATCTGAAAGGCCTGGCTGAGCTTGAATTACCTCTGGGGAATGACAGAAGAAGGGGAGCATGGTCCGAGGAGGCCCTAGGAAGGTGCTCTACTGTAAGACATGTATCCTACATCGTACCGTTCCGTGGGCTTCCGTGGTCATCCTGGTTGAATTTCGACAACCCTCGACCTGTATCCGACATTTGTGCGTGATCTTAAGCCGAGACCTGCATACCGAAGTCGGCTCGACCCGAAATTTGTACCCTAGCGACCGCGCCATCGCCACTGTTCCAACGCCGCGACTCACGCACCGATCTAATACCCGGGTTAGAAGATGTGGGCCCGCATTCATTCTGAAGAAACGCCGCACGTTACGAATTCTTAGAGAATCTCTACGACCTGTCGCATCAAATCAAGTCAAGTACACAAACCCATACCCCATGCTACCTCATCCTACCACAAGTACAAGCAACCATCACTCTTTTTCCCTAAGTCGACTTTCTCTCCCTACCCATCCCTCTTTTTCAAAATTTCAAACACACCCATATCTCCCATCCCTTCCTTAAAACACCCATCACCCATTCCTCTCCTCGCATCTCTCTCTCATTCTCTAACTATTTTCCAAGCAAACCTATGGAAAGGAAAACGTCCATGGCTTCCATGGAGTGAGAGAGAGTTTTATGTGTGGTCCACTCCCTACTACTCTATCTCCCATCTTCACCCTTCAAATCTCATCATCCTCCATCGAAGTTGAAGCTTAAGAGCCAAGGAGTCCAAGGAGCTAAAGAAAGAGGCTAATAAGTGGGTGATCCACCGTTGATTTCAAATTTTAGGGCCCACATATTATAGGACCTACTTGATGTATGCATCGTATTTGGGAGGGCCCAATAGTGACGGGGTTCCTCCTCTTCACGGTCTCTCTCTCTCTCAGATTTTTTGGCCCACCTGATGAATGAGTTGTACCCACATTGTTATGGTGGGGCCCACTTTGTTGTATGTGATTCACCAGCACAGTCCATCTGGATGGTACTGTTTGGAAACAACCGTGATTTATGTGAAAACCCTGGCCGTCCATTGCACGGATGTGGACCCTACGACAACAGTGCGTGGGGCCAACCATGATGAATGTGAACATCCATCCGTCCGTCTGGACGCTGGACGCTGACAATTCCACCCTCCCACACACACAGGTATATATATATATATATATATATATATATATATATATATATATATATATATATATATATATATATATATATATATATATAGTTGATATATTATTTTATATAATATTATATAATATTTAGTTGATATATAATATTATATAATATATTATATAAAGTGCATTATGGTGGGCCATTCCTATGTGGGACCATGTGAATCGGCACCGTCCAGATGGATCTGGACGGTGGATCTGGGCGGGCCCAGTTAAAAAGGAAAACTCAAATACAGTTTGAAAACGTGGGGCCCACGTGACGTTTATGTCATCCAGACCGTCCAGACACTGGGTCTGGACGGAGGGAAAACACGAATATCACCTTGATTCAAATCATGGTGGCCCACCCACGTGACACCACCATGATGCATGTGATTTCTCTCACCGTCCATATGCCAAGGACGGTGGGCCCCTGATGCTCTGGACCTTCATCCAGCCGTCCGTCCAGGACGCTGGATGGCTGGCGTACAAAAAAATAATAATATAATAATATAACATTTAATATTATATAATATGTATATTATATTTTGAGAGAGAGGGAAATGGGATGGCATACCCACGTGGGACCTACCTTTATTATTGTATGGCAGACCAGGTAACACAGCTGCGTCCAAAGGCTTATACGGTGGGACCCATCGCTGATGGGTGTATCCCATCCAAACCGTCCATCTATTCACATGCTCACCATGGTGGGCCGAGCTCGTGGACTCCACTCTGATGTTCAGGGTTCATCCAAACCGTCCATCTATTCACATGCTCACCATGGTGGGCCGAGCTCCTGGACCCCACTCTGATGTTCAAGGTTCATCCAAACTGTCCATCCATTTGGTGAGCTAATCCTAAAGCTTGAGATTAAAAATAAGATTGATCCAGTTATCAGTGGACCACACTACAGAAAGCAGTGAATTGAACTCCCATCATTGAAACCCCTTTTGGGATTATAAAAGTTTTGAACCAATATGATATATATATATATATATATATATATATATATATATATATATATATATATATATATATATGAGCAGCCTTGATGGAAAATAAATGTTATGGTGGGGCCCACTGGAATTCAACAGTGGAAATCATTATCACCATTGACATTTGTGGTATGGTCTAGGTGATCCTTGGGATATGATTCATTTGTGATGATGTTCTAAAATGATCTCTGGCTATAAATGAATAGTATAGTTAGTTTAGGCCCATTTGATTTGACCCATTGACTCGGCCCATTTGTATCGGCCCATTCGATTCGGCCCATTGACTAGACCCACTTGACTTGGCCCATTTGATTCGGCCCATTGACTCGGCCCATTTGTATCGGCCCATTGATTAACCCAATTGAGTTGGCCCATTTGTACTGGCCCATTTGATTCGACCCGTTGATATGGCCCGATGTTATATACATTGGCCCATGAGTAAGGCCCAATGTGATGCGTATATGCCCCATAAGCGAGGCCTATGATAATGTGTATTAGACCCTTATATGAGACCGTGGACCCATGATACGATTGACCCTATGAGTGTCATTCCTTGGGAGCAATGTTGGTTAAAAGACCACATTGATGGGTAATGATGGTTGAACGTCCGCATCGTGACCTTCCCTTAGGCCTTGTTAGGCCATTCTCACCGATTTCGATTGCTGATTACCGATTCCGATTATCGAGGTCGAGGCCGATTCAGATTGCCGATTACCGATTTCGATTATCGGGGTCGAGGCCGATTCCGATTGCTGATTACCAATTTCGATTATCGGGGTCAAGGCCAATTGCCGATTGCCGATTATCGATTTCGATTATCGAGGGTCGAGGCCGATTCCGATTGCCGATTACCGATTTCGATTATCGGGGTCGAGGCCGATTCCGATTGCTGATTACCGATTTCGATTATCGGGGTCGAGGCCAATTCCGATTGCTAATTATCAATTTCGATTATCGGGGTCGAGGCCGATTCCGATTGCCGATTACCGATTTCGATTATTGAGGCCGATTTTGATTATCAAGGTCGACTCTGATTATCGAGGCCGATTGTCGAGGCCGATTGTCGAGGCCGGATATCGAGGCCGATTGCTGAGGCCCATTGTGATGTATATGTGGCTCGTATTTGAGGCCCATTGTGATGTATATGTGGCTCGGCTTGATGCATTTGAGGCCTATGTAATGTATGTGAGGCCTATGTGATGAGGCCCATTGTGGTGCATTTGAGGGTTAGGCGATGGAGCCCATTGTGATGTATGTTAGGCCCATGTGAAAGGCCTATCGTAATGTGTATTAAGCTCTTGAGTGAGGCACATGGTGTTGTATATTTGGCCCTTGTGTGAGGCCATGGTCCACTGTATGTTAGGCTTTATATGGGTCATTCCTTGGGGGCAATGTTGGTTAAATGTCCTCATTATCGAGGTCGATTGTCATGACTGTTATTGATACTGATTATGAGTATGTGACAACATAACATCATAATACATGCCCATACGCATCATCTGCATGTTTGTTATGAGATATGATTGACCATTGCATATGCCATAGTGCCGGTTGTTATGAGACTCCCTGATAGGCGGAGATTGTCTCACATGAGCGCACGGTATGCGCAGGATTGATGCATGACTGGATTGTATGACTCATGCATATTGCATTGTGTGTTGTGATTACTATATGCTCTAGCGACATCAGGGTCGTAGCCTCCATAGGCATGTCGTGGATGACTAGATGAGATACCGAAAATGTTTGGTTCGAGCATATAGGCACTTTATATGTTCGTGGGTAAAAGTCTCTAAACCTCTGAGGCCAGGAGACGCCCCATCGTCTAGACCGAGTGGATACATGAGCGCCCGAGTACTGAATACCAGGAGGCCGCGTCTCCCACTGTGTCGTGGTCGGTTGGGAGGGGGTGTGGCCGTACTCGACCAAGCGTAGGGAGCATCGTTAGGCTGAGTTTAACCAGCTCGTGAATGGGTCCGCTATCGATGTGCCAGGTAGATATTGACTGACTACTAGCGAGGCGGATAGTGAGGTCTCTTCCACTTGCATGGTCGCGCGTCAGTGGGCGGCTATTTGCATGTAGAGTGTACTAGACCTCAGTGATGATCCCAGAGATGTACAGTACTAATATATGGACTTATTGAGCAGGAGTTGCATACTCATTCAATCATTTATTCACTATCCACTCAGGCTGATGGTGTATAACTATTGTTACGTGTACCTTCACAATGGCCAAGATTTCGGTTGGGGCACGCGACTAACCTGAGATCAGGAGTTTACCACATTGAGTCTGACTATCCAAATTTAGGTATGGGACTGGTTTGGATAGAAGTTCATTGTGATGGACCCCATAGCCTGCAATATTACGCACTATCATCTCGACTTCACACTCTAGCATGGTTATTCCATTTGCACCGCATATTGCATTACATCCGCGGCATATGACATTTTGAGTTACTGTGTTTCTGTATTTATATAGTCTAGATACAGCTGACGGTATTCGTGAACTCATCAGGAATTGTATATTGCATTGCATCCTTGGCATCTGATATTTGGCTCTTTATGACTCATCATTTGCATAGCTGATCTATATTGTGTACTCTGATATTGTTTGACTCATGTACTTATCAGTATTTCCCCTTACTTTGATATCGTATGATTCATGATCTTACCAGTATTTTCGATATTGTATGATTATGGTGTTGTGTTGAATACTTGACACTTACTTTGTGCACGCACTTATACCACCCTCTAAGCTTTCTATAAGCTTATGCACGATAGATGCGTGCAGGTGATATTAGGTTGCAGCAGCATGGAGCTTGGAGCATGTAGCTGACTTCTGGAGTTTTGATTTTGACATATGAATTTCCCTTTCAGCATTGTATTCAAATGTCTATATTAGTGGATATGTGATAATGATGTTGCTTTTGTGATTTGGGTAAACTTGTGGTTATGCTTCTTATGAGACAAATTGATGTTGAAAATCCTCCTTCTAGGATCCCAGGATCGGAACCTGGCATATGGGCGCTGGGAGCCGAGAATGAGGTACTATAGAGGCTGTCGGCACCGAATTCGGTAATCGGGTTTCTGTGAATCCGATTTCTGGGTTTGGGGCGTGACATCTATACTGAATCGAGTGAAGACAGTCACCTATTGAACATTGAGAACAACCCTATCCAGCCTAGCCCAGACTCTAGCACTACCTTGCTGATTGTTGCTCAAGGTGAACCTATTACCATTGGAGCTGGCATCTTGGAGAGCTACTGCATTTATGGCTTCCACAAATTCCCTAAAGCTGGAGATATCTGGATTCCCGTTACCTCTCCTCTCAACAATGTTAGAGACTGCGTTGAAATCACAGCAGACTACCCACGGATGTTGAGACGAATTGGAAATGACTACCATGTCTTGCCATAAGGATCTTCGCTGGAACCTGTTACATCGAGAGTAGACAAAAGAAAGCCTGATAGGGGATTGAGAATTTTGCAGGCTAATCAACACAGATAACATCTTGTTAGTAGTGCCAATAAGTGAAATGTTAATAGAGTTTTTAAATAATACCCATATTTTTCCCCCTGAATTTGCATTAGAGAAGGAAGATTGAAAACCTAGCTTTAGGCCAGTCCGAACTCGCATGTCATCGCTGATCATGGGCTTGAGGATGGCCACAATCTAAGGATTATGCCTTCTAATGATCCTAGAGGCAGTCCTAATGGAGGGGGCATTGCCCACCCCTCGAGCATTCCACACGAGGATGTTATCCATCCGTGATAAATCCCATGTTCACAGCCCGCCTCTTAAGTCTTCTTAGTTTACCATACCAGTCGCTGCTTATTTCCCATTACTTTCAGGATAATACTGTTTCTTCTCTTTTTCCTCGTCTAGGTCACTATTTGCTGAGCTGAATCCTGGTTCTTCTGAAGATTCTTATGCCCAGGATCATGGATCACTGTGCTGTCTGCTTGGATTAGATGCTGCTCATCTATCTCGACCCTGTTACCTAGGTTTCCCTGCTTGTCTGATGTCTGAGGCAGCTGGTTACTTTGGACAGAGTTTTGGGCCTGGTTCTGATTCATCCTTTTAGCGTCCTCTACAAAGAATGGGGAGAGATCGATTTCTAAACCCAGGCTGTCATAAGTTTCTCCGGGTTTGTGCTGACCTGTATTTGGAGGAGTTCTAATTTCCATCCTATCAGGGTCCCAAAATTCCTGCGGCCTTTTGAACTGTGGAGAGTTTCCTATTGCTTCGATTTTCTCTAGGGATGTAAACGGCGAGTTCCCTTCTGATCTTGATCTTCTAGATAGTCTCGGACTGTCCGAGAACCTGTCTGTTTGTTTCTTGCATGGGATAATTGCTTGGGCTCGGCTACCTTGATACATCTGATCATTTTGATTGTCTAGGGATCGATTACCTAAGGAAATCAAAAAGGGCAAAAAGCCCTGCTCACGTGCTGGTGAATTACCCATCTCCATAATTTTGACTTGGCTTCGGCCTCCAGCCTCGATGGTTCTGAGAATTGTGTTGTCCGGAGCCATTTCTGGGGGAGCAAGAACAATTTCTTTGTCTTGAGAATGATGAGGGCTTCCTAGAAACGAGGCCGTTTTGTCTCCCACATACAGGCATTCACTTCCTGTAGCCTTATCCTAAGTAGGGGTTATGGGATTTTCTTGGGAATATTGTCGAACACCTTGGGAGCGTTCCTGGCTGGCCCTTTGTCCATTCTTAAACTGCATTCAACCCATTCCCTAGTAGATTCCGAAGTGCCCCGCAATGATTCCGAGCTGTTCTGAATGGCTGTGGTAGGTCTTTCTTGTTTGACGACCTCAATCCTCTGCAAAAATAGGGTATACCTTGTCTTCCACCTTTAGCTTTAGCACTCTACCCATGTCTACGCCTAGACGAAGGTGAACTTTGACACGGGCGAACGTTTGAAAAATGCCAAAACTGCTGTTGGTATCTATAGTTACTACCCTCCCAAAATAGCTTCCCAGGTCTAGGATTATCGCTTCAGTCCAGGCGTGAGCCGGGAACCCGAACAGTCTGATCCACATTCCCTTCGAGCCAAACGAAACCAATAGGACCATCTTTCCACATTTTTATGCCCATGATTCTGTGCAGGTTGAGATCTTCTTTGAATTTTCTCATCTCTTCCACTGTCTTGAGAGTTATTAGGAATTGGGAAGGGGACAGTCTCACTACATTGATTGCCGATGCTACATATTCCGATTCCTTGATGGCCCCAGTTAGACGAAGAATCGAGATAGATGGATTGTCCGTATAATCTACCAAGGACTTGTAGAATGAGCTTATTTGATTCATCTGCTTGCCATAACTTATTCACCTTGCCTATGCACCAATTCACATGTGTTACCTGCTTGCCATAATAAACAATCCTAGCAATATGAAAGCTGAAAAGATAAGAGAATTCAAAATATGGGAACCAAAATTCAAAACACGGGATGATAAACCTATGAATTCTCAGGAAATGAAAAAAAATGCTAACTTTGTACTAGTTTACAACCAAAGTTGAAAAGACGATTCAAAAAAATAATAATTTAAAAATGGAAATTAAAAACCGTATGAGGCCCTAAGAAAATGGAAAATAAGAAAATGATTCTGTTGTTTAGTTTGTAGCCGCATTTTCTAATGAATTGTTAAAAGGTCAATGTTCACAAGTCTAATTTGTGAATATTAGGATTAAGTGACTAGTACCATTGGGCCACAAGTCTAATTTGTGAATATTGTTGAGGCAACAATTTAATATACTTCTGAGTTGTAATCAATCATTCCCCATCAGTATCCTAAGAACTTTTGGTGGTGCTGCGTCAAGAAAATTCACACCATTTGGTGCATTTTGCACAAGAGTTGCTGGTGGTGCAACATCAGGGAAGACTACTATCTTTGACACGATCATCGAGCAGCTTCATGACTAGTGTGTTGTCCTTGTCAACCAAGTAATTTTCTGCTCCCAAATGCCTGTTCATTTTTAGCCTTTTGATCATTAACAATTGATACACTGAGGGAAAAAATGGAAAAAAAAAAAAAAAAAAAAAAAAAAAAGGAAAAAACAAAAGAAAAAAGAAAGAGATGTTAATGTTGAAATTTAACAAGCCCTTCTTCAGGTTAAATGGTTTACGTTTCTTAAAGATAAACTCCATCAATTTTTATTTATTTTTTCCCTTCTGAACGTCACTTTCTCCCTGGTGATATTTATTCATATTATGTTGATGTATGGAACTTGAAGATGGATGGGAAAACCCGATGGTGAAATCTGATTGGAAGAAAGATGGGAAAATGGCTGGAGATTAGAATCACACTTATGGTAAATGGAATGGAGACCCCAGTGACAAAGGTACTCTTCTAACTTTCCCAGTTCTTGTATTTCGAATATCATGGTGAAGGTGTTGCTGCCCATTTGGATAGCCTTGTGAGCTTGCTGTGTGCTAGTTATTTCTTCTCAGAAGTCATAGATTTCTTTTAGGGATCTTGAAGTGCATAATCGGTTGCCTGGTGATGATTTCAACTTTCAATTCAATGCGGGAATCCAAACCACTGAAGATTACAGGTTCTATGCCATTTCGGCAGGGTTCCCTGAGTTCAGTAACAAGGACAAGACTCTAGTTTTTCAATTCTTGGTAAAACATGAGCAAAAGCTTGACTGTGGCAGTGGCTACATGAAGTTGCTTAGCGGTGCAGTTGATCAAAAGAATTTTGGTGGTGAGACCCCTTACAGGTAACTAGTATTAATGCTCCAGTGTTTTTGTCCTCCATTTTATTTCCTTTTCACCCTATATGGTGATTTAACCTGGTAACCATTTGTATATGTGGAACTACAGTATCATGTTTCTAGGTAATGTATGTTACCACATATTGCTGGAATAACAACACTACTGATTTTAACCTTCTATTTGTTCCTTTTCCCCACAGTCAACTTCTAGTTTTTCTCTTTTGCTAAGTTAATCCATGGTTTTAGTGGATTGAGCCTGATGGTTATTCTTATGCGACATGATCCTCATTCAAACTGTAGAATAGGGTGTTTGCAGTGACATCCCTATCTTGTTGAAACTCTTGCATGTGTAATGTTGAGTCTTCTCCTTTTAAACATTCCTTCACGAAGGGACTGACTGAACATTCAGGAAACATTCATTTACAAAGGGACTAACTGATTCTTTCTGTTTGACAAGGGGTATGATGACATTCCCAAAGAGATACACAATGTTGATGCCAAAAAAGGTAGCTGATTTATAATTTTCATGTGTTATAATACAACCCGGTCATAACAAATACAATTCCGTAGAAGCACACAAGTTTATGAATGACTTGCTTAATTGCTTCCTTACAGTACATGTATGTTTTACTTTAATTGGTTTGCTGTAGCCAGAAGACTGGGATGATGAAGAAGATGGTGAATGGACAGCTCCAACCATTCCAAATCCTGAATATAAGGGTACGTGGAACTCAAAGGTTTGTGAACTAGTAATGCCAATCCAGATAAAAATTGAGTTTTAGGTACCACAATTTTGAATTTTCTATTTCATCCATTGACAGCAAATTAAAAGCCCCAACTACAAGGGAAAATGGAAGGATATGATGATTGACAATCCAGGTTCAGGCAGATTTTACATTTTTGATTAAATTGTCCCAGGTTCTTACTCCCAATTTTCTTATTTTATATATTTTTCTAACCTAGTATGATATCCACAAATTTCAAGGATGATCCTGATATTTATGTTTTCCCCAATTTGAAATACGTGGGTGGACCTACTTCTGAGTCTATGTAGGATTTCAATAGTTATACTTGAGCCCCTTTGTTACATCTCACAGCCACTCAAAACCTCGTTCAAAGTTTTACATATCAAATGGTATTAAGCCCTCTCTTTTGTCTTTTTTAGATGGTAGGATTACATATCATTTGAGGCCAGATTTAAATGTTTACAACAAATGGACCTGAGTCCATGACTTGTGTTGTAATATGGGGTGTTTACATATTGGATCAAGTCATGTGCTGGTTGTTTACAATCTAGATTGTCCAGTTCAGTAGCAAACTTCCTAAAGGTCATTCCATCTATTTTCTTTTCATTTTCTTTTTTAAAACCTCTTTACTTCTTTTCCAGTTTTTCTCTGTTGTAATATATGCTTGTCTTACTGAAGAAACTTATTCAGGAATATAGCCATTTCAAGCTTATTGTTTCATTCTTGATGTTTCAATATAATAAAGAAATATTGTAACAGCCCACGCCCATACTGTATGATATTGTCTGCCATGGGCACAGCCCGCACGGTTTTGTTCTCAGGGTTCTCCCCTGAAAGGCCTCATACAATATAGGGTAACAACTCCGCATATAACCATCACAACTTCCGACAACTCTTCCGATGTGGGACAAGGTTTCGCCTCTCACTGGGTACACAGTAGCTTGCCAGCCATTAGTAGCTCGCCCAGACCCTTAGGTCATGCCCACATCAGCGCCCGCCCACATGTGACCATAGTGATGGGGTGTCACAATATCCCCCACCGAGGGCAGAGCCGTCCTCGACTCTGATACCATTTGTAACAGCCCACGCATACACTATATGATATTGTCCACTCTGGGCACAGCCCGCACGATTTTGTTCTCAGGGTTCTCCCCTGAAAGGCCTCATATAGTATAGGGTGAAAACTTCATATATAACCATTACAACTTCTGACACTTTTTCGATGTGGGACAAGGTTCTGCCTCTCACTGGGTACACAGTAGCCTACTAGCCACTGATAGCTCGCCTAGACCCTCAGGTCTCGCCCACATTAGCGCCCGCCCACATGTGACCACAGTGACAGGGTGTCATAATGATAGTAATCCAGGAAGAGGAATTATATGATCCTTGAGCAAGGATATTAATAAGATATGCATATAGTATGTATAATTTGTAGAAATTATCCACATCATTGATCTGATGAGCCCCAATGGATTTATTAGCCCCCCAAAGATCTACTGAATAGAACAATCCTATATAGCTTATACCTCATGCTTTAGATAGGTGAACTCTACGCTACATGTTATTTGATATTTAAACACTGTTTTAGATATACCATGGTCTGCACTCTAGACCAAGTTATTAGGATCAAGTGACTACTACCATTGGGCCACATGTCTAATCTGTGAATATTATTGAGGCAACAATTTTACATTACCTTATTTCATCAGTAGCTGACTTAATTTTGGCTATTTACTATATATTTAGTTTAGTTTCTTATTCAGGCCTACTGAGAAATATTTAGTCCAGTTTCATATTCAGCAATCTTTTGAATTTTGTGAATGAGATTCTTATTAAACAATCATGTGAATTATTTTTTGAATGACTATCAGGTGTAAGATTTTTATTTTTTATTTTTAAGAAATAAATGTGATGATATTTTTTTTCGAAGATATTTTAGTGACGGACCAAATCCGTCACTAATTTCTGAACAAGTTGAAAATCAATGACAGATTTGAGGTTCGTCGCTTCTCCTCATATTAGCGACGGACCGTATTCGTCGCAAATATTTTTAATGACGAATATTTCGGGTGGTTTTTTTTTAAAAATTTTAGCGACGATTTTTTTAAAAAAAATTTTCCGACGCAAAAAATTTACAATCCAGAAAACAGTCACGAACAAAGCAATGGATGAAATCCGTTGTTTATTTGGTTTTACGACGGATCTGGTCCATCGCAAATTTGTGATTTTGGCATAGTGAAACTTTAGGTGAAGGTTGTCATACGAATTATTTGGAATCAACGTTTCAATACTCTAGCAATTAAGATCTTTGTTTTATTTACATATTTAGCACTAGTTTCAATTATTTGGCATTGTCCTATTCACCCCCTCTTTAGGACATCGTAAGCTCTCCTTTTCAAGAGGTATCAGAGAGGGTTGCTTTTTTTATTTTTACAATTTACCTCCTTGAGCTAGATCCAAAGCTTTAATATGTCAAATTTTGAAAGCTTGTCTATTACCAGGCCACCTCCCTTTTATGGCTCTAATTATTCATACTGGAAAGCCAAGAAGAGGATTTTCCTAAAATCCTTAGATGAAAGTGTGTGGCAAGCCACTGTATCTAAGTGGATCCCTCCTATGATAGAAGTAGTAGCCAATAATGGAACCATATCAATGAAAGAAACCGTATTTGCTTTTTGGACTATGGTTTAGATATGTGAAAGCAGTGCAAAAGTAGAAGCCTTAAATGTTATAACTTGTGCTCTATTGCTTGATGAATTCAAAAGAATTATTTATTGCGATATAGCTAAACAAGCATGGGATATTCTCGAAATGACACATGAAGAAACTACTATAGTTAAAAAAAAATCTAAAATTCAAATCCTCACAACCAAATTTGAAGAGATTTGTTTGGAAGAAAATGAGTATTTTATGGACTTCTATACAAAATTAGATGACATAGTAAACTCCATGTGGGGTCTTAGAGATAGAATCCCTGAAAGCAAGGTTTGTGCAAAAATACTGCGATCACTACCTGATAGGTTTAATTCAAAGGTTATTGCTATATAGGAGTTAAGGGATATAGATTTTATGAAAGTGGAGGAGTCAGTTGGTTTTCTTCAAACTTATGAGTTGAATTTCAAAGCTCCTAAGTAAAGTCCATTGCTCTTAAATCTTCTAAATCTAATTCAAAGGAAACTAATGCAAATTCTGATTTTGAAGAAAACGAAGATGATATGACAATGTTAACAAAGAAATTTTATAAAATTTTCAAAAATAAGAAAAGAACATATTTTCAAAAACCATCTAATAAAAGAAAATGAAATCAAAATTTTGAAAATCTAAAACAAAAGGCAGTCAATGTTTCAACTGTTATGAATATGGGCATTTGGCTTCTAAATGTCCTAAAAAGGATAAATCTAAAAGAAAAGGCATGATAGCTACTTGGGATGAATCATTAGAATCTGAAACTAATTCTAAATATGATGAATCAGACCAGAAAAATGCAAAAGATTTGGAAGCCTTTATGACGATAGCCAGAGTCACTTCATCATATAGTTGTAATATGTCTGACTATAAAACTCTAAGAAGTGACCCTGAAAATGAAGACGATCTTCAAGATGCTTATAATGCCATATATAGAGAGTTGTAAAACTGTTGTCAAATTAAAAATTCAAAAAGAAAATTATGCTAAACTAAAATTAGAACTTGAAAAAGTTGTTTTAGAAAAATCTCATTTTTTAGATTGTTTTGAAAAACCAAAATTAGATTTGAGTTTTAAGTCTTCTGAATTGCAAAAACTTAAAACCAAAAATAAGAAACTAAAACTTGAAGTTTCTTCCCTTCAGAGTTCAAAGGACACTTGGAAATATGCCCTTAGTGATGAAAAACTTGAAAAATTGTTAACTTCATCGAGACGATGTGGTGATAAGTTTGGTCTGGGTTATATTAAAATTAACTCTTTGAAATCTAAGGATTCTGCTCATACCTTTGTAAATGGAGAATCCTCGAACTCTAAAGCTGAGACTCTAAGAGATTCAAATTGTAAAAGGAATTACTTCAAAAATTCAAAATCTTTTCAAGTCTCTAATGTAATAAACAATGTCAATGTTTATAAATATCAAAGGAATAATAAACCTCATTTAGCTAAAAAAATTTGTGGACTTGCATAAAGAGCTATTGAAATCCAACTCAGATGAGATTGGAGTATATAGAAAAAGAAGAAATCCTAACTCCCAAAAATAGCGAAAAACAAGAGATCCTCCTAAACCTAGAACCGTAATGAAATGGGTTCCAAAGGTTAAGTGTCTTGTTGCCCACATAACTTTCAAAGCTAATAGCCATTCAAGATAGTACCTAGATAGTGGATGTTCGAGAGACACGATAGGTGATAAGGCTATTGTAACATCCTAACTTTTCAGGACCCGAGTACACGATCCGTTTCCTAAAAACCTGAGTGTTAATATTAAAGGATGGTTAAATTCAAGTGTGTGTGTGTGTGTGTGTGTGTGTGTGTGTGTGTGTGTGTGTGTGTGTGTGTATATATATATATATATATATATATATATATATATTATCAGAGTAGCAGATGAGCTTAGAATGGACAAATCAAACATAAAAGAAAGTTTGCATTATCATTTTAATATACAAGAGTTGCCCATAATGACTTATACAAACCAATGTCTCCAAAATTTACAAATACAAGAATTACATGATCCAATACATGAGAAATAGTAGAATGCAAGTAAATTTGAGTTGTAAGACCTCTCAGCTTCTCTAGGTAAATACAGTCATGCAACCCTGGCACTTGAACCTGGCTCCTCATAAGCCCGAACCTGGAATGAATCTTATACAATTAGATTCAAGTTCTACACACTACCTAGGGTTCAAGATCATCGCCTAGGGTTTGAATTATTTATCTTAGGATTTTAATGTAGAATTTAGGGTTTTCATCCTAGGGTTTAGCCCTAACTTAGATTCTAAGATACTAAATTATTATTATTATTATTATTATACAATGGATCAAGTAATATTCATAATGGGAGTATTAATCAATCAATACTAGAAACGATGATTCACAAGTTCATAATTAACATACAAACGCTATTTAATATTCCTATAATGACTAACAATCTCTTATATAACACAAGTAATAATGATAGAATATTTACTAATGATCATATGATGATCCCTAATAATGATATTCATATTAGCAATACTTATACTTGTCCCATAATGAAAGCGATAGTATTTTCTAATGATAATAGTCATGACTTTTAATACTGGATATAGTCACGATAATAGGTACTATGATCTACCATAAGTTACGAGTTCCTACAATTAGATCCAAATTTTACACACTATCTAGGTTTATATTTTTAAGTTCAATTACTAACAGATGTAATACGAATATTAATAACGTTACTAATTTAAAATAGAAATCCAATAATGGCTAATGATGCATTGTCGATCGTAATACTAAAATGGGTCTAGATTACTTAATTTAAGGGTTCAACCTAGAGTTAGATCTAGGTTTAGATCTTTGGATTCAATTCTAATTAATGTAATATAAATGGTATTAATTATTAAAAATGATAATCTAATAATGGTTAATGGTAACAACAATAACAAACATGATTGAATGAAAAGGCTTACCTTACTCGAGCTAGTTCTGAGCGAGTCGACTCAACCAATGCCTCTCACTCACTCTCACCCTTCCTCTCTTCTTCTTTCACTCAGGGACGAGCCAGACTGAGTCTGAACTCAGTCCATCCATGTTCAGCTCAACCTAGGGCTTGGCCCAACTCGGTGCAACACGTCAACTCGTTGAGTCGACTCAAGAGTGACTAAATAGCCATAATGCACACACCCCTCAACCTTCTAGGCTTCTTCCTTGCTAACACAGCTAGGCCAGCGGGGTTTTTGGGCTAGACCAGACCTAACCCGACCCAGCTAGACTCAGCTCGGTTAGAGCCTGACTCGGCAGGTTTTGCCAGCCACCTTCTCGTCCTCACTCTTTCCTTTCTCTTTCCTTTCTCCATTTCTTTTCCTTTCTTTCATGTTTCTCGTCTTCTTTCCCTCTAGCTACTCCCTGGCTTGAATCAGACTTAGTGTAACTCACCGAGTCAGCATGGCCATGGTTGGCCAGCCGCACAATCGCACCTCTGTGAGTGATGCTTCAACTCGACTCAACTCTGCTCTTCTTTCTCTCTTCTTCTCTTTCATTGCTGCTTCCCATCTTCCTCTCTTTCGTTTGTTGTAGGACGATAGGGAAATCATTGGACGATTGGATTCATCCCAACTTGAACTAACTCAGTGCGGTTGGCAGAGGAAGGAGGCATGACTGTTAATGGTGGATTCTAAATGGAGGTTCATTCCTTCGAAAGCTTCGCATTGGATGGTTTCGCTACGTCCCTGAAAGCTTGGGGAAAGCTCAAATTGAAGCTCGAGTGGGGTTTATTCAATGGTTCAAACTTGGGAGACGACGACTGTTTCTAGAGTTTTTGAGAGGGGCCGATGGAGAAGCATTTTCTCTCCTTTTTCTTGTAGGAAGACACGACTTTTCCTAGGCCGTTAGATTGAATCCAAATGGTCAGGATTAGATCCGGTAAAACCACCTTGAAATACGGCCGGTATTTGCAAAACCGCCTGATTTTCTCTTGGTTATGGGAGAGAACCCTAAACCGCGGATTGGACGGTTGAGATTTCACCGAACAAAAGGTTGGGATTGAAGGAAACGAAACTCATGCAGATTGCCAGCGTGGCGCAGCATGTCAGTTTCCATTTTTGGAAAATTTTGTGCACAAGACCTATTTGGCCGAGAATCATGTGCCCACACGTATAGGGAAACCCAAGAAAGCGGTTGGGTTTTAGTCGAACCCACTGTCTGAATCATTTGGACGGTCTGGATTGGATCTGGGTGGCCCACCTTGATCATAATGGTTTGATTTTGGGACGGCAAGAAACACATTACGCTTGCTTCTTTGCGTTTGTCCCTACGAAATCCCACGCGTGCGTGGACTCGCAAGGATGACATGGTTCTGATTAGTTTTGGCACCACGACACGATGGACGACTCAGATCACGAAGATGGTTGTCATAGGTGGGCCACATCTCGTCCCAAAATGAACGTCGTTCATTCAAATCCGCTTAGGCTGGAAATCTCAGCAATTTGAGATTTTCTGTGGGTGAATGCCAGTTTGACCGGTCTGGCGGTCCAGTGCACTGCGTGTATGCAGTTCACGGTGTACATGCACTCTAGTGTGAGGCCCATGATGATGTTTATGGGAAATCCACACCGTCCATCTTCTTCCACTAGTCTTTTTAACCACCTAGACCCAATTTGAGGTAGGTCCTATGCTTAGATGGCCCATACCAATCAAAATCTACGGGTTAGGTGCCTATTAGTATGGCTCCAAAGGTCAGATCATCCTGGCAATTTAATGGTTAAGATTCTTAAGCCTAGGGCCTTATTTTAAGGTGGTCATGTAGTAAGTGGCCCACAAAATGATTTACTTAAAATCCTTGGTGGTCAATTACAAGTTTTTGAGATTCGATGGCCTTACTGGTTTCAAATCAATGATCCACATCATCCGTTCTCCTTGGAGGCCTTGATCGGGGCCTCTGACTAAAAACCAGGTAGATCTTGAGTTCAGGTGGGCCATGCATGTAGATATAGATCCCTAAATCATGGATTTTCATCGTTCCAATGGTCAAATTTGATCCATACTTATCATTGACGGTAAAAAGGTACTAAAGGGGCTACGTGTGTGTTCAGGATCTTCTCGCTAATCCAAATGCTAATATTAATATTCATTTTATTACTATTATCATCATGGTTATTTTACTTTATTATTATTATCTTGCCTATATGTAAGTTGTGGGCTACTCGTTGTGCATTGATCAATGATTCGTGTGGAGTGAACCAATGGTAATCCCCATGATTTGGGTCCTGATTATAGGATGATCTAAGGTAAAGGCCTTCCATGGCTCGCATTGGATGGTTTTGATGGTCGATTTAAAGGTCAAATGCTCTAGAATACCAACCAACCCAAGTCTCACTCGTTTGTTAATCGAATTGCGGCTAATTGAAAGGTGATTAGTAGGGTGGTTCATGTGTGTTCCCACACAAGCCTGTTAATTGGCTTTTAACGGTAACACCCGAGTACGAAAAATACGGGGTGTTACAATCTACCCCCCTTAAAGAGAATTTCATCCCCGAAATTCAATACTTCTACCATGGATAGGAACGACAACAATTTAGTTATCAATGCTTCTAAGCATTCACTAGTTTTCTTTAATGGTTGTGTGTTTGTACAAATGTATACGAGTAATTATGAAAACTGGGGTTATTACAATCTACCCCCCTTAAAGAAAATTTCAACCTCGAGAATGAATAGCGTACATCTCAATTATCAACACCATCCTAATGGTGTACCCTGTGTCGTATCTGTCTAAGCATGTTATCACAACTTAGATTTAATCAAGTCATAGGTAGATTTTTCTAACTTTCTCATCTCTATTTTAACAAGTCGGCCCATGTATATGTCTAAGTGTGAAAACCCAACAAGCTATATACAGATCTACCACAACCTTTGAGTCTCCAGCCTAGTAGGACAACCAAGGCGTTTAAGTCCCACTAAAGGTTATAAGTCATTCTGGTATTAACCAAAATTAGCAATTTACTTAACTTCCTACCGACATCAGGGTTTCCTATAGTACTTATTAAGATTACAATTCCATTTAGGTGGGAGCTAATAGCAATATTGTATCCTTCTCATTATTTCCTTTTCACCTCTAATGATAGTCCCCAATATGATTTTCTGGTTTCCTGAGTTCGAGTTGTCATGGATAGATGGTTGTAGTAGGGTTAAGCCCGATACCTTGATCATTTGCCTACCTAGAACAAAGGATCTACTGGTATCAATTCATTATCTTGTTGAATCTCAATCTTCTACCTAATCAGGGCATTGAGATCATTAAGATTTGCTAGGACTTAAAACTTGAGCTAAACCGTGTACACATCGCGCAATCATGATTTCATCAATCTGTGACCTCGATTATTCTGGACTCATGGGGAGCATCATGTAATCATCTAACTCTTTAATAAGAGCGCCCGAAATTTACGTGAATAGACGCGAGCGACCATCACGCTTCCAGTGTGCACTCTGGTCACCTAATGCTCAAATAAAAAAGAGAATTTCACGATAAAAAAAAATTTCTATGTGGAAACTCGAGTTTGAAATTGCTAAATTTATCCAGGTTCTCAAATATTGTCCTCATAGGCTTAACCTAAGGTTTAAAGCTTGCCCAAAATTCTATAACCCTCCTCTATTCCTTCCAAATTGTTGGAATTTGTGAGGTCTATTTTTCCTAACTAAAGAGATGTATTGGGGAATTCAAGTTACACTTCCTAATAAGAATTTCTTAGGTTTAGGGGTAATTGTCTTTGATCAAGTGTACACTATGGTGGTTAAGGAAATTCCTATGAAGCACAAGTTCATTTCCTTCACTAAGTGTTGTAACAATGTTATTTCTAACTAAGGAAAATTATAGAAAGAGTGCAAATCCTAGATTTCTAAAATGTTCTTTGAGGGTCAAGTATACGAATGTCCTTGTGTAGCCTTGTGTGCATTATAATGAGTATTTGGTACACGTATTTGATTTCTGAGCCCAAACAACTATTTTGGTAGTTCACAAGAGAACCCAAGTTTTTTTTTTTTTTTTTTTTTTTTTTTTGTTCTAAGTTTCAATGACCAAGCCAAAAACATTTCAAGGGACTTAAGTTTGGTTTGTAAGTTCTAGGGTTATTCAAGTAACTCTCTAAGGAACCTAGTATATGGGGTATCTATATTTCCAACTAAACTTTAAGGGGAATGCACCTAAGTTCAAATGACAAATCTTGAAATGTCCAAAGGGACCTAAGTTCATTCCTAAGTTCTTCAATCCTCCAAAGATTTCTAGGGGGACCTAAAATTCTGAGTTCCTATATTCTCAATGTCTCCTATTCATAAGGGATTCCACATCAGTTTAAATGACCTTCTTAATTATTTATGGCAAAAATCTAAATTTGGGTTTCTACATTCTCATTTTTTTTTTCTAAATTGAAAGGGAATTTCACCTAAATTCACATTTCTAGTTTCAAATATTCTAACTTGAGACATTTTAAGTTTGTATAAGATCATTTCCTACGGCCAAGTTTGTCCAAACTATGCTCTGATACCAACTATAACATCCTGACTTTTCAGGACCCGAGTACACGACCCGTTTCCTAAAAACCCGAGTGTTAATCTTAAAGGATGGTCAAATTCAAGTGTGTGTGTGTGTGTGTGTGTGTGTATATACACACACACACACACACACAATTATCAGAGTAGCAGATGAGCATAGAATGGACAAATCAAACATAAAAGAAAGTTTGCATTATCATTTAAATATACAAGAGCTGCCCATAATGACTTATATAAACCAATGTCTCCAAAATTTACAAATACAAGAATTACATGATCCAATAAGTGAGAAATAGTAGAATGCAAGTAAATTTGAGCCGCAAAACTCAGCTTCTCGAAGTAGATACTGTTTTGAACAAGAAACAAATGCATTTCGTTTGGAAAATTTCATTCATTGAATTGATTACCAAAAGAAGACAAGAAAGACAATCACTTTATTTATATATTCTAAGTTCTTCACACCCCTTTCTCCTTTGATTCCAAATAGAATACTTAGGAATTATAAGACACAATCAATATTTAGCACCCAAGTTATGCATAAATGTATAAAACATTGCAACATAACGTTGAATGTTGTGCTAGAAGTCATTGTGCACTGTCAAAGGCCATTGTACGCAGACAGAAGCCGTTGTGCACTGGAGGAAACCATTGTGCGCTGGAGGAAACCATTGCGCGCTGGCTTCTATTATGCGTTGGCTTCCATTGTGCGCTAGCTTCTATTGTGCCCTGGCTTCCATTGTGCACCAACAGTGTTGTGAGCCACACAATGCCCGTTCTGCACAACGACTGCGGACTCTACCTTTCTTCTCCTGCGATTTCTTCTCTCTCCACGATTGCTTGTTAATGATCCCCTTAGAGGGGTCAAGGGGTATTTATAGCCCTCTCACATGTGCGAGTATGCCACGTAAGGACTGTGCGCTCCCCCTTTGTGCGAACCTGGGTGTGCGCTTCCCTTTGTGCGGATCTGGGTGTGCGCTTCCCTTTGTGCGGATCTGGGTGTGCGCACCCCTTTGTGCGGTCTTCACTGTGCGCTCTAATCCTCTGCGCACAAAGGTCATTTCCACATAATGGCCACTTTTTTCGCACAATGCTCTTTTCGAACATACTATTTGCGCACAATGCTTCTTCTACTATTTTCCTCACATTTTATGCCTCAACAGACGCCCCCTTGATCCTGCATTTTTTTTATACCTACAAAAATAAATATGTAGGATCAATCCTTTCCAAATACTATTTTATTTTTTATCTCCCTCATTGTGCACTTATTTTCTTTATTGTACACTGACTGATCTGCACTAATGAATTTCGCATAACGATTTGCGCACAACCATTAGCGCACAATGGCCAGGATTCTACCTATAAATACAGGACTTATCTCCATTTACGCCATCTCTCTCTGCTGCCCTGCACTGTCTTTGCATCAATTTTGTCTTCGTACACTATCCTCATTGTGCGCCGCACAACTACTGTTGCGCACAAAGCCATTTGCGCGCAATAGCTTATTCCACACAACAGCCCTCCTATACTTAGTCAAAATCCAGTGCACTCTAGGTAGCGCTTAATGACCTTGCACACAACACTTTACATACTTCATTCTGCGCTTATCACCTATTTCGTACATCGGACCCGCACACAATACCCTGCGCACAATAGCTATTTTGCACAACAGCTCTGCGCACAATACACTTGCGCACAACACTTTGCGCACAACGATTTACACTGATAAACTCAGACTTTAAATTTATTCGTTCTTCCTTCTCAACACTTTACGACACTTTCTTTTCAACTTAATGAATTTTCTTTCTCCTGTATAGGATTCAAATGGCTAGCTCGAAAATACCTCTCGCTTCCCCAAATACTACGGGACCATCTGATCCACAATCAGTGGAAACCCATAATCAGAAAAGACTTCGCTCTGGCGAGAATTATAGTTCCTTTTTCAAAGAAGCAACTCCTATTATCATCAACTTTGCAAATTGTATTCAATGCCTATCTGAGCATATTCACATGGGCATAATAATGAAGGAGATAGAAGGTCCCCCCCTTTCAGGACAAGAATCTAATTGGAAAGATTGGTTAAAATGCACAACCAACTTTCGCACTGATGATAATTGCCCCTCTACTGCAGAGGCTTCCCCTCCACCATCAGTCCCAAAACAGGCAAGAGAAAAGAGCCAAGACGAAATTTTCCAAGAGAAGATTTGAGAACATAACCGAAGACGTTTCCAGAATGCTTGGGACTCAATCAAGCTGACTACTGAGGCAATTAAATTCCGCAACCCGTATAAAGATGAGCCCATCGCTCTACCCCTGCAACTTCAGCGCCACCTCTCCATTCTCAAGAGCGAACCAACAGACTATATGACTCAGAATAAACTACTATATGTGTCTAATTGGGTAATCAAAGAGCAAAAAATTCTCAAGGGTTATGTTATAGACAAGGGCTTAACTCAGAAGACCGGGCAAATAAGATACATGCGCTTCCTCACGCCATGTCACGACCCTCACTCCTTATATCATACTCATTTCTTCGAGACAATTCAATAACATTTTTGTCATCGCGACTCATTGTGGGGTAAGGATGAATTTAGGTCCCGAGGTTTGTGGACTGCACGTCCATATTACATTGCTTGGACTAAAGAGATTTTGGAGAAATATAAAGACACCCTCACTGCGACAAGAATTTATCATGACATAGAAGCCACCTCAAAATTCTTTCAAAAAGAAACGATGATATATAAAGGTTTTCTGAAATACTGGTCCTCTACTACGAATTCTTTCCATCTTCCAGTAGGAGAAGTAAGTATCATCCTATGGGATCTTTATAGGATGATGGGTCTACCTATCTTTGGGTCCTTTCTTGGTGAATACGTTCCTTCAAACAAAGAGTTTGCATTTATCGCACCCAACAGGGTACCCAAGATTACAGCATCAACCATTGAGCTTTTCCGTGAGACATCTTATTTTACTGGCGTCCACAAGATTTCTCCTCTTTAATGGTTGGCGCACTTTTCCCGATACTTGGTGTAAGTATTTTAACCTTTTCCTTCCCTTTCAATCAACACTTATCATAAACATAAATTACTCATTGGTCTTTTATTTATTTTTATTTTTTTAAAGGTTCCCTAGCAGCCATTGTGCAGAATTAGAAGCCACTCGTAAGAAAATAAGAGGTCCGGCCAACTTCATCGTCGAAACTGAACTAGCCGCTTTCTTGGCGTACTGGTTGAGCTTAGTTGTGCTTCCTAGTTCAAAGAGTTCAGACTTTATTCGGCCAACCCTATTTGTAGCAGCGGGTGCAATGGCCGAAGGTAGAAAAAGATATTCTTTGGCCCCTAATGTTCATTATACAGAGCTTTCGGTCATGCCACGACGCATTGCTCAAGCCCGGTGCTAGGAGTTTCATCTGCTTTCGCTCCATGACATTACTTCTCTGGATGGCTCGACATTTATTTCTCCTAAACATACAATGACCTGGAGAAGGCTTATGTCCATCCTGACCATCTTCCTTTGTGGCATTTTCTGAAGAAAAAAATGATATAAGGATATGAATGGATAGTAGATAAAATTGACAACATGGAATCCATCGATTTCTTTCCTTTTTTACTTAGATTATTAGGCCGAGGACAGAGATGTTGAGGACAACCAGGACCTGGACTCTATTGAATGGACTTTCTTTCTCTGCATTTGTTCTAGCAGTCTTCCATTAGGGAAGGACTAGAGTTCTGGCAAGAACCATATTACCCGAATCGATTCGCCAGACAGTTTGGGTATGATCAGGCTATGCCCCAAGTAAGTGAAGAAGTCATTAGAACAATGAGGAGCTACAGAGTTGGTCCTTACAACTGGGCTTTGATACGGAAGTAGCTCCTGACTATAAATTTTGGCTCTCAATTCATCCTCCCAAGGTATAATCACAGAGTAACAACTTCATATTCCTGGATGCGATGGTGGAGTCATCATTACTATCTAGTACGCAATTTCTTCTCAGTGGATTGCCCTATCTGGGTTCCTCCCCCGCGTTCGAGGAATTACAGACCAAAACAAGGGATCAGATACTTTTATGAGAAAGATAAAACTGCCGTCCCAGGGCAACTTCGTCAAAAAATTTCTGTAGAAGAGCCTATCATAGAGATAAAGCCCCCAAACACTCTTGAAGGCTGGATTGTTTTTGGTTCCCCTTTGAACCTAATAAATCGGAGAGAAAGATCGACCAGTCCTCACAATGAATTTGAGACTATAAGGGGTATTCTGCCTTCCCCTACTCCCGTAGGGGAAAATCAACTTGCAAGTCCTGCTCTTGTTATTCCTCTGGTTACAGAACCTATCCCTCCTGCAACTTCCCAACCTATCGAGCATGCAGTTGCCACGATTGTTCCTATCGTGGATCTTATAGAAACAACAACCAATTGTGCCACTACTACAAATTCTCCGGCTGTATGTCGAATTGTCATTGCTACTTCCCCCATGACCCGCTCTCGTGCTAAGTCACTGTCTCCTGTGGTTTTGGCACAACCAATTCCTTCTTCCTCTCGAGGTGCACATCTTCTTCCTGTGAAGATTGTTTATAAAGGAAAAGAAATTGTATCAGAGGAAGACAGCTCGTCAGAATATTCTGCAAACACTGTAAGCGAAGACACATCTTCTCCCACAAGTCTTACTGATGAAGGAGATGCTTTCCTAAATGCGGATACTGATGCTGAGATAAACGTTGGAGAAGAGAGCGATGTTGAAGTTAGGTCTTCTCTTCCTGATACTCCGACCACTCATCCTGATACTTCCCATCCCATTCCGGAGACTTCTCTGGATAATGAAGAGCAACTTGACCATAGTGAATATGGTGGTACTCCTAGTAGAAACATCTTCCTTTCTTTTGATGCTTCGTATTCTTCTTGTATCGTGGATGCTGCTGAGGTGGCTACTCGTGGAACATCAACTTCAGGGGATGCAGAGGTTCAACCCTCCACTATTCAGGCAATGATGAGTAACATACTTCTTCTTCCCGGTCCAGAAGGAACTTTGCCATCAGCCCCCCAAACATCTGATGCCCTTGCTCATACTAGTAGGTCCCCTACTACACGTCCTTCTCCTATTCAGCCGGTGACCCGAAGTTTGGAGTTTCCTTCTGATCCAATTGATGTCCCTACCCCAAGCACCTTTGACTCAAGCATTGTAGGAGCTCAAGAGCTTTCTTTCAATGTTATTATCAATACAAAAGTCCCCAGCTCTACAACTCCTACAACTTATTCTGTTCCAGTTGCCCCTGCTACTACTCCTACTCTAGGTATACACACACACACACACACACACACACACACACACACACACACACACACACACACACACATATATATATATATATATATTTATTTCTTACCAACATTGAATATACATACATTTTCTTTTGAACTTATATTCCCTTCTTATCATTTAGTTTCAGTTGTGCCAAATCCCAGCGGATCTGAAGGATCTAACTCAGTGACTGCGGCTTTCGACAAGTTCTCTCTAGAAAAAGTGCTGCCTCTTATGTTGGGGCTCTTCAAAAATGCGATTTTCGTCATTGTCAGTGCTTTTAAAGATCCAACCCAATGGCCCTTTTTAGATAGTGCTCTAGTAGTTCTTGCTCACTCAGCTTGCCTAGCACATGTGGATGTTCAGCCTCTCTACTCTTCTTTATCACAATTTTATGACTCCACGAAGAACTTAGAAGCAGTGCGGAATATGGTCATTGCCCTTGAAATTCTACATCGTCAAAAGGAATTGGCACTTCTTAAGGAGAAACTCTCTCAGGCGGATGATGTTCTTGCTAACTATAAAATTGCTAATCAATCTCTCCATGAGAAATTGCAGGTTTCCGACAGAAATAAGGCAAACATTAGTGATCAGATTGCTTTTCTTAAGAAGGAGATTCTATTACTCAAGAGTCAGTGGGAAGCGGAAGACGTAGCTATTTGCCAGATCAAAGCAGAACTTGAAACAAATAATCAATTAATCGATACCGTACAAATTGAACGGATGAGGAATGGGGAAGTGGCCACTTCTTTAGAATCTGAACTGATCGATGTTCCTGACCAGGCCAGCATGATCCTTGTAGCCAAGCGCACAACTGCTGCAGTATAGTCCCAGTTGAAAGAAGAGTTTCTACATTACTTAGAAATATTGAACATTACTGTAGATCTGTAGACGTTTCATGTAAATATTCCTTTTGTATCATGTTATATAAATAGCCTGTAAAATTCCTTAGAGATACTTCAAGCTATTTTGCTCTTTCGTCAATTTCTACATCATGAATCATTTTGGGTATATTCACCTAGCATGTTCACTTATGCAATAGTCTCAACTTGACATCTCATCTAAGCACTATTAACAAAATCACCACATATTATGATTGTCAGTATGGGATTCCCCTGTGTGATTTATGTTTTGATAGGCGGTACTAGATTCAGTTTAGTTAGATAGCGACACACAGTTTAAGCTCTTGAGTAGTTGGAGCAATCACGACCGTGAGTAGGATTTATGCGCAGGGATGGCCACAGTAACTCTCTAGAGTTCGCGGGGCTTTACCAAGCCACCTTAGGTACCAAATCAAAGGTCGTCGGTCCAGCAATGAGTAGGTTTATGCCCTTCCTTGTGAGTTAATACCGAAAACAAACTGAGGATTTGGGTTTTCTTTGTTTGTGAGTTCGGACCCATTCATGGGAGAGTATTTTCATCCTCATCCATGACGCTGTCAGAGAGCTCACAAACGACATTGGTCTTACGCGTGACTGGTCGTTTTAAAACTTTTTAGCCTTTTAAGGCTTTTAATCACTGGCTCTATCCGCTGCCCGAATGGGTATGCACATGATGGCCTTCACGGGCTTTTTAGGACCATTGGCTTCTCACTGCTGCCCGAATGACGAAAGCGATAGGTCTTATGGGTAGTTGTCCATGTAAGTCTTGGCTAAGCTGCCTTTAGAAGTAAGCTGTCATCACTGTCATCAACTTTGATATTTTGCTGCCAAAACTGGTAAATCAATAATTGATATTTCGCCGTCACGGATGATATCCTAAGAACATTCATAGTATATCAGCTTGCCGATGATATCAATTTTGATAAAATAAACTCATATGAGCGATTGATGATGATAGCGATAGTTGCTAATTTTGGCAATAATCATCAACGTTCTATGAATCTGGCGATAATCATCGACATTCGGCGAATTTGGCGACAATCATCGATGTTCAGCGATAATCATCGACGCTTGGTGATCATCAAAGCTTGGTAGCAATCATCAATGTCTTGGCGGCAAAGTTTGCACTTCTTATTCATTCTCATGAGGGGGAGTACATGACTTGTACATGACTTTGTCCTTCGCAACTCTTTTGCTCATGAAGATAAAATATAAGGCTGTGCCTGCAAAGGCTATTTCATCATTTCATCTTTTCATCTGTGATTGCCCCCTTTTGATATAGAAGAGTTATCCTGATAACCTTCTAAATTAAAATTCCTCCTACTGTCAGGAGTAATATTTCTTGATAAAGCGAGCATTGATCAGTATACTGATGCCTCGTCCGTCTTGATCCGATACTTTGTACGCTCCATTGGAGTAAACTTCAGTTATTACATATGGTCTGTCCCATTTGGGGTCAAACTTGTCCCCCATTCTCCGAGTGACTACTATCGGCCTTTTCAACATCAAAACCAAATCCCCTTTCCTGAAAGATTGATGTTTAACCTTTTTATCGAAAGCAGTATAAACTCTCGCTTGATATATTTGCAAACGTTGAAGAGCTACTAGCCTATTTTCATCAAGCAAATCCAATTCTTTCAGTCATATCTTTACATTTTTATCATTTGTAATTGATTGATGCACCGCCACCCTTAGTGAAGCGACCTGTATCTCGATCGGTATGACAGCTTCCACACCATAAACTATCGAATACGGAGTAGCCTGTGTCGCTGTACGATGCATTGTTCTATAAGCCCATAGAGCTTCCTGCAGTTTTTCATCCTAGTCAAGCTTATTCCCACTCACCGTTTTCTTTAGTATTTTCACAATTGTCTTATTGAATGCTTTAGCTAGCCCATTGGCTGGTGGATAATAGGGTGTTGAGAATGACTGGTGAATCTTGAATTTCTGACATAACTTCTCCATCCCCCTATTTTTGAAAGGAGTGTCATTATCTGTAATGATTCTCTTTGGGATACCATGGCGATATATTATCGCATGCCGAATGAAACTAACGTCTTTCTCTTTAACGCTTCGTAGTGCAACTGCTTCCGTCCATTTGGAAAAGTAGTCCATTGCTGCTAATATATACTTTTTCCCTCTAGCCAATGGTGGATTTATGGGGCCAATGACATCAAGCCCCCACGTGGCAAAATGCTAAGAAGTAGCCGACTGATGAAGATCTTCAGGAGGGACATGTATGATATCTCCGTGGATTTGACACTCATGGCACCGCTTCACATAATCTATTGCGTCTTTAACCATTGTCGGCCAATAATATCCCATTCGATGCACTCGGTGGAACAAATTTCTCCCGGCTTGATGCACCCTGCATTCCCCAGAATGTGCCTCTTATAGCACTCGACGTGCCTCTTCTTTGTTTAGACATCGAAATAACATTTCATTATAAGATCTTTTATATAATTCTTAATCAAACAAAATGAATTTTTTTACTTTTTGCTTAATCTGTGATTTCACTTCTGGATCATCTAGTAAGATATCGTACTTGAGATAGTCGATGAAAGGCTGACGCCAATCATCTATTGTCACTTCTAAGCATGATACGGGTAGGGCTTCCATTGTTTCACCAATTACCTCTGTTGAAGGTAAGAATCTCCTTTCTTCGATTGTTACTTGTAGAGGGCTTCGATCTGGGCAAGATATCACTGTTGCTAGACTGGCCAGAGCATCATCCTTCGCATTCTCATATCATGTTATATGCTTAACTTCAACATTCAAAAATTTCCCTAATAAGTGTTGCACTTTTTGACAGTACAGCAGAAGTTCCAGTTTCCTTGTCTCAAATTTCGTCGCCACTTGATTTATGACTAGCTTAGAATCCCCATAAATCTGCAAGTGTTTTATTCCCAGCTCGCTGGCTATCTCCATCCTGATAATAAGGGCGTTATATTCGGCTTCGTTATTCGTACATGTCGTACCTTACGTGAAAGAATAAGGCAACAAATCGCCCTGTGGGGTAATGAATATTACTCCGGCACCTGCCCCTGTTGCCCGAGCCGCCCCACCAAAGAACATTTACCACACGTTAGGCAATTCTGTCATCATGACTTCTTCATCTGGAATGTCATCGAGAATAGCTTCGCAATTTGTCACAGGATGAGCGGCTAAAAAATTTGTCATTGCTTGTATTGTTACTGCTTTCGCTGGTTTATACGTAATCGCATACTCTGACAACAGTAACATCCACTTTACCAACCTTCCTAACAACATCAGCCTTGTTATAAAAAACTTAATCGGATCTGCTCGAGATATCATAGTTATGTCATGGGACAAACAATAATGCCTTAATTTCTTAACTACAAAACCGGTGCCAGACATATTTTTTTGATAGGCGTATAGTTGCATTCTGCACGATCAATGTTCAACTTAAATAATAAAGTGCAGCTTCTTTTCCATTTTCATTCACTTGTGCCAGTAGGGCTCCTAGTGAATTCTCAGCTGCTGATATATATAAAATGAGGGGCCTTCCTTTCACGGGGGATGTTAATACTGGAGGCTGTTTTAACAATTCTTTTATCGAATCAAAGGCATTTTATGAATTCTGTTCCTTTCTTCATCAGATGAGAAAATGGCTGGCATCTTCCTGTTAGGTTTGAGATAAAGCGGCAGATATATGTTAACTTGCCCTGCAAGCTTTTTATCTCTTTCAACGTTCTTGGAGGAGGCATATTCTATATAACTCTAACTTTCTCTGGATCTATTTCGATACCCCTGTGTCTCACCACGAAACCAAGGAATTTTCAAAACAACACTCCAAATGCACATTTAGCTGAGTTCATCTATAACTGCTTCTTTCTGATTCGGCGGAAGACCAATGTCAAATGTTCACGATGCTCTTCATGATGATTTGACCTGACCACCAAGTCATCCACGTAACACTCAACATGCTTATGCATCATGTCTTGAAATATGTTCTGCATCGCCCTCTGATACGTTGCTCCTGCATTCTTGAGCCCGAACGGCATGACCTTATAACAATATATCCCCAACGGAGTTTCGAAAGCCGTCGCCTCCTCGTCTTTAGGTGCCATTCGTATTTGATTATAGTCAGCGTAGCCGTCCATAAAGGACATGACAACATACTGTGTAGTACTATCAATTAACATTTCTGTTATCGACAGTGGAAAATCATCTTTTGGACATGCTTCATTCAGATCTCTGAAGTAGACACAAACCCTGATCTACCCATTCTTCTTCTTCACTGGAACTATGTTTGATATCCACTTGGGATATTTAACTTCTCTAATGAATATAACCTTTATCGGCTTGCTTATTTCTTCCTCTATCTTGGGAACCAAGTCTGGATGAAACCGCCTATGTGTTTGCTTAATGGGTCTTTTATCTTTTGAGATATTCAGTCGATGTATCGCTACAGTCAGTTCTAGACCTGGCATTTCTGCATACGTCCAAGCAAAGACATCTTCATTGTCCTTCAAGAGACTAACATATTGATCAGCTTCTTTTTCTGATGGATTGGCACTTATGAAAGTATTCTGCGGTTCTTCCTATGTTTCTAAATTTATCTCTTTCAAGTTGTCAATCGTTGGCTGTCCCCCATCCTCCATTTGCTTTGGGGCTGTCTTGGGCTTACTGATCACATCAAGGTCCGTTTCTACTGTTTGGTCGGCCGCCACCATATTCACTGAAGATCCTGCCCCCAGTCCTCGGAATTTTTCTCGCTTCTTTTGATTGACCCCAATTAGAATCTGAATTCCTTTCCCATAATTCAAACCAACAGGTTCTTCATGGTCAAAGCCCATTTTCTTCATGATTTTTCGACTCTTCAAACTATACCTCTCTAGCTCTTCGAGCATTAAGCTTCCATTTTCTTCATGATTTTTCGCCTCACTGCTGACTGCTTCATCTTGTTTTATTTCTGAGGGAGCATAGAATTCGATTGACTTTGGATATCTTGCATTAGGTTTGACAAAAAACCTTTTCGGAATGAGGGAAAATGGTCTATTCCTCTCAGCATACGGGAGCGGTACTGTATAATTCGATTGCAGATCTTCAATTGTTCAGGCGATAACAACGTTAATGGTGGTTACCCTGGCTGTCGGAGATGTTTTGGGATAAAATAGAACTTCTTCTTCGCTTTCTCTGTTACAGGCGACTCTGTTCCTTTTCTTTCACTATTTCCATGCAAGCTTTTCTTGGTTCTTGTTCTCATCGTTCTCTTTCTCTTCCTTGCTGGTAAATGCGTCATAATAACTTGCATCTACGAAGAAAGCTTTAGCTTCTGTATACGGTCTTTCATCGGCTAACACTTTATGTTGTACCCCATCTTTGTAGTACTTGAAACACTGGTGTAAGGTAGAAGGTATGATGCCATACTGATGCATCCATGGTCTTCCTAGGAGGAGATTATATGTAGTCACTGCATTTATAACATGGCAGATGACATTCGTAGTTAGCTCTCCTATCTCTAGCGTTATTGTAATCTTCCCAAGTGCACGCTGTCCGTCTTGATTAAAGCCCTGTATCATCATTCTACTAGGGCGTAGGCTCGAGCGTCGATAACCTAATTCATTTAGCATTGTTAATGGCAACAGGTTTACAGTGGACCCGTTATTGAGCATTATCCGTTTCACTTGCTTACCGCGATTATGACCCATTATCATCAACAACCTATTATGATCCCCATCACAGACTAGGTCTTCATTGGAGAAAGAGATAATTGGTAGGCAATCTTCTCGTTTCTCACTTTCTAATTTAGTCAGCAACACCTCCCTTATACTTTCATCAAATAAGGCTTTAATCAGGCTTTGTCAGGAATCTTCTGACAACTTCAAAGCATCATAAACACTCAATCGAGCCGGAATGCCCTTCAAATGACTTATAATATCATAAGTCACTTTCCCTGTCTCTTTTCCTTTTTCCTTTTCACCGCTGTTATTTTTGCTAGCGTGACTCTTGGATGCTTCCGCCCTTGCTTTATTTTTTTTCGAATTCAGTGGGCTAGCCATCTTCTTCCCTGATCGCAAGGTAGTTACGGCAACTTTTCCTGTTGTTTTCTAATCCTTCACCTTTATCCTTTCCTGATAATCTTCTTGTAAGGGGAGTACGTTTGTTGTTGCTCTTCTGTCCCTTTCTTTCTCTTTCCCGACTATTATTTTGCCCTTGTTTATTATCCTTTGTATAATACACTTCAGTGTATAACAATTTTTTGTCGGGTGCCAGACTAGGCGGTGATAATGACAGAAGTCTCTTTCCTTTATTTTAGATGCCTCCTCAGGACGTTTTGATAACGGCAATTCAATTGTTCAGCTTTTAGCAACTGATTCATCATGGGGAGTACGTCCTCTTTTTCAAACACGAAACCCTCTTGGGAATTCAACGATCAGGGTCTCTTATCGTAAAACCTCCCTCTGGGGCGACTCGGCTCTTCTCTCCTTTCCATCCTTTTACCTTTCACTTCTCTTACTTCCTGCTTCCTCTTTTCGTGATCAACCACATTTGTGATCAACTTCTACGATACTTTTCTAATCATTTCATAATTGAACACCGACATCTTTCGAGTCATTAATTCTAGTGCATGCGCTTTTGTAGCCAAGTCGCGGAAGGTTCTGATGTCTGCATTGATGAGACCAAATGCTATTTCAGTTTCCATAGAGTTCAGGCACATTTCCACCTGTTCTTTCTCTTCTGGTAATTGCCTGTAAGAAGCTCACAAGGTCTTCCATCTATCTATAAATTTTTCTACTAGCTCTCCTTCTCTCTGTCGCATTGAAGCTAGTTCTGTGATACTGACATCACGTTCTGATGAGAAGAAATTTGATTTGAACATGTCCTGCATCTGCTCCCATGTTCTTATCGACCCAGGCATTAGGCTAGCATACCACCTGAATGCTTTATTCGTTAGAGAAGACCCAAATAATCAGAGACAATATTGGGGTACTATGGAGAAATTCCAGTGCATCAGGTGTTCTTCTGGCGATCCATCCCCGTTGAACTTCTGAAAGTCCGGATGTTTAAAATTGTTCGGGAAAGGGATATCCTCCACTTCTCTTGGGTATAGTGTACGATATCTGAATCTTCTTGTGCCCTCACGTTATCTTTTTGACCTAACCGCTTCTTCAACGACCTATAGTACTTCTTCCTATGTCACTATTCTTATCGTAGGAATAGATCTATGCGACCTGGTCCTTGGCATCTGTGACCCTTCGGGGTGTTGCTCTCTTTCATTCACATTATCAGCCACGGGGGTGAAGCCATTCGGGCAACATTGTGTGCGAGAGTTGTTAAGGCTTCTCTGAGATTTCTGCATTCTTCCATTAGTGATCTTTGTGCTTCCGCCATTTCATTTACACGATCCTCTATAGTTGGTGTATTTTTTTGATTTGTTCCGGCCATGTGTACCGCGGCTTCTCCACTCTTCGATGAAGCTGTAGTCAGAGTGGGATAAGAATACGTTGACATAATAGGGCTCACAAAAAGAGGAGAGGATGGGGTTTCATTCGACTTTTCTGTGCCTCCATTGCCATTGATTGATCAGGGCGAAACAGACGTCGGTGAACTTACTAGCAATGCTTTGCCTTTTTGTTCTTTCGTCCATCTGGATCTCGGGGTCATCAAAGCCGGGAAATCACGCGATGTCAGCTGTGGAACTGTTCGGGGGTATATCGCAGGAGGGGCGAGTTCAGGATTTTTTCTGGCGGCATTTCGTGTTATCGGGCTCCTAACTCTTCTCAGCGATGGGATTATTCTTGTTACACTTGCATTCTGAGTCTTTGTCCTTCTGTGAGTGACGATAATCCATTCATCTTTTTCTCCTTGCGTTACTGGTGAAGCAGTCACGACTGTAACAACTGCTAGTGATTCTGTTTGCTTGTCTATTACCACTTTACTTTCACTAAGTCTAGTTCGTTTATCGGCATACTCCACAACAAATCCTGTTGTGGTGAAGTAAAAAATTGTATTCCCTTGAACGACTGCCATTGATTGATTAGTTTTAATGTTCTTCTTCTCCTGTCGTTCATATTTATGAAGTACAGGAAAATTAGTACTTATATTAAATCGTATTCTATTTTGGAGATAAAAGGTAGGATGTTCCCATTGAGAGTCGTCATTTTGGTGCCTTGAAGACACCAAATATTTGTGATTATCTCCCTTTTAATTATTAGGTTAATATTCAAGTGAATATGGAAATCCCCAGCAGAGTCACCATTTTGTTTCGAACAAGAAACAAATGCATTTCGTTTGGGAAATTTCATTCATTGAATTGATTACCAGAAGAAGACAAGAAAGACAATCACTTTATTTATATATTCTAAGTTCTTCACATACCTTTCTCCTTTGATTCCAAATAGAATACTTAGGAATTATAATATACAATCAGTATTTAACACCCAAGTTATGTATAAATGTATAAAACATTGCAACATAATGTTGAACGCTGTGCTAGAAGTCATTGTGCACTATCAAAGGCCATTGTGCGCAGACAGAAGTCGTTGTGCGCTGGAGGAAACCATTTTGCGCTGGAGGAAACCATTGCGCGCTAGCTTCCGTTGTGCGCTGGCTTCCATTATGTGCCGCACAATGCCTGTTCCGTACAATGACTGCGGACTCTACCTTTCTTCTTCTGCAATTTCTTCTCTCTCCACGATTGGTTACTAATGACCCCCTTAGAGGGGTCAAAGGGTATTTATAGCCCTCTCACACGTGCGAGTATGCCATGTAAGGACTGTGCGCTCCCCCTTGTGCGAACCTGGGTGCGCACTTCCCTTTGTGCGGATCTGGGTGTCTGCTTTCCTTTATACGGATCTGGGTGTGCGCACCCCTTTGTGCGGTCTTCACTGTGTGCTCTAATCATCTACGCACAAAGGTCATTTCTGCACAATGACCACCTTTTCTGCACAATGCTCCTTTTTTCCGCACAATGCTCTTTTCGAACATACTATTTGCGCACAATGCTTCTTCTACTGTTTTCCTCATTTTTTATACCTCAACAGATATAGTCATGCAACCCTGGCACTTAAACCTGGCTCCTCATCAGCTCGAACCTGAAAATCACTTAAGCCACAGGTGCTACCTATATGGTTATATTTATTTGGTGGATGAGTGGCCAACTCAGTGTGAACTCCCTTCAAGATTACACACCGTCGCATTAGGTAAGCATAGTTATAAAAATATGGCAAGGCATACAAAAAATACATGATGCAGTCTTATTAAATGCATGGATGCGTGAATGCATCATCGACCTGGGGTGCACATCCCACTGTCGAAATAAAGGGTCGCCCTAAGAGAACTAGCCACCTGAAAAAATACACAAAGGTACGCCCGAGGAGAACCAACTATCCAGAAAAGACCATAATTTATAGATCGCTCAAGGAGAATTTAATCACTCGGAAAAGACCATACTCTATGAACATGCAGATTAGCCCAACCGTTATTAGTCCGTTTAACAACCAGCAAGTTTAACAAGCTCAAAGGTCACTACGGGGAGCTTAGAGCCCAGCATATGCCGACAGCTCAGGCATAGTGTCCCATTCCACCATCCCTATCTCATGAGGCTACCACCTTAGGATGTTTTATGGATCCCAATTGACTAGTGGCCATTCATATTTAGTATATGGGGCTTACCATTGCATGGTTACACGATATAAAACATTGAAATCATATAGTGAAAAGACCAAAACAAAGCCACATAGGGCCAATATTAGAATAAGCCACATAGGGCAGATATCAAAATAAGCTACATAGGGTGAGTATCAAAACCATGTGATAAAATACCATCCTTGAAAACCACTTAGACACAACGACCATGGCTAGTAGGCCACATTAATGATCCATCTAGACTACCACTCAATAACCACTAGGCCGAAGGTCCATTTCAATCGCAACCAGTCAGGTTACATCCCAAGCATGGGTGTACATTTATAGGTGGGGGTTTTCCACTGATGTACCAGTTTAAGTTCCATAATCAATCCACAAATAATCCACAAGTATGAAATAAGTGTGCAGGATAAACATTAAACATGAAATATAACAATTCAATTTCCACCAGCTAACACATGTAATTATAAAATGGAGATATCAATTATAAATTAAAATAAAAACTATAACTTAAGCTAATGGAAAAATGGAAAGCTCAAGGGGAAGAATCATCACCTTATGACTTGAACCGCCTTCACCATCACTAGGAGGTACAAGCGCCCTTAGGGTCGAATCTTACCACAAATCATGAATCTTATACAATTAGATTCAAGTTCTACACACTACCTAGGGTTCAAGATCATCGCCTAGGGTTTAAATTATTTATCTTAGGGTTTTAATGTAGAATTTAGGGTTTTCATCCTAGGGTAGCCCTAACTTAAATTCTAAGATACTAAATTATTATTATTATTATTATTATTATTATTATTATTATTATTATACAATGGATCAAGTAATATTCATAATGGGAGTATTAATATTCTTATAATGACTAACAATCTCTTATATAACACAAGTAATAATGATAGAATATTTACTAGTAATCATATGGTGATCCCTAATAATGATATTCATATTAACAATACTTATACTCGTCCCATAATGAAAGCAATAGTATTTTCTAATGATAATAGTCATGACTTTTAATAATGAATCCAGTCACGATAATAGGTATTATGATCCCATAAGTTATGCGTTCCTACAATTAGATCCAAATTTCACACACTATCTAGTTTTAGATTTTTAAGTTCAATTACTAACGATGTAATAAAAATATTAATAATGTTACTAATTTAAAATAGAAATCCAATAATGGCTAATGATGGATTGTCGATCGTAATCCTAAAATGGGTCTAGATTACTTAATTTCAGGGGTTCATCCTAGAGTTAGATCTAGGTTTAGATCTTTGGATTCAATTCTAATTGATGTAATATAAATGGTATTACTTATTAAAAATGATAATCTAATAATGGTTAATGATAACAACAATAGCAAACATGATTGAATGAAAAGGCTTACCTTACTCGAGCTAGATTTGAGCGAGTCGACTCAACCAATGCCTCTCACTCACTCTCACCCTTCCTCTCTTTTTCTTTCACTCAGGGACAAGCCAGACTAAGTCTGAACTCAGTCCATCCATGCTCAGCTCAACCCAGGGCTTCGTCCAACTTGGTGCAACATGTCAACTCACAAACTCGACTCAGGAGTGACTAAACAGCCACAATTCTCACACCCCTCAGCCTTCTAGGATTCTTCCTTGCTAACACAGCCAGGCCAGCGGGGTTTTTGGGCTAGACTTGACCTAACCCGACCCAGCTGGACTCAGCTTGGTTCGAGCTTGACTCGGTAGGTTTTTCCAGCCACCTTCTCGTCCTCACTCTTTCCTTTCTCTTTCCTTTCTCCATTTCTTTTCCTTTCTTTCATGTTTCTCTTCTTCTTTCCCTCTCGTTGTTTTTCTACTTCTCTAGGGGCCCTGGTTCGAATCATACTCAATGCAACTCACCGAGTCAGCATGGCCATGCCCGGCCAGCAGCACAATCGCACCTCTATGAGTGGCGCTTCAACTCAACTCAATTCTGCTGTTCTTTCTCTCTTCTTCTCTTTCCTTCTTGCTTCCCGTCTTCCTCTCTTTCATTTGTTGTAGGGAAATCATTGGACGATTGGATTTGTCCCAACTTGAACCGACTCAATGGGGTTGGCCGAGGAAGGAGCCATGACCGTTAATGGTGGATTCTAAACGGAGGTTCGTTCCTTCGAAAGCTTCGCATTGGACGGTCTGTCTATGTCCCTAGAAGCTTGGGGAAAGCACAAATTGAAGCTCGAGTGGGGTTTATTCAATGGTTCGAACTTGGGAGACGACAGTTTTTTCTAGAGTTTTTGAGAGGGGATGATGGAGAGGCGTTTTCTCTCCTTTTTCTTATAGGAAGACCCAGCTTTTCCTAGGCCATTGGATTGAATCTAAATGGTCAGGATTGAATTCGTTAAAACCACCCTGAAATACGGCCAGTATTTGCAAAATCGGCCAGTTTTCTCTTGGCTATGGGAGAGAGCCCTAAACTGCGGATTGGACGGCTGAGATTTCACCGAACAAAAGGATGAGATTGAAGGAAACGGAACTAATGCAGATTTCCAGCGTGGCGCAACATGTCAGTTTCCATTTTTGGATATTTTTGTGCGCAAGACCTGTTTGGCCGAGAATCGTGTGCCCACACGTATAGGGAAACCAAAGAAAGTGGTTGGGTTTTGGTTGAACCCACTGTCTGAATCATTTGGATAGTCTGGAATGGATCTGGGTGGCCCACCTTGATCATAATGGTTTGATTTTGGGGCGGTAGGAAACACATTATGCTTGCTTCTTTACGTCTGTCCTTGCGAAATCCCACGCGTGTGTGAACTCACAAGGATGACATGGTTCTGATTGGTTTTGGCGCCACGACACGATTGACGACTCGAATCACGAAGATGGTAGTCGTAGGTGGGCCACATCTCTTCCCAAAACGAACGTCGTTCATTCAAATCCACCCGGGCAGGAAATCTTAGCAATTTGAGATTTTCTGCTGGTCAATGCTAGTTTGACCGGTCTGGCGGTCTGGTGCACTGCGTGTATGCAATTCACGGTGTACATGCACTCTAGTGTGGGGCCCATGGTGATTTTTATGGGAAATCTACACCATCCATCTTCTTTTATGGGTCTTTTTAACCACCTAGACCCAATTTGAGGCAGGTCCTATGCTCAGATGGCCCATACCAATCAAAATCTATAGGTTAGGTGCCTATTAGTATGGCTCCAAAGGTCAGATCATCCTGGCAATTTAATGGTTAAGATTCTTAAACCTAAGGCCTTATTTTAAGGTGGTCATGTAGTAAGTAGCCCACAAAATGATTTACTTAAAATCCTTGGTGGTTAATTGCAAGCTTTTAAGATCCGATGGCCTTACTAGTTTCAAACCGATGATTCACACCATCCGTTCTCCTTGTAGGCTTTTATTGGGGCCTCTGACTAAAAACTAGGTAGATCTTGAGTTCAGGTGAGCCATGCATGTAGATATAGATCCCTAAATCGTGGATTTTCATCGTTCCAATGGTCAAATTTGATCCATACTTATCATTGATGGTAAAAAGGTACTAAAGGGGCTACGTGTGTGTTCAAGATCTTCTCGCTAATCCAAATGCTAATATTAATATTCATTTCATTACTATTATCATTTATTATCATCATGGTTTATTTTACTTTGTTATTATCATGCCTATATGTAAGTTGTGGTCTACTCATTGTGCATTGATCGATGATTCGTGTGGAGTGAACAAATGGTGATCCCTATGATTTGGGTCCTGATTCTAGGATGATCTAAGGTAAAGGCCTTCCATGGCTCGCATTGGAAGGTTCTGATGGTCGATTTAAAGGTCAAATGCTCTAGAATTCTGACCAACCCAAGTCTCACTCGTTTGATGATCGAATTGCGGATAATCGAAAGGTGATTAACTAGGTGGTTCATATGTGTTCCCACATAAGCCTGTTAATTGGGTTTTAACGGTAACACCCGAGTACAAAAAGTACGGGGTGTTATAGCTATGTTCTCAAACATCAACAAAGTAAATGGCGGCTTGGTTACATTCAGAGATGGAAGCAACTGCAAGATAATTGGCCATGGTAATGTACAACTTCGTAACTTACCTCTCTTCAAAAATGTTTTATATGTTGAAAGATTAAAACATAATCTTCTGAGCATATCTCAGATCTGTGATAATAAGCATAGTGTAAAATTTTCAAATCACGGATGTGAGATTGTAAATGAGAAAGGAAGTATAATATTAAATGGTCACAGAACGTCTAAAAATTGCTATATAATTGATAATTCTTACTCAACAACTATTCATTTTACATGGTCCAAATAGACGAGAATGAACTATGGCATAAACGTCTTGGACATGTAAATTATAGAGATCTATATAAATTGAGCAAAAGAGATCACTTACGTGGCCTATCAAAACTGAAAAAGATAGAAAAGTTTGTGGTGCATGTTAAATAGGCAAGTAAATTAGGAGCAGTCACAAGAAAGTGAATGCCTTAGCCACAGCTAAAGCTCGTGAACTTCTCCATATGGATTTAATCGGACCAACTAGAATGGAGAGTAGATGTGAAAAGAAATATTTTCTAGTTGTAGTTGATGACTACAGTAGATATACTTGGGTAGCCTTTCTAAGAGAAAAATCAGATACTCTTGATGATGTCAGAGATTTTTTAAAATGTATCCAGACTGAGAAAGAGTTATCTGTGGTCAAAATCAGAAGTAATCATGGTATTGAATTGGAAAATAGCAATTTTGAGAAATGCCGCAATGATCATGGTATATCACATGAATTTTCTGCTCTAAAAACACCTCAATAAAATGGAATTGTTGAAAGAAAAAATAGAATTCTCCAAGAGATGGCTAGTGTAATGCTAAATAGCATGAATATACCAAAAAATTTATGGGTTGAGGCTGTTAGTACTGCATGCTATATAATAAATCGTATTTATATTAGAAAAGATAAAAACAAAATAGCTTATGAATTATGGTTTAATAAAAAACCCACAGTTAAATATTTTTAAACTTTTAGAAGCAAATGTTTTATAGTACGTGACTGAGAAAATTTGGAAAAATTTGAAACAAAGAGCGATGAGGGAATGTTTTTAGGTTATGCTCTAAATAGTTGGGCATACCGTGTTCTTAACAAAACAACTGGGGTTATAAAAGAATCTGTAAATTTTGTGATAGATGATCTGAAAGTGCCCGGGTTTGTCAATTAATGTGAGTGTTGAGTCAGCAAGACAAGTGAACCCCATAGGAAGATCGTTCAAGCGTCTGCCTCAACTGGATGTGGCTTCAAATCTCTACAAAGGTAAACTTAACTACACATCCCATGTTCCACAACACTAGGTAGATAAAGCCCTTAAAATGGTTAGAACAACATAGGGTTTAAGGTGTGAAACTGTTTTGCAAAATCAGGAAAATCTCTTAATTTTCAGCCTTTGTCAATTTATCGTTCGTGCTTCAATGAAATCGGACTCTGTTATCGATGTCCTCGATACTCACTCGATGTTATTGAAATGAGGACTTCAGATGTCTAGCAACCAAAATGAATTTTGGACTGAATTCTCGATGAATCGATGACAGGCTCGATATCATCGACTTTCAAATCTCAAGTTTATCGAAACGGCTCGATAAAATCGACATCTAGTTAGTTTGTGTATAGTAAGCAGTTAAGAAAAATCATGTAATTTTCGATGACTCGAAGAGAGCCTCGATATCTTCAAATTTCAAATCTCGATGATATCGATGGACCTTCGATGATATCGGATTGGGACACAAAACTGTTCAGCAAGTATATAGGAAAATTCCTTAAAAAGATCGATGAATCAAAACTGGTATCGATATCATCGATATTCAAAACCAGATGATATCGAGGGATACTCGATCTTATCGATGCCTGTTTATTTCCAAAGGTAAGTCAACTCTTAGGTTTTCAAATGTCGAGGATTCGAACCATGGGTCGATGAAATCGGAGTTCAAAATTCGATGACATCGAAGCATGTTCGATATCCTTGATCAGTTGGCAAAAAGGTTTAAAAATGTTTGACAGATTGAGTTTGTGTCATCGAGCGACTATTTGACGTTATTGAGAGTATATGCTCGATGATATCGAAGCCTATAAAAAAATATGACTGTTTTATTTCCGTTGGAACTTTTTGCCTATTTAATGAGAGCTTGCCTAAGGTTGTTTGTAGAGAAAAATAGATAAAGCTTTTGAGTGTTTAATTCAGATCACCTACCCTAAGCCCTTTTTCTCTCATGGGAGTTCATTCCTCAATCCACCCTCATCATTGATATTCAATAGAGTGGATTGGTGAATGAACTTTCGCATTCAAGGATCCTCCAGCTACCACCTTAATGGAAAATCATTAAGCTGGGACAACTTGAATGCATAGATGCTTGGAATCACTCCATCTCTAATATAAGAAAACATTTAATAGAGTAGGATTCCAACATAACCTTGACCAAACCCGTCGCCTTACATTGGAGCATTATAAGTGTTGCAGATCAAGGGAGCTGAAGATTCTTCATCATCAAAGGAGGAGATCTTTCATCAACGTGCTAAATGGGGCTTATCTACTTATCTGTAAGTCATTAGAGTCCAGAGACCCTGCTGATCATTCCTTTATGTAGGATTGGGTCACAAGTAATTCTCACCCTTTTCAAGTCCTTATAGGAAGCCCCCTACGAGAGAATATGTGTGGGTGTTGTGTTGACCCTTGCTCCTGGGGAGCATAAACTCTAGGTTTCTTGTGTGGATCCTTGCCCTATGTGGCCTAAAATCTGGGTGCTGTGTGTTGACCCTTGCTCCTTGGGAGCATAAACTCTAGGTTCTTTGTGTGGATCTTTGGCCTATGTGACCTAAAGCCTAGGTGCTGTGTGTTAACCTTTACTATTGTGTAGGGCATAAACTCTAGGTGCCTTGTGAAGATCCTTGGCCTGTGTGGCCTAAAATCTGGGTGTTGTGTGTTGACCCTTGCTCCTGTGTGAGGTATAAACTTGTGTCTCGTGGAGACATGTTAGGTATCTTGTGTAGGTCCTAGAGTCAGCCTTGCATAGGTTATACTGGTTTGAGGTAAACCCGATTTGAAACCTCCATTAGTGAGATCCTGTACACTCAAGGGTTGAGTGCGTCCGCCGGAAGTGGAGTAGACACGTAGTCGAACCACTATAAAAACGACTGTGTTTGGGATTGCTATTTACTTTTAATACTTGTGTGATTTCTCTGAATGTTCTCTTAATTCATGCTTACATAATTACCTAGAACTAATTAGAATCACATCTCACACACAGTCACATCCATCATGAACTATGTTCTTCATCCTGTTTATGTTTTGAATAGTCTTATGATTGGATCCTCTATTTGGTTGAAAGCCATTAGAGTTACATTGAAGAAATCTTGATATTTGCATATTAATTCAGGATAGGGTTGATAGGTTTTAAATCATCAGAAAAGTTTAAAAAGTCCTATTCACCCCCCTCTAGGACACCTTGGCATATTCTCACTTCTACTAAAGCGGTCATTACCACAATTTCAATTGGTATCAGAGTGGATCTCTCTTAACGACTTCACCACCTAGAGAGTGATCTTGACTGAAGTTGGAATCATGGCAAATGGCGTAAGTCTAGAGGATGTGAGCAGTCAGAACAATTGCTTAGTAATCCACACTGCTCTGAAAGTCTGTAATAGTTTAAAATGGTACCTTGATAGTGGGTGCTCCAGAAACATGACCGGTGACCAAACCCATTTTTGTGAATATTCTGACTTTGATGGTGGATCAGTCACATTTGGAGATGGTGTAAGTGTTATGGTTTCTTATTCCTTTGGTTGTCAAATTTTGTGGTGCCAAAAACACAATCTATGTCTTATCCAGCATGTTGATTCATATGTTCAAGACACTCCATCCTTGCTTCAAGTCAAGAACGAATAACTACTTCAAATCATTTCAAGAAAGGCAAGTACAAGCTACAACGAAAGAAGTGATCTTGTTCAAGACTCAAGTTAGTGTACAACTCAAGATGAAGTGTAATTCAAGCTACATTAAGTAGAGAGATCTCAAGTTCACAATCTTCAAAAGATCAACTATCATCTGAAGAAATGAAGTTTCAATGTTCATACTTCACATTCAAGGTATGAATGACCTTAGATTGACCTTAGGGTAGGACATTTTGTATACATAATTCATATTGAATCTTTTATAAGTATTTGGTCTATTCTAAGACCAGTCCTGGACTTTGTTCGACTAGTCCTAGAACTGGCTTGACCAGTCCAAGAAATTTCAAGACCAGTCCTAAGTTGTTGTAAAATTTTAAAATTATTTGGTTGAGCTTCGACTAGTCCTAGAGTCTTCTCGACCGATCGTAGGAACAGTGTCGACTCATTCATGACCAGTTCTACAACTACGACTAAACTCCAGTAACCATTCTTGGTTCCTCACGACCAGTTGTGGGTTGGTTACGGCCAGTCATGGAGGCCTTACGACTAGTCATGGACACCCTATGACCAGTCGTGGAACGGTTTTATCTAATCGCGCTTAAAATTCCAAAATGTAGTTCGACCTAGGACCAGCCGTGGTGGCCACACGACCAGTCGTAGACGTGATTTCTACATCTATAAAAAGAACATGAATTTCAGAGTTTTTTAATCTAAATTCAAGTAAAATCAAGGCATCACTCTGAGATAAGTTTGTGTTAATTTTTAAGCTAAGCTATGCATATTTAATATTCTCTTTTGTTCACTTTGTTAATTTGATTTTGTTCTATATTTCAATCTAATTTGAAAAGAGGAATTGTTGTATTCCTTCTTCTTAGAATCAAAATCAAATAGAGCTAGCCCATTTTGTTTAATTTAAAATCAATTAGAACTTAGAACCATTTCAAAGTGAGTATTGGACAATTGAACTTCTATACTCGAACTTCTACTCTGACTGGTTCTTCCGGGCTGCTACAAAAGGAGAAATCCAGGTATTTTACATTTGTGTAAATTTCCTTTGCTTTTGGTTTCTTTTGAGATTGAGCCAGAAAAATCTTATTGTGTTGGTTATCTGAGGAGAGATAAAAAAACTCAGAAAGTGGGGTTTATGAATTGTGTAAGCCCGTTTGAAAGACATAATTGTGAAGGTTTTAGGTGAACCTGTGAAACCTATTTTGATAGTGAATGTTGATATCCCCTGTGTGAGGGTATTAGGAGTGGAGTAGCAAGTTGTGTGGCTGTTGTTTAACAGTTGGTGAACACACAAGCGAACCACTATAATTCTCTTTCTTGTGGTTTGAATGTTTATTTAATTTTTATCTTTTATCATTCAAAGTTGTGGAATGTAGTATGGATGTGAATGTTGTAATATTTACATTTTAAGCATTGTGGGAATGTTGTAATAGTTTAGAATTTCAATTCTTGCTATTTCCTTTATTCTTCTTCGGTTTGAGATATTGATACTTATACAGTTCTAGTAAGGTTGTCCTGCCATAAACCCTTGGTTTTTATGGTGCACGGTTGTCCTTAGAACATCATTCGTATCAGCCTCTCAATACTAAAATATTGAGGTTGCTTTACATTTTCGTACTGTGATTTTTTTAAAAGTACTATCTTTCATTTATTTGTTTGTAAGGCTGTCTTATTGTTTAATTCCGCTGGTATAATTTAAAATTTGGCATAGTCCTATTCACCCCCCCCCCCCCCTCTAGGAATATAGCTAGGCCTTTTCAAGTGGTATCAAAGTCTAATAGCTCATTTTAATTGTTATTTGGATTTATTTCCTGAGCTAATCGATCTAAGCTATTTATAAGATGTCAAATTTTGATAGCCTTTCAGTCACTAGGCCTCCACCATTTGATGGCTCCAATTATGCCTATTGAAAAGCCAGGATGAGGATTTTCCTTAAATCCATGGATGAGAGCGTGTGGCAAGCCACAGTGACTGAATGGATCCCTCCTACCACTGAAGTGACTGGTATCGATGGATCAAAATCATTGAAAGTAACACCTTATTTTTCTTGGACCACTCTTTAGAAAAGTGAGAGTAGTGCCAATGCAAAAGAACTAAATGCAATCACTTGCGCACTATCACCGGATGTGTTCAAAAGAATTATATCCTGTGATACTGCAAAGCAAGCTTGAGATATTTTAGAAATGACACACGAGAGTACTTCAATGTCAAGAAGTCTAAAGTCCAAATCCTCACAACTAAATTTGAGAAAATACATATGTAAGAAAATGAAATGTTTATGGACTTCTATACTAGACTAAATGACATTATAAACTCTATGTGGGGTCTTGGCGATAAAATCCTAGAAAGTAAAGTATGTGTAAAGATACTACGCTCACTACCTGAATGGTTCAACTCAAAGGTGACTGCGATCCAGGAACTTCGTGATACGTACAATATGAGGGTAGAAGAATTAGTTGGGTCTTTACAAACCTACGAGTTAAATCTTAAAGCTCCTAAAGGTAAATCTATTGCCCTTAAGTTTTCCAAATTAGGGCTAAAAGTCGGGCAGGTTGGGTCGGGTTGGTGCTCAACCCTAACCCAACCCAAGGTTCCTATACCTCAACCCTAACCCAACCCAACCCAATCTCGGGTTAAGAATTCTCAACCCAAGCCCAACCCAAGCGGGCTCGGTCGGGTTGATCGGGTTGGTCAGGTATATACGTGCTAATATTTTCGTTATTACATTAGTTTATTATATTTCAATATAGGACTTCTTTTTTATATCTATAATTTTATTAATTATATATGTGATTATTCATTATAAAGAACTTCATTTTTTTCTTTAAAAAAATAAGCTAAAATATAAGGCAACTACTCCTTTAAAAGTCATGTAGCATAGCACGAAGTCTATTTGGGAGAGAGAAATCTGGCATATCTTGTTAGCTTGAGTCCTTAGAAATGATGTGGACAAATAAGATTGGACATCACTAGTGTGCACAAACGATCCACACTCAATTATAATGTATAAGTAACTTATATATTGATCGGGTTCGGGTTGGGTCGGGCAACCCGAGTCCAACCCAAGTTTTATCGGGTTGGTGTTTATATAGCCCAAGCTTAAGATCGGACTCGAAATATCCCGCCCACAACCCAATGTCGAGTCGGTCACGGGTCAGTCGGGTTGAACCCGCCCAACTTTTAGCCCTATTTTAAATACATTTCTCAAGAAAATTCTGATTTTGAAAATTCTGAAGATGATATGGCTCTCTTAGCGAAAAAATTTTACAAGATTTTCAAAAGTAAAAAGAGAGTTGACTTTCAAAAATCAAATGATAAGAAAAGATCTAAATCTAAATCTAAAACTTGGAAATCTTTAAAAGATAGTCAATGTTACAACTGCCAAGAATATGGCATTTAGTAAACAAGTGTCCTAAAAAGGACAAACCTAAAAAAAAAAAGAAGGAATGTTGGCTACTTGGGATGAATCTTCTGGAACTGAAGCCTCTTCTGAATCAGAAGATTCTGAAACTGAGTCGGGGAATGAAGTCAGAGCCCTTATGACTCTAGCCAAGTTCACTTTTTTAGATCATGATGATTCTACTAGTGAAGTAAATCTGAATAGTAATCATGAAAATGAAGAAGATCTTCAAGATGCTTACAACGCCCTATACAAGGAAAGTTGTAAAATTGCTGTTAAACTTAAACTTCATAAAGAAAAGTTTTCAAAGCTTAAAGAAAATTTTGATTCTCTTATTTTAGAAAATTTTCATATTTCAGATTGTTTTGAAAAATGCAAATGGATTTTGAATTCAAAACCTCCCAGATTGAAAATCTGAAAACTGAAAATGAAAAACTTAAACTTGAAATCTCTTCACTTTTGAGTTTAAAAGATACATGGAGGTATGCCCAAGGTGATCCAAAATTAGAAAAATTATTGTCTGGATCAAGAAAAAGTGGTGACTGATCCAGGTTGGGCTACGATAGAAATATTTCTCCTAAACGGAAGAATACTCCTCCCAAGTTTGTGAAAGGAGAGTCCTCAAACTCAAAAGAGAAAAGTTCTAATCAATTTTTTTTTAATGCTAAAACTTTTCAAAAACCTAAAAGCAACTATATCAAATATAAAAATCAAAACTGAAACCCTTTAGCTGAGAAAATAATTGATCTACTTAAGGAGCTCTTAAAATCTTAGTAGGTCATTATTACAACAACTACAAACATAAGAAGACCAACTATACTCCTAAACCCAAAACAGTTATGAAATGGGTTCCTAAGGTTACTTGCTTAGTTTCTCACTTGGCTTTTAAAGCTTCAAGTCATTCAAAGCGGTACTTAGACAGTGGATGCTCTAGGCACATGACTGGTTATAAAGGTTTGTTCACCACTCTTAAAGACATGACTGATGGTTCAGTCACATTTGGTGATGGTAGCAACTGCAAGATTATTGGCTAAGGTACGGTTCAACTTTTTCACCTCCCCTTATTTAAGAATGTTTTGTATGTTGAAGGTTTAAAACATAACTTGTTAATCATTTCTCAAATATGCGATAAAAATCATAGTGTTAAAATTTCTAACCTAGGGTGTGAAATATTAAACAAAAATGGATCTGTAATATTAACTGGTCGTAGAGCTTCTGAAAACTACTATATCGTAAGTGATTCTAGCTCATCTAATCAACTATGTTACATGGTCCATATCAATGAGACCGAGTTATGGCATAAACGCCTTGGACATGTGCACTACCGCAATCTCTATAGATTAAGCAAAAGAGAACTAATAAGAGGTCTACCTAAACTTCAAAAAATAGATAAAATATGTGGCGAATGCCAGATTGGCAAGCAAACTAGGAGTTCTCACAAAAAGGTAAACTCCAATGCCACGTCAAAATCTCTCGAACTTCTCCACATGGATCTTGTAGGACAAACCAGGATGGAGAGTCGAGGTGGTAAAAAATATATACTGGTGATCGTAGATGATTATACCAGATTCACTTGGGCAACTTTCTTAAGAGATAAATCAAAAACCCTTGATGAAGTAAAAATGATTCTCAAATGGATCCAAATTGAAAAGGTTCTCAAGTTAGTAAGATCCGTAGTGATTATGGATCAGAATTCGAAAATAGCAGTTTTGAGAAATTTTATTGTGATCAGGGAATATCTCATGAATTCTCTGCATCTAAAACACCACAATAAAATGGAATTGTTGAAAGAAAAAATAGAGTTCTTCAAGAAATGGCTAATGTAATGTTGAATAGTGTGAAGCTATCTAAAAATCTTTAGGCTGAAGTCGTAAATACTGTCTGTTATATAATCAATCGGGTTTATACAAGTAAGTCAAATAATAAAACTGCTTATGAACTATGGTTTGATAAGAAGCCTACAGTCAAATACTTTCGAGTTTTTAGCAGTAAGTGCTATATTTTACATGACCGTGAAAATTTGGAAAAGTTTAATACTAAAAGTGATGAAGGTATCTTTTTAGGATACTCTTTGAACAGTCGTGCATATCGTGTACTGATCAAGAGGGCCGGTGTGATTCAAGAGTCCATCAATGTGGTTATTGATGATCACTTAAATACACCTGCCCCAAGTTCAGATAATGATGAAGTTCTTTTAATTGACAAACCAGATACTTCATCAAATCAAAGTAATTCTAAATTGAGGACTGTCAAAGATCATCCATCCACTCAAATTCTTGGAAACCCTCTCACTGGTGTGCTCACTCGTAAATAAATAAAAGATATATGCAATTACGTGTGCTTTACATCCCAGATAGAACTGGCTAATTTAAAAGAAGCTCTTACTGAAGAAAACTAAATAGTAGCTATACAAGAAGAACTTAACCAATTTGTGAGAAATGTTGTTTGGTATCTTGTTCCTAGACTTAAAGATAAACACATTATAGAAACTAAGTGAATTTTTAAAAACAAGTCTGATGAACTTGGTAATATAATTTGAAATATGGCTAGACTAGTTGTACAAGGGTACACTCAAATTGAAGGCATTGACTATGATGAAACCTTTGCCCCAGTAGCTCGTCTCGAATCGATCAGACTATTCATATCCATTGCATGCTTTAGAAAATTTAAAATTTATCAAATGGATGTAAAGAATGCTTTCTTAAATGGCGATCTGCATGAAGAAGTTTATGTTGAACAACCACGGGTTTTGACGACCCTAAGAACACTGATCATATCTATCACCTTAAAAAGGCTCTCTACAGTTTGAAACAAGCTCCCAGGGCATGGTACGAAAATTTAACTAAGTTTTTACTAAGTCATAATTTTCTAATAGGAAGTGTTGATAAGACTCTGTTTGTTAAGAAATATAACGATCATATCTTAATGGTGCAAATCTATGTTGATGATATTATTTATGGATCTACCTGTACTAACATGACTATTGAGTTTGCAGATTTAATGAAATCTAAGTTTGAAATGAGCATGGTTGGGGAATTGAATTATTTCCTAGGGTTGCAAGTAAAACAACAACCTGATGGTATTTTTATTTCTCAAACCAAATATGCTTTGAACTTAATTAAAAAGTTCAGATTTGAGAATGGTAAGAATTTTGATACTCCTATGAGTACAACATTAAGACTCTCAAAAGGCTTTACTGGTAAAAATGTAGATCCTAAATTATATCACAGTATGATTGGTAGTTTGCTTTATTTAACTACTAGTAGACCTGATATTACTTTGAGTGTTGGTATTTGCGTTAGATATCAGTCTGACCCTAAAGAATCTCATCTAACTGCTGTTAAGCGGATTATGCGATATGCCGCAAGTTCTGCTAATTTAGGTCTCTGGTATCCATACGATACTAGTGTTCAGTTGGCTGGCTACTCAGATGTTGATTGGGCTGATAATATCGATGATAGAAAGTCAACCAGTGGTGGTTGTTTCTATATTGGAAATTGTTTAGTTTCTTGGTTTAGTTAGAAGCAAAGTTCTATATTGCTTTCTACTACTGTGGCTGAATACATCGCAACTGGAAATGTATGTACTCAGCTTGTTTGGATGAAATGTATGTTAAGCGATTATGGAATTGCATAGGATTCGATGGTTTTATATTGTGATAATTCCAGTGCAATAAATATTTCTAAAAATCCAATTTAACATTCTCGTACTAAGCACATTGACATTAGATTTCATTAAATTCATGAATTAGCGGAGGAAAAAATAATTTCATTGGAATACATTCCAACCGAGACTCAACTTGCTGGCATTTTCACTAAACCGCTCGACAAAAGCAGGTTTAATAAATTGAAATTTGATCTTGGTATGTGCAATTTAAATTGGTAATCCGTGCATATGTGTATCATAGTGTATATATATTAGCTTACATTTCAAATTCTTATGAAAAATGCATGTTTTTGTTGGTTCACGACCAGTTGAGGATGTGCTCGACCAGTCGTGGTATGACCGATCAAGAACGGTCCTCGACCAATCGTGGTATGACCGATCAAGAACGGTCCTCGACCAGTCGTGTAGCGCGCTGAATCTCTTAAAATTTGGAGAAAAACTCATCTTCCTCATTTCCTATTTCTTCTTCAACGGGCCGTAGCACGACCAGTCGTACCCAACTGTCTGATTCATTAACGTTAGTGCATCATTTGTATTTTTCTTGTAGATTCTAGTTAATATTACTTCATTTTAACTCTTAAAGTAATTTATTTTGTGTTTCATTACAATTTTTGGGTTTTCTCTTAAAAAATCTGACCTATCAAAACCCCACTCCTCGTCTTTTGAATATACTTATTTCTTTGATTAATCTATTGCAAATGGATGCTAGAGGGAGAAAAGAAACTTCCCGTGGTCCATCATTTTTTAGATCAGCTCCTATCACTCGATGCCATCTTCATTCACTCGAAGATGATCCCGCACATATACGGGATTTGCAAATGCGCAACGTAATTGTTGAAAGACCTGTATTTATTGATCATATTGCTCCTTTTAGTATCCTTCCACTTCTCCAATCTGTAGGTTGGGATAACATCCTACATTGGGGTGAGCCTACATACCAATCTTTTACTCAGGTCATGATTGCATGTATTTCTGAATTTTCATCTGAGAATTTAACCTTTAATATTGATACTAGAGAAGGTCCATTTGAGGTAGACCGCCATTTGATTTCGGCTCTCATGGACATACATGTTAATGACGAGGGTATTCTTATTCATACACTAGTTGGAAAACTGTCTGAAACAGAAAAATGTATGTTAATTAGAGATTTATGCAATATGGATGTTCAATGAACTCATAAAGGGAATGCACTCCCCGCAAAGTATTTGTTACCAAATACAGGGTTCTCCACAGAATCTTTACTTCAAATCTGTATCCACGTTCTGGTAACAAAACTGAACTGACTTCATTTATGGTTCGGGTTTTGCATTCTATCGTCACTGGTACTAAAGTCTATCTGCCTTATTTAATATGTCATTTCATCATTCAGTTTTGTCTTCATCCAAGACACAGTGATATTCCATTTACTTATCTTATGACTGTGTTAGCTTCTCACATGCTAGTTACTATGCCTGTTGAAGAGGTTCCTATATGTCATCTTACTTTTAACAATTCTAGTATAAACAAGATGAAGCTGGAATTGGCTCCTGGCTAAAGAGATGTGGGTGGTGGTGGTGCTGAAGCAGGGAATGAAGAAGAAGGTGGCGATATTCCTTCTGATGACATAAATATGGATAACATTTTTGATGGAATTAAATCAGATTCTATTAATGATCCTGACTATGAGCCATCTAATTTTGATGCATGTCTACGTGCACTTGAGGAGAAGGTAGGGAACATGAATGTTGCCCATGATTTGTAATTTAAATATATGCGTAAGTATCTTAATCACATTAACAAGGGACTTCATCAACTTGATCCTACCATATCTACTCCTTCCTCAGGATCTTATTAAGTGTTTTATTCTTTGGTTTGTAATAACTTTTATACTACTTTTGTTAGTGTGTGGACTTTGATTTTACTTCAGTTTGTATGACTGACCTCTGTTTTAGCTAGTTACTGATATGTGACCTTTGAATCTGCTTATATTACTTGCATATATTAACTAGTTACTCCTTTAATTACTCTCTTATTGGTCTTCCACTTTCATTTATTCTTTTCTTCCTTTGTCATATTGTGACAAAAAGGGGGAGAATATGTTTTTGAGTGATAAATATGGAATGTATATGGATTGTGGGGGAGTAGCATAATTTTTATGGATTTTATGTGTGCTACTCAGGGGGGAGTAAGTAATGATTAATTTGTGCTTGTTAATGACAACTGGTGCATGATTTGTTAATCAAGTTGTAACTAGTTTTTTTTTTTTTTTTTTTTATAACTGGTGCATGATTCTTTGTGTTCTTATTGATCATATCTTTGTTAAGTGTGTTTTGTCACAAATTTGACAAAGGGGGAGATTGTAAGTGGTTTCCCATTCCTTTGGTTGTCAAATTTTGTGGTGCCAAGAACACAATCTATGTCTTAACCAGTATGTTGATTCATATGTTCAAAACACTCCATCCTTGCTTCAAGTCAAGAATGAAGAACTACTTCAAATCATTTCAAGAAATGCAAGTACAAGCTACAACGAAAGAAGTGATCTTGTTCAAGACTCAAATTAGTGTACAACTCAAGATGAAGTGTAATTCAAGCTCTAGAAGATCTCAAATTCAAGTTACATCAAGTAGAGAGATCTCAAGCTTCACAATCTTCAAAAGATCAACTATCATCTGAAGAAATGAAGTTTCAATGTTCATACTTCACATTCAAGGTATGAATGACCTTAGATTGACCTTAGGGTAGGCCATTTTGTATACATAATTCATATTGAATCTTTTATAAGTAATTGGTATGTTCTAAGACCAGTCCTGGACTCTATTCGACTAGTCCTAGAACTGGCTCGACCAGTCCTAAGTTGTTGCATATTTTTGAAATTTTTTGGTTGAGCTTAGACCAGCCCTGGAGTCTTCTCGACCGGTCATAGGAATAGTGTCGACTCATTCATGACCAGTCCTGTAGCTACACTCAAACTCCAGCAACGATTCTTGGTTCCTCACGATCAGTCGTGGGTTGGTCACGATTAGTCGTGGATACCCTACGACCAGTCGTGGAACGATTTTATTCGATCGTGCTTAAAATTTCAAAATGCAGTTCGACCTAGGACCAGTCGTAGTGGCCACACGACCAGCCGTAGATGTGATTTCTGCATATATAAAAAGAATGTGAATTTTAGAGTTTTTTTAATCCAAATTCAAGTAAAATCAAGGCATCACTCTGAGATAAGTTTGTGTTAATTTTTAAGCTAAGTTGTGCATATTTAATATTCTCTTTTTTTGGCTTTGTTAATTTGATTTTGTTTTATATTCCAATCTGATTTGAAAAGAGGAATTGCTGTATTCCTTCTTCTTATAATCAAAATCAAATAGAGATAGCCCATTTGGTTTAATTTAAAATCAATTAGAACTTAGAACCATTTCAAAGTGAGTATTAGACAATTGAACTTCTATATTATAACTTCTACTCCGATTGATTCGTCCGGGCTGCTACAAAAGGAGAAATCCAGGTATTTTACATTTGTGTAAATTTCCTTTCCTTTTGGTTTCTTTTGAGATTGTGCCAGAAAAATCTCATTGTATTGGTTATCTAAGGAGAGCCAGAAAACTCAGAAAGTGGGGTTTATGAATTGTGTAAGCCTGTTTGAAAGACACAATTGTGAAGGTTTTAGGTGAACCTGTGAAACCTATTTTGATAGTGAACGCTGATATCCCCTGTGTGAGGATATTAGGAGTGGAGTAATAAGCTGTGTGAATGTTGTTTAACAGTTGGTGAACACACAGGCGAACCACTATAATTCTGTCTTGTGGTTTAAATGTTTATTTACTTTTTATCTTTTATCATTCAAAGCTGTGGAATGTATGTGTGGATGTGAATGTTGTAATATTTACATTTCAAGCATTGTGGGAATGTTGTAATAGTTTAGAATTTCAATTCTTGTTATTTCCTTTATTCCTCTTCAGTTTGAGATATCGATACTTATATTGTTCTAGTAAGGTTGTCATGCCATAAACTCTTGGTTTTTATGGTGCAAGGTTGTCCTTAGAACATCATTCGTATCGGCCTCTTAATACTAGAATATTAAGGTTGCTTTACATTTCCGTACTGTGATTTATTTTAAAGTACTATCTTTCATTTATTTATTTGTAAGGCTGCCTTATTGTTTAATTTCGTTGGTATAATTTTAAATTTAGCATAGTCCTATTCAACCCCCCCCCCCCCTCTAGGACATATAGCTAGGCCTTTTCAGATGGGAGCTCTGCCAAAATAATTGGGCAAGGAATAATAGTTGGACCGTGACTCCCTAAGATTAAAAATGTTCTATGTGTAGAAGGTCTAAAACATAATCTCCTTAGTATCTCACAAATCTGCGACAAAGAACACTTGGTCACCTTCTCAAAAAATGTGTGTAGAATCTTAGATCAAACTGGAAAATCTATTATGAAAGGTTAACGCACTAGTGACAACTGCTACATAATTGAAAGTAGCAATGAGAATTTTTTGTCCATAAAATGTAATATGGCTGTGAAAAATGAGTCAAAACTATGACACCAAAGGCTAGGTCACGTGCACTATCGAAACTTAGCCAAATTAGGTTCAAAAAGTTTGGTATGAGGCCTTCCCAAGATTAGAAAGGAAGAAAAGATTGTTTGTGGTGATTGTCTTAAGGGTAAACAGATAAAAGTTAGACACAAAAAGACAACGACCATAACAACATCAAAACCATTGGACTTGCTACACATGGACCTAGTAGGTCCCACCAAAGTTTAAAGCCATGGCAGAAAAAGATACTTCTTGGTGGTAGTAGATAATTACTCCAGATTTACCTGGGACACTTTTCTTAGAGAAAAATTTGATGCTTTTGATGAATTTGTAATCATGGTAAAGCGACTTCAAAATGAGAAAGGATACTACATAAATCATATCAAGAGTGATCATGGTGGTGAATTTAAAAATGAGCGATTTTAAAGATATTGTGATGAGAAAGGAATTCACCATGAATTCTCAACCCCGAAAACTCTGCAGCAAAATGGAGTTGTTGAAAGAAAGAATCGAGTTTTACAGGAAATGGGTTCGGTTATGCTGAATGGAAAGGATATGGCCAAAAGCTTCTGTCCTGAAGCAGTCAATATCGCCTACTATATAATAAATAGAGTATATTTAAGAGCAGGCTTAAACAAAACACCATATGAGATGTGGTATGGAAAACAACCTAGTGTGAAACACTTCCGTGTCTTTTGCAGTAAATGTTATATCCTAAAAGACAGAGAACACCTAAGTAAGTTTGAATCTAAAAGTGATGAGGGCATCTTTTTAGGATACGCCTTGAATAGTCGTGCCTATAAGGTATACAATCTAAAAACCCTCACCATTCAAGAATCAGTTAATGTGGTAGTTGATGACCAACCTTATGAAGAAGAGTGTTCCTTGAATGAATTGGAAGATGATGTGGATTCATGCATTCTAGGCAAATTAGATAATAAAACTACCACATCTAATGAACCTCAACCGTCGTCTAACATACCCATCATTAAAGATCACCCTCTAAATCAAATCATTGGAGATCCTAATGATGGTGTAAGAACTCGACGTCAAATAGAAAGTATTTATAGTCATTTATTCTTTACTTCAAAAATTGAGCCCAAAAATATTGTGGAAGCTCTTCAAGATGAATATTGAATAAATGCTATGCAAGAAGAACTTCAACAATTTCAAAGAAATGAGGTATGACAACTGGTTCCTAGGCCATCTGATACAAATATCATTAGAACTAAATGGATCTTCAAGAATAAATTTGATGAATCTGGCAATGTGATTAGGAATAAAGCAAGATCAGTAGCTCAAGGATATTCACAGATAGAAGGCATTAACTTTGATGAAACATTTTCTCATGTAGCTCGTCCTGAGTCAATCAGGATTCTCATGTCAATTGCATGTGCTTTGAAATTTAAGTTGTTCCAAATGGATGTCAAAAGTGCATTTCTCAATGAAGTACTTGAAGAAGTCTATGTGGAACAACTTAAGGGATTTTCAGACCCTAAGAATCCTCAACATGTTTATCGATTGAGAAAAGCACTTTATGGTCTCAAACAAGCACCACGTGCTTGGTATGAACATTTGACACAATTTCTTCTCGACCACAAATTTTGCAGGGGTAATGTAGATAAAACACTATTCACTTAAAAAACCGATAATTCATTGCTCATCGCCCAGATTTATGTGGATGATATAGTCTTTGGCTCCACATGTGAAGATACTGCTCATAACTTTGCTGATCTCATGAAATCTGAATTCGAAATGAGCATAGTTGGTGAGTTGAACTTCTTCTTAGGCCTACAAGTGAAGCAATTGCACAATGGGATCTTTGTATGTCAAAGCAAGTACGTAAAAGATCTAGTTAAAAGATTTGGACTTAAATCTGGTCATACCTATCATACTCCCATAAGCACCACACTCAAACTCTCCAAAGATATAAATGGGAAAAGCGTGGATCAACACCTGTATCGAAGTATGATAAGAAGCCTACTATATCTAATTGCAAGTCGTCCAGATATATTATTTAGCATAGGAACATGTGCGTGATATCAGGTTGATTCCAAAGAATCTCACCTAACAGCAGTTAAAAGAATCATCAAATATGTGGTTGGAACAACTATTTTCGGTCATGGTATCCATTCGAAACATCTACCATCATTGTTGGATACTCAGACACCGATTGGGCTAGAAATTTAGATGATCGCAAGTCAACCAATGGCGGCTATTTTTATATTGGAAATTGTTTAGTGTCTTGGCAGAGCAAGAAATAGAATTCGATATCCCTGTCCATTGCCGAAGCCGAATACATTGTTGCAGGTAGTTGTTATGCTCAACTACTATGGATGAAACAGATGCTACTGGATTATGGGATCGAGCAGCCAACTATGACTCTCTTCAGTGACACCACTAGTTCTATCAATATTTCAAAGAATCTTATTCAACACTCTCGGACCAAACATATTGGCATTAGACATCATTTTATCCGAGAACTTGTTGAAGAAAAGATCATAGTGTTGGATTATGTGTCTACAGAAAATCAACTTGCTGACATATTAACTAAAACTCTAGATGCAAACGGGTTTAGCAATCTTCAGAAATCAATTGCATTATGTGCTATTTGATGACAAGTTGAGTCAAACAAAAGCTGAATTGGCATATCTTAGGACTGTGGTCATCTTATTTTTGTATGGCTAAAACTTGTACTACATAGGTATATCTTCATGTATTTACCATATTCTGGATGTTCGAAGTGATATTTTTCATTTTCTTTCTTTCTTGATGAAATCGACCATGTATCGATCTCATCGACGGCTTCGGGAATATAAGGCCTTAACCATCGGTCCCTTCTAACGGTTATAAAGTCAACTGTCTTGATATCCGCTGGTTATTAACTGTTGATCCTTCCCAACGATCATCAACACAGTCTTCGATATCTTTATGAGTCTACTTTCGATGATGTTGATGGGATATCGATATCATCGACACTCTACTATAAAAGAGAAATGAGCATCAAATTTGTCTATCAGCATGTTCTTTCTCTTCTCTGTTTGTTTCTCCCTATCTATACCTGTCTTCCTGGGCTCCCCTCCAAGAAGAACCATGGTGAAAGGCAAAGGTAAGGATCTTACTCATTCCAAATTGTCCAAATCAAAGAATAAGTAACCAGAAACAAGTCAGTCTCATCCCAATCAGTTGGCTTAGAACAAGTTACAATAGCCGAGCACATTGTCCTTAACAACGCTATTGAACCATTCACAGTGGATCTCCTCTTAGAAGTTATAGGGTGGCAAAATATACTCAATCTTGGCGGACCTTATCAATTTGAACGGATTCATCAGTTTTTCAATAGCTGCCATAGTATTCGTGATAATACCCCATGTATTTGATTGGAACTCTTACATCACACAAAACTCATTACTTCAATCATACTTGGTTGTCTCCTAAACTTAGAAGTAACTCGAATCACAGTGACGGAACACAATCTAAATAGGTTAGAAGTATGGGGCGAGATAACATGAACACTATGTCATGGCACCACAGTTCCTGGGAATGATGAAAATATTCTTCATGTCAACCACCTTGGATCCTCCTTCAAAATTCTTCATAGCATCTTTGGGACTAATGTATATCCATGTGATGCAAAGGAAAGTTATCTTACTCCCTTTATGTTCAATGTCCTATATGATGTTTATCAAGAGGTCCAAGTGTGTCTTCCAACCCTTATCTTAGGGTAGCTCACTCGTATAATCAGAGGAGACCATTGGGATACACTGCCATTTCCCTCGCTCATATGCAAGCTTGCTCACATATGGGCTTCCCAGCCACATCTGACACTGTTCATCAGGAAGTTTGGTTCGATCAAGATGCAGTCCAGCAGGCACAACTGCTATGCCTAACTTCATCCCTTCCACCGACGACTGGCGTCAAAACTGATCAACTCTCATATCCGCCCATGCCATGTGGATCAAATCGTACATCGTTGCACAGTCCTAAGTCCATCACAAATCACCGGGACCACCAACTTGAACATCTTTACAACTGCAAAAGATGTCTAACAGCAATTGAAGACAAAATTAAAGCCCTCCAGCATACCACCCAACAAGCAGTTAACTTGCTAACCGATGGCGAAACTCGAGCACCTTAAGTGCTAAAGAAAGGATTGGTATAGCTGAGGCCATATCTGGACATTGCAGCTGACTTCTTTTTGGAGATCGCATGATGTTCTTATGATGGATTGAAACATTTTGGGGTTATTCATCCTCTGGAAGAGGAAAATACCTTATTTTGATGTGCCCATGGTTGGGCCAGAATTTTGGTTTGATTGTTTTGGGTTGGATGATGAAATACTGCCAAGCCTGGGCAGTTTTTATTTTGAATATTTTGATGGGTGATTGATAATTTATATATATTTGCTGCCATCTGTTCTCAATTCTTCACTACTCTCTATGAACACTGGTATAAATTGTGATTGTTTTCTACTGAATATCTCTCACAGATTGAGAATTGGATTGTGATTTCTGTCATTTTAAGCTACACTACTGTCTGTTTGTTTTGAGAAATCACAACTCTCCTTTAACCTGGTATGCATGGATGGTTTCCATGAGTATAGAGATGTCATTATCTGTTATACATATGCCTCTTACTGATTCTGCATTTTAGAGATGTTGTTATTTGTTATGAATTGAAATATCTGGATCTCTATGATTCTCCCATGTCTTTATCCTATAACTTCAGTCAACAAATATTGCGATATTTCCGTTTGCCAATGACTGACAAAAAGGGGGAGAACAATTCCACCATGGAGACAATTGTGTGTATCTATGTATGTATGGTGGTGCAGGGGTTAGGGGGAGCAGCTGCAAGAAGATAGGGGGAGCAGCAACTACTTTTGTGTGTTTAATCTTGTAGTAGCTTTGTAAAATTGTGTAAAGAGTTATGTACACACAATTTAGGGTGTTGGTCTATATGTTGTTCTAGGATTTCAGGTGTTTTGTCACATAATTGACAAAGGGGAAGATTGAAAGTGCCCTGGTTTGTCAATTAGCGTGAGTGTCGAGTCAACAAGACAGGTGAGCCCCATAGGAAGATTGTTCAAGCGTCTACCTCAACTGGATGTGGCTTCAGATCTCTAAAAAGGTAAACTTAGCTTCACATCCCATGTCCCATAATACCAGGTAGATAAAGCCCTTAAAATCGTTAGAACAACATAAGGTTTAAGGTGTGAAAACTGTTTTGCAAAATCAGAAAAATCTTTAAGTTTTCAGCCTTTGTCGATTTATCGATCGTGCTTCGATGAAATCGAACTCTGTTATCGATGTCCTCGATACTCACTCGAAGTTATCGAAATGAGGACTACAGATGTCCAGTAACCAAAATGAATTTTGGACTGAATTCTCGATGAATCGATGACAGGTTCGATATCATCGACTTTCAAATCTCAAGTTTATCGAAACAGCTCGATAAAATCGACATCTGGTCAGTTTGTGTCCAGTAAGAAATTAAGGAAAATCATATAATTTTTTATGACTCGAAGAGCCTCGATATCTTCGAATTTCAAATCTCAATGATATCAATGGACCTTCGATGATATCAGATTGGGATACAAAACTGTTCAATAAGTCTATAGGAAAATTCCTTGAAAAGATCGATGAATCGAAATTGGTATCGATATCATCGATATTCAAAGCCAGATGATATCGAGGGATACTCAATCATATCGATGCCATTTCAGTTCCAAAGGCAAGTTAGCTCTCAGGTATTCAGATGTCGAGGACTCGAACCATGGGTCGATGAAATCGAGTTCGAAATCCGATGACATCGAAGCATGTTCTATATCCTCGATCAATTGGCAAAAAAGGTTCAAAAGTGTTTGACAGATTGAGTTTGTGTCATCGAGCGGCTATTAGACGTTATCGAGAGTATATGCTCGACAATATCGAAGCCTGCTTGATGATATTGAACTCTGTAAAAAAATATTACTGTTTTATTTTCGTTGGAACCTTTTGCCTATTTAATGAGAGCTTGCCTGAGGTTGTTTGTAGAGAAAAATAGATAGAGCTTTTAAGTGTTTAATTCAAATCACCTACCTTGAGTGTGAGACTCGTATCCTAGCCCGTACCATTTCGTAGGCTTCCGCGTCCTCCTAGTCGAATTCTGGTGACTTGTGATGCGTAGATAGCAGTTGTGCACGATCCTGAGTTGTATCCCATATTCTAGAGTTGGCTCAACCCGAGAGACTTCTACCCTTGCGACAGTGTCATCGCCGCGGTTCAAACGCCGTGTCTCGCGCGCCGAGGCGATACCCAAGCCAGGAGATGTGGGCCCGTATTCAGTTTGAGGAAAAACGCCGTGCAGTCGCAAAACCCAAGAGAGAGCTTTCAAATCAATCCCATCAATCACATCTTATGTCAAGTACACATCACCTCACACCCCATCCCCAAGCAAGCCCAAAGTCAACTTTATCTTACAACCAAGTACACCCATCACTCACCCCATTCATCACCCATCCCTCTCTCTCTTACAACCTCTCTCTCTCTCATCTCTTTCTCATTTTTCTCCCAAGCAAGCAATTGTACAAGCTCTATGAGAGGAGAAAGCTTGGTGTGGCCCACCTTCCTACCTCTCATCTCCACCATCCAAAGGCCATCTTGATCGTTGAATCCACCCCTTGGAGCTCTAGATCGTGTTGGCAGAAGAAGAAAGAGGAGATCGATGGTGGGTGATTTTATGTTTTGATTTTGTGATATAAGGGCCCACTTATGCTGGGACCCATTTTGATGTATGCATTGTTCAAAGAGGGGCCCATAGTGGCGGGGTCCCTCCACCATCTGACGTCTCTCTCTTTCTTTTATTCTTGATGATGATGATGATTGTATGGCCCACTTAATCCATGACGTACATGAGATGGACCCCACCTTGATACGTGTGGCTGGTGGGCCACGTGTATGTGGACCCCACCTTGATGGACGTATAGCACTCTGGTCGTCCAAGTTGTGGAGCATCCAGTAGCAAAGGTTGCTGGACTGCACTAAGGAAGTCATAAATATTGGCTTGATTCAATTCCTGGTGTCCCACCCACGTGGTGCCACCTTAATGCATGTATTCATCCTCACCGTCCAAAACAACAAAGGATGTGTGGGGCCTGCTATAATTTTGTGGTGATCCACACTGTCCAAATCATGGGACCACCATGATATAAGTTTTATCCAGGCCGTCCGTGCCTGGGCGATCCTGTGGGACCCACGCATGATGAATGTATTAAATCCATACCGTCCAGCCAATTGAAGAGATCGTTTTATGACATTCGTGGGACCCACCCACACGTGCCACACGTGTGAGGTGGGCCCACCTTGATGAATGTATTCTATCCAGCCGTCCATCCAGCGTCCTTGTCCAGGACGCTAGACCCCTTTTTCGAGCATAAAAAAATAATAAATAATATAATAATAAAATATTATATTATATTATATATATCATATGCATATATGGTGGGCCACACGTGGGACCCACCTTACTATATATGTTCTGCACCATCCATCTGGACGGTGCTGTGTATTACCCACCATGATGTATTTGTTCTATATTCGCTCCATCCTTGTTTAGGACGGTGGACCCTATGGTGATGTATGTGTTTCACACACACCGTTCATCTATTGTCAGCTCATGTGGGGCCATCCCACACATGTTGTATGTGTGGAATGGGAACCACCTTGGTGTATGAATTGTATATCCACTCTGTCATCTGTCTAGATGGTGTGGCCCCCACTGTAATGTATATGTTTTATATCCACACCGTACATCCCTGGGTGGTGTACGTAGGATGCACCATGTTGTATGTTTTGTATCCCGCTGTCCATCCATTTCTGCTAGTGGGACCCCCCTGCAATATATGTGTTTTTACACCTTGTTATCCATTTTTGTTGTCCGCCATGATGCATGTATTGTATATATATGATGGCCCATTGGTGCGGCCCATCCATGAGGCCCATCATGATGTATATTTGAGGCCCATGTGATAGGGCCCATTCGCCTTGTATTTTAGGCCCATGTGATAGGGCCCACCTGTCGTGTATTTAAGCCCCATATGATGGGGCCCACCTGCTTGAATCTGAGGCCCATGGGCAAGGCTCATTGTGTTGTATTCGAGGCCTATGGGAAAGGTCCATTGAGATGTATTTTTTGCCCATATGTCGTGGCCCATTGTGATGTATTTCCGGCTCATTTGGTAAGGCCCATTGTGATGTGTTTCCGACCCATATGATGAGGCCCATTGTGATGTATTTCTGGACCATTTGTTAAAGCCCATTGTGATGTATTTCTTGCCCATTCGGTAAGGCCCATTGTGATGTATTTCTAGCCAATGGGACATGGCCCATTGTGATATATTTCCTGCCCATGTGATGCGGCCCATAGTGATGAGTGTTAGGCCCATGTGATGTGGCCCATAGTGATGTGTATTAGGCCCGTGTGAGCGACCCATAGTGATCTGTGCTAGGCCCATGTGTGCAGCCCATAGTGATGTGTTTAAGACCCATGTGATGCGGCCCACTTGATGTATGAGACCCTTGTGTAAGGCCCATTGAGATTGTAGGTGGCCCATTGTGATTGTATGGGGCCCGTTGTGATGTAATTGTAGCCATTGATGAGGCTTGATGTGATGTATATGTGGCCCTTGAGAGAGGCCTATTGTGATGTATATTAGGCCCTTGCATGAGGCTATGGGCCCACTATATGTTTGGCTCTATATAGACCACTCCTTAGGAGCAATGTTGGTTAAATGACAACATTAATGGGCAATGATGGTTAAATGTCCTTATTGTGACCTTCCCTTATGCCCTTTGATAGGCCAATTATCGATGCCGATTATCGATGCCAGTTATCGATACAGATTATGAGTATGTGATAGCATAACATCATGATACATGCCCATACGCATCATCTGCATATTTTTTATGAGATATGGTTGGCCATTACATATGCCATAGGGTAAGTTGTTCATGGGATTCCCTATAACATCTCAAAAAAATCCGTATAAAGACTCGAGTACCACCTCAGGAAGAAATCCCTAAGGATCGTACTTTATAAAAATTTAGGCGAAAATTGAATAAGTACTCACTGAATTAATTGGTGGATTTAGCTCGAACCACTATTTATACAAATGGCAAAACCCAAAACTACCAATACTGCTAACTTAACACTACTTTAAAACCTATAATAAATCCTAAAAGCCTATTGCTCTTGGCAACACATTGAAACTCCGTATCAAACCTGGACCGCACGTCGAAAGTCCAAGGACCGTGAAAATATAGGGATATGTCCGTCCTACTAGGCTTAACAACCATCGCAGGAATCGAGCCCAAATAGTATCCAGAAACGCATAACTTAAGCCTTGAGTAAAGTGTGTGAGAAACGCGATTATCTTTAGAAAATGTATTGAAACTTAAGTGAATTGGATCATTCATTTACGCGCAAAATTAAGGATTTTGGACAGTCAGTTTTTTACCAAACTTCACCCATGGGAAAAGGAAATTTTCCTGCACATATTCGTATACTTGTGGACCTGATCAAGTAATTATGACTGTTGATTTGATGCAAGTCTTTCATGACTGATCGGCCTATCTAAACGCTCCGAAATCACCTCCTGGCATACATCCATTGTCAAGGAACTTAGTCTGTGATGTAGGTGAGTAATGGACCTCCCGATGGGCCCGGTTTGTCAAAAATAGACACCCTTTGGTTGTAAATTAAGTATATCATGGCCCTAGGGCCATTTGCATCAGTTCTAGGCCTATATAAAGCCCTTAAACTACCACGTTCCCATTCCATACGAATTTTCTAAAAACCCTAAGGGAGAGAGAGAGAGAGAGAGAGAGAGAGAGAGAGAGAGAGAGAGAGAAAAGGAGTGAAAAGAGGAAGGAAGGAAGAAGGAGTCTTGGAGATCTTTGTTGGGATTCTTTCCCACAACTCCATGCGCTGAATCACCACTCTATTATGCTACTCAACATGTTTCAACTATGATTTGGGTAAAAAATTCAAACCCTAATGTTGTAGTTAAGATCTAGAATAGTCGTTTGTCGACCTAGCTAATTGGTTTCGTATTTAGGTACCCGTTATTCCATTTTCGAGAACATAAGATTTGAACCGAGTTCGAAACAAGTATTCCGATGAAAGGTGAGGACTATAAATGTTTAGGTTATGATTTTCAATACTTTCAATGTCAGCTAATGATTTATGTCTGACTTGATTGCTACCATATCGTCTTAGACACACCGATTTTGATATGTTTTACATGTATGAACTATGTTGGACAAAATATGCATTCTACGTGTTTGTTGAAATGTTTGAATGAACATGTAAACATGATTTGTGTTTTCTATGCCTACTAATCTAGGATTCATTGTTGCCATATGTATGCTGACCTCTCTGTATAAGGATTTGCTAAAATATATGTTATAACTAACCTAGTCTATATATTTGGTGAAGCGTGGCCTAAGTGTTTGGTAAATTGTCTGAATTAGAAAATATTGATGATTTGTAATTATTAAGAGTATTAAGATAGGATTCTTATTTACCTTACTCATATGTATTGTTTCTTTCATGTAATTATATTTTCCGCTACACAATTTATGGATAAAATGCAAGTGGTTGGTAACATGTTCAATGTGTTTGATAAAATGTTTAAATGAGGAATTGATTTGGATTATTTGTTAAATACTGATATGATTATCACATGTATCTACTTTTACATCTGAGTAAGATTAGGGTTGCAATGTAGCCCAGGCAATCAGTAACAATTCATGTACAGGGGGCCGAATTAGTCTCACCACATTGGATAACTCGACAAATCTGAGTCGCACAACGATTGTCGACAGTGGTTAGGCCACAAGGGGTGCTTATGCGCTCCATGTCGATTAAGTCGACATGTGCTCGTACCAATCAAACTTGCCAAACAAACCGATTGGCCTATTATGTGTTTACCATGTATGGACATCACAGCTTGAATCTAAGTTACTACTTACCAATGTAAAAGCCCATTTCAACCACGGTACCACAATCGGCTAAGACTCATGAGTTGGGCATGGTGGTATGATGGTCGAGCTGTCGGCCTACACTAAGGTGACGAGCCTCCCCGTAGTGACCAGTGAGCAACCCAAACTCGTGAGTTGGGCATGGTGGTATGGGACACCCTGTTCGAGCTGTCAGCCTACGCTAAGGTGACGAGCCTTCCCGTAATGACTGCGAGTATAAACTTTTGAATTTGCCTATCGACTGCTATTTCATTAGGGGTGATGCCCTACAACTTGCCTATCATATGTGATTAACTAGGACTGATGACCCTAGATAGATCCTTCGGTTTGGGTTAATGATATAAAGGGAGGTACCTTAACTTTTCGAACCTACTGTATGAATGAGCCTAATTAAGTACTCGGCTAACACGACCATGCACTGCATTACATGTGCTTTAGCGAGGAAGTTGCAGTTTAGGGAGTTTGTCATGCGCGAACTTAGTTGTTGGAGTCACTTGTGAGGGAGCTTTGTGCGAGGGCATACATTATTACTGCATACCATCCTCGCATTAACAAGAGTAACTAGGGAATGATTGTTGTACTACTTGATCGAATTGATAACATATTAACCTTTGCCTTATAGTACCACTGAGTTGATCACTCACTCCCACCCTGGGACGGTGTTTTAAAACACCAACCAGACTCTGTTGTAGATGCAGGTGATGATGAAGTCTATGCAGCTAAGTTGGACTTCATAGATAAGGAGGAGGAATTCTCCTATGTTCAGCTATCAGGCGGATCTACGTAGACCTTGTACTGATACAACAGGATTACAGGGTCTCATGGATTAGTTAGACACCTACATTTTGACATTTTATATTTTTTAAAACAAAACATGTATATATTCAGCCTGGTAATATATTCATACTCTGGAGGTTATGAAACCCGTATATACTTTAATATATTTATTTTAGTCTTCCGCTTACTCAATTGCATTATCTCTGGAGTTGATATGCTGATTTAGTATAATCTCACTCATGTTTAATACATTGATATGGACAACATTTAAACATCATTATCCATGTTGCATAAGTGATGTGCTGGATCTCAAAAGTTGAGCTTTGCTTGACACTCGAAATCCAGGGCATTACACTCCCTGATAGGCGGAGTTGCCTCACATGAGCGCACAGTATGCGTAGGATTGATGCATGATTGGACTGTGTGACTCATGCATCTCACATTGTGTGATTATGTTTACAGTATGGCCTAGCGACATTAGGGCCGTAGCCTTCACAAGCATATCGTGGATGGCCAGATGGGACACCGAAAATCTGTTCTACATAGGATACTATAGATATCTCTGGGTGAAATTCCTTAAGTCCTCTTGATTCTAGAAGTTGCTCCAGCGTCTAGATCGAGTGGATGCATGAGCGCATGAGGGTCATATACCATTAGGCCATGTCTCCTAATGTGTCGTGGTCGGTTAGAAGGGGGTGCTGCCTTACCTGCCCGAGAGGAGGGGGCAAAGCTACGCTGAATTTAACCAGCTCAAGGAATGGGTCCGCTATCAACGAGTTATGCCCGATATCGGCAGGCGGATAGTGAGGTCTCTTCCACTCACCTTGTTGCAGGTGATGTGGCGACAATCTGGTTTGGCATGTACTAGACCCCGATGATTTCCCAAAGAGGAACTGTACTGATATGTGGACTTATTCAGTAGGAGTTGCATATTCATTTATTCATTCATTCGCTATCCACTCGGGCTGGTGGTGCGTAACTAATTATTGTGTACCTTCTTAATGGCAAGGATTTCGGTTGGGGTGTGCGACTAACCTAAGATCAGGAGTCTACTATAGTGTGTTCGGCTATCCAAATTTAGGTATGAGACTGGTTTGGATAGAAGCCCCTTGTGATAGACCCCATAGCCTGTGATACTACGTACTATCATCCTGACCTCACACTCTAGCTTGGTCATTTCATTCGCATTGCATATTGCATTACATGCACAACATTTAGCATTTTGGGTTGCCATGTTTCTGCACTTATATGGCTTATACAAACTTATCAGGATTTACTTATTGCATTGCATCCTCAGTATATGATATTTGCCTCATTATGATCTGCATTGCATATTCTGATATTGAATGATTTATAGACTTGTAGTATTTTCGCTTACTCTGATATCGTATGATTCATGATCTTGCCAGTATTTCTGATATTGTATGATTATGGCATTGTATTGAATATTTGACACTTACCTTGTACACATACTTACACCACCCTCTAGGATTTCTGTAAGCTTATGCACGATAGATGTGTGCAGGTGATGTTAGGTTGCAACAACATTGAGCTTGGAGCGTGTAGTAGTCTTTTAGAGCTTGATTTTTTATATATGAATTTCTCTTTCAGCATTATATTCAAATATTTATATTAGTGGATATGTGATGTTGTTGTTATCTTTGTGATTTGGGTAAACTTGTGGTTATGCTTCTTACGAGATAAATGTACACTGGAAAATCCTCCTTGTAGGATCTTAGGATCGGAATCTGGCCTATAGGCGCTGGGAGCTAAGAATGGGGTACTACTAAGGCTGTCGGCTTCGGATTCGATGATCGAAAATTTTGTGAGCTCGATTTCTAAGTTTGGGGCATGACAGAAGTTAGTATCAGAGCATAACTTGGGAATACCTAAGGATAATATCACATATCTACTGATAGTTACCCTTCACTCTATGATTGTTAAGAACTTATAATGATTAGATCCCCGAGTTCGAATAACTTAGAAACTTTTTGACTTAACTCTCTACTATTGAGATTATGAGGCTGCATAGTATTCCAGTTTCGATTGTTTCTAACCAGGATCGGAAGATCAGTGGAGTCATCATAGTGCTGATAAGGTGTCTTGGGGGCAAGAGGATAAGATTCATGGGCATCATCCCCATCTCTTAAGTGTTTGATTATATTGGTATGTTGTGTTCTGATTATACCTATAGTGATAGGGTTTCCCTCCCTTGTGAGCTCTGTATTGGCTGTGTTATGGTTTAAATTTCGAGGACGAATTTTTTATTACGAGGGGAGAGCTGTGAGACCTATATCCTTGCCGTACCCTTCCTTAGGCTTTACGGTCCTCCTGGTCGAATTACAGCGACCCGCGATGCATAGATAGCAGTTGCGCACGATCCTGAGTTATATTCCATATTCCAGAGTCAGCTCGAAGTGAGACTTGTACCCTTGTGACCGCGCTGTCGCCGCGGTTCCGACACCGCATCTCCCGCGCTAAGGCAATACCCAAGCAAGGAGATGTGGGCCCGCATTCAGTTTGAGGAAAAATATCATGCAGTTGCAAAACCCAAGAGAGAGCTTTTAAATCAATCCCGTCAATCACATCTCATGTCAAGTACACATCACCTCACACCCCATCCCCAAGCAACCCCAAAGTCAACTTTCTCTTACAACTAAGTACACCCATCATTCACCCATCACTCACCCCATCCATCACCTATCCCCTCTCTCTTACAACCTCTCTCTCCCTCTCTCATCTCTCTCATTTTTCTCCTAAGTAAGCAATCGTCCAAGCTCCATGAGAGGAAAAAGCTTGGTGTGGCCCACCTTTCTACCTCCCATCTCCACCATCCAAAGTCCATCTCTACCATTGAATCCACCCCTTAGAGTTCTAGATCGTGTTGGCGAAAGAAGGAAGAGGAGATCAACGGTGGGAGATTTTATGTTTTGATTTTGTGATATAAGGACCCACTTATGGTGGGACCCATCTTGATGTATGCATTGTTCAAAGAGGACCCATAGTGGCGGGGCCCCTCCACCATCTGACGTCTCTCTCTTTCTTTTGTTCTTGATGATGATGATGATTGTATGGCCCACTTAATCCATGACATCCATGAGATGGACCCCACCTTGATATGTGTGGCTGGTGGGCCAATGTACGGGAACCCACCTTGATGGACGTATAGTACTCTGGTCGTCCAAGCTGTGGAGCGTCTAGCAGCAAAGGCTGCTGGACTGCACCAAGGAAGGTAGAAATATCAGCTTGATTCAATTCCTGGTGGCCCACCCACGTGGTGCAACCCTGATGCATGTATTCATCCTCACCGTCCAAAACAACATAAGACATGTGAGGCCTGCTGTAATTTTGTGGTGATCCACACCGTCCAAATCATGAGACCACCATGATATAAGTTTTATCCCGGTCGTCCATGCCAGGGCGGTCCTGTGGGACCCACGCATGATAAATGTATTAAATCCAAACCGTCCAGCCAATTGAAGAGATCATTTTATGGCATTTGTGGGACCCACCCACACGTGCCACACGTGTGGGGTGGGCCCACCTTGATGAATGTATTATATCCAGCCATCCATCCAACGTCCTTGTCCACGACACTGGACCCCCCTTTTAAGCACAAAAAAATAATATATAATATAATATTAATAATATATAATTATATTATATATATATATATATATCATATGCATATATGGTGTGAAAGTGCCCTGGTTTGTCAAGTTGCGTGAGTGTTGAGTCAGATTGTCTATAGAGCCTGATAGGAAGATCAATTCAAGCGTCTGCCTCAACCAGATGTGTGCAAGCTCGCCATAAGTAAATCTAAAGCCTCACATCGCATGTACCAAAACACCAGGTGAATAAAACCCTTAAAAATAAGGTAGAACATCATAGAGTTTTTGGGTAAGAAAACGTTTTTCAAAATAGGAAAATTCTCTAAGTTTCCTTGCCCTGTCGATTGTATCGATATACATCTCAATATGATCGACCTGCGCTGTCGAGTCCTCGATGCTCCATCGATTCCATCGACAAGAGGACCAAATATGTCCAGCAACCTCATAACATATTTGGACGAATTATCGATGTATCGATACACCTATCGATATCATCGATATTCAAATCTCGAGTCTATCGAAGTTGACTTGATATCATCGACAGGCAGGTTTCCGACGCCCCTGTTTTTAAAGAAAATTTTAAATGCCTTTGATATATCGATGCTCCTTCCGATATGATCTGAAATCAAATATCGATAAGATTAGAAGTCCATCGATGATATCGATCATGGGCGCGCATTTCTTCCAGATATTTCAGGGTGGTTTAACTATGATCGGGGGCCCTTCGATTGAATCGATATTCAAATATCGATGACATCGGTACAAGGTCAAATGCATCAAACAAGGACATAAACTGTCCAGCAAGCTTAATGAAAAATCTGTTGGATTTATCGATGCCACGACGCTGATATCGATATCACCAACATTCAAATTCTGATGATCTCAATGGTTCCCCGATCATTCTTGAAAACTTGGAATATTTCATGTCAAGTTTCTCTTATTTTTCAAGTGTCAATGGATCGAACCTTTGAGTTCGATGGAATCGGAGTTCGAAATTCGATGACATCAACAATTGCTTCGATTCATCGACCAGCTGGTAAAAAGTTTCAAAAGCGTATGACTTTGAGTTCGAGTCATCGAGCAAACCATCGATACTATCTAGAGTACACGCTCGATGATATCGAACCTACTCGATGATATCGAACTCAGTCATAAATGTGACCATTTTTGTAACGCCCTAAAAATCGGGGGTCGAGTATAACTCAACTCCCGAGTTCCAACGCATCACTTATGCAACATAAATAATGATGATTAAATGTTGTCTGTGTTAAAGCAATAAACATGAGTGAGATTATACCAAAATAGTAATTCATACTCCAGATCAATTGTATAAAGGCAAGCGGAAGACTGAACTGTATATATATGTATGTAAAGAAACAAAATCATTTCATTCTCCAGAGTATGAACCCATCTGAGTCACCATATACATATGTCTGTTTTATGAACAAAATATCAAAAATTAAACTAAGGAGTAATCCCTGCAAGTCCTGTCGATCCTGGCAGCGTAGTCGAAGCCGCCAGAGTACTGCATGTATGAGAACTCGTCCTGGTCCTCATCGTAGTCTGGCTCCGCCTCCTGAGTCGTCGGCTCATCTAAACCTGAGATAGAGTCTGGTTGGTGTGCGCAACACCGTCCCATAACGTGAGAGTAAGTAGCTAACTCAGTGGAACAATAAAGCGTAGGTTAACACGTTATCAATATAGTCAAGCAGTTATGATAAAGCAGTAAAATCAAACACTCCTAACTACTCTTATTAATGCAAGTATGGATGCAGTTATGATGGATGCCCTCACCACACCCTCCCTCGTGCGACACCATCTTACGTTCACGGCATGCTTTCATCCCTCAGTGCTCCACATCTTCCAGGCACATGCAATGTATGATGAGCATGATTACGAGTTTTTATTAGTCCATTTCAAATAGCAGGATTAGGAAACTAAGGTACCTCCCTTGTATCATTCCCAAACATGATCCATTCTAGGGTCGTCAGTCCTAGTACTCAGACGATGGTGTGTTTTCTAGGTCACTGCAAAGGCTGCCAGGGCTGTTACGCACAAAGGTTACACCACTCCCCCATCGCCTCTTTAACGATTCATCACTATACAGAAACAGGCCTAATTCATACTCTATATACCGCGAAAAAACTCTAAGGCTCACTGCGATTTCAGAGTATGCTCGAGGTCTCTACAAAGGGCTATCAAGGCTGTTACGCACAAAGGTTACACCGCTCCCCCATCACCTTATCAATGTAGGCCGACAGCACGAATATAGTGTCCCATACCACCATAATCGGATCACGAGTCTGGTTGCTCACTGGTCACTACAGGGAGGCACGTGGCCCCAACGTAGGCCAACACTCGACCACGGTGTCCCATACCACCATGTCCAGCTCATGAGTCTTAGCGGATCGAGGTACCATGGTTAACGGGATTCCACTAGTAAGTTTGGTACCCTAGGTTCAAACAGTAGCGACCAAACATGGTGAACATACATTAGACCATCGGGTTACTTGATGAGCCTGACTAGCTTGAGCGCACAATCAATTAGACGACATGAAGTGTATAAGCACTTCGTGTGGCCTAACCACTGTCGCCAACTGACGTACGACTCAGGTTCGTCAAACACATCTTACGTGGCAACATGAAACTCAACCACGATCTCAAGTCTAGTACCGACTGTCTGGACTATAGACATAGTCCCAAACTCAATCAATTCTTATCCGTAGCATGTGGAGTAAAGCATGATAAACAAAGTAATTCAAGCATGTTAGTAAGCATGTCATAAAGCATGTTATAAAGCATGTTATAAAGCACTACATGAATAGGAATATTAACACATATATTGCACAAGTAAGCGGTCTAAGTAAACAACCTTAAGGAGGAAATCATACATGTCTCTAAGGTAGTTGAGAATCTCATCTCAACATCCTCCTAAGGCATCAACATCCAAACACTTACTCACACAAGCATTTTCACAAACACTTAACATACACTATTTCAACATACTTGGTGTATGTTAGCCAAACATGTATTAGGGCGAATCCTTTCACCAAATAAGTATTTTATCCATATATCATATATTCATACAACAAATAATCATGTCAACCACATTTCCAAAATATATACATATACGGTATTTTCTACAATACACTATTTCTACATACATAGTGTATATTAGAATAATATGTATTAGGGCGAATCCTTTCGCCAAATAAGTATTTTATCCAAGTATCATATATTTATATAACAAATAATCATGTCAAACACATTTCCAAATTATATACGCGTACGGTATTTTCTACGAATACCTAGAATATGTAAAATTCCATATTCTACAACTTTAATCGAAACAGAAAATGGAAAGCACTTTGTACATGTGCAATTGCATGCAGATCATGAATCTATCATTATCTGACATTGAAAGCATTGAAAACTGTAACCTATACACCTAAAGTCCTCACCTTATACCGTAGAATCGTAACGAATCAGCTAGGTTTGACAAGCTTCCGTATTTGGCAGTTTGGTAGCCTAAAGAATGAAATATGTTAGCTATTTCATAACCTACAACCTTCACACCCCAAAACAGATTTAGGGTTAGGGTTTCTTACCTAGAAACGAAGTCGGTATCGCCAGAAAAGCAATGAGAACAGGTGGTGCAACTTGTGTAGTGGCAGGGAACAATAGTAGGGAGATTCTCCCACTTCTCTCACTCTTTCTCTCTCTTTTCTCACTTCTCTCTCTAGAGTTTCTCTCAAATTTGTATGGCTGTGAGAGAGAGGGTTCTAAGGTCCTTTTATAGCCTAAAAACTCTCCAAAGTAGACTTGAGGATAAGGTATACTTGGGTTATAACCAAAGTGGCCTTATTTCAGCTCAACGGAGGACTTTTGGAGGGCCTCCTTGAGCCAAAGGTCAGATTTAATCTCATCAACCTTGGATCTATGTGGAGTTAAGTTTTTGTCTCAGTCGGATTCCCAGATCACGCGTGGCGGACCAATTTCAGTTAAACGGTCAGCGGGTCTCGATCCAAAATTTCAAGTACATGTAAATGTTTATGAAATTTTTCCTGATCCGAGGGTGTATTTGGGTCAGATTCTGATGGTCTGGTTGCTTACAAATTGACCGCAAGTATCAAGTCTCAGATCACTATTCCAAATATTTATTTTGTAAAGGAAACATGTGTTTTCACACTCCCTCGCTCTGGACTCAAGCGAACAGCCGTGGGACACTGTCTAGGTCTGATTTCCGAGATGGTTGTCAAGCCCAGCGAGGCAGTCCTAAGTCCTTAACCTCGTATTATTTGGACTCCCGATGTGCGGTCCAGACCTGATATGGAGTTTCAATGTGCTCCCGAGAGCAGACGGGTAATGAGTTTGATCCTAGACGTTAGGGTAACCTAGCGTCAATGACTCTACAAGTTTTAGGTCTTGTAGATCGTATTTAAAGCGATTCAAACGGATTTACTGGCTACCCTAGTGTAGCACTTAGTTAACTTTGTCAAATTTCAAAAGGATTTAATCCTAAGTGATTTCTGGTCGAGGTGGTACTCGAGCCATTGTACGGAAATTTACGAGTCGTTACAGTTTTATATCCATTGGAACCTTTTGCCTATATATAGAGGGCTTGTCTATTGTTATTGGGAGATAAAGTAGAGAGAGCTTTTGAGTGTTTAACCTTAGATCATATACCCAAAGCCCTTTCTCTCAGGGAAGTTTATCCTCCAATCCACCCTCACCATTGATATTCAATAGAGTGGATTAGGGAATGAACTTCTGCATTTAAGGATCCTTCAGCTACTACCTTAATGGAAAATTATTAAGCTGGGATGTCTTGAATGCCTAGATGATTGGAACTACTCTATATTCCTTATAGGAAAACCTTTAGAGAGTAGGATTCCATCACAACCTTGACCCAACCCATCACCATATATCGGGACATCTTTTTGTGTTATGGATCAAGGGATCAGAAGACTCTTCATCAACAAGAAGGAGAAGATCTTTGACATTGTGCTTATCGGGACTCATCAACTTATTTGTAAGTATCTAGAGTCCAAGAGGACACTTGTGATCATTCCTTTGTAGGATTGGGTCTTAAGTGGTTCTCACCCTTTGAAGTCCTCAAGGAGGCCTCCGGCGGGTGCGTTGTGTGGACCCTTGCTCTGTGGAGAGCATAAACATCTGGTTGAAGGTGAACCAGCAAAACCTTAGGTTTAAGGTCAACCACTGTGAAACCTCGGGTTTGAGGTGAACCGTGTAGAAACCTCTGGTAGGGTTTTATGGAAGATCCTTACCCAGTGTGCTTAAAAGTGGGTGCATTGTGTTAACCCTTGCTCATGAGAGCATAAATAGTCATCCTCAGTGTAGGTTGTAAAGGTTGAAGGTGAACCTGATTTAAAACCTTAGGTTTGAGGTGAACCGCAGTGAAACCTCCTTAGTGAAATCTGGTCCACTTAAGGGTTGAGTGCGATTATCGAGAGTGGAGTAGACATGTCGTCGAACTACTATAAAAATGACTATGTTTGAGATTATTATTCTTCTGATTGTGTGATTTACTTTAATATTTTGCATATCTGAATATTTGAGATCACACCTCACACACTTACACAGTCATATCCATCATAAATTTGTTTGCATAATATTTACTTCTTAAACAGTTTGTGATTGGATCCTCTACCGGGCTTGGAAGGCAGTAGAGTTATTTTTTGAAGTAATCCTAATATGTGCCCATTGTTAGGATTAGTGTAATAGGATTTTAAATAAATCATAAAAACTTTTAAAAGTCCTATTCACCCCCTCTAGGACATATTGGCATGTTCCTTTTTCAACTAGTGCGGTCTCAACCACCATTTCAATTGGTATCAGAGTAGATCTCTCTGTAAGGGCTTCATCGCCTAGAGAGTGATCTTGACTGAAGTTGGAATCATGTTCAAAAAGGTCCATGAGGGTGTGATAAACCATAATAATTGCCTTGTAATTTACACTACCTCGAAAGTCGAAAATAGTTCAAAGTGGTACCTGAAATAGCGATGAAGACCGCTTGAGTTGAAGTCAAAATATGCCAATATGTCCTAGAGGGGGGTGAATAGGACTTTTTAAAGATTTATGAGTTATTTAAAAATCCTATCACTCCAATCCTATCATGTATACAATTTTTAGGATTACTCAAATGTAACTCTATCGACTTCCAAGCCAAGTAGAGGATCCAGTCATAAATTAACCAAGATATAGCAATACGTAACTTAGTCTATGTTGGATATGACTGTGTGTATGTGAGATGTGATCAGATATATGAATATGAATGCATTGACATGAATCACTCATAGAGAAAAATAATTACAAACACAGTCATTTTATAGTGGTTCGACGATAAGTCTACTCCACTCCCGGCTGTCGCACTTAACCCTTGAGTGTACCAGATTTTGCTAAGGAGGTTTCTCAGGGTTCACCTCAAACCTAAGGTTTTAAATCAGGTTTGCCTTCAACCTTTACAGAGGTTTTACGCAGTTCACCTCCAACCCAGAGTTTTACTGGTTCACTCCTAACCAGATGTTTATGCTCTCCATAGAGCAAGGGTTCACACAACGCACCCAGATTTTAGACCACACAGGTCAAGGACCTACACAAGGACCTAACAGTTTATGCCCTACACAAGAGCAAGGGTCTATACTATGCACTCAGATTTTAGACCACACAGGTCAAGGACCTACACAAGGACCAACAGTTTATGCCCTACACAAGAGCAAGGGTCCACATTATGCACCCACTATGTACACTCCCGCCAGAAGCCTCCTATAAGGGCTTCAAAGGGTGAGAACCACTTAAGACTAAGACTTAGAAAGGAATGATCACAAGTGTCCTCTGGACTCTAAATACTTACTATAAGTTGATGAGTCCTGTTAAGCACAACACCGAAGATCTCCTCCTTGTTGACGAAGAGTCTTCTACTCCCTTGATCCGCAACACAAGATGAGATACCAATGCTTGGCTTCGGGTTGGGTCAAGGGTGAGATGGAATCCTACTCTCTAAAGATTTTCCTATAAGGAAGATAGAGTAGATCCTCTCTTATACATTTAAGGCATCCCAGCATAATGATTTACCATTAAGGTAGTAGCTGGAGGATCCTTGAACGCAGAAGTTCATTCCCCAATCCACTCTATTAAATATCAATGGTGAGGGTGGATTGGAGGATGAACTCCCTTGAGAGAAAGGGCTTTAGGTATAGAATATAAGTTGAAACACTCAAAAGCTCTCTCTACTTTCTCTCACAGTAACAAAAGACAAGTCCTCTATAAATAGGCAAAGAGTTCCAACGGATATAAAACGGTCATATTTATGACAGAGTTCGATATCATCAAGCAGGTTCGATATCATCGAGCGTATACTATCGATAGCATCGATGTTTTGTTTGATGACTCGAACTCGATGTCATACGCTTTTGAAACCTTTGTCAATCGGTCGATGAATCGAAGCTATTGCCGATATCATCGCATTTCGAACTCCGATTCCATCAATGGAATATTCGATCCATCGACACATGAAAATTGAGAGAGACTTGACTTTGAGATATTTCAGGTTTTCATGAATAATCAGGGAACCGTCGAGGTCATCAGAGTTAGAATGTCGATGACATCGAGATCAGAGTCGAGGCATCGATAAATCCAGCTGATTTATCTTTCAACTTGCTGGACAGTTTATGGCTTTGTTCGATGCAATCGATCTGGTGTCGATATCATCGATATTTGAATATCGATTAGATCGAAGGGCCCCCGATCATAGTTAAAAACAACCTGAAATAACTGCTGTAAGAAATACGCGCCCACTGTCAATATCATCGATGGACCTCCGATCTTATCGATATTTGATTTCAGATCATATCGGATGGTCATCGATATATCGAAGGAGTTTAAAATTTTCATTAAAAAACAGGGGCGCCGAAAATCTGCCTGTCGATCTTATCAAGCCACTCTCGATAGTCTCGAGATTTGAATATCGATGATATCGATATGTGTATCGATACATCGATAATTCGTCCAGATATATTGTGAAGTTGCTGGACATATCAAGTGCTTTTATCGATGATATCGATAGGTATATCGATATATCGATAAATCCGTCCAGATGAATATTTAGTTGTTGGACATTTTGGTCCTCTTATCGATAATATCGTTAAGGTATCGAGGACATCGACGGTGCAGGTCGATCATATCGAGGGTCCTTCGATAGAATCGACAGGGCAAGAAAAACTTAGAGATTTTCCTATTTTGAAAAAGTTTTCTCACCACAAAAACCCTAGGATGTCTATCTTGTTTTAAGGGTTTTAATCACATGGTATTTTGGGACATGGGATGTGAGGCTATAATTTACCTGTTGCGAGCTTCCACATATCCGGTTGAGGCAGACGCTTGAAATAATCTTCTTATCGAGTTCTGCAACCAGTCTGACTCACCACACATGTAACTTGACAAACTAGGGCACTAGCAGATGCACTTTCAATCTCCCCCTTTGTCAATTACGTGACAAAATACCCAAAACACCATAGAACACTTCTAGACACACCCTAAATTGTGTGTACATGCATTTACACAATTTTACAAGTTTTCTACCCCATGTATACAGTCTAGAATCTGCTCCCCCTTACTTCAAAACTCCTCCTTTCTTGGTGCAGCTGCTCCCCCTAACACCTGTAACACATTAGATATACAATTTTTCACTCGGGGTGTTTTAAATTGTTCTCCCCCTTTTTGTCAGTCATTGGCAAAGGTATAACAAGTGATAGTGACTAAAGTGTTAAAGCATATGGGAGAACCATCAGGCGGAAGCAAATCATTGATGTTTTAAAAGTTAACGCATTTTAGCCAAACATCAATCTCGGAATGAATGCATATTAAATAAGAAATAGCAGTTATAGAACAGTGAAAAATATTCATTTTTGGACATCACATGCATTCCAGAACTTGATAAACCAGGGGAAAAAAATATGGCATTAAAGATATGAATCATACATATCCAAAATAGACTGCCCAAGATTAGTGGATTAACAGTTATCCCTACAACATTACCAATCCCATTTATGGGCACCCAGACACCAATCATCAGTATTTTAACCCATCCATAACAGATGATGACATTTATCCATGCATATCAGTGTAGAGAAGAGCTGTGAGTTCTCAAAAAATAACTATATAGCTTCAAATGACAGAATTCATAGTCTAAGTCTCAATCTTGAGAGGATATTCAATCATTTTCAGAAGAGCAATTAGAATAAGGTATAACAGTTAGATTTGATGACCATTTAAAGATGTTTTTGAAATAGCGGTGAAGACCGCTTGAGTAGAAGTTGGAATATGTCAATATGTCCTAGAGGGGGGGTGAATAGGACTTTTTAAAGATTTATGAGTTATTTAAAAATCCTATCACTCTAATCCTATTATGTATGCAATTCTCAGGATTACTCAAATTAACTCTACTGGCTTCCAAGCTTTGTAGAGGATCTAATCACAACCTACTTGTAAGATAAACAAGTTGCAGACAAGATTGTGAAGGATATGACTATGTGTGTGTATAAGGTGTGATCTCAGATAATCAGATATAAAGGCATGCTAGGAAATCACATAACTGAAAGACAATAATCATCTCAAACACAGTCATTTTTATAGTGGTTCGACTACTTGTCTACTCCACTCCCGGCTGTCGCACTCAACCCTTGAGTGTATCGGATTTCACTAAGGAGGTTTCCCAGGGTTCACCTCAAACCTAAGGTTTTAAATCAGGTTCACCTTCAACCTTTACAGAGGTTTTATGTGGTTCACATCAAACCCAGAGTTTTGCTGGTTCACTCCTAACCAGATGTTTATGCTCTCCATAGAGCAAGGGTCCACACAACGCACCCAGATTTTAGACCACACAGGTCAAGGACCTACACAAGGACCTAACGGTTTATGCCCTACACAAGAGCAAGGGTCCACCCTATGCACCCACTACGTACACTCCCGCCGGAGGCCTCCTTGAGGACTTCAAAGGGTGAGAACCACTTAGGACCAAGACCTAGGAAGGAATGATCACAAGTGTCCTCTGGACTTTGGATACTTACAGATAAGTTGATGATCCCGTTAAGCACAACGCCGAAGATCTCCTCCTTCTTATTGACGAAGAGTCTTTTGCTCCCTTGATCCACAACGCAAGATGATATACCAATGCTTGGCTTCGGGTTGGGTCAACGATGAGATAGAATCCTACTCTCTAAAGATTTTCCTATAAGGAAGATAGAGTAGATCCTCTCTTATGCATTCAAGGCATCCCAGCACAAAGATTTGCCATCAAGGTAGTAGCTGGAGGATCCTTGGATGCGGAAGTTCATTCCCCAATCCACTCTATTTAATATCAATGGTAAGGGTGGATTAGAGGATGAACTCCCTTGAGAGAAAGGGCTTTGGGTATAGGATATAAGTTGAAACACTCAAAAGCCCTCTCTTCTTTCTCTCACAGCAACAAAAGACAAGTCCTCTATAAATAGGCAAAAAGTTCCAACGGATATAAAACGGTCACATTTATGACAGAGTTCGATATCATCGATCAGGTTCGATAACATCGAGCGTATACTCTCGATAGCATCGATGGTCTGCTCGATGACTTGGACTCGATGTCATATGCTTTTGAAACTCTTTTCCAATTGGTCGATGAATCAAAGCCATTGTCGATGTCATCGGATTTCGAACTCTGATTCCATCGATGACAGAATCGATCCATCGATACATGAAAAATGAGAGAGACTTGACTTTGAGATATTTCAAGTTTTCATGAATGATCAGGGGAACCGTCGAGGTCATCGGAATTTGAATGTCGATGATATCGAGATCTGAGTCAAGGCATCGATAATTCCAGCTAATTTATCTTTGAACTTGCTAGACAGATTATGGCTTAGTTCGATGCAATCGATCAGGTGTCGATATCATCGATATTTGAATATTGATTAAATCGAAGGGCCCCCGATTATAGTTAATAACATCCTGAAATAACTGTTGTAAGAAATGCGCACCCACCATCGATATCATCGATGGACCTCCGATCATATCGATATTTGATTTTAGATCATATCGGACGGTCATCGATATATCGAAGGAGTTTGAAATTTTCATTAAAAAACAGGGGCGCCAAAAATCTGCCCGTCGATCTTATCGAGCCACTTTTGATGGGCTCGAGATTTGAATATCGATGATATCGATATGAGTATCGATACATCGATAATTCATCCAGATATATTATGAAGTTGCTGGACATATTTGTGCTTATATCGATTATATCGATACATCGATAAATCCATCCAGATGAATATTTAGTTGCTGGACACTTTTAGTCCTCTTTTCGATAATATCATTAAGGTATCGAGGACATCGACAGAACAGGTCGATCATATCGAGGGTGCTTCGATAGAATCGACAGGGCGAGAAAAATTTAGAGATTTTTCTATTTTGAAAAAGTTTTCCCACTACCAAAAACCCTAAGATGTCTATCTTGTTTTAAGGGTTTTAATCACCTGGTGTTTTGGGACATGGGATGTGAGGCTATGATTTACCTATTGCGAGCTTCCACACATCCGGTTGAGGCAGACGCTTGAAATGATCTTCCTATCGAGTTCTGCAGCCAGTCTGACTCACCACACACGTAACTTGACAAAGCAGGGCACTAGCAGATGCACTTTCAATCTCCCCCTTTGTCAATTACGTGACCAAATACCCAAAACACCCTAGAACACTTCTAGACACACCCTAAATTGTGTGTACATGTATTTACACAATTTCACAAGGTTTTGTAACCCATGTACATATTCTAGAAGTATCCGCTCCTCCTTAGTTCAAAACTCCCCCTTTCTTCCAGCTGCTTCCCCTAACACCTGCATAAACATAGATAGATACACAATTTTTCGTTCGAGGTGGTTTGAACTGTTCTCCCCCTTTTTGTCAGTCATTGGCAAAGGTACAGTAAGTGATATTGACTGAAGAATGAATTTCATGGAAGAACCATGCATACAAGATACAGATGAGTAATGATCAAAATATTATAAGAAGCCATCTGTGGTCAGAACAAGTATATGCTTATCAGTTTAAGGAAAGCAGTGATAACAGTAGATCAATTAAGCATTAAACACATTATATGCATTCCATCAGACAAACTAGGGGAACATTAACATACATATGGCAGTAAAAGATATGAGTTTTGTGTAGCCATAAAAGACCCAAAACTACCTCAGATAGCAGTAAATTCCAAAAAAAAAATGTTTAGTCCTATCCGAAAATATATATACTGCTCCACACAACAGTTACAAAAAAAAAAAAAAACAAACCCATATATGGGCACCCAACAACATTTATCAACATTAGCCCATCTGTGGGCATATACACCCAAAAAAAATGCATATCTTAGAGGGTTGTCATGCACACCAGTGATAGCGAAGAACATCAAAAAGATACTGATGTTCAATCGTGGAGATAACAGTGTAGTGTGTATGATAGCATGCATGACCCGGCCTTACGGAGCAGAGTGAGATGGCATCGTGTCGTCCCTTCGGCATGTCAGTAGATCCACCAGCTGTTGTACAGACTGTTGCACTTTTTGGACGACTCGCTCCAAAACTGTCAGCTGCTCTTGTACAGAGTGAATATCTCTCTGGATTGCCCCGATTCTGTCCATTTTGAATCTCTTTGCATGTCCGGGTATTGACGTAGATGGGGCTGGATCTGGTCGAGATGATTCATCTCCTGTCCTCTCAGTTTCCTCCCAACGAGGATCACCAACACCTTCCTCTTCACATCCTTGAATCCCTTCTTCTTTGTACTCGTGGTACTCCAGGTCCATTTTTCGAATGTTCTTTGCATTAAAGACATGACTGGAAGTACAGGATCAGTGGTAGGTGAAAACCCAATTCTTTGACAGATCCTGTTTATAATCCACGGATATGGCAAATGCAGATCTCGGGAGGTATGTATTACATTAACCAATTGATTGACAATTAGGGTTGGAAGGCAAACCTTTGTTCCATTTGCCACGGAGTATATAATCAGGACCATAAGACTGGTGAGATCAAATCGATTAGTACTCCTTGGATACAGATTTATAGCAAAGATCCCATGCATAACTCGAAAGCGGGGTTCCATGTACCTAGATTTTATGGCATTCCCCTGGTACCAGGGAATATCTCTATTGTTGCACAGATACTTGGTTACAATGGAATGAACCTCAGGAAGATTGAGATTTAGGTCGGGAAGTCCTTCTGGTTCCATCTGTAAGTTGAGAGTGTCAGCTATTGTGGAAGGAGTGATGAACGCATCATCACCATCCAGAGAGACCATGAACGATAGAGGATCAGATACCGGAGAGTGACACGCGGCAAGGAAATTGCACGTTTGCTCGAGTTGACAAGGTCCTCCAAAATCTAGGATGGGCAGCCAACTAACTGCAGTAAATAGGGGTTCTAGATTATACGAGGCTAAGCAGGTCCTGTCCACTTTTCTCTCATGGATCAGCTTCCGACTAGTGTACTTCGCTGGATGTGAGGGTTGCCTAACCAGAGGAGGAGGTGCTGGAGAATCAGTTTGGGACCCGCCTCATGAAGTTTGTGATCTTTGACGCGTGGGAATCCTGCTTTCCGGGGCCCTCGCTCTTTCTCTAGATGCGAGGACTTTTTGTCGGGTAGATCTAGATGATTCTCCCTGAGTCGACACTTTTTCTTTGTCTTTTCCCATGACAATAAAAAGAGTACAGAAAAGAAAACGCACCTTACTAGAAAAGGGAATATCCAAAAAGAAGTGAATCTTGATGTTTAGGGAGGATATTACCGTATTTGGATGTCCTGAGGTTATCTGACAAAGTTTTGAACCGTTCGATTGAGAACAGCGAGTAGGGAAAGAAATTAGAAACTTTGGAATAAAATCCCCCTTTTCGCATTCTATCGGCTTATATTGGGCGACATCTTTCGATATGATCGACCATTGTTTTGATAATATCGAGAGGTTGCTTATCGATTCCATCGAGTCTGTCTTCGATACCATTCTTGGCCACCCGACTATTCATATTCGAAGGACGCGTCGATAATATTGACCTTCTATCGATAACTTGAGAATGTCATATCGATACTTATATCGAAGATGAAGATTTTCAATTTTTACCATTCAAACAATCCACCAAGTATACTTTTAGAATTTCTATGAATCAATAGTATACTTTTTCAAAAAATTATGTACAATTTCTGTTCACACCAAAATTATAAACATATGTATGTTTATATACAAAATTTGAGGTTAAGAACCTCAGATGTATCTTTTAAAGCTCAGCAAAAAATTTGCATTATTTCAGCAAATATCTAGGTCTAGATTCATGACTTGGACCAGTCCTTCTACGCTTGGAATTTCAGGGTATGTGAAGATTAGTCATAAGACAATTTTGTTTTTCTTTTTCTACCCATTTTGAAATAAACTTCTTTTTCTATTTCTTCTTCATTTCCAGTTTCTTTATTATCAGATAGAAGTGATTCTGTGGTTTGCTGTTCTTTTTCATTCTCAGATTCAGATGGAACGATCGAAGCAGTGGAGATCATAAGTATTTTCAAAGATTTCTGATCTCCATCGTTCTCTGAGTCACTGGATTCTGAGTTTGACTCATCTGTATCATCCCATGTGGCGGCCATTGCTTTCCCTTTAGTTTTTTAGTTTAGACATTCAGTAAATAAGTGTCCATACCCTTGACAGGCGTAGCATTGTGGTTCTTTGGTCTTTTTACCAAATTTGCCTTCAGAGGGTTTGTTATCCACCTTTCTACCTCTAGAGGGAAGGCCGCGATTCTTTTGAAAGAATCTTCTGAATCTTTATGCCAGCAAGGCCACTTCCTCATTTTCATCTTCCTTTACACTCTTACTATCCTCATGTATTGTCTTCTTTGAAGTTTTTAGGATAGTGTTTTTGGAGTTTTAGGGTTGAGTGAGGTGTAGTTCATAAGTTTGTACGGAACCTACTAGTTCTTCTACTTTCGTTTCGTATATATTCCTACACTCCTCAATTGTTGTTACCTTGGGATTTAAGCGTTCCGGCAATGATCTTAAAATTTTCCTGCAAATTTTAGGAACCGGGACCTTCTCTCCTAATCCACCCATGGAGTTACAAATGATATTCAGTTTTGTAAAGAACTCCATAAATGTCTCATGCTCTTCCATTCTGAGACTTTCGAACTGTGAAGTCAAGAGTTGCAGTTTAGACCTCTTCACAGTACTTGTGCCTTCATGGGTTGTTTCCAGTAGATCCCATGCCTCTTTTGATGTCCCACACATACTTATCTAATTGAAGATATCTTGGGACACGGCACAGTAGATGGCATTCATAGCTTTAGCTTCTGAAGTCTATTTATCTTTATCAGACGTCGTCCACATCTCTTTAGATTTAGGTTTCGTGATAGTTGTGCCACTATCTAGTACAACTCGATCTGTTGGTGGCACATATCCCTTTTCAACTATTTCCCAAACATCGTGATCCAAAGATCTCAGAAAGTAGTGCATCCTAGCCTTCCAGTATGCATAATTTGATCCATCAAATACTGGAGGTCTAGTGACCGATGAGCCCTCTCCTATGGCCATATTCCCAACTTCAGTCAAGATCACTCTCTAGGCAGTGAAGCCCTTAAAGAGAGACTCACTCTGATACCAATTGAAATAGCGGTAAAGACCATTTGAGTAGAAGTTGGAATATGTCAATATGTCCTAGAGGGGAGGTGAATAAGACTTTTTAAAGATTTATGAGTTATTTAAAAGTCCTATCACTCTAATCCTATTATGTATGCAATTCTCAAGATTACTCAAATTAACTCTAGTGGCTTCCAAGCCTTGTAGAGGATCTAATCACAACCTACTTGTAAGATAAACAAGTTGCAGACAAGATTGTGAAGGATATGACTGTGTGTGTGTATAAGGTATGATCTCAGATAATTAGATATAAAGGCATGCTAGGAAATCACATAACTGAAAGACAATAATCATCTCAAACACAGTCATTTTTATAGTGGTTTGACTACTTGTCTACTCCACTCCCAGCTATCGCACTCAACCCTTGAGTGTACCGGATTTCACTAAGGAGGTTTCCCATGGTTCACCTCAAACCTAAGGTTTTAAATCAGGTTCACCTTCAACCTTTACAAAGGTTTTACGCAGTTCGCCTCAAACCCAGAGTTTTGCTAGTTCACTCCTAACCAAATGCTTATGCTCTCCATAGAGCAAGGGTCCACACAATGCACCCAGATTTTAGACCACACAGGTCAAGGACCTACACAAGGACCTAACGGTTTATGCCCTACACTGCATAAGAGAGGATCTACTCTATCTTCCTTATAAGAAAATCTTTAGAGAGTAGGATTCTATCTCACCCTTGACCCAACCCGAAGCCAAGCATTGGTATATCATCTTGCGTTGCGGATCAAGGGAGCAAAAGAATCTTCGTCAACAAGAAGGAGGAGATCTTCGGCGTGGTGCTTAACGGGACTCATCAACTTATCTATAAGTATCTAGAGTCCAGAGGACACTTGTGATAATTCCTTCCTAGGTCTTGGTCATAAGTGGTTCTCACCCTTTGAAGTCCTCAAGGAGGCCTTCGGCGGGAGTGTACGTAGTGGGTGTACAGGGTGGACCCTTGCTCAGCACAAAGATTTGCCATTAAGGTAGTAGTTGGAGAATCCTTGAATGCGGAAGTTCATTCCCCAATCCACTCTATTTAATATCAATGGTAAGGGTGGATTGGAGGATGAACTCCCTTGAGAGAAAGGGCTTTGGGTATAGGATATAAGTTAAAACACTCAAAAGCTCTCTCTTCTTTCTCTCACAGCAACAAAAGACAAGTCCTCTATAAAAAAGCAAAAAGTTCCAACGGATATAAAATGGTCACATTTATGACATAGTTCGATATCATCGAGCAGGTTTGATAACATCGAGCGTATACTCTCGACAGCATCGATGGTCTGCTCGATGACTTGGACTCGATGTCATACGCTTTTAAAACTCTTTGCCAATTGATCGATGAATCGAAGCCATTGTTGATGTCATCGGATTTCGAACTCCGATTTCATCGATGACAGAATTGATTCATCGACACATGAAAAATGAGAGAGACTTGACTTTAAGATATTTCAAGTTTTCATGAATGATTGGGGGAACCGTCGTGGTCATCGGAATTTGAATGTCGATGATATCGAGATCTGAGTCGAGGCATCGATAAATCCAGCAGATTTATCTTTGAACTTGTTGGACAGATTATGTCTTAGTTCGATGCAATCGATCAGGTGTCGATATCATCGATATTTGAATATCGATTAAATCAAAGGGCCCCCGATTATAGTTAGAAATATCCTGAAATAACTGCTGTAAGAAATGCGCGCCCACCATCGATATCATCGATGGACCTCCGATCATATCGATATTTGATTTCAGATCATATCGGACGGTCATCGATATATCGAAGGAGTTTGAAATTTTCATTAAAAAATAGGGGCGCCGAAAATCTGTCTGTCGATCTTATCGAGCCACTCTTGATGGGATTGAGATTTGAATATCGATGATATCGATATGAGTATCGATACATTGATAATTCGTCCAGATATATTTTGAAGTTGCTGGACATATTTGTGCTTATATCGATGATATCGATAGATGTATCGATACATCGATAAATCCATCCAGATGAGTATTTAGTTATTGGACACTTTTGGTCCTCTTTTCGATAATATCGTTAAGGTATCGAGGACATCGACAGAACAGGTCGATCATATCGAGGGTGCTTCGATAGAATCGACAGGGCGAGAAAAACTTAGAGATTTTCCTATTTTGAAAAAGTTTTCTCACTACCAAAAACCCTAAGATGTTGTAACGCCCTGAAAATCGGGGGTCGAGTGTAACTCAACTCCCGAGTTCCAACGCATCACTTATGCAACATGTTTAATGATATTTGAATGTTGTCTGTGTTAGAGCAGTAAACATGAATGAGATTATACCAAAGCAGGAATTCATACTTCAGATCAGTTGTATAAAAGCAAGCGGAAGACTGAACTGTATATATATGTATGTAAAGAAACAAAATAAATGATTCATTATCCAGAGTATGAATCCTTCTGAGTCACAATATACATGTCTGTTTATATAAGCAAAATGTCAAAATAAACTAGGTACAATCCCTGTAAATCCCATCAGTCCCGGCAGCCTAGTCGAAGCCGCCATGAATCGCATATACGAGAACTCCTCCTGGTCCTCGTCATAATCGGATCTCCGCCTCCCGAGAAAGTCGGATCGCCTAAACTCCGAGCAGAGTCTGGTTGGTGTGCGCAACACCGTCCCGTAACGTGGGAGTGAGTAGCTAACTCAGTGGAACGATAAGACATAAGTTATCATGTTATCAATACAGTCAAGCAGTAATGATAAAGTAGTAAATCAAACACTCCTAGTTACTCGATTAATGCAAGTATGAATGCGGGTATGATGGATGCCCTCTCCGACATACTCCCTCAGCGACACCATCTCACGTTTGCGCATGCTTACATCCCACGTGCTCCACATCTTCCCGGGCACATGCGATGCATGATGAGTATGATTACCGAAGTTTTTAATTAGTTCGTTTCAAACAAAGCGGATTGGGAAACTAAGGTACCTCCCTTGTATCATTCCCAAACATGATCCAATCTAGGGTCGTCGATCCTAGTTAATATCGACAATGGTGTGTTTTCTAGGTCACCGCAGAGAGTCGCTGCCGGTGACATTTACGCACAAAGGTTGCACCACTCCCCATCACCCCTTAAACGATTCATCACTATACAACTATACGAAAACAGGCCTAGTTCATACTCTATATATCGCGGCGAACCCTAAGGCACGCTGCAACTTCGAGAATATGCTCGCGGTCACTACAAAGGCTGCCGGTCATTACGCACAAAGGTTGCACCACTCCCCCATCACCTTATCAATGCGGGCCGACAGCGAATATAGTGTCCCATACCACCATAATCGGCTCACGAGTTGAGTTGCTCACTTTGGTCACTACGGGAGGCACGTAGCCCCGGCGTAGGCCGACAGCTCGACCACGGTGTCCCATACCACCATGCCCGGCTCATGAGTCTTAGCGGATCGAGGTACCATGGTTAACAGGATTATCACTGGTAAGTTTGGTACCCTAGGTTCAAGCATTAGCGACCAAACATGGTGAACATACATAGGACACACGGTTTACTTGACGTGTTCGGCTAGCTCGAGCGCACAACAAGTTGGGCGATATGAAGCGCAAAAGCACCTCGTGTGGCCAACCACTATCGCCAACCGAAGTACGACACGGGTTCGCCAACACATCATGCGTGGCGGAACGAATCCCAACCACATCTTCAAGGCTGATACCGGATGCCTGGACTATGAACATAGTCCCAAGCTCAGTCAAATCCTAACTATAACACATGAAATACGGCATGATAGCATGGTAATTCAAGAACACTAGCAACCATAATATAAAGCATATCATGAAGCATGTTACTAAATAAGTCACAAAGCATGTTCAAAGCATGTTATAAAGCGTTATGTAAATAGGGATACAAATACTTAAATTTCGTAGGCGAGTGGTTAGAGTGAACAACCACATGGAGAGTGTCATATGTGACTCTAAGGTAGCCGAGAATCCCATCTCAGCACCTACCTAAGATTCTAACACTTAAGCACTTACACTCACAAGTGATTTCACCAACACTTGGAATGCAATGTTTCAACATACATGACGTATGCTAGAGAAATGTGTACTAGGATTGTCCCTTTACCAAACTAGTATTTTATACATATACATCATATTCATACAGCAATTAAACATGGCAATCACATCAGCAAATTTTATACGTATAGGGTACTTCGTCGTATACCCAATTTCGACATACATAGTGATTACAAAGGAACATAGATTGCGGCGATTCCTTTCGCCAAGCTAGTAGTTTAATCATGTATTGTATAATCATACATTAAATAAATATATCAAACATTATTCCAAAAGAAATACGTATACGGTATTTCTAAAATACGTAATTTCAACATACGGCGCATTTACAAGTGAACATATATTTTGGCGATTCCTTTCGCCAAACTAGTATTTTATTCATATGTTATATAATTATACATTAAATAAACATGTCAAGCATTTATCCAAAAAAAATACGTATACGGTATTTCTACGTATACCTAGAATATGTGAAATTCCATATTTCACAACGTTAATCGAAACAGGAAACGGAAAGCACTTTGTACATGTGCAATTGCAAGCAGATCATGAATCTACCATTATCTGACATTGAAAGCATTGAAAACCGTAACTTATACACTTAAAGTCCTCACCTTTGCCTTTGGAAACGAAACGAATCAGCAAGGGTAGTAGAACTTCCGTATACGGGAGTTTTCTAGCCTAAAGAGCGGAATCGGTTAGTTGTTACACAACCCACATCGATCCCACCTCAAATCAGACCTAGGGTTAGGGTTTTTTACCTTCAAATGGGACGAAAACCGCCGGGAAAACACCTGGAATGAAGCGGTGTAGGCCGTGTAACAGTCCAAAGCAGTAGGAGGAAGATCGGCAACAAAACCCAAGCTCTTCTCTCTCTTTTCTCTCTCTCTCTCTAGGGTTTTTCTCCAAAATTGGTATGGCTGTGAGAGGGGCTGTTCTAAGCTCCTTTTATAGCCAAAAACATTCCGAAATTAGACTCAGGTTCAAGGGGTACTGCTAATATAGGATATTCGTCGCTTTTCCAGCTCAAAAGGGAAGTTCTGGTGGCCCTCCTTGAACCAAACGTCAAACTTAAGCTCACCATCTATGGATCTACGTGGGATTACATTTTTGACTCGATCGGATTCCCAGATCACACGTGGTGGACTACTTTCAGTTCAACGGTCAGTGGGCCACGATCAGAAATTCCAAGTACATGTAAATGTTCCTGAAATTTTTCTTAATCCGAGGGTGTAATTTGATCTGATTCTGACGGTCAGGTTGCTTAATACTGACGCGTCAACGAATGATGCCAGATCACTATTCCAGATATTTATTTTGGCATGGGAATAGTGTTTTTCACACACCCTTGCTCCGGATCGAAGCGAATGGCCGTGGAACATCGGATGGAGCTGATTTTTGAGATGATTGTTAAGCCCAGTGGGGCGGTCCTAGTTCCTTAGCTTCGGGTTAATCGGACTCCCGATGTGCGATCTAGACCCTAATACTGAAGTTTCGTTTCATTCCCAGAAGCGGACGGAAATGAGTTTGGTTCTAAACTTTAGGGTAACCTAGCGCCAATGATTCTACAAGTTTTGGGTCTTGCAGAACGTATTTAAAGCGATTCGAACGGATTTCGTAGCTAATCTGGTTTCACACCTAGTTACTTTGTCTCATTTCTAAAGGATTTAGTCCTAAGTGAATTAAATTCGAGGTGGTACTCAGGCCTTTGGAGTTTGTATATAAAGTGATCCAAGTTATACTACTTAGCTAGTTTAAGATAGTGTCTAGGGTGAAAGTTATTAGAAAAATTGGAAGATCAAGTTGATGAAGGGTGAGGTTTGTGAAGGAAATGAGTTCAAAGGCGGTTTTAGACTTTGGGATTCAGTTCTGACAAGTTAATGAGGTATTACGATCGACCCATTGTCTAAGGTCATCTAATCCCAGGTTGGCAAAAATTCGGGGCGTTACAGATGTCTATCTTGTTTTAAGGGTTTTAATCACCTGGTGTTTTGGGACATGGGATGTGAGGCTATGATTTACCTATTGCGAGCTTCCACACATCCGGTTGAGGCAGATGCTTGAAATGATCTTCCTATCGAGTTCTGCAGCCAGTCTGACTCACCACACACGTAACTTGACAAACAAGGGCACTAGTAGGTGCACTTTCAGCTTTCCTGATATACGATGTTTCACATTCCAGAATGTCTGAACATTTCATCTATGACAGCGACTATTCAAGTTTCAGATGACATCGATACTGGTTCAATGTCATCGGATGTCAAATTTAAAAGTTTTTGAAATTTTACTCTTCTTTGACATACATAATGGGCAATGGTTAGTACACGGAAATATGCTTATGTTGCACATGTACATTCAACCAAAGCCAAACAACTTCTTCGTTCTCCTTTAAAAAAAAAAAAAAAAAAAAAAAAAAAAAAAAAGATAGCATCAGTTCTCAGATGTGCTGATTTAGCTCATTTTGCCTGTGCATTTTATCAACTTGCACATATTTCAATAAATTTTTGGAGGTCACCAAATCTATTATCATCAAGAGTCTATGTCAGTAAGATGTCTTTCTGTAAACACATAGTCCAACACAATGATCTTTTCTTCAACAAGTTCTCGGATAAAATGAACAAATGTTAATATGCTTAGTCCGAAAATGTTGAACATGATTTTTGAAATATTGATGGCACTAGTGTTGTCACAGAGGAGAGTCATTGTGGTTTAGCCCAATCGACATCGGAGTACCCAGTAATGACTGTAGATGTTTCAAATGGGTACCACAAACCGAAGGTGGTTGTTCCAATCACACACTTGATGATCCTTTTAACTGCTGATAGGTGAATTCTTTGGATCTGCTTGATATCATGTACATGCACCTATGCTTCTGGTTCTGTGAGTCCTTCGATGTCACTGATTGATTCATCGACTACCTTATCGAAGAGAAGAATATGACATTGATCTGTGTACTTCGACGACCTTTCGGATATGCATATCATAGAATATTTTCTTATCAGCTTGTATACACGGCAAAATTTGTAAAAGAGGTTGTGAAACCATAATTATGATGACATAGCAGTGAGCACTGGTGAGAAGACCCTTCATAACTACTTTTCCTAATAAATCCAGGATCTGCACTTAAGCTTGTCAAATGTTTCCTCATGCTTGTTCTCACATGTTTGAGAAATGCTTAGAAGGTTGTGTGTCAACACTTCTACCAGGAGAGCATTCTCACTTTTTAGCATTTCTAATAATCTCATATCCCATTACCTTAACGGTGCTTCCGTCTCCAAATGTGACCACCCCATCATTAAGATTTGAATAATTTGCGAGAAGGGATATGTCACCCGTTACATGTCTTGAGCAACCGCTATCTAAGAACCCCTTAACATTATTGCCTGTTTTTGAAAATGAGTGAGTCACAAGGCAATTTCTTTTATTTTTCACTCCCCCTTTTATGATGCTATTTTTGTTCCACTATGGGTTTGTCTAGACACATTTGGTAATTGAATCACATTCCCTTGATTGATCAATCCTTCTAATTCAGTTGGGCCACTTGATTCAATATCTCATCCATTCTCTTTATCATTCTTAGTGGAGATGGATGTTTCTTACCTCCAGCCATATACCTTGGTGGACTCCTGACTTGAGTCCTTTCAATTGTAATGCATTCAAATTTGTAGTGTCCTGAGTCTCCACGTAAATGGCAAACAAGAGTGGCCCTAGTTCTACTTCCTGATGCAGTGGATTTCTCAAGTGTTCGTGCTGCATTTGGAGCTTGGTTTGCCTTTTCCATATCCCAACCCACTCTTTTCTTTACTAGGTTTTCCCATCCCTAAAACTTTAGCTTAACAGATTTTCTAGATTGTTCTGCACTAAATTTGAGTGTATGATTTTCATTCTTTTAGTAGTTCAATCTGTTTGATCAATTTCAAAGATTCAGATTTTAGGGATAGATTGATTCTTTCCAGTTTATCACTTTCAGAGTGGTATTGCTGGTAGATCATTAATCAAGTGTGTATTGATTTTCAATGTTTTGCCTAGATCTAATTTCAGCAAAAATAAAAAAATAAATTGTTTTCATTCATTCCAGGTCTTTTAAGAATATTGATGCTACGGATATAGAGTTGATTATAAGCATCTTACAATTTTATCCTTTTCTTCTTTTTCTTTCTCTGTTTCCTCATTATCAGATGGAAATGATTCAGTGGCTTGAGGATCTTCGGTTTTCTCAGTTTCTATGGGAATGATGGAGGCTATGAGACCATGAGAATTTTCAAGAATTTTCTATCTCCATCACTTTCTGAGTCACTACATTCAAAATTTGACTCTTTTAGTATCATCCCATGTGACTGCCATTGCCTTTCCCTTGGTTTTTCTATTTGGGCATTCAGTAGTCAGATTCCCAAACTTTCGACAGGTATAACATTGTGTTTCCTTGGTCTTTTTACCAAATTTACCTGTAGAATGTTTGTTGTCCAGCTATCTTCTATTAAATGGTTAGCCAAGATTTCTAAACCGTTGAGTCAACAAAGCCACTTCCTCATCTTCGTTTTCCCTTTCACTTTCATCTTCCTCATTTAAAATATTCTTTGAAGTTTTGAGGACAGTATTTTTGGATTTAGGAGTTTGTTTGAAGTGTAGTTCAAAGGTTTATAGGGAACCTACTAGTTCTTCTATTTTCATTTCATCCATTTTCCTACACTCTTCAATGGTTGAAGCTTTTGAGTTAAAAATGTTCTGGTAGAGATCTTAGTATCTTCCTACAAATTTTTAGACCAAAACTTTCTTTCCTAATCCACCTATGGAATTACAAATGATATTCAGTTTTGTACAAAATTCCATGAAGATCTCCATTCCTAATCCTTCATTCTGATGTGTTCAAATTGAGATGTTAAGAGTTGTAACTAGGACCTTTTTACTGCGTATGCTCCCTCATGGGTTGTTTCCAATAGACCCCATGCCTCTTTAGATGTGTTCCACGAACACTTCTTGGGACACAGCACAGTAAATAGCATTCATTACTTTTGCTTCAGATATTTGTTTTTTCTTTCTCGAATGCAATCCACATTTCTTTGGATTTAGGTTTGGAGATAGTTGTCCCTTTTTCAAGAACAGTTTGATTGCTCGGTGGCACATATCTGGTTTCAACTATGTCCAAACATCATGATCCAAATAGTGCATCCTAACCTTCCAATAAGTATAATTCGAACCATCAAATACAGGAGGTCTAGTGACCGATGAGCCCTCTCCTTTGGCCATATTCCCAACTTTAGTCAAGATCACTCTCTAGGCGGTGAAGCCCTTAAAGAGAGACCCGCTCTGATACCAATTGAGACCGCTTAAGTTGAAGTCAAAATATGCCAATATGTCTTAGAGAGGGGGTTGAAAGGAACTTTTTAAAGATTTATGAGTTATTTAAAAATCCTATCACTCTAATCCTATCATGTATACAATTTTCAGGATTACTCAAATGTAACTCTATCAGCTTCCAAGCCAAGTAGAGGATCCAGTCATAAACTAACCAAGATATAGCAATATACAACTTAGTCTATGTTGGATGTGACTATATGTGTGTGAGAGATGTGATCAGATATATGAATATGAATGCATTGACATGAATCACTCATAGAGAAAAACAATCACAAACACAGTCATTTTATAGTGGTTCGACTACTCCACTCCCGGCTGTCGCACTCAACCCTTGAGTGTACCGGACTTCACTAAGGAGGTTTCCCAGGGTTCACCTCAAACCTAAGGTTTTAAATCAGGTTCACCTTCAACCTTTAAAGAGGTTTTCGCGGTTCACCTTAAACCCAGAGTTTTACTGGTTCACTCCTAACCAGATGTTTATGCTCTCCATACAGCAAGGGTCCACACAACGCACCCGGATTTTAGACCACACAGGTCAAGGACATACACAAGGACCTAACAGTTTAAGCCCTACACAAGAGCAAGGGTCCACACTATGCACTCACTATGTATACTCCCGTCGGAGGCCTCCTATGAGGGCTTCAAAGGGCGAGAATCACTTAAGACCAAGACCTAGAAAGGAATGATCACAAATGTCCTCTGGACTCTAGATACTTACTGATAAGTTGATGAGTCCCGTTAAGCATAACACTGAAGATCTCCTCCTTCTTGTTGACGAAGAGTCTTCTGATCCCTTGATCCGCAACACAAGATGATATACCAATTCTTAGCTTTGGGTTGGGTCAAGGGTGAGATGGAATCCTACTCTCTAAAGATTTTCCTATAACGAAGATAGAGTAGATCCTCTCTTCTGCATTCAAAGCATCCCAGCATAATGATTTGCCATTAAGGTAGTAGCTGGAGGATCCTTGAACGCGGAAGTTCATTCCCCAATCCACTCTATTGAATATCAATGGTGAGGGTGGATTGGAGGATGAACTCCCTTGAGAGAAAGGGCTTTAGGTATAGGATATAAGTTGAAACACTCAAAAGCTCTCTCTACTTTCTCTCACAGCAACAAAAGACAAGTCCTCTATAAATAGGCAAAGAGTTCCAATGGATATAAAACGGTCACATTTATGACAGAGTTCGATATCATTGAGTAGGTTCGATATCATCGAGCGTATACTCTCGATAGCATCGATGGTCTGTTCGATGACTCGAACTCGATGTCATACGCTTTTAAAACTCTTTGCCAATTGGTCAATGAATCGAAGCTACTGTCGATGTCATCGGATTTCGAACTCTGATTCCATCAATGGAAGATTCGATCCATCGAAACATGAACATTGAGAGAGACTTGACTTTGAGATATTACAATTTTTCATGAATGATCGGGGAACCGTCGAGGTCATCAGAATTAGAATGTCGATGACATCGAGATCAGAGTCAAGGCATCGATAAATCCAGCTAATTTATCTTTGAACTTGCTGGACAGTTTATGGTTTTGTTCGATGCAATCGATCTGGTGTCGATATCATCAATATTTGAATATCGATTAGATCGAAGGGCCTCTGATCATAGTTAAAAACAACCTGAAATAACTACTGTAAAAAATGCGCGCCCACTGTCGATATCATCGATGGACCTCCGATCTTATCGATATTTGATTTCAGATCATATTGGACGGTCATCGATATATCGAAGGAGTTTGAAATTTTCATTAAAAATAGGGGCACCGGAAATTTGCCTGTCGATCTTATCGAGCCACTCTCGATGGTCTCGAGATTTGAATATCGATGATATCGATATGTGTATCGATACATTGATAATTCGTCCAGATATATTGTGAAGTTGCTGGACATATCAAGTGCTTTTATCGATGATATCGATAGGTATATCGATATATCGATAAATCCGTCCAGATAAATATTTAGTTGCTGGATATTTTGGTCCTCTTATCAATAATATCGTTAAGGTATCAAGGTCATCGACAGTGCAGGTCGATCATATCGGGGGTGCTTCGATAGAATCGATAGGGCGAGAAAAACTTAGAGATTTTCCTATTTTGAAAAAGTTTTCTCACCACAAAAATCCTAGGATGTCTATCTTATTTTAAGGGTTTTAATCACCTAGTGTTTTGGGACATGGGATGTGAGGCTATGATTTACCTGTTGCGAGCTTCCACACATTCGGTTGAGGCAAACGCTTGAAATAATCTTCCTATCGAGTTTTGCTGCCAGTCTGACTTACCACACACGTAACTTGACAAATCAGGGCACTAGCAGATGCACTTTCAGGACCATGATAGTGAATGCTCCAGATACATGACTAGTGATCAAATTCACTTTTGTGAGTATTCAAACTTTGATGGAGGATCAGTCACATTTGGAGATGGAAGCTCAGCTAAAATAATTGGACAAGGAACAATAGTTGTACCAGGCCTCCCAAAGATCAAACATGTCCAAATCTGTGACAAAGAACATCTTGTCACTTTCTCAAAGGGTGTGTGTATAATTTTAGACCATACAGGAAAATCTCTCATAAAAGGTTTACGCACTAGTGATAATTGTTATGTCATTAAAAGTACAAGTGAGAGTGTGCTATCCACAAAGTGCAATGTGGCTGTAATGAATGAATCCAAACTATGGCACCAACGGTTGGGACACGTTCACTACCGAAATTTAGCAAAGCTTAGTTCAAAAAACTTGGTTAGGGGACTTCCCAAGATTAGAAAAGAAGAAAAAGTTGTCATTGGAGAATGTCTAAAAAGAAAATAGATTAAGGTCAGACACAAAAAGACAACCACCATAGTAACAACAAAACCTTTGGATTTGCTACATATGGATCTAGTTGGACCAACGAAAGTGGAAAGCCATGGTAAGAAAAGATACTTCCTAATGGTGGTAGATGACTACACCATATTTACTTGGGTCGCATTTCTTCGAGAAAAATTAGATGCGTTTGAGGAATTTGTAATCCTGGCAAAGCGACTCTAAAATGAAAAGGGGTACGGCATAAATCGCATCAGAAGTGATCATGGTGGAGAATTTGAAGATGAAAGATTCGAAAGATATTGCAATGAGAAAGGAATTCATCATGAATTCTCTGCCCCAAAAACCCCTCAGCAAAATGGAGTCGTTGAAAGGAAAAAATCGTATATTGCAGGAAATGGGATCTGTTATGCTAAATGGGAAAGCTATGGCAAAAATTTTTTGGGTAGAAGCTATTAATACTACCTGCTACATCATAAATAGAGTATATCTTAGAGCAGGTATATCTTAGAGCAGGTCTGAATAAAACTCCATACGAACTATGGTTTGGGAAATTGCCTAGTGTGAAATATTTTCGAGTCTTTGGTAGCAAATGTTATATCCTGAGAGACAGAGATCACCTAGGGAAATTTGAGTCTAAAAGTAATGATGGTATCTTTCTGGAGTATGCAATGAATAGTTGTGCGTATAGAGTATACAATCTAAGAACCCTCACTCTTCAAGAGTCAGTCAATGTGGTAATCAATAATCAACCTCATGAAGAAGATACACCTACGAGAATGAATTAGAAGATGATGTAGATTCATGCATAATAGAAAAATCTGATAACAAAACTACATCACCCTATGAACCTCAACCATCATCTAACACTCCCATCATAAAAGATCACCCTCGTGAACAAATTATTAGAGATCCTAACGATGGTGTAAGAACTCGACGACAGATAGAAAACATCTATAGCCATTTCTGTTTTACCTCAAAAATTGAACCTAAAAATATTGTGGAAGCTCTTCAAGATGAACATTGAATAAATGTTATGCAAAAAGAAATTCAACAATTTCAAAGAAATGAGGTATGACAATTGGTTCCCAGACCACTCGATACAAATGTCATTGGAACCAAATGGGTCTTCAAGAATAAATCTGATGAATCAAGAAATGTGATCCGAAACAAAGCAAGGCTTGTAGCTCAAGGGTACTCACAGATAGAAGGCATTGACTTTGATGAAACATTTGCTCCTGTAGCTCGCCTTGAGTCTATCAGAATTCTTCTGTTCATTGCATGTGCATTAAAATCTAAATTATTTCAAATGGATGTTAAGAGTGCTTTTCTTAATGGAGATCTCGCTGAAGAAGTCTATGTTGAACAACCAAAGGGATTTTCGGATCCTAAGTGTCCTCATTACATATATCGTCTGAACAAAGCCCTCTATGGTCTCAAACAAGCACCACGTGCTTGGTATGAATGATTGAAAAAATTTCTTTTGGACCATAATTTCTGCAGAGGAAGTGTTGATAAGACTCTGTTTACCTAGAGAACAAAAGATTCACTGCTTATTGCACAAATTTATGTGGATGATATAATCTTTGGTTCAACATGTGAAGATATCGCATACAAATTTGCCGACCTCATTAAATCAGAATTTGAAATGAGTATGATTGGTGAACTAAACTTTTTAGAACTGCAAGTCGAGCAGCAACATGATGGAATCTTTATCTGTCAAACCAAGTATGAGAACGATTTGGTGAAAAGGTTTGGTCTTGAATTTAGTCGCTCTAATCACACTCCCATGAGCACCACACTCAAACTCTCCAAAGATGGAAATGGCAAGAGTGTGGATCAACATCTCTACCGGAGTATGATAGGTAGTCTACTATATCTCACAGCTAGTCGTCCCAACATATCTTTTGGTGTTGGGGTATGTGCTCGATATCAAGCTGATCCTAAAGAATCTCACCTATCAGCCGTTAAAAGGATCGTTAAATACATAGCAGGAATACCTCCTTCGGACTGTGGTATCCATTTAAAACATCCACCATTATCGCTGGGTACTCTGATGCCGACTGGGCAGGAAATTTAGGTGATCGAAAATCTACAAGCGGAGGATGTTTCTATATTGGAAACTGTCTAGTCTCCTGGCAAAGCAAGAAGCAAAATTCAATATCATTATCTACTGCCGAGGTTGAATACATTGCCACTGGAAGCTGCTGTGCACAACTCCTTTGGGTGAAACAAATGTTGTTGGACTACGGGGTTGAACAACCCACGATGAGTCTTTTCTGTGATAACATAAGCGCAATCAACATTTCAAAGAATCCTGTTCAACATTCTCGGACTAAACACATTAATATCAGTCATCATTTTATCCAAGAACTTGTTGATGACAAGATTATCATATTGGACTATGTTTCCACAGAAAAGCAACTCACAGACATCCTCACCAAACCTCTTGATACAAATAGGTTTAGTGACCTTCAAAAATCCATTGGGGTCTGCATTCACTAAATCTCAGTGAACTTGAGCCACACAAGTAAATCTTCACACTGGGACATTCATGGTTACATGACAGCCACAAGCCTAAACTCCTTGTATTAACCATGTTAGTTTTGGGATGAAAGGTTATGACAGTCTCGATGATATCTTAACAGTGTCAATACAGATCAATGATACCAATATTTAGCATCGATCAAATTAAAGAAAATTGGAAATGCACGATGATAACTGGTGGTTCCTTTAAATGGTTGGGCTGAAAATATTTTTTTTTAAAACTACTAACTAATTGCCAATCTTGGACAGTTTATTTTAGATAGTTGGATATTTTAGTTTTACTTTGTATATGGCTGAATATAATTCTACTTTTTACTGTCATTACCATGAGTTTAAATCCCCTGGTTTATTCAGTTTCTGACAAATGGAATGCATGTGATGTCTCTAATGAATATTCTAAACTGCTATATCACTGTTTTATCTGATCTGCTATGCATTCATAATTTCTGAAAAAGAGATCTGCTTAAACTGATTTAAATATTAAAACATCTATCTGTTATTGGTTCTCCCACATGCCATTATCTACTTTAGTCAATATCAACTGCTATATCTTTATCAATGACTAACAAAAAAGGGGAGAACATTTGCAAACACCCCGAACGGAAAATTGTGTATCTACTTGAATGGTTGTGTAGGTGTTCACGGGGAGCATCTGCATCAAGCGAGGGGGAGTTTACAGTCAGGGGGAGCAGCTACTGGTTGTGTACATGGGCTAGAAATTGTAAAATTGTGTAAAAACCATGTACACACAATTTAGGATGTATTTGTCTAGAGTATTCTAGGGTGTTTTGGGATTTTGTCACGTAATTGACAAATGGGGAGATTGAAAGTGCCCTGGTTTGTCAAGTTGCGTGCGTGTTGAGTCAGATTGTCTATAGAGCCTGATAGGAAGATCAATTCAAGCGTCTGCCTCAATCGGATGTGTGCAAGTTCGCCACAGGTAAATCTAAAGCCTCACATCCCATGTCTCAAAATACCAAGTGAATAAAACCCTTAAAAATAGGTAAAACATTATAGGGGTTTTTGGGTAAGAAAACATTTTTCAAAATAAGAAAATTCTCTAAGTTTCCTTACCATGTCGATTGTATCGATATACATCTCAATATGATCGACCTGTGCTGTCGAGTCCTCGTTGCTCCATCAATTCCATCGACAAGAGGACCGAATATGTCCAGCAACCTCATAACATATCTGGACGAATTATCAATGTATCGATACACCTATCAATATCATCGATATTCAAATATCGAGTATATCGAAGTCGACTCGATATCATCGACAAGCAGGTTTCCGGCGACCCTGTTTTTTAAAGAAAATTACAAATTCCTTCGATATATCGATGCTCCTTCCGATATGATCTGAAATCAAATATCAATAAAATCGGAAGTCCATTGATGATATCGATTGTGAGTGTGCATTTCTTCCAGCATATTTCAGGGTGGTTTAACTATGATCGGGGGCCCTTTGATTGAATTGATATTCAAATATCGATGACATCGGTACCAAGTTGATTGCATTGAACAAGGACATAAACTGTCCAACAAGCTTAATGAAAAATCTGTTGGATTTATTGATGCCTTGACACTGATATCGATATCATCGACATTCAAATTTCGATGATCTCGATGGTTCCCCGATCATTCTTGAAAACCTGAAATATTTCATGTCAAGTTTCTCTCATTTTTCAAGTGTCAATGGATCGAACTTATCATCGATGGAATCGGAGTTCGAAATCTGATGACATCGATAATTGTTTCGATTCATCGATCAGCTGGCAAAAAGTTTCAAAAGCATATGACTTTGAATTCGAGTCATCGAGCAGACCATCGATACTATTAAGAGTATACGCTCGATGATATCGAACCTGCTCGATGATATCGAACTCAGTCATAAATGTGACTGTTTTATATCCGTTGAAACCTTTTGCCTATATATAGAGGACTTGTCTATTGTTGTTGGGAGAGAAAGTAGAGAGAGCTTTTGAGTGTTTAACCTTAGATCATATACCCAAAGCCCTTTCTCTCAGGGAAGTTCATCCTCCAATCCACCCTCACCATCGATATTCAATAAAGTGGATTGGAGAATGAACTTCTGCATTGAAGGATCCTCTAGCTACTACCTTAATGGCAAATTATTAAGATGGGATGCCTTGAATGCCTAGATGAGTAAAACTACTCTATCTTTCTTATAGGAAAACCTTTAGAGAGTAGGATTCCATCATAACCTTGACCAAACCTGTCACCAAATATGGGTACATCTTTTTATGTTGCAAATCAAGGTAGAAGAAGACTTTTCGTCAACAAGGAGGAGGAGATCTTCAACATTGTGCTTATCGGGACTCATCAACTTATTTGTAAGTATCTAGAGTCTAAGAGGACACTTGTGATCATTCCGTTGTAGGATTGGGTCTTAAGTGGTTCTCACCCTTTGAAGTCATCAAGGAGGCCTCTAGCGGGAGTGTACGTGGTGGGTGCGTTGTGTGGACCCTTGTTTTATGGAGAGCAAAAACATCTGGTTGAAGGTGAACCAGCAAAACCTTAGATTTGAGGCCAACCGCTGTGAAACCTTAGGTTTGAGGTGAACCGTGTAGAAACCTCCAGTAGGGTCTTATGGAAGATCCTTGGCCAGTGTGCCTAAAAGTGGGTGCGTTGTGTTGACCCTTGCTCATGAGAGCATAAATAGTCAGCCTCAGTGTAGGTTGTAAAGGTTAAAGGTGAACCTAATTTAAAACCTTAGGTTTGAGGTAAACCGTAGTGAAACCTTCTTAGTGAAATTCGGTCCACTTAAGGGTTGAGTGCGGTTATAGGGAGTGGAGTAGACATGTCGTCGAACCACTATAAAAATGACTGTGTTTTAGTTGTTATTCTTCTGATTATGTGATTTACTTTAATATTTTGCATATATGAATATCTGAGATCACACCTCACACACTTACATAGTCATATCCATCATAAACTTGTTTGCATAGTGTTTACTTCTTAAACAGTTTGTGATTGGATCCTCTACCGGGCTTGAAAGCCAGTTATGATGCATGCCCTTGCCAAACCTCTCTTATGCGACACCATCTTACGTCTGCGGCATGCGTTCATCCCTCAGTATTCCACAATGCCAGGCACATGCAATGCTATGTTATGGGCATGATTACCGAGTTGTTATTAGTCCTTTTCATACAGCAGTATTGGGAAACTAAGGTACCTCCTTTATATCATTCTCAAACAATGATCCATTCTAGGGTCTTCAGTCCTAGATAATCTCATACGATGATGCGGTTCTAGGTCACTGGGGCTGTCAGGGCTGTTACACACTCTCGTTGCACCGCTCCCCCATCACCTTATCAATACAGGCCTAGTTTATATTCTGCTTACTACAAGAAGGCTCACCGCCTCTTTGCAGATGCAGAGTATACTCGAGGTCATTACAAAGTGCTGTCAGGGCTGTTACATGCACTAGTTGCACCGCTCCCCCATCACCTTATCAGTGTAGGTCGACAGCTCGAATAAAGTGTCCTATACCACCATATTCGGCTCATGAGTCTAGGTTGCTCACTGGTCACTACGGGGAGGCTCGTTGCCCCAGTGTAGGCCGACAGCTCGACCACGGTGTCCCATACCACCATGCCTGGCTCATGAGTCTTAGCGAATCGAGGTACCAAGGTTAACAGGGTTACACTGGTAAGTTTGGTACCTTAGGTTCAAGCAATAACGTCCAAACATAGTGAACATACACTAGACAGATCAGGTTACTTGACGAGCTCAACTAGCACAAGCGCAGACAAGTTGAACGACATGAAGTGCATAAGCACTTCGCGTGGCCTAACCACTGTCGCCAACCGAAGAACGGCTCGGGTTCGTCAAACACGTCTTACGTGACGAATGAATCTCAGCCATGAATTCAATCCCGTTATTGGCTGCCTGGACTAAATCATAGTCCCAACTTCATTTTATTTCATCAAGAATCATATGAGACAGTTAAAGCAGGAATAAACAAGTAATTCAATTCTTATAATCAAAGAAGCATGTTATGAAATACAACATAAACAAGATTTCACACACATTCACTTCATGAAATAAAACAGACATTACAATGTAACGTACATGTAGAAAATTATACACATAATTAAGGTAACCGAGATTCGTATCTCGATCCTCCTACAAAGTATTCTAGGTGATCACTAGCACATTCAAACATTTTCACAAACACATAGACTACATACATCACCTTACATGATGTATGAGGATTACACATGTTAGGCCAAATCCTTTCACTAGGGAGTTGCCCCGCATACCACGTGCATATACCCTCGATGGATAACCATGGTGTGCATGAATCCGAGCTCCATGTTCATTCAAACATTTCTATAAACACTTGGGCTACACACTTAGTCACATATAACGTATATTTGCCGTGACGTGATTTTGGGCAAGTCCTTTCGCTAAGGAGTTGTCGCACATGTATTAGGCATATATTCACAACAAATAAACATGTTAAGTACAAATCCAAATTCCAAACATATTCAAACATTCCAACATATGCATAGAATACACTATATTCTACATAGTTTATGTAAACTCATATAACGAAACAGACGACGCATTTTGCATGTGTAATAGCACCCTTGTCAGTTATAAATCATTAACCGACATTGAAAGCTTTGAAAATCATAACCTAAAAGTCTAAAGTCTGCACCTTACGCCGTAGAAGCGTAACGAACGCGATAGAATTGCTAAGTCTTCGTCCACGATAGTATAACAACCTAAATCACGAGTTATGTTAGCTATTTTGCTACTCGTATCAATTGAAATCCTAAAACAGGTTAGAGTTAGGTTTTTCTTACCTAAGAACAAAGCCAGAATTGCCGGAATAGCGATTGGAAAGTGATGGTTAAGCACGTAGATCGGCAGGGTAGAATAGCAGGAAGATTCTCCCACTTCTCTCACACTCTCTCTCTTTTCTCTCTTCTCTCTCCTAGGGTTTCTCTCAAATTCGTATGGGCTGAATGAGAGAGGGTTTAAGGTCCTTATATAGGCTAAAAACTCACCAAATTAGACTCAGGATCATGGTATACTTAGGTTATGTCCAAATACAAACTGTTCCGTCTCAACGAAGCACTTTTGGAGCCCCCCCCCCCTCCCTTGAGCCAAAGGTTAGACTTAAGCTCACTGACCTTGGATCTAGGTCGAGTTAAGTTTTCGTTCTAGTCGGGTTCCCAGATCACACGTGGCGGACCAGTTTCAGTTCAACGGTCACTGAAACTCGATCAGGGTTACAAGTACACGGACATGTATGGGAAATGTTCCCTGATCTGAGGGTGTATTTGGGTCAGATTTCGACGGTTTGATTGCTTATATTTGGCCCGCAAATGACAACTCTCAGATTACTTACATTAGATTTAATTTCTAAAGAAAACCATGTTTTCTCACACTCCTCACTTTGGGCTCAAGCGAATAGCCCTGGGACACTATCTGGTTTTAATTTTTGAGATGGTTGTCAAGCCCAGCAAGGCGGTTCTAATCGTTTAGCTTCGCGTTAATCGGACTTTCGACGTGCGGTCCAGGTCTAATACGGGGTTTCATGATGCTCCCTAGAGCAACCGGGTAATGAGATTGATCCTAGAGTTTTAGGTAATGTAGCGGCAACAATTCCACAAGTTTTGGGCCTTGCAGATCGTATTTAAAGTGGTTCGAGCTAATTCTATTGATTACTTAGTTCAGTACTTAACCAAATTCTGCCCTAATTATGATAAAATACGGTCCTAGGGAAGTTTCACGCCTCTTTCTGGCATTTATAGTTAGTATACTATTTTAATTATTTTTCTAGTAGTTCATCATCAAGTCTACTTCACCTCCACCAAATTTCATTAGGTTTCGTGTTGTAGAAAAATTCTAAAAATTCCAAAAACCACAGCTGTCTAAACTAATGATTTTTGGACAGTTGTCACAATGACCTATATTTAACTATATTAAATATTTGATTATATTTTTCACTTATTTTTATATGAAACTAGGTTTATCAAGCTTCAATCTGATTTTTAAATCACCTAAATCGGAGATATAACTTTTCGAAGTTGGACGAAAAGTGCAGGAAATGGGACAGACAAATGGGCCGCCCGATGCACTGCGGCCCGCCCAGGCCTGCATTTTGGTGAGGCCTCGCCAACTCGGCGAGGCCCTCGCCGTTCGCTGTCCTATTTGGGGTGATTTCGTCATCCGATATTCGAAATAGGTGTATTTTACAACCCAGGATGAGTTATTTGACGTGCAATACGTGTTTTTGGGGTAGGAGAAGCTGATCTATCCAAATAGCCTACTTATTTCGTGAGATTCTAAAAGGTTAATGGTTAAAAACCCTTTTTTTTATTTACTATTCATACTAATTTTTAGGTTAAGTATTGATCAACATCACCTAAACTTTAAGATTTGTGTCTAATATGAAAGCACTTAGAAAATTTTAAAGGATGAGGTAGTGAAAGGTGAGATTTTTGAAGGAAATGTGAGGTTTTGAAGAAAATAGTTTGAAAAGGGATTTGAGACTTTTGAATTGAGTGTTTGAGAAGTTAATCAGGTGTTAGGATCGACCCATTGCCTAAGGACGTCTAACTCCAGGTTGGAAAAAATTCAGGGTGTTACAGCTTTGTGCATGATTTTTGGGACCCACTTTATGACATTATGGAGGCTCATTGGGCCATGTTAGTGGGGCCAACAGGCTGGACCAGAGAGCTTTGCTGGACGTCCAGCTGGTGGACGTCCAACTTGGCTAGCCGTCCCTAGCCCATGGGCCCACCATGTGTATGTTTTTTTATCCTAGCCGTCTCATCCATGGGTGGCCCACGTGGGGAGGGTCCACCCTAGGTGGACGTCCCCTGTGGGGCCCACTTGGGATGTGAGGAGTCTACTCCACTCCCGAGTTCCAACGCATCACTTATGCAATATAGAAAATGATGATTAAATGTTGTCCATGTTAGTGCATTAAACATGAGTGGGATTACACCAAAACAGCATATCATACTCCAGAGACAGTTAAATTACGCAAGCGGAAGAACTGTGATAGATATATAAAGTATATAAACTGTTGTAAGTCTCTAGAATGTGAACATATTACCAGGTTAAATATATACATGTATACTTCCCAAAATGGACCAAAAATGAATATACATGTGTGATTCAAAAAGACAAAATAGCAAGTGTAAGGGCATCTATTCAACATCCCAGAAGTTCCCGTCGATCAGGCCACGGCTCATATGAACTCACCTGAAAACTGCATGAAAGAGAATACCTCCTCGTCATCCTTATAGTCCGGCATCACCTCGTAGGCATCGCCTTCACCTGCAACTAAGATAGGGTCTGGTTGATGTGTACAACATCATCCCGTAACGTGGGAGTGAGTGATCAACTCAGTGGAACCATAAAGTAAAGGTTAATATGTTATCAAATCAGCTAAGCAGTAATGATAAAATAATATAATCAAACATCCCTAAGTACTCTAAGTAATGCAGGAATGGTATGTATAAATAATGCATGTCCTTGCCTACACTCCCTCTACGATCTTCATCTAACGGTCGCGCATGTCAGTCACTTCCTCAGTGCTCTCTACTCAACACTAAACGGCACATGCAATGCGGTGCATGAGCGTGATTACCAACTTCTTATTAGTCCTTTTCATACAGCATGATTGGGAAACTAAGGTACCTCCCTTATATCATTTTCCAAACAATGATCCATTCTAGGGTCATCAGTCCTAGTAAATCTCATACGATGTTGCGGTTCTAGGTCACTACAAAGGGCTCGTCACCTCGATGCAGTGTAGGCCTAGTTTATACTCTAGTTTCTATGAAAAAGCTCGTCGCCTCAACGCAGGCTCAGAGTATGCTCGAAGTCACTACAAAGGACTCGTCACCTTATCAGTGTAGGCCGACAGCTTGAATACAGTGTCCCATACCACTATATTCGGCTCACGAGACGGTATTGCTCATTGGGTCACTACAGGGAGGCTCGTCGCCCCAGCGTATGCCGATAGCTCGGCCACGGTGTCCCATACCACCATGTCCAGCTCATGAGTCTTAGCGGATCGAGGTACCAAGTTTAACGAGATTTACTGGAGAGTTTGGTACCTTAGGTTCAAGTAGTAGCGTCCATACATGGTGAACATACATCGGGTCAATCAGGTTGCTTGACGAGCTCGACTAGTACGAGCATATGTCGAGCCGATCGACATGGAGCGCGTGAGCACTCCGTGTGACCTAGCCACTGCCGACAAGCAACGTACGACTCGGATTCATCGAACACGTCCTTTGTGGCAAAACAACCTCAGCCACCTTATCAAGGCCTATTACCGATTGCCTGGACTATACTGTAGTCCCAAACACATACAATTCCAACAAGTATCCATATGAAATAGTCAAAGTTGTAATAAACACATAATTCTAATCCTACAATCATTTGAGCATATTGTGAAATGCAACATAAACATGAATTCGCACATATTCATTCCATAAATATAAGAGACATCATAATATAACATATATGGAGAAAATCATACACATCGTTAACGTAGTTGAGAATCATATCTCAACTTGCATACAAGTACACCTTGCTAACTACTATCTCATTCAGACATTTTTACACACACCTAGTCTACACATCCCATATCATATGTCGGTTACAATACGTATTAGGGCAAACCCTTTCGTCCGGGGGTTATCACCTATGCAACAATCATATGCCCACACCAGTTAGTCATATCAAGTACAAATATAAACCCTATACTCATTCAAACATTTTCACAAACACCTAGGCTCACATTATAACATACACGACATATGTTGGCATAACATGTATTAGGGCAAATCCTTTCGCCAAGGAGTTGTTACACATACAACTAGCATATATTTGTGGCAATTTATCATGACAAACATAATTTCAAATTCCATACGTATACGATCATTTTTACCAACACTTGGAATACAATATATTCAACATATTTCATATATATTTGTATCGCGAAACAAATAACGCATTTGACATGTGAAATGGCACCCACATCAGTAATAAATCATTAACCGACATTGAAAGCCTTGAAAACCATAACCTATACGTTTATAGTCCACACCTTACACCGGTAAACGCGTATCGAATTCGTTTTAGACACTTAGTCTTTGTCAATGGCAGATGGGTAACCTATAGCATGAATTAGTTTAGCTATTTCATAACTTACACTATCTGAAACCCTAAAACAGATTAGGATTAGGTTTTCTTACCCAAGTACATCATCGAAAACACCGGATTTGTGCTATAGATAGGGTGGCTAAGTGCGTGGAGCAACAGGATCAAATCCCGGGATGAATCTCCAACTCTCTCTCTCTCTCTCTCTCTCTTTCTCTCTCTTTTCTTCTCTTTTCTCTCTTTTCTCCCTTAAGGTTTGTAAAATTCGTATGGCATGGGAGAGAGAGAGAGAGAGAGAGAGAGAGTTTAAGCCCTTTATATAGGCTCAAAAGTGAGCTCAATGACCCCGGGGCCATGGTATACTTGCGTTATAGCCAAAATCCTTCTGTTCTGGCTCAACGGAGCACTTCTGGAGACCCCTTATCTACATGCGGTCGGACTTAAGCTTCCTGACCTTGGATCTAGGTCAAGCTGAGTTTTCGGTCCGATCGAATTTACAGATCGACCATGGCGGACCAGTTTCAATTTAACGGTCACCGGTACTCGATCAGGGCCATAAGTGCACTGACATATGTGAGAAATTTCTCTTGATCCGAGGGTGTATTTGGGTCAGATTCTAACGGTCTAAATCCTTATATTTGGCCCGCAAGTGACACGTCTCAGTTTACTTAAGTTTGAATTTTATTTCCAAAAATATTCACGTTTCTCACACACTTCGCTCTTGGCTCAAGTTGTACATTTCTGGACATAGTCAGGACTTGATTTTCGAAATGGTTATCAAGCCCAACAAGGCGGTATAATCGTTTAGTTTCGCGGTAATCGGACTTTCAACGTGCGGTCTACGTCCGATACTGAGTTTCGTGATGCTCCCAAGAGCAACTGAGTAATGAGATTGATCCTAGATTATAGGGCAATGTAGCGTCGGTGATTCTACAAGTTTTGGGTCTTGCAGTTCGTATTTAAAGTGGTTCAAGCGAATTTCTCAGCTAATCTAGTTTAACATTGAGTTAATTTCATCTAATCTCTAAAGGATTTGGTCCCGAGTGATTTCTGCCTGAGGTGGTACTCAGGTCTTTGTACGGATTTTTTCGAGACGTTACACCAGGCTGTCCATGGCCTTAGACCACCCAGGCCTGGGATGCCCCTGCCCTCTTGGGCTGCTACTGGATCTGCAGTCCAGTAGCAAGCCCACTTAGTTTTATGGCAAAACCCCTATTTCTAATTTGGTGGGGCCCCCTATGAATGTTGCTGGCCCTTATGGGATTAATTCCCCACCTATTTAAACAAGTTTTGGACTTCAGCAAGCCCAAGAAATTGGGTGGGCTGAAAGTCCAGCAAGGGCCTCAAATAAGCACGGTTTTTGGGCTGAAATTGTATTAGATGTGGAGCCCACCATATTGAGAAATTTTGGGTAATTATTGCTCCCTTATATTTAGTATATTCTTAGGCTTAATTAATGCATGTTTGGGCCACCATTCATGATCATTTATGGGATCCAAACTTAGACCAGATTTTGGGAGTTCTTAGTGGGCCCAGATTGAGCTGAAACGTCCCAACTTGGTCAGCCATATGTTTGGGCTGACTTCCACCATTTTGATGGACTTATGGGCTGAGATAAGGGTGGTATTGGCCCCTTAGTTACCCACTTAAATTGCTAGTTATTGGGCTGATGAAGTGGGGCCCATTTCACCCGACTTAGACTTATTTTTGGGCCATGTTTTTTGTGCTCATGGACTGCCCATTCAGTCCAACTAAATGCATAGATTCGATGGCCATTGGAACTTGGGCTTTGGGCCTTGATTGCCTTCCTTTGGCCCATGTTATTATGGATGGATTGGACCCATAGTTCTTAATGCTTTATATGGGACTTATGTACATGGATTGGATGTGGGCCTTGGGCCTTGTAGTTTATGGTTTGTGGTTAAATGCCTTGAGGCAATGGTGGTTAAATGTCCTCATTTGGACCCCTCTAGGCCCATTTGTATCTAAGTGTGGTTGAATGCCCACCTTAGTCTCTTGCTAAGCCCATCTCTATATTATTTAGGCTCATAGCTTGTATGCTTAGTCTCGTGGGCTACCCCAAGTAAATGGGCCCCCACTAGAGGTTGTATTCCTTATGAGGAATTGGTCAAGTACCTAGACCCTTCATGGTTAGGTAGAGAGTTCATCTTCACCTCATTGGTACCTTTATTCATCTTCATGGCCCACTTCCATACACATCATATGCATGCCTGGTTGAGGTATGATTGGTCATAATTGTGTCATTGTATAGGACATGTTGGTATCTCCCCAAGGGATGGAGTTTTTTTCCTCTTGAGCACGATAGTGCTTGGGATTGATGCATGGGTGATTGTGTGATTCATGCATCTAGCATTACATAACATGTGAATATTCGCCCTTGCTTTATCAGGGTCGTAACCTCCACAGGTTTATTTGTGGATGGCCGTGTGTGGACACCGGAAATGATACTTGAGCATTTGGGTGCATAAGATATCCCTGGGTGAAAGCCCATAAACCTTCACGGTACCGAGAGATGCCTCAACGCTGAGACCGAGTAGAAATCATGAGCGCCTGAGTGCCTTATAGGCCGCAACTCCTACTGTTACGAGGTCAATTGAGATGGGGTTTAACCTTACCCACCTGAGTGAGGGGGCATAGCTAGGCTGAGTCTAACCAGCTCGTAAATGGGTCCGCTACCGTCGAGCCTCATTGGTGATTGGCTATCCACGAGCAAGTAGTGAGGTCTCTTACGCTCGTTTGACTGTGCGGGTCTTGGAGATCGGCAGTCATCCCGTAGTGTATTTGACCCCGGTGGATTCCTTATGGTAGAACTATACTTGATGTGTGGATTGGATATGAGGACTGACATTACTTCGCATTGCATTTACATCGGTTGTATAAGCCTTTTATTGCATCGCCTCGGTATGGCGTCCAGTACTCATGTATTGCATTGCATAGCCTTGGTACGGCTTACCGCATTCATAGCTTAGCCTCGGTACGGCTAGTGGCATTGGTATCATTCATAGTTCCATCTACATCCTTATATTTCTTCTGAACACCATTGTCACACACTTACATCTCCCTCTAAGCTTTCTATAAGCTTATGCACGATTGATGCGTGTCCTAGAGTCGACGCCTAGAGGGTGGAGCATTGGATTGGAGCGTGCAGGACCCGTTGTAGACTTTTCTCTTCATTTCTTACCTTATGTATTTCCTTTTGAGCCTTATGTACCTATAAAAGTTTAAATTTCTAGTGGATTTTACAATGCGTTCCTATGGCTACTTTCTGAGATTACTGTGTTATGATATTGAGTATGCTCTATCAGATTAGATGAGGACTGACATTACTTCGCATTGCATTTACATCGGTTGTATAAGCCTTTTATTGCATCGCCTCGGTATGGCGTCCAGTACTCATGTATTGCATTGCATAGCCTTGGTACGGCTTACCGCATTCATAGCTTAGCCTCGGTACGGCTAGTGGCATTGGTATCATTCATAGTTCCATCTACATCCTTATATTTCTTCTGAACACCATTGTCACACACTTACATCTCCCTCTAAGCTTTCTATAAGCTTATGCACGATTGATGCGTGCAGGAGATCCTAGGTCGACGCAGTAGCGGTGGAGCATTGGATTGGAGCGTGCCGAGGACCCGTTGTAGACTTTTCTCTTCATTTCTTACCTTATGTATTTCCTTTTGAGCCTTATGTACCTATAAAAGTTTAAATTTCTAGTGGATTTTACAATGCGTTCCTATGGCTACTTTCTGAGATTACTGTGTTATGATATTGAGTATGCTCTATCAGATTAGATTTATGCTATGGAAATCCTCCTTGTGGGATCCCGGGATCGGAACCTGAGCCAAGAACCGAGAATGGGATACTACGAAGGCTGTTGCAGCCAGAACCGGTTATCGGGTTTCTTGTAAGTCCGGTCATCGAATCTAGGGCGTGACATTTATTGTGTATTAAATTTTAAATATTGGTAAGTTTTGGAATGCCTATTTGATAAATTGCTCCCAAACACTGAAATTTAATACTGAATCCAAAATTTTATATTTTGTTAAAATGTCTCAAATTTGATAATTTTATTAAATTGCCTCTGTCTTGACATGATCGAGAAAAACGAAAAAAAAAAAAAAAAACACATGGACCAGGTGATTTTCTCACAAACATCAGAGTGGGCCCACCTAACTTCCCGCCCTATGTGAATCTGCTTAGAAGTTACCGGTAACACATTATTGGATGTTGCCCCTGCCTGTATGGCCTACCTTGATGTATGTGTTGTACATCCACACCCTTCATCAAATTTTACTGCTCATTTTATGTTATGATTTCGAAAATGAAGTAGTTCCAAATCTCAAGTGGACCAAACAACAAGAATTGAATGCCTACCAAAAAAAAAAAAAACACACACTTTGTGGAACACAAAAGTTTTAGATTAAGCTGATATTCGTTTGTTTTTTTTTTCCATTGTCCCTTGTCCTCGTCTCTACTACCTTATCAACAGGTTTGGATGTTAAATATCCATAGAAACTGATGAACGGCTTGGATATACAGAATATACATGAAGGTGGGCCCTACGGTTAGGGTAGCACCCATTAACGTGTTAGTGCCCGTAATAGATGGAAGCTGATTGCGTTGTGTGTTGACGTCACCAAGTTCTGTGGGGCCATCTTGGTGTATGTAGCATATCCTTATTATTTATCCATTTGGAAAGATCTTTCAGGTCGTAAGCCCCGAAATGAGGTAGATCTAAAGCTCAAGTGAAACACGGTACGGAAAGAAGCGGGGTCAATGATTCCTGTTGAAACCTTCCTCACCATGATATTTATTTGGCATCCATCCTGATAAGGTATTTACACAGACCTAGATGATGGGAAAAAAACAAATATCATATTTATCCAAAACTTCTTGGACCCAAGAAGTTTTCAATGGTAGACAGCTCAATCACCACTGCTTTATGTGTTGTGGTTCACTTGAATTTTATATCCGCCTCATTTTTGGGCCCATGTAATAAAATGATCTCCTAGAATGGATGGACGGTGTAGACAAGACGCATAATTATGGTAAGGCCCACAGAACTTGGTGACGTCGACACTATGATTTGCCCGGCAAAGAATACGCCCAGATGCCGCCACCCTGTTGAAGTGGCAAAGTTCTACACATTTCACTATGACGTATGTGTTAGGTCCACACTCTTCATCCATTTTTTTCAGATTATTTTAGTTCATGATCTAAAAAATGAGACAGATCTAAAGCTCAAGTGAGCCACACCACGAAAAAAAAAAACTAGTGCGAATTGAATGGCTACAATTAAAACTTCTTGGGAGGCGACAGAAGTTTTGTATAAGTTGATATATTTTATTTTATTTTCCAATTTCATCCGGGTCTTTGTGACCTTATGAACAGATTGGATGGCAAATAAACATCATAATGGCACCTAGGAAGGTTTCAACGGTGGGTGTCACTACCCCCACAACTTTCTGTGGTGTGGTCCACTTGAGTTTTGGATCTGCCTCATTTTTTGGTTCATGCCAAACGATGATCTGAAAATTTGGATGGACAGTGTGGATATAACAAATACATCATAGTGCAGCCCACAGGATTTTGCCATGTCGAAATGGAGTCGGCCCCCCAGTCCCCCCAATCAGTTCATGCATGGAATAAGCAAAGTTGCTACTTATCACACGTGTGTCACTCAGGGCTTTCTGCGCACATACCAGCTATAAATTAATTTTATGATTAATTTTAATTAAAAATTATTTTTAAGTATGTTAAACAAACACCTAATGACCAAAATTTGTTTTCAAAATTTCAGTGACATATTAGGTGGTAAACAAACCATCCTAGCTGAGACTCAAAGGGCCTGTTTGGCAACACTCCCAAGAATGGCTCTTTTTTTATTTTTCCTTCTCTAGTAGCAATAAAAAAATATTTAGTTTTTTTTTTTTTTTTTTTTTTTTTTTTTTTTTCATTCAGCACGGTAAACATCTTTCTATAAGTAACTTAACACCTTGAAGCTGCCTATAACCTTTTTGACTTTTTACTCTCTCTCTCTCTTCACATTATGGACAGTTCCCAACGAAGGTAGCTCCGCATGATGGTCGGCTCACATCAAAGGTGGGGCTCACACAATGGACGGTCTACATCAAAAGTGGGCTTCACATGATGGGCAGTGGACATTGAGGTGGGCCCCACATGATGGACAATTAACATTGATGGTGAGATCGGATGATAGATGACCCACATCAATGTAAGCCCCACATAATTGGCAGTCCACATCAAAAGTTGGCCCTTAATGATGAATGACCCACATCCTAGGTGAGCCCCATATGATGGATGACCCACATTGAAGGTGTAGCCCACGCAATGGAAAATCCACATCAAAGGTGGGCCTCACAACATGGATTGTAGACATTGATAGTGGGCCCTACATAATGAACGGTCCATATCAAAGGTCAGCCCTTAATGATGAGTGGCCCACATTCAAGGTGGACCCCACATGATGGATGACCCACATTGAAGGTGGGGCCCATAGGATGGATGGTCCACATTAAAGGTGGGTTGTGGACTCCACGTGATGACTAGTTGATATTGTAGTGAGCCCCATATGATTGGACAATAATATTGTTCGCGAGCAACACATGATAAATGACCCATATTAAGGTGGACACCACATGAGCATAGTTCACATCAAAGGTTGGCTTCTTATTATGAATTACCAACATCCAAGGTGGGCCAAGCATAATGCATAGTCCACTTTAAGGTTGGGCACTGCATGATGGACAGTTCACATTAAAGGTGGGCCCTGCACCCAAATCTATGGGTTGGTCCGCATGCTAGATAGCCCGAATCGAAGGTGGGTCTCACAAAGCAGATGGTCCACATTGAAGGTAGACCCCACATGATACACAGTTCACATTGAATACATGTCCAAGGTGGCCCAACATAATAAACATTCTACACCAAAGGTTGGCCACACATGATGTACGATGGATATTAATGTAAGTGCTATGTTGTAATTCGAGCACCCGATATTATCAAATTTTGTTGTGTTAAATCACTTGGAGTCAATATCTTGTTATGATAAGATGGAAACTTCAAGATCACCATCGTCAACTCTTCTATATTTTCAAATTGAAGAACTTTGTCAAAGATCGAACATGAGCTCAAGTTCAAGTTCATTACCTCTAGCTTAAGTCTTAAGTACTCAAGCTCATATTTCAAGATCGCTACCTCAAGCTTAAGATCACAAGCTCAAGCTCAAGCTCAAGAATATGAGGTCAAGCTTCATATGCTTCAATATAAACAATCTACTGAAGCGATCAATGTTTCAATATTTCATATTCACATTTAAGGTATGGATGACCTTAGATTGACCATAAGTTAGGTCATATTAATTGCATATTGGATTTGGGTCAATGTATAAGTTTATATGATTTTCTTCGACTAGTCCTAATCTTTGTTCGACTAGTTCAGCCACTAGCTCGACCAGTCCAAAGTGTTTCTTGACCAGTCCAAAATTTGTTGAGAATTTTTGAAAAATTTTGGTTGTGGCTCGACCAGTCGAACAGTGCTCGACTCGAACTCCGGTGACTTAATTTTTATTCACTCGACCAGTTGAGCATGCCACTCGACCAGTCGAGTAACAGGTTTATCTTGTCACGCCAGAAATTTTGAAAATTGGTTGGTGCTTCGACCAGTCGAACCGACCCTTAGACTAGTCGAGGGAACAAAATTTTTACCTATAAATAGAGGACGAATCTCAGAGTTTTTCATTCATTCCAAGCCTAATCAAGTCATCACTCTGAGAGATAAATTCCTGCAATTGTGAAGCTATTACTTATTCATTTTAGATTCTTTTATAGCTTTTTGTATTTGATTTTGAGATCTCATTATTCAATTCTATTCTATTAAAAAGGAAATTTTGGTTTACCCTTTTAAGATCAAAATCAAATCAAGTTAACCCTAAGTTAATTTAATTTTAAAATCATTTAAACTTAGAACCCTTTCATTTGTCAGATTGGACATTGAACATCTATGTCTACATTGAATTGGTTCTACCGGGTTACATCAGAAGAAGAATCTTCAGATAAGTACAATTTCGTTTTCTGCATTTTTGGTTTGTGAGGTTCGGGCAGGAAAAACTCATTGTGGGGTTTTTATGATTATGTAAGCCCATTTGAAAAACACAATTGTGAAGGTTTTAAGGTGAACCTTGGAAAACTTTATTTCTTAGTGAAAGCCAATATCCCGTGGGTGTGGATATTGGGAGTGGAGTAGTTGTGTGGTTGTTTGCGAACAGTTGGTGTACACACACGAACCACTATAATTCTCAGAGTTTGGATGATGATTGTGATGTATGTGTGGTGATGAATGTGATAATTTTCTTTATGCGCTTGTAGTGAATGTTGTAATAATGTAGTTTATTTTCTTCACCTCATTCTCAGTTTGAGTTTTTGATACATACCTACGTTCTAGGCATTAGGTTGTTCTACCATAAACCTTGATTTTTGGTGAAAGGTTGTCCTTAGAACTCAGTTTGTATCAACCTCTCAAGACTAGTGCATTTGAGGTTGCTATTTAATTGTGCTATTTGTCTTTGTATTCCACATTTATTTTTTATTTGGCATAGTCATGTTCATAGTCCTGTTCTCCCCCCCCCCCCCCCCCAAGAGCTCGGCCTTTTCAAGTGGTATTAGAGCCTAATAGCTCATTCATTTGGATTCACTGAGCTAAGCGATCTCGAGCTTTTAATATGTCAAATTTTAATAGCCTCTCTATTACTAGGCCTCCACCTTTTGATTGCTCCAATTATACTTATTGGAAAGTCAGGATGACGATCTTTATGAGGTCCATCGATGAGAGCGTGTAGCAAGCAATAGTGACTAAATGGAATCCACTCACGTCTGAAGTTCTAAGCACTGATGAAACTAAATCTGTCAAAGTTACACCTTATTATTCATAGACCACTCTTCAGAAAAATGAGAGTAGTGTCAATGCCAAAGCTTTAAATACAATCACTTGCGCACTATCACCAGATGAATTCAAAAGAATTATATCTTGTGATACTGCAAAGCAAGCCTGTGATATCTTAGAAACGACACACGAGGGTATGACTATCGTCAAAAAGTCAAAACTTCAAATCCTCACCACTAGGTTTGAGGAAATACGTATGGAAGAAAGTGAAACTTTCATTGACTTCTATATTAAATTGAATGACATAGTCAACTCAATGTGGGGTCTTGGAGATAGCATTCCAAAAAGTAAAGTTTGTACAAAGATACTATACTCGTTACCTGAAAGGTTCAATTCTAAGGTGACTGCCATTCAGGAACTTCGTGACACGGATAATATGAGGGTTGAAGAGCTTGTTGGTTCTTTACAAACCTACGAGTCGAATTTCAAGGCTTCTAAAGGTAAGTCCATAGGCCTTAAGTCATCTAAATGTATTTCTCAAGATAATTCTAGTAATTCTGATGGTGAAAATTCAGAGGATGATATGGTACTATTAGCCAAGAAGTTTTATAAAATTTTCAAAAGAAAAAAGAGAGTTGATTTTCAAAACCCTCTGAGAAGAAAAAGAGTAAATCTAAAAATTGGAAATCTCTTAAAGACAGCCAATGTTTTAACTGTCGTGAATACGGGCATTTAGCAAACAAGTGTCCAAAGAAAGACAAATCAAAGAAGAAAGGCATGTTGACCACATGGGATGAATTGTCTTACTCGGAAGCCTCTTCTAAGTCAGATGATTCAGAACCCAAATCTACTAGTGAGGTCAAGGCTTTGATGACTCTATCTAGAGTCACTTCCACAGATAGTTGTAATTCAACTTTTGATGAAAATCTGAGTGACCCTGAAAACGATGAAGATTTACAAGATGCCTATAATGCCCTATATAGGGAAAGTTGTAAATAGCAGTAAAACTTAAACTTCAAAAAGAAAAGTTTTTAAAGTTAAAAGAGAATTTTGAAAACTTAGTTTTAGAAAAATCACATCTTTCCGATTGTTTTGAAAAGATTAAATGTGATTTAGATTTCAAAACGTCCCAAGTTGAAAATCTAAAATCAAAAAATGAAAAACTAAAACTAGAAGTCTCTTCTCTCTTGAGTTCAAAGGATACTTGGAGGTATGCCCAGGGTGATTCTAAACTAGAAAAATTGCTAACCGTATCAAGGAAATATGGAGATAGATCTGGTCTGGGCTATGATTAAAATACGCCTCTAAAAAATAAGATTACTCCTCCTAAGTTTGTCAAAGGAGAGTCCTCCAACTCAAAAGGAAAAAGTCTAAATCAAAATGGTTTTAAAAATCCTAAAACTTTTCAAACTACCAAACCTAATGTTAACCATATCAATCATAGAAATTAGAATTATAACCCCTTAGCTGAGAAGATTGTGGATTTACTCAAGGAGCTTCTAAAATCTTAACTCGAATGGTAGAACTTATAACAACTATAGGCATAGAAAAACCAAAAGTGTTCTAAAACCCAAAATGGTAATGAAATGGGCCCCTAAAGTTACTTGTCTGGTTGCCCACACTACTTTCAAGGCTTAGAGTCAATCAAAGTGGTACCTAGACAGTGGTTGCTCTAGACACATGATAGGTGACAAAGATTTGGTTACCAACTTCAAAGATATGACTGATGGTTCAGTCACATTTAATGATGGTAGCAACTGCAGAATAATTGGCCAAATCTTCAATCTTCCTCCTTCTCTTAAGCATTTCTTAAATCTGTGATAATAAACATAGCATTAAATTCACTAACCAATGATGTGAGATTTCTAATGAGAAAGGTTCTATGATATTAACTGGTCACAGAACATCTGAGAATTGTTATATAGTTAGTGACTCTAGCTCGTCTAAATTATCATGCTATATGGTCCAAACCAATGAGACTAAATTATGGCATAAACACCTTGGACATGTATACTACCGAAATCTATGTAGACTGAGCAAAGCCGAGTTAATAAGAAGTCTACCCAAACTAAAGAAAATGGACAAAATTTGTGACGAATGTCAAATTGGTAAACAAACTAGGAGTAGTCACAAGAAAGTAAACTTCAGGGCCACATCTAAATGTAACGCCCTAGATTTTTTCCAACCTGGAGTTAGATGTCCTTAGGCAAGGGGTTAATCCTAACCCCTAATTAACCTCTGAAACCTCAAATCCTTTAGAAATTAGACAAGTTTAACTAAGTGTTAAACTAGATTAGCTGTGAAATCCGCTTGAATCACTTTAAATACGATCTACAAGACTTAAAACTTGTAGAATCATCGACGCTAGGTTACCCTAAAATCTAGGATCAATCTCATTACCCAGTTGCTCTCGGGAGCACATTGAAACTCTGTATCGGATCTGGACCGTACGTTGAAAGTTCGATTACTACGAAATTATATAATCAAGATCGCCTTGCTGGGCTTGACAACCACCTCGAAAATCAAGTCCAAATAGTGTCCCAAAGTAATTCGCTTGAGCCCGGAGTGAAGTGTGTGAGAAAACGTGGTTTCCTTTAGAAATTAATTCGAATCTGAGACTTGTCATTTGCGGGCCGAATAGAAGCCATCAGACTGTTAGAATCTGACCCAAATACACCCTCGGATCAGGAGAAATTTCATACACAGGTCAGTGTACTTGTGGCCTTGATCGAGTTTCCATGACCGTTGAACTGAAAATGGTCTGCCGCGTGTGATCTGGGAACCCGACTGGAACGAAACCTTAACTCGACCTAGATCCAAGGTCAGTGAGCTTAAGTCCGACCTTTGGCTCAAGGGAGGCTCCGGAAATGCTCCGTTGAGTCGAAACAGACTAGTTTTGGACATAACCTAAGTATACCTTGGCCCTGGGGCCATTCCCATCAGTTTTGGGCCTATATAAGGGCCTTAAGCCCTCACTCTCTCATCCCATACGAATTTGGGAAACCCTAGGAGAGAGAAGAAAGAAAAGAGAGAGAAAGAGAGAGAAAGAAGTGGGGATTCTTCCTGGGATTCTTCCCTGTTAATCCACTGCTGAAACATCACTCCCTGTAGTTCTTTCGGTGTTTCCAACGCCGTATTTGGGTAAGAAATCTTAACCCTAACCTGTTTTAGAGATTCAAGAAATTCAAATAGAACAGTTGATAGAATAGTTAACCTATTCCCTGTTATAGGTTGTTCTGGTGCCGTAGACAAAGGCTCAGTGTTTAAACTGATCTCGTTACGCTTCTACGGCGTAAGGTATGGACTATAAACGCTTAGGTTATGATTTTCAATGCTTTCAATGTTAGATAATGATATATTCATGATCTGGATGCTATTACACATGTACAAAGTGTTATCCATTTCGTTTTTCAGTTATACGTTAATTAGGTTGAATATACTGTATTCCATGTATTTATAGAAAATACTGTATACATATAAAATTTGAAATTGTGTTGGCCATGATTAACTGCTGTATATGTATGCTAGACTTACTAGTATTAACTTCTGGGTGAACGGATTTGCCCTAAGGCATGTTATATCAACATACGTTGTATATGTTATATTGTGTAGCCTATGTGTTTGTGAAAATGACTGAATGAGTATAGAATTCGCATTCGTGCTCGCCATGACCAACAGTCATGGATATATGACGGTTGTATAAGCGATAACCTTTAGTGAAAGGATTTGCCTTAAATCACGCCACGGCTAATGCACATATATATGTCTAAGTGTGTAGCCCACGTGTTTGTGGAAATGATTGAATGAGTATGGAACCCGGATTCATGCATGCCATGATTATCCGTCGTGGGTATATGCGTGTGGTATACGGGGCAACTCCCTAGTGAAAGGATTTGGCCTACTACCTGTGTGATCAACATACGTCATGTATGTTGATGTACGTGTAGTCTAAGTGTTTGTTAAAATGATTGAATGAGTAAGTGGTTAGTAAATTAAAATTTATATGGGTGTTGAGCTATGATTCCCAACTCCCTTAACTATGTGTATGATTTCCTCCATGTACCGTATATTATAGCGTCTGTTTTATCTATGGAATGCATATGTGTGGATTTATGTTTAAGTTGTAGTCCATAAAATGCAGAAACAAATCCGTGACGGGTGATGGGGGAGCGGTGCGATTAGTCCGCAATGACCACAGGCAGCCCTAAAGCGGACATTATTGGACCTTTGATTATATGATTTGCAATCTTGATTCATAACTGCTTTAACTATCTTCTAGGATATTTTGTTGTAATTGAATGTGATTGGGGCTATTGTATAGTCCAGGCAATCGGTAACAGGCCTTGATGTTGTGGCTAAGGTCATTTCGCCACAAAAGACACGTTCGATGAATCTGAATTGTATGATGGTTGTCGACAGTGGTACCTTCTAGGTTACTTCAGCGTACGCTCGTACCAGTCGAACTTGTCTAATAAACCGATGGGCCAATTGTGTGTTCACCATGTTTGGACGCTACTACTTGAACCTAAGGTACCAAACTTATCAGTGAAATCCCGTTAACCTTGGTACCTCGATCTGCTAAGACTCATGAGCCGGACATGGTGGTATGGGACACTGTGGTCGAGCTGTCGGCCTACGCTGGGGAGATGAGCCTCCCCATAGTGACCAGTGAGCAACCAGACTCGTGAGCCGAATACGATGGTATAGGATACTGTATTCGAGCTGTCAGCCTACACTGATCAGAAGATGTGTTGTGCGTGAGTCTCGTGTGGGCCATTACCAAACAAAACCACCGCTGCGCACTCTAATACCTGTTGGTTGGACAATATCTGAAGGGGTGTTGCGATTGCGTCAGCCCCGAATGACGCATTGGTGTAGTGACCTCGAGCATACTCTGAATTTACGTTGAGGCGACGAGCCTTTCAGTAGTAACTGGAGTATAACTAGCCTTGCATTGATAAGGCGACGAGCCCTTTGCAGCGACCTAAAATCGTATCATCGTATGAGATTTACTAGGACTGACGACCCTAGAATGGATCCTTGTTTGGGAAGTGATATAAGGGAGATACCTTAGTTTTCCAATCCTACTGTATGAAATTGACTAATAAAGAACTTGGTAATCACGTTCATGCACCGCATACGTATGCGTTTGGCGTTGATGGTCAAGCACTGAGGGAGTGTGGCATGCCGCGAATGTAAGAAGGAGTCGCTGAGGGAACGCAGGTGAGGGCATGCATCATACATACATACCATTCTTGCATTAACAAGAGTACTAAGGGATGTGTGATTTCCTGTTTTATCATTACTGCTTGATTGAATTGATAACATGTTAACCTATGCTTTATTGTTCCACTGAGTTAGCTACTCACTCCCATGTTACGGGACGGTGTTGTACACACCAACCAGACCCTGTTGTAGTTTCAGATGATGGCGATGCTCGTGAAGCGGAGCCTGACTTTTATGATGGTGAGAAGGAGTTCTCCTACATGCAATGATCTGGCGGGTCTATGTGGACCTGAAGTTGCGTACCGGGGCCACAGGGATATGGATAGTTGAACATTACACTTTATCATTTGGTAAATTTTAAAATTTTACATGTAATAATTGACCTGGCAACGCATACATGCTTCAGGGACTTGTACTGGTTTAGAAGGTTTTATATACTCATCTTGCGTATCACAACTGTCCCTGAATTATGTTTGCAGTTTTCGCTTAATCTCATTCATGTTTCATGCACTGATACAAACAACATACAAACATCACTTCAATTGTTGCATAAGTGATGCGTTGAAACTCGGGAATTGAGTTCTACTCGACCCCCGATTTTCAGGGCGTTACACTAAACCCCTTGAACTTCTTCACATGGATCTCATTGGACCTACTAGAATGGAGAGTCAAGGTGGAAAGAAATATTTTCTGGTAATTGTGGATGACTTTATCAGATATACATGGGTGGCTTTCATGAGAGAAAAGTCTGAAACTCTCGATGAAGTGAAAAGGATACTCAAGCGTATCCAAACTGAGAAGGAATCAAATGTTTCGAAAATCCGAAGTGACCATAGATTGGAATTTAATAATAGCAATTTTGAGAAGTACTGTAGCAATCATGGGATATCGCATGAATTTTTGTACCTAAGACACCTCAACAAAATGGGGTTGTTGAAAGGAAAAATCGTGCGCTTCAAGATATGGCCAATGTTATGTTAAATAGCATGAAATTACCTAAAAATTTATGGCCTAAAGCAGTGAACACTGCATGCTATATAATAAACCATGTTTATATTAGAAAATTAATTGATAAGACCGCATATGAACTGTGGTTCAATAAGAAGCCCACGGTAAAAATACTTTCGAGTTTTTGGCAGCAAGTGCTATATTTTGCATGACTGCAAAAATTTAGGGAAGTTTAACACTAAAAATGAGGAATGGATTTTTCTAGGGTATGCTCTAAATAGTCGAGCATATCAAGTTCTCAACAAGAGAACCGGTGTTATTCAAGATTCTATTAATACAGTTATAGATGATCACCTGAATACACCTGTCTCTAGTTTAGAAGATGATGAAGTCTCTGTATTTGATAAACTAGACTCTTCATCTAGTCAAAATGACACTGAACTGCAGTCAGTTAAAGACCATCCAACTGATCGAATTCTTGGGAACCCTCTCACTGGTGTGCGTAATCGTAAACAATTAGAAAACATATGTAATTATATGTACTTCTATAACATCCCGAAAATCGGAGGTCGAGCATAAACTCAACTCCCGAGTTCCAGAACATCACTTAAGCAACAAAATGAATGATAATTGAATGTTGACTGTATTTGTGCATTGAACATGAGTGAGATTAAGCCAAAACAGTATATCATACTCCAGAGACAGTTAATTTGCAAGCAGAAGACTATGATAGATATATAAAATATAAAAACTGTGGTGAGTCTCCAAAGTGTGATAACGTTACCAGGTTAAATAATTACAAGTACAATTCTAAAATATACCAACATGTAAGTATAATGTCTTCTATCCCGAGTACCATAGCCCCGTCAATACAATACCAGGTCTTCAGAGACCTATCAGAGAGTTACATGTAGGAGAACTCCTCCTCGACCTCATAGTAGTAGTCCGGCTCTGCTTCAGGAGTAGCGTCGCCATCTGTAATCAGACAAAGTCTGGTTGGTGTTCGGAACACCGTCCTGTAACGTGGGAGTGAGTGATCAACTCAGTGGAACAATAAAGTATATGTTAACATGTTATCAATTCAGTCAAGCAGTAATGATAAAGCAGTAAAATCAAACACTCCTAACTACTCTTATTAATGCAAGTATGAATGACATGATGTATGCCCTCACCGACATACTCCCTCATGCGACACCCTCTTCGTTCGCGGCATGCTTTCATCCCTCAGTGCTCCACATCTTCTAGGCACATGCAATGCATGATGATCATAATTACCAAGTTGTTATTATTCCATTTCAAACAGCAGGATTGGGAAACTAAGGTACCTCCCTTGTATCATTCCCAAACATGATCCATTCTAGGGTCGTCAGTCCTAGTTAATCTCAGATGATGGTGTGTTTCTAGGTCACTACAGAGGCTGTCAGGGCTGTTACACGAAATCGTTGCACCACTTCCCCCATCACCTCTTTAACGATTCATCACTATGCAGATACAAGCCTAGTTCATACTCTATACACTGCGGCAAAACTCATCGCCTCACCGCAAATTCAGAGTATGCTCGAGGTCACTTCACTAACATCCTACCAACTGGCAGTCTATTTCGAAGCCCGACCAGTCCACTTATTGAGAATGGGACCCGGCTGCAACCCGACTGAGGACCACAGCCAGGCTACGCCAGTGTAGGCCGACAGCATGAATATAGTGTCCCATACCACCATAATCAGCTCACGAGTCTGGTTGCTCACTGGTCACTACGGGGAGGCAGGGCTGCCAGGGCTGTTACACGTAATCGTTGCACCACTCCCCCATCACCCATCCCCCCAGCGTAGGCCGATAGCTCAACCACGGTGTCCCATACCACCATGCCCGGCTCATGAGTCTTAGCGGATCAAGGTACCATGGTTAAAAGGGATTTCACTAGTAAGTTTGGTACCCTAGGTTCAAGCAGTAGTGACCAAACATGGTGAACATACATAAGACAAATCGGGTTACTTGACGAGCTCGGCTAGCTCGAGCGCACAACAAGTTGAACGACATGAAGTGCATAAGCACTTCGCGTGGCCAACTACTATTGCCAACCGAAGTACGACTCGAGTTCGTCGAACACATCTCACGTGGCAAATGAATCACGGCCATGAATTCAATCCTGGTACCGATTGTCTGGACTATAATCATAGCCCCAAACACAATCAATTGCAGATAGATAAAGCAGTAGTGGATCAAAATTCAAATCATACAATCAAAGTCTGGTATTATCCGTTTAGGACTGCCAAGGCTGTTGCACGGAATCGTTGCTCCACTCCCCCATCACCCATGACGGATCATACGACGTAATCATGAATTTAAACATATGCAGTATATAGATAAAATCATACAATCAGTTGAGCATGTTAATAAGCATATCATAAAGCATATTATAAAGCATGTTATAAAGCATATTATGAAGCACTATATAAATAGGAATACAAACATATATATTTCACAAGTAAGCGGTTTAAGTAAACAACCTCATGGAGGAAATCATACATGTCTCTAAGGTAGTTGAGAATCCCATCTCAATACCCTCCTAAGGCATCAACATCCAAACACTTACACAAGCATTTTCACAAATACTTAACATACACTATTTCAACATACTTAGTGTATGTTAACAAACATGTGTTAGGGCGAGTCCCTTCGCCAAGCAAATATTTTACGCATATATAGTATATTTATACAACAAATAATCATGGCTAACACATCTCTAAAATATATATGTATACGGTACTTTCTACAATGCAGTATTTCTACATACATAGTGTATATTAGTAAAACATGTATTTGGGCAAATCCTTTCACCAAATAAGTATTTTATCCATATATCGTATATTCATACAACAAATAATCATGATAAATACATCTCCAAAATTTGTACGTATACGGTATTTTTTACGAATACCTAGAATATGTAAAATTCCATAATCTACATCTTTAATCGAAACAGGAAACAGAAAGCACTTTGTACATGTGCAATTGCATGCAGATCATGAATCTATCATTACCTAACATTGAAAGCGTTGAAAACCATAACCTATACATCTAAAGTCCGCACCTTTTGTCGTAGAATCGCAACGAAGTCGATAGGTTTGCTAAGCTTCCGTCTACGGCAGTTTGGTAACCTAGAGAACGAAATAGGTTAGCTATTTCATAACCTACAACTATCTAAACCCCAAAACTGATTAGGGTTAGGGTTTCTTACCTAGAAATGACGCCGGAAACGCCGGGAAAGCGATGAGAATCAGGTGGTGGAGCCCGAATAGTGGCAGGGAAGAGTGGCAGGGAGATTCTCCCACAACTCCCACACTTTCTCTCTCTTTTCTCTCTTCTCAATCTAGGGTTTCTCTCAAATTCGTATGGCTGCAATGAGAGAGGGTTTAAGGTCCTTATATAGCCTAAAAACTCACCGAAATAGACTTCAGGATAAGGTTTACTTAGATTATAACCAAAGCGAAACTTTTTCAACTCAACGGAGGACTTCTGGCGGGCCTCCTTGAGCCAAAGGTCGGACTTAAGCTCACCGACACCGGATCTACATTCTATTAAGTTTTCGTTTCGGTCGGGATTCCAGATCACGCGTGGCGGACTAGTTTCAGTTCAACGGTCAGCGGATCTCGATCGGAGATTCCGAGTACATGTAAATGTGTATGAAATTTCTCCTGATCCGAGGGTGTAATTTGGTCTGATTCTGATGGTCTGGTTGCTTAAAACTGATCCGCAAGCGACACGTGTCAGATTACTATTCAAGATATTTATTTTGTAAAGGAAACAAGTGTTTTCACACTCCTTTGCTCCGGACTCAAGCGAACAGCCGTGGGACACTGTCTGGATTTGATTTCCGAGATGGTCGTCAAGCCCAGCGAGGCGGTCCTAAGTCCTTAACTTCGGGTTAATCGGACTTATGACGAGCGGTCCAGATCTGATACGGAGTTTCGAGATGCTCCCGATAGCAGCCGGGTAATGAGATTGATCCTAGATTTTAGGGTAACCTAGCGTCAACGAATCTATAGGTTTTGGGTCTTGCAAATCGTATTTAAAGCGATTGGTGCTAATTTCACAGGCACTCTAGTTTAACACTGGCTAATTCTCGCCTAATTTCTAAAGGATTTAGTCCTGAGTGATTTTGGTCTGAGGTGGTACTTAGTCCTTTGAAGCGATGTTTAGTTTAAGTGTTGTTCTTCATTACCTAATCTTTAAGATAGTGTTTAATGTGAAAGTACTTAGAAAATTTAAAGAACAGGGTGGTGAAAGGTGAGATTTGTGAAGGACATGGGTTCAGAAATTATTTTAGACTATGGAATTCAGTTCTGGCGAGTTAATAAGGTGTTAGGAGCAACCCATTGCCTAAGGACGTTTAATCCCAGATTGGAAAAAATTCGGGCTGTTATAACTTCACTTCCCAAATTGAGCCGGTCAATGTAAAAGAAGCGTTTACCGATGAAAACTGGATAGTTGCCATGCAAGATGAACTAAATCAATTTGTAAGGAATGATGTGTGGTATTTGGTTCCTAGACCTAATAATAAACATATAATTAGAACTAAGTGGATCTTTAAAAATAAATCTGATGAATTAGGAAATATTATAAGAAACAAGGCAAGACTGGTTGTACAAGGGTACATTTAGATAAAAGGTATCGATTATGATGAAACCTTTGCCCCCAGTAGCTCGTCTTGAATCTATCAGATTATTTATATCCATTACTTGTTTCAAAAAGTTTAAAATCTATCAAATGGATGTCAAGAGTGCTTTCTTGAATGGTGATTTACATGAGGAAGTATATGTAGAACAACATAAGGGTTTTGAAGACCATAAATACATTGATCATGTTTATCACCTGAAAAAGGCACTCTATAGCTTAAAACAAGCTCCCAGGGTATGGTATGAGAAGCTGACTAAGTTTTTACTAAGTCATAACTTTATAATGGGGAGTGTTGATAATACATTGTTTATAAAGAAATACAATGATCACATACTTATAGTACAAATATATGTTGATAACATTATCTATGACTTTACTTGTTCTAACATATCTACTGAGTTTGCAGAGTTGATGAAGTCCAAGTTTGAAATGAGCATGGTGGGAGAACTGAACTACTTTTTAGGTCTACAAGTGAAGCAACTTGAAGACGAGATTTTTATCTCTCAATCCAAGTATGCTCTAAACTTGGTTAAAAAGTTTGGATTTGAAAATAACAAAAACTTCGATACTCCTATGAGTACGACTCTTAAGCTCTCTAAGGATGCAACAGGTAAAAGTGTAGATCCTGCGTTGTATCGCAGTATGATTGGTAGCTTATTATATTTAACTGCGAGCAGACTTGATATAGCATTCAGCGTAGGTATCTGTGCTAGATATCAATTAGATCCGAAGGAATCTCACCTGATTACTGTCAAGCGAATTATGAGATATGTCGCAAGTTCGGCCAATCTAGGCCTTTGGTATCCATATGATACTAATGTTCAGTTAGCTGGTTATATGGATGCTGACTGGCCTGGGAATATAGATGACCGAAAGTTTACCAATGGCAGATGTTTTTATATCGGGAACTATTTAGTTTCATCGCATAGCAAGAAACAAAGTTCTGTTTCACTATGCACAGCTGAGGCTGAATATATTGCAGCTGGAAATGCACGCACTCAGCTTGTGTGGATGAAAAGGATGTTAAATGATTATGGATTTGCACAAGATACTATGGTTCTTTATTGCGATAAATCTAGCGCTATCAACATCTCTAAAAACCTCATCCAGCATTGGCGAACTAAGCATATTGACATTAAATATCATTACATTTGTGAATTAGTGGAAGATAAAATTATTTAATTGGATTATGTTCAAACTGAAAATCAACTTGCGGACATTTTCACCAAACCACTTGACAGAAACAGGTTCTCTAAGTTAAAACTGGATATTGGTATATGTAATTTGATATGAGATTACTGTGTCTACTTGTACTATTTTTATTTTATTTTTTGCATAATTTTATTTTCATAAATTTCTGGATTTTTAAAACAAATAAAATTGAGAATTTTTGAGTCTGCACGACCAGTCGAGTACACATTTGACCAGTCGTGGCATGACCAGTCGAGTATGCCTCGACCAGTCGAGATGCGTGGTTGGGTTGCTTTTATTGTGAGAAAAATCATTTTTTCTTCACTTTCTTCACCTTCTCCAACCGGTCGAACCCATCTCCGAATACAACTTGGTTAGTACATCATTTTCGTTTTTCTTTCGGATTTAGGTTCCTTGCATCTCATTTAGCTTGATTCTAGTGTTTATTTCAAGCTTTCTTGTGGTTTTCTTGTATTTTTAGGAAAAAATCTGATTTAGGTGAAATCCATAAATCCTTCTTGCATTCTATTTTTGTTTTCTTGCAATGGAAGGTAGATCTAAGAAGAAAATAACTTGTGGTCCTTCTTTCCGTTCCACACCTATTGCGATGCGTACTCTTCGACCACCCGAAGAGGACCTGGAATATGTGCGGGACATCCGTCTCCACAACATCATTGTTGAACGGATCGTCAATTCTAACCATTTGGTTCAGTTCAATATCATTCCTCTCATTGTGGCTGTAGGATGGTATAACATTTTGAATTGGGGCGGACCTGCATATTGGCCCATTGCATAAGCCATGTATGCATGTATTAGTGATGTTTCTATTGAAAATTTATCATTCACTATTAAGTTTAGAGAAGGTACATTCCAGTAGATCGTCACTTGATATCTAGCTTAATGGATATACCAGTTAATGATGAAGGGATTCCAATATCCACATTAGCTGAGAGATTGAATGAATCTGAAAAACGTCTTTTAACCAGAAATTTATGCAACATGAACTCGGAATGGAATTCCGGGATTGTGCTCTGTGCCAATAAGATGTTACCCAGATACAGAGTACTTCATCGTATCTTTATTTCTAATGTTTACCCTAGATCTAGTAATAAGGCTGAATTAACCTCTTTTATGGTGCGCATTCTTCATTCTGTTGTTTCTGGTATTCAAGTGTGCCTTCCTTCATTAATTTGTTATTTTATAATCCAATTTCGTTTACACTTGGGGCATAGCGATATTCCTCTCGCTTATTTAATGACCACCCTTTCTACTCATTGTCGCGTGGTCATGCTAAATGGAGAAGCTCTTATTTCCCTTCTTCCATTCAACAACTCCAATATCAACAAGATGAAATTAGAGTTGGCTCCTGGTCATGTTGACAGGGATGCTGGAGGAGCTAGCAAAGAAGTTGGAGAGGAAGAGGCACTACCCACTGACGACGTGAATATGGATGATCCGTTTGATGAGTTACAATCTGATTCTGAGGCCAATCCTGATTTTCAGCCTTCTGATTTTGATGAGAGACTTCGAACCTTAGAAGAGAAGGTGGATGGTCTCCATGTATCCCATGATACACAATTCAAATATATGCGTAAATAGCTTCGTTGCATTAATAAGGGATTGCATCAAATTGACCCATCTATTCCTGCTCCGTCTTCTGGTTCTGATTAGTCTTTTTAGTTATATTGGGCATGTACTAAATCTTAAACTTTACTTTTGCTTGGATGATCCTTGGACATGTTTTTATTTGCTACTCTTTGGACATGTTTATGCTTGATGATGATACTATTTGTTGCTTGAACTTTATATTAATTTGTTAATATTTACTCTCTTTCTCAAACTCTTCCCTTATATTTTGATTACTTCAATCATCTATTTATTTCATTTTTCCTTTGTCATTTTGTGACTAAAAGAGGGAGAAATGATTGGAATGGGATATGATTTGTATATGATGATTGCTGGATGTGGTTGTAGAGAAATACGAAAATATATGGAAGTGCATATTGTATATTTTTGCGTAGATATGTATTTGATTTTATATAAGTACTCTACAAATCACCTTGCTTAGATTGAGGGGGAGGAGTAGTAACATTGCTTTGCGATGTGTATAAACTGGTGCGTGATTCTTTAGTCGATTTTGTCACAAATTTGACAAAATGGGAAATTGTAAGTGCTATGTTGTAATTCGAGCACCCGATATTGTCAAATTTTGTTGTGCCAAACCACTTGGAGTCAGTATCTTATTATGATAAGATGGAAACTTCAAGAACACCATCGTCAACTCTTCTACATTTTCAAGTTGAAGAACTTTGCCGAAGATCGAACACAAGCCTAAGCTCAAGTTCATTACCTCTAGCTCAAGTCTTAAGTACTCAAGCTCATATTTCAAGATCACAAGCTCAAGCTCAAGCTCATGAATACGAGGTCAAGCTTCATGTGCTTCAATATAAACAATCTACCGAAGCAATCGATGTTTTAATATTTCATACTCACATTTAAGGTATAGATGACCCTAGATTGATCATAGGTTAGGTCATATTAATTGCGTATTGGATTTGGGTCAATGTATAAGTTTATACGTTTTTCTTCAACTAGTCCTAGTCTTTGTTCGACTAGTTCAGGCACTGACTCGACCAATCCAAGATTTGTTGAGAGTTTTTGAACATTTTTTGTTGTGTCTCGACCAGTCGAGTGAACAGTCTTGACCAGTCAAATAGTGCTTGACTCGAACTCCAACAACTTAATTTTTCTTCACTCGACCAGTCGAGCAAGCCACTTACCAGTCGAGTAATGAGTTTTCTTGTCGCGCTAGAAATTTTGAAGATTGGTTGGTGCTTTAACCAGTCGAACTGACCCTTAGACCAATCGAGGGAATAAAATTTTTACCTATAAATAGAGGACGAATCTTAGAGTTTTTCATTCATTCCAAGCTTAATCAAGTCATCACTCAGAGAGATAAGTTCCTGCAATTGTGAAGCTATTACTTATTAACTTTAGATTCTTTTATAGCTTTTTGTATTTGATTTTGAGATCTCGTTATTCAATTGCATGGAATTTTGGTTTACCCTTTTGAGATCAAAATCAAATCAAGCTAGCTCCAAGTTAATTTAATTTAAAAATCATTTAGACTTAAAACCCTTTCATTTGTGAGATTGGACATTGAACATATACGTCTACATCGAATTGGTTCTACCGGGTTATATTGGAAGAAGAATCTTCAGATAAATATAATTTCATTTTCTGCATTTTTGGTTTGTGAGGTTCAGTCGGTAAAAACTCATTGTGGGGTTTTTGTGATTGTGTAAGCTCATTTGAAAAACACAATTGTGAAGATTTTAAGGTGAACCTTGGAAAACTTTATTTCTTAGTGAAAGCCAATATCCCGTGGGTGTGGATATTGGGCATGGAGTAATTGTGTGGCTGTTTGCGAACAGTTGGTGTACACACACGAACCACTATAAGTCTTGGAGTTTGGATGATAATTGTGATGTATGTGTGGTGATGAATGTTGTAATTTTCGTTATGCGCTTGTGGTTAATGTTGTAATAATTTAGTTTATTTCCTTCGCTTCATTCTCAGTTTAAGTTTTTGATACTTACCAACGTTCTAGACATCAGGTTGTCCTACCATAAACCATTGTTTTGGGTGAAAGGTTGTCCTTAGAACTCATTTTGTATCAACCTCTCAAGACTAGTGCATTTGAGGTTGCTATTTAATTGTACTATCTATCTTTGTATTCCACATTTATTGTACTATCTATTTTTGTATTCCACATTTATTTTTTATTTGGCATAGTCCTATTCAACCAAAACAATGGTTTATGGTAGACCAAACAAACTCAAGACCCCCCCCCCCCCCCAAGACTTAGAGCTCGGCCTTTTCAATTAAGGGTAGACCAAACAAACTCAAGGGATAAGTATTTATATGATTTTGGAAACCAAACATTCTACTTAAGGTATAAGTGGCTTATGTAAAGTAATTTATGATGTCACGCCTTGAGCCCGACACCCAGATTCGCTCACCATGATCCCGCACCCATGGGCGCCACTCAAAATTTTTTATATTCATAACTTATTATTCAATCACCTATTACTTAATCTCCATCCATAATAAATAAATAAAAAATAAAGAAACATCCACATCATTTAATATAAAAGTATCACCTTCCAAATTTATGTAGAAACATTTTATCACAACTCTTGTACAAATAACCACAATTTTAATAAACTAAATATGTAAAATATCATCAGCAAGCAGCCCAATCATCAATCACTCTAATATGATTTTATTCTCCAAAGGTGACATGAAAAATAAAGGTGAGCTCGAAAGCTCATCGAGTACACTAAATACAAGTTTAGAAATAAAAATACACTCATTTCGAGTAATTATTATTTAACAAAATTCACTGAAAAGCCACATGCATGACATAAAAAAAATTTAACAATCATTACATTTAATGCATTTTTATATAGAAGAATATCACAAATAATTGATGCAATTTATATAGGTGGTGGCCACAATAATCAATACAATTAAACTTTTTGAACACCAGGGTCATTTTGCACCGATTAGCCAATACACTCACAACTCACCTAGCCTGCATAAGTGGTTTGTTGCACCCACGCAGCCTCGATTAACAGATGACCCATTCGTACATCAGCTGATTAAACTACTACTCCACTTAGCTTGCATAAGGGTCTTGATCATATCATTTATTTACATTTTAGGAATTTTCAACTCAAGTCACTCAGTCGACTTACCTATTTCCTAACGCTATAATAATGACTCATATTTCTATAAATCAATAATACATGATTTTCTAAAATCACTATTTCAAATAAATGTCACACAACCATTTCTACCCTGATCCAAACAATTAAAAACCATAATAATAGTAGTTTACAAAAATTTATCAAACCATGATTTATAATTTTATCTAAATATCACAAGCATTTTTATATAAATCTGAAAAACATGCAAGTGATGGGGTATATCAAAATCTAGGAATTTCATGAAATTGAATTATACTTTGAACGCTACAATTTCTAGATATTATACAAATAATCTGAAATTTTTGAAAATTATACAAAATAATCTGGGATTTCAAGGAATATGTTTAATAAATTTGTAATTTCTGAAATATATTCCATAAATCTAGAATTTCAGAAAATTGTACATGTAATATGGAATTTCTAAAAATTATATGAATAATCTGAAATTTCAGAAAAATATTTAATAAATTTAGAAATTCTAAAATCGTATAATAAATATGAAATTTCTGAAAATTGTATAATAAATCTGAAATTTCCAAAAATTTGTATAATAAATTTGGAATTTCTGAAATAAATCTGAAATTACAAAATATTTAAATAAATAAATAAATAAGGAACAAGATGCACCATATCTAGGAATTTGTTCAAGTACAAGAAATAAAAATAAAATAACATAAATAAAGCAAATAAAGAAAAGAAAGGAAAATGTGTGAGATGCACTCACTCCCCCCCCCCCCCCCCCCCTCAGCTTTTTCTCTCCTCTCTCTTTTCTCTTATTTTTAACCAAAGGGTTTTGAAACCCTAGAGATGTCCCCTTTATATGTGTGTGTGTGTGTGTGTGTGAGAGAGAGAGAGAGAGAGAGAGAGAGAGAGAGAGAGAGAGAGAGAGTGCGTGTTTGTGTGTTGTGCATGTGTAGTGCATGTGTAGTGTGCGTGTGTGCAATGTGGTGTGCATCTGTATGTGTGTAATGTGGTGTGCGTTGGTATGTGTACAAGTACATATGTATGTGTGTGAGTGCATGTGTATGATTATTTATATATTTATAAAAATAAAATTTAGGTTGCTACATTCTACCTTTTTTAAAAAGAATTTCGTCCATGAAATTGAATGTATCTATTATGTGAATAAATGGGAATACTTTTCTCTTATTTTCGCCTCTCGCTCTCAAGAGGCTTCCTCCACATCATGATGCCTCTCGCTCCCAGGAACCTTCATCCGAAACATTTGTTCCTTCCTATTGAGAAGACAAACGAGCTACTCGGCATTAGAAGAATCTTCCCTAATCTCTAAGAGTTGCCATTTGATAATGTAGGAAACATTTCACTTGTACTTCCTCAATATTGACATGTGGGAATATATCGTGAATACTAGTCAAGAAAGGTGGTAAGGCAAGCCTGTAAACTACAACACTGACTATCTCCAAGATATCAAACAAACCTATATATTTCGGAGCAAACTTCCCCTTATTGAATCTTATAACACCCTTCATCGAAGAAACCTTCAAGAGTCATTATAAGGAAGCAAATTAGGAATAGATGATCAAATTCGTTTTCTCCTTATCCCATATAAAGAAAACTCATAAAGAATCATTTACATCACACTAGTCACTAAGAATGCATGCCCATTCAATTCAACAACTATCTTGAGACCACATGAGATTACATTAACCACATGATTAAAGCATAAAAACATCTAAATACTTTTTTAAAAAAATTTAAAAATTAAAAACTAATTTCAAAAGACAGTAATAAAGTTCTTAAGAAAACACCATTTCCCCATGAAATTTCCGAAGCTTCTATACTCCTCTTTTTTTTTTTTTCCTTTTTTTTTTACATAAACCCACTTCTCATTAATGCTTAGAAAATTAGATATTATATATGGTAAACTTCCTAAGTATGGATTGTTTTGACCTTGCTGTATCTCATCCAATGTCCATTCAAATATCTCACTCATGCATGAGCCCACCAAATCTTACATGTGTGTCCCCACTTGAGATGTCCAAATAGCAACATTAGGAACGGTTTATGCATAAGCCAACCAATAAATGGCTGGTTAGAAACTTGGAATGAGATAAGATGCCTTCAATAAGAGTGTCATGGCGAATGAGAAAATCACATATTTACAGAATTGGGGGGGGGGGGGGAGGAAGTAAAGAGTGGATAGTTAAAAACTAAATAATGGATTATACACATTCTACGACCAGTAGCCTGATGTTTTTGTACAGTCATTTTTATGGTTATTCACTCTATCTCTGCGTGCGTGCGTGCGTGTGTGCGTGTGTGGATCTTTGACCCTTCACCCATTAGACTACAGTGAAAATGCGATATAGGTACTAGAGTGACATCAAAACTGACCAAAAATCAAAGGCATTGGGATCTCTACATTTGCACAATTTTGGAGGAACTGAAATCGTTATGGCAAACTTGGGCCTGTCATGCATGGAATCCTCCCTGTCAGCAACTTGCATGTACCTAACAAATCACCATCGTTGCCATAGCCATCATCATCATCATTATCATCTAAGCCTTACCAACTAATTGGGATTGGCTACATGAATCCTTTTCCATCTTTTTTTTTTTTAAAAATTATTATTATTATTATTTGTGGGGGGGTCTGAATTCATGATGAAAACTATGGCAAAAGTTTGATGATGGCTGCCAACCTGATGCAGCCCTCTATCTAGGCTTAGGACCCCACAGTGAGACCTACTCAACCAAGAGCTATTTAATAGTACATTACATAGGTTGATTACAATCAACTAGTTGCATGTTTCCAACACCCACGACCAAGTTACTTGTCGGTTCCAGGCTGTGGCTCAACCAGAGGAAAATGATGGTGATGATGATGACAAACAGAGACACCTTTCAAAAATGAAAACACAGAAATTGAGTAATTCTCTCTCATAACTTCAAATAAACTTTCCAACAGAACTGTCAGGTATTTTCATGGTGTTGAAACACAATCCTTTCAAGTTAAAAATATGCAATTATGTGCTACCTTGCATGCAGCAGCTTTTGAATATCATAAAATCTGACATCTGAATATGGGTTCTCCTGATTTCAGCTTCAGATGCCCAACAAGTTTATGAAGGCATTAGTATCTACAAGATCTTCAAGGATAACTGCATTTCCATTGCTTGCCTGTTCCAGCTCCTCTTTAGTAAAGATACCAGTGCATACTCCAACTGCTAAAGCTCCTCCAAACTCAGCAGCTCGGATATCGTTCGGCTGCAAGACAAGCAAATCAACAAAACCCAAAAGAAGGATTTGAAATTTTGTCGAATTATAAAACAGAATCTATGTGATTTGGACGCATCAACAGTGGAAACCCTCATAACACAACAACTGAACAGGTTTGACATAAAATGAAACGTCAAATGGGATGATCTGATGGAATCACTTCCTCCCAAATGTTCATCGTGCAGGATTATTAGACGGTCGTCATATGCTGCACCTGCCAGCTGCTACATTTGTGGGCCCACACATAACAACCGTCTGATCAACATAAATATATTGGAAATAATCACCTACATGGAGAACTCAAAAGTAAATGGTTGTACTGGATAATTCTTTTTTAAAATAGAGTCATAGGCCAAAATAAAAACCTTACAAGGTAACATCTGTGCATGCAGCACACAGTACATGACCCAAGTTAGTTATCACAATGCATCTGTACATGTGTCACACATATACATGATTAAAACCATTCTTCAGCTAGGCCCTTAAATAGATAGGATGTTTCCAGACATCAACCAGTTGAATGATCCCAACTATAGTTTGAACTTCCGATGATTAGAAATTTAGAACTGAACAACAAACACATTATCAAACTAGGGCTGTCTGGAATCTGAATTAAATATTTAATCGAATCTGAATCCAGATTTCAGGCCTTTAACTAATTGGTTCTGACTCAGATTGGATAAGAAATCAGGTCAGGTTGTGTTACCAATTCTGGTACTAAAGGGGATTCTAATTTGTGATTATTTTCAGTGTTAACCTCTCTTTAGTTATATGATCCTTTTTTAAAAACTTCTAAAAAGGGGGTTTTCTACTATGAACTGGAATCTGAATCTAGATCCAAACCCAAATCCAGACCAGTTCTAGACCCAGTTTTGGATTCGAACCCCATTCCCCGTCATGGCTCATGCTCGAAATTAGACATGACAGTACCGAGCAGGGTACCCAAATCCAATTGGGTTTAGAGCCAGTACCTCATATATCCGGTCCCATAGTACCCACACCATAGTAACCAGATTTGGTACAATAGTATTCCTATCCAACCTGGTTAGGGACCAAATCAGATTCCTTCAGTTGGGTCCAGATATGGATACACCCAGTGATATAAGTATCAGTATCAACGCACATATCGCACAATTGGGATTAAGAAACGTATCGGTATAGCATGGGAAACATCGCATGTATTGCAAAATGTACCACCATTTTTGGGAAACATTGTGAAATTGGTTGAATTTTTCAATGAAACTTCAGGGTATGTTACGGAAAAAAAAAAAAAAAAGATTACACACCTAGTACTCAAAAAATCACGAAAAACAAGTACACATAATAAGTATCCTTTTGTATAGTCCTAAACTGTGTTGTTTGATAAAGTGATGCAATTATATTCAAATCAATTCACATGATTCACAAATCATAGAAGACATGAAAAAACATAACCAATACATTCAAAAGTGAAAAAGAAAGTAAACATATAATTGTGCCCTCAACGGACACGTGTGGCTGTAAAAATATATTTTAAATTATTTTTTTTTAAATAAGTTAATGTGTGGCTGATGTTAAGATCAGCATATACTCATAAATACATAATATTAGGCACAAATAACATTTGGTCGAATGTAACTTTTTTAAATAAAAATCACCTTTTATTTATTTTTCGATGTTTTTTAATTAAAAATATTTTGTTTTCAAAAATTTCAAAAGGTTCTGCCAATCTATAAATTAGCCTCCAAGTACTCTCACATTATTTTTCCACACTCTAATTGCAAGTTAAATTGGTGAATTGGGGAAATTTTGGATTTTCCCTAAATTCCCTCATTTTCTCAACATTCAAAAATCGGAGGTCAAAATCCATGATTGGGCATGCAAAACATGCAAAATCATGGATTATTAACTTCCTTCTACAGATTCCAAGCAATTTAAATAGAAGAAAACAGTTTAAATTAGCAAAAACTCGCCAATTGGGTATCCGGTATCACACTTAGATCTTTATTTTTACACCCAAATCCCATTTTCTCTCCAAACAAATGAAAATGATTGGTCAAAATATCCACAATAACATAATCATAGAAAAAAAAAATTCACAGAAAATAGGTTTTTTGGTGGATCTTTTTGCTTTGGCTTGAGCCAAATCCCATTTTCTCTCCAAACAAATGAAAATGATTGGTCAAAATCTCCATAATAACATAATCATAGAAAAAAAAAATTCAGAGAAAATAGGTTTTTTGGTGGATCTTTTTGCTTTAGCTTGAGTTTTCTATTCTTTATTCTTTATTCTTTTTTTTTCTTTTCTTTTTTTTTGTTAAATTTGCAAGGGAGGTGACACAACTGCAATATTGTTGATACGTATCGAACATATTAATGACATCGTGGAATATATAACTGCAATATTTATGATAATGCCATCAACACGTTGCGATGTATCATGAGATATTGACTGAAACTAGGGAGGTTTTCTACTCCAGCTCAGTTTCGTATCAACACTGTGAGACACTGATGGTATCTTTCGAATATTTAAATCACTGAGTACACCAATATATGACCTGAAATCAACCCACTGACTGCCCTAAGTCCAACCAATGGAAGATGATAAGCAAAAGTTCTCAAATTGGTGACTAGGACCGTTGTCATTTATGGGGTACTGTTCCTACTAATGAATGATTCGTATCTTGTAGATGCGCCATATGTAGAGAGACAAAAATGTCCAATTACTTAGACACTAATGTTTAGCACCAGATTTTTTTCTGACAGTACATAATATGAAGGCCATGATCCAGTAAAACTTCATGTTCCTCTATCGGACCCAATGACCCACTTATGATCATGGTGGACCAATGGATAGAAGGGGCTCACTGTGGATTGCACGTGACTCTAAAATTGCTGCAATCTAACGACCAATGGCATCTGATTAAGTATTTGCAAAATGGATGGCAGGACCATTTTATTCTTACTGTCCATTTTTCATTGCCTTGATCTGATGGATTTGATCGTCTGATAATGGTGATTTTGTGGCAGGTGTAATCCATATTGGACCCCTACTGTTAAATGGTTACTAGTGATCAATGATTTAGACAGGTTCGTTTGAGGCCACAGAGTATTGGAAACAAAATAAGATATAAGAAGAATCCGTACCGGATCATCGCTTCATATAACGTATATAGCTGTATGGCAATATATTTCACTTAACTACTTTGATAACAACACCTGGCCGAAAATTTAAAATACAGAAAATTTCCCAACTGGATGTCCCGACCTGACCCACATACATATCATTCTGGTCCAATGATTGTTTCAAGGCATAAACTGTTCTTGTTACAAGAACAGAACAAGGAAACTTATCATACCGTATCCCCAACATGTACTCGCAGATTGAATCCTCCGGGAAACAGCTTCTCAGCTCTATCTGCCGCAATCTTCACAAGATGACCTCGATCAATGTGATCACTTCCGAATCTGGTGTGGACATGTCATATGTAAGAATTTCCAAAACAAGAAAAGATGAGTCTTGAACCATCGTGTTTGCAACTCACCCTCCAAAATTTGGAACTGTGAAATATTTCCTGATATAGAGGCCCTCCATCTTCAACCATGCAATCTCTTCTAAATTACCTGTAACCTAGAAATATGAATAAGAAAAAAGAAGAAAAAAAAAAAAGAAAAAAAAAGTTATATGACGTATAGTTGAAATAGGAGATCGTGGTATTTAAGGTAATAAAGACAAGACGGTAACATGTCCAACAGAATTGGAACTTGGTAGGTGAAATGGAGATGTGCCTTCCAAGTTGTGTGATTGTTGATGCCTATGAAACTTTTAAGTTTTTTATAAGACATATATTGGACTAGATGTGCTATATGGAGCAAGTGTTAAGCTGTTAAAAGGCATCATGAGCAGAGATTGTGTTGCAGAGAGAGGATGCTGAAATGGAAGTGTTGGGAAGACCAGAAAATACGATAAAGAATGAAGTCATCTGTAACAGCCTAGGCGTAATACTAATAATATTTTAAATGATGGAGAGCAGATTGGGATGGTTCAATAATGTGGAAGTAAGACATGAGATGACTCCAGTGAGGAGAAGATCATTGAAAGGCCTAAAAAGTGGATGAGAAAATGACCTAAAAGGACTCGGATCAAGGTGGTAAGAAGAGATCTTACTTACTAAGGATAGGGCTATAGATAGAAATAGTTGAAATGAGACAGCCAACCAAACATTTGGGACAAGGCTATAATGATGATGATGAAAGATGCGGTGATGAGACGTGAGTGATATTTGTGACCAAAATACGCAAGTGCCTGAACTAGGGAGAAAATACAATGGTCAGTCCGTATAAATTGATGAGAAAAACAGAATTATCTGATGGGGAGGAGATTGAGAAGCCATAAAAGCTATTGGAGCTAAAGCATCTTGTAGGAGGTTGCACACGTGTGTGCCTGCGTTCGAGTACTATACACGTGGGTATTTCCTTTTGGTGGTCCTTCAGGACACCATACCTTTTTATGTTTAGGATTTCATAATAAAGTGATTATGAGATGTGAGAGAAAACCATCTCTCCCCACATATTTTCCTCTCCAAAACTCTCCTCTTTTCATCTTTTCTTCATGATTTGGAGCATTCCTAGATTCTTCATCCTCATCTCCGTCCCAAGCCAAAAAGTGCTACTAGCAGTGTTGAGATCAAGGGAGCCAGCTCTAAATTTATCAGCCCCAGGAATCAGCTATCGTTGACCTTCATCAAGGCTGGCCAATCTTTGTCATATTCAGATAGTACATTGAGTAAGCAAATTAGGTTTTTCTGGTAATCAAGCCTTCCAGTCTCACTCCAATCCTCCTGCATCTTGGATTACTAACTCCAGTACCATTGATCATATGACCATTAGGGAAGGTAACTTCCTTTCACATTCTTCTTCCTTGAGTTAAACAAAACTCATAAAGGGATCATTTTCCAAAGTTTATGGGAAAGGATTCTATCAGCTTACCTCATCTTTAGTATTACCTTAGGTTATTCATGTTCCTTCTTTCTATTTAACCTATTTTCTCTAGGTGCTCTTGCTAATCAACTAAATTATTTGTAACCTTCTTTCCTTCTCACAGTGTTATATAGGATCCACAAACCAAGAAGATGATTGATGGTGGATGTGAAACTCATGTACCTATCCGACTCCAGTGACATCTCTACTGCATTTATTTTTGAGTTTCGTCTTAGTAATAGTGTGCCAGTTATGACATATTGATGTAGGACTAATGCATGAACCAAATATATGTGAGATCAAATAGCAAAATTAAGGTAATTAACAAAAAAACATAAAACTTGCCATTATCATCATTGATACCAAGAAAACCATAAGAATATCATGCACAATCCTAGCCTAGGTTACCAAACATTGTCGTACAAGATCATTAGTAGGATCTAATGGATGTAGGGACATCCAATTAGCATAGGGTAAAGCCTATTTCAAAGTAAAAGAATTAGTACTACCTAGGGTAAAATTAGGGTTAGGAAATTTGGGGAAATCTAGGATTTAGGGTTTATGGGATCAAATTGGATGAAGGGGTTAAAGGGTTTAGATGTTAGGATATGGGAATTAGGATTTTGGGTAGAAGGGGTGTAAGGATTTTGGGCAAATTGAGGAATGGGAGAAGTTAGGGTTTGGTAGTTTAGGAAAATAGAAAAGTTGGGGATTTCTAGGTTTAGGTTAGGGTTTAGGGAAATGAAGAAAGTTTTGCTTAAAGGGTGATGGGAAATCAAAAAGTATGAGATGTGACCATACAGCCAACCTGAGGGATTCACACGTGTGGTTGTACGGTCACACGTGTGGCTAGGTTAGATGGGTTTAGGTCTTTTAGGGTTTGAATGGTTGATAGGTATGGAAAAGTTAGGTTTAGAAGAATATGAAGATTGGGATGAGAGAATCAAAGAACTTTGAAGAAAATACCTTGATGGATAATGAAAGGATGCTGATGTGGGGATAGATGGAGACCTCATACATCCGTTGATGAAGATTCGCCTCACACCAATCTCCCTTCCAAATCACATGAAAGTATCTTCAAATCTCATGAAAATGGAAGATGAATAAGAAAAGGAGCAAAGCTTCTACCCCCCGTTTAAGAAGTTTCAAAATCACAAATAACACCGTCTTATGAATTTTAATAAAAATGGCCCTAGTCTAAAGAGAATTTACTAAGATCACTCATAAAGGTGTCCAAACATAAAATAATCAAAACTAAATCCTAAAAGATAATAAAGTCTAAAAAACTGATGTGAACAATCCACGAACAATGGCCTAATCATGTGATTTATGCGATCCAACGGCCCGACTGTCACGTCCCTCCAATCCAACGGTCTGGATCACTCCATAAAGCAGCCCATGTGCATCTTCCCAATGTGGGGTCTTCAAAATGTGCACACATGCACATGGGGTCTTCAACACGATCACTGGTACTCGCCTAGTTATAGGGAAATCGGTGTCTCGCCTTCTCTGATACCGTACACAAAGGTGTACGTGAAGTGATGTCCTCATCAACTCTCCTCGGCTAAGAAGAGTTTGCCTCTAGCAAACTAAAACTCCTGTAACGCTCCAAAATGTCTGGATTCAAATGTTGTAGCTCGTCCTCTGTAATCCAAGTACTGTCTGAAATCGGCCTATGCTTCCACTTGACTAGGAATTTCTGAAATCCCCCATGGCGATTGGAAATTGCTTGTGCATCCAGTATGTCTTCAATTTGTTCACTTCGAGCAGGCAAGGAGGGTAAAGGTGGTAAAGGCTTGGGTAATTGGTCAAGTAGGGGCCATGCGTTTGGGACTAGGTCATGGTCTGTGGGATGGTCTGTGGATGGATCAAAAGGTAGAGTAGCAAGACCCTTGTATTGTATTAGATCTTCTACATTAAAAGTAGAGCTAATTCCATTATAGGTGGAAGGTCTACTACATACGCATTAGGACCCAATTTTTGCAGTATTTTGTATAGTCTTGCGTTACGCGTTTGTAACTTTTTAACGGCCCCATGTGGGAACCGTTCAGGTCTCATACGAACCATGACATAATCTCTTACTTGGAATTCATGAAACCTGCAATGAGAGTCAGCAAATGCTTTATATTTTTCATTAATTGCGTTATTACGCTTCCTGATCTCACTATGCCACTCATGTATGTGACGTGCAAACTCATGAGTTGACTCAAATGGCCTATGGGACATAGACATAGGTATGAGATCTACAAATTTCCTAGGTTTTGTAGCCATGCACAACCTCAAATGGACTCATGCCTATGGACCTATTAATGAAACTGTTATATGCTAACTCAAATATAGGCAAAACGGCATCTAAAGTTCGGACGTGATCACCCACAAGGCATCTAAGCAGATTTCCAAGACTCCTATTGACAACCTCAGTCTGACTGTCTGTTTGAGGGTGATAGGCAGATGAAATTGAAGCCTTGTTCCCATCATGTGTCATATTGTCTTCCAAAAATAGGTCATAAAGCATACATCATGATCAGACACTATGGTCTTAGGTAGACCATGTAAACGCACTACCTCTTTAAAGAAAAGTTTATCCACATTGTAGGCATCTGATGTTTTTTAGCACGGAATGAAATGGGCCATTTTGGAAAAATGGTCCACAACCACAAATATAGAATCATATTTCTTGATAGTTTTCAGTAAACCCGACACGAAATCCATACTTATGTCCTACCACGGCGCATGAGGCACTGGCAAAGGCGTACACAATCATGTGTTTTATTTCCTCCATTTTGCCAGTTGACAAGTCCTACACTGCCCAACAATCTTAGCTACATCTCGCTTGAGACTTGGCCGATAAAATCTATCTTCAACAAGGGCAATGGTCTTGTCCCTCCCCAAATGACCGGCTACCCCTCTACATGAAGTTCCCAAACTAGGAAATCACAGAGGGAGGTACGGGGAATGTAGAGTCCGTCACCTTTAAATAGGAACTCATCGATGATGAAAAACCTGCGATTGTCGGTCGACTGACCATCTCGTAGTAATGCATACAACTCACCAAAGTCTGGGCATGTAGGATACTCTTCTCTCAACCGATCAAACCCAGTCACTTCCACTCTCATACTTTGGAGTAGCTACACACGACGACTAAAGGCATCAATAGGTTTGTTCTCGACCCCAACCTTATGCTTTAGGGCGAAAGAATATTCCTGAAGAAATTGGACCCATTTGGCATGCCTAGGGTTTAGTTTCTTCTGGGAACTGAGGTAACGTTAGGCCTCGTGGTCAGAGAACAAGACAAATTCTTGCAGTAACTAGTACTGCCAATGGCGCAAGGATTGGACAGCCGCATTGAACTCTTTGTCGTAGGTGAAATATCATTGCTTTGCCTCATTCAACTTCGCACTAAAGTAAGCAACGGGGTGTCCTTCCTGACTAAGCACTCCACCTATACCTACCCCAGATACATCACACGCAACCTCAAAGACTTTAGAAAAGTCTGAAAGGTGCATGACGGGGGCTTCACTCATCTTGCCCTTAATCTCCTTAAATGCTTTAAAAGCAGCTTTAGTCTAAACGAACTCCCCTTTCTTAATGCAATCCATGATGGGAGCCATGATAGAGCTAAATCCTCTGATGAACCGCTTATAAAAAGTTGTTAAGCCATAAAAGCTTTGCACCTCGTAAATATTGCGCGGTTCAAGCCATTCAACTATGGCCCGGACTTTCTTGGGGTCCGCTCTCATGGCCTCAGATGATACGATGAACCCTAAGAAGATAACGCTTTTTGACATAAATGTGCATTTCTTAAGGTTGGCGTACAACTTTTCAATTCTAAGGACCTCGCAAACTTGCCTCAGATGGTGGAGGTGTTGTTCCTTTGATGTGCTATAAATAAGAATGTCATCAAAATACATCACAAGGAGCTTACCTATAAAGAGTCTCAACACCTAGGTCATCACTCTCATAAATGTACCCAGGGCATTAGTCAAGCCAAAGGGCATGACTAGCCACTCGTATAAGCCCATCCTTCGTCTTAAAGGCTATCTTCCACTTGTCTCTCCTGAATGAAATCCTTCTGAGAAGCTCATCTACTTGCCTCTTCAACTCCGCATGCTCCGTAGGGTTCATTCGATAATGAGGAAGGTTTGGTAGAGTCGACCCGAGGACAAGATCAATGGCATGCTAGATGTCCCTTATGGGTGGAAGCTCATCTGGTAAGTCCTCTGGAAATACATCGTGAAACTCATCCATAATCGGCTTCACCACAGGGGGTCCCTCTACACTAACCTCAGGTGTGACTTCTCTCACCACCAAGGCGTACACCATCAAATCCACCATAATCTCTCTCAAACTCCTTGGCGTTGATAACATGGAGAGACTTAGGTTGGGATTTCCTCGTATCCCTTGGGTTACTCAACTTCCCCTAAGCTTTCTCCACATTACTTTTTTGGTGGGAGAGGAACTAGAGTGATTATATCTATGAATGAACACACATTTGAGCAGCCCGTATATCGTCACATCGCGGTCAAATAACCAAGGTTGTCGCAAAATGATGTGTCCAACATCCATAGGTAAAACGCCGCACTACAGTGAATCTGAATAGGATCCAAAAGTAATGGGCATGGCACGAGACATTGCTGGGTAACAGGCATGGAAGATGCATCCACCCATGACACTATAGGGCTAAGGGTGCGGTTCAGGTTTCAAACCCCAAACAGGACAGTGCTAGTGGAGACCACATTGGTACAACTACCACTATTGACGATCACCTTGCAATTCTTCTCTCCACATTTTGCATAGGTGTAAAATATCGTAGTTTGACACTAGTCATCATTTTCCTTAGCATTGGTCAAGGAGCACCTAATGACTGTAAGTGGTGTGGTCTCTTCTTCTTCTACTTCATCACTAGCACCATTAATATTGGGTTGATATACTTTTTCAAAATCACCCTATTCATCTCCTTCCTCACCATTGTCAATCACCAGGGCCTTGTTCCTTTCTTTCGAAGGATATTAATGCGCAAAGTGGCCAACTCCATGGCAATTAAAGCATCGGGTTTGCTCCCCTCCCCTAGAGTTATCACTTGTTATCCATTTTTCCTTTGATATCTCTAGAGATGGATTGGGAACCAATTTGGGGTTTGGGTTGACTCCCCATGTTAGGCTTAGCCCCTTGAGAGTAAGTCTTGACATTTGGATCCTGAGAGTCATAACGCTTACCAACTAGTGCCTTGAGGTAGTGTTCAATGTCTTACACCACTTGATACATGTGTTCCAATGTGCTAATGTCACAAGAATAAAGTTCTCGTTGGATCTCGAATCAGAGACCCATCTTGAATTTGGACAATGTAACCATCGGGTCCTCCTCAATGTCACATCGCATCATGTACTATTCGAACCTAGCGATGTAATCTGGCACAGTCATGGATCTTTGGTGCAAAGCTTGCCACTAGTATAGGAGCCTTTGGCGATAAGAAAGAGAGATACTTTTCTTTAAGGACCTCTTTCATCTCAGCCTAGTTTGGCCTAGCCTACCAACTTCATCTTGGCAAATGTCACTTGACGGGCATCAGACATATAATACCACTCAAAATAGTAGTCCATGTCTACCAACCAATCAAGGAATGCTTTGGGGTCCAAGTGACCATCAGAACTGTGGGCCTTAACTTTCACACATTTCTTGACTTATGCTTTTAGATCATGACAGTCATAACGATCCTCACATGGTAAGTGGCACTTATGCTCGACCATGGCCAACACCTTGGCCATGACCACGCTCTCGGCTATCAACTTGATCTCCAGCCTGAGATTGAACGTCTTCCCCAGTGTCGTGGTTTGCCTGTAAAGAGGCCTCAAGTTGATTAACACGCGCATTGGTCGTGGTTAATTGAGTGGCAATGGTTCTATTAAGTGGCACTTGTGCTTGACCATGGCCAACGCCTTGGTCACGATCACGCTCTCGGCTATCAACTTGATCTCCAGCCTAAGATTGAACGTCTTCCCCAGTGTCGGGGTTTGCCTGTAAAGAGGCCTCAAGTTGATTAACACGCGCATTGGTCGTGGTTAATTGAGTGGCAGTGGTTCTATTATGCGCTGAAATGGTCGTCAGACGGTTATTGATAGCATTAAGGGCCTCAACAATCGGCCTTAGATTCGTTATGGGATGAAGACCAAAACCACATGCCAAACGAGTGGGAATCAGGGTGTTCCGTATCCGTTACGATACTGTGACCGTAACGGCTGTTACGGGGCTAAAGTAAATAGGAAAAAAAAAAAACCATACCTTTTGTTTTTCCTTTCTTTCCTTCTCCTTCTCCTTCTCCTTCTTCTGCTCGAGCTGCAGCTACGACCTTGTTGCGGCTGCCCCCCCCCCCCTTCTCCTTCTTCTTCTTCTTCTCGGTTAATGCTACGACCTACGCCACCGCATGACTCTCGTTTTCTCTTTCTTTCCCTCTCGTTTTCTTCCTCTCATTTTCCCTTTCTTTCCCTCTCATTTTTTCTTTTTCCCTCTCATTTCTCTCTGTCGAAAAAAAAAAAAAATAATAATAATAATAATAATAATAAAAAAATAAATAAATAAATTAAAATTAAAATTTAAAAAATGAATGGGTGAGTGGCTGTAAAACAACCACGCACCTTATTTGTTTAAGTGGCCTGCGGCGCACACCGCTTAGTGCACTTACACTGTTTTAGTGCATGCGGCCCACCTTGATTTATGTATTGTATTATATATCCATGCCACTCATCAATTTTTCCTGATCGTTTCAAGGTATGGTCCCTAAAATGAAGCAGATCCAGATCTCGAATGGACTGCATAGTAGGATTGAATCCCCGTTGTGCGCTTGCATTGTTTTAGTGCAAGTGGCCCACCTTGATTTATGTGTTGTATTATATATCCATGCCACCCATTAGTTTTTCCTGACCATTTCAAGGCATGGTCCCTAAAATGAAGCAGATCCAGATCTCAAGTGGACCGCACAATAGGATTGAATGCCCATTGTGCACTCGCATTGTTTTAGTGCATGCAGCCCACCTTGATTTATGTGTTGTATTATGTATCCATGCTACCCATCAGTTTTTCCTGATCATTTCAAGGCATGGTCCCTAAAATGATGCAAATCCAGATCTCAAGTGGACCGCACAGTAGGATTGAATGCCCACTGTTACAAACTTATTATGGCCCACTGTAATGTTTATTTACCATCGAAACTACTGATAAGGTTGCATGGACTTGGATCAAGGAAAACAAAAGTCGCAGCTTAAAAATAAAATAATAATAATAATAATAATAATAATAATAATAATAATAATAATAATAAAAGTTTTAATTGTGGGAATTCAATCCCTACTGTGTGGTCCACCAAAGATTTGGATTTGCCTCATTTTTTGGACCATGCCCTAAAATGAGTTGGCAAAAAGGATGGACAGCATGGATATACAACAAATGCATCAAGAATTCAAGGTGGGTCCTATGTTCAGGGCGTCATTCACTAACGGTTCACCTAAGGTTTAAATCTGTCTATTTTTTTAGATCATGCTTTAAAGTGAGCTGGCAAAATAGATTGACGACACGGATATACAAATACATTAAGGTGGACCCCAATTTCAAGGCCTCGCCACTAGTGGTCCACCTTAGATATGGATCTACCTCATTTTTGGACCATGCCTTAAAATGATTTGATAAAACGAATGGATGTCATTGATATACAATACATACATCGTGGTGGGCCCTATGTACATGGCCGTAAAAATTGTCCATGAGGCATACATTAACTTAAAATTAATAAATTAAATTATGATACTATTGTTGCCATGTCACAATTCCAAAATTAAATTATTTAAATGATTTTCACTGTTAATTTGCAAACACTTGTTTTTTCTGAAATAGGATCATTTGATATTTTTCATTCATCACTGTTCAATACATATCCACCAATCCATTAGTGAGATAAGTGCTAATAGATTGCATGAATTTAACGTTGATTTAGGGCATCAAATGGTCCACCAAATTAGCTCTAAATCGACAACATTATTTACTTGAATATAATTTCAAATTTTTTCTTAAGATTCATTGGAAAAAATTATATTAATTTGTTAGATATATGAATTATACAATTGGACATAAAAGTCCCTAGATTGTATGTTGAAATAAAATGTAAACAAGTCACAAGGTATGTAATACACCAATACCTACAAATATGAGATATTTTGGTATTAGATTCATTCTAATTAATTCATATTGATATTATATAGTTAGATAATTAAATATAAAATATCTATAGCCAATACTAGGTTGTCTGGTTCATAAATTCATCAAACAGTCCGATACAGCTTCTCACCAAAGAGTGGACCGTTACACCACCATAAACATGTTCCAATTTATAAATGAATGCATATTTGGAATGCGTAGAATATTCCGGATTTAATCTATATTTTTTTAGCAAAAAAAAAAAATTTGCACCGTTACGTGCCGTTACGCCCCCGTATCGCCGATACACCCTCGTATCCGTATCCGTATCGGTGGGCACCGTTATACCAACCGATACCGATACGGGATACCTTGGTGGGAATACACAAGGAAACTCTAAAAGAAAACCCTAAATGTAACTCTAACCTAGATGCAACACAGAAATCATATGATAAACCTATGGACTTTGATACCAATTTGATGTAGGACCAAATCATGAACCAAATATTATGTGAGATCAAGTAGCAAAATTAAGGTAATTAACAAAAATAATAATAATAATAAATAAATAAATAACATAAAACTTGCCATTATTATCACTGATACCAAGAAAACCATAAGAATATCATGCATAATCCTAGCCTATGTTACCAAACATCGTCGTAAAAGATCATTAAATAAAGGAAACTAAGATCTAATGGATGTAGGGACATCCAACTAGCCTAGGGTAAAGCCTATTTCAAAGTAAAAGACCTAATACTACCTAGGGTAAAATTAGGGTTAGGGAAATTGGGGAAATCTAGGATTTTTTTATTTTTTATTTTTAAAGGATAACTGCATTCATTAAAAAGGAAAAGATACAAAAAAAAGGGGGGGGAGGGGGGGGCAAAGAAAGCTACTGAGATAGCAGCAAACTTAGCCCCCGAAGAAAAGCAAATCTACATCCTTAAGCCCGAGAACAATTCCCCCCCATTCAAAGATCAAGTTTTTAGCTCTGGACTAGATTGATTGGGCCGACGCAATTTTATCGTTAAAGCACCTCTCATGGGGTCAAATTGGATGAAGGGGTTAAAGGGTTTAGATGTTAGGATATGGGAATTAGGGTTTTGGGTAGAAGGGGTGTAAGGATTTTAGGTGAATTAAGGAATGGGAGAAGTTAGGGTTTGGTAGGTTGGAAAAATAGGAAAGTTGGGGATTTTGAAGTTTAGGTTAGAGTTCAGGGAAAGGAAGAGGAAGGTTTTGCTTCAAGAGTGATGGGAAACCAAAAAGGACAAGATGTGGCCATACGGCCAACCCGAGGGATTCACACATGTGGCCGTACATCTAAGTAATTTTTTTTCACAAAACTCTCTCTCTCTCTCTCTCTCTCTCTCTCTCTATCCCCCCCCCCCCCCCCCCCCCCTTTTCTTTTATTGCTCCAAGAAGTTTCAAAATTACAAATAATACCGTCTTATGAATTTTAATAAAAATAGCCATGGTCTAAAAGAGAATTTAGTAAAATCACTCATAAAGGTGTTCAAACATAAAATAATCAAAACTAAATCCTAAAAGATGAAGTCTAACAAAAATGATGTGGATGATCCACGATCAATGGCCTGATAATGTGATCCATGCAATCCAACGGCCCGATCGTCACGTCCCTCCAATCCAACGGTCTAGATCACTCCATAAAGTAGTCCATGTGCATTTTCCCAGTGTAGGGTCATCCAGATGCCTGCACATGCACATGGGGTCTTTAACACGATCACGGGTACTCTCTTAGCCATGGGAAAATCGATGTGGCATGCCTCCTCTAATACGTACACAAAGGTGTACGTGAAATGATGTCCTCATCACATATACTACTTGGGTCATGTCAGTCAAGTCGCTTAGATTGTTATAAATTTTTAAATGATGTTAATTTTCAATGTGATGTATGCCACTCATCCAAACATTATAGAAACACTTAATTCACCCTAATATATGGATTCCAGCTCTTTATTTATGCTTTTGGTTATAAATACTTTATTTCATTTATCAATCACTACATATTTACTTAGATATAATTGATGAAGTCCGGAGTGAAGTTTCATTCATTGTGAAAATATTTTATATTGTCACACATTTGGGAGTTAAATTAAAAGTGTGCCAACCAAATAACATGTTTCTCTGAAGCTTCAACAAGTGAGATGTCATGGTGAGTGGGTATGACAAAATCATTATCCTTGTAGTTGTTGAGCGATGTCTTAAGGATTTCTTGTGAACTTCAATGGGTGATATACCATGGTGAGTGGTTATGAATGCATCTAAGAGTTGGTATTGGGTCTATTGAGTCTTGTATGGGTCTTTCATTTTTCTAGTGTTAAATAATTTTACCTATTTCATGAAAGATAGTCGAAGCGGAGATCTGGGAGGAAGTAGGGGATGAAGTGAAGATGTGCCTCCAGCATGTTGTGTGATCACTGCATGCCAAGCATTTCTCAACAAATATAATATGTTTTGCTATTTTAAGTTATATTCTTGTTAATGAAAAACTTGCCATTACTAATTCTTGGGTTTAGGAATTTCCTTGTAACTTAAGCAATACAGTGAAAGCTTTTTCCTTTCTTTTAAAAACCCTCTCAATAACTTCATACAAATTAGCTGGAAAAATGTTGATGGGAGAAGTGGAAACATTTATTCTGGTCACCGTGTGTTGCACACTGTATCAACCTTATTCAAGAATATATTGCAAAGAAGAATGCCGCACAATTGGTTGAAAAGGCAAGGCCAGTCCAACCTTCATCTACAATCGTAACCAAGTAATCGCTATAATGAGGAAGTTCACAAAAAGGGAAAGTTACTTCGGCTTGCAACAACTCAATTTGCTACAAATTTTATCACCCTGAGAACAGTGTTCATAGTATCAGTATCGTCACATGTATCGTTGGCTAGGGATACAGAAACATGTATTGATATCACTAATATTATCGTTGATACCCAAAAATGTATCACTGACTAACAAAAACATTGGGGAAACACGAGGAAATGGTGGAATTTCAAAACAAAACTTCAGGAGATGCTAAAATACACATTTGTATATTTGGACTCAAATAATTGCAAAAAGATGCATACATAATAAGTTTCTCTTTAACGGAATGTCTAAAAGCATGTAACGTTGGCTCAAGGAAACATTAGAGAAACATGGTTAAAATGGTGAAAATTTTCAATGGTACTTCAGGAGATGCTAAAATACACATATTTGCATATTTAAGAATCAAATAATAGCAAAAAAGATGCATATTTGCATATTTAGGAATCAAATAATAAGCTTCCCTTTAAAGGCCTAAAAGCATGTATCATTGACTAAGGGAAACATTAGGGAAACATGGGAAAATGGTGGATCCATCCATCCATGCATGCGTATACATACATACAAACACACATGCATGATCCATCCATCTATGCATGCGTGCACACACACACACATCCATCCAACCATCCATCCATGCATATACAATGCATTTCAACATACAACCATGCATGCACCCATTAAAAAAATTTGAAATGAAATTTTTTTTAATAACCAGATTTTTGGCGATATCGATACATTGGTGATGTTATCGAAATATCACCAATACATTAGCGACACTTGAAATTTACACAATAAAAAATATTAATGATACAAGATACCCAGAATTTACAAAGTAAAAAATATTAGTGATACATTGGTGATATCGATACATCAAAGATACTAAGCGATATATCACCGATACCAGCAATTTTTTATACTAACTGTGTTATCGGTGTCGTCGAGCTGGAGATATGGATAAATATCAAGCATATTATCAATAATATCATGGATACTCCAAACAATGCCTGAGAGCTTATAAGAGCATAGGGGAGAGTTGGGCAAGGTGTTTGCTTTTCAAGAGTAGCTTAATGCAAAGCATGGGCAAAAGCAATGTTTGTAGTATCAATACCATCAGTCGATATTATCGATATCGTACTCCAGGGATACAAAACATCCTTGGAGTATCGCTGGAGCGCAAAAAATCTTGAGTATTGCGCGATATATTGCAATGTATCAACGATATTTTCCAAATCATGACTTATCGCACATATTCTCTTTGAAAATTTACTTAGCGTCAGCAATACTTGTCGATATTGAAAGAAATCATCAATACCACGCAAGAACCGACAATGCTTTCCTCTAAAAAACCCCCAAAACCCATTTTTTCGCTTTTTTCCATCAAATTTCTCTCTTCTAAGCAGCTTGTGGGTGGATTTCGGTCCATCCTTTGAAAGGATTTGGGAGAAAAACCAACATTTCAAATCGGATTCAACATTTTCTCGAATTTGGGATTGTTTCTCAATCGGTGAGGTTTTTTTCATTTCGATCCATTTCTCTTTGTTTAAATCATATAAAAATAGAGAGAAAATGTTAAAAAATCGTTGATTGAGAATGAAGGATTTCAACCTTCGATTTCAAGATTAGAGGGTAAGTTATCCGATTTGGGGAAAAGTAGGGAAAATTCTAAATTTCCCCAATATCTCCCAAATTGCTTGCAATCTTACACTCCAAACACAGAATCAAACATATATGAGGCTTAATCTACTGATTTATGAAGTTTCTGTGAAATTTCGAAAAAAAAATTAATTAATTAATATATATATATATGTGTGTGTGTGTGTGTGTGTGTGTGTGTATGTTCGAAATTTCACTCCTAGCAGTGGTCAATTGAGTACAATTTCATAGTATGAGGAGTGTTTGATGAAATGATCATCACATACACTCTAATTTCAAGATTTGAAGGTAGGTCTGATTTGGAGAAAATTGGGGATAATTCAAAATTTCACAAAGTCGTTGCAATCTTACACTTCAAACATGAAATCAAACATGTAGGAGGCATGATCTCCTAGAGAATGTATTTTATTTTTTTTAATATATATATTTTCAGAATTAAATAATATTTTTAATTAAAATTAAATTTAAAAAAAGTAAGAAATAAAATTATTATTAAAATAAAAAAATTCTACCAGTAGTAAATTTGCTGCATTTTTTAAAGATTAAAAGGTGTTTGATGATTATAAATTTATAAATATATAATTATAAATTTATTTAATAAAATTTTTAAGGGCTTATTAATTATTTATTGCTTATTAATTATTTAATAAATAATTAATAAATGTGAAAAAAAAATAAAAATTGATGTAGTACCCTAATTTTGCTAACATAATGTTCTTTTGCAGGTAAAACATACTAGGAGTAAGAGGGAAAGCCTGATATTGGATGGAGATACGGCTGACTATTCCCAATACTTGATTCGGGAGTTATCTGTAATTTATGTGGCCACGTATCAAAGAGTGAAGAGGGTAACCTGCTTGAAGGAGCATTTACTGGAAGGGTATCGCAAAGTTGTAAATTACCCCCAAGTGCCCACAGGATGTGAGAACAGAAAAGAGGGCTTTATTTTAAAAAAAAAAAATGTGAAGACGGAGATTATTGAGCCATGCGGGAAAGGGAGATTAGGGAGGCATTGGGCAGCCACCATATGCATGTAATGATGTAGTAGATCTCGATGACAAGGATGATCATGCATACAGACATGGAGTTCAGGAGTCTATACGAGATCAATGGGAAAGGGATCAGGAGAGGCAGTGGGAAGTGAGTAGGCCTAGATTTGAAGGGTCTACCCATGAGCATGGTGGGTGGAGTGGAGAAGATGAGAGTGGGGCGGGGGGTAGAGGATTGGTGGGAGTTCTAAGGGTGGTGGAGGAAATGGTAGTAATAAGGGAAGATTATGGGGGATGGGTCGTGGTAGTAACATGTGGGTGTCGAATCTACCTTCAGATCCGAGGATATACAAAGAGGTAGGTGAGACACAAAAGAAACTAAAGGAAATGTTTAGTAGAGTGCATGTGAGGAAGAAATCTGGGAAGTTTATAGCTAAGTTTTTTTTTTTTTTAACTATGACCAAATCCTTGCGAATGTTGCAACGAGCTCACACTTCAAGAATATGATAAGTGAAGTGCAACATGGGGGATAAGTGTGGTGCCACCCATGCTCGGTGAGATCATGGGGAAGTATTTTAGATGATGAGTACGCGGAGATGAAGAGTTATGTTGGTGGATATAGGCAGTCATGGGAGATGTACGACTACACTGTCATGTGTGACGGTTAAACTGAACTGACAAGGACATCGGTCATAAATTTTATGGTCTATTGCAGGGGACGGGCGATGTTCCTAAAGTCCATAGATGCCGGTAATAAGATTAAAAATGCGGATTACATTTACAAACTAATGCACAATGTCGTGCAAGATGTTGGGAGGAAGAACATTATGTAGTTTTTTTTATAGAAAATGAAAGTGCATTTATGGCAACGGAGAAGAATATTATGAACAAGTATCATATGTTTTGGACCCCATGTGCAACCCATTGCATCGATCTCATGCTGGAGGCGATCAGAGATAGGCCGTTAGTGAAGGTTATTATTATTGACGCACGGCTCATCACGACCTTTATATACAACCACATATGGTTGTTATCCAAGTTGTGCGAGAGGTGTGGTGGGGATATGGTGCACCCCAGGGCGACGCAGTTTGCCACAAATTATATCGCCTTAAATAGCCTCAAACACAAGCAGGGGCTACGAGAGCTTTTCAGCTCTTGAGAATATGCATATTAAAATCAGAGTGGAAAAAGAGTAGCCTGGAGGATCGAGGAATTTGTGTTAAGCAGCGCATTTTGAGAGCATGTGCGCAATGTGGTGGCCAGTGTTTTCAATAGCGTTGTAGCATAACGTAGCAAAAATGCTACGTAGAGTAATTCCCTGGTAGCGTAAGCTACAGGGTATGTCGCGTATGCTACATGTAGCGTGGATAGCGTAAGCTACCTGAAATCTCATTTTTTTAAGTGTTTTTTTTTTCTATTTTAGTTTAACACCTATTTTTAAATGGTGATGAATTATACCAATGACACATAGCACTACATTAAACTAACCCATACCATCGAAATTGTGATCCATATCGTAAATAGAGGCACTTGGATCAATCTGGACCATCCAAATTGTGGTCTATATCATGAATTTGTGGTGTCTAAAGGCAGAGAGAGAGAGAGAGAGAGAGAGAGAGAGAGAGAGAGAGATTTTGCATGGAAAGAAGTGGTTAATGATCTAGAGTTGTAGTCAAGAACTCATAGAAATTACGCATTTTGTAAACTTTATCATATTTTCTATTATTTTAATTAAAAAAATTAAGGATTGTGTCGCTTAAGCTACACACTATAGAGGGCCAAACACCATGCTATACGCTACACACTATTTAAAACACTGGTGGTGGCTATTCTAGAGCCCATTTATGTTGTGTTAAGGATGGCCGATAACAAGACGTACTCGTTGATGGGATCGTTGTAGCCATCCATACAGTTGATGAATGACGTCAATCAGGCTAAAGCCCCGAGGCATATAAGTGGGTGCATACAATAATCTATGACCGTTGGGAAATGACACTTCTCACCTACGTCATCAGGTTGGTAAGTTGTAACATGATTTATTTTTTCGTCTATACGCTTCAGTATTTTGCTAGTTCTTTGCATAGCATGTATGCTATTTTATCATACCGATGTGTAAATATTTGCATCATGTTGGGTTTCAGCATACTTCCTAAATCCCAAGTACCACCACAACCGTAGACTCTACGAAGACAATTCATTGAAGAGGGTTATATATGAGGTGTATGATAAGTTATTTACCCACTGTTTGGGGAAAGGCACATTTAGTAATGAGGTAAATATGTTCCGCACTTACCTTCACCCTATCTTCATCTTAACTAGTCCATACTTACCCTTATTGCTATATGCCATCAACAAATTGTTAGATTCCACGACATTGTTAGAATGTTCGAGTGTAAGGCCACGGTGAGGTCGATGAATCATATGATGGCATGTGAGTTGCTACATTACTCACCTCTTAAAACTTAAAGTTAGTTTTCATATTATTTTAGTACATATGAAACCAATGAAAAATAAATAAAAATCTATTTAGCAAGCGAATGATAGGCCATGTACGGGAGTGATTGCGAGGTTTTGCAGCGGCTGACTGTTCGTGTGCTAACACAAACGACGTCCTCCTCACCCTATGAAAGGAATTGGAGCGCATTCTCCCTCATTCACATGAATAAGTGCAACAGATTGTGGTACAAGAGGCTTCAGAAGCTAGTATATTGCCACTACAACATGAAGCTACAAGAGAGGTTGCTCCGCTCGAAAGGAAGAAGAAAAGTGCAAGACCCATTGGACCCGATGATGATCGGATAACATGCATATGCTGAAGAGGATGAGGACGACCCACTTTACCAGTGAGTTAAGTCAGATGATTTAGATACTTCTAATGGGTGACCAGAGCTACATGTGGCTGCAAAGGCAACATCACAAGGGATTGATGTTGACGCTCATGTGGAGCAGTAGAGATCTCCTAATGAAACTTTCAACCCATTGACGAGGAGTCCAGAGGATAGCTTGTAGCAGTCACTATCACACGGGACATGTGGCAACGAGACATTATCCAACACTGAGACTGAGACAGAGTGATGCGGGTGGTGGGTCTAGTGATGATGATGACGGCAATGATGGTGAAGGTGGGGATGACTCTAGTTACAATAGCGATGATAGTGATGGTGGTGACGGGGATGGTGGCAGCGATAGCGAGTCTCATCCTAGGAGTAAGTCTCAGAGGCATCTTAGACCATTCACTGGGGAGAGGGATTTTGATCATGCCACCCAGGACACTGACCACAGTTCTCGTCCAGATGAACCCATGGCCCCGACTTTCATTAACAAAGCATACACGCGTAAGAAGCTACTAAACTAGGAGACCAAGAAGCTAATAGAATTAGAGTGGCAGTTATTGGCAATATCCATGAGGAACAAGCACATTCGTGAGAGGCAGTGTGGCTCTAAATCTGGATCACGAACGAGGGAGGGGAAGTTGAGTTCCATGCCACAATATGGATATGGATCACAGACACTGGAGAGTAGCTCGAGTTCTATGCCACAATATGGATATGGATACAAACCTGGTGGATATGCGGCGAGTGACTCCAACAGTTACAACACATTGTTTTTTTTACTACGATCAGGAGTTTACCTCTGCATGCAGGCAGGGATACGAGCAGTAATATGGAAACGCAGTAACTACATCTATGCCCACCCCAGATCCATACCAACCACAACTGACAATTACGCAGCATCCATGGATGGGCGTACTAATTCGGTTTGGAGATGATGAGTACCAACATTATGTCAGAGAGTATCTTAACTGGTACCATTCCACAATGTCATGGGCACAATATTGCCATTTTGTAGAGCAGCAGTACTATTCCCAGCCCCGTCAAGATTGATATGATGATTATGAGCCACGTGCAACTCTACGTGGGTCTGAGCCACAACCAGACATCGTTCACAGGTATATTTATAAATTTCTACTTCTTTTAGTTTTTAATATATTGGTTGTGTTTTCATAAATGTTTTCTTACATTTATAATTGTTATCAGTGTTGTCATGTGCGAACGCATATGCACTTTCACATATGCGATCGCATATGCGCACATGTGCAGAAATCGCATATGCCACAATGGCATATGCGATTTCTGCACATATGCGATCGCATATGCCACATGTGCGAGAATATGCCATCGCATATGTGATGTATGCAATCGCATACAGCATATGCGACCGCATATTCGCCAACAGTCAGAAATCTGACCATTTTCTGACCGTTGGGATTTTAAAAAAAAATAAAAAAATAATAATAATAATAATATAAAATCTTGATTTTTTGTCTATAAAATGGGATTCTAAATGCTCTTACATGCACTCAAAGTTCAGACTCTCTCTCTCTCTATCTCTATTTTCTACTCTCTTACATAATTCTAAGCCCTAAGCTCCACTCCATCCATATTTCTTTCAAGTTTGAAGTTTCAATCAAGGGAAAACTACAACTACAAGGATTCAAGAATCAAGATTCAAGAGACAAGACAACCAAGCTCCATCCATTGAACTCTCTTTCTAATTTTTTCAAGTTTTAAAGATCATAAAGTCATAATCATATTCACACAACACACTGACCACTCTCTCTTTCTATCTCATTCTCTCTTAAAGTTTCATAATCATATTCATATCTAAGTTCTAAGTTCTAACATTTTTTTTAAGTTTGTTATTGTTAGTTGTTACTTTGTTACTTACAATTTACAAGTTACAACACAACTTGTAAGTCTACAATATTCTAGAATCAAGACTCAAGACTCAAGGGTCAAGGCAAAAGTGAAGAATTTGTGTTTTTGTAAATTTATAATTGTAATTGTGTTTGTGTGTAAATCTCTCTCTCTCTCTCTCTCTCTCTCTCTCTCTCTCTCTCTCTCTCTCTCTCTCTTTTTTTACTACAAGTGTAAGTGTAACTCTCTCTTTCTCCTTTTCTTTTCCCACTTCTCCCTTTCTACTACTAGTGTAAGTGTAAGTGTAACTCTCTAAGTGTAAGTGTAACTCTCTCTCTCTCTCTCTCTCTCTCTCTCTCTCTCTCTCTCTCTCTCTCTCTCAGTCTCTTACTTTACATTAGTTTTTAGTTTACTTTTTAGTTGCTTTTTAGTACTAGCAATCAATACACACACCACCAACATAATGTCTTCTTCCCAATCTTCTTCTTTGAAACCCAAGTCGAATGACCCGGGTTGGAAGTATGGGCACTATCTAGTGTTTCAGATAAGACTCACATAGTATGTGAGTTATGTAGGTATGTGGGTTCCGATGGCATTGCAAGGCACAAGCAATACCTTACACATTTATCAGGGTCAAATGCAAAAGCATGCGACAAAATTACTCTAGAAATCCAAAGGGAGATCATGGAATATATGGAAAAACAGTCAAGAAAGAGATGTAATAGTGCCTTACGTCAGGAGGAATATTTGGAACAAGACGCATATGAAGATATAAACGTAGTTAATGTAGATGAAGTTAGTCCCACTCCCCCTACTTCGACAAGCCAGTCTAGACCACAAGTACAATCAACGGTCTCGAAAAGAGCCAAAGGGCATGGGCCCATGGATAAATAGTGTAGACCACACCCCGAGGATGTGATCGACCAAAGGGGTCGAGGCAAAGGGTCGGCTCAAACAACTTCAGAGAACCGGTATAAACAAAAATATATGAAAACCATTATTCAATATATTGCTAAGTGGTTTTACCAAACCAGCATTGCTTTCAACGCCGTTAAATCGAGAAGCTTCAAAGTAATGATTGAGGCTATAGGTCAATTTGGACCTGGGCTTAAACCTCCTTCATATCATGAAATGAGGGAGACATGCTTGAAAACCGAAGTTGAATATACACGATCATTTATAACTGAATATAAGGAATTGTGGAAAACATATGGGTGTTCACTAATGGCCGACGGATGGACCGATAGATCCGGTCGGTCTCTCATTAACTTTTGGTAAATTGTCCAGCTGGGATAATGTTCTTGAAGTCCGTGGATGCATCGGGCCATTCACACACAGGAGGACACTTGTTTAGTTTACTGGATTAATATAGTTGAGGAAATAGGTGATGAATACGTTATACAAGTAATTACAGACAACACAGCCTCGTATGTAATGGTCAGTCATCTTCTTATGGAGAAGAAGTGTCGTTTGTTTTAGACCCCCTATGCGGCCCACTGTGTTGATCTTATATTAGAAGATATAGGTAGGTTATTTATAAATGTGATTGCAATGGCTAGAAGAATCATGGTCTTTATGTATAAACACACCCTTCTTCTCAGTCGAATAAGAAAATACATTGAGGGTAACTTGTTACGTCTAGCAGTCACCCATTTCGCTACAGCCTTTTTAACACTACAAAGATTACATGCAAAAAAATTAAAACTTAGAAGCTTTGTAGTGTCGGCCGATTTTACAAGTGGGCCTTTGTTAAAGAAGGCTGAAGGGAAACAGGTTCAACAAACAATCCTTTCGCAAAGATTTTGGACACAAGTGATAAAGGCGGTAAAAGCATCCGAGCCCTTAGTCACTATGTTGCGATTAGTGGATAGGAATGAGAAGCTTGCAATGGGTTACATATATGATGCAATTGAGAGGACAAAAAATAAGATCATGGACCATTTTAACTATACAAACCGTTATTACAAGCCAATTATAGATATTATAGATAAAAGATGGGGCAGCCAAATGTCATCTCCATTGTATTCGACTGCTTACATCCTTAACCCAGCCTGTTTATTCACTTATGATGATCTAACAGAAGCACTTACTGTGCATATGGTTGGATTTATTGATGTGTTGGAAAGAATGATTCCAGATATAGAAGAACAGGATAGGATCTCAATATTACTGGACTTCTATACAAAGAGTAAGGGGATATTCTCAAGGGTATCGTCATTAGGCATCGGAAAATGAAATTATCAAGTACTATGAATGTCAGTTTTAGTGTCTTACAAATAGTTTTTTTTTTTTTTTTTTTTTTTTTTTAACAAATTACAATGTAATCTACAAAGTGACTCTGACCTACCTAAACTGTTTTTCTCAGCTGACTGGTAGGTTGCATATGGAGTGGACTCGGACAGGAAGGATCCAACTCTAAAGAAGTTGGCTATGAGGATTCTTGGACTCACGTGTTCTACCAGTGGCTGCAAGCGTAATTGGAGCACGTTCGAGGCGGTAAGTTTAGTAATTGTAAACTTCATTTTTTAGTGCAAGGACTAAGGCGTAAGCTAAATTAATTACCTAAATAGCTAATGCCAAATAAACTTTCTTTCATGCAGATTCATACCAAGAAAAGGAATCGCCTTGAGCAAAAAAAAGCTCAACGACTTGGTTTTCCTCCAATACAATAAAAAATTGCGAAAATGATTCTAAGCTAGGAAAGAAAAGTCAAGTTTCTTTGACCTTATCTGCTTAGATAAGTTGGATGCAGATAACGAGTGGCTTATAGAGACAGAGGACCCAGTATGTGCTGGAGAGGACCTGAAATGAGTGCAAGTTGAAAATGCCGCATACGGATCGACACCTGGAGAAGGTACCACTCGAAGGCGAAAGATGGGGGGGAGCCAAGAGGCGAGTAGTAGCCGTTAACCCATTGAAGAGATTGGGGAGATGGAAGAAAGAGATGATGATAACGATCAAGCTGAAGATCCACCATTGGATGTTGATGAAGTATTAGTACATACAAATGATGATACAGGACATGAAATTAAATATGACATGCAAGATTTCAAGCTTTAGATCGTATCAATTTTAAACAATTACAAAATTCCGCGTCCCACATACGATCAAACATTCAACAAGGGGAATTTACGGGGGTCCAAGCCTACACATGTTTAGGGCTAGATCAAATAAAATTATAAACCAAACAATGCCCAGAGGAGGGTAAGATTCACCCACTCTTGCAAAGGATTGTTCTCCAATTTAAGAGATTCACCATGTTTCAATTCGGGGAAAGTCTAGGGTTTACAAAAGTTGGAAAGACTTGGAATTTGGGATAATCTAGGGTTAGGGTTAGGGATTTAAGGCGAGAGAGGAGTGAAATAGGGGAGAGAATAACCTGAGACAGTCCACATGTGTGGACAAGAGCCCAGCCCAGACGCACATGCATGGGTTCCTGTCCGCACGTGCGTGGGGCCCACGAAACTGGAAACGACCAGCTAGGGGTTAGTCGGACAGGGGAGGTCCACCCTCATGCCAAGTTTCACGTCGATCCGCGGTCCAGTGTGTACGTGATGCTCCGCCAAAGTATCAACCCCCTGGTGGGCCAGAATCTAAAAATCTGTTGTAAAGGAGAATTTGGGCGCAAAGAAAAGATAAATCTGAAGATGGGAAGCCTGTGGGAGATGATGGATGTGGGGTGTAGGAGGTGGGGACGATTTGGGATAGTTGTGGCTTCGCACCACGGTAGTTAGCCCTTCGAGGAAGGGAGGGTTTCGCACCAATTAGTTTCTTCAACTCTGAGGAATAGAGAAGAAAAAACGCAAAATTTTATTCATAAACTTCAGTAAAAAAAAAAAAAAAAAAAAAAAAAAAACCTACATGGGGTTACCTATTTATAAGAAAACCCCAAACTCCAAAAGCCACACCATGTGCGCACACTATTACTTAGTAACGAAGTAACAAAAATTACATCTAATCAATGCAATCAAAATTGTTCATGATGTTTCTAATAATGATAATAACCAAAAGTCAAAATCCTAGATCATCTAGAGTAGTGGGCCACGATCATGAGATCCAATGGTGGAATCCCTATGTTGATCAGGTCCACTCCAAGCTCCATTACACGGCCCCCTAACTAAGAGGTCCTCCATAAATGTCGTCGTCGATCCAGATCGATGTGGGGCTCTCCTCCTCCTTGAGTACGTGCGTAGGGTGGGGGGCATGCGCATGCGCATAATGTCCCCATCAGATGATGAAGGAATGGAAGAAGAAGAAGTGTATATGAAAGAAGGAGATGACTCGGATGATGACGGTGGTGGTGATCAAATGCCACAATGGCAAATAGATCAATGTATATAATATATGATTAGATGAATAATAAATAACTTCTTCATTTTGTTTACTAAGTGTGTTGATGTTGATTGTTGACTATACTGTTGAATGTTGAATGTTGATATTTTTTAACTATATTGTAGAATGTTGAATTGTTGATGAATGATGACTTAATATTTAACTCATTATGTAATTGGTTTTATTTTACTTAAATTAAATGTATTGCAAGGGCCAAGTGCATATAAAATATTTATCTATTAACTTAGGAAAGTTCCCCCTACTTTTTTATATTTTATTCATTTTTTCTTAATTTCTCCCTATTTTTCTGATTTTATAGATATATATATATATATGTGTGTGTGTGTGTGTGTGTGTGTGTGTGACTGCATATGCGCAAAAGCATATGCAATCGCACACGATCGCATATGCGATTCGACAACATTGATTGTTATGAATTCACTTTGAATATAGTTGCATCAGTTTAGTGAGACGACACATAGTTAGGACCCTATAACCTATTATATGCACTTCTTTGTTTGTGATGTTATGATTTGAAAGTGCCTATACATTGAACTTTCATTTTTAGCATTCTCAATTTTTGAAAGAGAACGAAACTAGGCCCACCAATTATTGAGAATGAAGACCACCATTCTTTCACTAACTTGGAAAAGCCCTCGACTTCTAAACCATGAAAGCTCAAATTTGAACAGCCTGAGGCCCCATTTTTCCTCTTCCGTTTCTAAGATAATTGGGCAGTGTTCCGATATTGGTTTTGGCAAACCCCTTTGGAATATTAGAGGAAATTTGTCAACAAACTCCACAAAAAGGAGAAAGCGGTCTAATTTCGATTTAGACACTCTAGCTTGGCTGTTTGACCATGTAAATTTCACTTTGCCCATTAGTAAGTCCATCATTGCACCGGGAATGGGGGAGAGCAAGGGGAGGTGACCGTTACACATGTAATGGCTATTACATGTCAAATTTTTTATTTTTTTTGTGGCCGTTATGACCCCATATTGCATAGGGCTAACACTGATACCATTACGTAACGGCCAATACAGCCATTACGTAGAAATACCTTGAACTTATTGGAACAAATGGAGAAACGGGTAGAAGAGGACAATGAGGAAATCAAGGTGCACAACCCAACGTTATGCACGAGCTAGCAAGAGAGTCATGTTGCTGTTTTGAAGAGGCTTACAAAAGATTCGACCCAAGAAAAGACTAACATTGAAACCAAGACTGATGGTGATGATGATGGTGGTGATGCACCTAGTCTTGCTAATGATATTGCTCAGAGGGTATAGCCTTCTACACAGTTCAAGGCCGATGAAGATCAACAAATAACGGAGACCAGACTTATGAGTATCGATTCACGATATGACCAACCAAGGGAGAAGCATCGTAGGGAGGATGGCGTTAGTGACACTAGAGGAGATTGGGCACCAATAGTACACTAGACAACTTATGGATATGGATATGACCACAAACAGTATATGGAGGCTCCTAAGGCACTTTCTTACTGGACTAGTCCTAGATATGATCCACAATAAGGGGGATATAGATATCCAGATCCATATTCGAGTCGTTCATCATTGCAGACTCAGCAGTACGAGCAGTACCGGTATGTTATAGCTATGGCAATGACTATGGGTCTACGTCTGGCACTGGCGACTATTCTTATTTGGATTCGACACAACAGATGTCCAATGGCAATGATGATCATGATCAATCATCATCGGGGTTTCATTGACATTTGACAGTCTTTACCTTTGGTTATTATGGATATGTAACACCCGTTCCACAATAGCAGCCAAATGATGACGACATGGAGGTTTAGTAGCCACAGGCAGCATGGTTTTTTGGGGTGATGACATGATTGGTGAGTAATGTTTTTGCATTTATTTTTGTCCTTATGCATCACTTTATACTTCATGCATTGACATCTTATAGACCTATACAGCTATACTATGGTTGTTTGTAGTAACACGGTCATATAAATATAAATACATAATTGTCTCATCATAAGATTCATGCTCATATAATCATATTTATATTGAATTAGTGATATTAGATATTTAGAAAATTAAATATAGGAATTTTGAAGTCTAAGCTTCTCAGGCAAGCCGAGATAGCATTCTTACCAAAGAATGAGTCTGGCACACGATCATAAACACGTTCGAAACCATACAAGAATACATATTTGGAATCCTCTCAATTCGCCCATCTTTTTTTCATAGTTTTTAATTTAAAAAAAAAATAAAAAAATAAAAAAATCTAACCGTCATGGAGTAGTAATGGCCGTTACGGAGGCCATAATGGCCCCATTACTGTTATTGAATACCTTAGCAGGAGCTAGGAAGTATCTGTTTCAAAATGTTCGCGAGTATAAATTGCTGGGAAGTGGGAACAGGAGTCCAAAGCAGAAGCCACACCCGGTTAGAGGATCGTGCAACAAAGATCAATATCAAAGGTTTTGACAGATTCAATCAACATCTCAGAAAAAATAATTATTATTATTATTATTAATATTAAGTTATATTTGTGGACTTACATGCTAATGGGCCCCACCTAATGAACATGCATGGTTCCGCATTGGGATTGGACATCTACCATGAATTTCTTAAACTACCTTTGTGCAAATCTGCTTGGCACTTTTCATCCTTTATTTATAAGCCAAACTAGTTTTAGGCATCTTACATGATTTTCTAATATGTCAACTGCCCAATGTAGATTAACTAGGTTCCTCTCAAGAAAATAAATTGTGAGTTGAAAGTTGAAACTATATTAATTTTCATGTCTGTTTTGCATACTAAATCAGTTGAATGCTTACTTGAACAGGAAAATTCATAAGAATTATCCATTCTGCAAGGCAATCAAAGCTGCCAGTTTGTAAATCAATAAGAAATCTTTGTTCACAAATAGATAGGGAATCATGAAGACCATCTGCAGCATAAGACATCCAAAGTGTTTTAAGTGTGGAAAACAAAGCAAGTATGCATAGCGAAAGGGCTTAAATAATCAAATCTTTCAATTAAAATGGGAAGGACTTGTACGCATACCAAACCAATGGCTACATCTTCCTTTGAAGACAATACATGCAAGAGAGAAGCAACTCCAGGGAGCACCTGCAGGCCCTCCCCAATATCTTGGGCATGCTCCTTAGCATGCTCAACCATCCTTGCCTTCAAATCTGGTAATTTTTCAGTAGCCACCTAAAAATGAAGAAAAAGGGTAAAGCAATTAAGAAATTTCAAAAAGAACCACTTGAATTTGGAATACTGAATATGCAAAAATCAGTCTTTCTGATTTATAAGTTACAACCACCATGAAAATCACAAAAGAAGATTGCCCACATGAATCAGAAGGTAAAAGAAAAAGGAAGAAAAGAAGAAGAAAAAAACAAAGGGATTATTAGAGAAATATATTTTTGAGATGAGCAAAAAAAAACAAAGACGATGTCCTTCCTCAATGGTTACAAGCGATATCCAATATGTCCAGTAAATTAATGCCCCCATTCATTTCAAAGCCAATCAAATCTGAATCTGGAATGAATCATTCTCAATTATCTTTGTCAGAGACTCCGAGATAAAAATCTGGAGTACAAAAACCAACCTGCTAACATATCATTTACATATTGCAGCGGGCTAAAATGTACAAATGATGTTTCGCATATCATTTTCATGTCACAGCTTAGACTGCACAAGTTCTCTATACTTTTACAACTGAGTCTAATGCATGTTTTGTACCAAACTATGTAACTTATTCGATTAGCATGGTAAACTTTGCTAAGAAAAGAGATAATAGTATATGTCATTGGCAAATGGTCAAGCCTGCTTTCATTATCTCATGGGCACAACAGATCGTATGCATTTTCTCATTGGCTACATTTGAAGGTATAAGGCGACAAGGGGCAGGGCCCCATCACCATCATCATCTTAGCCTTCTCCAGCAGTTTTGGATTGCCATTTGACTATCATTAGATTGGCAAATGAGCAGGTGGGTCTTCTCCAAAATATTTGGGGTTGGCGGGCTTCTCGTGATTCCGTGGCAAAAGTTCAATGACTGGCTACCTATCTAACATCAACCTCCTCCATTACCGGGCTTGGGACCAGCTGGCACATGGCTACCAAGTGGAAATCGTGAAGAGAGCAAGATGCAATGCAACTAAATAATTATTATATTTTCCATTAATAGCAAATTCACCCACCAGGACAAACCACAGAGTCCAGGGCGGTCCTTGTCCTGGTTTTTGAACTATGAACATCTAATCCAGCAAGCAAGAGTGGGATTTGGGTGCACAGGGAGCAGTTTCTGTACAAATTTCATCAAATAGATGATGAACAGATTACTGCATTTGAGGTCATGAGGAAAGCAGCATACACAAAAATTGATGACAGCTCCGGTTCATCGATACTAATAACAAACCAATCATGCAATTTTCATATAGGTAACAATTGAGTTCGCCAAAAATCGTGGTTCCACACAAAGCCAAAGCATATCTGACTAGACATTAGTGTATGTGTGATGTAGCTAGAGAGGCGAAATTGTGAACAGATAACTATTGACATAAGGGATGCTCATGAACTCTCCAATTAAAGCCTTAGGAGCTGAAACTGCCCTCCTTCCTGTATCTACCAATGAAATTACTGCAAAATGGTATGGAATCTAAGACTGAGTGTGCAATTACGAAATGTGTGATCTAAAACACTATTGTTTCTGTGCTATATGTCGTTTATATTAATCCTCAATTCCTCACCTCACAAGGGTCTAAGTACCCTCCTAGGCTCTGAGGTGTTTAAGCAGTTGATCTAGGGTCAAGGTGGTCCAGACAACTGAAAATTAGATCGAGTTCTCTAGCATAGGTCCACAATTATTTTTCCACCACCAAAATGTGATTATTTCAAGGAATTTTAACAATGGACCTTGATTTTCAGCAAATAAGTTAAATCACCCTTAGGAATAAACATAGCAGATTCACATCAACAGGACACATGCCCATGCGCAGAGAGAAGCTCCTATCATCTTTCACTTTGTCATAACATGTTGACGATGACGACTCTCACAACAAAAGTACACAGTCAAAGGAAAACTCAAGCAAATTGTAACCCTGCAGCTCTAACTAGGCTAAACCAGGAAAGGTTGAAATTGCCTCATGCTCATCTTTTTTTCAACAAGCTACACCTGAGGTTCTACCATGATCCCATGGTAAAACATAATAATAATAATAATAATTCCTCCGGATAGAGAAGAAGGGACAATGTTGATTAATGTCTCTCCATATCATTAGATATTGTATACATAGTCAGGAGCATCTTTATCACTTTTTTTTAAATATTTAGAGCCCCATGGTAAAAAATAATAATAATAATAATTCCCCCGGATAGAGAAGAAGGGACAATGTTGATTAATGTCTCTCCATATCATTAGATATTGTATACATAGTCAGGAGCATCTTTATCACTTTTTTAAAAATATTTAGAGAGCAAAGAATCTCATTTAGATTCTAACCAGAAAAATGCATCACCCTTTTGGCATAAAAGAGAAGCTTATATTATTTAAGTTATCAATCCACCCTTTTGGCATAGAAGGGTGGTTTTTGTAATGGTATCTAATATTTATAGATACAAAGCAAGAGCATCCAAGTCGAAGTTGGATCATTTCCTTCTTTCGTCAAATTGGTTGGAAACTTTTCCATTAGTGCATCAATACAGTTTACCAAGGCCCGATATTCGAAATATCGGTATCGCGCAATGTATCGCGACCTTGGGATACATATATGTATCGGTTATCACACGGGATTATATCATTTGTATCGCGTAATTTATCGCACTTTTTGGGAAACATGGGGAAACATTGGGAAATTGGTTGAAATTTTCAATGAAACTTCAGGGATTATTTAAAAAGACCTTAATACACATTTTAAATCATAAAATCTCAAAAAAGAAGTGCACGTAATAGGCTTCCTTTGCATAAGGTCATACGCTATGCGTTATCTGATTGAACTAAGGCAACTATATTCAAATATGATGCATAACATTTATAAATGTATCAATACATGTATGAAGACAACCAATGCATTCAAAAGAAAAAGATATAGTAAAAATTAAAAAACATACTTATCAATGATGTGACTGGCTATGGCCTAGACCAACACAGAGGGAATGGGTGGCTCGTAATCATCGTCTCCATCTCGATGGAGCTAGGAAGAATATTGCTCATCTACAAATCAACAGTACTGTGCCCAGGTCATAGTAGAATGTTAGCAATTAAAATACTCCTTGACATAACGTTGGTACTCATCCTCTCCGAACTGAACTAATCACTCATCCGTGGTCCACTCAGATAACACCTTAATGAGTGTTACTCTAACCATGTGGGGTCCACCTTGATATAGTTTTTGTATATCCAAGCCATTTATCTATTTTCCCATCTCATTTTAGGGCGGGATCCTAAACCTTAAGAATATCCAAATCTCAGGTGGACCATACCACTAGAAACAGTGATGAATGACCATTAAAAACTTTTTATGGGCCACAAAAGTTTTGGATCAAGATAATATTTGTATTTTCCCTCAATCCAGATCTTGTTGACATTATCAACAGGTTCGATTGCAAATAAACAATATGAAAACCTTATGATGGGCCCTTTGGAAGTTTTAATGGTGAGACACTCAATCACCACTCTTTCATGTGGTGTGGTCCACCTAAGGTGTACCGTTGCAGTAACGGTGGGCGTAACGGTCCCCACCGTTACCGATACGTTACGGGCCGTAACAACCGATACGCCTCCCTGTAACGATTTTTTTTTTTAAGTCAAAAAATCTTTTAAAAAATATCCATTAAATCCGAAAAATTCTTAATATTCTAAATATGCATTCATTTATAATTTTGAACATGTTTATGGTGGTATAACGGTCCACTCTTTGATGAAAATTTTGTATTGGGCTGTCTGATGAATTTATGAACCTGACAACCTAGAATTGATTACAAAACTCGCAGATTTAATTTTCTAACTATCTAATATCAATGATAAATATATTAGAATGTAGTATCAAAATATCTTTGATATATCTCACATGTGTGGGTATTTGTTATTATTTTTCATAATTTATTCTATATTACATACCTTTGGACGTGCATTAATTACAATGTTCATTCTATTTAAAGTCTTCAACATGCTAGAGACTTCTCCTATCCAGTGATTCCTGTCCTGTCATCCTCAAGTCAAGACATTAAAAAATAAATAAATAATAAAAATAATAGTGTCTGATATACTCCCCTACAACTTAATTAAGGATTACTTGATTTGTTGTCAGGGGGGTCATTTTAAGTACAAGTTCGGCAGTGTCAAGTGTGTGCTTGCTTGGTGAATGTGTGGGTAATGGGTATAGCAATACTTACCTTAAATGTAAGTAATGTTTATAAAAATATATACTTGCCATGATAAAATTTCCGAGTCACCACCAAAATGAAAATCTGCTTTGTTGTGGTTGCTCGACTTCTATATCATCATCATCAGGCTACAACTGCGGAATAGGTGTTGCATATCCATAATATCTAGTGCCAGAGGAAAAGACCAGGTCAACGAAGCTAGAGGATGACTGATCCTAACTAGGAAACGACTCTCACCCCAAGTAAGGATATCCATCAATGCCCGTCAAATAGTCGTATTGGTGCTCGTACTCAGGCTGTTGAGATTAAGAATGTGTTTATGATGAGTAACTTGGATTTAGATTCGGATATCTATAATCCTATGGACATGGATAAGGAGGACTACTCCAACATGAATGTGACGGAACAGGCTCCATATAATTATAATCTCGTTGGCCATAAGAATATTCATAATGCTCATGACCATGGGCCTGCTAATGTTCTGGACCTCTCGGTGCACCAATAGACCTAGCCTCCTCCTGCTGGCTATATCGTGACTCAGTACACTCATAAGTCCGACCTTGTGTACCCTGTCGATGTTCATCGGCCTCGCGATCTATAGATAGATGTATGGTGTGCTGAGCAACACCAAAAGTGGGACCAGCATTAGATGCATCATCACCACCACCATCATGATCATCCAGCTTGGTCTCGCTGCTACTGTTGCTTGTGCTCTTCTGTTGAGCCAAACTTTGCATGACCCCTCTTTCTAGGTCCAACATAAATGCACAACTCTCTTGCTATGTCATGCATATTATTGGGTCATTAACTTTCAATTATTCACTATCCTCTTCGATCTATTTTTCTCTTGCTTTCAACCAAGGTAGAAGCGGGTCGTCCTAATCATAAATATTATCCAAGTTTATTGGACAGTAGTCCGTGTCACCGGCGCCTGTAATGCTCCTATGATATCGCCGCATTCTTAGCCTAATGTTGTAATGCATGAAGACAATTCCATCCAACGTCCTAGTCTACAATCTATTCATATTCTTTGAATGAATAAGTACAAAACAACTCTAGTTCCTTTCGCAGCTAGAAGATGTTGTCTAGCTCAAAACTTTTACTACAATTTTTTTGGAGAGCCTTCATACTCTCTCCGAAATTCATCCACCATTTGGTTGATTACAACCTAGATACTACATGTTGTCCAAGAGCATCTTCAAAGCTACCCCGACAATTTCCAAATGTATCTAATTCGTTCAACGCCTTTATTTGTATATTCAAGTTAAGCTCTAATATCTTTATCACATTCTTTAACCCGACACGAACTTCATTATCCACAACAACTGATTAGGCATATTTATACCTAAGATTTAGGTAGCAACCTGCTATATGAAGATCATGATGGAGTTGTGTTATCCATCTCTTGTCAATTATCTTCCAATAAGACTCTCAGCTTGTACAATCACGTTGAATTGCTAACTTTGTCATATCTATGGTATCGTATAGGAAGCCCACGGTAGGTCGTTCGTCGGTTTTAACAAGACGGAGTACCCTCATTAGTGGCTCCATCACCTTTAGGATCCTCTAGACCTTCCAATATTTGTTGTCCCTTATGGTGTTCACAACATCAACCAGTGTCCTTGATGTCTTCTTCCCATGTTTTGTGTTGAGCCAATCTCGATAAGCGAACATCTCACTCAAATCTCCCCTATGTTGGTATAAACTCTCTAAGGCTATAAAGTTTGTTGCAAATCTAGTCGCCGCAGGCCTAAGCAACTCTCATCCCTTCATGAACTTCCACATTATTGCGACTACCTGTTTATGGAGTGGGAAAACTTTCTAAAGCCCTTTGGAATAGCGTGGGTGTGGCCAAAATCTATTGGGCAATTATATTTGATGTGGCATGTTAGTGTCTCAAGTAGAGCAGGGTTAAAAGTCTGGCAACTAAGTGTTCTTGCAGGGATTTGGTTCTTGTGACTAGAAAGAAATAATCAGTGCTTTAGGAATTGGGAGGGGCGAGCGAAGGAGGACTTGAAAGGGCTAAATTGCATGGGATCGAGTGGGCAAAGGCATCGAAGGCTATAGACTGTTTCCCAGATTGTTGGGCTGAGTTATAATTGATTATATTTTGGTTTTGTATAATGCTCTGTTGTATATTCCAGTTGCCACCTTTTTTTCTAATTAAATGTTTTGCAATGTTCAAAAAAAAATATTGCCAAAAAAGCATATTAGCACTTCAGATGTGGAAGTTGTATTTTATAAAGAATTGAGTGTCAAATAAAATTCAATGCACATGAAAATTGAGCAATTTATTGATATTTCAGTTGGATTGAAACACTATTCATATGGATGCAAGCAACCTAAATCCCAAAATCACACCTTGAAATTACTGAAACATTAAAGCATTAGTTTCTGACAATGAAAGAAATGGCTATTGCAGAGTCCTCAGGGAGGAGCCCGAAAACATTTTAAATAACAGAATTCATAATGGCCAGTGGATGCAAAATTTCCCAAGTTTTGAAGCTACCAACTTCAGAAGGTATGCCGTAGTGCACAAGTGTATTCACAATTACTCCTGGATCCGTTTGCCCATGATGCTGCAAAATCAAATTAACGATGTGTCAGTGAGACAGCGATTATAATCAATACTACTTCCACTTATGGAAACAAACACACATCAACCACAACATGAGCAATTTGCTTAGGTTCAAGATGGTTCACACTCATGGGTAGACATTTTGATATATGTAACTCCACCAGGTATTGGCAGATCAAGCAATAGACATGCAATCTGTGCAAAAGTGAATGGTGTATTTTCCTCATTGAACGGATAGTGAAGTACTATCCACAGCCCACGTAAGAAACATGACTTTGGTTTGAATTAGCATATTTAAAAATCATCTCCAATCATAATCAACACAACAAAATAAGTTAAAATAGCAGTTCTTAACCGTAAGTAAAGCAATTGCATTTTTGTGCGTGTATTATGCAGACCTACTCTTTTAGCATCTAAAAGAAAAATATACATGTTCACAAATTCTGGAGTGTTGATTAAGCTGCAATTTGAAATGAACAACTAACAACGCCTATTAGATCAACTTGCTAGACAACTTAGATAACTTGCTAATGTTCGACATGGTTGATTTGTTCAATTACTACGATGAGTTATCTAATGCACAAAGTGGAGTTATATGAGTTGTACAAGGCGAAATGAAGGGGAAAAAAAAAAAAAGGAGCCCCATTCTAAATGAACGTGGATCACAAGCAATAGATTGAAAAGATAGCATTAGAACCTCTATTACTTCTTTGAAGTATCAAACTCATCAAAAAAACAGGTTCTTTCCAGCCTGAGGGGAATGATGTAACCCAAGACCTACCAATGGGCCTAACATGTGTTGAATTTGTGGAGTGCTTGCTGCTGATTTCTAGGGCTGAATTCTTTGGTGGGAACATTACCAAACTCCCCTCAAGAAAATCTAACTTTTGCTGCTTAACATCCTATTTTGGATAGAGTAGATTGATTCTGAACCAATCTTAGAGTTGGAAAATCCCAGTTAAAGATTTAATAGGATTCTCGGATGTGCTTTTAGGCTCTATAAAAGGTTATTGTAAGAGGTAGAGGTTTCTTTTTTGACTTCTTTGATATTCTTTGAGACATTGTAAATGGTTTTGTGATTTCAATTCCAGTAAATGCATCTATTCTAGTGATTCAGATTGCATTGGACTAGAATCTAAATCAGTTAAAAATTTTCCATGCAGACCATCTACAGTGGGAACTTGTAGATGAATTGTCTGGATTATCACATGGAAAGGCATAAGGAGCAAGCAAAATGGGGAAGCCTCCAGGGATGAACCTTGCTAGCAAATCTCCATCACAAATCATGGATTTGAAATAGCATCAAAAGTATATTAAGGATGATGATTTCAAGAAGTTGTCCACTCAATATCAACAAATTTAGAATATAAAATCTACAATTCAACGTTTGCAGCATAATATCAACCCAAACATATACAATCACTTCCAAAAAATAGAAAAGAAAACTTCCAATGAACAACACAAACACTAAGGGTGCGTTTGGATCGTAAGTTACTTGAGATAAGCTACTTATGCCTCAAGTAGCTTATCTTGGTTTCTACTTATTAAGTTGAAGTGATTAAGTAACTTTCAGTCAAAAAGTTACTTATAATTGATCTTAAACCAAACTTACTTATCTAGTGTTGTAAGTAGAAAAAGTAACTTATTAGGTGGTGCTGATGTTGTTTCCGGCTCCCCCCCCCCCCCCCCCTACTGCTTGAATACCTGCACAGAAAGAGGACAAAGGAGACCCTGGCTAAAACAGGGGACCTTCCGATGCCTAAGTCAGGCCTGGAATCTGGGTCTAAGAATGGTATTAGAGTTTTCGGGGTGAGAACGTGTATACCTTTCACCGTTGGGCATCTCCTATTTATAGAGGAGATGTGATCCCGCAGTTGCGGGATCCTTCCTTGGAGGTTATCTTCGATCTCCTATATTTCCGGGATTGGAGGCTATCTTCTGAGGATCTCGGAAGGTGGATCTTCAATATCGAGCTAAGTTTATAGCTCGGTTCTGACGGCGAATATCCGATGGAGCTTGGCTTGGAAGGGTCGGAATTCACTTCTCGATTGTCAACCGACCATGTAGTGTCGGTATATCCGGATGGTTCATGTTGGTTGATTCATGCGTTGGCCATGTTGTGGCCGACTGAGAATGGTTGGCCCTTAACCAGCTCTTTAAGTAGGACATGGTTGATCCGTAATCAACTTATTGCTGACCGATTGCCGACCGATGGCCGACCGAGAGGGTAAGGTTGGCTTTGGGTCGAACTAAAGTCTAGTCGGCCCATACGTGATCTACAGCCGACCTAGGGATTGGGTCGGCATTAAATGACCCCTGATGGGCTCTTTGAGTGTCCTTGAAGGTGCATCGACCTCCTTGGAGGTCTCGCCTTTTGGCTCGGGACACGTGGGCCTCGGTTAGGCTTGGCGCCTAGTGAGTCCAGGCCATGTCAGTAGAATTGGTCCATTCCATAAGCCGACTTATCGACTTAAATTTTCTCCCCAACAGCGAGCCCCCCTACTCCTTGTGCCGACTCAAGAAGGCCGAGGAGTAAATCGGAGTTTAGTCGGATTGTGTCTGGACCGAGCTTATGATGAAGCATTTATTGGGGAGAAAATCTAAGTCGATAAGTCGACTTATGGAATGGACCAATTCTACTGACATGGCCCGGACTCACTAGGTGTCGAGCCTGACCGAGGCCCACGCCACGTCCCGAGCCAAAAGGGGAGACCTCCAAGGAGGTCAATGAACCTTCGAGGACACTCAAAGAGCCCATCAGGAGTCATTTAATGTCGACCCAATCCCTAGGTCGGCTGTAGATCACGTATGGGCCGACTAGACCTTAGTCCGACCCAAAGCCAACCTACCCTCTCAATCGGCCATCAGTCGGCAATTGGTCAGCAATAAGTTGATTACGAATCAACCATGTCCCACTTAAATAGCTAGTTAAGGGCCGGCCATTCTCAATCGGCCACAACATGGCCATTGCATGAATCGGCCAACATGAACCATCCACATATACCGACACTACATGGTCGGTTGATAATCAGGATGTGAATTCCGACCCTTCCAAGCCAAGCTCCGTCGGATATTCGCCGTCAAAGCCGAGCCAGAACTGAGCCAGAAACTTGGCTCGATATTGAAGATCCACCTTCCGAGATCCTTGGAAGATAACCTCCAATCCCGAAAATCTAGGAAATCGAAGATCTTGAGATCTTCCCGGATGATGATCAATCCCCTCCATGGAAGGATCCCGCAACCGCGGGATCACATCTCCTCTATAAATAGGAGACGCCCAACGGTGAAAGGTACACACGTTCTCACCCCGAAAACTCTAATTCCATTCTTAGACCCAGATTCCAAGCCTAACTTAGGCATCGGAAGGTCCCCTGTATTAGCCAGGGTTTCCTTTGTCCTCTTCCTGTGCAGGTATTCAAGCAGTAAAGGGGGGGAGCCGGAAACAGCATCAACAGCTTGGCGCCGTCCGTGGGAAACGACATTACAAGTCGTTTTCCACTCTATCAGAAGCACCGCAACACCCGCCATGGCTAGAGGGAAAAGAAAAGCCCAGACCCCTCCTGAGGAGGTTCTAGTTACAGCCCTGCCTGCGGCAGAGCACACCCCCGATCGACCAAAGCGGCAAGGGAGCCACCAAGGAACACCAACCCGCCAGACGACCTCTGGTTCGACCAGGCGCGCTCAACGGAACCGAGGAGGGAATAGGCGACGAGATACATTGGAAAGAGAGGTTCAAGACATCAGAGCCAATCTGAATTATATGAGGGAAATGTTGGAGCAAATGCAGCCTCGGCGCATGCAAGAGCTCGACCAGAGGGAGGAACGGTCGAGCAATGTTCGACAATTCACCAATCCTCAGTCTTCCTCCCCGCAAACTGCTCCTCAGCCGACCCTGCATCAAGATCCGGTCGAGCCCGCTCCGACACATGTCTCGGGAACAGCCCCTCTGCCTGCTTCCAATCTATGGCATGAGATAAATCGGAGGAGGCACAGTCGACTACCGACCGAAGGAACAGCCGATAGTGAAGAACCATGGAAGACTGAGATCCAAAATCTGCAGAAACAGATTGTGAACCTGAAACAGAGTCATTCGGTTAATCCATCGGGATTGGAGGAGACAGAATCCCCATTTGTAGCCGATATAATGCAAGCTCGGCTACCAGACCGGTTCCGCCTACCTCAGATCATTCCTTATACTAGCAAAGCCGACCCAACCGAACATATAGTCTTTTCGGACCTATATGGAATTGCACAACGCCTCGGACGCCGTGATTTGCCGAACCTTCTCACTCACCCTAGCCGACGTTGCTCGGCTTTGGTTCAAACAATTGAAGTCGAGGTCCATCAGCTCGTTCGCCGAGCTTAGCGAGGCGTTCATCACGAACTTTATTGGAGGTAAGAAAAGGCTCAAGGCATCTGTGCATCTGAACAACATAGTCTAGAAGGAAGGAGAGCTCCTCAAGGACTACATTAAGCGTTTCAACCTCGAAGCCCTGCAAGTTTGGAAGCATTCGGACGAAACAACTCTCAACTCCATCATGCAAGGGGTAAGAGAAGCAATTCCTCTTATCCTTGGATAAGAACCCTCCATCGACGCTGGCCGAGTTCATGGCCCGATCACAAAAATACGCCAACGCCGAGGAAACCAGGATCCTGCGTGAAGCAGCCCAAAACAGGGACGCCCCGGCAAAAGAATCAACAAAGAAAGATGTTGGCTCAGCCAATGCTAATAAAAAGTGGAAAGATGATCGGCCTCGGGACGAGCTAAGGTCGAATAAACCTCAGGAGCAAGTCTTGATGAAAATAAAGGGCAAACGCTTCGTCAACTGGCCGAACAAACTACGAGGAAATCCCGATCGACGAAGCAGGAACAAGTATTGTCATTTCCATCGTGATCATGGACACGATACTAGTGACTACTACAACTTGAAGCAAGAAATCGAAAGGCTCATTCGTGAGGGCCACCTCGGTGAGCACGTAGACCAAGGAGCTTATAGAACCATGACTACGGAAGAACGCCCAAACGATAACCGACCTACAGAGGAAATCCGAACCATCGTCGGGGGTCATAAGGGCAGGCGACTCGAACAACACTCGGAAAAACCATGCAAGGAGCATTAGTCGGCCTGAGTCAGAGATCATGGTCCTGGCTCGACCCTCAAAAGAGAGGAAACTGGAAAAATACAGCGTAACGTTCACGGAAGAAGATGCCCGAGGCATCTATCACCCACATGACGATGCCTTGGTCGTCACCGTCACCATCGCAGGGTCCTCGTCGACACAGTGTCGTCCACAACGTGTTGTTCACCCAGGCGTTCGACAAGATGAGCATCGAACGGTCCGCATTACGGCCGGTGAGAGCTCCTCTGATTGGTTTCTCGAGTGGACAGATCCTCCCTGAGGGAACCATCCAACTCCCCCTCACTGTCAAGGATGCGCCGAGCCAAGCGATGGTTATGGTCGACTTCCTGATAGTCGACCAATCTTCTGTCTACAATGCTATCCTCGGACAACCTTCGCTATGCCTTCTCTAAGCCATTGTCTCGACATACCATCTCTCCATGAAATTCCCGACCGAGTTAGGAGTCGGAGTCGTCAAAGGAGATCAGCACGACACTCGACGATGTTACGCTATAGCTCTAAAAGCCCTATCCGAGGTAGTGACAATCGAGTCCCTGGATCCGCGCGACGAGTCACCTGAACGAGGCCAGCCGGTAGAAGACCTCGTCCAAATACCACTGGACAAGTCTGACGTCTCTAAAACCGTCCGAATTGGCTCGTCCTTGACACCACCGTTGAAGTACAAGCTGATCTCTCTGCTACGACGATATGCCGACGTTTTGCATAATCTCACGAAGACATGCCAAGGATCGACCCTTTAGTCATCACTCATCGCCTCAACATCAATCCGATCCACAAGCCAGTCCAACAGAAGCGACGCGCCCTCAACCCTGAGAGATACACAGTGATCGAGGAGGAGGTCAACAAGCTCCTCAAGGCCAAGTTTGTCAAGGAAGTATACTACCTCGACTGGGTAGCTAACGTTGTACTAGTCAAAAAGGCCAACGGGAAGTGGCAGGTCTGCATAGACTATACCGACCTAAATAAAGCCTGCCCAAAGGATAGTTTCCCTCTTCCTAGGATCGACCAGTTAGTCGACAGTACTGCGGGGCACAAGTTACTTACTTTTATGGATGCTTATTCAGGTTATAACCAAATTGTAATGCACCCATCTAATAAATCGAAAACCAAGTGATGTTTCCGACAAAGGTCTTTATTGTTACCGAGTGATGCCATTTGGGTTAAAGAATGCAGGAATAACCAACCAAAGGTTGTTCAACAAGATGTTCGCTCGCCAGATTGGGCGAACAATGGAAGTATACATCGACGACATGCTCGTCAAAAGCATTAAAGCGACAGATCATATAGCCGATCTTGAGGAGATGTTTCTTGTCCTTCGGAAATACCATGAGGCTGAACCCGAGCAAGTGCGCATTCGGCGTAAGCTCAGGCAAGTTTCTCGGTTTTCTAGTCAGCCAACGAGGAATCGAGGCAAATCCCGAGAAGATCCAGGCCCTGCTCAACATGGACTCATCAAAGACGATCAAAGACATCCAGAGGCTGACTGGAAGAGTTGTTGCACTCAACCGTTTCGTGTCCCGAGCCACAAATAAATGCCTCCCCTTCTCCAAGCAGTTGAAGGGTCGACAAATGGTAACTGGACAGAGGAATGCGAAGCAGCCTTCTAGCAGCTGAAAAAATATTTAGGATCGCCACCCTTGCTCTCCAAGCCCAAGCCAGGCGAGACACTGTTGATATACTTAGCAGTATTTGACGCGGCCGTAAGTTCGGCCCTGATCCGTGAACACGAAGCAAAGCAATTCCCAGTTTATTACCTCAGCAAAGCCCTTGTCCCAGCAGAAACGAAGTATCCAACCTTGGAAAAAGTGGCCCTGGCGCTGGTCATCTCTTCTCGATGCCTACGGCCATACTTCCAAGCTCATTCGATCATCGTCTTGACCGACCAACCGCTGTGACAAATACTACAAAAATTGGAAGCCTCAGGACGCCTCACTAAATGGGCGATCGAACTGAGCGAGTTCGACATCCAATACAAGCCCAGGGTAGTGATTAAAGGCCAAGCCTCGGCCGATTTCATCGTTAAAGTCACACAGCAATCCAAGCTAGTCGCAGCCGACTCACCCAGAGAGGCAGGTCATTTGCAAAATCAAGAGAAATCCAAGCCCGTTTCACCTCCCGCCCTACCCCGCTGGCGACTTTACGTCGATGGCTCATCCAACTCTAAGGCAAGCGGGGCAGGGGTCGTCTTAGAAACACCCGATCACACCTACATGCAGTATGGCTTGAAACTTGGATTTCAAGCCTCCAATAACACGACGGAATATGAAGCATTGCTCCTCGGGCTTCACTTGGCAGCCAATTTGGGAGTCACCCACCTCGACGTATACAGTGATTCACAGCTAGTCGTCAACCGAATAGTCGACATCTACCAGACTAGAAAAGAGTGATTAAAAGCTTATCTACAAAAAGCAAGAGCGTTGATCGGCGATTTTCAACACTGTACCGTCATCCGAATCCCTCGGGCTAAGAATGTCAAAGGCGACCTCCTGGCGAGAGTCGCCTCGGCCGATGAAGATGATATCCCTAGGTCCGTCCCGATCGAGTATGTCGCCAAGCCGAGCGTTGATGAGATTGACTCCACGGCCGTGCTCCCCATTGACTCAGGACCTACTTGGGTCGATCCTATCATTCGGTATCTCAAGACCAGCGAGCCGCCTGAAGATCGAGCTGAGGCCCGATGACTGAAGATCCGATCCTCCCGTTACACCATGCTCAACGGAATACTGTATTAAAAAAAATAAAAAAAAAAGATTCTTTATGTCCTGAGAGAGATTCATGAAGGCATCTGTGGAAATCACTCGGGAGGGCGATCCTTAGCTCATAAGGCTATATGGCAAGGCTATTACTGGTCGACTATCCAGTATGACGCACGGAAGCTCGTCCAGAGTTGTGAGAAATGTCAAAGATTCGCGACCATTCCTCGGCAGCCGCCAAAGGAGCTCACTCCCATGGTCGGGCCATGGCCTTTCGCTCAATGGGGGATCAACATCATCGGACATTTCCCCACAGGAAAGGGTTAGACCAAATTCGCCGTCGTCGCGGTCGATTACTTCACCAAGTGGGCAGATGCCAAACCATTGGCCAAGATAACTGAGCAAAAAATTACAGACTTTGTTTGGAAGAATATTATCTGTCGTTTTGGGGTGCCTCGAACTATCATCGCTGACAATGGGAAGCAGTTCGACAACAGGCAATACCAAAAGATGTGCAAGAATCTCGGAATCAGAAACGTATACTCATCTCCACACCATCCCCAGGCAAATGGGCAAGTCGAGGCTGTCAATGAGATCATCAAGCAACATCTCCAAACCAAACTTGATAGGACTAAAGAAGCTTAGGCCGAAGAACTCCCTAAAGTTCTGTGGGCCTACCGAACCACAGCCCAGACCGCGACAGGAGAAACCCCGTTCTCTCTAGCGTATGGGTCGGAGGCACTCACCCCCGTGGAGATCGGATTGCCGACCGCCCGAGTGAGCTCTTTTGACGAGCAAGACAACGAGGAGCTACTAGCGCTCAGCCTCGACCTTCTGGAAGAACACAGAGAGAACAAGCTCGGCTACGACCGATCATCCGTAAGCAACAAGTATCTTGGTTCTACAATACTTAAGTCAAAGTTAGAAGATTCCGAGTAGGGGACTTAATCCCCCGGAAGACATTCCAAAATACCAAAGAGGTCGGTGCAGGTACATTAGGACCCAACTGGGAAGGACCCTACGTGATTGCAAGCACCGTCCGACCCGGTACGTATCGACTGGAAGATCTAACCGGCCAACTATTGCCTCATCCTTGGAATGCCGAGTATCTCAAAATCTACTATCCCTAAATCAGCTCACAAACAATTATTACTCGACCTTCATTGATAAACATGTAAGGATTCATGACAAACAAATGTAAATCAGACAATGGATTCATTGATCAGATAAGAAATGTTACATTGATATTGCTTCAGCATTTACATCAGTGTTACATTGGCAAAAAAAACAACAAAAGTACATAATGTCGAGGATGGACGATGCTCGCTTCTGCAGATGCTCTCAAGCTTGGCACTCGGCGTGCTTGAAATGCCTGAAGCAGATGTGGGGAGCAGAAAAGAATTTTGCTCCGCAAAGCTAACTTCAAGGCTCGGCCGCCTCGTCAGGAGCTAACTCAGGGGCTGCCGAAGGAGCTGCCTCAAGAGCAGTATCGGGAGTCACCTCAGTATATGCCTTGGGATCAACCGTGACTCCCTCACCCGGACCGTCGAACCCCGACTCACACTCATCAAAGGCGAAGAGATCAAGCTCGGGGAAGTTCTCTCTCATCGCCTTCACACAGTCGGCATAGCCGAGATGATAGAGAGAATCTCTCTCATCCTTAAATGCCAGGGACGACTGGTAAGCCTCCACAGCCTCCCTCCGCGCAATAACAAGAGCGGCCTTGGTCTCTGCCTTGATCCAGTTCGCCGCCTCACAGGCCTCGACGCACTCCTTGCGGCATTTATCATATGCCTTCCTAGCCTCTTCTAATCACTAGACCAAACGGGCCCTTTCCACTGCAGACTCCTCAAGAGCGACCCTCGTCGCCTCTAGCTTGGCCTCAGCAGAGGCGGCCCGAGCCTTGATAGACAATAGCCGAGCCTCCGCCTCTCCAACCCGCCTATTAGCCCTGGTCAGCTCAGCATTGGCCTTCAGCGCGCACGACGCGAACTGCGAAAAAAAAAAAGAAAAAAAAGGAGAGTATGAAAAGCTCTATGCTCGAAGCCGAACAAGCAAGCAACAACAATCACGCTCTTACCTCAAGGAGCGTCCGCTCCATGGAGGGAGGCTCGAAGAGGCCAACGAACTCCTCAATCCCCTGGCGATTCACCCAGGGGAGGATCCCCTCGACATGCCGAAGGAAGCTCCCTCTCTCTTCTTCCTCAGCTGCCTCCTCCCTCGGAGGCTCCTCCTCCTCTTCCCTCCTCAAGGGGACCTGCTCTGTAACAGGTCCTGGCTCGGGAACCTCCCGAGGTTCGGGAGGAACTACCTCCGCCACCTCCGTACCCTCGTCCACGACCTCAATTACGGTCGGGTGAGGAGGGCCGATCTTCCCCTTGCCCTTAGAGGACATCTTCTGCTTCTTCGAAGCCTGAGGATCGCCCCGAGGAGGAGCTCTAACTCTAGAGGGAGGACGGAGGGTAGGCCGAGTTTTAGACATCTCTGCATCACAAGTAAGAGTGATGTGTCAGTGAAATCATCGTCGTAAAAATAAAAATAAAAAATAAAAATAATAATAATAAAAATTCTGAGCCAATTCCTACCAATCAAAGTTGCGTCAAGACCCGACTGAAGAAGACGCTCCAGTTGGAGAAGCCTTCTCCAAGATCTCCTCTCCGGACTTAGGGCTCGTAAGTCCTGGATCTGAGCTAAGGAACCAAGATCGAGCCTCAACGGCTGCTTAGGGACAACTGACAAAGTATGAACAAAAGGTCAGAAGGCGCAATAAGATGACCCAATTGACCAAAACGATAGAAACAAGTGACTGTTCGAGATACCTGCCTCAGAGAAAGCTCGGGGAACGAAGCGCCTTGACTCGGCCGTTTCCCAGCGACCAAAGGCCTAGAATTACCGATCCCTCCAGTTTTTGTTGGAGGATGGAGGGTCGGTTATTAGAGCCCAGCCAGTATTCCGCCAGGAGTAGAAATAGTACCAGCCGAGCTGCTGAGGATTTGGTCGTACTTGATATAGGTGGAGGAATTCATCTACACTTAGCTCGGGCTGCTTCATCTCGGCCCAGAGAACCGCGCAGCCGAACAAGTCCCTCCACCTGTTCGGGGTAACCTGCCCCGGAGCCATGCCAAGGCAGCCCAGGAGACGCCGAGCGACCTCCTGAAGTGGTAAACGAAGGTCGCACTGCAGCGCAACCTGGAATATTGCTACCGCCCCAAGGGGTCGGTCGGGCAGCTCATTCGGCAGAGGGAGACGTAAAATGACCGACTCAGGAATGTGATACCCGATCTGGATCCGAGACAAGTCATCCTCAGTCAAAATTGAGGGCACCGGCCCCTTGGACCCTTCATCTACCTCGACCTCCTTAGCCTCATCCTTGGCCGGAGGGTCAGACTGGCCAGGAAAACCTTCCATTGTTGTCTCCCTCCTGGGAGACAAATTCGACACCCTAGTAGACGCGGCCGGCCTTTGCACCGGAGAATCTCGCACTCTCTGTGAATGACGGAATAAGGCATCTGCCTCCACCGCCATCTCTACCAGCATCGAAGGCGATTCCGAGGCAACCCAGAAGCCACTCGTTTCACCTTCGTCACCGTAAACTCCCTCCCGAGGGCTTACGGAGCCTGACATTTTTAAATTAAAAAAGGGGGGGAGGGGGGAGGGGGGAGAAGCTCACCGGAGTGTTGTGGAGATGCCGAAGAATGCAGAGAGGGCAGAAAATGGAGAGCAGATGAAGCAAAAGAGAAGATAGGCGCAAAAATGAAAAGGGAAGACGCTAGGGCGTCCCTTTTTATAAACGTGCCATGTGGCCCCGGAGTTAATTGGGAGGTCGAATCGACGCCTCCTCGGACGCCCCAGCCCAACACGTGGCACCACACCACGCACCATTTAGATCCGCCATTGAGCTCCCTGCCACGCGTCTTCTTCCTATTCGTCCCACCACTAAAACGACGGCTTCACAGCTCGTGCAACCACGGGAAACGAACCGACGCGTGTTAGAACGAGGTAACGTGTCCCGATATTCGTGCTGGCCGCCATACTGGCAATAAATGCCCCATCATAAGTTCGATCCAAATATAATTCGACCCAATTCCGATCTACTCCTCGGCCTTCACAGGTCAGCACAAGGAGTAGTGGGGCTCACTGTTGGGGGAAAAATATGACAAGTCGATAAGTCGGCTTATGGAATGGATCAATTCTATCGACATGGCCCGGTCCCTAAGGCACCGAGCCTGACTGAGGCCCACATGTCCAGCGAGCCGAGAGGCGAGGCCTCCAAGGAGATTGATACAACCCCAAGGACACTCAGAGCCCCACAGTGGCCGTATTATGCCAACCCAGATCATGGGTCAACTATGGATCAAATCTGAGCTAGTCACATCATGACTCGACCCTAGTCCGACCGAACGTCTAGGTCAGCCACAGGACAATCTCTGATCGGCAACTAAGTCGATTCAAGCACTGCTGCGCCCCAACCAAGTGAGGCTCGGCCATTATTGGTCGAGCCTGAAGCAATCGATGCATATACCGACCGGCATAAGCCACTTGAATAAGCCGGGGTTGCGAGAACAATCTACGAACGACCAAGCGTCACATACGACCCAGGACCGAGCCTCAAGTCTTCAGCTCGGCATCAAAGATTTGCCTTCCGAGATCTTCAAAAGATGATTCCCAATCCCGAAAATCTAGGAGATCTAAGATCTCGAGATCATTACAGATAACAGCCAATCCTCTCCAAGCAAGGATCCCGCAACCGCGGATCACATCTCCTCTATAAATAGGAGACGCCCAACGGTGAAAGGTACACACGTTCTCACCCCAAAAACTCTAATACCATTCTTAGACCCAGATTCCAGGCCTGACTTAGGCATCGGATGGTCCCCTATATTAGCCAGGGTCTCCTTTGTCCTCTTCCTGTGCAAGTATTCAAGCAGTAAAGGGGGGTGAGCCGGAAACAGCATCAACAGGTGGTATCCAAACGGGCCCTAAAAGATCAAACCTTTACATCATTTTGCAACTTTTCAGAAATAGGTCTTGTGGTTTGTTTTTATGTAGATTAATAAATGGGTCTTTTGATTTGGACTTGGTTTTGACAAGGATACCATAAATTGGACACCACGATCCCTTTTTTTTCTTTTTTTCTTTTTTTTTTTTTGAAGTTTGGGAGTGAAAAGAAGCCGCTTAGCTAACTAATTTACAATGCAAACATCCAAAAATCAGGTCTCATTATGAACTTTGTGTTTAAAGATCAATTCATTCAATCGTTTTGGTGAATTCTCTGAGATGGGTATTTCCATTCCACAAAATAGTCATCTTCGAACCCAAGAACGGAAGGATGAAATGTTTTTTGTTTTCCTCAACAGGAATGCTTTTGGTAGAGTTAGAAAAGACGAGTAGAAACTGAGAGAGAGAGAGAGAGAGACCTGGATGACATCGATGGTGGCGTCTTTAATGCCGAAAACGTCTAGGAAGGCGTGGGAGAAGGCACGGCGATGCAACCGGTTTGACGCAGGGCCCGTGCTTTGGATTAGAGTCCCATCGACGTCGAATGTCACCAGGATTTTCTTCTTGCTCGAATGAGATTCGCTCGATTCCATCTCTCTCTCTCTCTCTCTCAGTTGCAGTTGAGTTGAAACGAGCAAAGAGACCGACCAGCAGAATATAAAAAAAAGGCTCGGGAATCTGGTTCGTCTGCAACTGTTGAATTTCGTGGAACTAGCTTTGGGTCGTGTTTACGGAAAATAGGCGGGTCTCAGAAACCTCCGGATTCACATTCGTGGCTCACCTGATATTTTGGGGACGCGAGTTTCATGTAACCTTTTCCGGACAGGCCCATGTAACCTGTTATGGAAAAAAAAATGGGCGGACCCATAAGAGAAGGCCGGACCACCAACCAGCACGGCCGATGGGCCAATGGCGAGAAAAGAGCCAAACCATTCAACGTATACTTAAGGTCAAGGTCGGGACAACAATAGGTTGGCACGACCATGGGTCGAGACGACCATAGGTCGGGACGACTATAGGTCGGCACGACCTTCAACGGACTCTCCTAAAGAATAGCTTAGTAGAGCTATCAACCTTCCCCCGCGAAGGTTAAGAAGCTAAGGGTTATTGAAGTTAGCGATCACAAGGACAGCACAAACATGCCTTGTCGGATTCATCATCGGAACGACGTTGACCTTCTGATTACTCGGCTAGCATATCTCTGAGGCACCGTTACCTCTATCGTCCGACCTTATTTATAAGTCAGACGAGGCTACCGGCTTCCGACTAACATCCAACCTTATTCAAGGAAACGACCCGAAGTTCTCTCCGAGGATCCCAGGGGATAAGTTAAGAATCTCGGGGATCTCTTGAACCAAATATCTTGGGAAGATCTCTGACACATTAGGAGTTCTAAATCGACTATGATACCTGTCAAATAGAAAAGATCGCTCAACGGTGTGATCTTCCTCTACTATAAATAGGGAGAATCCCCAATGGTGAAAGGTACACAGACTCTTACACCTCCAACCCTTTATGCCATATCATCCCTTCAAAAGACTCAGATTCTTGACTTTAGCATCGGAGGGTCTCCTGCATTAGCCAGGGTCTTCTTTGTTTGTTTTCTGTGAAAGCGTACAAGGATGAGAGAAGGGTCTACCGGAAAACTGCATCAATAGTTTGGCACCATTTGTGGGAAGCGACATCGGAAGTCCTTCTCACCACTTTGTTAAGCAATGGCCACAGGGAAAAAGAAAGCTCGAGCTTCCCCTGTTGCGCCTGACCTTGCACAATCGAAGCAGCCTGATAGTCATCGGGACTCTACCTCCTAACAACAGGCTGACTCTGATCCTACAAGACAAGCACAGCGGTCTCGCAATAGAGGGGGATGGTTGAACTCCCTTGAGCAACAAGTTAAAACACTGAACAATACACATGAGTTCTATGAGGCGGTTACTAGAACAACTACAGCCTCGACAAGTACAAGGAACCACCCAAGAAGCTGAGCAATTAGTCTAAGACGATCTTCCTCAGCCCTCCAACACACCTGCTACCTCTCAAAGAAGCCGACAGCTCAGATCGACAAGGCCGGCCCCTTCTCACATTTCTGGGACCACAGCTCTACCCGCTTCCGAACTACGCCACGAGCTGGACAGGAAGAAGCGGGGTAAAGCTCTCGCATAAGCTGTGGTCAAGAGTGGCGAACCATGGGAAGCCGAATTAAAGGACTTACGCGGTTAGATCGGGTATACAACAAGGCTACCGTACAAATGCTCCGACCCCAATTGAGGCAATGATGGAGGAAACTAAACCTTCGTTTACTGCCGACATTAGGCAAGCACAATTGCCGGATAGGTTTCGTATGCCACAAATCACCACCTTCTCAGGAATTACCGACCCATCCGAGCGTTTGTAGTCATTCAGGGTCTAGATAAATCTCCATAACGCGTCCACTGCAGTAATGTGTCGGGCGTTTCCACTGACTCTGACTGGAGCTACTCGGAAATGGTTCAGGCAGTTGAAGTCGCACTCCATTAGCTCCTTCTCCCAGCTTGGTTAGGTCTTTGTCACAAACTTCATCGAAGGAAAGGATAGACTCAAATTGGCCTCCCACCTTCTCAACATCGTCTAAAACGAAGGAGAGCTACTAAAATACCATATCAAGCGTTTCCATCTTGAAGCGATGCAAGTACGGAAGCATTCTGAAGAGATTGTTCTGACTGCAATAATGGGAGGCTTAAGAGACCCCAAGTTCCTCTTCTCGCTGGACAAAAAGCCTCCGATGATGATGGTCGACCTTCTGAACAGGTCGCAGAAGTATTCCAATGTCGAGGAAGCCTCTACCTTACGAAAGGTCATCCAAAGTAAAGGAACGGTGGCCAAAGAACGGCCACCGAAGGTAGAGCCCGGTTCAGCCAGTGGAAGCAAGAAAAGGAAGGAGACCAATCACAAGATAATCGACGTCCCAGCAAGCGGCCTAATAGTAAGTTCAAGTCATACACTCCCCTTAACAAGATACCTGAGCAAGTATTGATGGAGATTCATGACAAACGCATCCTTAAATAGCTGAACAAGATGAAATCCGATCCTGGTAAAAAAAAGTAAAAATAAATACTGCCATTTTCATTGGGATCACGACCATTCGACGAGTGACTGTTTTGACCTCAAGGAGGAGATTGAAGTGCTCATCCAGGGAAATTTGGACCATCTTCAGAGGTCTCGCTAGTGGATGAGATTCGAACAGAGCTCAAAGAGCCCACGCAAGGAGCATCAGTCATTCTGAATCGGAACGAGAAATCCTTACCACCAGTAGACCTTTAAAAGAATAAAAGATAGCAACCTGCAGCCTAACCTTCACCGAAGAGGACGCCCGATGAGTCCACCATCCGCACGACGAAGTGCTTGTGGTTACGATGACCATAGCAACCGCGAGGTATTCCGAATCCTTGTGGATACCAGATCCTCGGCCGACATCCTCTTCACACATGCATTCAACAAAATGGGGGTCGGACAGTCTTGACTCCAAGCCGTCAAGACTCCTTTGCTCGGATTCTCAGGAGGCAAAGTTATACCCAAAGGATCAATATAGCTTTCGCTCACCGCCGAAGACGGACAAAACCAAGTAACCACAATGATCAACTTTTTAGTGGTAGACTGCCCGTCTGTCCACAATAAGATCCTCGGCTGACCCTCCTTAACACCCTGCAAGCTAAGTTTTGACCTATCACCTGGCGATGAAGTTTTTAACCAAGCAGGGTGCTGGATTGGTCAGGGGAGACCAACATAAAGCTCGACAGTGCTACACGATGGCTCTGAGAGCTCAACATCTGACGATGACCATCGCCCCTCTGGACCTCCAAGAAGATTTTGGAGAAAGGGGTTGTCCTGTGGAGGACCTCGTTCCCATTCCACTCGACAGTTTTGATCCATCTAGAATGGTCTAGATTGGGTTGTCTCTGACATCTCCACTACAGGACGAGATTGTGAACCTCCTTCAACAATACGCAGACGTCTTCGCATGGTCCCATGAAGATATGCCTGACATCGATCTAAAGATCATTGTCCATTGACTAAATGTCGACCCTGACCACCAACCGATTCGACAGAAGCGCAAAACACTCAGCCCTGAGCGATATGCGATAATCGAAGAAGAGGTCGACAAGGTCCTCAAAGATGGATTTATGAAAAAGATCTACTATCCAGATTGGATAGCCAACGTCGTCTTGGTTAGAAATTCCAAGGTTTGCGTTGATTACACTGACCTAAACAAAGCTTGCCTCATAAATAGTTTTCCTCTTCCTAGAATTGACCAGCTTGTCAATAGTACAGCAGGGCAAGAGCTGTTGAGTTAATGGACACCTATTTTGGTTATAACTAGATTGTGACGCATCCATACGATAAGTCAACAACTACCTTTATTACTGATAAGGGTCTCTACTGTTATAGGGTCATGCCCTTTGGACTGAAAAACGTTGGAGCTACCTACCAGCGGCTTGTTAACAAGATGTTCGCCCACCAAATCGGATAGTCAAAAGCATTAGAGCCACGGATCATATATCTGATCTCAAGGAAATGTTCCTAATTCTTCGAGAATATCAGATGAAGTTGAACCTGAACAAATGTGCTTTCGGGGTTAGCTCAAGAAAATTCCCCAGTTTTTTGGTCAGCCAACGGGGAATCGATTCAAACCATGAAAAAATCAAAGCTCTCATCGACATGAATTCGCTAAAATTGACTAAAGATGTCCAGCATCTTACAGGAAAAATTGTCGCTCTCAATCGCTTTGTATCTCAGGCTACGGACAAGTGCCTCCCCTTTTTCAAACATTTGAAAGGGAAGCAGGTCGTAGACCAGACAGAGGAATGCCAGATGGCATTTCAACAACTCAAACGGTACCTGGGGTCGCCACCATTACTTTCCAAACCCGAGAAAGGGGAACCGCTGTTGTTGTATTTAGTAGTTTCAGATGAAGCAATCAGCTCGACCTTGATTAGGGAACATGGAGGGAAGCAACTCCCGGTGTACTACGTGAGCAAGGCCTTGATCTCAATCGAAACAAGGTATCCATGCTTGAAAAAACTGTCATTGGCAATGGTTATTTCATCTCATCGGTTACGGCCGTATTTTCAAGCCCACACCATCATCGTCCTAAAAATCAGCCTCTCTGTCAAGTGCTGCAGAAGCCTAAAGCTTCGGGAAGGCTAACCAAGTGGGCGATCGAGCTAAGTAAGTTTGACATCAAGTACCGACCCCGAACAATAATTAATGGTCAAGCGGTGGCCAACTTTATTATGAAGCTCACCCCAGCACATGGACAGGGATCTGAGCCGAGCCATCAGTCTAAGCCAAGCTTAGATCCGACCATTCAGGCCGACCTAAGCCATTAGTCTAAGCCAAGCTTAGATCCGACCATTCAGGCCGACCTAAGCCATCAGTCTAAGCCGAGCTTAGATCCGGACATTCATGCCATGTTAGAGCTGATCCCGAGCATTCCGTTTGAGCTAACATCCGATTAAGGCTATCAGTTTCAGTCGACCTCCGTGCCCGATCATTAGGTTGATCCCGACCTGCCAATGTGGATGTTATATGTTGATGGCTCATCCAATTCTAAAGCCAGTGGGGCCAATATAGTCATGAAGACTCCAGATCACGTATGTGACCAGTATGCCTTAAGATTTGGATTCCAAGCCTCCAACAATATAGCAGAATATAAAGCTCTGCTAGCTGGACTTAGGTTGGAGCCACCATGGGAGCCCAACACCTTAAAGTTTTTAGCGATTCATAGCTGGTCGTTAATCAAATAGCCGACGAATATCACGTCAAGAAGGAACACATAAAAGCGTATCTATTAAAGACTAAAGAACTAATCGGTGGGTTCCAGAAATGCAGCATCGTCCTGATCCCCCGAGCAGAGAACTTCAAAGCTGATATATTAGCAAAACTGGCCATTGCGACCGAAGATGATATCCCAAGGTCAACTCTAATTAAATTCCTTACCAAACCGAGCATCAATGAATCCAACCTTGCCTTTGCTCTCTCAATAAGCTCGGAGTCAACGTGGATGGATCCGATTATCGATTTCCTCAAGGAAGATAAGCTACCCGAAGATTGCTCGGAAGCGCGCATGTTACAAACCAGGGCATCTCGTTACACCATGGTCAATGACATCTTATACGAAAAAAGGTTCTTTCTCCCCTATCTTAGATGTCTCCGACTGGATGAAGTCAAGTATGTCCTAAGGGAAATCCATGAAGGTATTTGCAGGAACCATTCTGGAGGACAAGCCTTATTTCATAAGATCATCCGACGGGGGTATTTTTGGCCGACCATCCAGGCCGATGCTCGGCAGTATACTCGAAAATGTGACAAATGCTAATGATTTGCAAACATACCTTGGAAACCACCCAAAGAGTTAGCTCCTATGGCCGGGCCATGGCCGTTCGCTCAATGGGGAATCGACATCATTGGTCCCCTACCAAATGGCAAAGGCCAGACCAAGTTTGTCGTAGTTGCGGTCGGCTATTTTACAAAGTGGGCTGAAGCTGAGCCTTTGGCAAAGATTACCGAGTAGAAGATAATAAATTTTGTTTGGAAGAACATCGTGTGTAGGTTTGGAATCCCTCGCACGATTGTTTCTAATAATGGAAAGAAGTTCGACAACAAGCAATTTCAAGGAATATGTGAAAACTTCGGGATTCACAATGTTTACTCCTCACCACAACATCCACAGGCTAATGGACAGGTCGAGGTGGTCAACAAGATCATCAAACATCATCTCCAGACCAAACTCGAGAAAGCTAAAGGAGCATGTGCAGAGGAACTCCCCAACGTCCTCCGGGCATACCGAACTACAACCCAGATGGCCACTGGGGGAACCCCTTTTTCCTTAGCCTTCAGAGTTGAAGTCGTCACTCCGGTTGAAATCGGGCTCCTAACTGCTCAGACCGGATCCTATGATGAACAATAGAATTTTGAGCTAATGGCACTGGATCTCAACCTTCTCGAGGAAAGAAGAGAACAAGCTTGGATCAGGACTGTAATCCGACAACAACAAGTGGTTCGTTTCTACAGCACCAGGGTAAAAGTTAGGAGGTTTTGAGCTGGGGACTTAGTTCTTCGAAGAACCTTCCAAAACACTAAAGAACTTGGCTCGGGAACCTTGGGCCCTAATTGGGAAGGACCCTGTGTGGTAACAAGTACAAGTCGACCTGGATCATACTGCCTTGAAGATCTTGAAGGTCAGTTCCTACCTCACCCATTGAATGCTGAACACCTCAAGATTTATCATTCCTAAAGAATCGACCTATCTCAACTGCATAGTTTACCGTGTACTAGTTGCATTTAAGTTAGTGCAATAAAATCCTATAGTTTATTTCCTACTTCCATGGCTATAAGTGATCATCTACTGAGAATCTGCAGAGGGATCCCCATGATGTTTGGGGAGAACATCCCCTACTAATGCACCGACCTTTCAAGAAAAAGTTGGGTACTACACTACTAGCATTCACATGCTTAATAAGTAGAAAGCTACTGAGGGTTCTCCTCACTATGAGGAACAGAAAACGTTGATCAACTGGTCAGCTCCTGAAAGAAGGGGCAGACCTTCGACGACTCTTACGGCTGAGGTTTCGACGGATCAATCAATCTTTTAAAATCCACCTCCCTACTTATACAAAATTCAGCATACAAACATCGTGCTAATAGAGAAGTCAGATTGTATTAATGAAGCCCCAAGGGGCACATTACATAAAAAAAAAAAGAGGGACAAACGAGCTAGTACTCAAGCTTCGGGGGGCTGCTCGTCGTGTGTATCCTCGGCCGAGGCCTCAGACTCAAAGCTAGTATCGTTAAAAGCTAATAAGTCTAAATCGGGATGCATCCCCTTGACCTCTTTAAGGCTCTCTATGAATGCTTGTTGAGTGTCAAATATTGCATATTTTTTCCCATTTATATCTTGGTTTTATGAACATGATACTGCTTAATGGTATATTTTATACATGTTTGTGTTGTAAGGTGAATCTGAGAGCTTTGATTGAAAAGAATGCTAAAAGCATGGATTTAATACTGAAGAATCACCAAGGCAAAAGATGGATCTTAGGAGACCATGAATGAAGAATTTACATGCCAAAGATCCAAGGAAACCAAATACAAAGGATGGAGAAAAGACTGGCAAAAGCACAAGTTAAACAGAAGAAAAATCAGACAATTTGGTCCCACCTAAGCCAACTTTGGTCCTACTGAAATTGCACAAAACAGTCCAGTAAGAAATCAAGATTGTTAGGCTTAATTCGGTCCCACCTAAGCCAACTTCGGTGTGACCGAAGACAACTTCGGTCCCACCTAAGCCAAATTCGGTCCCACCTAAGTACTCTGCACATAAACTTCAGATGCGATTTTGGTGCGACCGAAGGCAACTTCAGTGCGATTGAAATTGTATAGAATTGTCAAGTGAGAAAGTACAATTTTCAATCTTAATTCGATCCAACTGAACCCAACTTCGGTTCGATCGAAGCGTAATGCAGAAAAGCTGTGAACTGCGTAAATTGAGGCGATTTCGCAACAGATTGTGGAAATTCTAAGTCGGTGCATAAGATGGAGCTTCACAACTATAAATAAGAGTCCCTAGGATGTTCTTATGCATCATCTAGGGTTTAAGGAGTAGAGCCAAAGGGTGGAGAGCCACCGCCAAGCGTCTTTCTTCTTCGTCCTTAGTAATTTCTATGTTTTTCTTAAGAAACTTTAGTTCAATCATGACTATGGTTGGCTAAACTAGGGCTAAGAGGCTAAGAGGTGAAGCTTCTAGCATGATTGGGATGTTTATCTTGTTTTGATTCATGTTTATGTTGAACTTCATTGATTTCTAGTTGATTTTAAGGAATACTTTTAGTTTTCAATAGTTTGTTGTGACTCAAATTATAGTAGATCTGCGATAGCTTTGAGTATCTTCTTTTCTTACTTGAGATTATGGGATTGGTAAATCTTGTTGTTTGCCATAGTTCCTAAGGGCATGGTTTGGTGACAGAATCCCTTCCAAGTCTTCAAAATCCTCTTCTATTGAGGCTAGATCAATGAGAAGTTTAGAGATTTGATCATCACTCTTTTCAATTGGATAAGATATGACTCCGATTCCAATTGGATCTCTTGAATCAAGTAAGGTAGCATCCCAAGAGCTACAAGTGGATCCTTGGCACTCTAGTTCCCACCTTTAAATTTATAAGTTTCAATTACCTTATTTAAAATTACTCCCTCAAATACTTCAGATTTAGTTTTACATCTTCTTCTAGTTATATTTCTAATTACTTTCAGAAACGTACAAATTTAGTCCCTGTGGATTTAACCTCGGTCTTACCGAGATTATTACTACATCGCGACCTTACACTTGGGGTTGTGAACAAGTATTTGGCGCCGTTGCCGAGGATTACCGCTATGCTTTTCTGAAATTAATTAGTATTAGAATTAGGTTAATATTAGGGCTTTTAGGATTCTTTAGTTTTTAAATTTTAGTTTTAGGATCTATCTTTTATTTTTCTTTTCTCTTTTTTTCTTCTACCATTGTTAACATAGTTTGATTGTTTTGATTTTGTAGGGTTTTCAATTTTAGTTCTTCTCTTCTGGTAACTTCTTCCCTCTACTTACTTTTCATATTATTGTAGAATTTTATTTTTTTTTAGAATTAGATTCAAAATTAGGGTTTCACCATGTATATGCAAGAGTGGGAACGTCAGTATGCCGAGCTACTTCTAGAAAATGAGAGATATTGTGAAGGGCAGTCAGATGATTATGTTAAAAAACAACCTATGTCTCAAATTTTTTCTGAAACCATGATTGAGAATCGACCTGAATATAATGCTCCACCGATTGAGAGATCTATACGTGATCATATGCGGGAGAATAATTACGCCCCACTGATTAAGAGAATAGTACATGATTATTAGGGTGAGAACCATTATCACTTATCGGACAAAAAGAAAACAATGCGAGATTATATTATGGGTGTTAATGTGTACCAACAACCATCAAACTCTCCCACATATGACCCGTATGACTATGATTAGTGGAAACATCAACATTGGAGAGATGAACCAATAAGAGATTATAGTGACTATTCTCTTGGATCCCTTGCCTTTGAGATCCAACAAAAAATGATCCAAGAGGATTCACTCCAGAATTTTCTTCTTCACATAGAAGCTCAAGAACAATTCAACCAATTCATCACACAGTCATTTAGAGACATTAGAAAATCATTAGAAGTGATTGAATCCTCCATTCAAAGAGTTGAATCATACCCCAATAATGCGGAGGAGGCTAGTTTTTCCCAGCCTCAACCCAATCCAGAAACACAACATGAGGAAAGTGATCCTAACTTGCTTATGGAGGGTACTAAAATTGAGAATGAAGAGTTGGATTGTGTTAATGAGCATATGGTTCAATTCCTCGAAGAGTCGATCTCGATGACTGTCTAAAGGGATGACCAAGAGACACCAATATTTTTCACATATAATAATGCTGATACACTTCACCCACATGACACACTTGACCTCAATAAGGAGGAAGAGGCTAGTTTATTTGAGCCTCAACCCAACCTAGAAACACAATATGAGGAAAGTGATTTCAACTCACTTGTGAACTATACTGAATTAAACAATGATGAGGAGTGGGATGACAACCATGAATTTACAACCCAATTTTTTCAAGAATCAATCTCAATTATGGTCCAAGTAAATGATCAAGAAGTACAAGGAATTGTCGACCATAATGATCTACTCCACCCATCTGACATGTTTGATTTAAATGTGGAGGATGAGTTCCTTCCTAGTGAACTGCATGACCCTTTCGAGGTGTGCTCAGCCCACTCTCCTGATTTAAATGATGATTTGATTAGGGAGATGGATGACTTGCTAGACATGACTCCAGTATTTGAAACTACCCAGTCGAGGCCACCATTGGAAAAGTCATCCCTTGATGATACAATACCTTTACTGACTAGTATTAATGAACTGAGTCTTCACATTAAATCTTCACCTTCTGATTCTCAATCTGTCTATACAGGGCAAGGCGAGATGTATCCGGTGATGATCGACTCTCACCAAGATGAAAAGCAAGAGAACATGCTTCACTCTATTATCAAAGATAATGAAGAAGTCCTTGGGCATATCATCACAAACCTCAATGTGGAAAACGAGCCCCTCTCAACTCTCTCGAAGATTGCTTGGTACACTTTGAAGAACTTAAATATAACATGATAAAAGAAATAGTGCATGCCTTGCAAGACAATACCTTTATAGTTGTTACTGACCGAGAGAACCCTTATTCTGAAGCCCCTCCTTCCACAGATCCTGAACATTTATCATCAAAGGAGGAGGAGCTGAAAATTGAACCGAAGTCTACAACTTCGGAATGTGTTGAGATTACATCACCTACTGAGGATTTTTCTGAATTTCATATAATCGTAGTCTCTAATTCACCATATTGTACTAACTTTGAAAACTTGTCTATCATAAGTGAATCATATATACTTTGGATACCTCAAGAGATTCAACGACGATTTTTTACTGAGGTCCATAAATTTCTTTGGACATTTATGCTCCAGGACATCCAAGCCTATTGCAAAAAGGGCTTTTGGATAATCTTGTTGAGAAACCTACTAAGAAATTTATTAAGATACTGGCCGGAGGAAGAACCTTACTACATGATTGAGTAGCTTTCCCTTGCTTTCCTAGTTTCAGATTAGGTTTATTATTTTCATAGGATTTTGAACTAGGATAGTTTGCTTTCATTTGTTTAGTTGTTGTGCTAACCCATCTTCACGTTGGGATCTTTGGAATAGCTTCAATTCGCCTTCTCCATGTACTGGCTTTTTATCATAACTCCTTTCTTTTTGTTACCTTATGATCATTGCATGCTTATCTCTTTTTACATTGAGGACAATGTAGATTTTAGGTTGGGGGTGTGTATTGGGTAAACTAATCAGTGTTTTTTTAGTTTTTGAGTAAAATTTGTGGATATTTTCAGAATTTTCAAGCTGAAATGGGTTTGGAAATTGATAATTTGTGGATTAAGAATGCTTTGAATATGATGATGAGATAGAAATATAATTTTGAATTGTTGGATTTTGATTAACTAAGTAAACTATCACCTAAGTTCTTGCACTCAATTGATTAAGAGGAAGTTTGAATATCATGTTGATCCAAATCATGAAGACATGTTTAATTTGCTTTCTATGAATAATGTTAGAATTTTTAATGGTTAGCATATGCATCGTTGAAAGATATTGGGAATTGACTCTAGAGAATTTTATCCACTTTAAAAGATGAAAAGAACCAGTAAAAAAACAATGAGATCGACAAAAAGGTCATGTATGATGAAAAGACTGGAAAAAAATGAAAAAGAATGAAAGAATGTAAAGTCTGAAAAAAATGGAAATAAAGAGACTGAAAATACTGAATGAATACAAGTGACTGTCGATATAAAATCAAAAACTGGAAAAAGAAGGAAAAATGGATAAGTTCAGAATCAGCACTTGAGTTTTCAACCAATCTTGAAGTGGTGAGCATGGCTAACATTATGAAATAATAGTATTCTTATAGGGAGTAAGTTGATTTTCACCGAGCACATTGAAAAATATATAATGAACTTATACTCTGATATAATTGATAAAGAACTTATTTGATTGATTTCTTATGTGATTCAACTTTAGGTTTCCAAAATCCCACTTTCTCGTCTTAATTCTACTCATTCAAACTTGATTACACAAAAGATTATTTTCTGAAAAAGGTTTGAACATTGAGAATTGAGGATTACTTCACACATGTTTTGCTTGGGACTAGTAAAATGCTGGTTAGGGAGTGTGTTAAGTGTCAAATATTGCATATTTTTCCCCATATATATTTTGGTTTTATGAACATGATACTGCTTAATGGTATATTTTATACATGTTTGTCTTGCAAGGTGAATCTGAGAGCTTGAATTGAAAAGAATTCTAAAAGCATAGATTTAATGCTCAAGAATCACCAAGGCAAAAGATGAATATTAGGAGACCAAGAATAAAGAATTTACATGCCAAAGATCTAAGGAAACCAAGTATAAAGGATAGAGAAAAGACTGGCAAAAGCACAAGTTAAACAGAAGAAAAATCAAATAATTTGGTCCCACCTAAGCCAACTTCGATCCAACCAAAATCGCACAAAATAGTCCAGTAAGAAATTAAGATTTTTAGGCTTAATTCAGTCCCACCTAAGACAACTTTAGTCCCACCTAAGACAATTTTGGTCTCGCCTAAGTACTTTGTACATAAACTTCAGATGTGATTTTGGTGTGACTGAAATCACGCAGAATTGTCTAGCGAGAAAGTGCGATTTTCAATCTTAATTTGGTCCAACCGAACCCAACTTTGGTCCGACCGAAGCGTAACGCAGAAAAGCTGCGGACTGCATAAATTGAGGCGGTTTTGCAATGGATCGCGAAAATTCCAAGTCAGTGCGTAAAGTGGAGCTTCACAACTATAAATAGGAGTCCCTAAGATGTTCCTAGGCATCATCTAGGGTTTAAGGAGTGGAGCCAAAGGGTGGAGAGTTGCCGTCAAGAGTCTTTCTTCTTCTTCCTTAGTAGTTTTTCGGCTTTTCTTAAGAGACTTTAGTTCAATCATGACTATGGTTGACTAAACTACTTAGATAGGGCTAAGAGGTGAAGCTTGTTGCGTGATTGAGATTTTATCTTATTTTGATTCATGTTTATGTTGAACTTCATTAATTTCTAGTTGATTTTAGGGAATACTTTCAGTTTTCAATGGTTTGTTATTGTTCACAACCTCAGCTGTAGGGTCGCGATGTAGTAATAATCTCGTTGAGACCAAGGTCGAACCCACATGGACTAATCTTGTGTATATTCTGAAAGCAACTAGAAGTAAAACTAAAAGAAGATGTAAACCTAAATCTGAAAGTGTAGAGAGAGTAATTGTGAATTGTTTAACTAAAATTTGTAAATTTAAAGGTAGGAACTAGGGTTTCCAAGGATCCACTTATAGTGATTAGGGAGATCTATTACTTGATTCAAGGACACAACTAGAATCAGAGTCCTATCCTATCTAGTTGGAAGATATCTCAATAAAACCAAATCTGAACTTCCTTTGACCTAATTCTCAACGGATGAGAGTTGTGAGAATTGGAACTTATTCCATCACCTAGCCATGCCTAGGAGACAATGGCAAACAACAAGATATACCACAATTCCACAATCAAACATAGGAGAATCATGAAGATTAGAAAGGATTCTATCATCCAACCATGCCCAATGGACGATGATGAACAACAAGATTTTTTAATTTCACAATCTCAATACATGAAAAGAAAATACTCAAAGCTATTACAGATCTATTGTAATTTAAGTCACAATAAACCATTAAAAACTAAAAGTATTCCTTAAATATCAAACTAGAATCAAAGAGAGTTCAATATAAACATGAATCAAAGCAATAGAAACATCCTATCACACTACAAGCTTCACCTCTTAGCCCTAGCTAAGAGGTTTAGCCAGCCATAGACATGATTGGATTTAAAACCCTATAGGAAAGCATGAAAAACTAAGGAAGAAAGAAGAAAAACGCTTGGCGATGGCTCTCTACCCTTGTGCTTCGCTCCTCCAAACCCTAGATAGATGCCCAAGGATGCCTTGGGGACTCCTATTTATAGTTGTGCAACACCTCCTTTCGTACCTCCTTGAAAAAATCCAAAAAACTGCTTTAAATTTACACACTCCGCGTAATTTTGTGCAACTTTGCGTAAGTGGTTCGATGACATCGAACTGCCTTCGATGTCATCGAAGGTGACTTTAATACGTGCTTTTTCGCGCTGCGTAACTTTGTCCGGACTGCGTAATCTTCTATGTCATTAAACCTACTTTCGATGTCATCGAAGGTGTCTTCGATGTTATCGAGTGTTGTTCGAGGAATCGATAATGTGTCCAAAATAGTCCAGTGAGTTTTGCTGAAAATCCACAGAAAATTCGATGTCATCAAACTGGCTTCGATGTCATCAAGTAAGGCTTCAGGTCATTGAACAAGTTCTCGAGTCATCGAAAAATGTCTTCAATTTGTCCAACGACCAACTCGATTTTCATTCATAAATTCGATGTCATTGACCCATGTTCAATGTCATCGAATGTGTCTTCGATGTTAACGAATGGTGATTGATGACACAGTCAATGTGAATTCTGCACTTGTTCTTTCGACTTCGTTCCTTCTCCACTTGGTTTTCTAGAATCTTGTGACCTTGAAATCTTCAATCTTTGTCTCCTAAGAGCCATTATTTGCCTTGGTGATCTTTGAGTGTCAAATACATACTTTTAGCACCTTTTCTAATCCAAACTCTTAAGTTCACCTTGTAACACAAACATGAGTAAAATATAACATTAAGCAGCATCATATTCATAAAACCAAGATATAATTGGGGGATAATATGCAATATTTAATCCTAAACACAATCCCCAACCAACATTTTACTAGTCATGAGCAAAGTATGCGTATAATAAACCTCAATGCTCAATGTCCAAAACCTCTTATAGAAAACAATTCTTTATGCAATCAAGTATGAATGGGTAGAATTAAGATATGAAAGTGAGCTTTTGAAAACCTAGAGTTAAATCACATAAGCAACCAATCAAATAAGTTCTTTATCCATTAAATCAGAACATAGTTTGTATATCAAGTTTTTCAATGTGCTCAGTGAAGATCAACTCACTTCTTGTGCGAATACTATCAATTCATCTTACTAACCATGCTCACCACTTCAAGACTGGTTTGAAACTCAAGCACTGATTCTGAACTTATCCCCTTCTCCTTCTTTTTCCAGTTTTGATTTTATATCGACGGTCAATTTCTATTTATTCTTTATTTTTGCATTTTTTTCCAAAATTTTCATTCCTTTTCATGACCTCTTTGTCAATCTCCTGTTTTTAACTAGTTCTTTTCTTCTTTTAAGGTGGATAAAATTCTCCAGACTCAATTCTCACCATCTATCAATGATTCACATATTAACAATCAGAAATTCTAGCATGTCTTACAGAAGACGAATTAAACGTGTGTTGTGGTTTAGATTAACATGATATTCAAACTTCCTCTTAATCAATTGAGCGCAAGAACTTATGTGATATGTTACTTAATTGATCAAACTCCAACAATCCAAAATTCAATCTCTATCTTCTCATACTCACAGTATTCTTAAGTACATAATTCATCGCTTCCCAAACAAATTTTAACTTGAAACATTTAAAATTTTCAAAATAGATAACATTTGAAAATACATGTGGTAATCATACAACACTTAACGACTATTGTAACCATGGATAACATTTGAAAATACAATGAAACACATATAACATGCCATGTTATATATGCATATTCTACTCAAACACACCATATAGATTTACAGCTACTTGAAAGAATTTATGTACATAGCTAAGGTGGTTGAGAATCCTATCTCAACTACCTTATTAACTATTGTTCATCTAGCAACAACTCATTCAGGCATTTTGTCAAACACTTAGACTACACATAACTGACATACATGACGTATGTTAATTTCAACATATGTTCATGTGGTAATCATACAACACTTAACGACCATTGCAACCATGGATAACATTTGAAAATACAATGAAACACATATAACATGCTATGTTATATATACATATTCTACTCAAACATACCATATAGATTTACAACTACTTGAAGGAATTTATGTACATAGCTAAGGTGGTTGAGAATCCTATCTCAACTACCTTATTAACTATTGTTCATCTAGCAACAACTCATTCAGGCATTTTGTCAAACACTTAGACTACACATAACTGACATACATGACGTATGTTAATTTCAACATATGTTCATGTGGTAATCATACAACACTTAACGACCATTGCAACCATGGATAACATTTGAAAATACAATGAAACACATATAACATGCTATGTTATATATACATATTCTACTCAAACATACCATATAGATTTACAACTACTTGAAGGAATTTATGTACATAGCTAAGGTGGTTGAGAATCCTATCTCAACTACCTTATTAACTATTGTTCATCTAGCAACAACTCATTCAGGCATTTTGTCAAACACTTAGACTACACATAACTGACATACATGACGTATGTTAATTTCAACATATAATTGGGCAAATCCCTTTGCCGAGGAGTTGTCTAATACACATCAATCATGTTCTTACATTCCATATACATGACAGGCACAAATCATGAATCCATATTCATTCAGTCATTTCAACAAACACTTAGACTACACATTATAACATACATGATGTATGTTGGCCATAAATGTATTAGGGCAAATCCTTTCACTAAGGAGTTATCACGAATACAACAGGCATATATCCATGACGGATAATCATGGCAAGCAGGGATTCAAATTCCATACTCATTCAATCATTTCCACAAACACTTAAACTACACATTTCAACCTACACGATACAACTCAGTTATAAGCTATATTAGGGCTAATCCTTTCATAAGGAGTTGTCATGTATTCAACAATCACATGTTCACGGTGAATAATCATGGCAAGCACAAAACTAAATTTCTGACATATCCAGTCATTTCAACCTACACATGGAATAGCCTATATTCAACATAGTTCATATATAACCGTAAAGCGAATCAGGCATTGCATTTAGCATGTGAAATGGCATCCACGTCAGTTATAAATCATTAACCGGCATTGAAAGCCTTGAAAACCATAACCTAAATGTTTATAGTCCATTCCTTTCGCCGATAAACTTGTAACGGATTCAGTTTAAATACTCCGCCTTCGTCTACGGCACAACGACAACTTATAGTATGAAATAGGTTAGTTATTTCATCACATACACTATCTGAATCCCTAAAATAGATTAGGGTTAGGATTTCTTACCCGAAAATAGAATCAGAATCACCGGAATAGTGATACGGTAGTGGTAGCTAAGCACGTGGAACGACGGGATAGAATCCCTAGAACAAACCCTAACTCTACCTCTCACTTTCCCTCTCTTTCCTTCTCTTTCTTCTCTCTTCTCTCTCTAGGGTTTAGAAATTCGTATGTGAAGGGAGAGAGAGGGTTTAAGGTCCTTATATAGGCATAAAATCGACCTCAATGGCCCCAGGGCCATGATATACTTAGGTTATAGCCAAAACCTGACTGTTTCAGCTTAACGAAGCTGTTCTGGAGGCCCCTTTTCTACATGCGGTTGGACTTAAGCTCCCTGACATTGGATCTAGGTCAGGTTAAGTTTTCAGTTCGATCAGATTTGGGGATCGACCATGGCGGACCCGTTTCAGTTCAACGGTCACCGACACTCGATCAGGGTCACAAGTACTCTGACACGTGTTGAAAATTTTCCATAATCTGGGGTGTAATTGGGTCAGATTCCGATGGTCAGAATTCTTAGATTCGGCCTACAAGCGAACCGACTTAATTCACTTAAGTTTTAGTTCGTTTTCTAAAGATATTCGCGTTTCTCACACACTTTGCTCCGGGCTTAAGTTGTGTGGTTTGGGATACTATTTGGACTTGATTTTCGGGATGGTAGTCAAGCCCAATAAGGTGGTCATATTCATATAGTTTCGCATCAATCGGACTTTCGACGCGCGGTCCAGGTTCGATACGAAGTTTCAACGTGCTCTTGAGAGCAATCTGGTTTCGAGATGGATCCTAAGTTTTTAGGTAATGTAGTGTTAATGGTTCTACTTGTTTTGGGTCTTACATGTCGTATTTAAATTGGTTCAAGCTAATTCTACTGATTACTCAGTTTAGTACTTAACTAAATTATGCCCTATTTACGACAGAATAAGGTCCTAGGGCAGGAGAGGCTGATCTTTCCAAATAACCTATTCATTTTGTGAGATTCCATAAGGTTAATGGTCAAAAGCCCATTTTATTTATATATTTACTATTTACAGTAAGTTTTAGTTTAAGTATTGTTCTTCATCTTTAAACTTTAGGATTTGTATCTAATGCGATTTGTCCAAAGCGAACACTACGGCTAAGAGCTCCTTTTCCTTAGTAGAGTATTCATTTGGGTAGGATTTAGAGTTCTATTTGTGTAATGTATAACGTAGGGCTTCTTTTCTTTTCTCTAGCCTAACACTGCCCCAAGAGCATAATTGAATGCATCACACATAATTTTAAAAGGAAGGTTCCAGTCGGGTGGCTGCATGATAGGTGCAGTGGTCAACATGCCCTTGAGCTTAGAAAAAGCTTCCTCACATTGCTCAATCCACTCGTATGATACATCCTTTTGAAGTAGATTAAATAAAGGATGAGAGAGGTGACTAAAGTCCTTCATGAACCGTCTATAAAATTCGGCGTGTCATAGTAAGGATCGCAGGTCTCGTATGTTCTTAGGTGGAGGTAAGTTAGAGATAAGATTAATCTTAGCCTTATCTACCTCAATTCCCTTGAACGATGTTGGGGTACAAAATTTGGTTAAGGGGAGAAGCTTAAAGGAGGAAAGTTGGTGAAAGAAGTGAAAGATAAAAGTGAAAGACAGACGAGTTGCGCGGGATCCGAGTTGCGCGGGAACCATGTTACGTGAAGAGATGAGTTGCGTGGGTCCACGCAACTTGTCCGTAGTCATGTTGGGTCGCACAACTCTCTTGGGAGAGGAACAGATTAAGAATGCGAAGTGGGGTCCATGGCACAGGATTCGAGGGCTCACACATGCGAAAGCTTATAAATACCCCGTACCCCCTCATTTGGAGGATCGGATGCTCAGAAGACCAGTGCCTCTGATAGGTATTGGAGACAGAGAAGGAGAGGGGGTGCAGAGTGCTGAAAGCGTGGGCCGCTCTACTCCAAGAGAGTTATGAGGGCCCACGCAACTCCTATGAGTTGAGCAGATATTCTTTGAGGCAGCGGCTATGTTAAATTTTCCAGGTCCTCGTGCTATTTCAGATGTGTCAAAAGGATTCAAGCACTCCTTTATCATGCTAATAAAGGATGAAATGCATAGGAAGTCCGCACAACTCATCTCCCCTGGAGATACCATCAATATGAGCCAAAATGCTGCCAAAATTTATATTTGAGCCAATTCGATACTTATATTTTTGTATTTTCTAAGAAATTCTGTCTCGGAACCAAAGGATTAAAAGGATGTAATGAACTCAGAATGAATAAAATTGATGATTATTCTCTTTGCTCTATCTTTTGTTAATATTAAGTGAGATATTTCCCCGAATCGAATACTTTCGTTTCTGGTCGAAACAAAATAGCGACTCCACTGGGGATATTTTACTTAGTATTGACTTAAGAATGATGTAGAGAGTTTCATCATTGTTTGGCGACCTATAAGGCGCCACAATGGCGACTCTCAGAGGGAACATCCTTCATTTCATCTCCGGGATAGAACATTTTTGTGAATAAATACTAACCAATATTACATATGTTCTTTGACAGAAAAAAATTTACAAGGGACGTACATTGTAACACCCCTGCTCCTGGGACCCAAGTACACTACTCATTTTCCAAAAACCTGAGTGTTAACCTTTAAATGCAACTCAAATTTCATGTACATTTTTTCCCTTTTTATCAGAGTTAACAAACTAGCGGGACAGAAGCAAATCAAGTATAAGAGGGAGTCCAAATTTACGTTACCAGGATTTCAAGTGGTTACCCAAAAACTTATACAAACCAATGTCTTAACCTTTACAAACATAACAATATAAATTAAATATAAATAAAATTAGGAATGGCGAGTCGCAAGATCATCTGGCTCCTCCCATTCCTCTTGAACACCAATGTACGCATCAACTGCGTCTCCTGCACACTGAATACGGTTTGATAGTGTCAATGACTATCTAGTGAGGCATAACTCCCCAGATTTATCGTATCATCAAGATAATTAAGCATAGTTATCAGGGACAGTGTATAACAAATATTATACGATGATTATCATGGAAATCGGATAAGGTTCGTCAGATACACATTCATTATATAAATTTCATAGAGATAATCTTGTTTAAATGTATGGTTACATGCACATGCTCACAGACCTGGGGATGCACATCTAGCTTGTAAAAAGTCACCCAAGGAGAACTAGCCACCCAAAAAATACCATATAATATAGATCGCCCATGGAGAATTAGTCACCAGGAAAAGTATACAAAGGTACGCCTAAGGAGAACTAACCACCCGGAAAAGATCATGTAATATAGATGGCCTAAGGAGAATTAGTCACCCGAAAAGGTACACAAAGGTACGCCCAAGGAGAACAAACCACCTGGAAAAGACCATGTAATATAGATCGCAAGGAGAATTAGTCACTCGGAAAAGTACATAAAGATACGCCCAAGGAGAACTAACTGCCCAGAAAAGACTATGTAATACAGATCGCCTAAGGAGAATTAGTCACCCAGAAAAGTAAATAAAGGTACGCCCAAGGAGAACTAACCACCCGAAAAAGATCATGTAATATAGATCGCCCAAGGAGAATTAGTCGCCTGAAAAAGTACACAAAGGTACGCCCAAGGAGAACTAACCACCCGTAAGAGACCATAATATATGCCATGAAAATGCATGATTAGCTAACCATTATTATTCTAATTTCAAACAATCATTTTAAGAAAGCTCAAAGGTCACTATGGGGGGTTTGTCTCCCAACATAGGCCGAGAGCTCAGGCATAGTGTCCCATTCCACCATCCCTAGCTCATGAGACTAACAAATAAGATGTTTAAAGGTAACCTACACAACTAGTGGCTAATCGTAGTTCTACAAGTGTAACATACCACCGCAAAGTTATATAAAATAAACCATTAAAGCCTCATAGGGAAAATATTCTATTAAAGCCGCAAGGGCCAAATGTTCAATTTAATGATTCGATCAGAAGGGATTATTCCCTAAAAGCCATAGGGGCCCAAATGATTCATGAGATGGTAAATCCACAACAAACATTCCTTTTAGCCTATTAGACACAATGGCCACTAATTCGAGGACCTTCAAGCATTCTATCGAGTAATCACATATAATAAATTAAATTGCATCTAATATCGATAGTGCAAGCATGTTTGAAGCATTTATTTTAAATCAGAATAGAAGTATTTAGATCACATCGCATGTTCAAATATTGAATTAAATTCCAAATCATCAATCGTTTATAAGAAATCAAATCAATAAGAGTGATGAATCACATTGAGCAATCAATAAGATAACTGGATGAAGATGAATGAACAAGCTAATTATCAAGATGAAGGAAAGCTTGAAGGGTGATCCTCACCTTTTAAGAGTCGGATTGACTTCTCCTGTTGTTGGAATTGGTTGTACATGTCCGCGAATCCAATCTTACCGCAATTTAGACTATTTGTTCGGTTAGAACTCCACATCATTCCTTAAGATTATACTTAGAGAGATTTAAATAGTATAGAAGCTAAGTATGAATCTATGACCTAAAGAAGATGATTTGAATTCCAATATAAGAATAGCATAGTTAGATGATTGCTATATTGAATTTTTAAGTTAAAACTCTGAAATCAAATTACTTATGTTAGTCGTGGTGCAACTTGACTTCAAACTAAGTCGAATTCTTCAACCCGGCTTTTTCCACAATAATGTTGGCCAAGCTAGACTGAAACTCAATGCATGCCTGGGTAGACTCATTGCTGTAATAGTGGGTCGACTCGCTGAGTTAACTCAGTGGGTCTAAAACCAATCAAACTTGTTTTGGAACCGAGTTCAACCAGTGATGTAATCCCTTGTTGGCACAACTAGTTCTGAATTTGAAGAACCACCCAGTCCACATCCTGTAGTGGCCAGAACGGGTCTACTTAGTTATTTACTCAGTAGAACTTGTCAGATTACTGAGTCAAACCCGATCCAACCCAATAGACTGTAACTCTTCCCATCTCATTCTTCTTCTTCATCATCTTTGCTTTCTCCCTCTCTCTACCGGAATTTCAACAACACTCAGACTAGATCCAGGCTTAGATCCGACCCATGACTCCACGACAACTCGAATCAGTGAGTCATGAACTCGACTCAATCAACAACAGTCTTCATTCAATGCACTTCTTCTCTCTCGTCTAACCCTCTGACCTTCCCTTCCTTTATCTTTCTTCTACTTCTCTCTTGCTTTCTTTCTTGCTCCCATCTGGAGCACGTTCAACAGACCCGACCAGCCTAACAACTCGATAGCGAGTCGAGTGGGTGTGACAGGATGAGCAGCAGCTCACACTCCCAGTTCTTCTTTCTTCTTCTCCTTCATTTTCTCTGGACAAGGGAGGAACCCCGAATCTAACTGTGGCTCGATCGAGTCCGCAACTCAGTGTGGCAGCGGATAGCTAGAAGACGGTACTCACGGCTCTCTCCCAATTTCGTTTTCTATTATTTTTTTTTGAAAGGAAGCCTTAGAAGGGTGGCTTTTATAAGCCACTCTAATCCCCGTTTAGAGGTCTCGAATGCTAATCATTGGATTAGCTATAGATTGGGTTAAGAAATACTGACCATGTGGAATCCCTCGTGCAAGGCTATAAGGCGTCCATACGGATGGATTTTTGGCCTAATGGTACACCTAATGAATGTTTTAGATCAGCAAATGGGGCCCACTGGAAGCTGGTGGGTTTTCTAATCTAACGAAGAAGATGACCCAGCCACTAATGGCGAGTCACCCTTGAGTGGTTGATCTTACAATCAACAATGCGTGGATGGTTTGGATCTGTCTTAGGATCATTGTGGGACCCATTAAATGAACGACTATTAGCATTTCTTAATGGTTTGATTCCCAACAGTGGCGGCGAGTGGAAAACTTGAATCATAGCTAGGGAAGCCCTAGTTTGGAGGGTTCTGATGGCAATAAGTGGAGGGATGGGATGCTGTAGAGGCAACGCACGTGGATTGCCAGCGTGGAAAGGAGGGAGGAACCAAATCTTCCTATTTTCAGCAAATCCAGCTGTGCACAACTCTATTGCGCTCGAGATTGTACGCATACACACATGTGACAGTGCACGAAACCGGATGGGGTTTGGTCAGACCCTCGCCCTGAACATGATGGACAGTTTTGATTATTCTTTTGGTCCGTACAGGTGGGCCATAGATCGTCCCAAATGGGTGATGTTCATTCATCCGTCGCGGCGGGTGAAGAAATTTTTTAAATGAGTTGGGTCAGACCTCTTTGACCGAATTTCTGGTCTTAGTGCGGTGCGGGTGTGCACTCCTTGTGCACATGCACTGTCTAAGCATGGGGTCCACAAGGATGTATTGATGGATCTACTCCGTCCATCTGATTCTTTAGGTTAGTGTTAGGCCATAGGCTAAAAGATGGGGTAGATCCGAGCTCTGGGTGGGCCACAATACATGTGATGAGTGGGAGTTTCACAATGGTTAAACGTTATTGAAAATCACATAACAGAGTCACGTGATTGACGTGATTGGTTGTGGTGTTGTGTGGGGCCCACATAATTGTTTCCTTCGAGGATCTGCTCCGTCTATCCTACTTGCTACGCTAATTTAGGGCAATGGATAAAAAATGAAATGATTCCAGTAATCAGTTGGGCCATACCACTCGATTGAGCATCGAGAACATTCACCGTTGAAACTTCAATTGAGATTCTCATGCAACAGTGACATGCACATGGTATCACCTTATTTACAATTTTACCCTTTATTTTGTCCAAACTTCCACCGTCTGTAACTCACGACTCCATCTTCCAAATGTGATGAAATTTGATGGGTGGTCTTTATTTTTCACGTTCTTTCTGTTGTACAAATTCGAACCCGAATCTCTTGAGGATGACTAAGATACTCTTTTAATGTTTAATACGCTCTGTAATTCAAAATAGTGTTTGTACACATCTAATTGACGAGTCACCGGGTGGTCCGGGCCTATACTCTGAGATCTTCATGATGATCGGTTTACCACAATGTTCGTGTGGCCCGTTTGGTGGATCTAAACATGATGGACGGTCAAATGACTTGCTAAAAATAAGTGAACTTGATGGTTAGCACTTTGACCATGTATATAGGTGGATGTACGGTTAGTTTCGTAAACAGACGGACATAAAGTGAGTTTTTGGAGTGATTAGGGGTAGGACATGTATATCGTTAGATTCGAGTGACTTTTCCACATGTTGTAAATTCTTCAGATTGTAATTCTAATGGTGAGTTAAGCATATTCATATGGGGTGAACAAGATGAATGGATTAGAATCTTGATCTGATAAGTGTACGGATGGATGTAGAGGTCAAGTAACAAGATTGGTACCGTACACGTATACATATTAGGTTAAATTCATGGTAACACTCGAGGACTTTCAATACTCAAGTATTGAAAAGTTCGGGGTGTTACATACATATTCGAGTTCTAGATTACAGAAGACACTGCAATCTTAGCAAAAGAGATGATTTTCTATTTCATACCGATTGGATTTATAGTGGAGTATGCCTCTGACCAGCCTTGAAACTAATGAGAGCTGCTTGTATTGAGCAGGAAAGGCAAATTTCAGGTTACTGTTGGGGTTGTAACAGTCTCCCCAATAGTGCAAGAAAATGAGAACGATTGGATAGTAGTGGTGCGTCGGAGATCGAGAGTTATAGTTAGGATAAGTCCATCAATACCAAGAACTAGGGGACCCATTACCCGAAACACGGAAAGGAAAAATCCTGAACTTGCTCCTCCAACAATATATCCGGGGAAATCTTCATCTTCACCCTCACGCTAAGAACTCCCAGCCCTACCTACTATAAATGCTCGATGGACTAGACAACAAAAAGGTAAATCACACATGGAGAATTCGCCAATTTATGTGTCGCCTCGAAAGCTTTCGCCTCGCATTATGACGTAATCAATTGAATCCTACGAGAGCATGAAAGGGTCAAATAAGACTCCTTTTCCAATAAGTCCCGTCATGCCAACCAATTCCTACCCCACACTGATGACAGCCTCGTCAGGGAATAAAGAAGTTACAGTATGTATGGCTGGAACGAGTAAAGACTTCCTGCCTACCGTTGAAGATAAACTGGAAGAAATGGCTCAAGCGCAAAAGACATTGTTAGATGAGTGTAAGAATCTTCAGGAAGCTCTGGCTACCTTCGCACACAATGTAGCCTAAATAATATCACCTCTAATGATGGGTATTATGCATGAATAGGAACAACAACCTGAAGGTTCTCAGCTGCCTAGAGTAGGGTCTCATGGATCCATCCCTGTGACAAGAATTATAACTTAGGAAGAAGTACGCCAAGTGGTTGTGGAAGCCGTCAGAATAGAAAGGGAATGTGACAGTACAGGAAGGTTCTGGTATTGAACGCCATATCCGAGGGAAGTAGAATATGTACCTTTCTTACTAATTTCAAACACCCTGAGTTTTAAAAATTTGTGGTGATAGATCCCCTAATGAACATCTGATGCATTTCATCATGTCTATGGAAAATTTCTTTGCTATTCCCCAATATTGTCTACAGTTATTTAGGTCTTCCTTAATAGGCAAAGTGTTCCGGTGGTATTCAAGCCTAGCCTAGGAATCAATATAGACATGGGAACAGATGCAGGACACGTTTATGTCAAATTTCTTCTCATCAGAGCGTGATGTTAGTATTGTGAAATTAACATCTGTAAGATAGAAGGAAAATGAGTATGTGGAGAAATTCATCAGCAGGTGGAAAACTTTAGAGGCATCATGTCGGCAATTACCTGAAGAGAGGGAGCAGGTGAAAATATGTTTAAGCTCCATGGACACAGGGATAACATTCGGACTAACCAGCGCCAACATAAGGACTTTTCGAGACCTGACGACCAAAGCGCACGCATTGGAACCGATGACTAAAAGATACCAGCCTTCCAAGCTAGAGTCGAAAGAAGAGGGTCGAACAGGGCAATGGGAAATGCTGTTGATCAGGAGAAAAAGAAAAACAACTTATGCAATAAGAGAGAAATGAGAGGAAGACAAGACTCAGATCGGTGAAGGGACTATAAGAATGACAACCGACCGCGGCCATATGACTCACACAGAGAGTATGCATTTGAGAGAGAGGACGTGTTGCCAATGATGGGGTAGTTGTTGGCTGCCGAAACCATTATGTTGCCCTCACCAAGATATCCAGAGGAAGCTGTAATGACGAAAGAAAGGAATTACTGTCATTATCATCGCTGTTTGAGGCATCAAAAGGAAGATTGCATTACACTAAAAAATATACTGCATAGAATGATATGACAAGGAGAAATAGTCTTGAAAAAGGATGACGAACAGCAATGAAAGGCAACAAGGAATTTGACATCCGTCAAAGGATTGTCAGTAGAATGGTTAGGGACCTATCTTTTGCCAACTACCAAAGTAATGAACTGGTGATCAGTTTATCAGTCAAAAGAAAAGTTCTGGGGGCATTTGCATTCGAAGTTGCCCAATGATAAATGAATGAAGAAAAAGATCGGGAGTTGCCACATAAAGCATTTCCTGTCAACAGGCTTCTAAAAGATAAGCCAATCTGAGGAGTGACAGTGGTTTTGGTTTCAAAAGGTAGAAGCACTATACCTTCAAAACCAAAAGGGGGCAAGATAGGTAATAAGAAAAATCATCATAGAATGTATTTCCCTTTCTACATAAATGGAATGCTACATAATGGAATGTAGGTTTTCAGGTGCATTAATGATTATCACCAATGACCATAGCCAATCGCCAATCGCCAAATTGTCATTATTGAAGCGCTCGTGCCCATCGCCAAATTTACTGCCAAAGCTACTACTACTATCACACTATCTTGCTAAGTATCAGGCCGTTTAAATTTATTAAAATCAATAGCACCGCCAGGCTGATATATTATCTTAACTGTAAAATTTCACTTCATTATCATCAGCAAATGTGGTATATTAATTTCGATTTATTATTCCAGCAAGGCCAATTCACCTTTTATAGGTGACAGCAGGGGAATTGCCACAACGAGAAGCCAAATGTGCATACGGCTTATCATTATTTGGCGAGGGGGATATGACAGAACTATATGGGTAGCAGTGTCACCTGTGGCCTTAAAAAGCCTGAAAAGAGCATCACCGCACCCATGCCGGTAATGACCTATGCCGTCTGTATAGCTTCAAGCAGCGTCACATGGGTAGCCAGAGAGCGCCCCCTCATGAATGGGTCTAACGTTGCAGATGAAGGAAAAGTGAGTTTCTAAAGCAAGATGACTCCCCAGATCCCTAATTTGATTTCAATAGTAACGCGTGAGTACAGGTCTTAGAAGCAACATGACTCCTCATTGATGGATTGGCGGCCTTTGATTTGGTACCCGACGGTAGCCTTGCACGCCCTGTGAACTCTAAAGAGTTACTGTGGCCAACCCTGTGCGTAAATCTTATTGAGTTCATGGCCCCGGTAGCTTCACTGGGCCCCTCTGATGGATCGTGGTTCATGAACTCCTTGGCAATGATAAGCCCGATGAACTCTAGAGAGTTACAGCGGCCATTTGTGTAAGACCAACTCTAACAACTTACGAGTTTAAACTGTGTGTGCTACTAATTAAAACCGGAACTTAGTACCGCCCATACGAGATAACACTATATAGGCCACACTATATATTAATATAAAAAAATAACACCAATACAAAAAAATTAACGCTAATACAAGAAAATAATAAATAATGACGATAATAATAATAATAATAATAATAAATAAATAAATAAATAAATAATGTAATTGAAAGAATTGATTGATAATGTAATTGAAAGAATTGATTAATAAGGCATGATATTCAGACATAATATCCATTCATGATATTCATTCATAATATTCATGATTCATTAAAGTTTGTTTGTGATATTAAAAGAAAAAGTGATAAACGCAAAAAAAAAAAAAAAAAAACTAGCCATGATAAACACCAAAAGAAAATTCATATGTCCTCTGAAATTCCTAGAGCAAGCATATATTAGCACAGGTCGTCTCTTAGTTGAACCTCAGCGGTCGCATTCTCAACTTCAGCATTAATAATAAGCCTGGCCTGGTTCGGAGCATCAATCAACTCTTGTTCCAAGGAAATTATTGCTTCCTTCCCCTTCAAGACCTCCAGCTGTTCCAGATTGGCTATCCACCTATTGATCTCAATGTTAGCCTCGAGTTCGCTAGTTCTTGAATCCGTGTTGTGTTGTTGAGCCTCTAAGTCCAGAATTTGCTCCTTGATTGTAATCTTCTCTATTATAGTTGCCAAGAAATGCCTAGTAGCCTTTACTTGCTCCTCCAAGGAATGAAATTCCTTATCATAACTAGAAACACTCGTTATTGCCTTGGAAATGTTCTCTTTAAGCTGCAATAATTCTTATTGTCGAGCAGCGACGACCATGTTTTAGGCATCTCCCAGTTTGCAGAAAGTCCCACAGAAATGGGATAAAGACTTGCGCAGAAGGAAAATATCAATCTTGGCAATTCGTGCTGCATTATCTAGAGAAGACAACACTATCTCTGAATTGGACCATTGGGATGGGTCTTTGAAGATGTAGATAGTCGCTAATATTGAGCTCTACAATAGAGATAGTGCAGGAGGAGAGATCTTTTCCAGGGATATGATATTCGACACAGTGGCGACAAAATTTGAACTCGCAGAGCCACCGGAGATAGCACAGACTGTAAAAAATGTAAATAAAATACACGAGTTAAGGTATGGATTGCAAGTAAATTAGTATAGAATAAAGAAATAAAGTAAAACATACTTGTAACTATTGAAGGCGCCGGAGCAAGAATCGCTGCTTCTGTAGGTTGCCTCTCTTCTTGGGGAGCAGATGGTTCGGGTAAATTTGGAACCATATTGGCAAAAGACGGTGCTCTGGTCTTGGTGCTTGATGCCACGGTAGTTGGGGTTGCAGCATCGGCAGACTCTGTTTGGAAAATTACTCCATGAGCTGCTCTACTAGTTTTGATAGGAAATTTGAGGGATTTCCTCATTTTCTTAGTAGAGCGCTTGCTAGAAGCAGAGGACGTAAGGATAGCCTGAGCTACATCTGTGGGAGCTGGAAGAATCTTTGGAGATGCCACAACGATAATCAGAGAATCTAGAGGTGCCACACGCGGAAGAGGAGAATAGTTGCTGCTAAATGACATAGTCAAGTCAGCCACAACTATATCATCATATTCCCCATAGTCTAAGGGTTCTTCTTCTTCAGGACCTGTAGCAGTATCCAGGAGGATGTTTTCTTGTGGGATTTCTTCATTAATTTCAGTAGTTACGCCAACTCCATCATCTTCGCCTATGTACACTTCCGCCTCTACTTCTCCTTCTTCCACTACTTCCTTTTCTTTGGTCTCTCCTGCGTCTGCAATGAGCTCACCCCCTTCTTCTGAGTCACTAAAGGATGACCCCCGATTAGTGGAAGCCGAGTTGCCAGAAGAAGATTCTCCGTCTCCCCCTTCAGTGGATGATGAAGACGATAATGATCCTAGGGAGGATTCTTCGATAACCACTTGCTTTCCTTTCTGTATTGATTGCTTCTTTCCAGTAGAAGCAGGGTCTTCTGCAGTAGTGGTCATCAAGGACATAGAAGATCTTGCCAGCGTCTGTGATCTAGTCACGGGTGATGAAGAATCTCTACGAGGAGGAGGCGGTGGAGCAGATGAAGGCACTTCTCGAGGTTTTAAAGGCCTGATGACCTCGGGAGTGGGGACAGGGTCTGTAGAGGAAGGAATATGAGATGTTTTGATGGCATCCATGGGAGCATTTTCTTTGTTTATAGATTTTCCTTGGGACTTGAAATGTGTTAATGGAAACCTGTGGGCGATCCAACCTTCAAGAGTGTTGGCGGGTTTGGCTTTGCGAATGTGCTCCTCCACAGAAATTCTTATGCAAGCTTTGCCGAGGGCTGGGGTGCGATCACGTTCGACAGTGTAGCCTATCCCTTCTACCATATCACGTTTTCTGACTCAAGGAGCAGGAATCCATATTAGTGAATCGACTAGTAGACACCGATGGATGAGAAATGCTTAGTGCACCCATTATAGCATCCATTGGTAAGTCGTGCTAATAAAACTACCAAAGCTTGAAATAATGAATTTTGAATTGATTTGGGCTGCGAGCAGTTGCCTCCAAATTAGGCCCTAGTTGTAGGGCCTAACGCCGTAACTTAGCATGTTGCGAGTCACTTCTTCGGAGTGTTCGGGGATAGTCTGGTCATATTTGAACTGTCGCGCAAACTGATTGGGGTAGTATGGCTCCCTCCAAAACTCGCTACCATCTCACAGAGGCAGGCTGTTAGACCGAATCGATATAAAGAAGGCTTCTTCAGCTGGAGGGAGGTTGTCATCATCAACAACTTCATGATCTACGATGTATTAAGCGAACGAGAATGGGTAGAAGTCAATAGCATTGGTTGACTCAATGGTATCAATCACCCATTCGTACATTTGTTTTGACATTATCCTCCATTGATAATGACATTAGGGGAGTTGCGAGGGATGAACATAACCTTTTTTCGGATCGTCATATGTCCATGGGAAGTATATGCCCATCCATCCTGAAAAGTAATGCCATGGGGTGATAGATGGATTTTGATAGTGAGCAGCAGCATCTCCAAAGGCCCGATATAGTGAACAAAGAATGGGAGGTGCTAATGAATATTTTTACCCTTCTGCCAATCCTCCTACAACGACGAATACGGATGGTCTGATAGCATCCGCCCACTTAGAACTTGGCAGCACGACTACACTCAGCCAATATGCCAAAAAGGCCGCTAATTTGCCTTTGGATGAGAATTCTGATGGGTTCCTTACCTTGCAATGAGCATTTTCCAATTCATTTGAATGACTATTCTTAAACCTGTCAGAGGAAGAAAGGTATGAATGAGAACAATGTTAGTAAATGCATAAAATTATGGTGATAGGAAAGGGAATATACCACAGCTCTTCAGAGAAATGAGCTAGCCAAAGGAGATGTAGAATCTTTTCGGTATCGGGGAATTTGGACATCTCTCTGACAAGTTCAATTGAAGTGTCCGATACCAATGCTTGTCTTTTGGAAGAGGAAAAGTGTGAGAATTCCTCATTGGTGGGAACATACTCGTCATAGAAGCGACTTGTTATGGGAAGGCCTCCCATTCTATAAAGGTCCCACAAGGTGATACTGACTTCACCAAGAGGTAGATGGAAAAAATTCATGGTAGGGCACCAGTAGCTAAGAAACCCCTTATAGACCATATGATCTTTGTAAAAGTATTCAGAAGTAGCCTCGATTACCCCATAAAGTCCAACCTCCATCAGCATCGTAGAATGTTTGGTGAGAATGGCCCTGGCCTAATCCATATAATACTTGTGAGATGTTAGGAAGCCGCGCATGCGAAATTCTTTAGTCCCCCATAATGACCTTCTCTCCCTGAAGCGTTGGCGTATTGTCTCATGAAAAACTGCAGAAAACAGTGCATGAGGATTGCAACATGGAATCAGAAATCGTATTTGATGCACTTCGCCAACTTGTTGCTTTGATCCTCTCTTTGAAAGAATGCCCTTCAACATTCTTAGTTCTCTATCGACCAATTGGGAGTATACATCATGCAGCTTTCTGTTGTTCGATCCGTCGGCTTACTTCGAAGATTGATGTCGTCGAATGTTTAATGGGGTCGTTATTAATTCATTTCTGAGAGGGCTGTTGAATTTTATATAACTGTCTTGAGCCTTCACGGTGACCCAATTACTCGGGAGCTTCCTCTTCTTATTCTTTTGGATCTTCTCTTGAAATTCTTAATGCTTTGATTTCTTCTGCTTCTTTTGTGAAAGTGTTGGTGGTGGTGTATCTTCTCTTGCCGGGATTCAGACCCTATCAGTACGCAAATTGGTTGTTAACTTCAGCCAGGCTTCCTAATCAACCTCCCGACCTTGCTTTGGAGGTCCTGATATTTCGCTAAAAATGACCGCCTGACAAATTGGCCTAGATAATGTTTTGATTCTGCTAGAGAAGTCAAGAATGGGCAAAAATGGTTCCTTTATATATGCAGGCTATTTTTTGGTTACTTTGACTCATTTTCGTTGAGGTTCTTCACATATTGGAGGGGAAGAAGTGGTTACTTGGGTTGCAGATGAAGGTACAGGAACTGTAGGAGTTGGTGAGGGTTCAGGAGTTTGAGAAGAGTCAGGGAGGTTTGTATGGGAAGGTTGATCTATAAGTGCTTCTATAAGATGAAAGGTCCTCTTAGTATAGGCCATGGTTTAAGAAATTGACTAAGTCTAGAAAAAGTTAAAAATTTCGGTGGAGTTTTAGAACAGAAGTTTTTAGCACTAAGTGCTGAAGACTTGCGCAGACGAGTTACGCAGCGAAGTTACGTGCAAGAGGGGTTCGCCAGGAGAGAAAAAAATTTGAAGTGAAGAATGATTGGGTAGGCTGATATTTATAGGCACTGACGGCGAGTTGCATGGGTGGGAGTTGCGCTGGATTTGAGTTGTGCGGGAACAATGTTGCGCGAAGAGATGAGTTGCGCTAGTCCACACAACTTGTCCGTAGTCATGTTGGGTCGCGCAACTCTCTTCATAGAGGAATGGATTAAGAATGCGAAGTGGGGTCCACGGCACAGGATTCGAGGGCTCACGCATGCGAAAGCCAATAAATACCCTCCTACCCCCTCATTTGGAGGATCGGATGCTCGGAAGACTAGTGCCTCTGACAGGTACTGGAGACAGAGAGAAGGAGAGGGGCTGCACAGTGTTGAAAGCGCGGGCCACGCTACTCCAAGAGAGTTGCACGGGCCCGCACAACTCTTATGAGTTGCGCGGATATTCTTTGAGGCAGCGGCTATGTAAAAAATTTCTAGGTCCTCGTGCTATTTCAGATGTGTTAAAAGGATCCAAGCACTCCTTTATCATGCCAATAAAGGATGGAATGCACAGGAAGTCCGCACAACTCATCTCCCCTAGAGATATGATCAATATGAGCCGGAATGCTGCCGAAATTTATATTTGAGCTAATTCGATACTTATATTTTTGTATTTTCTAAGAAATTCTATCTCGGAATCAAAGGATTAAACTTAGAATGAATAAAATTGATGATTATTCTCTTTTCTCTATCTTTTGTTAATATTTTGCGAGATATTCCCCCAAGTCGAATGCTTTTCGTTTCTGGTCGAAACAGACGAGATGATATGTCCATGGACAATTCCCTTACGAACCATGAAATGACACTTCTCCCAATTTAGTACCAAATTCTTTTCCTCACATCGCTTCAGTACACATTTAAGATTCTCCAAACAATCGCTGAAGGATGGACCAAAGATAGAGAAGTCGTCCATGAAGACCTCTAAATATTTCCCTACCATGTTAGAAAAAATACTTATCATGCATTATTAAAAAGTGGCGGGGGCATTACATAGTCCAGATGGCATCCTTCGGTAAGCAAATGTACTAAAGGGACATGTGAATGTGATCTTTTCCTGATCTTCAAGGGCTATCTCTATCTGGTTGTAACTCGAATACCCATCAAAGAAGCAGTTGTAGGATCCACTGAAAGTCTTTGGTAATTATTCACGGCATTAAATAGCTCATTCAGTACCTCTGGAAAAGCAGGTATTGTTGGACAATTTTCAGTTGTGTGAATGTTGCAAGCACAAATACCACAAATAGTTTCCGTAGCCTTATCCTTCTTTAGTTCCATGGCCTCGAGTTTTCTTATGAGATTAGCCACTTTAGCATTTATATCATCATCTTTTTTCAGAAGATAAATTTCACCCCTCTCTTTTGATTGAGTAGGCCTAGAAGTGGTGCTTGATTTTGGCAAGATGTCCTATGATTGTGTGTTTTCAGCAAGCTTGTCAAAATAATCCTACACATCATCGACCTCTTTGTTCATGAATTCCCCATTGCACATTGTCTTGACCATTTGGAACATGGAAGAAATCAGCCCATCGTAAAAAAAAATGTTAATCGCCAAGTTTCAAAATCATGTTGTGGGCATGAATTGACAAGATCCTTGAACTGCTCCTAATATTGGAAGAATGTTTCATCTTCCATTTGGGTGAAGTTCATGATTGATTTTTCGAGGGTGTTCGTATTATGACGTGGGAAAATTTTCTTAATGAACTCCCTCGTCATGTCATTCTATCTACTAATAGATCATGGACGCAGTGAATGTAACCACGTCTTAGCTTTCTCTTTTAAGGAGAAGAGAAAGAGTTTTAGCCTAACCGTGTCCTCAAACACGTTCGGAAAGTATAAGGTGGCTATGATCTCATCAAACTCTTTAATATGTAAATATGGATTTTCAAATTAAAGTCCATGAAATTTTGGAAGGAGTTGGATCACCCCTGACTTGATATCCATATGTTCTGTATTTTTTGGAAAAACCATGCATGAAGGTGTGCTCACCCTCATTGATTATAAATAGTCTCGTAAAGTACGAGGCGAGGGTGCTTGATGCACCACATTCTCATCCTGAATTTCCTCAACCCTAGGTTGAGGTGGATTTGGAGATTGATTGACAGCCATAACTTCAGTTGACTTTGTGGATCTCGAGTGGTGTCTAATCCTATGATGGATAGATAACCCCTCAACAAAAACACCTTCACTCAAGAGACGTCGAGTATTATCACGGACCCACTTGGGCATGAAACACTCTTAGCTCTCAACTTTAGAATCTAACTTAAACCTAAAAAGAAAGAGGAAAATAGAAATCTAGAAATAAAAAAAAAGAGAGAATCAGAAAGAAGTTACCAAATTAGAAGTTTTTATATTGGGATCCTGCAAAAGAAAAAGGAAAGTGAATTAGTTTCTAAAAAGGAACTAAGAAAGCAACCTAGTTTCTAAAAACGAAAACAGAAAGTTTCTAAAAATAGAAAGCAAATTAGTTTCTAAAAACATATTAGGAAAACAAATTAGTTTCTAAAAAGAAATTAGGAAAGTTTCTATCTTAAAATTAGAAAGTAAATTAGTTTCTAAAAACAGAAAAGGGAAGTTTCTAAACCTAGAAATAGAAAGCTAAGTTAGTTTATAAAATAATTCAGAAAAAACCCTAACCTAAAAATAGAAAGTAGAGAAACCATAATATTAAACTAATTCCAAAACTAGTTAATCTAAGAAAAATGTAACCGTTCGTCCCCGGCAACGGCGCCAAAAACTTGTTCACTACCCCAAGTGTAAGGTCACGATGTAGTAATAATCTCGGTGAGACCGAGGTCAAATCCACATGGAATAATCTTATGTGTATTCTGAAACCAACTAGAAGTAGAATTAGAAGAAGATGTAAACCTAAATCTGAAAGTATAGAGAGAATAATTGTGAATTGTTTAACTAAAACTTGTAAATTTAAAGGTGGGAACTAGGGTTTTTAAGGATCCAGTTATAGCGATTAGGGAGATCTATTACTTGATTCAAGGACACAACTGGAATCAGAGTCCTATCCTATCCAGTTGGAAGATATCTCAATAAAACCAAATTTGAACTTCCTTTGACCTAATTCTCAACGAATGAGAGTTGTGAGAACTGGAAGTGATTCCATCGCCTAGCCATGGGGACTCTTATTTATAGTTGTGTAACACCTCCTTTCGCACCTCCTTAGAAAAATCTGGAAACTGCCTCAAATTTATACAGTCCGCATAATTTTGCGTAAGCGATTCAATGACATCGAACTGCCTTCGATGTCATCAAAGGTGACTTTTATACGTGCTTTTTCCGCATTGCGTAACTTCGTTCGGATTGCGTAATCTTCTATGTCATCGAACCTACCTTCGATGTCATCGAGCGTTGTTCGAGGAATTGATAATGAGTCCAAAACAGTCCAACAAGTTTTATTGAAAATCCACAGAAAATTTGATGTCATCAAACTGGCTTTGATGTCTTCGAGCAAGGCTTCGAGTCATCGAACAAGTTCTCGAGTCATCGAAAAACATCTTCAATTTGTCCAGTGACCAACTCAATTTTCATTGATAAATTCGATGTCATCGACCCGTATTCGATGTCATCGAATGGTGATCGACGACACAGTCAATGTGAATTCTGCACTTGTTCTTTCGACTTCGTTCCTTCTTCACTTAGTTTTCTTGAATCTTGGGACCTTGAAATCTTCAATCTTTGTCGCCTAAGATCCATTCTTTACCTTGGTGATCTTTGAGCGTCAAATCCATGCTTTTAGCACCTTTTCCATTCCAAGCACTTAAATTCACCGTGCAACACAAACATGAGTAAAATAGGAAATTAAGCAGCATCATATTGATAAAACCAAGATATAATTAGGGGATATTATGTAATATTTGACCCTCAATAGTTGTAAGATCCGTATCCTAGTTCGTACTGTTCCGATGAATCCTGCGATCATTTCTGTCGAAGTCCGGCAATCTGCGACTAATAATCGACGTTGCGATCAATCGTAAGTCGTATCCTTTATATTCGAGTCGGTTTAATCCGAAACTTGTATCGTTGCGACCGCACCATCGCCGCGGTTCCAACGCCGCGACTCACACACCGATCCGATACCCTGACCAGAAGATGTGAGTCGGTGTTTATTTCGAAGAAACGCCGCGCTTTCTCAATCCCAAGAGAATCTTTACACAATGTCAAATCAATCCCATCAATCAATCAATCACATCAATCAATCAATCACTTCAATGTCAAGTACAAGCAACCCATGCTTTCTCTCTCCAAAGTCAACCCTTTCTTACCCTCTCTCTTACACCATCATACATGTCAAGTACACATCACACATCACTCACCCTTTCACCTCACATCTCCCATCCCTCTCTCCTTACAACTCTCTCTCTCCCTCTTTTCTCACACCATTTCCAAGCAAGAGAGAGAGCCCACACATCCATGGTTTCCATGAGAGAAGAGTGATTTTTGTGGCCCACCTTTCCCATTCCTAACCCATCATCCTAGCCATCCATTTCCCATCTCTACCATCAAAGAGGAGCACAAGGAGGGTGGCGTTCCAACGGACCGAAGAGATCAACCGGTGGGTGCTTGATAAGAGTAGTTTTTCATGTTTTTAAGATGGGCTAAGTGAGGCCAACCGATCAATGGTTTGGATCTCACTTGGGACCCTAAGATGTGGCCGATGGCCCGCTTTGATCATCATGATCATTCCATGATGGGGCCATTCTTCTGGCCCCCATCATGATGTTTATTTCCTTGCTTTAGATAGGTCATCTAGACCGTCCATATTGGTGGGGAAAGGATCTCCATCGTTGAGTTTCGATTTTGATGGGCCCACATGCTTTAGGGCCCACTTAATGTATGATTTATTGCAAGGGAGGGCCCATAGTGGCAGGGTCCCTCCATCCTCACCGATCTCTCTTTCTCTCTATCTCTCCCTCTTTTTCTTCTTCCTTTTTGTGTGATGAAATGGCCATGTGGCCCACCCTATTGGACCCCACCATAAAGCATGTTTTGGCTCCAACCCATTTGTAGGTGGGGGCCCACTTTATATGTATGTATGCTCCACACCATTCACCGTGTAGTGGCCCACCTAGGCGGGGCCACCTTGAAGATTCTATAGAGCCAAGAACGGTCCAGCGTCTCTGGACGTGGAAATGAGAATACAAGTATGAGCTTGATATTTTGAGCTTTTTTAGGTGGGCCGCTCATGTGAGCCCCACCTTACTATATGTGTTTAATCTACGCCGTCCATCCCATGCTCTATGTTATTTTAAGCGTTGGGACGAAGAATGAAGATGATCTGAATTTCTAGTGGGCCATGGCATGGCAAACGATATTTTCTACCGTTGAAATTCACGTGAGGTTTTTCATACACCAAAATACCCTCAATATTGGGCTCATATGGTCTGTCACGAGCCGTGGAAACCAACGGTCGGGGTGGATGCTCCTGACGTGGGCCCCACCTGTGAAAAACCACGGATTAAAAATATATATATATAAAAAAAATTGAAGCAAGCAGCCCATAGCTGCTGCCTTCTTTCTTTGTCGAAAAGCGCGCTGCCGTCTGCGGTGCCCGCGGACGGCGGACGGACGTCCTGGCAGCCACCCACGGCTCCTGCCGTGGGCCCCACCATGATGCTTATCGTCATCCAAACCGTTTATTTGGTGGGCCACCTCCTGAGGTGGGCCCCCTCCAAATATAAGTCCGATCTGAGTCCTAGATGGCCCACATCAGAGGAAATAGTGTGATTTGAACTGTCTACCATTGAACCACTTTTTGGGCCCACAGAAGTTTCGGATCAAGCTGAAATTTGCTTTTACCCCTCATCTAGGTCTGCTTGACCTTTTTGACGGTTCAGATGGCTTATAAACATTAGGGTGGGCCCCACGTGGGACCCACATTAATTTATGTATTTTTCTCCACCGTCCGCTGGACGGTGGAGCCCGCTGTGATGCATGTGCTTCATCCCCACCGTCCAGGGGACGGTGTGGGTGCGTGCGTGGGTGCATGCGTGTGTGTGTGCACGCGTGTATGCGTGTGGGTGTGTGTGCACGTGTGTATGTCAGTGTGTGTGGATATACATATATTTATATATATATATATATGTATATATATATATATAATGTTATATTATATATAATATTGTATATATTTACTGTATATAAATTATATATTATATTATATATAATATTTATATATGATGGTGGGCCTCTATGGGCCCCACCATGATGCATGTGTTGCATCCAAGTCGTTGAACCATTTGGCCGTTGTTGAGGCCCACCTGGATGTGTATTTATGGCCGTTGTTGAGGCCCACTTTGATGTGTATTTGTGGCCGTTGTTGAGGCCCACCTTGATGTGTATTTATGGCCATTGTGAGGCCCACCTGGATGAGTACTTGTGGCCATTGTTGAGGCCCACCTGTTAGGTATTTAAGGCCCATGCGATGGGGCCCATCTGAATGTATTTGTGGCCATTGTTGAGGCCCACCTTGATATGAATGCAAGGCCCATGTTATAAGGCCCATTTGGGTGTATCTTAGGGCCCATGGGTTAAGGCCCATTGTGATGTATTAAGGTTGTGGGTTGAGGCCCATTATGACGTATTCAAGGCCTATGGGATATGGCCCATTTGATATGCATATGGCCCATGTGGTGAGGCCCACGTTGATGTACTTGTAGCTCTCCGTTGAGGCTCACCTTGGTATATACATATGACCCATGCGATGTGGCCCACTTGTCATATTTATGGCCTGTTGTTTAGGCCCACCTTGATATACATGAGACCTATGTTGTGAGGCTCATTTGATGTATTGGAGGCCCATGGGTCGAGGCCCAATAGGGTATATATAAGGCCCATTGAATGTGATTTCACCGTGTTTTATGCGTTGACCTATATGGCGGGCTATGCCTTGGGAGCAATGTTGGTTTGACGTCCACATTGTAAGTATAATGTTGGTTAAATGTCCGCATTACGACTCTCCCTAGGGCCATTGGTAGGCCCATACTTGTTGTGTGTAGGCCGTCTAGGCCCATCTGCGTTGTAAGGATAGTTCATCACCTTATAACATGCTTAGTGTAGCTTCATGATTCATACCCATACGCATCATATGTATGCTTGATATGAGGAATGTTGGTTATAACATGAGCCGTTGGGCTGAGACATTTACGGGACTCCATATGAGATGGAGTGCCCGACATGAGCGCATGGTATGCGCGAGATTGCTGCATGTTTATACGGTGTGATTCATGCATCTCGCATACATGTTACTTAATCATTGTATGCCCTAGCGACATCAGGGCTGTGGCCTCCACAGGCATATCGTGGATGGCTAGACGGGACACCGAAAATGTTTGATTCTAGCATACGGGCGCCATAGATGTCCCTGGGTGAAAATCTCTGACCTCCGTGGCCAGGAGATGACTCCAACGTCGAGACCGAGTGGATATATGAGCGCACGAGGGCCGAATACCAGGAGGCCGCGTCTCCCACTGTGTCGTGGTCGGTTGGGAAGGGGTGTGACCTTACCCGCCTGAGTGAGGGGGCAATATCTAGGTTGAGTTTGACCAGCTTGAGGAATGGGTCCGCTATCGACGAGCCGGGCCCGATATTGGTAGGCGGATAGTGAGGTCTCTTCCACTTACCCAGTTGTGCGCTCGGATAGGAGCGGCAAGCTGGCGTAGAGTGTAATAGACCCCAGTGATGATCCCAGAGAGGAACCGTACTGATACATAGACTTATTGAGTAGGAATTGCATACCCATTCATTCATTCATTCACTATCCACTCGGGCTGGTGGTGCGTAACTATTTGTTACGTATACCATCGCATGGCCAGGATTTCGGTTGGGCGCGCGACTAACCTGAGATCAGGGGTTTACCACATTGTGTCTGACTATCCAAATTTAGGTATGGGACTGGTTTGGATAGAAGCCCCTTGTGATGGACCCCATAGCCTGTGATACTTCGTACTATCATCCCGACTTCACGTTCCTGCATGGTCATTTCATTCGCACCACATGTTACATTGCATCCGCAGTACTTAGCATTTTGGGTTAATATGTTTTTGCACTTATATGACCTAGATGGGGTTGATGGTATTCGTGGCTCGTCAGGATTTGTATATTGCATTGCATTCTCAGCATCTGTTATTGTCTTATTATGTTTTGCATCGCATTGCCTTGGTACGGCTGATAATATTCATGGACTTACCAGTATACTTTCACTTACTCTGATGTCATATGATTCATGATCTTATTAGTATTTCTTTTTTTATCCCAATGATGTATGAATTATGTGCTTTATTGATACTTAGCACTTACCTTACACACACTTCCACCACCCTCTAAGCTTTTGTAAGCTTATGCACGATAGATGCGTGCAGGTGGCGTTAGATTGCAGCAGCGTTGAGCTTGGAGCATGCAGCTGACCTCTGGAGCTTTTGGAGTTTTGATTTCGATATATGTATTTCCCTTTCAGCAGTGTATTCAAACGATTATATTAGTGGATATGTGATGATGATGTTGCCTTTATGATTTGGGTATACTTGTGGTTATGCTTCATTACAAAAAAAAATTTTATACTGAAAATCCTCCTTGTAGGATCCCAGGATCGGAATCTGGCGTATGGGCGCTGGGAGCCGAGAATAGGGTACTACGGAGGCTGTCAGCGTCAGATTCGGTGATCGAGAATTTTGTGAGCCTGGTTTCCAAGTTTGGGGCGTGACAATAGTTGTGACTCGAATTACAGTAGATCTGTGATAGCTTTAAGTATATTCTTTTCTTACTTAAGATTATGGGATTGGTAAATCTTGTTGTTTGCCATAGTCCCCTGGGCATGGTTTGGTGACGGAATACCTTCCAAGTCTTCACAAGCCTCTTCCATTGAGGCTAGATCAATGAGAAGTTCAGAGATTTGATCATCTCTCTTTCCAATTGGATAAGATAGGACTCTGATTCTAATTGTATCTCTTGAATTAAGTAAGGTAGCATCCCAAGAGCTACAAGTGGATCCTTGGCACTCTAATTCCCACCTTTAAATTTAGAAGTTTCAATTACCTTATTCAAAATTACTCCCTCAAATACTTCAGATTTAGTTTCACATCTTCTTCTAGTTATATTTCTAATTACTTTCAGAAACATTTAAGTTTAACCCTGTGGATTTGACCTCGGTCTTACTGAGATTATTACTACATCGCGACCCTGCACTTGGGATTGTGAACAACACTGCACTGTATAAAGCATCCCTATCTTCTAAATACTCCTTAGATGATTTGAACTCTTTGACGACGGTAGCCCGAGCCGAGGAAACAACAACCTGAGCCTCTCCATGGGCCTCTTCAAGCCTCTCATCCATGAAGCGCTGAAGCCTGACCATATCAGCCTTCCATTGAGCCTCCCTTTCAGTGAGAAGCTGCTTGGCTATCTCTAGCTCGACTGTCAATTTTTCAGTTCGAGCCTCTGAGGCAGAGCCAACTTGCTCGGCCGCCAGATGGGACTCCTCGGCCTGGGCATGGAGTTATTCAGTTTCAACTCCTTTCTGCAGAAGCTTGTTCTCAGCCTCCCTCACCTCCATCCGCAAGCACATGATATTACGGTGTACCTTCAGCAGGCAAGGGCTAAACTGCCAAAGGAGCAAAGGAAAAATTCAGGAGTAAGTCAAAAGAGAAAAAGCCACCAGTATTTAAAAGATTAATTCACCTCGAAAAAGCTCCTCATCACTGACGCGAGGATCGAGTCTAGAGAGGAGTCCAGCACAGCGAGGAATTCAGAACTAGGTATGTGCCGCTCTACCTCAGGTAAGAGATCCTCTATGATCCCTCGATTAATCCTAGAAGGACGTTGCCTCTCCTTCACTTGAGGCATAAAGGGTCCAACGGAAGGCCCAACAATGCTCGGGGCCTCGACAGGACGAACCTCCTCCGGTAAGGTCATCCCTGAAGGACGAGCCTCTTCAGGTGAGGTCGTCTCGATCACCGCCTCAACAACATCAAGAGGGACAAACTTTGAGGGTGTTGCTTCATCCTCGACCTCTATAACTGTAGGGGCCAAGGGACTGATCTTCCCTTGGCTCTTGAAGGTCTCCATCATTTTGGTCTTTGATTTGGTCTTCTTCGACACCGGAGCCATCAGAGCCAATTCCCCAAGGAGGGGAGCCTTGCACTTTGAAGCAAGCTTGATGGCAGGCCGAGCTTCAGGCATTTTTGCGACAATCTGAAAGGACGAGCTATAGATGTCATAGAGGGGGGGTGAATAGGACTATCCCAAATATTTTGATATAATGCGAAATAATAAAGCAATAATACTTAATTGCATAGAATATTGAATTCTTGATATTAAATAGTTCGTAGGACAACCTTCACCTAAAAGATTTAGGTAGAACAACCTTATTTCATGGTCTTTTAAATCAAAATATCAAACTTAGCAAGAGCAAATTAATCACAAGACAAGCATGTAAATAATAAAAACATTCACCACAATACACAAAGGAATTATAGTGGTTCAGTGCTTAAACCCACACCTACTCCACTCCCAAAATTACTACTCTTGCAATTTTGGCTTTCAATATTCAAGGTTTTCCCAGGGTCACGTTAACAACCTAATATAGTTTTTGTGATTTTCATGGGCTATTACAACAAAACCCACTTTGTGATTTTCACGGGATCACCACAAACAACCTCGCTGAGATTTTTGGGCTATCTAAGAAAAAACCCAAAATGAAATAAATAAATTTATAGTACTTATGTTCCAATGGCGAGCGAAGATGTTATTGTAGCCTGATTGCAACGATCTTCTTCTTGAGATATTGATGAAGCTGTGCATGACTTCAACCCAAAATAATATATGGATTTATTGTGTATTCAATATAAACAAAAACCCTAGGTGCTGCAAATTCTATTATCTAGATCTCAAGTAGAGTTTAGATCACTCTATTACAAATAGTTAAAGTAACTTGAGAAAGAGAATAAAATAAGCTAAAACAGAATATTAGAATTACCACTCAAAAGCTTAAGAAGGGCCTGACTTTCTCTCTTTCTTATAGGAGGTTTCTCAATGAATTTTATTGTAAGAATGAATGAGAGAAGGCCTCTATTTATAGCCATAGGAATTAGAAATTCGGCTAGCCGAATTTTAACGGATCTTCGAATTTTGGGGGATAAGATCTTTTAAAAATTTGGCTGGCCCAAGCCGTTGAGGGTCAAATATTGCATATTGAACCCCGTTTATTACTTGGTTTTATGAACATGATAATGCTTAATGTTTTATTTTAATCATGTTTGTGTTGCAAGGTGAATTTAAGAGTTTGGATTGAAAAGGATGCTAAAAGCATGGATTTAACACTCAAGAATCACCAAAGCCAAGGATGTATCTTATGGGACCAAGAATGAAGAATTCACATGTTAAAGATCCAAGAGAATCAAGTGAGGAATGAAGAGCATTGAAGACTTGAAGTGAATAAAAGAACCCTAAAAATCGGCATCCTTTGACTAGTTTAAGCCCATCCTCGACCAGTCGAAGGATCCTACTCGACCAGTCAAAAGTTCCTCGACTCGAACTCTGACGAAAAAATTCTCAAAAATCCCATCATCCTCGACCAGTCGAAGGAAACCCTTGACCAGTCAAAGGCTATCCTCAACCAGTCTAAGGTTAGGTAGACAACACTTGAATTGTGGAAAATTGGAGCGATTTTTGTATTTTTCCAACTCGGTGCAAAAGTTGGAGTTGCAAAATTATAAATAGGGGTCCCCAGGGCATTCATAGGCATCTTCTAGGGTTTGAGGAGTAGAGCAAAAGTGTGGAGAAGCCATCCCTAAGAGTTTTTCTTCCTTTTCCTTAGTTATTTTTATGCTTTTCTTAAGAGATTTTAGTTCAATCATGTCTATGGTTGGCTAAACCTCTTAGCTAGGGCTAAGAGGTGAAGCTTGTAGTATGATGGGATGTTTTCTATTGCTTTGATTCGTGTTTAAGTTGAACTATCTTTGATTCTAGTTTGATATTTAAGAAATACTTTTAGTTTATAATGGTTTGTTGTAACTCAAATTACAATAGATCTACGATAGCTTTGAGTATGTTCTTTTCATGTATTGAGATTGTGAAATTAGGAAATCCCGTTGTTCACTATTGTCTCATGGGCATGGTTAGGTGATGAAATCCTACCTAATCTTCTCAATTCACTTATAATTGGTTGTGGGATTGGTAAATCCTGTTATTTGTCTTGTCTTCTGGGCATGGTTTTGTGATAGAATCAGTTCCAGTTCTCACACCTCTCATTCATTGAGAATTAGGTCAAAGGAAGTTCAGATTTGGTTTTACCGAGATATCTTCCAATTGGATAAGATGGGACTCTGATTCTAGTTGTGTCCTTGAATCAAGCATAGATCTCACTAATCTCTACAAGTGGATCCTTAGAAACCCTAGTTCTTACCTTTGAATTTATTAAGTTTTTCATTAAATCTCTCACAATTACTCTCTATACTTTCAGATTTAGGTTTTCATCTTTTTCAAGTTCTTCTTCTAGTTGCTTTCAGAATTACTCACGAGATTAGTCCCTGTGGATTCAACCTCGGTCTCACTGAGATTATTACTACGTCGCGACCCTACACTTGGGGTTGTGAACACAAGCCCAAATTCGGCTGGCCGACCACAAGATTTGGCTGGTCCAATTTGCCTGAAATTCGAAATCTATTGTTGGAAACTTAACCGAACATTTTCGGGTTTGCCGAACGGTCATGTTCGGTTGGCCGAACCCAAGGTCGGGCTAGCAGAACCCAACAATCTATAAACTTACCCGAATCATGTAGGGTTAGTCGAAGACAGTTAGGCTGGTCGAACCAGATGTCGGGCTGGCCTAACTAGAGTGTATTTTAACATAAAAAATGATCATTAAGACGCTATGAAAAATACACCTAACCTAAGGTCATTCTAAGGTTATACCACCTGATAGTTGACTCATCCGGAGAGTTCCAATCTTCGAACCATGTACTTTCATGCCTCGAGATGCTGAATCTTCCCTGAGACGCTTGATCGAGTCAATAACATATCTTCATGAGTTGTCGAAGAGTATCTTCATGAGAGCTTGAAATCCTTTAAGGATTACAAAATTTGACAAACTTGATTGTGCTTGAGCATAAGCACTTACAATCTCCCCCTTTGTCAAATTCGTGACAAAACATACTCATACGATCATATAACTCATCACAACTTATTACGACATCTCAATAACTTATCATATACATATGAACAATGATTCAAAGGAACATACGTGCACCACCAGAGATATCTTGGATCTTGATTCTCCCCCTTAGAGTATGCATACGAAAACTCCCCCTAAGCACTTAGTCACATATATCACTTGCAACAAAATTATATACAATTCCATAGAATTTATACATGCAAGTGTAAGTTCTCATATGTGTATTCAATGTGAGAGATTTGTGCTCATATTTATATCCACATATTATCCAATTCTTTTGTCCCACTTTTTGTCAGAAGTTGACAAAGGAAGAAACAAATAAATGAAGTGGTCAACTAGATAATAACATATAACATAAGGATAGAAAGTCATTTAAACATTAGATATCAAATCATCCAAATGTATGTAAGGGAAAAGTTATTAAATAGTGCAAGTAATCCAAAAAGAGAATTATAGTTATTACAGACTATAATAAAAGTTTATTAATCAGAGCTAGAAGAGGATGATGTAGGCATATCAGGATCATTGATCTTCAGACTCAGACTAAATCAATGAAAGTACTTTTTCATATACTTCATTTGGTGTTTTTGAGTCTAAAGTAATGATTCTTGTGAAACATGCAAGGCATCCACCTTCTTCTCTAAATTCTCCAATCTGTCAGAGAATTGGGAAGGCTGGAAGTCTGAATTATCTGTTGTAAGTGCTATGTTTCCTAGCTCCTATGATTGTCAAATTTTATAGTGCCAAAACCTCTTGGAATCTGTCTTGTGTAGCGCATCTACATATTCAAGACTGTGCTTGTCATGTACAAGAACAAAAGTCTTTACCTTAAGAACTTCAAGAACAAGATTACATGTTCATGTTCAAGTACAACACCAAGTGTGAATTCAATCTTTCAAGCTTCAATAGTTCAAGTTTTCAAAGCTTCGTCCAAGTCAAGACAAAGTTCTTTACTTCGAACCTCAAGCTTAAGCTTCAATATTAGTCATATTCAAGCTTCAAAAGCCTCAAGTTCAAGCTTCATCATATGTTAAGATCTCAAGCTTCGTGAACTTCAAAGAATGACTATCAACTGAAGCAAAAGAAGATTCAATGTTCATATATTGCTTATAAGGTATAAATGACCCTAGATTGACCATAGGATAGGTCATTTTGAATACATAATTTAATTGGATCATTTTATAAGTGCATAGTCTATTTTGCGACTAGTCTTAGACTAAGTTCGGCTAGTCCTAACACTGGCTCGACCAGTCTATAAAATTCCTCGACCAGTCCTAAGTTTGTTAATAATTTTCAGAATTTTTTGTTAAAGCCTCAACCAGTCTTGGAGACTACTCGACCGATCGTATGAACAGTACTCGACCGATCGTATGAACAGTGCTCGACCTGTGCTAGACTAGTCCTACAGGCTCGACTTAAAGTCCAACAACTAAATAGAGTCCCACACGACCAGTTGTGGACAGGACTCAACCGGTCATGGAGGCCACTCGACCGGTCGAGCAGGCCCTTCGACTAGTCGTGGAATGGTTTGATCTTATCGCGCTTAAAATTTCAAAAGTCTGTTGGTCCTATGATCAGTCGAGCTGACCTCAGGACTAGTCGAGCAAGCGATTTCTATACTTATAAATAGAGCACGAATTTCAGAGTTTGATATCCAATTCAAGCAAAATCAATACACTGCTTTGAGAGATAAGTTACTGATATTTTTAAGCTATCTAGTTTTTATTCCATACTCTTTAATTAGCTTTTTGCATTTGATTTTGTATTCTGTATTCCAATTTTATTTGAAAGAGGGATTAAAGTATTCCCATTTCTTGGAATCAAAATCAAATCAAGCTAGCCCAAGGTGATTTAATTTAAAATCAATTTAGAACTTAGAACCTTTTCATAAGTGAGTGTGAATATTAAACATCTAGGTTGAACTTCTACTCCGAATTGGTTCTTCCTGGCTACATCAAAAGGAGAATATCCAGATAAGTATTTTACAGTTTTGTAAATTCATTGTTTTGGTTTCATTGATATTGTGCCAGAAAAATCTCTTTCTTTTGGTTTGTCTGAGGTGATCTAGAAAACTCAGAGTGTGGGGTTTTTGAATTATGTAAGCCCACTTGAAAGACACAATTGTGAGAGTTTTAGGTGAACCTTGAAAAACCTATTTTCATAGTGAACGCTAATATCCACTGTGTGAGGATATTAGGAGTGGAGTAGTTCTGTGATTGTTTTTCTAAACAGTTGGTGTACACATAAGTGAACCACTATAATTTTTGGTCTTGTGGTGATTGATTGAATATTTTATTTTGTGGATGTTGTAATTTTCCTTTATGCATTTGTGGAAAATGTTGTAATTTCTTTTATGCAAGTGTGAGAATGTTATAATAGCTTCATTATTTCCTTTGCTATTTATTTCTTTATTCCTCTGTATCGGTTTGAGATTTTGATACACAGAGTGTTCTAGGAATCAGGTTGTCCTACCATTAGCTATTGGTTTTTGGTGTAAGGTTGTCCTTAGAATAACATCTGTATCAACCTCTCAATACTTATACACTTGAGGTTGTTATTTATTTCAGCATTGTGGATTGTTTAAGTGCTATCTTTATTTATATTTGTTTAATTCCATAGTTTATTTTTTAATTTGGCATAGTCCTATTCACCCCCCTCTAGGACTCTTAGCTTGACCTTTTCATCTGTGTCGACAGATTCTTCCAGGTCAGCAAAAATATCATCCATGTTGACATCTCCTTCAGGAAATTCTTCCTGACCACCTTGCTACTCCGGTCTCAATTCAAGTTTCATCATGTTTAGGTTTACATTGCCAAATGGAAGCTCAGACTCCGGTGCTTCAATCGCGGGAATTTGGACATTAAATCGCAAAGCAAGGGAAGTCATAAGGAATGCAAATGGAATATACCTATGATCAGGATGGAGACGATACTGAATAATCAAATAAGATATCAATGAAGGAAGACAAATACGAATCCTGGATACAACAAAGTGTAAAATACGCATCATGTAGGGAGTAAGATTAGTCTTATTCCCTACCCTAGGATAGACATTTGAATTGAAGATGCGGTGAAGAACGCGATATTTTGGAAGAAAATTGAAAGTAGGAAGAGAGTTACTGGTTCACCATTGGCGTTAAAGCCACATAACACCCGGGTAATGGTAATTTTTTTTTTGAAGAATACATATCTTCAAAAAGATTAGAAACAGGAATTCCATCTCCTTCATATCGATGTCTATAAGAGATAATATGATGGAGGGTGTGAAAGTGACAGTGTCTTCCAGAAATTGAATATTAAATGTTAATGGTTCGGAAGAAACTTCACTTATGGATGCGTACATCCCTTGGGCAATCGACCGGTAAGTTGCTCCTCCCCTACTAAAAATTTTCTCCCATCCTACCTCAGAGAGAATCTCAAGAAGACCAAATTTAGCAATGTGATAGACATTCACAATTCGCTCAATGATTATACTCCGAGTATGGAAATCCCATACATTCTCTGAGTCATCCTCCGGTGTACGAATGGTGTGCACAGCCCAATTAACGGAGTGGGATGAGGAACTAGATTGAGGTCGACAAATGGTACGCTTGGTCCGATATTCCATGGAAGAAATAACTGAAGAATAACAAGGAGTCACAAAAGGATTGATGAGTTTTGATTAGATCAGATTTTAGAGCAAAACCCAACAAAAAGAAAGATTAGATTCAAGCAAATTGATGGAATCTCAAATAAATCAATACTAGAAGCTTAAATCGAGAAGAAAATAACAAATGAACCACTTACTAATAGGCTAGGATGACGGGTTAGTCGAAGGAAGCACTGACAATCCGAGAAAGATGAAGTCGAAATTAAGGTTTTAAGATTTTTCCCCTATTTAGCCCAAATCGTGTCCGATTTGGCTAGCCTGAGTGTGGTACTCGGCTGGTTGAATCGGTCGGTCAGCTATGGGCTGGCCGAAATAGCCCGAAAAAAATTAATTTGATATTTTCTTCTATATTTTCCTTTTAATGCATAATAAAATAAATGACAATAAATAAAAATAATTTGCAATAGAGGATGATTACTCAAGACATACAACATAATCCAATATCATTTTTCAAATTAAAAAAATCTGACACTATCTAGTGGTTTTCTCATAATGTCTGTAAGATATTTTTTAATATTGATGTATTCAAGTATAATTGACTTGCTTTCAACTAATTCTCGGATATAATGATATCCAATATCGATGTGTTTAATTTGAGAATGTTGAATGAGATTTTTAGATATATTTATGGCACTGGTATTGTCACAGTATAAATTCATAGTATCTTGATCAATATCATAGTATGCTAACATACGTTTCATCCACATCAATTGCATGCATGCATTTCCTGCCGCAATATACTTAGCTTCTGCAGTAGATAAAGATACTGAGTTTTGCTTCTTGCTCATCCAAGAGAGAAGACAATTTCCAATGTAGAAGCATCCATCACTTGTGGATTTTTTATCATCGACATTACTTGCCCAATCAGCATCCATATATCCAGCAACTTGTAAAGATGTATCATGAGTATACCATAACCCCAAACTGGTTGTGCTGGTTATTTTGACCATAGACAAATGAGATTCTTTATGATTAGATTGATATCTAGCCCATATACCTATGCTGAAAGAAATATTAGGTCTGCTGGCAGTTAAGTATAATAGACTACCAATCATGCTATGGTAAAGGTGCGGGTTAACACTTTTACCTGAATAATCTTTAAACAACTTGAGTGTTGTAGCCATGGGTGTTTGAAAGTTTTTATCATTTTCAAACCCAAATTTTTAATGAGATTCATCGCATACTTGGTTTGAGATATGAATATCTCGTCCTTAAGTTGTTTCACTTGGAGACCAAGGAAATAGTTCAGCTCACCAACCATACTCATCTCAAATTTCGATTTCATAAAATTTGCAAACTTAGAAGAAAGGTTAGTATTTGTGGATCCATAGATAATATCATCCACATAAATTTGAATAATCAATATGCCTTCATTATATCTTTTTATAAATAGGGTTTTATCAACACTTCCCATTTTAAATATTTGACTAGAAGAAATTTGGTTAATTTTTCATACCATGCTCTTGGAGCTTGTTTTAAGCCATACAGAGCCTTTTTAAGACAGTATACATTGTTAGGAAGTTTAGGATCTTCAAAACCTTTAGGTTGTTCTACATAAACTTCTTAAGACATTATTCAAGAAGACACTTTTAACATCCATTTGGAATATTTTAAATTTTTTATGATATGCGATGGAAAGAAATAATTTGATGGATTCAAGTTGAGCAACTGGAACAAAGGTTTCATCATAGTCAATTCCTTTAATTTGAGTGTACCCTTAAACAACCGATCGAGCTTTGTTTCTTATAATATTACCAAATTCATCAGATTTATTTTTAAAGATTCATTTAGTTCCAATCACATGTTTGTCAGAAGGACTAGAAACTAGATACCAAACATCATTTCTGACAAATTGACTTAATTCATCTTGCATAGCCAAAATCCAATTTTCATCAGCAAGGGCTTCATTTACATTAGTCGGTTCTATCTGAGAAGTGAAGAACACATGATTATAGATGTTTTCCAATTGTCTTCTAGTTTGAACACCAGTGTGAGGGTTACCAAGTATTTGATTAGTCGGATGATCCTTGACTAATCTATTCTCAGTTGAATCTGATTTTGATGATGGTTCAGATTGATTGACAATAATAATTTCATCATCATGATCATAATTAGGAGTGATAGATTGATCACCAATAACAACATTTATGGATTCTTGTATCACTCCGGTCCTTTTATTCAGGACATGATATGCTCTACATTCAGAGCATACCCCAAAAATATATCATCATCACTTTTTTGCTTCAAAATTTCCCAGATGTTCCCAATCCCGTAAAATGAAGATTTTGCTTCCAAAAATATGAAAATATTTCACAGACGGTCTTTTATTAAACCAAAGTTCATAAGCTGTTTTATTTTTATCTGCTCTTATATAAACTCAATTAATAATATAACAAGTAATATTAACAGCTTCAGCCCATAAATCTTTTGCTAATTTTTGACTGTTTATCATAACACTCCCCATTTCTTGTAAAACTCTGCTTGTCCTCTCGAAAACACCATCTTGCTCAGGGGTTTTAGGAGAAGAGTATTCATGTAATATTCCATGGTCATTATAGAACTTCTCAAAATTTCTATTTTTAAATTCAGTGCCATGATCACTTCTTATTCTTTCACAAATAGTTCTTTTTCAGTCTAGATGTGTTTTAATAACTTTTTGACTTCGTCAAAAGCATCCGACTTTTCTCTTAAGAAGGCTACCCAAGAGTATCTAGTGTAGTCATTAACTGCAACTAGAAAGTATTTTTTTACCGCCTCTACTCTCCGTTTGAGTTGGTCTAACTAAGTCCATATGAAGTAGTTCAAGAGGCCTAGTTATGGCTAAGGAGTTCACCTTTTTGTGACAATTCCTGATTTGTTTGCCTATTTGGCAGGCACCACCTACTTTCTTCTCTAGTTTTTTTTTTTTAGTTTGGGTAAGCCTCGAAGATGATCTCTCTTGCTTAATTTGTATTAGTCTCTATTTTACATGTCTAAGACGTTGATGCCATAATTCAGTTTCATCTGATTAGATCATATAGCAAGAGTGATTTGAAGAACAAGATTCATCAATGATATAACAATTTTCAGAGGTTCTTTAACCATTTAATATTATATGACCTTGGTTATTAGTTATCTCATATCCATGATCTGAAAATTTAACACTATGATTATTATCACAAATTTGAGATATGCTCAACAAATTATGTTTTAAACCTTTAACATATAAGACATCTTTAAAAATATGTAGGTTAGGAAGTTTTACATTACCTCTTCTGATGATTTTGTAATTGCTACCATCCCCAAATGTTACTGAGCTGCCATTGATTTGATTGATGTCCGATAGTATCACCTTATCACCTGTCATATGTCTAGAACATCCACTATCTAGGTACCATCTTGAATGGATACTTGCTTTGAAAATTGTGTGGATACCGAGACACTTATCTTTTGGAACCCATTTCAATATGGTTTTGGGTTTAGGAGGATCTCTTACTGTTTGTTGTGTTTGGGAGTAAGAGTTTTTCTTGTTTCTACTTACTCTATTATTTTTAGAGTTGTATTTCAAGAGCTCTTTAATTAAGTCCACTATCTTATCTGTTGGAGGAGGATTATTATTTTTCCTTTGATATTTATGATAGTTGGCCTTAGTTTTTGGATTATAAATTTTTTGAAAAGGTATTTCATTCTTCTTTTCTTCTTTTGTAGTTTCTACTTTAGATTTTGAAGATTCACCTTTTACAAAAATGGGAGTAGAATTTTTTGATTTTTCTATACCATTCTTGATATATCCCAAGCCAGATTTGTCGCTACTTTGACAAGATGCAGTTAATAACTTTTCATGTCTCTGGTCACCTTGGGTGTATATCAAAGTCTCTTTTGAGGTTTTAAGAAAAGAAACTTCTAATTTTAAATTCTCACTTTCAGTTTTGAGATTTTGAATTTTAGAAAATTTCAAATTTAAATCAAGTTTGGTTTTCTCAAAACCATTAGAAAAATGGGATTTTTCCAAAATGCCTTTTTCAAGTTCTAATTTCAAATTAGAAAATTTTTCTTTTTGAATTTTCAGTTTGGCCACAATCTTATAACTCTCTTTATATAGGGCATCATGAGAAATTTGAAGATCTTCTTCATTTTCAGAATCGCTTTCACGAGTTTCATAGTCAGAGTCATCTGAGGAAGTGATTTTAGCTATGGTCATGAATGCCTTTTGATCTTTCTCAGTTTCTTGGTCTGATTCATCAGTTTCTGAATCGGATTTAGATTATGATGATTCATCCCTAGTGGCAATCATACCTCTTCTTCTGGATTTATCCTTCTTAGGATATTTTGAAGCTATATGCCCATATTTAGAACAGTTGAAGCATTGGGTGTCTTTAGATTTTGATTTTCAAACATTTGAGTTTCCTTTTCTTTTGTCAAAAGGTTTTTAAAAATTTGATTTATTTTTATTTTAAAAATTTTTATAATTTTTTTAAGCTAACATAGCCATATCATCTTCATTCTCATCATTTTCAAAATATGAGCCTTTAGATTTAGATTTAGATTTAGAAGATTTAAGGGCTATGGACATGTTCTTAGGAGCTTTGAAATTCAGCTCATAGGTTTGTAGAAATTCAACTAACTCCTCTACCTTCATAGCATCGGTATCCCTCAATTCTTGAATCGTAGTGACTTTAGAATTGAACTTTTTAGGAAGTGATCATAGTATTTTTGTTTACACTTTGCTTTCAGGGACTTTTTCTCTAAGACCCCACATAGAGTTGACAATGTCATCTAGTTTAATATAGAAGTCCATGAATGATTCATTTTCTTTCATACAGATTTCCTCAAATTTTTTTTTTTTGTGAGGATTTGAATCTTAGACTTTTTGACAATGTTAGTCCCTTCATGTGTCATTTCGAGAATATCCCATGCTTGTTTTGCTGTATAACAAAAAAATGATTCTTTTAAATTCATCTAGTGATTTAGCACAAGTAATAACATTAAGGGATTTTTCATTATCACTACTTTCACTTTTCTGAACTATATTCCAAAACGTATAAGTGATTTTTTCATGGACATGGTTCCATTTTCGGCCACTACTTCCATCATTGGAAGGATCCATTGGGTCATTGTGGCTTGCCACACACTTTCATCAATGGACTTGAGGAAAATCATCATCCTTACATATTAGACCCCATTTATATCTTGGTTTTATGAACATGATACTGCTTAATGTCCTATTTTACTCATGTTTGTGTTGCAAGGTGAATTTGAGAGCTGGGATTACAAAAGGTGCTAAAAGCATGGTTTTGAGACTAAAAAATCACCGAGGTAAAGAATGGATCTTAAGAGACAAAGATTGAAGATTTCAAGGTCCCAAGATTTAAGAAAACCAAGTAGAGAAGGAACAAAGCTGAAAGAACAAGTGTAGATTACACATTGACTGTGTCATCAAGCACTGCTCGATGACATGAGGACACATTCGATGGCATTGAACATAGGTCGATGACATCGAATTTATGAAGGAAAATCGAGTTGGTCACTGGACAAATTGAAGACGTTTTTCGATAACTCAAGAACTTGTTTGATAACTCGAAGCTTTGCTCGATGACATCGAAGACCTGTTCCATGACATCGAATTCTCTGTGGAATTTTAGCAAAACTCGCTGGACATATTGGGTACCATTTTTTACTACACGAAGCACTCCTTGATGACATCGAAGACCTTCTCGATGACATCGAAGGCCTCTTCAATGACATCAAATTTATTGAAGAATTGAATAAACTATCTAGAATGTTTTGGACACATTATCAATTCCTTGAATCGAAGGTCTCTTCGATGACATCGAAGGTAGGTTCGATGACATAGAAGGTCACAGAGTCCAGATGAAGCTACAAAAGCATATACAAAAGACACCTTTGATGACATCGAAGGCTGTTCGATGTCATCGAATGGATCGTGCAAAGTTACGCAGAGTTATGCGAAGTGCGTAAATTTGAGGCAGTTTTTGGATTTTTCCAAGGAGGTGCGAAAGGAGGAGTTGCACAACTATAAATAGGAGTCCCCAGGGCATCCCTGGGCATAATCTAGGATTTGAGGAGTGGAGAAAAAGCATGGAGAGCCGTCGCCAAGTATTTTTCTTCTTCTTTCCTTAGTTTTTTTCATGCTTTCTTTTAGGGTTTTAGTTCCAATCATGTCTATGGTTGGCTAAACCTCTTAGCTAGGGTTAAGAGGTGAAGCTTGTAGCATGATGGGATGTTTTCTATTGCTTTGATTCGTGTTTAAGTTGAACTCTCTTAGACTCTAGTTTGATATTTAAAGAAATACTTTCAGTTTTTAATGGTTTGTTGTGACTCAAATTACAATAGATCTGCAATAGCTTTGAGTACGTTCTTTTCATGTATTGAGATTGTGAAATTAGGAAATCCTATTGTTCACCATCATCCCATGGGCATGGTTGGGTGACGGAATCCCTTCTAATCTTCATGATTCTCTTATGTTTATTTATGAGATTGGTATATCTTATTATGAGCCATTGTCTCCTGGGCATGGTTTTGTGATGGATCACTTCCAGTTCTCACAACTCTCATTCATTGAGAATTAGGTCAAAGGAAGTTCAATTTAGTTTTACTAAGATATCTTCCAATTGGATAAGATGGGACTTTGATTCCAGTTGTGTCCTTGAATCAAGCATAAATCTCCCTGATCTCTACAAGTGGATCCTTGGAAACCCTAGTTCCCACCTTTGAATTTCTTAAGTTAAATAATTCATAATTACTCTCTCAATCACTTCAGATTTAGGTTTATATCCTTTTCTAGTTCTACTTGTAGTTGCTTTCAAAATTACTCATGAGATTAGTCCCTGTGGATTCGACCTTGGTCTCACCGAGATTATTACTGCATCGCGACCCTACACTTGGGGTTGTGAACAAGTTTTTGGTGCCATTGCTGGGGATTAACGGTTGCATTTTTCTGAGATTAACTAGTTTTGAAATTAGTTTAAGATTAGGGTTTTTCAATTTTCTATTTTTAGGATTAGAGTTTTTTTGAATTATTTTAGAAACTAACTTAGCTTTCTAATTCTAGGTTTAGAAAATTTCCTTTTCTGTTTTTAGAAACTTTCATCTTTTTACTTTCTAATTCTAGAATAGAAACTTTCCTAATTTGTTTTTAGAAACTAACTTTTTAATTTTTAGAAACTTTCTATTTTCTGCTTTTAGAAACTTTCCTTTTTTTTTTTTTTTTTTTTTTTTTTTTTTTTTTTTAAGAAACTAGGTTGCTTTCCTTATTTCCTTTTTAGAAACTAACTCACTTCCTTTTTCTTTTGCAAGATCCTAACATAGAACCTTCTAATTTGGTAACTTCTTTCTAATTCTCTCTTTCTATTTCTAGATATCTATTTCCTTCTTTCTTTTAGGTTTAGTTTGGAATATGAAATTGAGCGCTGAGAGTGTTTCATGCCTAAGTGGGTCCGTGACAACACTTGACGTCTTTTGAATGAAGGAGGATTAGTTGAGGGGTTATCTATCCATCACAGGATTAGACACCACTCGAGATCCTCAGAGTTAATTGAAGTTATGGCTATAAATCAATTGGTGAATCAGCTGCAACCTCGAGTTGCGAAAGTCTAGGATGAGAATGAGGTGCACCATGCACCCCCGCCTTGTACTTTATGAGATTACTTGCAACTGGCAGGAGTGAGCACCCCTTCTTGTAAGAATTTGACGAGGTCATAGCCACTTTATACCTTCCTAACGTGTCTGAGGACATGGTCAGGCTGAAACTCTTTCCTTTCTCCTTGAAAGAAAAACCTAAGACGTGGTTGCACTCACTACGTCTGCAATCTATTGGCATATGGAATGACATGATGAAGGAGTTCATAAAATAATTCTTTTTATACCATAAGACGAACACCATCAGGAAGTCGATCATGAACTTCGCCCAAAGGAAGATGAAACATTCTTCCAATGTTGGGAGAGGTTCAAGGGTCTTGTCAGTTCATGCACACAACATGGTTTTGAAACGTGGTGCATAACAACTTTCATCCATGATGGACTGTAACACCCTGGATTTTTGCTATTTTGGAATTTGCAAAAAATCCTTTAAATATTTTTTTAATAACTAGCCACGTCATCACTTATTGACCCTTGACACTCGAGATGGGATTATACGCGGCTAGTACCGATAAAGAACTATACAAATAAGATTGATCAATCGTAGAAAACCAATGAATCTAACCGATCACTTAAGCATCGAGTTTAGCCCCATGATTTATTCACATAGGGCCCAAATCTAACCGACATACCACTGGTTAATTAAGACAATCGTAACTAAATTAAAAGATCTACCCGAAGTTGAGTCAGATAAGGCTTAGATCTTGACTAATGGACCAAATCAATCCAGTTACTCTTTTAGCCTAAAACCGACGATTTAGGGTGATCATGACTGAATCACCATTTTTGTTAATTTCGAATAGGCCATACTGTGAACTTAGTTAATCCATACCTCAACAACTGCGCTCAAGAAATCCCCTACCCAATTTATTCTAGAAATGCCCTGATTACCTGAATAAGCTCTAGACTGCTCGTTAGTGGGCCACTAGTTCCGAAATTATAGAGTAATGTCCATCTCACTAGGCTTGTGGTCCATTGTGGATGACAGACTCAGACAACACCTGATAATAGATGATTCACGCTGTCAAGTCAGCACTTGTAAAGTGCAACTTGCCCTAGCATTGGCAAAAGTCTGAATTTTAAAAGAAATGGCCCCACCACTTAGGACAATAAGTTAGGACATCTCAGCCGTCAGATTTCACTCAAAATTTCACCATAGGTTAAAGATATTTCCCAGCACTAGTCCGTCAAATCTGACCCACTATCAATAAACGGTGACTGTTGATCGCAAATCAGACTATTGTGACAAAACCCTGCATCCGTTTGTAGTCTGTTTCAAACAAGAAACAAATGCATTTTGTTCGGGAAATCTTATTCACTTGATAATCAATAGAAGAAGACGAGAAAGACAATCACTTTATTTATTTATTCCAAGTTCTTTTACATCCCTTTCTCCTTTGATTATAAAACAGACTTGTGATAATAGTAAAAAAATGATATGGATTAAGGATATAATCGGTAGAAGCATCATATATTGCAAACAATTGTCCAGGTCGACTGTGCACAGAAATCCCTGTTCACTAGGATACATTGTGCACCCAAGGAATCCATTGTGAGTCAACTCTGTTGAGCGCCCGGACACATTGTGCGCCCAAACCCATTGTGCGCTCAGGCTCGTTGTGCGCCCAGTCACATTGTGCACTGGTGCGTATTGTGTGCTGGTGCTTGTTATGCACTGATGCTTATTGTGCGCGGAGACTTCTTACGCTTTGATCGACGTTGCGTGCTGAAAGGTTTTGTGCGCTAATGGTGTTGTGCGCCGCACAACACCCATTCCGCACAATGAGAGCGGAACTCTACCTTTCTCTCTTCGAATCTTCTTCTGCTTCTTGATTGGCTGTTCTCGACCCCTTACTGACGGGTCAGGGATATTTATAGCTTTTTCACACGTGCGAACATGCCACGTAGTCATTGTGCTGTCCTCTTTGTGCAGACGACTTTGTGCAGACTCCTTTATGCGGACTCCTTTGTGCGGACGCTAGTGTGTGGATATGTATTGCAAGGTGTATTTTCGCACAATGATTTGTGCACGACACTTAATTCCGCACAATGATTTACGCACAATGATTTTTTTAATGCCTTCCTCTCTTTTTATGCCTCAACAGATACCCCTTTGATCCTGCATTTTTATTTTTACACCTATAGAAATAAACATGTAAATCAATAACAATTCTCCCCTTTTTTAAAACATTATTTGACCTTCCTTATTGTGCGTATATTTTCTTTGTTGTGCGCTGACCGATCTGGGCATAATGAATTTTGCACAATATTTTTCGCGCAATAATTCCTGCACAACGATTACCGCATGATGGCCCAGAATCCGCTTATAAATACAGGACTTATCATCATTTCCGTCAATTCTCTCTGCTACTCTGTACTGTTCCTGCGTCAAGTTCCTACCTTTGCGCGCTAACCTCATTGTGCGCCGCACAACGATTATTCCGCACAAACCTTTTTGTGCACAATAGCTTATCCCACACAACAAGACTTAGCGTGCAACATCCCTTCATACTTGATCAAAATTTCTGCGCATTACAGGTAGCGCACAATGCCCTCACGCTCAGCACTTTGCGCAACAATTTACGCACTATACTTTGCGCGCAATAGTTTACGCACAATGTTTTGTGCATAACAGATTACGCACAACATTTACGCGCAACACTTTGAGCACTATAACTTGGACTTTGAACATTTTTATTATACTCCGAGTTTATCTGTCCTCCCTCTTCGGCAATGTTTTATACTTCTTTTTTTAATAAATCTTTCCTTCTAACTTTAATTTTTTGTCAACTCTTTATACAGATCTCCACATGGCAAAATTCAAAAAGACCTCTCTCTTCCTCAAGTGTTGCTGGGCCATCAGACCCACAATCCACTGAGACCCATAACCAGAAAAGTCCCCACTCCGGTGAGAACTACATTCCTTTTTGAAAGAGCCGAATCTTGTCATCATTAATTTTGCTGATCGCATTCAACGCTTATCTGAGCACATCCGCATGGCCATAATAATGAAGGAGATAGAGGGACCTCCCTTTTCAGGACAGGAGTTTGACTGGGATAATTGGTTGAAATGCACAACCAACTTTCGCATAGATTACACTCATCCTTCTGCGACAGAAGCTTTTCCTTCCCCAACTGTTCCAAAACGAACAAGAGAATAGATCCAAGATGAAGCTTTCCAGGAAAAGATTCGAGAACATAATCGAAGATGCTTTCAGAATGCTTGGGATTCAGTCAAGTTAAGTACTAAAGTGATTAAATTTCATAACCCATATAAAGATGGGACCATTGCCTTACCCCTGCAACTTCAGCGTCATCGCTCCATTCTTCAGAGCGAACCGACGGACTACATGACACAGAACAGGCTCTTGTATGTGTCCAATTGGGTGATCAAAGACCCGTAAATCCTCAAGGGCTATGTCATAGATAAAGGCTTAACCCAAAATATTGGGCAAGTGAGATACATGCGTTTTCTTACACCGTGTCACGACCCTCATTCCTTATATTATACTCATTTCTTCGAGATAATTCAACAACATTTTTGTCATCGCGACTCTTTGTGGGGTAAGGATGAATTTAGAAAATGAGGTCTTTGGACCGTTCGTCCATATTATAGTGCTTGGACTAAAGCGATTTTGCAGAAACATAAAGACGTCCTTATTGATGCAAGGATTTATCATGCCATAGAAGCCACTTCAGAATTCTTTCTAAAAGACACGATGATCTACAAAGGCTTTCTGAAATACTGGTCTTCTACTAGGAATTCTGTCCATCTTCCAGTAGGGGAAGTGAGTATCACCTTGTGGGATTTATATAGGATGGTCAGTCTGCATATCTCTGGATCCTTTCTTAATGAATATGTTCCTTTAAACCAAGAATTTGCCTACATTGCACCCAATAGAGTGCCTAAAATTATAGCAACAACCATCGATCTCTTTCGGGAAACTTCTTATTTTGCTGATGTTCATAAGATTTCTCCCCTTCAATGGCTAGCCCACTTTTCCCGATACTTAGTGTAAGTATTTTAACACTTTCCTTTCCTTTCAAACAATTCTTGCCTATAAATATGAATTGTTCATTGATCTTATCCTCTCCATTTTTTTAGGTTCTCTGGCAGTCATTGCGCTGAACTAGAAGCTAATCGAAAAAAGATAAGGGGCCCGACTAAATTCACTGCCGAAATGGAACTAGCTGGTTTCCTAGCTTACTGGTTGAGCTTGGTTGTGCTCCCCAGTTCAAAAAGTTTAGACTCTATTCAACCGACCTTATTTGTGGCAGTGGGTGCGATGACAGAAGGTAGAAAGAGATATTCCCTGGCCCCTCCTGTCTTATGTTCATTATACAGAGCTTTTGGTCATGCCGTGACGCATTGCTCAAGCCCGACGCTAGGAGTTTCATCTGCTTTCACTCCTTAGCATTACTTCTCTGGGTGGCTCGGTATTTATTTCCCCTGGACATACAATGATCCGGAGAAAGCTTATGTCCATCCATATCATCTGCCCTCGTGGCATTTTTTGAAATGAAAAATGATAAGGGATACGAATGGATAGTGGATGAAATTGATAGCATGGAATCCATCGACTTCTTTCCTTTTTACTTAGATTATCAAGCTGAAGATAGAGACGTGGAGGATAATCAGGACTTGGAACTTATCGAAAGGACTTTCTTCCTCTGCATTCGTTCTTGAAGTCTTCCATTACGAGAAGGACTAGAATTCTGGTGAGAACCATATTATTTGAGTCGATTCGTTAGACAGTTTGGATATGATCAAGCCATGCCTCAAGCAAGTGAAGAGGTCACTCGAATAATGAGGAGTTATGGAGTTGGTCCTTATAACTGGGCTTTGATATGGAAGTAACTCCTAATAAAAAATTTCAGTTCTCTATTTGTCCTCCCAGGGTATAATCATAGAGTAACAACTTCATATACTTGGATGCGATGGTGGAGTCATCATTACTATTTAGTGCACAACTGCTTTTCAGTGGATGGCCCTATCTGGGTCCCTCCTCCTCACTTGAGGAATTACAAACCGGAACAAGGGATTGAATATTTTTATGAGAAGGATCAGGCCGCTGTTCTAGGGCAACTTCGTTAAAAAATTTCTGTGGAAGAGCCCATCAGAGAGATAAAGCAACCAATTCCTTCTCCCTCCCAAGGTACACGTCTCCTTCCTGTGAAGACTACTTATAAAGGAAAACAAACTGTATCGGAGGAAGACAGCTCGTCAGAATATTCTGCAAACACTGCAAGCGAAGATACGTCTTCTCTCACAAGTCTCACTGATGAAGGAGATGCTTTGCTAAATGCAGATACTGATGCTGAGGTAGACGTTAGAGAAGAGAGTGATGTTGAAGTTAGGTCTTCTCTTCCTGATGCTCCAACTACTCATCCTGACACTTCCCATCCCATTCCAGAGACCTCTCTGGATAATGAAGAGTAACTTGATTATGGTGAATACAGTTGTTCTCCTGGTGCATATATCTTTCTTTCTTTCGATGCTTCGTATTTCCCTTGTATCATGGATGCTGTTGAGGTGGCTGCTTGCGGAACATCAACTTCAAGGGATGTGGAGGCTCAACCATCTGAAATTTAGGCGACGATGGGGACTGTACTTCTTCTTCCAAGTACAGAAGAAACCTTGCCACTAATTCCCCAGACATCTGATGTCCCTGTTCAAACTAACAAGTCTCCTACTGTGCGTCCTTCTCCTATTCAGCCAGTAGCTCAAAGTTTAGAATTTCTTTCTGATCCAGCTAACCTCCCTACTCCAAGTACTCTCGGCTCAAGTACTGAAGGAGCTCAGGAGCTTTCTTTTAATGCTATCATGACTACAGAAGTCCCCAGTTCTACAACACCAACAACTCATTCTGCTCTAGTTGCCTCTGCTGTTGTTTTTAATCCAGGTATATGCTTTCTTTCTCTTCTTTTAATGTTAGTCGTATACATGCATATGTCTTCTTTTGGACTTATATCCCCTACTTTTTATTTCTTAGTTTTAGTCATGCTAACTCCCAGTGGATCTGAAGGATCCAACTCGGTGGCTGCGGTTTTTGATAAACTTTCTTTGGAAAAGGTGCCACCTCTCATGTTGGGGCTCTTCAGGAATGCGATTTTCGTCATCATCAGTGCCTTTAAAGATCCAACTCAATGGCCCTTTTTAGATAGTGCTCTAGGAGTTCTTACTCATTCAACTCGCTTGACACATGTTGATGTTCAGTCTCTCTATACCTCTTTATCTCAGTTCTATGATTCTACAAAGAATTTAGAAGCAGCACGGAATATGGTCATTGATCCCGAAATTCTAAGTCGCCAGAAAGAATTGGCACTTCTTAAGGTGAAACTCTCTTATGCGGATGATGTTAGCCAATCTCTCCATGAGAAGTTGAAGGTTTCCGGTAGAAATAAGGTAACCATTGGCAATTAAATTACTTTTCTTGAAAGGGAGATTCTATTACTCAAGAGTTAGTGGGAAGCGGAAGACTCAACCATTTGTCAGATCAAAGCAGAGCTTGAATCAAACACTTAATTGATTGATACCGTACAAGATGAACGGACAAGGAATGGGGAAGCTGCTGCTTCTTTGGAGTCTGAACTAATTGGTGCTCCTGACCAGTCCATCAATGAGTAGGTTTAAGCCTTTCCTCATAAGTTAATACTGAAATTAAGCCAAAGATCTGGGGAGTCTTATGCATGGTTGGCCTATCTATGGACATGGCCAAAGAGCTCGCACTGCAGCCCGTGTTTTCTTCGTCTGCAAGGTCGAACCCATTCACGAGAGGACATTTTTCTCCGTTCCCCATGACGCTGTCGGAAAGCTATACAGATGGCATTGGTCTCACACGTGACTAGCCGTTGAGGACTTTTTGGCCTTTTAGGCCTTTTAGTCGTTGGTTCCGTCCGCTGCCGCATGGGTATGCATATGATGACCTTCACGGGCTTTTTAGGGCCACTGGCTTCTCACTGCTGCCCGAATGATGAAAATAATAGGTCTTATGTGTAGCTGGCCATTTTAGGGCTTGGCTAGGCTGCCTTAAAAGATAATAGTAGGTGGCCATTGTTACCGTGAGGATGATAGACATCTCTGAGTGAGATTCATATGTCAGCACTTCTGCTAATATATTCAACGGTATTTATATGTGTTGTTCATAATAAATCAGCTTGGTGATGATACCAATTTCAACAAAATTTTGTAGAGCTCGCTTGATGATGACGATAGTCATTTTCTTTTCGCAACACTTGTTCATTCATATGACAATACATAGTCTTGATGTGCTCATAAAATTTTTCCTTTATTCGTTCATCTGACAGTACATAGCAGTGTTCTTGTTTATTCTTGCCCCCTTTTGATACAAGATCATTATCTTGATAGTATTCTGGATCAAAATCGATATTATCTTCAGGGGCGATATCTTTTGATGAAATGAGCATTGAACAGTATACTGATACCTTGTCCATCTTGATTTATGATTCTGTATGCTCCGTTAGAGTATACTTCTTTTATTATATATGGCCCGTCCCATTTGGGCTTGAATTTGCCCCCTGTTCAATGGGTGATCACTATAGGTCTTTTCAGCATCAGTACCATATCCCCTTTTTTGAAAGAGTGATACTTGACTCGTTTATCAAAGACGGTCGATACCCTTGCCTGATATGATTGCAATCGCTATTGGGCTGCCATGCATTTTTCATCAAGAAAATCCAACTCCCTCAGCCTTATTTTTGCATTTTCATCATCTGTAATAGACTGATGCACTGCCACCCTGAGTGACGCTACTTGTATTTCAATTGGGATCATAACTTCTACACCATATACCAGCAAGTATAGTGTCACTTTTGTTGCTATCCAATGAGTAGTTCTGTATGCCTACAATGCTTCTTGTAGCTTCTCATCCCAATCAGGCTTGTTCCCTGTCACTATCTTCTTCAATATCTTGATTACTCTGCTAATCCATTGGCCGGTGGATAGTAAGGTGTTGAAAACGAATGACGAATGCCAAATTTCTGACTTAACTTTTCCATGCCTCTGTTTTTTAAGGGAGTGCCATTATCTGTATCAATTTTCTTCGGAATACCATGGTGGTATATTATTGCGTGCCTGATGAAATTAACCACATCTTTCTCTTTAACACTGCATGATGCAACTGCTTCTGTCCACTTGGAGAAATAATCTGTCAATGCTAAGATATATTGCTTTCCTTTGGACGAAGGTAGATTTATAGGACCAATGACGTCAAGTCTCCAGGCAAAGAAGGGCCAGGAGGCGACTGACTGATGCAGGTCTTCTGGAGGAATGTCTATAACATCTCCGTGAATCTGACATTCATGACACCTCTTTACATAATCTATCACATCTTTGAACATGGTAGGCCAATATTACCCCATTCGATATATCTTATAGAATAAATTTTGGACAGCTTGATGTTCCCCACATTCTCCAGAGTGTGCCTCTCGCAACATCTGGCCTGTTTCTTGTTCGTCTAAGCAACGTACCAGCATTCCACTGTAAGATTTTCTATATAGCACCTCGTTACATATGATGAATCTGCTCAATCTTTGCTTGATTTGCTGTCTTTGCACTGGATTTTCTAGCAAAATATCATATTTGAAATAGTCTATGAAAGGCTGACGCCAATCATCTGTCGTTACCTCTAGACACGATATAGGGAGTGTTTCAACAATTTCGTTGATGACCTCTGAAGATGGTATAAATCTTCTTTCTTCTATTGTTACCTCGAGAGGGCTTCGATTTGGGCAGGACAAAGCCATTGCCAAGCTGGCCAAAGCATCTGCTCTTGCATTTTCAGACCGCGGTACATGCTTGATTTTGACATGTTAGAACTATTCTAGCAACTGCTGTGCTTTTCGGTAGTATGGTAAAAGCTCTTGCTTTCTTATCTCGAATTCAGTCGTTAATTGATTTATGATCAATTTAGAATCTCTGAAGATATGCAGCATTTTTATCTTCATTTCCTGAGCAATTTCTATTCTGATGATGAGGGCTCTGTATTCGGCCTCATTGTTTGTGCATGTAGTCCCCAATGTAAAGGAATAAGGTAACAAGTCGCCTTGAGAAGTAATGAATATCACTCCTGTCCCCGTTCCCGATGCTTGGGAGGCACCGTCAAAATACATCTGCCATGGGCTTTGCGACTCGGTCAACATAACCCGTTCATCGGGAAAATCATCACTGATGGCCTCACACTTTGCTACGGGGTGTGCTGCAAGGAAGTCTGCCACTGCTTGCCCTTTTACTGCTTTTGCCGGTTCGTACGTGATAGTATATTCCGAAAGTAACAACATCCATTTAGCCAATCTCCCAGATAACATCGGTCTTGTCATAAAAAACTTTATAGGATCTACTTTTGATATCAAAGTTATGTCGTGGGAGAGACAATAATGTCTTAATTTCTGTACCATGAATATCAGTACCAGACATTCTTTCTCGATTGGATAGCAGTTGCATTCCGCACCCATTAGAGTTCTGCTTAAATAATAAAGAGCAGTTTCTTTCCCTAATTCATTCACCTGTGCTAACAAAGCTCCTAAAGAAATTTTGGCTATAAATATATATAAAATAAGTGGCTTCCCTTTTATTGGAGCTGTCAGTACCGGTGGCTGTTTCAACAATTCCTTTATCGAATCAAACGCATTCTGACAGGCTCGATCCCATACAAACTTTGTGCCTTTCTTCATCAAATGGGAAATGGTTAACATCTCCCTGCCAGATTTGAAATGAAACAGTGAATATATGCCAGCTTTCCTTATAAACTTTTCAATTCTTTTAGTGTCTTTGGTGGTGACATATTTTAAATGGCTCTAACTTTCCCTGTATTGATCTCAATGCCCGATAACAAAACTGAGAAATTTACCTGAAGACACCCTAAATGCACATTTAGACGGATTCATTTTTAGTTATTTCTTTCTAAGTTGACGGAAGACCGATGCCAGATGTCCGGGATGCTTATGATGATCTCCTGATCTAACCACTAAGTCATCGACATAACACTTAACATTTTTGTGCATCATGTCTTGGAAGATATTCTGCATTGCCCTCTAATATGTCGCCCCGACATTTTTGAGACTAAACGGCATAACTTTATAACAATAAATCCCCAGCGAAGTTCTACACGTTATTGCTTCTTCATCTTCAGGTGCCATCCTAATTTGATTATAACCTACATAACTATCCATGAAGGACATAATAGCATACTAGGTCGTACTATCAATTAGCAATTCTATTATCAGGAGAGGAAAATCATCTTTCGGACAGGCTTCGTTTAGATCTCTGAAGTCGACGCACACCCTGACTTGTCCATTTTTCTTCTTCACTGGGACAATATTCGATATCCATTTGGGATACTTGACCTCCTTAATAAACCTAACTTTTATCAACTTATTCACTTCTTCTATCAGGGGAACCAAGTTCAGATGAAATCGCCTTTGCGCTTGTTTAACCGGTCTTTTCTCTTTAGAAATATTTAATCAGAGCATTGTTATGAAAGGTTCTAAACCCGACATCTCGGCATACATCCAAGCGAAGACGTCTTTATTTTCTTTGAGAAGTTGAACGTATTTCTCAAACTCTTGTTCAGATAGATCGGCGTTGACAAATGTGTTCCTCGGCTCTTCCTCTGTACCCAGATTTATTTCTCACAAACTGTCTATTGTTGGTTGCCCCCCATCTTCCATTTGTTTTGGAGCCATTTCAGGATGCTCGACTATGTTTGGATCTTTTTTCGATAACTGCTCAGTTATAACCATGTTTACTGATGATTCTGCCCCCAATCCTTGAAATTTTCCTCACTTTTTCTGATAGACTTCAATAGGAATTTGAATTCCTCTCCCATGATACAAGCCAGTAGGTTCTTCATAATCAAAACCCATGTTTCTCATGATTTTCTTGCTTACTAGGCTATATTTTTTAAGATCTTACGATGTCAGCCTACCGCGGTACAAATTATTCTTTGTCTCTTCTCCCGCCCTTGCCTCCACTGAGGCGTAAAAGTTTATTGGTTCCAGGTATTTTGTGCTAGCCCTAACCTAAAAACTTCCTAGACTGGCCAAAAATGGCTTATTTCTTTCGACATACGGCAATGACACTATATAATTGAACTGCAAAATTTTTAACTAGTCAGGTGATAACAGGGTTAGTGGCGGTTGCCCTAGTTGTCTTAGATGTTTCGGCACAAAATAGAATTTCTTCTTCGCTTCTGCAGTCCTGGATGATTCTGCCTTTTCTGTTTCTTCTTTCATCACTTTTACTTGAATGTCCTCTAGGACTTCGCTTTCATCATTCTTTCTTTTTTCTTTAGTGAACCCTTTATAATAACTGGCATCTGCAAAGAAGGATTCGGCCTCGGTATATGGCTTCGCATCGGCCATCACTTTATACTGTACCCCACCTTTACAGTATTTGAAGCATTAATGTAGAGTAGAAGGTACTATGCTGTACTGATGTATCCATGGTCTTCCTGGGAGAAGATTATATGTTGTCACTACATTTATAACATGGCATATAACATCAGTAGTCAGCTCTCCGATCTCCAACGTCATTATAATTTTACCGAGTACACGTTGCCCAACTTGGTTGAAGCCCTGTATAATCATTCCACTAGGGCGTAAATCAGAATGGCAATAACCCAGTTTACTCAACATCAAGAGTGGTAAGAGGTTCACCACAGGCCCATTATCTATCATAATCCGCTTAACCTTCTTCCCATGGATATGGCCTTCTATCATTAGCAGCCTATTATACCTTGTGTCGTAGATCAAATCATCATCAGAGAAGGAAACAACTGGTAGGCAGTTTTCTTGTTCATCGTACTCTTCGCGTTTCATCTCGGCCAGTAAGGTTTCTCTGACGTCATGATTAGACAATGCTTGGACCAAGCTCTGCCAAAATTCCTTTAACAACTTAAGCACATCATAGATGCTTAATCGAGTCGGTATGCCCTTCAAATAACTTACTACATCATATGTCACTTTCATCATCTCACTCTTCTTTTCTTTCTCATCACCAGTGCTCTGCCTTTCAATGACCTCTTTTCTTGTAATTCCTGCTTTTGGCTTCATAGGGCTTCTTATCTTCTTCCTCGACCATAACGTAATCACCGCTACTTTCTTTGTCGTCTTACGGTCTTCTTTCTCTTTCAATTCTCGGGCCTTTTCCCGGATCGTGAGCACATTTACCATTGCCATTGTACCCCTTTCTTTTTTCCTTTCCAATTACTATTTCACCTCTATCTATCATTCGTTGTATTGTACATTTCAACGTGTAACAATTCTCCGTCGGATGTCCCACTAGGCGTTGATAGCAGTAAAAATCTCTTTCTTTGGTTCTTGTTACATCTTCAGGGCATTTGGGTTCTGATAATTCTATCGTACCAGCTTTTAACAGTTGGTTCATCATAGGAACAACATCTTCCCTATCGAACGCAAACCCCTTGTGAGAATTGAGCATCTTGGACCTTTTTCTACTATATCTGTTTCTTAGCTAATTTAATTCTTCTTTCCGTTCTGGCCTCTTATCTCTAGAGTCTCTTGTATCTTTGCTTTTCTTTTCATAATTAATGGTATTTACAGCCATCCTGTTGGCTACCCTCCTAGCTGTCTCACAGTGAAACGCTGGCATCTTCCGAGTCATTAATTCTAAAGCATGAGCCTTAGTGGCTAGATCATGGAAGGTTTTGATGTTGGCGCTGGTGAGTCCAAACGTGATTCCGTCTCCATAGAGTTCAGACACATCTTGACTTGTTCCTTTTCCTCTGGCAGCTGCCTACACGAGGCTCCCGACGTCTTCCATCTGTCTATAACTTTTTCAACCGGTTCTCCATCCCTTTACAACACGGAAGCCAACTCCGTAATACTAACATCACGTTCTGAGGAAAAGAAGCTTGACATAAAGGCATCCTACATTTGCTCCCAAGTACGTATCGATCCCGGAGCCAGGCTAGAATACCATCAGAACGCTTTGTTTGTCAGGGAAGATCCGAACAATCGCAAGCAATACTGTGGTATTGTAGAAAAATTTCCCATACTAGTAATGAAGTGAATTAAATATTCCTCTGGTGATCCTTCCTCATTAAACTTCTGAAAATCTGAGTGTTTAAAGTTGGCTGGGAACGAGATATCTTCCACCTCTCTTGGATACGGCGTTCGGCATCTGAAACGGCTAGTATTTTCGCGCTCTCTCTCTACAATGACAGCTTCTTCGACGACTTGTCTCACCTCGTCTTGTGTCATGGTTCTCGCTACTGGGGCAGACCCCCGTGATCCTGCCCCCTGTGGTGGAAAGCCTTCGGGTTGATTTTCTTGTCCATTCATTGTGCCCATCATTAGGGGAGCCGTTATTTGAGATACATTATGTGCGAGAGTCACTACGGCTTCTCTGAGGCTTCTGCACTCTTCCATTAGTACTCTTTGTGCTTCTGCATTTCATTCATACAATCCTCCACTGCCGGTATACTTCCTTGGTTTGTTCTGGCCATATGTACCACGACTTCTCTGCTCTTCGATGAAGCCGTTGGAGTGGGGTGGGAATACGTCAACGTAATAGGACTTACGAGGAGAGGGGAGGATGGAGTTTCATTTAGTCTTTCAGCGCTTCCACTGCCATTAATTGATTGGGGTGATACAGACATTGGTGAACTTTCTAGTAAGGCTTTACCTTTCTATTCTTTCGTCGATCTGACTCTTGGGGCTATTAGAGCGGGGAAGTCGCGCAATGTTAACTGTGGATCTATTCGCCTGAGATATATCATAGGAGGGATAAGTTCAGGATTCTTCTTGGCGACATTACGCGTTACCAGTCCCCTAACTCTTGTTAGTGGTGAATTTTTTCTCGCTGCAATTACATTTCGGGTCCTTGTCCTCATACGAGTGATAACAGTCCATTCATCTCTTTCTTCCCATACTACCGATGAAGCAGTTACAATTGCAATAACTACTCGCGATTCTATTTGCTTGCTTGTTACCACTTTATCTTTGCGATATCCAGTTTGTTTGTCAGCATATTCCACGACAAACCCTGTCGTAGTGAAGTAGAAAACTGTGCTTACTTACATGATTTCCATTGATTGATTGGTTGCAATATTCTCTCTCCCTGTTGTTCACAATTATAAAGCAACAAATAAAAAAAATTAGTACTTATATCAAATCGTATTCTGTTTTGGAGATGAAAGGTAAGATGTTTCCTTTGAGAGTCATCATTTTGGCGTCTTGAAGACGCCAAACAGTCGTGATTATCTCCCTTGCAATTCTTAAGTTAATATTCAAGTGATAAATTCCCCAGCAGAGTCGCCATTTTGTTTTGAACAAGAAACAAATGCATTTTGTTTAGGAAATCTTATTCACTTGATAATTAACAGAAGAAGACAAGAAAGACAATCACTTTATTTATTTATTCCAAGTTCTTTTACATCCCTTTCTCCTTTGATTCCAAAATAGACTTGTGATAATAGTAAAAAAATAATATGGATTAAGAATATAATCAGTAGAAGCATCATATATTGCAGACTATTGTCTAGGTTGACTATGCACAGATATCCCTGTAGGATACATTGTGCACCCAAGGAATCCATTGTGAGTCAACTCTATTGAGCGCCTGGACACATTGTGCGCCCAGACCCATTGTGCGCTCAGGCTCGTTGTGCACCCGGACACATTGTGCACTGACGCTTATTGTGCGTTGGAGCTTATTGTGCACGGAGACTTGTTGTGCGTTGAAAGGTTTTATGCACCAATGGTGTTGTACGCCGCACAACACCCATTTCTCACAATGAGAGCGGAACTCCACCTCTCTCTCTTCGAATCTTCTTTTGCTTGTTGATTGGCTGTTCTCGACCCCTTACTGACGGGTCAGGAATATTTATAGCTTTTTCACATGTGCGAACATGCTACGTAGTCATTGTGTGGTCCTCTTTATGTGGACGACTTTGTGCGAATGACTTTGTACAGACTCATTTGCGCAGACACTAGTGTGCGTATATCTGTATTACAAGGTGTGTTTCCACACAATGATTTGCGCAGACACTTAATTCTGCACAATGATTTGCGCACAATGATTTTTCTGATGCCTTCCTCTCTTTTTATGCCTCAACACCGTCAAACTTTGCACAGCCCTTCATCAGGCCATGGGGCACCTATCTCATAAATTATATGGGCCAGGGGGCCATCAGGGTAGCCCCAATAATCAGAATGGGCCCCATAGGGCCATTGGACGTAATTACCAAAGTGCAGGGTCAACTGAAGCAAGGGAGAGAGAGAGAGAGAGAGCAAGAGAGGAGAGAGAAGAGCCTCCTCTAGTGGTGCATGTGAGCTTGGAGCTTGGGATATTAAAATTCCGGCACTTTCACCTCTCCACACTGACTCCAATCATTGTTGGAGTGAGATTCCCACCCATCTAAGGTAAGATGGGGTTCCAAATTACATCTTCCTTGATTTTTGCAACATGCATATGTTATCCTCCTTTTTATGCAATGCAGGGCCCCAGCACGTCGAGCTTGCGGACCCGGTGATGCTAAATAATCTCAGTAACCTCTGTCCAAGAATAGGTACGGACCATTACCTTTAGGTGACCAATTATCACGCTTAGAGTAGGTTTAATGAATGCGATTGGTGAATTGTTAGTGCATGTGGCTGAATTTATGTTTGGATTGCATAACTAGGATAAGGGACTAGAAATTACTAAAATTATGAAAATGGATGAGACCCTAATATCTCAATCATATGACTTAATGCTTTGTATGTCATGTAGGATGCAAATATTTGATTTTCCCCAAATTGTTGTTGATTTACTATTGATTCCCTGATTTGGAGTTAAATTGCGTGGAAAGAAGACATGAATTGTTGTTTGATATTTGATTCCCTGATTCCCTGAATTTATGATTGAATATGCTTGAGTGTAGGCATGTAATGATGAGGATTGGCTGATTGGGTCGAGTCACTTGTCTTAATTTTCAATACATGACTGAATTATATGATGTATGTTGACCTGTGGAAGACTTATTTTAGTGCATTGCTATATAGTTGTCCACATAATTGTATTGGTTGGAATATGTTATGTAGAACCTGTAAATTTGAGTAGAACTTTATGTGTGGCTGTCCATGTACTGATTATACGGAAATTGTGCCTACCATATATGAATTACATTCAAGAAATCCATGTTTTGTTGTGAATTATTGCATATTCCCCTATGGATCGGCCAATTACCTAGAATCCCTTGGGCAGTCCTTGTTGGACCTGTCCATGAGTGAATTTGGCCCGAATAGTTGAACCATAGGTTGTTGGCCGTAGTTGGACTACACGAGGCAGTGTTCTCAGGCTTATTAGTTACGGTTCAGCCCGTTGGGGCACATTGACTACTAATCGACCATCCTTATACGTTAACCATGTTTGATCACGCTTGTTTGAACTTGAAGTACCCTAAGACCATTATGCCCATTATTAACTGTAATTTACGACCCATAAAGTCTCATGAGCTGGGGATGGTTGTATGGGATACTATGCCCGTGTTGTTAGCCTACGTTGGGGGACGAACCTCCCCGTAGTGTCCATTGAGCACTTAGACTCTTGAGCTGGGAACGGTGGTATGGGACACTATACCCGTGCTGTCAGCCTGTGTTAGGGTGACGACCTCCCTACAGTGACTGCGAGTAGGACGTTTAAGTCCCAATCTATTTTGTCTATGTTTATAATACTTTTTAGGATTGACGACCCCAATATAGGACTAAGGGTCGCGAGAGTCACAGGACCACGACCTTTGAACCGCGCGATCAGGTTAGGGCAATAACTCCATTAGGGTATTCCAGTTTCTCCAACCTGCTGAATGAATAAACTTAACTAATCAACCTGGCTAACATGTTCCACGAATTGCATTTATTATTATTGTCGATTATGCAATCGAGGTCGCAATTGTGGGAGTGTTGATTCATTGTGAATGTGAGATGTCGTCGCTTGAGGGAGTATTGGTTTGAGAGGAGCATGCATCATATCATAACCATGTATTTGCATTAACAACAATGTTTAGGATTCTATGCTATTTTTTGTTCATTAAATGTATTTTATGCATGATAGTTTGTGTGGCCTATTGCTAATGGTACCACTGAGTTAGCTACTCACTCCCACTGTGGGATGGTGTTATAAAACACCAACCAGAATTTGGTATAGATGCAGGTACCTTGGAGTGGGATGCGCTGGACGATGTTGGTGTAAACAATGACGAGTGGACACACTTCAGACTTTGGCAGTTTCTTCTACTTTATGGTTGGATGGTCGCGGGACATGGGTCAGGCCCTAGTCATCGTGGGATATTTATTTGAGTGGGTTTGGTTCCCAGTTGGATTTTCTTGGTATTGTATTTTGGATATCTTACATGTTTAATGGCCCATATTTATATTTTATGATATTCTCATGCTTATGGTTTGCTAAACCTGTCATTACTTATAAATAAACCCAAATGCATTGAAATTTGGAGCCTAATAGGGCATATGTGGCACCCGGGAATTCAGGAGCCGAGTTCCTACTCAGCCCCTGAAATTCGGGGCGTTACATGGACTGTCATCTTCCATGCACCAATTCGTTGAGACGATGTGCAATGGGGAGTTCATGAACAAAAATGTCGATGAGGTGTGCGATTACTTTAACAAACTCACTGAAATCGCACAATCATGGGACATCTCCTCAAAATCTAGCACCACATCTAAGCTTACTCAAGCAAGGCAGAGGGGTGGGATATACTTGCTGAAAGAGGATGATGATATAAATGCTAAAGTGGCTAGTCTCGTAAGGAAGGTTGAGGCTATGAAACTTAAGAAGGATAAGGCTAAAGAAATTGTTTGTACTATCTGTGCTTGCAACATACATACAACTAAAAATTGCCCAACGATACCTATTTTTCAAGAGGCATTGAATGAGCAATCGAATGCCATGAACAACTACCAAAGACCTTTCAGCGGACCCATCTTTAACACATACAATCCTAGTTTGAGAAATCATCCGAACTTTAGTTGGAGGAATGGACAAACTACTACTTCTCAAGGAATCCCTAACCAATTCTTGAATCAAGGGAAACCTCAAGAGGATCCGGTCTGGAAACATATTCAAAACCAAGAGCTTATCAATCAAAGTACATTGCAAACCCTTTAAGACCTTTCAAAGGCCATACAAGGGCATGAGACAAAAAATTCAATTGGGTAAAAAGGGATTCTTCCAGCCCAACCTTTCCCCAATCCTAAACCGCAATACGAAATAAGTGATCCAAGTTCTTCAAATCAAATGGAGCAAGCTAAGTCTATCACCACTCTTAAGAGTGGAAAGATAATTGATAAATCTATTTCTATAAGGGTTGAAAAGTCTAAGGACCAGGAAGTAGATGAAATTGATAGACTTGACAACACTCCACATGGATTAGAACCGGAATCTCTGAGCAAGCCGATTGCACCATTCCCCCAACGGTTGATTGCATCAAAACCTCTCTCTAACTCTTAAGACATTCTAAAAGTGTTGAAATAAGTGAAGGTCAATATTCCTTTACTGGATGCGGTTAAACAAATTCCTTCATATGCAAAATTTTTGAAAGACTTATGTAGGACTAAGAGGCAGTAAAGTATCAAAAAGAAAATTTTTCTAACAGAAAAAGTGAGTGTCATCCTAAAGTAAGATGTGCCACAGAAATATAAAGATCCCAGTGGCCCAACCAACCCTTGTGTAATTAGGGACTACCGGATTGAGCATGCACTTCTTGACTTAGGAGCGAGCGTAAATCTGATCCCTTAGTTGGTCTACGAACAGAGGTTTGGGTGAATTGAAACCCACCCGAACCACATTATAACTTGCTGATCACTCAATTTATGTACCGAGAGGGGTAATTAAGGATGTGTTGGTCCAAGTTGACAAGTTCTACTACCCGGTAGATTTTATTATCCAGATACTCAACCCATCGTGGACATGAGCACTCAAATTCCTGTCATCCTAGGTCGCTCATTCCTTACCACATCAAATTCAATCATTAATTGTAAGAATGAAGTCATGAGTTTGTCTTTTGGAAATATGACATTAGAGTTGAATGTCTTTTTCAATATGGGCAAACAGGTAGAGGATGATGATGCCCACAATATTAACTTGATTGATTCTTTCATGGACAATAAAATACTTTGGACCTTATCCTCTGACCCTCTAGAGACGTGCCTAGCCCACTCCCATGATTTGGATGATGATATGATTAGGGAGACGGGGGCCATGCTTGATATTGTGCCGGTACTTGAAGTTAACCGGTGGAAGCCACAATTTGAAGAATTGCCCCAAACTGATGTAGTGCCTCACCATTTAATCTCAAGGCACAGAAGCTTGACCTAAAACCTTTGCCCTCTAATTTGAAATATATCTATTAGGTTAAGATGAGACATACTTGGTGGTGATTTCTTCTCACCTTGAGCAAGAACAAGAGAGTATGCTCATATCTACTCTCATTGAGCATAAGGGAGCCCTTGGATGGTCGATTGCGGACCTCAAGGGAATTGACCCTTCAATTTGTACTCACCACATTTATCTAGAGGATAATGCGTAGACCTCCCGGCAACCACAATGTAGATTAAATCAAACATGAAGGAAGTGGTTAAGGCCGAGGTTCTTAAGTTATGGGATGTGGGTATCATATACCCTATATCCGATAGTCAATGGCTGAGTCTAACTCAGTCAGTTCTAAAGAAGTCTGGGATCACCATCATAGTCAATGCCAAGAATGAACTTGTGCCAATTAGAGTTACTACTGGTTGGAGAATGTGCATTGACTGCAGGAAGTTGAATACCGTTACGAGGAAGGACCACTTCCCTTTGCCCTTCATCGATCAAATTTTGGAAAGGCTAGCTGGTCATTCCTATTACTGTTTCCTTAACGGATATTCAGGCTACAATAAGATCGCAATAGCCCTTGAAGACCAAGAAAAGACCATGTTCACATGTCCCTTTGATACCTTTGCTTACCGAAGGATGCCATTCGGACTGTGTAATGTTCATGTCACTTTTCAGCGATGTATGTTGAGTATTTTTTCTGATATGGTGGGGCAGTATTTAGAGGTCTTCATGGACGATTTCTCAGTTTTTGGTCCATCCTTCAGTGAATGCTTGGAAAATTTGAAAAATGTGCTAAAGCAATGTGAGGAAAAGAATTTGGTATTGAATTGGGAGAAGTGTCATTTCATGGTTCCTAAGGAAATTGTCCTTGGACATATCTCGTCCAAGGGAATTAAGGTAAATAAGGCTAAGATTGATCTTTTCTCTAACTTACCTTTACCCAAGAACATACGAGATATACAATCCTTTTTACGATACACTGGATTTTACAGAAGATTCATAAAGGAATTTAGTCACCTCTCTCGTCCTTTATGCAATTTACTTCAAAAGGATATCCCATACGAGTGGACTGAGCAATGTTAGGAAGCTTTTACTAAGCTCAAGGGCATGTTAACCATTGCACCTATAATGTAGCCACCCGACTGGAGCCTTCCTTTTGAACTTATGTGTGATGCGTCTGACTATCCTCTTGGGACAGTTTTAGGCCAGAGAAAAGAAAAGAATCCCTACGTTATTCATTACGCAAGTAGAACTCTAAATCCTGCCCAAGTGTACTACTCTACTACGGAAAAGGAACTCTTAGTTATGGTGTTCGGTTTGGACAAATTTAGGTCCTACTTGATCAGATCCAAGATCATCATTTACATAGATCATGCGACACTCAAGTATCTCCTTTCTAAGAATGATGCTAAGCCCCACCTGATAAGATGGATCCTCCTACTCCAAGAGTTTAATTTAGAAATAAAAGATAAAAGGGAGTAGAGAACGTAGTGGCTGACCATCTTTCCTGCCTTGATTTCTCTGATTCCCTTAAGATGACACATATAAATGACATGTTCCCTGATGAACAACTATTTAAAGTCTCTCATTCACATTGGTTTACAGATATTGCTAATTATCTTGCTACAGGTTTCACACCAACACATTGGACTGTGCAAGATAAGAAATTTTTTTTCACTGAGGTACGCAAATTCTTTTGGATGATCCATATTTGTTTAAATATTGCCCAGAACAAATCTTAAGGAGATGTGTGCTAGACAATGAACACCAAAGTGTCATCTCCTTCTATCATTCTCAGGCCTGTGGTGGTCACTTTTCTGCTAAAAAGACCAACGCCAAAATTCTGCAGTGCGACTTTTATTGACCAACTATGTTCAAGGATACTCATGAGTTTTGCAAGGCTTGTAAGCGTTGTCAAAATTTGAGAGCATTGTCAGAAATTGAAGCATTGTCCCATCGAAGCATGATGCCCTTGAACCCCATTCTGATCATTAAAGCATTTGATTGTTGGGGCATTGATTTCATAGGACCATTCCCCCAATCTTTTAGTAATTTATATATTTTGCTCGCCGTAGACTATGTCACTAAATGGATCGAAGCAATTCCATGTCGGAACAATGATCATCAAGCTGTTATTAAATCTTAAAAGAGAACATCCTTTCCCAGTTCAGAACGCCTCGAGCCATCATTAGTGATGAAGGTTCACATTTTTGTAATAGGCTATTTGCGAACTTAATGAAGAAATATGGCATCTCCCATAAAGTAAGCACTCCATACCACCCACAAACAAGTGGGCAAGCTAAGATTTCCAATAGGAAAATTAAATATATCTTGGAAAAGGCAGTTAACTTTGATAGTAAAGATTGGTCAATCTGATTGACCGATGCCTTATGGGCTTACCGTACTGCATTCAAAACCCCTATTGGAATGTTGCCCTTTAGACTTGTCTATGGGAAGGCTTGCCACTTGCTTGTGGAGCTGGAACATAGAGCCTATTGGGCTATTAAAAATTTGAATTTCAATCTGGACAATGTTGGCTCGCTACGCAAACTTCAGTTGAATGAACTTGAAGAAATCCAGAATGATGCGTAGGAGAACTCGAGAATTTACAAGGATAGGATGAAGGTGTTTCATGACCAACACATTCTTTGAAAATCATTCACACCAGGTCAGAAAGTCCTCTTGTACAATTCTCGGTTACATCTCTTTTCGGATAAGCTTCGATTTTGTTGGACCAACCCCTTCACTATTACTAATGTTTATCCTCATGGGGCTGTCGAGATAAAGAATCCAAACAATGACAATGAATTCAAAGTAAATGGACATCGGTTAAAGCCATTTGTTGAGAAATTTGATTCAAAGGACATGTCCATACCTCCAACTGATCCTGTGTACTAGGATTGACCTCCTAGTCTGATGGAAGTATAGGTAGGTTTATCGCTTTCATAAGACTAGGGTAGTTTGTTTCCGCTGTTTTAGGATAGTTTACTTATACTTTGTTAAGTTTTGTTTGGTGCTAACCTATCTTCACATTAAGATTATGGGAAACGCCTCAAAATTCCTTCTTTAGGTATTACCTTTCCATTACTTCCCTTTCCTTTTCATTGCCTCTTTTACATTGCATGCTTATTCTTTTACATTGAGGATAATATAGATTTTTTATTTGGGGATGGGGGATTAGTTAACCTAATCAGTATTTTCTCAATTTTGAGCAAAATTTTTAAAAATTCTGAATGATTCAAGTTGAAATCTGTTTGGGAAGCGATGAATTGTATACTTAAGAATGCTTTGGGCATGATGAGATAGAGATTGAATTTTGGATTGTTAGAGTTAATCACCTAAGTAATTTATCACTTAAGTTCTTACGCTCAATTGATTAAGAGGAAGTTTGAATATCATGTTAATCCAAATCATAAACACACTCAATTTGCTTTCTATAAGATATATTAAAAGTTTTGATTGTTAGTATGTGAATCATTGATAGATGGTGAGAAGCGAGTCTGGAGAATTGTATCCACATTAAAAAAAGAGAGTGAAGTAGTTAAAAAATAGGAGATCGATAAAGCGGTCATGAAAAAAATGGGGAAGAATGCAAAAATAAAAAGAATGAATAAAAATTGATTGTCGATATAAAATAAAAAAAAAACTAGAAAAAGAAGGAAAAGTGGATAAGTTTAGAATAAGTACTCGAGTTTCAAACTGATCTTGAAGTGATGATGTAGGACCCGTATCCTAGTCGGTATTGTTCCTTAGGCTTCCGCGATCTTCCCCATCCAATTCCGCCAACCTGTGACTTGTAATTGGCATTTGTGTGCAACCTTAAGTTGCATCCCATAGATCTAAGTTGACTCAACCCAAAACTTGTACCCTAGCGACCGTGTCGTCACCGCGGTTCCAATGCCGCATCTCACACACCGATACGATACCTAGGCCAGAAGTTGTGGGCCCACGTATATTTCGAGGAAACATCGCGCATTGTAAATTTCGAGAGAATCTACAACCCATCACATCAATCAAGTCAAGTACAACCCATGCCTCTCCCATCCCTTTCTTACCAATAAAGACAAGTAACCCATACCCCATGCCACCTCACCCCCCAAAAGTAAACTAAAACCCATACCTCTCATCACATCTCTCCTTACACAACCATTCTCCCATCTTTCACTCCATCCCATCTCATTTTCTCCACCATTTTCCAAGCAATTCCCAAGGAGAGCAAGGAGCCAAGTGTGGCCCACTTCTCACCCCAAGATCTCACCATCCAACCCTTTAATTCTCATCATCATCCATCAAAGAAGAAGCTTAGGATCTTGGAAGATCAAGAAGCCAAGAAGAAGTGAAATCGGTGGGTGTTTTGTAGGGTTAGATTGCAATTTTTGTGATGAACCAAGTGGGGCCTACCGATTGATGGTATGGATCCTATTTGGGACCCATCTCGATGTATGCATGTCCATGAAAGAGCTCATAGTGGCAGAGCTCCTCCCATCTCCACCGTTTCTTTCTCTCTCTCTCTCTCTTTCTTTTTTTTTTTCTTGATGATGATCATGATGTGTGGCCCACCTGATGTGCACGGCACATCTAGACCGTCCAGGGCCAACAGGCCCACCATGATGCATTCTTATCCATGTTGTCTGTCCAGTGAATGGGGCCAGCATTGTTGCCCATTTTGGGCCAGCTAGGATGAAGGAAAACATAAATATCAGCCTAATCCAAAGCTGGTAGGTCCCACACGTGTGGACCCACCTTGATGTGTGCTGGATCCACATCGTCCAGAGGTCCCATGCAGCACAATTACTGCTGGATTGAAGTTAGCAAGTTCTAGGGTCTGACGTGAGGTATGTGTCACAACCATACCGTCCATCCATTTTTCCTGATGGTGGGACCCACTCCACACTTGCTGCACGTGTGGAGGTGGGGCCCACATTGATATATGCATTCTATATTCACACCGTCCATTGCTCAGGACGGTGGGACCCCATGAGGTATGTGTTTTATACACACCATCCACCATTTAGTCATGGACAGTGGAAGCCCACTGATACAAGTGTAACACTGGACGTGGACCCACCACCTGACGTATGTATCGCATCCACACCGTCCATCCAACTTCCCAGCTTATTTTAGGTGTTGATACAAAAAATGAAGCCAATCTGAATCTCTGGCGGGCCACATCATAGAAAACAGTGATATGTAGTGTTAAAAATCTGTTAGGGCCCACTGTGATGTTTCTGTACGCCAAAAAAATGTTGAATATGGGGCTTGTTAGACCCGTCATGAGCCGGAGAACCCAACCAGCAGAGTGAATCCTCCTGATGTGGGCCCCACCTATGAAAAATTACAAGTAAAAAAAGGGGGGGGGTACGCTCCTGCTTGTAATAATGGACAGGATCAGTGGGCCCCACCACAGGCCCCACCATGATGCGTGTTGAACATCAACACCGTCCATTTGATGGGTCCCCTTTAATTATTGGGATATCCCAAGAATCAGTAGTACATGGAACTCAGGTGGTCCAAACTACAAAAAGCAGCAGGAGATTGAACGTCTACCATTGAAGCCCTTTTTGGGTCACAGAAGTTTTGGATCTATATGAAATTTGTTTTTCCTCTTAATTCAGGTCTTTGTGACCTTATGATCAGATTGGATGGAAAATAAACGTTATGGTGGGCCCCACATGGGACCCACCTCTGTGAAACGGATTGGCTAGTGTACCTCACGCAACTATATAGCTGCTGTAAATGATGTTGGCAGTCTTGTGGGTCTGTGTTTATCCACACCGTTCACTAATGGTGGGACCCACCTTTGATGCACGTGTCCTATCCACTCCATCCAACCGTCCCTTGCTGGAACGGTGGACCCCACCATGAGGTATGATTTTTATCTTAACTGTCCGTCCCTTGCTAGGACATCCCACCCACGTGGCCCACCTTGAGGTATGTATTGTATCCCACCGTCCATCAATGGACGGTGGGGCCTGATGTATGTATTCTAACCATGCCGTCTATTTGCAGGGCCACCCTGCACATGTGGCATCCATGGGACCCACCTTAATGTATTTGTTCTATCTGCACCGTCCAAGCAGATGGACGGTGGGACACACCGTGATATATGAGTTTTATCCTCCACTGTCCATCTGCGTGGGATCCACCAGGACGTATGTGCCTCATCCATGCGTGGGGCCCTTGATGCATGTATTCCATTTACACCATCCAGCGTGGACGGTGTGACCCACCTGATATATGGGTTTTACCCTCACCATCCAGGGGACGGTGGGACTTCCCCTAGCTCATGTGGCCCATGTGGGACCACCATGATTTATGTATTTGATCTACATTGTCCTGATGGTGGGGACCTCACATGATGTACGTGTAGGACCCATACTGTCCATCTATGGGGCCCACTTTGAGGAATGTGTTGTATCCATACCGTCCAATCATGGTAGAGATCGTTTTGTGGCTTTACAAAGAGAATGAGATAGATCTAAAATTCAAGTGGGACCCACCGTTATGTATTTCATCCACGCTGTCCAGTAGCCGTGGGTCCTAATGTGATGTATGTGTTGTAATCTGCACCGTCCAGCCATGGACGGTGGGACTCACATAATGAATGTGTTTTATATCCATGCCATCTGTCCTTGTTGCTAGACGTGCAGGGCTAGCCTGCTGTACATGCAGGGCCCATTGCGGCCGTATGTGAGGCCCATTGCAGCCGTATGTGAGGCCCATTATGGCCGCATGTGAGGCCCATTATGGTTATGAGTGTGAGGCCCACTTGATGTATATGAGGCCCATTGGTGCGGCCCATTATGATGTATAGTAGCCCGTATTTGAGGCTCATTGTGATGTATATGCGGCCCGTATTTGAGGCCCATTGTGATGTATATGCGGCCCATATAATGAGGCCCAGTGTGATGTATTCGAGGTCCATGGAATGTGGCCCAATGTGATCTATATGAGGCCCATGAGTGTGGCCCAATGCGATGTATATGAGGTCCTTGTATGAGGCCCATTGTGATATATATTAGGCCCATGTGATGCAGCCCATTGTGATGTATTTGAGGCCTATGTGATACGACCCAATGGGATGTGTATTGGGCCCTTATGTGAGGCCATGGGCCCACTACATGTTAGGCTCTATGTGGGCCACTCCTTAAGAGCAATGTTGGTTGAATGTCCACATTGATGGGCAATGATGGTTAAATGTCCACGTTGTGACCTTCCCTTAGGCCTTGTTAGACCCATTCTTGACATGAGTAGGCTGTCTAAGCCCATCCTTGATATGAGGAGAGTGCATCGTCATCATATAACATGCTCAGCATAGCATCATGATACATGCCCATACGAATCATCTGTGTGCTTGTGATGAGATGAGGTTGACCATTGCATATGCCTTCTAGCAAGTTGTTTATGGGACTCCCTGAGAGACGGAGTTCCCTCACATGAGTGTGCGGTATGCACAGGTTTGATGCATGAGTGGATAGTATGACTCATGCATCTTGCATTTTGGGATATGGCTACTGTACGCCCTAGCAATATAAGGGTCGTAGCCTCCACAGGCATATCGTGGATGGCCAGATGGGACACCGAAAATATTTTTCTACATGGGGTGTTATAGATGTCCCTGGGTGAAAGTCCCTAAACCTCCATGGCCAGGAGATGCTCCAAAGTCTAGATCAAGTGGATACATGAGCACTCGAGTGCCGAATACCAGTAGGCCGTGTCTCCCACTGTGTCGTGATCGGTTGGAAGGGGTGTGGCCTTACCCCCCCGAGGGAGTAGGCATAGCTAGGCTGAGTTTGACCAACTCGTAAATGGGTCCACTATTAATGTGCCGAGTAGTATTGGCTGACTATTGGCCAGGCAGATAGTAAGGTCTCTTCCACTTACCCAGTTGTGCACTTGATGGGGCGGCAGGTGGCGTTGAGTGTACTAGACCTCAGTGATGATCCCAGAGATGTACGGTACTGATATGTGGACTTATTGAGCAGGAGTTGCATACTCAGCATTTTACTCATTCATTCACATCCACTCGGGCTGGTGGTGCACAACTAATTTGATATGTGCACCTTCGCAATGGCTAGGATTTCAGTTGGGCACGCGACTAACCTGAGATCAGGAGTTGACCACATTGGGTCTAACTATCCAAATTTAGGTATGAGACTGGTTTGGATAGAAGTCCCTTGTGATGGACCCAACAGCTTACGATACTTCATACTATCATCCCGACTTCACACTCTAGCTTGGTCATTTCATTCGCACCGTATATTGCATTACATGCTCAACACATAGTATTTAGCTTACTATGCTCTTGTATTACATATCCTGAATGAGGTTGATGGTATTATGGACTCGCCAGGATCTGCATATTGCATTACATTCGCGGCATATGGCATTTGGGTTGTTATGTTTCTGTATTTATATGGCCTAGATGAGACTGATAGTATTCGTGGATTCGTTAGGATTTGCATATTGTATTGCATCCTCAGTACATGATATTTGGCTTACTATATCTCTGCATTGTATAGCTGATCTACATTATTTCCTCAGTATTTGATATTAGCTTATTATGTTTTTGCATCGCATCGTCTAGATAAGGCTAATGGTATTTATGGACTTACCGGCATGTTTTTGCATTGCTCTGATATTGAATACTTGGTACTTACCTTGCGCACACACTTACACCACCCTCTACGCTTTCTATAAGCTTATGCACGATAGATGCGTGCAGGTGGCGCAACAATCGCAACAATGTTGAGCTTAGAGCGTGCAGCTATCTTCTGGAGCTTTGATTTTCGATATATGTATTTCTCTTTCAACATTGTATTCAACTGTTTATATTAGTGGATATGTGATGATGATGTTGCCTTTGTGATTTGGGTAAACTTGTGGTTATGCTTCTTACGAGATAAACGTACATTGGAAAATCCTCCTTGTAAGATCTCAGGATCAGAATCTGGCGTATGGGCGTTGGGAGCCGAGAATGGGGTATTATAGAGGCTGTCGGCACTGAATTCAGTGATCGAGAATTCTGTGAGCCCGGTTTCCGAGTTTGGGGCGTGACGGATGAGCATGGCTAATATGATAGTATTCATATGGGAAGTAAGTTGATTTTCACTGAGCACATTGAAAAACTTGATATATAAATTTTGATTTAATGGACAAAGAATTTATTTAATTGGTTGCTTATGTGATTTGGTTCTAGGTTTTCAAAATATCACTTTCATATCTTATTTCTACCCACTCATTCTTGAGTGTATAAAAGATTATTTTCTGAAAGAGATTCCTGACATTAAGCATTGAGATTTATTTTACACATACTTTGCTCGAGACTAGCAAAACACTGGTTGGGAATTGTGTCGAGGGTCAAATATTGCATATTGGATCCCATTTATATCTTGGTTTTATGAACATGATACTGCTTAATGTCCTATTTTACTCATGCTTGTGTTGCGATGTGAATTTGAGAACTTGGATTGGAAAAGGTGCTAAAGAATGGTTTTGACACTCAAAAATCAGCAAGGCAAAGAATGGATCTTAGGAGACAAAGATTGAAGATTTTGAGGTCCCAAGATTCAAGAAAACCAAGTAGAGAAGGAGCGAAGCTGAAAGAACAAGTGCAGAATAGACATTGACTATGTCATCAAGCATTGCTCGATGACATCGAGGACACATTCGATGACATCGAACACAGGTTGATGACATCGAATTTATGAAGGAAAATTGAGTTAGTTACTGGACAAATTGAAGACGATTTTCGATGGCTCGAGAACTTGTTCGATGAGTCAAAGCTTTGTTCGATGACATCGAATTTTTTTATGAAATTTTGGCAAAACTCATTGGACATATTAGGCACTATTTTCGACTACTCAAAGCACTCCTCGATGACATCGAAGACCTTCTTGATGACATCAAAGGCCTCTTTAATGACATTAAATTTATCAAGGAAATTGAATAAACTCTCTGGACTGTTTTGGACACATATTGATTCCTCGAACAATGCTCGATGACATTGAAGGCCTCTTCGATGACATCGAAGGTAAGTTTGATGACATAGAAGATCGCAGAGTCCAGATGAAGCTACAAAAGCATGGAAAAAGCACATACAAAAGACACCTTCGATGATATGGAAGGCTGTTCGATGTCATCGAATGGATTGTGCAAAGTTACGCAGAGTTATGCGGAGTGTGTAAATTTAAGGCAGTTTCTGGATTTTTCCAAGGAGGTGTTGCACAACTATAAATAGGAGTCCCCAGGGCATCCCTAGGCATAATATAGGGTTTGAGGAGTGGAGCAAAAGCGTGGAGAGCTGTTGTCAAGCGTTCTTCTTCTTCTTTCCTTAGTTTTTTTCATGCTTTCTTCTATGGTTTTAGTTCCAATCATGTTTATGGTTGGCTAAACCTCTTAAATAGGGCTAAGAGGTGAAGCTTATAGCATGATGGGATATTTTCTATTGCTTTGATTCATGTTTAAGTTGAACTCTCTATATGACAAAGAGCCATTACAGGGATACAAACTCGTGGCCCCATTTCCCCAACGTCTTATCACATCAAAAAGGCTAAGTGAGAGTCAAAATATTCTAGAGGTTTTTCAACAAGTCAAGATCAACACCCCCTTGTTGGATGAAATTAAACAATTCCCATCTTACGCTAAATTCTTGAAAGATCTGTGTGCGGTACTATGGAAGCTAAGCATACATAAAGAAGCATTTTTTATTGAACATGTGAGTGTCATAATGAATCGAAACGCTCCCCCAAAATATAAGGATCCTGGAAGTCCTACGATCTCATGTGTGATCGGAAACTTCAAGGTTGATAACATACTTTTAGACCTTGGGTCAATAATCAATCTAATACCATACTTGGCATATGAACTGTTAGGCCTCAGTGAGGTGAAACCTATTAAAACAACATTACAACTAGCTGATCGCTCGACCAGAATATCGAGAGGTAAGATAGAAGATGTGTCGGTCCAAGTTAATAGATTATACTACCTTGTGGATTTCATTATCTTGGACACACACACACTCAGTTTCAAATGTGGGCACTCAAATTCCGATCATATTGGGTTGGTCATTCCGGGCCACTGCCAATGCCATCATAAATTGCCGGAATGGAGTAATGAAAATATCTTTCAAGAATATTACGGTAGAATTCAATGTGCTTTATTTGCACAAGCCACAAGAGGACGAGGACCTGACCCATGAGATGAACTTGATAGATACATTTGAAGATGATAAGTCTCTTTTAATGGAAGCTCTTGAATCTCTGGATGTTTGCCTGGCGCACTTTGTGGATTTAAATAATCATATTGGCCAGGAAGTTGATGTCACTCCTTCCACTAACACTAAAATCTTACCATTACAAGTGGAGGAGATAAATTCTGAACCGGAGCCTACAACTTTGGATTTTAAAGGGACCACGGAGAACAACCCTTTTGTTATTCAATTTTTATGGTCTCTCATTCACCTCAGCTTACTAATATTGAGAAATTATCTTTTGCAGGTGAATTATATATACTTTGGACACCTCAGGAGATTAAAAGGAAACCTTATGCTGAGGTCCATAAATTTCTCTGAAAATTCATTCTCCAGGGCATCCAAGCTTATTACAAAAGGGGCTTTTGGATGATCTTGTTGAGAAACTTACTGAGGAATTTATCAAGATACTGGCCAGAGGAGGAACCTTGCTGCATGACTAAGTAGCTTTCCCCTGTTTTCCTAGTCTAGGTTTATTGCTTTCATATGATTTAGGACTAGGATAGTTTGCTTTTTGCTATTTAGGATAGTTTGCTTATCATCTGTTTAATTCTGGTGCTAACCCATCTTCACACTGAGATCATTAGAAAAGCCTCAAAATTCCTTCTTCAGGTATTATCTTTCCATCACTTTCCTCTTCTTTTCATTATCTCTTTTGAATTTCATGCTTATTTCTTTTACATTGAGGACAATGTAGATATTTAGGTTGGAGATGGGGGATTAGGTAAACTAATCTGTGTTTTCTCAGTTTTGAACAAAAATTTTGAAAATTTTCAATGTTTCAAGTTGAAATTTGTTTGGGGAAGAGATGAATTGTGTACTTAAGAATTCTTTGGGTATGATAAGATAGAGATAAAATTTTGGATTGTTGGAGTTTGATCATTTAAGTAACTTATCACCTAAGTTCTTGCACTCAATTAATGGAGAGGTAGTTTGAATATCATGTTAATCTAAATCATAAGATACATTCAATTTGTCTTCTATAAGACATGCTAGAAGTTCTGATTGTTAGTATGTGAATCATTGATAGATGGTGAGAATTGAGTCTGGAGAATTTTATCCACCTTAAAAGAAAAAAAAACTAGTTAAAAAATAAGAGATCGACAAAAAGGTCATGAATGACGAAGAAGAATGACAACGTCTTTTGAAAAAAGTCTCTGAAAAGAATGTAAAGTCCGAAAAAAAAAGTGTATAAAAAGTGACTGTCGATATAAAATAAAAAACTGGAAAAAGAAGGAGAAGGGGATAAGTTCAGAATCAATACTCGAAATTTTAAACTATTCTTGATATGATGAACATGGCTAACATTATGAAATGATAGTATTCTTTATGGAAATAAGTTGATTTTCACTGAGTACATTGAAAAACTTGATATGCAAACTCTGCTCTGACTTAATGGATAAATAAATTATTTGATTGATTGCTTATGTGATTCGGCTCTAGGTTTTCAAAATACCACTTTCATATCTTAAGTCTACTCATTCATACTTGATTACACAGAAGATTGTTTTTTGAAAAAGGTTTGAACATTGAGCATTGAAGTTCATTTTTTGTATACTTTGCTCGGGAATAGTAAAATGCTAGTTGGGAATTGCGTTGAGGGTCAAATATTGCATATTATCCCCTATTTATTACTTGGTTTTATGAACATGATAATGCTTAACGTTCTATTTTAATCATATTTGTGTTGCAAGGTGAATTTAAGAGCTTAGATTGAAAATGATGTTAAAAGCATGGATTTAATGCTCAAGAATCACCAAAGCCAAGGATGGATCTTATGAGACCAAGAATGAAGAATACATATGCCAAAGATCTAAGAAAACTAAGAAGAAAACTAAGTGAGGAATGAAGAGAATTAAAAACTTGAAGTAAAGAAAAAGAGCCCTAAAAATCTACCTGCTTCGACTAGTCTAAGCCCTGCTTCGACCAATCTAAGCTCTTCCTCGACTAGTCGAAGGAACTTCGACTCGAACTCCAATGATCAAAATCCTCTAAATTCCCATCATCCTCGACCAGTCGAAGGTTGTCATGCCCCAAATCCAGGGATGGACAGCTTCCGTGATGCTCCTAATTCGGCACTCGACTTCCATACACCAAGTCCCGAGTTCGGCGCACCACAAGGAAAATTTTTTACTGATTTTTTTTTAAAATAATAATACCTAAGCATGATGATCCATAATCACAATACTAAGCAACAGTCCCCATTATAAATCTTGATGGTTACAAGTACAATGCTTTTTTAAAAGATACACAACATCGATATTGCCAAATTATAAAATAAATACAATGCATCGAGAAAGCTATGTACTCCAAGCTACTCCTGTCCTGGAAAAGATGAGAAATAGGAAGCTTAGGCAAAAAGCCTAGTGAGTACACGCATGTGTGCATAGTGTACAAGCATACAGTAAGAACCAAAATATCAGATTACACAAGCTAAAGCAGAGTGATCAAGTAATGCTGCATAAAGCCAATAGGATATGACGCAATGGAAGTGATGATATGCAAAGGTATGCTAGATGTATGTAAGCATGTAAATCCTCTTCTAAAAGTCCACATCACAGTACAATTATCATCATCGGGAATCACCGGGGTCTAATATCCAGAGCAAGTCCGAAACTTGTTAAATAGAGACCTCGCATACCCGCTTTGTTAATGGGGGGCCTATAGAAGAGGATACCATTCCAATACCCACCAGGCATGCCGGTAGCGGACCCATTTCGGGGGCTGGTCAAACCTAACCACATTTGTTCCAACTCTTCAGCTAGGTGTGGCCGAACCTCTTCTCACCCAACCACGTTGATGGGAGTCAGGCCTATAATGGTCTTTGGCACCAGGGGACCCATGACATTCACCCAATCTCGACAATGAGGCTCGAGGGTACCACTCGAGGCTTAGGGAATTTCACCTAGGGGTCTAGGACCCAGTATAAGAAACCCAGATTTCTGGTGTCCACAAATACCAACCATGATGCCGCTGTGGTGGTCTCATCAATATAACCACGATGTTACTTTGGTGTTCAATTGAAAGCAACTAGAACTAGAACTAGAAAAAGATGAAAACTTAATCTAGAATACTTGAGAGAGTAATTGTGATAAAACTAATTAAAACTAATGAAATTAAAGGTAGTAACTAGGGTGCCAAGGATCCACTTGTAACAATTGGGAAGCTACCTTGCATGATTCAAGGACACTACTACAGTCAGAGTCTTATCCTATCCAATTGGTAAAAAGAGATTTGTCAGATCTCTGAACTTCTCATGGATCTAATCATCAACAGATAAGAGTGGTGAAGATTTGGAAGTGATTCTGTCACCTAACCATGCCTAGGAGATAAGACAAACAACAACAATATACCAATCCCACAACCAATCAGAGAAGAATTGTGGAAGTTAGGAAGGATTTCATCACCCTACCATGCCCAAGGGACGATGGTGAATAACAGGATTTCCTAATTTCACAATCTCAATTCAAAAAAAGAAGATATTCAAAGCAATCGTAGATCATTTGTAATTTGACTCACAACAAACCATTAAATACTAAAAATATTCCTTAATAATCAAACTAGAATCCATAAGGTTTAACAAGACATGAATCAAACTAAACCCAACATCCCAATCACACTACAAGCTTCACCACTTAGCCCTAGCTAAGAGGTTTAGCTAGCCATGAGACATGATTAACTAAAGCCTCTTAAAAAGCATTAAAGGAACCCAGTCGCCGGCCATGATTAACTAAAGCCTCTTGAATTCTCTCCATGTTTGGATCTCTCCTTTTTATAGCCTACAAGGAGGTCTGTAACAGTTCGGATTTTTGCCAACCTGGGATTAGACGTCCTTAGGCAATGGGTCGATCCTAACACCTTATTAACTTATCAGAACTCAATCCCAAAGTCTAAAACGCTTTTGAACCCATTTCCTTCACAAATCTCACCCTTCACCACCTTGATCTTTCAATTTTTCTAAGTACTTTCACCCTAGACACTATCTTAAACTAGTTAAGTATTATAACTTGGATCACTTTATATACAAACTACAATGGCCTAAGTGCCACCTCAGACAGAAATTACTCAGGACTAAATCCTTTAAAAATTTGACAAAGTTAACTAAGTACTAAACTAGATTAGCCATGAAATCCATTTGAATCGCTTTAAATATGATCTGTAAGACCCAAAACTTGTAGAATCATTGACGCTAGGTTACCCTAAAATCTAGGATCAAACTTATTACCCGACTACTCTCGGGAGCACATTGAAACTTCGTATCAGGTCTGGACCGCACATCGGGAGTCCGAATAATACCAAGTTAAGGACTTAGGACCGTCTCGCTAGGCTTGACAACCATCTCGGAAATCAGACCCAGATAGTGTCCCACGGCTGTTCGCTTGTGTCCGAAGCGAAGGAGTGTGAAAACTCATGTTTCCTTTACAAAATAAATATCTGGAATAGTGATCTGAAACTTGAAACTTGCAGTCAATTTATAAGAAACCAGACCGTCAGAATCTGACCCAAATACACCCTCGGATCAGGAAAAATTTCATAAACATTTACATGTACTCGGTATTTCGGATCGAGACCCGCTGGCCGTTGAACTGAAACTGGTCCGCCATACGTGATCTGGGAATCCGACTGAGAAGAAAACTTAACTCCATGTAGATCCAAGGTTGGTGAGCTTAAGTCTGACCTTTGGCTCAAGGAGGCCCGCTAGAAGTCCTCCGTTGAGCTGAAACAAGGCCATTTTGGTTATAACCCAAGTATACCTTAACCTTAAGTCTACTTTGGAGACTTTTTAGGCTATATAAGGGCCTTAGAACACCCTCTCTCATAGCCATACGAATTTGAAGAAAACCCTAGAGAGAGAAGTGAGAAAAGAGAGAGAAAGAGTGAGAGAAGTTGGAGAATCTCCCTGTTGCTGTTTCCTATTCCTACCCTAGCTCCACCACTCCGATCTTGCCACTTTCTCGGCGATACCGACTTCATTTTGAGGTAAGAAACCCTAACCCTAGATCTGTTTTGGGGTGTGAAGGGTGTAGGTTATGAAATAGCTAACCTATTTCATTCTTTAGGCCACCAAACTGTCGAATATGGAAGCCTAGCAAACCTAGCTGATCCGTTGCGATTCTAAGGTGTAAGGTGCAGACTTTAGGTGTATAGGTTATGATTTTCAATGCTTTCAATGTCAGATAATGATAGATTCATGATCTGCTTGCAATTGCACATGTACAAAGTGCTTTCTGTTTCGATTAAAGATGTAGAATATGGAATTTTACATATTCTGGGTATTCGTAGAAAATACCGTATACGTATATATTTTGGAAATGTGTTCGACATGATTAATTGTTGTATGAATATATGATATATGGATAAAATACTTATTTGGTGAAAGGATTCGCCCTAATACATGTTTTGCTAATATACACTATGTATGTAGAAATACCGTATTGTAGAAAGTACCGTATACGTATATATTTTAGGGATGTGTTTGCCATAATTATTCGTTGTATAAATATATTACATATGCGTAAAATACTTGCTTGGCGAAAGGACTCGCCCTAATACATGTTTGGCTAACATACACTAAGTATGTTGAAATAGTGTATGCTAAGTGTTTGTGAAAATGCTTGTATGAGTAAGTGTTTGGATGATGATGCCTTAAGAGGGTGTTGAGATGAGATTCTCAACTACCTTAGAGACATGTATGATTTCCTCTATGAGGTTGTTTACTTAAACTGCTTACTTGTGCAATATATGTGTTTGTATTCTCATTTATGTAGTGCTTTATAACATACTTTATAACATGCTTTATGACATGCTTACTAACATGCTTGAATTACTTTGTTTATTATGCTTTACTCTACATGTTCTAAATAAGGATTGATTGAGTTTGGGACTATGTCTATAGTCCAGACAATCGGTACCAGACTCGAGATCGTGGTTGAGGATTCATTTCGCCACGTAGGATGTGTCAAACGAACCTGAGTCGTACTTCAGTTGGCGACAGTGGTTAGGCCACACGAAATGCTTATGCACTTCATGTCGTTTAGTTGATCGTGCACTCGAGCTAGTCAGGCTCGTCAAGTAACCCGATATGTCTAATGTATGTTCACCATGTTTGGACGCTACTGCTTGAACCTAGGGTACCAAACTTACCAGTGAAATCCTGTTGACCATGGTACCTCGATCCGCTAAGACTCATGAGCTGAGCATGATGGTATGGGACACCGTGGTCGATCTGTCAGCCTACGCTGGGGCCATGTGCCTCCCTGTAGTGACCATTGAGCAACCAAACTCGTGAGCCGATTATGGTGGTATGGGACACTATATTTGAGTTGTCGGCCTACACTGGCGTAGCCTGGCTATGGTCCCTAGTCGGGTTGCATCTGAGTCCTATTATCAATAAGTGGACTGGTCGGGCTTCGAAGATAGACTGCCAGTTGGTAGGACGTTAGTGGAGTGACCTCGAGCATACTCTGAATTTGCGGTGAGGCGACGAGTTTTGCCGCAGTGTAGAGAGTATGAACTAGGCCTGTTTCTGTATAGTGATGAATCGTTAAAGAAGTGGTGGGGGAGTGGTGTAACCTTTGTGCGTAACAGCCCTGACAGCCTTTGCAGTGACCTAGAAAACACACCATCGTCTGAGATTAACTAGGACTAACGACCCTAAAATGGATCATGTTTAGGAATGATACAAGGGAGGTACCTTAGTTTCCCAATCCTGCTGTTTGAAATGGACTAATAACAACTCGGTAATCATGCTCATCATGCATTGCATGTGCCTAGAAGATGTGGAGCACTGAGGGATGAAAGCATGCCGCGAACGTAAGATGGTGTCGCACGAGGGAGGGTGTGGTGAGGGCATACATCATGACTGCATTCATACTTGCATTAAAGAGAGTAGTTAGGAGTGTTTGATTGTACTGTTTTATCATTACTGCTTGACTGAGTCGATAACATGTTAACCTATACTTTATTGTTCCACTGAGTTAGCTACTCACTCCCACGTTACGGGACGGTATTTTAAAACACCCACCAGACCCTGTATCAGATGCAGGTATTGCTGGAGCACAGGAGACTGAGCCCAACTTCTATGATGATCAGGAGGAGTTCTCCTACATGCAGTTCGCTGGAGGCTTCGCATAGGCTGTCCAATACTACGGGGCTACAGGGTTGATAATTTCAGTTGTACTATTTTTGACATTTTGATTCAGAACCAACATATATATATATATATATATATATATATATATATATATATATATATATATATACGGTGACTCAGTTAGTGTTCATACTCTGGGGATCGAGAATGTTTTGTTATATATATATATATCTATATATACCTTTCAGTCTTCCGCTTACGCTTTATACATGGATCTGGAGTATGAATTACTGTTTTGGTTGAATCTCACTCATGTTGATTGTACTAACACAGACAACATTTAATCATCATTATCTATGTTGCATAAGTGACGTTCTGGAACTCGAGAGTTGAGTTACTACTCGACCCTTGATTTTTTGAGATGTTACAAGGTCGGTGCTGGAGTCGGTAGAAGGCAGTGTGCATACGTGAAAACTCCTCCTTCCGTAGCTTGCCTAGCAAAACCGCAAGAGAGTCTTGCGTTTAGATTGAGTTTGGAATGGCTGACCATCCCAAAACTTTGTTTTGGCTCTATGGTTAGGGTCAGGACCTCCTTCTGTATCTTTTGGACGGTCTGGATCATAGATCCGACTGTGATCATGATCACAAAATGACCCACGTTGGCCAGCAGCGCCCGATGCACGTGCTGCGTAAGGAATGTGAAAAGTAGATTTTTTCGATGTTAGTGGGGCCCATGATCGATGTTGAAGGAGAAATCCACTCCATCCATTGAATTCGGGGTGAAATTTCAGTCAGGAATGGATGGTTTTGCTCAAGTTCGGTGTGACCCAAGGGATCAAATCTTCCAGCCGTTCATCTTGCGTTTGACGGTGTTCTTTGTACGTATACGTGTATGGATGCATATGGGCTCCATGGTTACCGTTGGTGCTCCCCTCTGGACACAATGATCGATTCAGATCGTCCATTGGGACGATGGTGGTGGGCCAGCGAACATCATAACGGGACGCCAGTCCGCTGCCTGCGTAAATAGAGAAGCGTCGGTCGGGTGAAAGTCGATTTGACCTGACTCGGCGTCTAGTGTCGCGCGAGTGTGTACGGGTATCACGTGTGTGGGTCCCATAGTGATGTTTTCCAAAAATTTGTACCGTCCATCTGCTTTCTCATCTAATTTAAGGTGTTGAGACCAAAATTGAAGCATATCCAAAGATCAGTTGGGCACCAAATCGGTAATTTATTGGTTGATTTGTCCGTTGGACCACTTCCACAAAGATCCAACGGCTGAAATTCTACGTGTGAGAATTATTTTATGATCCTCAGGCTAGATATAAAGTTTCAACCCAAACGGATGGTGAGAACCTTGTGATCTTGCATTCAGGACGATTTTCAAGCCTCTTTATCTTCAATCACTTAATTTTCTTGGATCTTTAGCATATGAATTCTTCAATCTCAGTCCCTTAAGATCCGTCCCTTGCTTTGGTGATTCTTGAACATTAAATCCATGCCTTTAGTACCCTTTTTCAATCCAAGTTCTTAAATTCACCTTGCAACAAAAATATGATTAAAATAGAATGTTGAACATTATCATGTTCGTAAAACCAAGCAATAACTGGGGTCTAATATGCAATATTTGACCCTCAACACAATCCCCAACCAGCATTTTGCTAGTCTCGAGCAAAGTATGTGAAAAATATTTTGAGAATTACAGGATAATCTCTATAAACTCAAGTGATTTTTGAAAAATAATCCAAATACTAGAATTCTAAGATGTATTAATGTTGGGCATTATCTTCTCCTAAACTCAAGTGCACGATAAACTTCATGGCCAAGTTCAAAGTATTAATCCATCAATTAGAATAATTCTAAACATTGAGTTCCATGGGTGCATAGTGTAACTTCGACTTATCATAATTAAAGGTCCGATCGTCAATTTTCATGATAACATTGATAAAAATGAGCATTCCGGATAACCAAACTTAAACCTAAACTTGCCTTACAGTTCAGCCTTTTTATTCTTCCAACTTTTGATTTTTCCATCGATGGCTTCACACTGTGTCAACCTTTTAAAAGATCTTTAATAGGTAGCTGTTCTTTCAATGACAACTATTTTTTAGCTGGGTATTCACCCCTTTTTTTATATATTCATTGAACGTGATGGATAAATTCCCCAGGTTGGTTCCTTCCATGCTTCATGATTACCACGATAATAATTCAAGATCAGACTGAAGCTTTAATGTGTAAGCTAGGTGTGACATGTAAAATCATGACTCAATCAATCTTTAAAATTTCTAATCACAGATTAATAATTCGAACTTAACTATGAAATTTAATAGATAACTGAATTCAAGAGTAATAAATTACTAACATTACGTATCTTATACTTCTAAATCAAAGATGACTTTCAAAATCACTTTGAATTCACAAGAATTTGTAGAAAAAATTTTAAAAAAATTTCACAATTTTTACTTAAGACTAAGAAAATACTAATTAGGTAACCTAATCTCCCATCCCCAACCTAAAATCTACATTATCCTCAATGTAAAAGATATAAGCAAGCAATGCACGTGAGATAACGAAATTGAAGGAGAAGTGATGAAAAGATAGTACCTGAAGAAGGAATCAAGAGGCTTTTTCTAAAGAGATCTCATCGTGAAAGTGGGTCAGCACAAGAGTGAAACCAACGAAAAGCAAACTATCCTATAGCAACTTGGAAAGAAAATTATCCTAACAATATAAAGCTGACTATCCTAGACATAACATGAAAGCAATAAACTAATCCTAAACTAGGAAAGCAGGGGAAAAACTACTCAGTCATGCCGCAAAGTTCCTCCCCTAGCCAATATCTTAATAAATTTCTCAGTGTTTTCTCAACAAGATCATCCAAAAATCATTTTTACAGAAAACTTGGATGCCCTGGAGTATGAATTTCCAGAGAAATTTATGGACCTCATTAAAAAATTTTCGTTGAATCGCCTGAGGTATCCAGAGTATATATGATTCACCTGTGACAGAGAAAGTTTCAGAGTTAGTACCCCATGGTTAATCAGAGACTACAAGTAGATAAAATTCAAAAAAATTCTCAGCAAATGATGTAGTCTCTACACATTCCGAAGTTCTAGACTTCAGTTCAATAGTCAGCTACTCCTCCTTTAATGGTAAACATTCAGGATCTATGGAGGGAAAGATTTTAGAGTAAGGGTTCTCTTGGTCCATGACAACCACCGAGGTATTATCTTCTAAGGCATCCACTATTTCTTTTATCATAAGATCGTTTGAATTTGTGAAGTGTACCAAGCAATCGTCTAAAGAGTTGGGAAGTTCAGCTGAGAGTGACTCATTTTCCACATTGAAGCTTGTGATGAACTGCCCAAGGATTCTATCGTCTCTGGAAGTGGATGGATGCATGCTCTCTTACTCTTGCCCTGCACAGATAGATTGAAAATCAATAGGAGAAGCATTGATGTGAACACTCTATTCATTGAAGCTATTCAATAGAGACATTGAATCGTCAAAAGTGTACAGCTCGGATGGTGACCTCAACTGGGTGGTTTCAAATTCCAGAGTCATATCGAGCAACTTGTCCCTCTCCCGAATCATATCATCATTCAATTCAGGGGAGTGGTCTAAACATATCTCACAAGAGTTAGAAGGGTTGGTTAAAAGGGGCTCATTCCCCACATTTAAATCAGTCATGTTAGATGGGTGGAGTAAATCATTATGGTCAACCACTTCCTGTACCCCTTGATCATTGACCTGGACCAAACTTGCGATTGATTCCAGAGGAATTTGGGCTGCACATTCATGATCGTCATCCTAATACTCATCATCTTCCAATTCAGTGTAGTACACACTTGGGATGGGATTTCTTCCCTCACATTCTACTCCTAAATTGGGTTAAGGTTCGAATAAACTAACCTCTCTCTCATCATTGAAACCAAGTGTGCCATGTGAGTGAAGTGTGTCATCATCATTATATTTGAAAACCAACAGTGTCTCTTGATTATTCCTTTCGACCATCATCGAGATCTACTCTTCCAGAAATTGAACCATATGCTCATTAACATAATCTAACTTTTCATTCCAAATTCCAGAGTTCTTCAAAAGCGAGTTGGGATCACTTTCCTCGCATTGTATTTCTGGATTGGGTTGAGGCTGGAGTAAACCAGCCTTCATTAGCTTATCGAGGTGCGCTGCAAGTGCTTCTAATGTACCTTCCTCAAAATGTGTTTCTGGATTGGGTTGAGGCTGGGCTACACTAGCCTCCATTAACCTATCGAGGCGTGATTCAAGCTCTTCTAATAATTTTCTCATGTCCGCAGAAGAGTCTGTGTTACTCTGAAGTGACTTCTCTTCGATCGATTCTGGTTGGATTTCAAAGGTAGGAGATCCAAGAGAATAATCATTATAACAAGTTGTTGATTCATCTTCCCAATTTTAATGTTTCCACCAATCATAGTCATAAGGATTATAGGTGGGAAAATCTGATGATTGTTGATACATATTATCACCCATAATATAATCACGCATTGTTTTCTTCTTGTCTAATTGGTAATCATAATTCTTACTCCCATAGTCATGATAACCCCAACACTCACGTACTGTTCTCTGAATCCGTGGGGTATAATTGTTCTCCCACATATGATTGCGTAAAGACTTTGTAACCGGTGGAGCATTATATTCCTATCGGTTCTCAATGATGGTTTCAAAAAAATTTTGAGACATGGGATGATTTCTATCATAATCATCATACTTCCCTCCCCAATATCTCTTATCCATCTCAGCATACTGACGTACCCACTCTTGCATGGTGAAACCCTAACTCTAAATCTAATCCTAAAAATAAAAGAAAAATCCTACAACAATATGGAAATAAGTAGAGGAGAAGTTAGAAGGAAGTTACCAGATTGGAGAAGATCTATGTTAGGATCCTTCAAAAGAAAACAAAATAAGTCACTTTCTAAAAACAGAAATTCTACAATTAGAAAGTTTCTAAAAACAAAAATAGAAAGAGGAGTTAGTTTCTAAAAACGAAAAATAGCCTAGTTTCTAAAAAGAGAAAAAGGAAGTTTTTAAACCTAGAATTAGAAAGTCAGTTAGTTTCTAAAAAAAAATCCTAGAATTAGAAAGTTTCTAAAAACAGAAAATAAAACCTAATCCTAAAAATAGAAAAACCTTAATCTTAACCTAATTCCAAAACTAATTAATCTCAGAAAAATGTAACCGTCAATCCCCGGCAACGGCATAAAAAATGTTCACCACCCTAAGTATAGGGTTGTGATGTAGTAATAATCTTGATAAGACCGAGGTCGAATCCACATGGACTGAACTTGTGTGTCTTCTAAAAGCAACTAGAACTAGAACTAGAAAAAAGATGAAAACCTAATCTGGAATACTTGAGAGAGTAATTGTGATAAAAGTAATTAAACCTTATGAAATTAAACGTGGTAACTAGGGTGCCAAAAATCCACTCGTCGCAACTGGGAAGCTACCTTGCATGATTCAAGGAAACTACTAGAGTTAGAGTCCTATCCTATCCAATTGGTAAAAAGAGATTTGTTAGATCTCTGAACTTCTCATGGATCTAATCATTAACAGATAAGAGTGGTGAAGATTTGGAAGTGATTTTGTCACCTAACCATGCCCAGGAAACAAGGTAAATAATAGAAATATACCAATCCCACAACCAATCATAGGAGAATTGTGGAAGTTAGGAAGGATTCCGTCACCCTACCATGCCCAAGGGACGATGGTGAACAACAGGATTTCTTAATTTCACAATTTCAATTCAAAAAAATAAGATATTCAAAGCAATTGCAGATCCATTGTAATTTGAGTCACAACAAACCATTAAATACTAAAAATATTCCTTAATAATCAAACTAGAATACATAAGGTTCAACAAGACATGAATCAAAACAAAGCCAACATCCTAATCACGCTACAAGCTTCACCTCTTAGCCTTAGCTAAGAGGTTTAGCTAGCTATGAGACATGATTAACTAAAGCCTCTTAAAAAGCATTAAAGGAACGAAAAAGAAAAAACATGGATGAGGGAAGAAAACTCCTAGCCGCCGGCCATAATCTCTCTCTCTCTCTCTCTCTCTCTCTCTCTCTCTCTCTTCTCTTCTCTTCCACAGTCTCCATGCCCAAGGATTGAATTCTATCCATGTTTGGATCTCTCCTTTTTATAGCCTACAAGGAGGTCGGTACTGGAGTCGGCAGAAGGTAGTGTGTGTACGTGAAAACTCCTCCTTCCGCAGCTTGCGCAATGTAACCGCAAGAGAGTCTTGCGTTTGGATTGAGTTTGGAATGGCTGACCATCCTAAAACTCCATTTTGGCTCATGGTTAGGGTTAGGACCTCTCTTTATATCTTTTGGACGGTCCAGATCAAAGATCCAACTGTGATCACGATCGTAAAATGGCCCACGTTGGCCAGCAGCATCCGACGCACGTGCTGTGTAAGGAATGTGAAAAATAGATTTTTTCGGTGTCAGTGGGGCCCATGATTGACGTTGAAGGAGAAATTCACTCCATCCATTGAATTCATGTCAAAATTTTAATCAGGAATGGACGGTTTTGCTCGAGTTTGGTGCGACCCAAGGGATCAAATCTTCCTGCCATTCATCCTACATTTGATGGTGATTTTTATGTGTACACATGCATGGATGCATATGGGCTCCATGGTTACGGTCGGCGCTCCCCTCTGGACAATGAACGGTTCAGATCGTCCATTGGGACGATGGTGGTGGGCCAGCGATCATCACAACGGGACGTCAGTCTGCTGCCTGCGTAAATAGAGAAATGCCGGTCAGGTCAAAGTCTGTTTGACCCGACCCGGCGTCCAGTGCCACGCGAGTGCACCTGCCGTGGTGCACAGGCATCAAGTGTGTGGGTCCCATAGTGATGTTTTCCAAAAATATGTACCGTCCATCTACTTTCTCATCTAATTTAAGGGGTTGAGACTAAAATTGAACCATATCCAAAGATTAGGTGGGCACCAAATCGGTGATTTATTGGCTGATCTGTCCATTGGACCACTTCCACGAAGATCCAATTACTGAAATTTTATGTGTATGGTTACTTTATGATCCTTAGGCCAGATATAAAGTTTCAACCCAAACGGATGGTGGGAACTCTATGATCTTGCATTCAAGACAATTTTCAAGTCTCTTTATCTTCAGTCACTGGATTTTCTTGGATCTATGGCGTGTGAATTCTTTAATCTCGGTCCCCTAAGATCCGTCTCTTGCTTTGGTGATTCTTGAGTGTTAAATCCATGCCTTTAGTACCCATTTTCAATCTAAGCTCTTAAATTCACCCTGCAACAAAAATATGATTAAAATAGAACATTGACATTATCATGTTCGTAAAACCAAGCAATAACTGGGGCTAATATGCAATATTTGACCCTCAACATCAATCCATCTCATGAGGATGCTATGCAAAATGCAATGATAATCCACAAGCATGCTATGCAGTATAATTGCACTTAAGCAATGCTATGCATGTAAGCCACATATGCATATGAGGCAACCCTAATACCAATCGGGCTCCTCTGCCAATCACATCCGATCTGCAATCCACACTCATCATGGAAAGGATATATATGTAATATCAGCATCGACATAAACATAAATTACAATGTAGCATCAAGTGAGCTTTAGAGACTTCAACCCAGGGACCATGCCCGATATATTCGCTTAGGGACTTCAACCCAGGGACTGTGCTCAATATATTTGCTTAGGGACTTCAACCCAGGGACTGTGCCCGTGGTCTCTCAGACCAGATAACATCCGTACATACTCCATCATGTGCACATCATACCAACATCCTCTACCACATACTCCATCATGTGCATCTCACACCAACATCCTCTACCATATGCATATGATCTCCGCATGATCAAAATATGCACACCATGCACTCCTCATCCATGATGCATGTACATGTATGCGTGTGTGCATATGCAATATGCTCAAATATCATCAGACCAATAAAAAAGATCACGGTACCAACAAGGCAAATAGTATTCTAATGTGCACTCTCCCTCATGATCATGGGGCTATGCGGATGTCCATATCTTCCATGTCACAACTGTGCACCAACCACATAATAGCACAATTAGGATCAATCCATCACTCGGCACCAATTGCATGGCCAATATCTCATATAGTGTCACCATAACAGAATGTATATCAAACACGTGCAAGGAATACACACATACCATTACATGTATCAAATCCACATATAAATATCCAAGATTTGAACATAAGCTAGCATTACCATATAATACAATCATCGCATCTAACCATACATGCATCATCATCACCACAAGTATCACATTACACAATCACCGCACATTTGCCATCACCACATGCATAATTAGATTTCAATCCAACGCCTTAACATGTCTAGCTATCATTTCAAGTGGACTAAGGCCTAGTTCATTGCCACACTTGAATGGGCCGGTTAGTGGGTCGCTACATCCTAATCTTCTGGCTTATTGGGTGGTCCATTTGATTACCACAAATGGTTCATTCAAGGACTCAATCATAACTCATTCACAAGGCCCAAATGGGACTTGGCATACATACGTCACAAGGAGTCTCATGCACTTACTAAGAAGCCCAAACATAGGCCCAATATTCACTTCTCATGGAGTCTTATGTTCTTAATAAAAGGAAGTAACCTATGGGCCTGATAGGTTTACCGCTAATGGGCCCACCCACAAGGCGTCCACTTAAGGTGGGCTTTAATGCTAATAGGCCCACCACTCTAATGCCATTGTGAACATATTAATGGAGTCCATAAATCAAGCCCAATACTATTAATAAGATGGGTCCAACAATCAATCTTACACACATCCTAAGTTCACATACCCAAGGGATTACATCATCGGCATAGACCACGAGTCTGGAGTGACCACACAATTCTCATATGCCCACATGGTCTTATGGCCACTCCATTATCAGAAGTTCATATGGTTGAGAGGCCACATAAATATCACTCTACTTGTCATAATAAAGGACTTAATGTTAGATGGTTATGTACTTTCATTGCATCATAACTCACATAATGGGGCAATCACTTTACTAAACTTTCACATGGTCAGGTGGCTAGTACCACAATTTCGCATAGTTTAGTATTCACATTTCAAAACATACAAGAATAGTTGAAAGATCACTATCCTACATACGAGTACAAGGTTATAATACGTTAAACTAAGTTTTAGGTAACAAGTGCATCACATTTTTCTTATGGTCATTGGCCTAAATTTGGTGTCACATGATTAAGAGGCTAAGGGCCGGTTATGTTGCATTGCTTATAGTTTAGTGGTTCCCACTTCCACCTTATTGATGAGTGTAATGTAAGGACCATATGTGGGTTATGCTATACCGGATTGAGGGCCGTGTTATCATCAAGTTTTATAATCCAACCCTACATCACAATTCGGATGACTAGGAAAATCTACATGTACAACCCGATTGTTCATGGTTTAGGTGACCATAACTATGCCCATAAGCACGTGGTCATATCATTGGGTGGCCACTAAAGCCACTTGATTTTTTGTAGTTGGTTGGCCTTGTGTGCATTTCACATTCATACAGTTAGATGACTACATATACTCCACCATTGCCTATAATTAGGTGGCCATACATACATCAGATACCCACATGCTTAATGGGCCAAAAAGATTTATCACACCCTCACGCCACTAGAGTCTACATATTTGTTATAATTGAACATGTTTAAGGGTTTAAACACAAGTCACATGATCCTATTACTTAGGGCCGCACTCCAACCAAAGTGCCAAGTGGTCAAGGGCTGTCCATTCATTATATAATTATCTAATCTAGGGCAGCAACCCAACCCACACGATTTAGGGTAGATAACACATCACATGATTATATGGTGGTAGACCACTTATGCCACACAATTTCACGTGGTTTAAGACATCATATACATTACAAGTTCATATGGCTTAGAGGTTGTCCGAGCATCACTGAATTTCATGGTTAAGGACCATAAGTTCACATGTTAGTGGTCACCTAAGCAGCACATAATCATAGGATTTGGGCTATGCATTCATCCTAGTTGTATCAATTTCATGCTGTCCACACACCACATAGTCACATGATTGTACGCCATCAATATATAGTAATTTTAACAAAGATCCGGACCATTCACATATCACATTTGCAAACAATCCATTTTTGCATAATTAATGGGCCACCAATCCATGGTGGGCCTGGGGCTTAAAATCCAATCAATTTGTGGCTCGTGTGGGCCATACCACACACACAAGTTGAGAGGGTTACCCTCCATTAAACATTCATAATTATTTGTTGGGCCATCGAGGCATGGTTCACAAATCCAGCCCATCCATTGTATGTGTCCCACTTGGTTAAGGGGTTAGACCAAATTTCAGATGAATCCAAATTTCAGGTGGACCCCAGCAAATGTTTTTATATTCTCGAGCTCCGAGTTATACGAACGGTTTAAGGAGATCAAAGTTACATGGGTCCCAAAGTGATGTATTTATTATATCTACACCGTTCACCATTTTTAGAGATCATTTTAGAGTATTATCTAAAAAAATGAATCATATCCAAAGATTATCTGGACCGCACCACAAATAGTAGTGGAGATAATGATTTCACCGTTAAACAATTTACAGGGCCCACCATAACATTTATTTTCCATCCAATTTGTTCATAAGGTCACAAAGACCTAAATTAAGAGGAAAAACAAATTTCATACTGGTCCAAAACTTCTGTGACCCAAAAAGGGTTTCAATGGTAGATGTTCAATCCCTCGCTTCTTTTTGTAGTGTGGACCACTTGATAGTTAGATCTGTCTTATTTTTCTTCTCAAGACTTAAGAGAGCTTGCCAAATGGATGGACGGTTTGGATATAAGGCATACCTCATGATCAGACCCACAAAACTTGCTAATTTATCCGGCTTCAGATATTTTTAGATGGTGTGGGCCTCCTGAGTTCCGTGTATGGTTGATTTTTGGGGTGTCCATTTTTAAAGGGGACCCATTAAATGCACGGTGTAGATATTTAACATACATCAAGGTGGGACCCACCATCCCTCCAGCGTCCAGCATAAGGCGCTTCTTACTGCAGTGGGACCAGTGGTGGGACCCACTATCCCTCCAGTGTCTGCTGTTTGGTTCATATATATATATATATTTAATTTCATGGTTTTTCATAGGTGGGGCCACATCAGGATGATCCAGTCCATCTGCTGGGTTCTCCGACTCATGACGGGTTCAATGAGCCCAATAATTAATATGTTTACGCGTATAGAAACATTATAGTAAATATCACTGTTTTCTATGATGTGGCCCGCCAGGGATTCAGATTGGCTTCATTTTTTGCCTCAATTCCTAAAATGAGCTGGGAAATTGAATGGACGGTGTGGATCAAACACAAATGTCATGGGGGGGGGGGGTTGTGATCCCACAACCCCTCCCTTCTTAAAGCAAGTGGGACGCTGCCTGCTGCAGCGTCTCTCCCTCTCTATTTTTATTTTATTTTATTTTATTTTATTTATTTATTTATTTATAGTGTGATGTGAACGTGTGTGCAAGGGTGTGTGTGTGTGTGGCTAGCCCAATGGGCCTTACTTGGAGGGTTTGGATGGGATGCAAACATTCTGGTGGGGCCCACTATCAATGGGTCCCACATGAAGACTATAATAAATTATTATTTTTTGTCTTCTCCTATGCATCCACACCATTAATCACATCATTATCATCAACATCATCTCCACCATACATAAATACAATGAAAACAAAATAAGAATGAGTGGGCTCACCTTGATGAACTAAATGGATGGTTGAGAAGGATGGAAGGGATTAAATTGATGGTTGAGATGGATGGAAGGGATGTGATTGATGAAGTTGATAGTGGCCCACCAAGATCACATCTCTCTCTCTCTCTCTATCTCACACACACACACACACACACACACACTCTCTCTCTCTTATGGTAGGAAAGGGTGAAAATGTTGAGGGATGGAGGAGTATTTGTAGAGAAATGGATAAAAATGTGATTAGGTTAAGTTAATGTGATTAATGTTAGCTTATGCTAGGATTATGGGAATTTGTGCATGATTAGGAATTAATGGTGGATTAAAGGTGTCACACCCCAAACTCGAAAACCGAGCTCACAAAATTTCTGATCGCCGAATCCGGCACTGACAGCCTCCGTAGTGCCCCATTCTCGGCTCCCGGCACCCACATACTATATTTCGATCTTGGAATCATACAAGGAGGATTTTCAACATGAATTTTTTTATATATCATATATCAATACAATTCCTCTCTGAGAAATCACCGAGGTCTAGTACACTCCAAATGGCACTGCCCCTCCCCTAGGCGGGCAGTCCAAGTGAGCGTAAGGGACATCGTTAAACTCCTAGCCAATAGTCTGCCAATACCTATCCGGCACGTCGATAGCAGACCCATTCCTCAAGATGGTCAAACTCAACCTAGCTATGCCCCCTTCTCTACGGGCAACTAAGGTCACACCCCCTTCCAACCGACCACGACATAATGGGAGACGGGGCCTCCTGGTATTCGGCACACGGGCGCTCATGTATCCACTCGGTCTTGACGTTGGAGCATCCTCTTGGCACCATAAAGGTTTAGGGACTTTAACCCATGGACATCCATAGCACCCATATGTTAGAACCAAAACATTTTTAGTGTCCAATCTTGCCATCCACAATATGCCTGTGGAGGCCACAACCTTGATGTTGCTAGGGCATACAGTAATCATATCACACAAACGCAAGGTGCATGAGTCAAACTATTCAGTTATGCATCAATCCTGTGCGTACCGTGCGCTCATGTGGGGCAACTCCATCTCTCAGGAGTCCCATAACTATTCGCCCAATGACATATGTTATGATCAATCACTCCTCATATCAAGTATATATATGATGCGCATGGGCATGAATCATGAAGTTATACTAAGCATATTCTACGGTGATATTGTACTCTCCTCATATCAAGGATGAGCTTAGATGGCTTACTCATATCGAAAATGGGCCCAAGAATAAGGACGGGGCTTCCTCACCCATTCTATCATGTCATGAAGAGGGCTCCCTTATGCAGGCCCGGTAAGCACACAAGGTGGGCTTCAAGGTTTAGATAATACTACTAGCATCAATGGTCACCCAATGGTTTGGGGTTAGCCCAATAAAGTGAGATGGGTCATACTAATAATAGTGGAGGCCCAACGATTTGGTTTAGCCTACTAAGAGGAGATGAGAATGGGCCTAACAATAGGCCCTAGGAAGGATTACAATGTGGACATTTAACCATCATTGCTCTTACAATGTGGACATTTAACCACTATTGCTCCCAAGGTGTGGCCCATTTAGAACCTATCCTATAATGGGGTCCATGGTCTTTATACTAATTAGGAAAATGGATGGGCATCATAAACATCATCATATACATCATGGTGGAATCACACATCACAATTGTGCCTCATCACATAGGCCTCATATGCACCACAATGAGCCTCATACAAGGGCCTCATACACATCACAATGGGCCTCACACAAGGGCCTCATGTACATCATAATGGGCCTCACAAAAGGGCCTCACATACATTACAAGGGCCTCATGTACATCATAATGGGCCTCATAAAAGGGCCTCACATACATTACATTAGGCCTCACACAAGGGCCTCGTATACATCACCGTGGGCCTCATACAAGGGCCTCACATACAAAACATTGGGCCTCGTCATATGGGCCTAATATACATCACATTGGACCTCACACAAGGGCCTCATATACATCACCATGGGCCTCATATACATTACCATGGGCCTCATACAAGGGCCTCACATACATCACATTGGGCCTCATCACATGGGCCTCATACGCATCACAATTGGGCCTCATGAAACAACCCATAATTTAGGCCCAATGGGAGGGTGGTGTGTGTAACACATACATCATAGTGAGCCTTATGGGGCAGCCCATGATCCAGTAAAATAGATGGTCAACATGTGTAAGGTGGGCCTCACAGTCAGCCATTTGGTCCAGAAAAACAAATGGACAGTGTGCTTACAACACACACATGAAGGTGGGCCTTATGCATCACAAAATGGGCCCCACTAGCTAGACAGTGAGGACAGCAACATGAGCCATCTTGTTGAACGATTAGCCTACTACTGCTGGGTCTGTTGGGCATTAAATAGATGGACGGTGAGGATACAACACTTACATAACATCTAGGTCTTGCAGCTGCTGGATAAATGGTCCAGCAGTGTCCCAACTGTTGGACGGTATGGATTAAAAAACTTGCATCACGGTGGATCTCATCGTCCCTTGCTAGACGGTGTGGATGCCACACGTGCAGAGGGTCCCAAGTCCAGAGATGGATGGCGTGGATAGAACACATACACCATGGTGCGTCCAGCACCGTCCCATGTTGGACGGTGTGGACAACACATACATCACGTTGGATCCCACCGTGCAGGGTCTGGACGGTGTGGATGCAACACATACAGTAGGGTGGGTATCACGTGGTGACCCACCATAGTTTTGGATCAACTGATATTTGTATTTTCCTTCATCCAAGCCTATCCCAACGGACAAGCAGTAAAGTGGGCCTCACAAGTGGATGATGTGGATATAGAATACATACATCATGGTAAGGTTCATCAGGGTGGGCCACACAGCCCCGGGATTAAGCCATTATTTATGTCTTCCCTCATCCAGGCTGGCCCGAAATGGACAATAAGGTGGGTTCCACGAGCTGGACGTCCAGCCCATCTGGGACTTGCTGGATGTCCAAAAAAATCTGGACAGTGGGTGTCCCATGGATGGAATACATGCATCATCAGGTGGGCCACACACATCATCACAAAAAGAGAGAAAGAGATAAAGAGAGAGACACGGCCAAGGGAGGGGCTCCGCCACTATGAGCCCCTCAAAAGATCCAAACCATACATCATGATCATCACATGGGTCCCATGCATGCATGGACCCTACATCTGAAAATCTGAGGTGGGGATGCCATCCCCACCATGAAATCTAGGGTCTAGATGACCCATCAATGGTATAGATTCAAATAAAACATCATGATGGGGTCCATGGAGAATGACCCCATCATAGCTTATGCATGCAACAAGGGTGGGCCACTGGCCACACATAGGGGTCATGTAGGAACTCCACCATTGATTGGTGGGTCCTACAAGCCCCCATGCAAGAACAGTCAAAGATTTAGGTAAGAAAACATAAAAACTAACACTAAAGAAGCACCCACCTTGGTTTTACAACTCCTTCCACCCTTGGGATCTAATGCTTCAAAGGAAGGGTTTTAATGGTGGTGATAGGCTTAGGACGGTTGGATTGGGAGGGCTTGAGATTGAAAGAGGGTTGGATTTTAGGGTGGGTTTCTCTCTAATGGTGGGACGTCCAAGCTCCTTGCTAGCAATGGAGAATGAAAGGGAGGGAGGGAGGGAGGGGGGGGGGGAGAGAGAGAGAGAGAGAGGGAGAGAGAGAGAGAGAGAGATGTAGTGGAGGAATCATTGCTTTGTAAGATCATCATTACATATGTAAGAGATGTAAGAGCATGGGGAAGAGAAAGAGCATACTTGGAATAATTGCATGTAAGAGGCATGGGTGGTGATGTCACCTTAGGCTAGTTAGGATGATATCGTCATCTTGATTACTCTAAGAAAATACACTTTATCTGGAATAGCTATGGTCCCACAACGTGCGGTCCACGACCGGGATAATGCGCGGGCCATAACTCTCAATCTAAGTGTTACATTGGCGCATGAGACGCAGCGTTAGAACCGTGAAGATGGCACAGTCGTAATGGCATAGGTCTCGGGTTGAGTTGACTCGAGTTTACAGGATGCGACTTAGGGTCGCTCGCAAATGCAATCTACAGGTCAAGGGTAATCAGAATTCGATGGGGTGGATCGTGGGATCCTAAGGAATGGAATGGTACTAGAATACAAGCCTGACAGCTCTCCCCTCCTAATAAAAATTTCGTTCTCAAAATTTACTATCACGCAAAACAAGACAAGAAGGAAGAGAAAACATGACATCTCATACATATATATATATATATCAAAGCATAAGATAAGGCATAATCAATCTATAAAAAGATGGGGATAATGCTCTCTAATCTCAGCCTCGCGCTCCCAAGACACCTCATCGACACTATGGTGACCCCACTGCACATTCACTAAAAGAATAACCTTGGTACGGAGGACCTGCTCCTTCCGATCAAGGATGCGAACTGGCTGCTCAATGTCTGAAACATCCTCACGGACCTCAAGTGGCTGCCAATCAATCACAGGAATGGTGTTTGACTCACACTTCCGCAACATAAAAATATGGAAAACGTTGTGGATGACAACAACAGAGGAGGTAAGGCGAGCCTGTAGGCCATGACGCCAAGGCGCCTAGTGATCCTAAAAGGTCTAATAAATCTCGGGACGAGCTTGCCCTTCGCTCCAAATCGAACCACAACCTTCATGGGTGAGACCTTGAGATACACTCAGTCCCTAATTGCAAACTTAAAGGGACGATGCTGACAATTAGCAAAACTCTTCTGTCGGCTCTAAGTTGTACGCATCCTTTACCTGATGATATTGATAACCTCTAATGTCTTCTGCACAAGCTTGAGGCCTAGGAGACGGTGCTCTCCAACCTCGGCCCAATAACTAGGAAATCGATATGGTCTGCCATACAAGGCCTCAAAGGGAGCCATACCAATAGTCGCTTGATAGCTATTATTGTATGCAAACTCAGTCAGGCGCAAATGCTCATCCTAGCTACCAAAGAAGTCAATCATGCAAGCTCAAAGCATATCCTCAAGAATCTAGTTGACCCTATTGGTCTGCCCATCAGTCTGTGAATGATACGTGGTGCTAAACTGTAAGGCAGACCCCATCACCTTCTGAAAGCTCCTCCAAAATTGAGATGTGAACCTTGGGTCTCGGTCAGAAACAATCGAGACTGGAACACCGTGCAGTCTCACAATCTCATCAATGAACAATTTGGTAAGCCGGTCCAAAGGCTAGGTCGCACGAATCGTGAGAAAATGTACCGACTTCGTCAGACGATCCACGACAACCTAGATGACATCATGACCGTGCTAAGTCCTCGGCAAGCCCACAATGAAATTTGTGGATACATGCTCCCACTTTCATGTCAGGAAGCTCAATGGCTGTAACGGACTTGAGGGTCTCTAATGATCGGCCTTAACACGCTGACATGTGTCACACTTGGCCACAAAACTAATGATCCGACGCTTCATTCCCGCCCAAAAATATTGCCTCCTCATATCACGATACATCTTCGTCAAGCCAGTGTGGGTAGAAAACCTCGATCAATGTGCCTTGGTCATAAGATCTCTACACAACTCAGGAATATCCGGGACACATAATCGGCCTTTAAACGAAGTCCACCATCAGAACCAATCTGCCAATCTGACTGACTCTCAAATGCCGCCTCTACTCGATAACTCTGCAATGACTCGTCTGTTGCTGAGCCTCAACCACCCTTGTGATGAGAGAGGGTTGAATTAACAAGCTCAATAACTACTTGATAGAAGACTGTAAACCGATCTCGAAGTCATATGGTGCCACATCCTCAAGCATCTTCCACTCCTGTATCATCATATGTGCCACTAAGCCTCATGGCTGATGGCTAAGGGCATTCGCCACCACATTCACCTTGCCCGGGTGGTACTGGAGATCAAAATCATAGTCCTCCAGGAGCTCCATCCAACGTCTCTGCCACATATTTAACTCGGATTGTGAGAAGAGATACTTCAAACTCTTGTGGTCGGAGAAGAGATCGAACTCAACCCCATAAAGATAATACCTTCATACCTTCAGTGCGAAGATGACTACTGCTAGCTCTAAATTATGCGTGGGGTAGTTCATCTCATGGACCTTGAGCTGACGAGATGCATAAGTCACTGGCTTCCTGTGCTGCATCAGGACAACACCCAAGCTAACATGCGAGGCATTGGTAAACACCATAAATCCTTCACTCCTAAAGGGAAGAGTGAGGATCGGAGTGGATGTGAGGTAGTCCTTCAGCTCCATAAATGCTCACTCATTGGTGTCACTCCACATAAACTCTACGCCTTTCCAGGTCAAAATGATCAACAGTGCTGCAATACGGGAGAATCCCTCAATAAAGCACCGATAATAACCCACCAAACTAAGAAAACTGCAGATCTCGGCGGCTGGCCCCACTGACGCACTGCATCTATCTTCGAGGGGTCCACTGCGATACCCTCCCTTGTCACCACATGACTGAGGAACTTCACCTCCTCATGTCAAAACTCGCACTTCTCCAGCTTCGTATAGAGCTGGTGGGCATGGAGGGTCTGTAATGTAATCTCCAAATGCTACTCATAGTCCTTGTGGGTCCTCGAATAGATCAGAATATTATTGATGAACACCATAACAAACTGATCGAGAAAACGATGGGAGACCTCATTCATCAACTGCATGAAAACGGCGGGCACATTGGTCAGTCCGAAGGACATGACCTAAAACTCAAAGTGACCATAGCACATTTCAAAAGCTGTCTTCGGGATGTCCTCCTCTCAGACCTGAATCTGATGATAATTGGACCGTAGGTCTATCTTCAAAAATAATTGTGCACCCTGCAGCTGATTAAATAAGGCATCGATCCTCAGGAGTGGATACTTGTTCTTGATTGTGACCCGGTTGAGCTTACGGTAATCCATGCAGAGCCTCAACGAGCCATCATTCTTCCTGACGAGTAGTACTGGCACTCCACACAATGAACTACTCAGACGAATGAGACCTAGCTCACGCAACTCATCCAACTGTTACTGCAGCTCCCGCAACTCCATCAGTGTTATACGATACGGGGTCTTCGAGATAGGCGTGGTATCGGGCACAAGATCAATTTGAAACTCCATATGCCGATAAGGCAGCAACCCTGGGATCTCCTAAAATACATCAAGGAAATCACAAATAATCAGCAACTGATCAATGCTCACTGTTATGGGCTCCTCTATAGCACATGACATCAAACAAGATAGCGGCTCTCCTCTGGGCTCAACTATGAACTGGAACCGTGGCAGGCCAGGTATACAGAATGTGACAGTCCTCGTGGAACAGTCCAGAATGATGTGGTGCTCGGGGAGCCAATCTATCTCCAGGATGATGTCAAACTCTGACATCGATAACACAAACAAGTCGGCAGGCAAGAAGGTCTCCCCTACCAAAATAGGACAAGATGAACAGAAGCTTCCTAACACTGCAGTCTTCCCCAAGGGCATCGACATTGACAACCCCTCATGGGCAGACTCTAACGACAATTCTGTCGATCAGCAGAAGTCCTCGGACATGAAAAAGTATGAAGCACCAGAATCAAATAAGACTCAAGCAATGCATGCAGAGACAGGAAGGATACCCTCAAGGATCCCTCCTGACGACTGTGGGTCTTATTGGGCCACGTAGAATCTAGCCTGAACCAGTTGGAGAGGTGTAGGTCCCCTCTGAGGTCGCGGCTGCTACTACTACGATGGCCTAAACTGTTGCCTAGCTGTTGCGGTCTCAAAGGCTGCTGCTGCTGCTGTTGTTGTGGGGGTCTCTGCTATCGCGCCTGCTACGGTGGAGGCTGCTGTGGCATTATTGGCTGCTGTTGAGGGTGGGGACACTCCCACCTATAGTGTCCTATCTCTCCGCATCCATGACAAGCACCCAAAAATGGCCTTTGAGGTGGTGCTGGAGGTGGTGCTAGTGCTTGAAAAGGCCGAGCTATGCGTCCTAAAGGGGGGATTGAATAGGACTATGCCAAATTAAAAAATAAATGTGAAATTGAAAGAAAGATAGAATAATCAAATAATAAATAAGCACAAGTAAATAACAACCTCAAATGTACTAGTCTTGAGAGGTTGATACAAACTTAGTTCTAACGACAACCTAACACCAAAAACTAAAGGCTTATGGCAGGACAACCTTACTAGAAAATTTGTAAGTATAAAAAACCTAAACCAATAAAGAGGCAAAGGAAATAACAAATAAAATAAATTAAGTTATTACAACATTTTGTAAGTCTATGGCTTCTAACTCTTATATTGTCAAATTTTGTAGTGCCAAAACCTCCTGGAATCTGTGTCTTATCCAACTCATCTACATAATGAAGAATGTGCATCTCTCAAGGACAATGGTCTTTAGTCTTTAGTTTAAGGACTTCAAAGGCAAGTGTACTTGTTCATGTTCAAGTACAACATCAAGTGTGAATTTAAGCTTTGAAGCTTGAAGGTTCAAGAGTTTCAAAGCTTCGTACAAGTCAAGACAACATTCATAGATTTTGAATCTCAAGTTCAAGCTTCAATGTTAGTCAATTTCAAGCTTCAGAAGTCTCAAGTTCAAGTTTCATCATATAACAAGATCTCAAGCTTCGTGAACTTCAAAGAACGACTATCAACCGAAGAAAAAGAAGATTCAATATTCATACATCACTAACAAGGTATAAATGACCCTAGATTGACCTTAGGGTAGGTCATTTTGAATACATAATTCAATTAGGTTATTTTATAAGTGACAGGATTGTTTCTCGACTAGTCTTAGGCTATGTTCGACTAGTCCTAGCACTGGCTCGACCAGTCCAAGAAATTCCTCGACCAGTCCTAAGTTTGTTACATATTTTCAGAATTTTTTGTTAAGCCTCAACTAGTCTTGGAGACTGCTCAACCGGTCGTATGAACAATGCTCGACTCGTGCTCGACCAGTCCTGTAGCCTCGACTCAAAGTCCAACAACTAAATTAGGTTCCACACGACCAGTCGTGGACAAGTCACGACCAGTCGTGGAGGTCCCTCGACCGGTCGAGCAGGTCCTTCGACCACTCGTGAAACGGTCTGATCTTATCGCGCTCGAAATTTCAAAAATTTGTTGGTTCTACGACCAGTCGAGTTAACCGTATGACCAGTCGAGCAAGCAATTTCTGCTATTATAAATAGAGCACGAATTTCAGAGTTTGATATTTAATTAAAGCTAAATCAATATGCCACTCTGAGAGATAAGTTAGTGATCTTTTTAAGCTATATCGTTCTCATTTAATATTCTCTTTTATTAGCTTTCTTTGCATTTAATTTTGAATTTTTGCATTTCAATTTTATTTGAAAGAGGGATTGTTATATTTCCATTTATTGGAATCAAAATCAAATCAAGCTAGCCCAAGGTGATTTAATTTAAAATTAATTTAAAACCTAGAACCATTTCACGAGTGTGTACATTGAACTTCCGCGTTGAACTTCTACTCCGATTTAGTTTTTTCGGGCTGCATTTAAAGGAGAATATCCAGGTATTTTACATTATTGTAAATTCTATCTTTTTTTTGTTTTATTGAGATTGTGCCGGAAAAATTTCTCTATTTTGGTTTGTCTGAGGTGATTCAGAAAACTCAGAGTGTGGGGTTTTTGAATTGTGTAAGCCCACTTGAAAGACACAATTGTGAGGGTTTTAGGTGAACCTTTAAAAACCTATTTTCATAGTGAACGCTAATATCCACTGTGTGAGGATATTAGGAGTGGAGTAGTTGTGTGGCTGTTGTTTAACAGTTGGTGTACACACAAGCGAACCACTATAATTTCTGGTCTTGTGGATTGAATGTTTATTTCTTTTTGTGGATGGTTGTAATTTCCCTTTTTGCATTTGTGAAGAATGTTGTAATTTCTTTTATGCAAGTATGGGAATGTTGTAATAACATAGATTTCTTTCCTTTTTATTTATTTCTTTATTCCTCTGTATCAGTTTGAGTTTTTAATACACAAACCATTCTAGTAAGGTTGTCTTGCCATAAACCCTTAGTTTTTATGGTGTAAGGTTGTCCTTAGAACAACATCTATATCAACCTCTTAATACCCATACATTTGAGGTTGACTGTAATTTCAGCATTGTGTGGTTGTCTATTACTATCTATATTTAATTTATTTAAATTCCGCTGTTATTTTTTAATTTGGCATAGTCTTATTCACCCCCCCCCCCTCCAGGACTTAATAACTCGGCCTTTTCAAGTGGTATCAGAGCCTAATAGCTCATTTTAAATTACTATTTCTTTTGGATTAATTTCCTAAGCTAATCAATCTGAGTTATTTGAGATGTCAAATTTTGATAGCCTTTCAGTCACTAGGCCTTCACCATTTGATGGCTCCAAGTATGCCTATTAGAAAGCCAGGATGAGAGTTTTTTTAAAATCCATGGATGAGAGCGTGTGGCAAGCCACAGTGACTGATTGGACCCCTTCTACCACTGAAGTGACTGGTATCGATGGATCCAAAACTATGAGTCACACCTTTTTCCTCTTGGACCACTCTTCAGAAAAGTGAGAGTAGTGCTAATGTAAAAGCACTAAATGCAATCACTTGCACACTATCACTGGATGAATTCAAAAGAATTATATCCTGTGATACTGCAAAGCAAGCTTGGGATATTTTAGAAATAACATACGAGGGAACAATAATTGTCAAAAAATCTAAAGTCTAAATCCTTAAAACCAAATTTGAGGAAATACATATGGAAGAAAGTGAAACTTTCATGGACTTTTATACTAGATTAAATGACATTGTTAACTCTATGTGGGGTCTCAGTGATAAAATCCCAGAAAGTAAAGTGTGTGCAAAGATACTATGTTCAGTACCTGAACAGTTCAATTCAAAGGTGACTACGATACAGGAACTTCGTGATACTGATAATATGAGGGTAGAAGAATTAGTTAGCTCATTACAGACTTATGAGTTAACCTTTAAAGCCCTTAAATCTTCTAAAAGTATTTCATAAGAAAATTGTAGTAATTCTAATTTTGAAAATTTTGAAGATGATATGACCCTTTTAGCTAAAAAGTTTTATAAGATTTTCAAAAGTAAAAAGAGGGTTGATTTTCAAAAATCTAATGATAAGAAAAGATCTAAATCTAAAACATAGAAATCTTTAAAAGACAGTCAATGTTACAACTGCCATGAATATGAGCATTTAACAAACAAGTGTCCTAAAAAGGACAAACCTAAAAGAAAAGGTATGTTGGCTACTTCGGATGAATCTTCCTGCTCTGAAGCCTCTTATGAGTCAGAAGATTCTAAAACCGAGCCAGGTAATGAAGTCAAAGCCCTTATGACTCTAGCCAAGTTCATTTTTTCAGATAATGATGATTCAACTAGTAAAGAAAATCTGAATAGTGATCATGAAAATAAAGAAGATCTTCAAGATGCTTACAATGCCCTATACAAGGAAAGTTGTAAAATTGCGGTAAAACTAAAACTTTAAAAAGAAAAGTTTTCAAAACTTAAAGAAAATTATGATACTCTTGTTTTAGAAAAATCCCACATTTCAGATTATTTTGAAAAAACTAAATGCGATTTGGATTTTAAAACTTCCCTTATTGAAAATCTAAAATCTGAAAATGAAAAACTAAAACTTGAAGTCTCTTCACTTTTGAGTTTAAAGGACACATGAAGGTATGCCCAAGGAGATCCTAAGTTAGAAAAACTTTTATCCGGACCTAGAAAATGTGAGTATTCCTCCTAAACATAAGAATACTCCACCCAAATTTGTGAAAGGGGAGTCTTCAAACTCAAAAGGGAAAAGCCTGAATCAAAATCATTTTAAAAATGCTAAGTCTTTTCAAGCTTTAAAATCTAGAAGTAACCATATCAACTACAAAAATCAGAATCATAATCCTTTAGCTGAGAAAATTGTTGATTTACTTAAGGAGCTCTTAAAATCTAACTCATTGGGTCGGTCTTATATCAACTGCAATCATAAGAAGACCAATTATACTCCTAATCCCAAAACTATAATGAAATGGGTTCCTAAGGTTACTTGCTTGGTTGCCCACATTGCTTTCAAAGCTTTAAGCCATTTAAAGTGGTACCTAGACAATGGATGCTCCAGGCACGTGACTGGTGACAAAGGACTGTTCAGCAATCTTAAAGACATGATTGATGGTTCAGTCACATTTGGTGATGGTAGCTACTGTAGGATTATTGGCCAAGGTACAGTTCAACTCTTTAACCTCCCTTTATTTGATAATGTTTTATATGTAGAAGGCTTAAAACATAACTTATTAAGCATTTCTTAAATATGCGATAAAAATCATAGCATTAAATTCACTAACCTAGGGTGCGAAATTTTAAATAAAAGCGGTTCTGTAATATTAACTGGTCGCAGAACTTCTAAAAAATGTTATATTGTAAGTGATTCTAGTCCATCTAATCTATCGTGTTACATGGTCTATACCGATGAGATTGAGTTATGGCAAAAACACCTTAGACATGTACACTACCACAACTTATATAGATTGAGCAAAAGAGAGTTAGTAAGAAGCTTACCCAAAATACAGAAAATTGATAAAATATGTGGAGAATGCCAGATTGGTAAGCAAACTAGGAGTTCTCACAAAAAGGTGGACTCCAATGCCACATCTAAACCACCCGAACTCCTCCATATGGATCTTATTGGACCAACTAGAATGGAGAGTCAAGGTGGCAAGAAGTACATACTAGTAATTGTTGATGACTTAACCAGATATACTTGAGTAGTCTTCTTAAGAGACAAATCAAAAACTCTCGATGAAGTTAAAAGGGTACTTAGACGTATCCAAACTGAAAAAGAGTCTCAAGTTTGTAAGATCCGTAGTGATCATGGATCAGAATTTGAAAATAGTGGTTTTGACAAGTTTTACAGTGATCAGGGAATATCACATGAATTCTCTGCGCCTAAAACACCACAACAAAATGGTATAGTAGAAAGAAAAATTAGCGTACTTCAAGAAATGACAAACGTAATTTTAAATAGTATGAAGCTACCTAAAAATCTCTGGCCTGAAGCCTTAAATACTGTGTTATATAATTAACCACATCTATACTAGAAAATCAAATGGTTAAATGGCTTATGAAATGTGGTTTGATAAGAAGCCTACTGTCAAATACTTTTGGATTTTTGGCAGCAAGTGCTACATTTTACGTGACCGAGAAAATTTGAGTAAGTTTGACACAAAAAATACACCTGCCTCAAATTCAAAAAATGATGAAGTCCTTCTAATTGATAAACCAGATACTTCATCAAGTTAAAATAATTTTGAACTAAGGACTGTTAAAGATCATCCAACTAATCAGATTCTTGGAAACCCTCTCACTGGTGTGCACACTGGTAGACAACTTAAAGATATGTGTAATTACGTGTGTTTTACATCTCAGATAGAACTGACTAACGTAAAAGAAGCTCTTACTGACGAAAACTAGATAGTTGCAATATAAGAAGAGCTTAATCAATTTATAATAAATGATGTTTGGTACTTAGTTCCTAGACCTAAAGATAAATACATTATCGAAACTAAATGGATTTTCAAAAATAAGTCTGATGAACTTGGTAATATTATTAGAAACAAGGCTAGACTGGTTGTATAAGGGTACACTCAAATTGAAGGTATCGATTATGATGAGACATTTGCCCCAGTAGCTCGTCTTGAATCAATCAAACCATTTATATCCATTGCATGCTTTAGAAAGTTCAAAATATATCAAATGGATGTAAAGAGTGCCTTCTTGAATTACAATTTGCATGAAGAAGTGTATGTTGAACAACCAACGGGTTTTAAAGACCTTAAGAATACTGATCATGTCTATCGCCTAAAAAAGGCTCTTTACGGTTTTAAACAAGCTCCCAAGGCATTGTATGAAAAATTGACTAAGTTTTTACTAAGTCATAACTTTATAATAGGAAGTGTTGATAAGACATTATTTGTAAAGAAACATAATGATCACATTTTAATAGTGCAAATTTATGTTGATGATATTATTTATGGATCTACTTGTGCTAACATGACTATTGAGTTTGTAGATCTTATGAAATCTAAGTTCGAAATGAGCATAGTTGGGGAATTGAATTATTTCCTAGGGTTGCAAGTTAAACAGCAACCTGATGACTTCTTTATTTTTCAATCCAAATATGCTCTGAACTTAGTTAAAAAGTTTGGATTTAAGAATGGGAAAAATTTTAATACTCGTATAAGTACGATAGTAAAACTCTCAAAGGACTCTACAGGTAAGAGAGTTGATCTTAAATTATATCGCAGTATGATAGGTAGTTTGCTGTATTTAACTGCGAGTTGACCTGATATTGTATTTAGCATAGGGATTTGTGCTAGATATCAATTTGACCCTAAAGAGTCACATTTAACTGATGTTAAGAGGATTATGCAATATGTTACAAGTTTAACTAATCTGGGTCTTTGGTATCCTCATGATACTAGTGTTCAATTAACTGGTTACACTGATGCTGATTGGGCTGGTAACGTTAATGATAGGAAATCAACCAGTGGTGGTTATTTCTATGTTGGGAACTGTTTAGTTTTTTGGCAAAGTAAGAAACAAAGTTCTGTATCGTTTTCAACTGTTGAGGCTGAATACATTGCAGCAGGTAATGCATGTACTTAGTTGGTATGGATGAAAAGAATGTTAAGCGATTACGGAATTGCACAGGACTCTATGGTTTTATATTGTGATAATTCCAGTGCAATTAATATATCTAAAAATCCAATCCAGCATTCATGAACCAAGCACATTGACATTAGATATCACTACATCCATGAATTAGTGGAAGAAAAAATAATTTCTTTGGAATGCATTCCGACCGAGACTCAACTTGTTGACATTTTCACTAAGCCGCTTGACAAAAGTAGGTTTTAAATTGAAATTTGATCTTAGTATGTGCAATTTGAATTGATTATTCATGCATTTTTGTATCATATTGTATATATATTTGCTATTTTATCTGTTTAAATTTTTAAATTTCAAGAAAATTGCATATTTTTGGCTGTGCATGACCAGTCAAGTACATACTCGACCAGTTGTGGCATGACCGGTCAAACATGTACTCGACCAGTCATGTAGTGCGGGTTGGTGCTTTATTTGGGAGAAAAATCCCTTTTTCTTCATATTGGGTTTCTTCTCCAATGTGTTTTAGGTCGACCGGTCGAACCCACCTCCAATTTTCTTCAAGGTTAGTGCTTTATTTCCATTTTCCTTGTAGATTCAAGTTCATATCACTTCTTTTTCATCTTTGGAGTGATTTATTTTATGTTCCATTGAGGTTTTTGGGGTTTGCTTCTCTAAATCTGATCTTGAGAAAACCCACTCTACCTCTTTTGCGACAACTTAGTTCCTTGATTTTCTAGTTGTAAATGGAAGGTAGAGGCAAAAAGAAAACTTCTCGTGGTCCTTCAATCTAGATAGACACTTATCACACGGCGCCACCTTCGGTCACCTGAAGATGATCCTTCCTATGTGCGGGACATTAGGTTGCACAATGTTATAGTTGAACGACATGTTCATGTTGAACATCTTGCTCCATTTGAAATTCTTCATCTTCTCCAATCTATAGGTTGGGATAACATTCTACATTGGGGTGGGCCGGCATATCGGTCTATTGCGTAAGCTATGTATGCACGTATCTCAGATTTTTCTACTGAAAAACTTACATTTATTATTGATACTAGAGAAGGTCCAGTTAAAATAGACCGACATCTGATCTCTGGTCTAATGGATATACCTATTAATGATGAAGGTATTCCAATTAGCACTCTAGTAGATAAACCATCTGAATTTGAAAAGCGCATGCTTACTTGAGATTTGTGCAATATAGATGTGAATCAGAATCTATCTAGAAATGCGCTTGCTTCAAAGTATTTGTTACCTAGATACAGAGTCCTTCACAGGATTTTTATTTCAAATGTTTACCCTCATTCTGGTAACAAAATTGAACTCACCACTTTCATGGTTCGGATTCTTCATTCCATTGTTTCTGGAACTAGTATATGCCTTCTCTTATTTATCATTGTATCATTCAATTCCATCAACATCCTGGACACAGTGATATCCCTTTCACGTATCTTATGACTGTGTTGGCCAGCCATACTTTAATGGCTATGCATATTGGAGAGGCTCCCATTCAACACCTAATCTTCAACAACTCCAATATAAACAAAATGAATCTAAGATTAGCCGCTGACCAAGTCAATGTGGGTGTTGGTGGAGATGATGCTGTGAATGAAGAAGAAGATGATTTGCCACCAGATGACATTAACATGGATGATATACTTGATGAAATCGAATCCGACTCTGCTGATGATCTTGACTATCAGCCTTCTGATTTTGTTGAGAGGTTGCATACTCTTGAGGAACATGTGGCTCAGATCCATGTAACCCAGGATTCTCAATTTACTTATATGCGTAAATATATGAGGCACATTAATAAGGATTTATATTAAATTGATCCGTCTATTCCTGCTCCCTTTTCAGGATCTGATTAGTATTTCCTCATGTGATTTGTAATAACTCTTATGATACTTTATTTTCTTTCGGTTTGTGAGATTGACTTTGATTGAACTTTGTTGATGTTGGTTGATTATGCTTGAACATTACTTGCTTATGAATTTATTATCCTGACTATCTTGATCAATTATTCCTCATTGCTCTTCTTATTCTTCCTTATTTTTCTACGTCCTGGTCCATGTATTGGTTTCTTCCTTTGTCATATTGTGACAAAAGGGGGGAGAATTTTGTCATGCTTGATATGTTGATATATGGATATGTAGTATATGGCATGTGGATTGTGGATATGTAACCTTCTTTGTGTAAGGGGGAGGAGTAAGTAAGGGGGAGTAAATTGTTGGAGTATTTGATGCGAATTGATTCTTTAACTAGTTTATATTGATAATGAATTGATTCCTTAACTGGTTTATATTGATAACTGGTGCATGATTCTTTGTGCATATAATGCCTATGTTATTATGAAGTGTATTTTGTCACAAATTTGACAAAGGGGGAGATTGTAAGTGCTATGGTTTCTAGCTCCTATATTGTCAAATTTTATAGTGCCAAAACCTCTTGGAATCTGTGTCTTATCCAGCTCATCTACATAATGAAGAATGTGCATCTCTAAAGGACAATAGTCTTTAGTCTTTAGTTCAAGGACTTTAAAGGCAAGTGTACTTGTTCATGTTCAAGTACAACATCAAGTGTGAATTCAAGCTTTAAAGCTTGAAGGTTCAAGAGTTTCAAAGCTTCGTATAAGTCAAGACAACGTTCTTAGACTTTAAATCTCAAGTTCAAGCTTCAATGTTAGTTAATTTTAAGCTTCAGAAGTCTCAAGTTCAAGCTTCATCATATGACAAGATCTCAAGCTTCGTGAACTTCAAAGAACGACTATCAACTGAAGAAAAAGAAGATTCAATGTTCATACATCACTAACAAGGTATAAATGACCCTAGATTGACCTTAGGGTAGGTCATTTTGAATACATAATTCAATCAGGTCATTTTATAAGTGAATAGATTGTTTCTCGACTAGTCCTAGGCTATGTTCGACTAGTCCTAGCACTAGCTCGACCAGTCCAAGAAATTTCACGACCAGTCCTAAGTTTGTTACAAAATTTTGGAATTTTTTGTTAAGCCTCGACCAATCCTGGAGACTGCTTGACCAGTCGTATGAACAGTGCTTGACTCGTGCTCGACCAGTCTTTCAGCCTCGACTCAAAGTCCAACAACTAAATCAGGTTCCACATGACCAGTCGTGTTCAAGTCACAACCAGCCGTGGAGGTCCCTCGACCAGTCGAGCAGGTCATTCGACCAGTCGTGGAACGGTCTGATCTTATCACGCTTGAAATTTTAAAAATCTATTGGTCCTACGACTAGTCAAGCTGACCGCAGGACCAGTCGAGTAAGCGATTTTTGCTATTATAAATAGAGCACGAATTTCAGAGTTTGATATTCAATTAAAGCTAAATCAATACGCCAATCTGAGAGATAATTTAGTGATCTTTTTAAGCTATATTGTGCTCATTTAATATTCTCGTTTATTAGCTTTCTTTGCATTTGATTTTAAATTTTCATATTCCAATTTTATTTGAAAGAGGGATTGTTATATTCCTATTTCTTGAAATTAAAATCAAATCAAGCTAGCCCAAGGTTATGAGACCCGTATCCTAGCCCGTACCGTTCCTTAAGCTTCTGCGATCCTCCCGGTCGAATTTCGGTGACCTGCGATCTGTTATCAGTAGTTCCGCATGACCTTACGTTGCATCCTGTCGATCTGAGTCAGCTCGGATCGAGATTTATATCATTGCGACCACGCCATCGCTGCAGTTTTAGCGCCGTGTCTTGCGCGTCGAGGCGATACTCAGGCCAGGAGATGTGGGCCCTCATTCAGTTTGAGAAAACGCCGCATGTTTGCAATCCCAAGAGGATCTCTACAACATGTCTCATTAATCAAGTGCACATCAATCACCTCATGTTAAGTACAAGAGCAACCCCAAAGTCAACTCTCTCTCTTACAACCCATACATGTCAAGTACACCCATCACTCACTCACCCATCCCCCTCTCTCTTTACATCCCATCCTCTTTCTCTCTCTCATTTTCTTCATTTTCAAGCAAACCCCATGAAAATCCAACGTCCAAGGGAGAGGAGAAAGCTAGGTGTGGCCCACCTCCCTACCACCCAATCCCACCATCCAAAGATCATCTCCACTGTTGAAATGCATCCCCCGGAGCTCTAAGATGCATTGATGGAAGAAGAAGTCCAAGAAGATCAAAGGTGGGTGTTCATAGCATTAGATTTTGATTTTTTGATGAAAGGCCCACTTGTGATGGGACCCGTTTTGATGTATGTGTTCTAGATCCTAGAGGGACCCATAGTGGTGGGTTCCCTCCATCACACTGTCTCTCTCTCTCTCTTATGATGGCATGTGGTCCACCTAATCTAGACCGTCCAACTAGTGGGACTAGCTCACCTTGTTGCCCACCGTTGAGCAGCCTGGCTACCTGATTTTGGGTCGGCCTGGCTGTGGGAAAAACCTCAAATAGCAGCTTGGTGCGGGACCGTGTGTCCCACCACGTGGACACCACGATGATGTATGAGATCCATATCCACACGTCAATCATCTGACCATTCAAGCGTGGGCCAGATGGAACGTGATCAGCTAGGACTGCTGCTGTCCAGCAGCAAGCGATGATGTCATGAAAACCACAAAAATCAATTTGGTTTGAAAGTGGGGTGAAGCACTCACATAGACCCCACCTTGATGAACATTGTATCCACACCGTCCATTTTGGAGAGACATTTTAGGACAGGAGTCCAGATGGGTTAGTCCAGCGAGTAGAAATCTGCTAGCCGCTGACCCATCTTGACATACCTGTTTTGTTATTCTAGGCTACCATGTTGAGCGTGCCCTCCATTCACATGGTCCATCCAGTGGGTGGGGCCCACTGTGATGTACGTGTTTCCCATCTAAGCCACCATTTGTAGATGATCAGCTAGAGCAGGGACCAGATTGAGCTAGGTCCGGTAGCAGGTTGTTGTTCTACTACAGGCCACCGTGATATATATGTTTAATCTACTCCGTTCATGCGTTGTGTGGCCCACCTGGACGTGTTCCACCCCCTAGTGGACCGTCTGCAGTGGGACCCACCTCTTATGTATTTCATCTCGGCTGTCCATCTGCTGGACGCCCAGCAGACTGCTAGTCGTAGGTTGGCCGGATGTCCAGCTGCCAGCCCACCCTACCATGATGTATATGTTTTAACCATGCCATTCATCCATTTTATGGTCCACCTGGACAGGGCCCACCCCCTGGTGGGACGCCTGCGGGTGGGGCCCACCTTTTAAATGTATTACATCTATGGCCGTCCATTCCTTGGGCGTCTAGCGCCCCTAAACGATGTCGAAATGCACATATCAACATTTTCCAAACGGATGGTGGGTCCCACACGTGTGGACCCACCTATGGAGTATGTGTTTCATTCATACCATCCTCCATCTAGACCCCTAGACGGTGGAGCCCACCTTGATATATGTATTACATAGCCACGCTGTCCATCTGCGATGGACGGTGGGCCCCTTGCTACATGTGTTGTATATGCCATACCGTCCATCCATTCACTGGGCTGGTGGGCCACACGTGTGGACCCACCTGATGTATGTGTTGCTCCCACGCCGTCCAGCGATTGTGGGGCCCGCGCGATATATGTGTTGTACATCCACACCGTCCAATTGTTTGGGACGGTGTTGGACGCACCCTGATGCATGTTTTAATCCACGTCATCCATTGCGTGGACGACGGGCCCCACATTGACATATTTGTGACCTTTGATGAGGCCCGTGATGTATTTGTTGTATCAGCACCGTCCAGACAGCGGGGCCCCACTTGATATGTATCTACTTCATCCAAACCGTTCATTATCTAGACACCAGTAGGTTGGGACGTTGCCAGATTGATTGTCCAGCAGCAGGCCCACCCTATTGTAAGGTATTTTATATCTACCCTGTCCATTTAGTGGGGCCCACTGTAATGTTATATTTTAACCACGCTGGCCGGCAGATGCGGCTCCCACTATGATGTATTTTGTCTTCGCGGTCCATCTGCTGCGCATGTACGGCCCACCTGCGCTCGTGTGCGGCCCATTTGTTGTACGTGTGAAGCCCACCTGCTGCATGTGTAGGGCCTACGTTGTTGAATATACTCGCTGTCCACCGTTTTCTAGCTATTGTTAAGGCTGTGGGCCCCATTGTCTTGTGAGGCCCACCATGATGTATGTATTATATACATACTGTTCATCCATTTTCTTTTAGGCCTTGGGCTGTCCATGAGGTCCACTATGATGTATGTGTTACACACACTACCCACCTCATGTGATGAGGCCAATTGAGATTGTATGAGGCCCTTGTGTGAGGCCATGGGCCCACTTTATGTTTGGCCCTATGAAGGCCACTCCTTGGGAGAAATGTTGATTAAATGGCCATATTGATGGGCAATGATGGTTTAATGTCCACATTGTGACCTTCCCTTAGGCCTTGTTGGGCCGATCATCGAGGCCGATTCCATTTATCGAGGCCAATTCTGATTGTTGAGGCCGAGTATCGAGACTGATTGCGATTTGTCGAGGCCGATTCCGATTGTCGAGGCCGATTGTATAGGTCGATTCTGGTTGTCGAGGCTGAGTATAGAGGCCCATTGTAATTGTCGAGGCTGATTGTATAGGCTGATTTCGATTATCGAGGCTGAGTATCAATGCTGATTCTGATTGTCGAGGCCGAGTATCGAGGCCGATTCCGATTGTCGAGGCCGATTGTATAGGCTGATTCCGATTGTCGAGGCCGATTCCGATTGTCGAAGCCGAGTATCGAGGTTGATTCGGATTGTCGAGGCCGATTCCGATTCCGATCGTCGAGGTCAAGTATCGAGGCCAATTCCGATTGTCGAGGCCGAGTATCAAGGCCGATTGTATAGGCTGATTCCGATTGTCGAGGCCGATTGTATAAGCCGATTTTGATTGTTAAGGCCGAGTATCGAGGCCAATTTCGATTGTCGAGGTCGATTGTATAGACCGATTCTGATTGTAGAGGCCGATTCTGATTTGTCAAGGCCGATTGTATAGGCCGATTCTGATTGTCGAGGCTGAGTATCGAAGCCGATTCCGATTGTTGAGGCCGATTGTATAGGTCGATTCTGATTGTCGAGGTCGAGTATCGAGGCCGATTCTGAGTGTTGATTTCGATTGTCGAGGGCGATTTCGATTGTCGAGGCCGATTGTCAAGACCTATATGATGTATATGCGACCCATAGTTGAGGCCTATTGTGATGGTATTCGACCTATGTGATGTATATGCGGCCCGTGTTTGAGGCCCAATGTGATGTATATGCGGCCCGTATTTGAGGCTCATTATGATGTGTATTTAGCCCGTGTTTAAGGCCTAATGTGATGAATATGAGGTCTATATTGTCACGCCCCAAACCCGAAAATCGGATTCGCAGGAATTCCGATCGCCGAATCCGGTGTGGACAGCCTCTGTAGTACCCCATTCTCGGCTCCTAGCGTTCATATGCCAGATTCCGATCATGGGATCCTATAAGGAGGATTTTTTTTTTACATTTAACTCGTAATAAGCATAACCACAAGTATACCCAAATCACAAAGGCAACATCATCATCACATATCCACTAATATAGTTATTTGAGTACAATGCTGAAAGGGAAATACATAAATCGAAAATCAAGCTCTAGAAGACTGCTACACGCTCCAAGCTCAACACTGCTACAACCTAACATCACCTGCACGCATCTATCGTGCATAAGCTTATAGAAAGCTTAGAGGGTGGTGTAAGTGTGTGCACAAAGTAAGTGTCGAGTATTCAATACAATGCCATCATTATACAATACTGAAATTACTGGTAATTCATAAATCGTACATTATCGGAATAAGCAGAAACACTAACAAGATCATGAATTATCAGAGTGAGTAGAAATACTGACAATATCATAAATCATGCGATAACAGAGTAAGAGGAAGTATGGACAAGTCCATAAGTCAATAAATATCAGATTACGCAATATAGAACAATTACGCAATAAGGAGTCATAAAGAGCCAAATACCAGATGCCAAAGATGCAATGCAATATACAAATCCTGCTAAGTCTGTCTAGGCCATATAAGTACAGAAACATAACAACCCAAAATGTCATATGCCTGCGGATGTAATGCAATATGCAATGCGAATGAAATGACCATGCTGGAGTATGAAGTCGGGATGATAGTACGTAGTATCACAGGCTACGGGGTCCACCATAGGGGACTTCTATCTAAACCAGTCCCATACCTAAATTTGGATAGTCAGACTCAATGTGGTAAACTCCTGACTTCAGGTTAGTCATGCGCCCAACCGAAATCTTTACCATAACGAAGGTATACAACAATTAGTTGCGCACCATCAGCCCGAGTGGATAGTGAATGAATGAATGAGCATGCAACTCCTACTCAATAAGTCCACATATCAGTACGGTTCCTCTCTGGGTGTAACGACCTGTAAATTTCCGTACTTTGGCTCGAGTACCATCTCGACCAGAAATCAATTAGGATTAAATCCTTTAGAAATTTAACAAAGTTAATTAAGTGAAAACTCGATTAGCCACGAAATCCGTTGGGATCGCTTTAAATACGATCTGCAAGACCCAAAACTTATAGAATCATTGACGCTAGGTTACCCTAAAGATTAGGATCAAACTCATTACCCGGCTATTCTCGGGAATGACTTGAAACTTTGTATTAGGTCTAGACCGCACATCGGAAATTCGATTAACGCAAAGTTAAGGACTTAGGACCGCCTCGCTAGGCTTGACTATCATCTCAAAAATTAGGTCCAGCCGATGTCCCACGGCCATTCGTTTGGATCCGGAGCGAGGGAGTGTGAAAAATACTATTCCCTTTACAAAATAAATATCTGGAATAGTGATCTGGCACCATTCGCTTGCGCATCGTGATAAGCAACCAGACACGTCGAATCGACTAAATTACACCCTCGGATTAAGAAAAATTTCAGGAACATTTACATGTGCTTGAAATTTCGGATCGTGGCCCACTGACCGTTGAACTGAAAGTGGTCCGCCACGTGCGATCTGGGAATCCGATCGAGTCGAAAACGTAATCCCACGTAGATCCATGTGTGGTGAGCTTAAGTCTGACGTTTGGCTCAAAGAGGGCCACCAGAACCTCTCTTTTGAGCTGGAAAAGTGACGAAATACCTATATTAGCAGTAACCCTTGAACCTGAGTCTATTTTGGGGAGGTTTTTGGCTATAAAAGAGGCTTAGAACAGCCCCTCTCACAGCCATACGAATTTGGGATAAAACCCTAGAGAGAGAAGAGAGAAAAGAGAGAGAAGAGCTTAGGATTTGTGGGAGAACTTCCTCCTGCTGCTTTCGATTACCGCACGGCCTACACCGCCTCTTTCCAGGCGCTTTCCCGGCGGTATCCACTCCGTTTGAAGGTGAAAAACCCTAACCCTAGGTCTGATTTGAAGTAGATAGGCTAGAGGTTGTGAAAAGGCTAACCGATTCCACTTTTTAGGCAAGAAAACTCCCGAATACGGAAGCTCACCAAACCTTACAAATCCGTTGTGATTCCAAGGGCAAAGGTGAGGACTTTAGGTGTATAGGTTGCGGTTTTCAACGCTTTCAATGTCAGATAATGGTAGATTCATGATCTGCATGCAATTGCACATGTACAAAGTGCTTTCCGTTTTCTGTTTCGATTAGAATTGTAGAATTTGAAATTTCACATACTCTAGGTATTCGTATAAAATACCGTATACGTATTTTTTATGGAAATGTGTTTGACATGTTTAATTGTCATATGGATATATGATGTATGGATAAAATACTCATTTGGCAAAAGGGTTCGCCTAAATACATGTTTACTAATATACACCATGTATGTAGATATACGGTATTGTAAGAAATACCGTATACGTGTATATTTTAGCGATGTGTTTGTCATGATTAATTGTCGTATAAATATATTATGTGCGTATAAATTAATTGCTTGGCGAAAAGAATCGCTGTATTATAAGTTCTCTTGTAAACATTATGTATGTTGAAATTGGGTATCCTAGAAAATACCCTATACGTATAAAATTTGCTGATGTAATTGTCATGATTATTTGCTGTATGAATATGATGTATACATATAAAATACTAGTTTGGTAAAGGGACAGCCCTAGTGCACTTTCCTCTAACATACGTCATGCATGTTGAAAAAGTGCATTCCAAGTGTTTGCAAAAATTGCTTGTGAATGTAAGTGCTTAAGTGTTAGAACCTTAGGTAGGTGCTGAGATGGGATTCTCAACTACCTTAGAGTCACATATGATACCCTCCATGTGGTTATTTACTCTAACCACTCACCTATGAAATATATGTATTTGTATCCCTATTTGTATAGTGCTTTACAACATGCTTTTGAACATGCCTTGTAACTTGTTTATTAACATGCTTTATAACATGCTTTATAACATGATTGCTAGTGTGCTTGAATTACCTTGTTTATCATGCTTTACTTCACATGCTATGGTTAGGAATTGATTGAGCTTGGGACTATGTCCATAGTCCAGGCATCCGGTATCAAACTTGGAGTTGTGGTTGAGATTCGTTTCGCCACACATGATGTGTTGACGAACCCGTGTCGTACTTCGGTTGGCGATAGTGGTTGGCCACACGAGGTGCTTCTGCGCTTCATATCGCCCAACTTGTTGTGCGCTCGAGCCAGCCGAACACGTCAAGTAACCCGTGTGTCTTATGTATGTTCACCATGTTTGGTTGCTAATGTTTGAACCTAGGGTACCAAACTTACCAGTGAAAACCCTTTTAACCATGGTACCTCGATCCGCTAAGACTCATGAGCCGGGCAAGGTGGTATGGGACACCATGGTCGAGTCAGGCCGGCTTCTGGCCAGGCCACGTGCCTCCCCATAGTGACCAGTGAGCAACCAAACTCGTGAGCCGATTATGGTGGTATGGGATACTATATTCGCGCTGTCGGCCTACATTGATAAGGTGATGGGGGAGTGGTGCAACCTTTGTGCGTAACAGCCCTGGCAGCCCTTTGTAGTGACCGCGAGCATATTCTGAAGTCGCAGTGCGCCTTAGGGTTCGCCGCGATATATATAGAGTATGAACTAGGCCTGTTTCTGTATAGTGATGAATCGTTTAAGGGATGATGGGGGAATGGTGCAACCTTTGTGCGTAACAGCCCTGACAGCCTCTGCAGTGACCTAGAAAACACACCACCGTCTGATATTAACTAGGACCGACGACCCTAGAATGGATCATGTTTGGGAATGATACAAGGGAGGTACCTTAGTTTCCCAATCTTGCTGTATGAAATGGACTAATTAAAAACTCGGTAATCATGCTCATCATGCATTGCATGTGCCTGGAAGATGTGGAGCACTATGGGATGTAAGCATGCCGCGAATGTGAGATGGTGTCGCATGAGGGAGTATGTCGGTGAGGGCATCCATCATACCTGCATACATACTTGCATTAATAAGAGTAACTAGGAGTGTTTGATTTACTGCTTTATCATCACTGCTTGACTGTATTGATAACATGATAACTTATGCCTTATTGTTCCACTGAGTTAGCTACTCACTCCCACGTTACGGGACGGTGTTGCGCACACCAACCAGGACTGTCTCAGTTTAGGCGAGCCGACGACTCTGGAGGCGAGCTGATTATGACGAGGACCAGGAGGAGTTCTCGTATATGCGCTTCTCGGCGCTTCGACTAGGTTGCTGGACCGACGGATTTTACAGGATTGTACCTAGTTTATTTTTGACATTTTGATTATAAACAGACATGTATATGGAGACTCAGATGGATTCATACTCTGGAGAATGAAACGTTTATTTTGTTTCTTTACATACATATATATACAGTTCAGTCTTCCGCTTGCTTTTATACAATTGATCTGGAGTATGAATTGTTGTTTTGGTATAATCTCATTCATGTTTATTGCTCTAACACAGACAACATTCAAACATCATTAAATATGTTGCATAAGTGATGCGTTGGAACTCGGGAGTTGAGTTACACTCGACCCTCGATTTTCAGGGCGTTACACTGAGAAATCACCGGGGTCCATTACACTCCAAACCAGATTGCCGCCCCATCGCGTGCAACAAGGTGGGTGGAAGAGACCTCACTATCCGCCTGCCAATATCGGGCCTAGCTCGTCGATAGCGGACCCATTCCTCGAGCTGGTCAGACTCAGCCTAGCATTGCCCCCTTCTCTTGGGCGGGTAAGGCCGTACCCCTTTCCAACCGACCACGACATAGTGGGAGACGTGGCTTAACGGTATACGGCCCTCATGCGCTCATGCATCCACTCAGTCTAGACGTTGGAGCAATGTAACGCCCTGAAATTCGAGGGTCGAGTAGCAACTCAACTCTCGAGTTCCAAATCATCACTTATGCAACATAGATAATGATGATTAAATGTTGTCTGTGTTAGTGCAATAAACATGAGTGAGATTATACAAAAACAGTAATTCATACTCCAGATCAATTGTATAAAGGCAAGCAGAAGACTGAAACTGTATATATATGTATGTAAAAGAAACAAAACCATCTCAATCTTCAGAGTATGAACCCATCTGAGTCACCATATACATGTATCTGTTTTATGAACAAAATTTTCAAAAGTACAACTAAGGAAATAAGTCCTGTAAATCCCGTCGATCCAGGCAGCCTAGTCGAAGCCACCAGAATACTGCATAAATGAGAATTCGTCCTAGTCTTCGTCATAGTCCGGCTCAGTCTCCTGAGTCGTCACCTCATTTGTACTTAAGACAGAGTCTGATTGGTATGTACAACACCATCCCGTAACGTGGGAGTGAGTAGCTAACTCAGTGGAACAATAAAGCATAGGTTAACATGTTATCAATTCAGTCAAGTAGTAATGATAAAGCAGTATAATCAAACACTCCTAACTACTCTTATTAATGCAAGTATGAATGCAGTCATGATGTATGCCCTCACCACACACTCCCTCATGCGATACCATCTTACGTTTGCGGCATGCTTGCATTCCTCAGTGCTCCACATCTTCCAGGCACATGCAATGCGATGATGAGCATGATTACCGAGTTGTTATTAGTCCATTTCAAACAGCAGGATTGGGAAACTAAGGTACCTCCCTTGTATCATTCCTAAACATGATCCATTCTAGGGTCGTCAAACCTAGATAATCTCATACGATAATGTGGTTCTAGGGACCTACAAAAGCTGTCAGGGCTGTTACGCACAATGGTTACACCACTCCCCCATCACCTCTTTAACGGTTCATCACTAAATTGATACAGGCCTAGTTCATACTCTATACACTGTGGCAAAACTCGTCGCCTCACCGCAAATTCAGAGTATGCTCAAGGTCACTACGAAGGGCTCATCACCAATCAGTGTAGGCCGACAGCTCGAATATAGTGTCCCATACTACCATAATCGGCTCACGAGTCTGGTTGCTCACTGGTCACTACGGGGAGGTACGCGGCCCCAGCATAGGCCGACAGCTCGACCACGGTGTCCTAACCACCATGTCCGGCTCATGAGTCTTAGCGGATCGAGGTACCATGGTTAATGGGATTTCACTGGTAAGTTTGGTACCCTAGGTTCAAGCAGTAGCGTCCAAACATGGTGAACATATATTAGACATATCGGGGTACTTGACGAGCCTGACTAGCTCGAGCGCACAATCAACTGAACGACATGAAGTGCATAAGCACTTTGCGTGGCCTAACCACTGTCGCCAACTGAAGTATGACTCGGGTTCATCAAACACATCTTACGTGGCGAAATGAATTTCAACCACGAACTCAAGTCTGGTACCGATTGTCTGGACTATAATCATAGTCCCAAACTCAATCAATCCTTATTTAGAGCATGTAGAGTAAAGCATGATAAACAAAGTAATTCAAGCATGATAACAAGCATATCATAAAACATGTTATAAAGCACCATATAAATAGGAAATACAAACACATATATTTCATAAGTAAGCGGTTAAAGTAATTAACCACATGGAGGAAATCATACACGTCTCTAAGATAGTTGAGAATCCCATCTCAACACCTACCTAAGGCACCATCATCCAAACACTTACTCTCACAAGCATTTTCACAAACACTTAGAATACACTATTTCAACATACATAGTGTATATTAGCAAAACATATATTAGGGCGAGTCCTTTCGCCAAGCAAGTATTTTACGCATATATAATATATTCATACAGTAAATAATAATGACAAACACATTTTCAAAATTTATATGTATACGGTACTTTTTAGAATACACTATTTCAACATACATAGTGTATATTAGCAAATCATGTATTAGGGCGAGTTCTTTCGCCAAATAAGTATTTTATCCATATATAATATATTCATACAACAAATAATTATGGCAAACACATTTCCAAAATTTATACGTATACGGTACTTTCTACAAATACCTAGAATATGTAAAATTTCATATTCTTCACCTTTAATCGAAACGGAAAACAGACAGCACTTTGTACATGTGCAATTGCATGCAGATCATGAATCTATCATTATCTGACATTGAAAGCGTTGAAAACCGTAACCTATACACCTAAAGTCCTCACCTTTTATCGTAGAATCGTAACGAAGCCAATAGGTTTGCTAAGCTCCCGTATTCGGCAGTTTGGTAACCTATAGAATGAAATAGGTTAGCTATTTCATAACCTACAACCTTTACAACTTCAAAACAGATTAGGTTTAGGGTTTCTTACCTACAAACGAAGTCGAAATCACCGGAAAAGCGACAAGACTTGCGTGTAAAACAGCAGGGGAAAGCAGTAGGGAGATTTTCCCACTTCTCTCACTCTTTCTCTCTCTTTTCTCTCTTCTCTCTCTAGGGTTTCTCTCAAATTCGTATGGCTATGAGAGAGAGGGTTCTAAGGTCCTTATATAGCCTAAAAACACACTAAAATAGACTTAAGGTCAAGGTATACTTAGGTTATAACCAAAGTGAGCTAGTTTTAGCTCAACGGAGGACTTCTGGCGGCCCCCCTTGAGCCAAAAGTCAGACTTAAGCTCACAGGCTCTGGATCTACGTGGAGTTAAGTTTTCGTTCCAGTAGGATTCCCAGATCACGCGTGGCGGACCAGTTTCAGTTCAACGGTCAACGGATCTCGATCTGAAATTCCAAGTACATGGATATATTTATGAAATTTTTCCTGATCCGATGGTGTATTTGGGTCAGATTTTGACGGTCTGGTTGCTTACAAAATGTCCGCAAGTATCAAGTCTCAGATTACTATTTGAGATATTTATTTTGTAAAGAAAACAAATGTTCTCACACTCCTCGCTCCGGACTCAAGCGAATAGCCGTGGGACACTGTCTGGATTTGATTTCCGAGATAGTTGTCAAGCCCAGCGAGGTGGTCCTAAGTCTTTAACTTCGTATTATTCGGACTCCCAATGTGCGGTCCAGACCCGATACGGAGTTTCAATGTGCTCTCGAGAGCAGTCGGGTAATGAGTTTGATCTTAGATTTTAGGGTAACCTAGCGTCAATGATTCTACAAGTTTTGGGTCTTGCAGATTGTATTTAAAGCGATTCAAATAGATTTCATGACTAATCTAGTTCAGCACTTAGTTAACTTTGTCAAATTTCTAAAGGATTTAATCCTAAGTGATTTCTGGTCGAGGTGGTACTCGGGCCATTGTACGGAAATTTTTGAGTCTTTACAAGCAACCTCTGGAACCAAGAGGGTTTAGAGACTTTCACCCAGGGATATCTATAGCACCCCATGTAGAACAGATTTCCAGCGTCCCATTTGGTCATCCACGAAATACCTGTGGAGGCTACGACCCTGATGTCACTAGGGCGTACAGTAATCACAACACACAATGCAAGATGCATGAGTCATACAATCCAGTCATGCATCAATCCTGCGCATACCATGTACTCATGTGAGACAATCTTCGCCTATCAGGGAGTCTCATAACAACATGACCACTGACATATGCATGGTCAACCAATCTCATAACAAATATGCAGATGATGCATATGGGCATGTATCGTGATGTTATGCTGTCACATACTCATAATTGATATCAATAGCCGGCACCGACAATCAGCCCTAACAAGGTGGACATTTAACCAACATTTCCCCCAAGGAGTGGCCTTCATAGGGCCAAACATATATTGGGCCCATGGCCTCACACAAGGCCTAATATACAACACAATAGGCCTTACTCAAGGGCCACATATACATAACAGGTGGGCCCTGCTCATGGGCCTCAAATACATGACATGCGGGCCCTACACATGGGTCTCGAATTCATCAAATGGGTCATGCATCATGGGCCTAATACATATCACAATGGGCCTTGCCCTTAGGCAACGAATACATCACAATGGGCCTTGCCTATGGGCCATGAATACATCACAATGGGCCTCAACTATGGTTCGCATATATATCATATAGGTCTCGACAATCGGCCTTGACAATCGAAATTGACCTTGATAATTGAAATCAGCCTCAACAATCGGAATCGACACTCGGAATCGGCCTCGATAATCGGAATCAGCCTTGACAAATCGGAATCGGCTTCAATACACAGCCTCGACAATCGGAATTAGCCTATACAATCGGAATCGGCTTATACAATCGGTCTCGAATCAGAATCAGCAAATCGGTCACGTCAAGCGGAATAGGCAATTGGCCATGATAATCAGAATCAATCGATCAATAATCAGAATCGGTAAATCAGTCACGTCAATTGGGATCGGCAATCGGTCACGATAATCGGGATCGGTCGATAATCAGAATTGGCAAATCGGTCACGTCAACCGGGATCGGTAATCGGTCACGACAATCAGAACCGATCGATCAATAATCAGAATCGGTAAATCAGTCACGTCAATTGGGATCGGCAATCGGTCACAATAATCGGGATCGGTTGATAATCAGAATTGGTAAATCGATCACGTCAACCGGGATCAGTAATCGGTAACGACAATCAGAATTGATTGATCAGTAATCAGAATCGATAAATCGGTCACATCAATCGGGATTGGCAATCGGTCACGATAATCAGGATCGGTCGATAATCAGAATCGGTAAATCAGTCACGTTAACCGGGTCAGCAATCGGTCATGATAATCAGAATCGATCGATCAATCGAAATCGACAATCGGTCATGGCAATCAGAATCGGTCGATAATCAGAATTGGCAAATCAGTCACGTCAACCAGGTCGGCAATCGGTCACGATAATCAGAATTGGTAAATCGATCACGTCAACCGGGTTGGCAATCGGTCACGATAATCAGAATCGATCGATCAATCGAAATCAACAATCGGTCATGGCAATCAAAATTGGTCGATAATCAGAATCGGCAAATCGGTCACGTCAACCAGGTCGGCAATCAGTCACGATAATCAGAATCGATCGATCAATCAGAATCGACAATCGGTCATGGCAATCAAAATCAGTCGATAATCAGAATCGGCAAATCGGTCACGTCAACTGAGATCGGCAATCAGTCATAATAATCAGGATCGATCGATAATCAAAATCGGCAAATCGGTCACGACAATTGGAGTCGGAATTCGATAATCAACCTCGATGAGAATAGGCCGAACAAGGTCTAAGGGAAGGTCATAACGTGGACCTTAAACCATCATTGCCCATCATTGTGGTCATTTAACCAACATTGTTCCCAAAGAGTGGCCCACAGAGAGCCAAATATAATATATAGTGGGCCCATGGCCTCACACAATGGCCCAATACATATCAGTTATGGGCCTTACTCATGGGCCGCACCTACATCACAATTAGCCTTGGCACATGGGCCATAAATTCATCACATCAGGCCTCATATACATTAAGTGGGCCGCATTGATGGGTTGCACCAATGGGCCTCATAAACATCAAATGGGCCGCATCAACGAGCCACACCAATGGGCCTCATAAGCATCACATGGGTCGCATCAACGGGCCGCACCAATGGGCTTCATGTACATCAAATAGGCTGCACCGATGGCCTCATGTATATCAAATCGGGCCCACCCTTATGTATATTTGAGATCCGACCTATTTATAAGTTAGCATAGAGGTAAATGAAGTGAAAACAATATCAACTTATCTGAAAACTACCATGGCCCTAAAAGTTTGAACAGTGGATGTCATTATCTACTATTTATATGGTGGGGTCCACCTGAACTTTAGATTTGACATCATTCTTTTTCCCATGTCGTAAAGTGATCTCACAAATGGTTGCACGGCATGGATACAACATATGCATCATGGTGGGTCCCACCACCCAAATAGCGGACAGTGTAGATAAAACACATATATCCCCGAGGGGGCCCACCGAGCTCACTGACGTGCATCCCACTTGTATTAAAGATAGAGGTGGGTCCCACGTAGGGCCCCCCTCATATGTACACGCAACATAGTGTGTGCATATATATATATATATATATATATATATATATATATATATATATATATATATATATATATATAAAATATTATATAGATTTAGCTGCTGCTGTGCAGCTTGGCATTAAAAGGGAGCATAGGTGGGTCCCACGTAGGGCCCACCCTCATATGTTAGTATATGGTATTATATAATATTATAGTATAATATATAATATATTATATCATATAATATACTAATATAATATAATATATTAATAGTATATTAAACGAAAGAGCAACGTCCAGGCCCTGGACGGCGTGGAGTTTACGTGCATCAAGGGAGGGCCCACTCGTGGGGTGGGTCCCATCGTCCAAGGACGGTGGACACGAAACACATGCATCATGGGCACCACCGTCCACTGCAAGACGGTGTGCATACAAAACATACATCATGGTAGTTCCACGTGGGTGGACGGTGCGGGAAAAACACTTACATCAGTGGTCCCATGCGGGGCCCACCATAACATTTACCTACCATCCAAACCGTGGATAAGGTCACACCGACCCGTGTGAAGGGTACAAACAAAATTCATATTCATACAAAACTTCTGTAATAACCCAAATGGGTTTCAATGGCAGACGTCCAATGCCACTGTTTCCAGTGATGTGGGCCACCCGCGTTCCAAATATGGCTGAATTTTTTGTAGTGGCCACCGTTAGAAAAGGGGCCCGCCTCATGCACGGTGTGGATGTGCAACCCACATCACGGTGGGGCCCACGTATGGGACCCCTGCCTCCAGCGTCCCAGCGCAGGACGCCTACGCGTCCTTGCCTGCTGCTGCTGCTCTTCATGTTATTACTATTATTTTTTTTAATAAAAAAATGATTTTTTTTGATATTTTTCTGTGGTAGGCCCGCATCAACAAAATCCATCCCACCCATTGGTCTTTACTGCCCAAGACAGACCAAACGAGTCCAATATTCGCTATATTTTGGCGCATCACAATAACAGGGTGGATTTCAATGGTAGACACACTGTTTGCTATGCTATGGCCCGCCTGAGAGTCAGATTAACCTCATTTTTCGGCTCAACGCCTAAAATGAGCTAGGGAAAGGGATGAGTGGTTTGGATTGAACTCATACATGAAGGTGGGGCCAACATGAGTGACCACCCAAAAGTTGGAATCAAGCTAGCATTTTTGCTCATTAGGTGGTCTGTACACCACACCGTCAGTTCACATTTTTCTCTATGGCCACGTCCAGCGTCCTTGGACGCTGGACAGTTTGAATGCAACACATGTCTAAGGTGGGTCCTACTTACAGACGTACTAATGAGGGGTGGGCCCCACCCAGGTGGGTCACCAAATGGCGGGATGGTGTGAATAAGCATTACATCAATGTGGGGTCTATCCGGGTAGGCCACACAATCACATCATCACACACAAAACAAAAGAAAAGGGAGAGAGAAAGAGAGAAAGAAGCACCCACCTTAGATATTGGACTTCTTCTTTCCACCAATGTATTCTAGGGCTTCAAGGGAACAAGATTCAATGGTCGGGATTGATTTTAAAGGGTTGGATTTTGGGGGTGGAGAGCTTACAAAGGGTTGGAAATGGAGAGCTCTCATAGACGTTGGGAGTTCTCTCTTGCTAGGGGAGGAAAATGGAGAAGAAGAGAGAGAGTAAAGAGATGAGAGAGAGTGAAAGGATGGGTGTGTAAGAGGGTAATAATGAGTTGTAAGAGCATATGGAAGAGAACCTCATAATGACTTGTAAGAGAGAGTTGACTAAAGCTCTCATGAGAAATGGTGCTCCTAGGGTGGGTCTACTTAGGGAAACATGTGCACCCCCTTAAAGTGGACCCCATACCAATCAATGGCTCAAATATATAAACGGTACATCTTTTGATCTACCTGTCGGATCGGCGCACGAGATACGGCGTTGGAATCGCAGCGACGATGCGATTGCAATGACATAGGTCTTAGGTCAAGCCGACTCGGAATTATAGGATAACACTCAAGGTCACGCGCAAATACTATTTACGAGTCATAGGTCGCCAGAATTCGACTGGAAGGACCGTGGGAGCCTACGGAACGATACAGTCCAGGACACGGGTCTCACATATGTGATGAGGCCCATTGTGATGCATTTGAGGGCCAGGCAATGGAATCCATTGTGATGTATATTAGGCCCATGTGAGAGGCCCATCTTGATGTGCATTAAGATTTTGAGTGAGGCCCATGGTGTTGTATATTAGGTCCTTGTGTGAGGCCATGGGTTCACTATATGTTAGGCTCTATGTGAGCCATTCCTTGAGGACAATGATGGTTAAATGTCCACATTGTCGAGGCCGATTGTTGATGCCGGGTATTGATATCGATTATGAGTATGTGACAGCATAACATCATGATACATGCCCATACGCATCATCTGCATGTTTATTGTGAGATGTGATTGACCCTTGCATATGCCATAGTATAGATGGTTTATGAGACTCTCTGATAGGTGGAGTTATCCCACATGAGTGCACTGTATGCACATGATTGATGCATGATCGGACTACATGACTCATGCATCTTGTATTGTATGATTATGATAATTGCACGCCCTAGCGACATCAAGGCTGTGACTTCCATAGGCATATCGTGGATGGCCAGATGGGACACTGAAAATGTTTGGTTCGAGCATCTAGGCACTCTAGATGTCCGTGGGTGAAAGTCCCTAAACCTCTGAGGCCAGGAGATCCCTTAACGTCTAGACCAAGTGGATACATGAGCTCCCGAGTGTCGAATACTAGTAGGCCGCGTCTCCCACTGTGTTGTGGTCAGTTGGGAGGGGGTGTGGCCTTATCCTCCCGAGTGAGGGGGCTATAAGCTAGGTTAAGTTTAACCAGCTCCCAAATGGGTCCGCTATCGATGAGCCGGGTAGGCATTGCTATACTACTGGCAGGCGGGTAGTGAGGTCGTTTCCACTCGCTGGGCTACACAGCTGGCTGGGGCGGTAGCCAGCTTAGAGTGTACTAGACCCCGGTGATGATCCCAGAGATGTACGATGTTGACATGTGGACTTATTGAGCAGGAGTTGCATACTCATTCATTCATTCACTATTCACTCAGGTGGGTGGTGCGCAACTATTTGTTACGTGTACCTTCGCAACAGCCAGGATTTCGGTTGGGGCGTGCGACTAATCTAAGATCAGGAGTTTACCACAATGAGTCTGACTATCCAAATTTAGGTATGGGACTGGTTTGGATAGAAGTCCCTTGTGATGGACCCCATAACCTGCGATACTATGTACTATCATCCCAAATTCACTCCAGCTTGTTTATTTCATTTCATTCACACCGCATATTGCATTGCATCCGCAGCATTTAGCATTTTGGGTTTCCATGTTTCTGCATTGATATGGCTGTTAGCATTCATGCCTTACATTGCATAGCCTTTGTACGGCTGATGACACTTATGGACTTATCAGTATATTTTTGCTTACTCTGATATCGTATTATTCATGATCTTATTAGTATTTCTGCCTATTTTGTTATTGTATGATTTAGTACATTGTATTGCATACTCGGCACTTATCTTGCACACACACTTTCACCACCCACTAAGCTTTCTATAAGCTTATGCACGATAGATGCCTGCAGGTGGCGTTAAGTTGCAGCAACGTCGAGCATGGAGTGTGCAGTGCACTGATGATTCTCTTTCCAGAAAGCAATGAGTCATACATTGTGCACATGGCAAACATATAACACGATCAGGACCATCCAAATCATAGGCCTCATTGCAAATGAAGTACAGGCTGAAAATTGCATATAAGGGGCCATCTTCACTGTCCCATTTTGATCGTTTGATTTGGACAGTATGCCTACTTTTCTTGTAGTGTGGATCAATGCAGTAAAACTCATTGCAATTAGAAGATCCTAGCCACCAATCATGGCCTTCGTTCAACATAATGCAATCCAGTGCTATCGTCCCCAAACAAAGCACCGACTACCATCTGATGTTCCAACGGTTATCAGCTAAATACAATCGAATGCCTTCAAAAAGATCTCTGATAAACAGATATTATGAGAAGCTCTTTTTAATAATTCCTCCAACTACATCATATTCACGAGTTTGATCAAGTTTGGACAGAAAATATAAATGTGAATACAATAATCCAAGAACGTCATCAAGAAAAACAAATCTGATTACATTTCATGACTCACCTTAGCATGAAATCTGCATATGAGCTTCTGGATGAACGGTCTGTATACGAGCTTCAAAAAGGGCGATCAAGAGCGATGAAGATGGCGCTTGAAAGAGGGAAGGGAGAGGAAGAAAAAGGGGTCGAAAGAGGGAAGGGAGAGGAATAAAAGGGTGGTTGAAAGAGGGAATCGAAAGAGGAAAAATGAAAAGTCCTCTTTAGAGAGAGGGAAGAGAGAGGAGGAAGCGGGTGGTCGAGAGAGGGAAAATGAAAATTCCCTTTTCTGAAATCGTAGAAGAATTGAGATCCGTTAAAATGTGAGTTTTACATATTTTATATAATAAACTATATTCCCAGCCATACAATTAAGGTTCCATTTGGTGGATTGTTAAGATATTATTCCATAAGATAATTATAAATATAATTCATCTACAACAAGACCCATTATTTGGATGGTTTGGATAGCCATATATCAAACACACATTTTTTATGGACGAGTTTCCATTATTTAACATAAATTACAAATTTAACATTCATTTACCATGATGTTTTTGTTTAATCCACACCATAAATCCATTAGTAAATAATCTTTTATGGTTGATACCAAAATATCATATCGAAATAAAACTCAAGTGAACAACACTATAGGAAAACAATACCGATTGAACATCCACCCTTAAAAGACAGGCTATGGCTACGGACTTCTTATATTTTAGCTATGGATTTTAACCGTCGGAATTTCCTACGGCTAAAATCCGTAGCTAAAATAGCCACACATCCATCGGCTTTGCCCTTTTTTTTTGTAGTGTGCGTTGGAATGAGAGTTTTAGGATGGTGGTCATCACACAATCTGTTTTGGCTGGTCAGCCTTGGTTGGACTTCCATCTGGACGGTTCAGATCATCTAACCGATCGTGTTTATGATCATACAATAGTCCACGGAGGGCCTGACACTGTAGCGCATGTTCCTATGTATGAAACTGCACTGGGACGTGCGATGGGCCCCTGATCGGCATTAACGAAAAAATCTACTCCGTCCATTGAATTCGTGGTGAAATTTCAGTTAGAAATGGGTGGTTTTGGTCAAGTTTGGCATGGCCCACTATATCAAATCTTCCTGCCGTCCATCCTGCGTTTGATGGTGATCTTCTTGCGATTGCTTGCATTGTGGCAAAAGGACTCCATGGTTGTGGTCGCGCCTCCCCTGGACATAATGAACAGTCCAGATCAACCATCGAAACGATGGTGGTGGCCCAGTACACTCCACAGTGGCCAGACGTGCATCCCCTGCATAAGAGATGGGCGGGGAGTCGGGTTAGCGCACGCTGACCGACTCCCCTGCTTCGGTTTACTGCGGGTGGTCCTAGCGTGGTGCACGTGCATCACGTATGTTGGCCCCACGGTGATGTTTTCCAAAAAATCCACACCATCCATTTGGTTTCACATCTAATTTAAAGAGCTGAGACCAAATTTGAAATAAATCCAGAGATCTAGTGGGCCCTAAATTGGTGATTTATTAGCCGATCTGTCCGTTGGACCACTTCCATAAGGATCCAATGGCTGAAATTTTACGTGGACAGTTACTTTATGATCCTCAGGCTAGAGATAAAGTTTCGAGCGAAATGGATTGTGGGAACCCTGTGATCTTGCATTCAGGAAGATTTTCAGGCCCCTTTAACTTAATCACTTGATTTTCTCAGATCTTTAGCGTGTGAATTCTTCAATCTCGATCCCCTAAGATCTGTCCCTTGCCTTAGTGATTCGTGAGCGTTAAATCCATGCTTTTAATACCCTTTTCAGTCTAAGCTCCTAAATTAAACTTTGCAACAAAAACATGATTAAAATATAACGTTAAGCATTATCATGTTCGTAAAATCAGGTAATAACTGGGGTCTAATATGCAATATTTGACCATAAACAGCCATCTCCGCCTTCTCGTTCTAGGAAACTTGACATCTTTCTGAGTGAGTTGGGACAGGGGCCGGGATATTGTGGAGAAGTCCTTAATGAATATGCGGTAGTAGCCCACGAGTTTGAGGAAGCTTCTTACTTCAGAAACCAAACCTGGTTGTTTCCACTCTTGCACTGCCGCCTCCTTGGCGATATCTACTGATATGCCTTCCTTCGAGACTACATGCCCCAAAAACTTGATCTCTTCTTTTTGAAAGTCACACTTTCGGAACTGGGAAAATAGTTGGTTTTGCCTGAAAGTGTGAAGGATTAGCCGTAAGTGTTCCTTATGGTCTTTTCGACACTTTGAGTACACCAAGACATCATTGACAAATACGATAACAAATCTGTATAGGTAGGGAGTAAATATTTTGTTCATAAGATCTATGAATACCGCCGACACGTTTATGAGCCTGAATGGCATGAATAAGAATTCATAATGTTCGAAGCTAGTTCTAAAGGTTGTCTTTGTACGTCTTCCTTCCTGACTCGTAATTGATGATATCCGAACTGCAAGTCTACCTTTGAGAAGTATTGGCCCCCTTTAATTGATCAAATATGTCATTTATCTTGGGTAAAGGATACTTGTTCTTGACCCTGACCTAGTTTGGTCTACGAAAATCAATGCATAGTCTCAGTGTTCCATCCATCTTTTTCACGAATAACACCGGGGCTTCCCACGGTGAGACACTCGACTGGATGAAGCCAGACTTTAGCAAGCCATCGATCTGAGTCCTCAATTCTTCCATTTCACATGGGGGCATGCAGTATTTTGGTAAGGAGATAGGTATCAGACCTGACACAAGATCCATAGCGAAGTCGATCTCATGCTGTGGAGGGAGTCCAGGTATTGGCTTAAACACATCTATGAACTCTCAGACCACAAGCGTGTCTGTAACTGAGGGACTGTCATACCCATCTAGCAGAGACGTATAACAGTGAATTCGAAGTGGATGGCTGACCTTAATCGAGAACATGAAGGAAGCACCCTCGATCTCGTGAACTGTGACTAATCGGGTCTCGTAATCGATCTCCACCTTTACCATGGTTAACTAATCCATACCAAGGATGACATCGTAGTGGAAGATTTTTGTCACAATCAAATCTACGCGCACCTCCTTACTTCCCAAATCTACGGGGCAGTCCTGACAAATCTCAAAAGCATCAGGGAGGTTCTGTACTGCAGCGATAATCTTCATCCCCAATGTTTAACAATTGCACAAGATATCAAGGAGGTTATGGACCCGGTGTCCATTAAGAAGAATACGAGGGTACCTTGTATGTGGGTTACGACCTCGAAGCAGATGGCACTACGATGGCAGCATCAATGCCCTCCGTAGTCATTGCATATACCTATGCTTGCTATGCATGGTTTGACAACGTAATAATGGGTCGTTGAGGCGGTTGATTCTAGGGCATAGGAGGGCGATGAAATTGTTGCGCGGGTCACACTGTTCATAGAGGAGGGACCGCAACTACCTACTGGGGTGCGCAGTTCATCCGCTGAGTGGGCGTCTTGTGAAACATAAAGGGGCAATGTGGCCCACCTTCTTATAGTAAGTACACACACGATCGGGCCTTACTTAGAAAGCCGGTGGAGCCATGGGTCTCGGGGGCAAGTCCATCCTAGGCCTTTTGCTCGGGAGTGTTGAGGGTTGAGCCTCAGCTTTGTGCCTTGGGTCTAATTGCAAGCGAGACTGAGAAACACATTCCCTATCCTGCTCGGACCGTAGGGACATCTCAACTAGGTTGGCATAGATGAGAATGTTGGCACAACACATCTTCGTGCAGATGTCTTTTAGTACTCCTTCAGAAAAATGTCGCATCTTTGTCTGTTCATCTACCACTATTCGGGGCGCATACCTCAAAAATTTTGTGAAGTGATTCTCATATTCCACCACGGACATCCCTCCCTAATGCAGGTGGAGGAACTTGCTCTCTTTCTCGTTGCGATAAGTGAGAGGATAATACTTTTTAAAGAAGCACGTTTTGAACTCCTCCCATGTCCATACAATCCCCGTGGGTAGAGACCTAAGAACGCTATCCCACCACAAATCTGCTTCCTTTTGTTCACAACCCCAAGTGCAGGGTCGTGATGTAGTAATAATCTCGGTGAGATTGAGGTCGAATCGATAGGGAGTAATCTTGTATGTTTCTTAACATAACTAGAAGTAGAACTAGAAGAAAATGTAAAACTAAATTTGAAATCTTTAAGAGAGTAATTGTGATTATTGTAATTGAAACTTATGAATTTAAAGGTGGGAACTAGGGTGCGAAGGATCCACTTGTATCTCTTGGGATGCTACCTTGCTTGATTCAAGAGATCCAATTGGAATCAGAGTCCTATCTTGTCCAATTGGAAAGAGAGATGATCGCATCTTTGTACTTCTCATTGATCTAGCCTCAATGGAAGAGAATTGTGAGGATTTGGAGGGGATTCTGTCACCCAACCATGCCTTGGAGACGATGACAAACAATAGGATTTACCAATCCCACAATCTCAATTAAGAAAAGAAGATATCTAAAGCTATTGCAGATCTATTATAATTTAAGTCATAATAAACCATTGAAAACTGAAAATATTCCTTAAAATTAACTAGAAATCAATGAAGTTCAACATACAGATGAATCAAAGCAAAGCAAACATGTCAATCGCGCTACAAGCTACGCCTCTTAGCCCTAGCTAAGAGGTTTAGCCAACCATAGATATAATTAAACTAATAACTCTTAAGAAAAGCATATAAATAATTAAGGAAGAAGAAGAAAGACTCTTGGCAGAGGCTCTCCACCCTTTGGCTCCACTCCTTAAACCCTAGATGATCCTAGGAATGTCTTATGGACTCTTATTTTAGTTGTGAAGCTCCACCTTATGAACTAACTGGAGATTTCTGCAAATCGACCTTGAAACCGCCTCAATTTACATAGCCGCAGTTTTTCCGCATTACGCTTCGGTCAGATCGAAGTTGGGTTTGCTCAGACTGAATTAAGATTAAAAATCATACTTTATTGCTGGACAATTCTACGCGATTTTGGTCGCACCGAAGTTGCCTCGGTCGTACCGAAATCACATTTGAAGTTTATGTGCAGAGTACTTAGGTGGGACCGAAATTGGCTTAGGTGGGACCAAAGTTATCTTCGGTTGCACCGAAGTTGGCTTAGGTGGGAATAAATTAAGCCTAAAAATCTTGATTTCTTGCTAGACTATTTTGTGCGATTTCGGTCAGACCGAAGTTGACTTAGGTGGGACCAAATTGCCTGATTTTTTTCTGTTTAACTTATGCTTTTGCCGGTCTTTTCTCCATCCTTTGTACTTGCTTTGCTTAGATCTTTGGCATGTAAATTCTTCATTCTTGGTCTCCTAAGATCTATCTTTTGCCTTGCTGATTCTTAAGCATTAAATCCATGTTTTTGGCATTCTTTTTAATCCAAACTCTTAGATTCACCTCGCAACTCAAACATGTATAAAATATATCATTAAGTAGTATCATGTTCATAAAACCAAGATATCAATGGAGAAAAATATGAAATATTTGACACTCAACATGCTCCCCAACTAGCATTTTGCTAGTCCCGAGAAAAACATGCATGAAATAATCTTCCATCTTCAAGGTTCAAAACCTTTTTCAGAAAATAATTTTTTGTGCAATTGCTGAGGGTTAAATATTCCATATTCGACCACATTTATATCTTGGTTTTATGAACATGATACTGTTTAATGTCCTATTTTACTCATGTTTGTGTTGCAAGGTGAATTTAAGACCTTGGATGGGAAAAAGGTGCTAAAAGCATGGATTTGACACTCAAAGATCATCAATGTAAAGAATGGATCTTAGGAGACAAAGATTGAAGATTTCAATGTCCTAAGATTCAAGAAAGCCAAGTGGAGAAGGAACAAAACTGAAAGAACAAGTGCAGAATACACATTGACTCTGTCATCGAGCACTGCTTAATGACATTGAGGACACATTCAATGACATCGAATTTATGAAGAAAAATCGAGTTGGTCACTGGACAAATTGAAGACGTTTTTCGATGACTCGAGAACTAGTTTGATTACTCGAAGATCTGCTTGATGACTTCGAAGACCTGCTTGATGACTTCGAAGACCTTCTCGATGGCATCGAATTTTCTCTGGAATTTTAGCAAAAATCACTGGACACATTGGGCACCATTTTCGATTACTCAAAGTACTCCTCGATGACATCAAACATATGTTTGATGACATCAAAGGTCTCTTCGATGACATCGAATATATTGAGGAAATTGGATTAACTCTCTGGACTATTTTGGACACATTATCGATTCCTCGAACATTGTTCGATGACATCAAAGGCCTCTTCGATGACATCAAAGGTAGGTTCAATGACATTAAAGGTTGCAAAGTCCGGATGAAGTTATAAAAGCACGAAAAAAAGTACATATAAAAAAAACCTTTGATGACATCGAAGGCTGTTTGATGTCATCGAACAGATCGTGCGAAGTTACGCAGAGTGTGTAAATTGAGGCAGTTTCTGGATTTTTCCAAAGAAGTGCAAAAGGAGGTGTTGCACAACTATAAATAGGAGTCCCCAGGGCATCCATGGGCATCTGTCAATTTTATATGGTTTGAAGAGTGGAGCAAAAGCATGGAGAGCTGTCGCCAAGCGTTCTTCTTCTTCTTCTTCCTTCCTTAGTTTTTCAGGATTTCTTCTAGGGTTTTGAGTTCCAATCATGCCTATCGTTGGCTAAATGTCTTAGCCAGGGCTAAGAGGTGAAGCTTGTAGCGTGATGGGATGTTTTCTATTACTTTGATTCATATTTATGTTGAACTCTCTTTGATTCTAGTTTGATACTTAAGAAATATTTTCGGTTTTTAATGGTTTGTTGTGACTCAAATTACAATAGATCTGCAATAGCTTTGAGTATGTTCTTTTCATTTATTGATATTGTGAAATTAGGATATTCTGTTGTTCACCATCGTCCCTTGGGCATGGTTGGATGACGGAATCCCTTCTAATATTCACGATTCTCTTATGTTTGGTTATGAGATTGGTATATCCTATTGTGAGCCATTGTTACTTGGGTATGGTTTGTGATGGAATCACTTCCAGTTCTCACAACTCTTATCCACTGAGAATTAAGTCAAAGAAAGTTCAGATTTGGTTTTAATAAGATATCTTCCAATTGGATTTGATGGGACTCTGATTCTAGTTATGTCCTTGAATTAAGCATAGATCTCCCTGATTGCTATAAGTGGATCGTTGGAAACTCTAGTTCCCACCTTTGAATTTCTTAAGTTTTTCATTAAATCTCTCATAATTACTCCCTACACTTCCAGATTTAGTTTTGCATTTTCTTCTAGTTTTACTTCTAGTTACATTTAGAATACACACAAGATTTGTTCATGTGGATTCGACCTCGGTCTCATCGAGATTATTACTACATCGAGACCCTACACTTGGGGTTGTGAAGAAGTTTTTGGCGCCATTGCCAGCGACTAACGGTTGCATTTTTCTGAGATCAACTGGTTTTGTAATTAGTTTAAGATTGTGGTTTTTATATTTACTATTTTTAGGATTAGGGTTTTTCTGAATTATTTTAGAAACTAACTTAACTTTCTAATTCTAGGTTTAGAAACTTTCCTTTTCTGTTTTCAGAAACTTTCCTCTTCCTACTTTCTAATTCTAGAATAGAAACTTTCCTAATTTGTTTTTAGAAACTAACTTTTTAATTTTTAGAAGCTTTCTATTTTCTGTTTTTAGAAACTCTCCTTTATTTATTTAGAAACTAGGTTGCTTTCCTTATTTCCTTTTTAGAAACTAACTCACTTTCCTTTTTCTTTTGCAGGATCCTAACATAGAACCTTCTAATTTGGTAACTTCTTTCTAATTCTCTCTTTCTATTTATAGATCTCTACTTCCTTCTTCTTTCTTTTAGGTTTAGGTTAGAATCTGAAATTGAGGGCTGAGAGTGTTTCATGCCCAAGTGGGTTCGTGACAACACTCAACGTCTTTTGAGTGAAGGAGGATTGGTTGAGGTGTTATCTATCCATCACAGGATTAGACACCACTTAAGATCCTCAGAGTTAATTGAGGTTATTACTGCAAATCAACTGGTGAATCAATTGCAACCTCGAGTCGCGAAAGTCCAGGATAAGAATGAGGTGCACCATGCATCCCCGCCTCATACTTTACGAGATTACTTACAACCGGCAGGGGTGAGCATGCCCTCATGTATGTTTTTTCCAAGAAACATAGGAAACATGGATATCAAGCTTGGAGTGATCCAACTCCTTCCAAAGTTCCTTGGACTTGAATCTGAAAGTGCATTCCAGCACTTGTAAGAGTTTGATGAGTTTATCGCAACTTTATACTTTCCTAACGTGTTTGAGGACACGGTCAGGCTGAAACTCTTTCCTTTCTCCCTGAAAGAAAAATCTAAGACGTGGTTGTACTCACTACGTCCACGATCTATTGGCACATGGAATGACATGATGAAGGAGTTCATAAAAAAATTTCTTTCTATACCATAAGACAAATACCATCAGGAAGTCGATCATGAACTTCGCCCAAAAGGAAGATGAAACATTCTTCCAATGTTGGGAGCGATTCAAGGATCTCGTCAGTTCATGCCCACAATACGGTTTTGAAACATGGCGCATAACAAATTTCTTCCACAATGGACTTACATTTTCCATGTGTCAATTCATCGAGATGATGTGCAATGGGGGAGTTCATGAACAAAAATGTGGATGAGTTGTGGGATTACTTTGACAAACTCGTTGAAACCGCACAATCATGGGACATCTACCCAAAATCTAATACCACGTCTAAGCTTACTCAAGCAAGGGACAGAGGTGGGATATACTTGCTAAAAGAGGATGATGATATAAATGCTAAAGTGGCCAGTCTCGCAAGGAAGGTTGAGGCCATAGAACTTAAGAAGGATAAGACTAAGGAACTTGTTTGCAGTATCTATGCTTGTAACATACATAAAACTGAAAATTGCCTAACGATACCTACTTTTCAAGAGGAACTGAATGAGCAATCGAATGCCATGAACAACTACCAAAGAACTTTGAGTGGACCTATCTCTAATACATACAATCCTAGTTGGAGAAATCATCTGAAATTTAGTTGGAGGAATGGACAAACTGCTACTTCTCAAGGAATCCCTAACCAATTCTTGAATCAAGGGAAACTTCAAGAGGATCCGGTTTGGAAACATATTAAAAACCAAGAGCTTTAATCAGAATATATTGCAAACCCTTCAAGACCTTTCAAAGGCTATACAAGGGCATGAGATAAAAAATTTAATTGGGAAAAAATGGATTCTTCCAGCCCAACCTTTCCCCAATCCTAAACCGCAATACAAAATAAGTGATCCAAGCTCTTCAAATCAAATGGAGCAAGATAAGTCTATCACCACTCTTAGGAGTGGGAAGATAATTGACAAATTTATTCTGGTAGGGGCTAAATTTACTGAGCACATTGGAAAAACTTGATATATGAGCTTATGCTTTGAGTTAATTGATAAAGAACCTATTCGAGTGGTTGCTTATGTGATTCATTTCTAGGTTTTCAAAATCTCACCTTCTTGTCTTGTTTTTACCCATTCATACTTGATTGTTGTTCACAACCCCAAGTGTAGGGTTGCGATGTAGTAATAATCTTGGCGAGGTCGAATCCATTGGGACTAATCTTGTGTGTATTCTGAAAGTAACTAGAAGTAGAACTAGAAGAAGATGTAAGCCTAAATCTGAAAGTGTAGGGAGTAATTATGAGAGATTTAATGAAAAACTTAAGAAATTCAAAGGTGGGAACTAGGGTTTCCAATGATCCACTTATATCAATCAAAGAGATCTATGCGTGATTCAGAGTCCCATGTTATCCAATTGGAAGATATCTCAGTAAAACCAAATTTGAACTTCCTTTGGCCTAATTCTAAATGGATGAGAGTTGCGAGAACTAGAAGTGATTCCATCACAAACCATGCCCAAGAGAATGACACATAGTAGGATATACCAATCTCATAAACAAACATAAGAGAATCATGAAGATTAGAAGGGATTTCGTCATCCAACCATGCCAAGGGACGATGGTGAACAACAGGATATCCTAATTTCACAATCTCAATACATGAAAAGAACATACTCAAAGCTATTGCAGATCTATTGTAATTTGAGTCACAACAAACCATTAAAAACTGAAAGTATTTCTTAAGTATCAAACTAGAATCGATGAGAGTTTAATATAAACATGAATCAAAGAAATAGAAAACATGAATCAATTTACGCACTCTACGTAACTTCACATGATCCATTCGATGACATCGAGCGGCCTTCGACCATCCAAGGGTTCCCTTATGCTCGATGAGAGTAGAAATGAGCATACTCTCTTGTTCTTGCTCAAGGTGGGAAGAAATCACCACCGTGTATGTCTCATCTTGATCTAAATAGGCATATTTCAAATTTAGGTCAAGCTTCGGTGCCTTGAGGTTAGACGGTAGAGGCACTGCATTAGTTTGGGGGAATTCTTCAAATTGTGGCCTCCACCAGTTAACTTCAAGTACCAACACGGTATCGAGAATGGTCTTCATCTCCCTAATCATATCGCCGTCCAAATCATGGGAGTGGGCTAGGCACATCTCTAGAGGGTTGAAGGACAATGTCATCAGAGTTCTATCCTCCACAAAAGAATCAATCAAATTAATATCGTGAGCATCATCATCATCCTTTACTTGTTTACCCGTGTTGAAAAAGATATTCAATTCCAATATCATATTTCCAAAAGATAAACTCATGAATCCATTCCTGAAATTAATGATTGCATTTGTTGTGGTAAGGAATGGACGACTAAGAATGACAGGAATTTGAGTGCTCATGTTAACGATGGGTTGAGTATCCAGGTCGATAAAATCTATCGGGTAATAGAATTTGTCAACCTGGACCAACACATCCTCAATTACCCCTCTCGGTACATGAACTGAGCAATCATCAAGTTGTAATGTGGTTCGAGTGGGTTTCAATTCACTCAAACCTAGCTGTTCATAGACCGAGTAAGGAATCGAATTTACGCTCACTCCTAAGTCAAGAAGTGCATGCTCAATCCAGTAGTTCCCAATTACACAAGAGATGGTTGGGCTATCAGGATCTTTGTATTTCTGTGGCACATCTTGCTTTAGGATGACACTCACTTTTTCAGTTAGAAAAATTTTCTTTTTGATACTTTACTGCCTCTTAGTCATGCACAAGTCTTTCAGAAATTTAGCATATGAAGGTATTTGTTTAACCGCATCCAATAAAGGAATATTGACCTTCACTTGTTTCAACACCTCTAGAATGTCCTGAGAGTTAGAGAGAGATTTTGGTGCAATCAACTACTGGGGGAATGGGGAAATTGGCTTACTTAGAGGTTCTAGTTCTAATCTATGTGGAGTGTTGCTAGGTCTATCAAGTTCATCTACTTCTGGGTCATTAGACTAAAACATGATGAGGACTGACATGCTTGTATTGCATCTCGCATATGGCATTCGGCCACGTAGGCCTTGCATTGCGTCGGTATGGCCGATAGCATTCATGTTTTTCATCGCATGGCCTTGGTATGGCCTATAGCATTCATGCCTTGCATTATATAGCTTTGGTACAGCTGATAACATTCATGGACTTACCGCATACTTCCGCATTACTCTGATATTGCACACCTAGCATTTGCCATTCGCACACACCTACACCACCCTCTAAGCTTTTGTAAGCTTATGCACGACCGTTGCGTGCAGGTAGCGTTGGACAGCAGCAGAGCTGAGGCAGGAGTGCGGATCGGATCATTTTGGAGCCTTTTGATCATCTTGTATTTTTCTTCCCTCATTGTACTTAAAAGTTTTTGATATAGTGGATATGTGGTAATGTTGTTTTTGTGACTTGGTTATGCTTGTGGTTATGCTCCATTACAAAAAAAAAATTCACACTGAAAATCCTCCTTGTAGGATCCCAGGATCGGAATCTGGCGTATGGGCGCTGGGAGCCGAGAATGGGGTACTATGGAGGCTGTCGGCACCGGATTCGGCGATCGGAAATTTTGTGAGCCCGGTTTTTGAATTTGGGGCATGAAAGAAGTTGGTATCAGAGCATAACTTGGGAATACCTGAGATCACAATACATATCCGTTATGAACTTAAAATGAATAGGTTTCGAGTCCTGATAACTTAGCAATTTTCCGACATAGCCCTATGACGTTTATGCCTTTAAGAATTCTCAAGGCTGATAGGCCCTTGTTGCTTCCTGTAGGACGTAATGGCTAGAAGACCGACCCGAGCGAATCCCACTCCACCACCTGCAACCCCCGTTCCACCACCTGCTACTCCTGCTCTACCACTTGTGACTCCCGCTTCACCACCAGATATTCCTGATTTCCAGCCTGTAGATGCCACTCCTTTACCTGAGACCGGTGTGGATCCGACCGTTCCTGTGAGTACTACCCAGGTGCAGCAGATGCTTCAGGCGATGACCGCCATTCTTCAGGGGCAGAGCAGGTGTAACACCCTGAAAATCGGGGGTCGAGTATGAACTCAACTCCCGAGTTCCAACGCATCACTTATGCAACATACACAATGATGGTTAAATGTTGTCTGAGTTAGAGCAATAAACATGAATGAGATTATACCAAAACAGTAAATCATACTCCAGTTCAATTGTATAAAGGCAAGCGGAAGACTGAAATTTTATATTCAAAGTATGTAAAGTAATAAAATTTTGTGAACTCCAGAGTATGAGTACTAACTAAGTACCAATATACATGTATTGTTTCTAAGTCAAAGATCAAAATACAATTCCGTAAATAAGCCCTGGAATCCCCACGATGCAGTCAGCCTAAGCATAGCCGTCAGAGTACTGCATAAAGGAGAACTCATCCTGATCCTCCTCGAAGTCAGGCTCCGGCTCCTGAACCGAGGCACCATCTATACCTGCGACAGAGTCTGGTGGGTGTTGCAAACACTGTCCCGTAACGTGGGAGTGAGTAGCTAACTCAGTGGAACAATAAAGCATAGGTTAACATGTTATCAATTCAATCAAGAAGTAATGATAAAGCAGTATAAATCAAACAATTCTAACTACTCTTATTAAGTGTGAAAATGAAATGACATGATGCTGTATGCCCTTGCCAAACCACCCTCAAGCGACATCATCTTACTTTCGCGAATGCTTAACTCCCTCAGTGCGCCACATCTACTAAGCACATGCGGTGTGATGATGATCATGATTACCGAGTTATTATTAGTCCATTTCAACCAGCAGTATTGGAAAACTAAGGTACCTCCCTTGTATCATTCCCAAACATGATCCATTCTAGGGTCGTCAATCCTAGCTAATCTCATACGATATTATGGTTTGAGAAGCGTAGTGAAGGCATCGCAAAGGGCTCGTCACCCGTCACGGATATAGATCTCACCGTATGCGGCTCAATTGTTGGCCGTCACTCAAGTACGGTGTCTCACCGTACTTGGCTCAATCACTAGCCGTCAGCTCGAGTATAGGTCTCACCGTACTCGGCTCAACTCATACTCTAGTTCTTTGTGAAAGACTCGTCGCCAATCACAGACACTTGGAGTATACTTGAAGATACTACGGAGGACTCGTCGCCGTCAAAGACGAGCACACAGTGTCTCACCGTCACTGGGCTCTCACCAGTAGTATCGACAAATCGAATACGGTGTCCCATACCACAGTATTCGGCTCACGAGTTTAGTTGCGCAATGGTCACTACGGGGAGGCACATGGCCCCAGCGTAGGCCGACAGCTCGACCACGGTGTCCCATACCACCATGCCCGGCTCATGCGTCTTAGTGGATCGAGGTACCATGGTTAGCGGGATCGCCACATGTAAGTTTGGTACCCTAGGTTCAAGCAGTAGCGACTAAACATGGTGAACACACATACACATATCGGTTTACTTGACGAGCCTGACTAGCTCGAGCGCACCATAAGTTGGGCGATATGGAGCGTAAAAGCACTCCGTGTGGCCAACCACTATCGCCAACCGAAGTACGACTCGGGTTCGCCAGACACATCCTTTGTGGCGACATGAGTCTCAGCCACAATCTCAAGTCTGGTACCGAATGTTTGGACTATAAACTTAGTCCCAAACTCAAACAGATCTCATCAATAGCATGTGGGTAAAGCATGATAACGAAGTAATACAAGCATGTTAGCAGGCATGTTATAAAGATGAAATAAAGCATGAAGTAAAGCATGTAGTAAAGCATGTTATAAAACACTATACAAGTAGGGATACAATTACATACACAGCACAAGTGAGTGGTTATAGCGAACCACCACATGGAGGGGATCCTACATGTCTCTAAGGTAGTCGGGAATTCCATATCAGCGCCTATCTAAGGCACTAACACTCAAGCTTTTTCACACACAAGCATTTACACAAACACTTAGAGTGCGCCATTCCAACATACATGACGTATGTTAGCAAATGCGTATTAGGGCTATTCTTTCACCAAGCGGTTATTTTATCCACGTATACCATATTTATACAACAAATAATCATGACAATTACACTTCCAAAATTTACACATATGCGGTATTTCTAGAATACACAAGTTCAACATACATAGTGTTTACAAGCGAACATATATTACGGCGATTCCTTTCGCCAAACTAGTATTTTATCCATATATTGTATAATCATACATTAAATAAACATGTCAAACATTTTCCCAAAAAAAATACGTATACGGTATTTCTAGAATACACAATTTCAACATACGTAGCATTTACAAGTGAACATGTATTTCAGCGATTCCTTTCGCCAAATTAGTATTTTATCCATATATCATATAATCATACATTAAATAAACATGTCAAACATTTTCCCAAAAAAAATACGTATATGGTATTTCTACGTATACCTAGAGTATGTGAAATTCCATATTCTACAACGTTAATCGAAACAGGAAACGGAAAGCACTTTGTACATGTGCAATTGCATGCAGATCATGAATCTACCATTATCTGACATTCAAAGCGTTGAAAATCATAACTTATACACTTAAAGTCCTCACCTTTGCCCTTGGAATCACAACGAATCAGCAAGGGTTGTTGAGCTTCTGTATACGGGAGTTTTCTAGCCTAAAGAGCGGAATCGGTTAGTCTTTACACAACCTACAACCTTCCTACTTCAAATCAGACCTAGGGTTAGGGTTTCTCACCTTCAAACGGAGTGGATACTGCCGGAAAAACACCTGGAAGGAAGCGGTGTAGGCCGTGTGATGAATGAAAGCAGTAGGAGGAAGATCTCCCACAAATCCCAAGCTCTTCTCTCTCTTTTCTCTCTCTCTCTCTCTAGGGTTTTATCCCAAATTCGTATGGCTGTGAGAGGGGCTGTTCTAAGCTCCTTTTATAGCCAAAACCCTTCCCAAAATAGGCTCAGGTTCAAGGGTTATTGCTTATATAGGTAATTCGTCACTTTTCCAGCTCAAATGAGTGTTTCTGGTGGCCCCCCTTGAGCCAAACGTCAGACTTAAGCTTACCACACATGGATCTATGTGGGATTACGTCTTCGACTCGATCGAATTTCCAGATCGCACGTGGCGGACCACTTTCAGTTCAACGGTCAGTGGGCCATGATCTGAAATTTCAAGTACATGTAAATGTTCCTGAAATTTTTCTTAATCCGAGGGTGTAATTTGGTCTGATTCTGACGGTCAGGTTGCTTAATACTGACGCGTAAACGAATGGTGCCAGATCACTATTCCTGATATTTATTTTGGAATGGGAATAGTGTTTTTCACACACCCTCGCTCCGAATCGAAACGAATGGCCGTGGGACATCGGCTGGACCTGATTTTAGAGATGATTGTCAAGCCTAGTGAGGCGGTCCTAGTTCCTTAGCTTCGTATTAATCGGACTTCCGATGTGCGATCTAGACCTAATACGAAGTTTCATTTCATTCCCGAGAGCAGCCGAGAAATGAGTTCGGTTCTAAACTTTAGGGTAACCTAGAGTCACTTGTTTTACAAGTTTTGGGTCTTGCAGATCGTATTTAAAGCGATCCCAACGGATTTCATGGCTAATCGAGTTTAGTACTTAGTTAACTTTGTTAAATTTCTAAAGGATTTAATCCTAATTGATTTCTGGTCGAGGTGGTACTCGAGCCAACGTACAGAAATTTACGGGTCGTTACAGCAGGCGTCCCACTGTTTTGCCAGCCGAGGCCGAGCAGGAGCGTGCGAGCGCCCTTCTCAAGGACTTCTGTCAGCATGATCCTCCATGTTTCAGGGGTGAGCCAGACTCCACTGTAGCCGAGATATGGTGCTCCGAGGTGGAGAAGATATTCGACACCATGAGATGTACGACCCAGCAGCGAGTCCCATTAGCCGTATTTCTCATTTAGGGTGAGGCTCAGCATTGGTGGGCATATGTAGCCCGATCGGTAGCAGCCGATTTCGAGTGGACCTGGGAGGACTTTGCAGACTGGTTTGACCGGAAGTTCTTTGCAGACTGGTTTGACTGGAAGTTCTTTCTTGAGCATGTGCGACAGCAGTGCACACTAGAGTTTGAGACTCTGGTCCAGGGGGACATGACTGTGTCCCAGTATGAGGCACGTTTTGTCGCACTCTCGAGGTTCGCAATGTGTCTTGTGGATGATGAGGGGTGGAAGGCCCGCCGTTTTGAAAACGGTTTACGTCCTGCCCTCAGGAGTCGTGTGATCGGACACATGCTTCCGACATTCGAGCAGATAGTGGAGAGAGCCCTGATATATGAGACAGATTGGGCTGGTGTGCAGAGAGTCCGTGATCAGAGGGGAGATCAGAAGAGGAAGGCGCCCTCTGGTAGTTCACAGTCGCGCGAAGATCGTTCACAGCCAGCCGACGTACGACTCGCCCAAAGATTTCAAGCACCAAAGAGCACCCCCGGCAAAGACCACCTTCGGGACCGTTTACAGGTACTTGCTTCGGGTGCAGTAGGACAGGACATCATGTACACGAGTGTCCCCATCCATAGCGGCAGCAGCCGAGGACACCGCATCAGCCTTTGCGACAGCCACCACAAAGAAGAAGGCTAAATGATCGCAAAGACCAAACCTCTTGTACTTCCCCGCAGCCAGGCAGAGACAAGCAGTTAGGCCCCCACAAGGTGGCCACGACACAGGCCAGAGAGACCTCGAGGGGGACTCCGCACCTCCCCAAACAGTCCAGGGAAGGTTCTATGCTGCACAGTAGGACCCACAGTCATCAGGAGGGGTCGTTGAGGGTACTCTCCTTATTTCTGCATGCATTGCACGTGTATTGTTTGATTCTAGTGCATCGCATTTTTTCGTGGCCGATGATTTTTGTCGATCGACCGGTTTGCCGATAGGGTCTGCCCGTGAGGGTTTGTCAGTATTGACGCCCTTAGGGAAGACTGCAGTGTTGGGCCGATTTTGTGCATCTTGCCCTATTCTGGTTGGGGATATCTTCTTGCCTGCCGATTAGTTGTATTGCCGATGTCCGAGTTTGATGTCATCCTGGGCATGGATTGGCTCACCGAGTACCACGCCATATTAGACTGCTTCGTGAGAACAGTCACGTTCTGTATACCCGGCGTGCCAGAGTTCCAGTTTGTTACCGAGCCTAAAGGAGAGTAGCTTTCTTACCTATTATCGTGTGCCGTTGAGGAGTCAGTCGCTTTGAGTATCGACTAGCTGCCTGTCGTTTGTGGTTTTCCCGATGTATTTCAGGAGATTCCGGGGTTACCACCTCATCGGCACACCGAGTTCCAGATTGATCTTGTGCCTGGTACTGCGCCTATTTCGAAGGCCCCGTACTGTATGGCACCGTTGGAGTTAAGGGAACTGCAGAAGCAGTTGGACGAGTTACGTGAGTTAGGCTTTATTCATCCGAGCAGTTCGCCGTGGGGAGCACCGGTACTCTTCGTGAAGAAGAAGGATGGTTCGTTGAGGCTTTGCGTAGATTATCGCGAGCTCAACAAGGTCACGATCAAGAACAAGTACCCACTCTCGAGGATCGATGATTTATTTGATCAGCTGCAGGAGGCGCAGTTCTTTTCAAAGATAGACTTGCGGTCCGATTATCATCAGGTTCAGGTTCGAGATGAGGATATCCCGAAGACAGCCTTCAGGACGCGCTACGGTCATTTTGAGTTCCAGGTCATGTCCTTCGGACTGACCAATGCGCCCATAATATTCATGCAGTTGATGAATGAGGTCTTCCGACCCTATCTCGACCAGTTTGTTGTGGTTTTCATTGACGACATTCTGATATATTCAAGGACCCGTGAGGAGCATGAGCGGCACCTTGAGATCACATTGCAGACCCTCCGTGCACACCAGCTATACGCGAAGCTGGAGAAGTGCGAGTTCTAGCAGAAGGAGTTGAAGTTCCTCAGTCATGTGGTGACGAGGCAGGGCGTCGCTGTAGACCCCTCGAAGATTGATACCGTGCGTCAGTGGGGCCAGCCCACGAATGCATCCGAGATCCGCAGTTTTCTTGGTTTGGCTGGCTACTACCGACGTTTCATCGAGGGATTCTCTCGTATTGCAGCCCCGTTGACCAGGTTGACCCGGAAGGGTGTCGAGTTTGTATGGAGTGACACTTATGAGCATGCATTTATGGAGCTGAAGGACCGCCTCACGTCCGCTCCTATCCTCACTCTTCCCTCTGGGAGTGATGAATTTGTTGTATTTACCGATGCTTCACGAGTTGGTTTGGGTGCTGTCCTGATGCAGCACGGGAAGCCAGTGGCTTATGCGTCTCGTCAACTCAAGGTGCATGAGCTGAACTACCCTACGCATGATTTAGAGCTGGCAGCAGTTGTTTTCGCCTTGAAGGTGTGGAGACACTATCTTTATGGGGTGAAGTTTGAGCTCTTCTCCGACCACAAGAGCTTGAAGTATCTGTTCTCTCAGTCTGAGCTGAACATGAGGCAAAGACGTTGGATGGAGCTCCTTAAGGACTATGATTTTGACCTCCAGTACCACCCGGGCAAGGCAAACGTGGTGGCGGATGCCCTCAGCCGTCAGCCACGAGGCCTGGTGGTGCACTTGATGATTCAGGAGTGGAGGATGCTCGAGGATGTAGCAGAGTATGACTTCGAGTTTGGTCTGCAGTCTTCTATCGTTCAGCTATCGAGCCTGTCGATTCAACCCTCTCTTGTCGCAAGGGTGATTGAGGCTCAGCGGACAGACAAGTCGTTACACGATTGCCGAGCAGAGGCAGCATCTGAGAGTCAGACAGATTGGCAGATTGGTTCTGATGGTGGACTTCGCTTTAGAGGCCGATTATGTGTCCCGGACATTCCTGAGTTGTGCCGAGATCTTATGACCGAGGCACATCGATCGCTATTCTCTATCCACTCTGGCTCGACGAAGATGTATCGCGATATGAGGCGTTAGTATTTTTGGTCAGGGATGAAGCGTCAGATAGCCAGTTTTGTGGCCAAGTGTGACACGTGCGAGCGTGTCAAGGCCGATCATCAGAGACCCCCTGGTCTGTTGCAGCCGTTGAGCATCCCGATGTGGAAGTGGGAGCACATATCTACGGATTTTGTCATGGGTTTACCAAGGACTCAGCGCGGTCATAATGCCATCTGAGTTGTCGTAGATCGTCTGACGAAGTCGGCACATTTTCCTGTCGTAAATCGTAGATCGTCTGACGATTCGTGAGACTTGGCATACGAACCGGCTCGCCAAGATGTTTATTGATGAGATTGTGAGACTGCACGGTGTTCCTGTCTCGATCGTTTCAGACCGAGACTCGAGGTTCACGTCTCAGTTTTGGAGGAGCTTCCAGAGAGCGATGGGCACTGATTTGTAGCTCAGCACCGCGTATCATCCGCAGACCGATGGGCAGACCGAAAGGGTCAACCAGATCCTTGAAGATATGCTTCGTGCTTGCGCGATTGACTTCTCGAGTAGTTGGGATGAGCACCTGCGATTGGCTGAGTTCGTATACAACAACAGCTATCAGGCAACCATTGGCATGGCTCCTTTTGAGGCATTATATGGCAGACCGTGCAGATCTCCGAGTTGTTGGACCGAGGTTGGAGAGCGATGTCTCCTAGGTCCTGAGCTTGTGTTGTAGACATCAGAGGCTATCGATATCATCAGGCAGAGGATGCGCACAGCTCAGAGCCGACAGAAGAGTTTTGCTGATCATCAGCGTCGTCCCTTGGAGTTTGCCGTTGGGGACCATGTGTATCTCAAGGTCTCACCCATGAAGGGTGTGGTTCGTTTTGGAGTGAAGGGCAAGCTTGCCCCGAGATTTATAGGACCTTTCGAAATCATCGGGCGCGTTGGTGTTGTGACCTATCGGCTTGCCTTGCCACCTCAGTTGTCTGGCGTCCACAACGTTTTCCACGTATCTATGTTGAGGAAGTGTGGGTCAGACATCGTGCCTGTTATTGATTGGCAGCCGTTGGAGGTTCGTGAGGATGCTTCTTACATTGAGCAGCCAGTTCGTATCCTCGATCGGAAGGAGCAGGTCCTACGGACCAAGATCATCCTCTTAGTAAAGGTGCAGTGGGGCCATCATAGTATAAATGAGGCGTCTTGGGAGCGCGAGATGGAGATTCGCGAGTGTTATCCCCATCTTTTCGATGTTTGATTGTATGTTGTACTGTGTTGTGATTATATATGGTGATATGTTTCCTATTCCCTTATGGGTTATGTTGAGTTACGATGGTAGTGTAAATTTTGAGGATGAAATTTTTATTAGGTGGAGAGAGCTGTAAGACCCGTATCCTAGTTCGTACTATTCCGATGAATCCTGCGATCCTTTCCGTCAAAGTCCTGCAATCCGCCACTGATAACCGACGTTGCACACGACCGTAAGTCGTTTTCTTTAGATTCGAGTCGGTTTAATCTGAGCCTGTATCATTGCGACCGCACCGTCACCGCGGTTCTAACGCCGCGACTCATGCACTGATCCGATACCCTGACTAGAAGATTTGAGTCGGCGTTTATTTCGAAGAAATGCCACGCTTTCTCGATCCTAAGAGAATCTCTACACAATGTCAAATCAATCCCATCAATCAATCAATCACTTCAATGTCAAGTACAAGCAACCCATGCTTTCTCTCTCCAAAGTCAACTCTTTCTTACCCTCTCTCTTACACCACCATACATGTCAAGTACACATCACACATCACTCACCCTTTCACTCATCACACCCATCTCTCACATCTCCTTACAACCCTCTCTCTCTTTCTCATTTCTCACCACAATCCCAAGCAACCAAGAGCACCCATGTACAAGCCTCCATGAGAGAAAAAAATGCATGTGTGAGGCCCACCTTTTCATCCCAAAATATCCCATCCTAGCCATCCATCTCCCATCTTCCACCATCAAAGAAGAGCACAAGGAGGGTGGTGTTCCAACGGACCGAAGAGATCAACCGGTGGGTGCTTTGATAGGGTAGTTTTCATGCTTTCTTAGATGGGCCAAGTGAGGCCTACCGATCAATGGTATGGATCTCACTTGGGACCTTAAGATATGGCCAATGGTCCACTATGATTATCTTTTGATGTATAATGGAATGCAAGGGAGGGCCCATAGTGTCGGGGTCCCTCCATCACACGTATGTCCCACTTTTTTTTCTCTCTCTCTCTCTCTTCCATTTTCCTTGATTGTGATGATGTGATGGTGTGGCCCACTTGAATGGACCCTACCTTAATGCATGTGTTATACATGTCATTCATCCATTTGGTGACCCACCTAAGTGGAGCCCACCTCAATGCATGTGATGGCCAGACGTCCAGGGACGTCCCTGAACGTGGACGTGGGAAGGAAAACACAAATACTTGCTTGATTTTCAAGCCTTAGGGGGTGGCCACTCACATAGGTCTCCCCTTGATATATGTATTCAATCCAAGCCGTCCATCCTCTTCCCCAACTCATTTTAGCTGTTGAGCCAAAAAATGAGACTGGTCTGAGAAACGGGTGGGCCCTACCCTAGCAAATATCAATTGCTACCGTTTAAAAATACCTTAACTTTTCTAAACGCCAAAACATACCCAATATTGGGCTTGATGGCCTTGTTATGAGCCATGGGGACCAATGGCTGAGGCAGATTTCACTAATGGGGGCCTCACATGTGAAAAACCCCAAGAATATGGGATTTTCAAAAAAAAAAAATAAGGCAGCACCTACTGCCACTGACACAGCAGCAGGTTGCTGCGTTTTTCACGGACGGGCGTCCATGCAGGGACCCACGGCCCCTCATGTGGGCCCCACTATGATGTATATTTTATATCCATGCCGATCGTGAGGTGGACCACCCCTTGAGGTGGGTCCCCTCTAAAAATCAGCATGATCCAGATCTTAGGTGGCCCACACCACAAGAAACAACGGTGATTAAACTCTACCATTGAAACCCACTTTAGGCCCACAGAAGTTTCGGATCAAGATGAAATTTGTTTTCACCCTTCATCCAGGTCCACGTGACCTTATGAACGGGTTGGATGGAAATTAAACATTACAGTGGGCCCCACATGGGACCCACACAGATGTATGAATTTTATTGGTCACCGTCCAGGCGGACGGTGGCACCGACCAAAATGTATGTATTTTGTTCACGCCTCGAATCCAAAGAATTTCTTTGGACGGCCGTGATGGCCGATGATGGAGAGCCCCACAAGAGGCCACATATTGGTGGACCCCACCATGATATTTGCGTTGCATCCAAACCGTCCCTCATTTGGCAAGCTTGTCTTAAGGGTTGGGGCAAAAAATAAGATAGATCTATTTATCATGTGGACCCCATTGTTCAGTGAGGACTGAACGTCCATCATTAGACCCTTAGGCCACCAAGTTCTTGGTGACCCTATGAACAGATTGTATGGGAAATAAATGTTATGGTGGGCCCTAGGAATTTCAATGGTGAAAGTCATTATCACCACTTATGTAACCCATTCGATGTATTCGTGGCTGTTATGGAGGCCCTCCTTGATGTGTGTGAGCTGTTGTTGAGGCCCACTTTGATGTGAATATAAGGCCCATTTGATGTATCTAAGGCCCATGCGCCATGGCCCATTGCAATGTACATAAGGCCCATTGGTGCGGCCCATTGATGTGGCCCACTTGATGAATATAAGGCCCATATGATATGGCCCATTTGATGTATTTAAGGCCCAATGGAGTGTACCTAAGGTCCATTGTAATGTGTGATTCCTCCATGGTTTAAGTAATGATATTTATGGTCGTCCGTGCCTAGGGAACAATGGTGGTTTGACGTCCACATTGTACGTACAATGTTGGTTAAATGTCCGCATTGTAGCTCTCCTTAGGGCCCATTGATAGGCCCATGCTTGTGATAGTTTATCATTATATAACATGCATAGTATAATTACATGTTTCATACCCATATGCATCATCTGTATGCTTGATGTGAGGGATGTTTGATCATAGCATAAGCCGGTTAGGCTGAGACATTTACGGGACTCCTTATGAGACAGAGTGCCCCACAAGATCGCGTGGTACGCATGAGATTGCTGCATGATTGTATGGTATGACTCATGCATCTCGCATATGTGTGACTTGATCACTGTACGCCCTAGTTACACCTGGGCCGTGGCTCCACAGGTACATCGTGGATGGCCGTATCGGATACCGAAAATACTTTTTTCTAGCATTGTGGGCACTTAGGATGTCCTTGAGTGAAAGTCCCAAAACCTTTTTGGTACCAGGAGATGCTCCAACGTCTAGACCGAGTGGAAACACGAGCGCCCGAGTGCTAAATACCAGTAGGCCGCGTCTCCCACTGTGTTGTGGTCGGTTGAAAGGGGGTGTGGCCTTATCCGCCTGAGTGAGGGGGCTATAAGCTAGGATGAGTTTGACCAGCTCGCAAATGTGTCCGCTATCGACGAGCCGGGTAGGTATTGACAGACTACTGGTCAGGCGGATAGTGTGGTCTCTTCTACTTGCTTGACTGTGCAGCTAGGGAGGAGGCAGTCAGTGTGAGGTGTTTTAGACCCCAGTGATATCCAGAGAGGAACTGTACTGATATGTATACATGATGAGGACTGACATGCTTGTATTGCATCTCGCATATGGCATTCGGCCACGTAGGCCTTGCATTGCCTCGGTATGGCCGATAGCATTCATGTTTTGCATCGCATGGCCTTGGTATGGCCTATAGCATTCATGCCTTGCATTATATAGCTTTGGTACAGCTGATAACATTCATGGACTTACCACATACTTCCGCCTTACTCTGATATTGCACACCTGGCGTTTGCCATTTGCACACACCTACACCACCCTCTAAGCTTTTGTAAGCTTATACACGACCGTTGCGTGCAGGTAGCGTTGGACAGTAGCAGCGCTGAGGCAGGAGTGCGGATCGGATCATTTTGGAGCCTTTTGATTATCTTGTATTTTTCTTCCCGCATTGTACTTAAAAGTTTTTGATATAGTGGATATGTGGTGATGTTGTTTTTATGACTTGGTTATGCTTGTGGTTATGCTCCATTACAAAAAAAAATTCACACTGAAAATCCTCATTGTAGGATCCCAGGATTGGAATCTGGCGTATGGGTGCTGGGTGCCGAGAATGGGGTACTACGGAGGCTGTCGGTGCCGGATTTGGCGATCGGGAATTTTGTGAGCCCGGTTTTCGAATTTGGGGCGTGACATCAATTTTTGGAAGAAAAAAATTGCAGAAAATAATTGTTGCTCTGGCTTGATAGTGTAAATTCTCACTCGGAAAGAAGAAGATTCTATGAATGACAGTTTTAAATAAGAGAAAAAAGGCATACCGCAGCTATAACAAATAAGTTTTTTAAAAGCTTTTTAACTTATTACTTTTCTACAGTGAAATGCATATTGGAGTAGGAATGACTGCTAGCTTGGTAACTTTGAAAAGGTGTGGCCAGCCTTAAACCACTTCTTCACATTAATAAGGTGTAGAAAATATATTGCGATGAACAGAAATATGTTAGAGGTATCAATAGTACCACTTCTTCATATTAATAAGGTGTAGAAAAACTATTGTGACGAACAGAAATATGTTAGAGGTATCAATAGTACGTACAAAATGAAAAAAAAAAAGAAGAAGAGGTTTTTAACTGGACAATAAGATGACATTTTGACCGTGCTGTCTGAAGACGAATTCTTAGATGACGGGAAGCACTCGCTACATTTTTCACCATTATTCTCAATGTAAAGTCTCAGTGCTGTCACTAAAAAAGTTTTTTGGCAGAGCATTACGGTAACTAAGGCAAAGGGATCAGTTCGATTTATATCTTGTAATCCCTTTCTTGTGCCCATCTCCTTGTCAAGAGTTGTGCTGAGAAGAATGACTTATCTCTAAGTAAATTCAATCCCCGGCTTACAAATATAAATGGATAATTGACACGATAGAGCCTCTGGAAGTAAATACTGCAGAGGGGATATTAGCGTTCACTATGAAATAGGTTTTTCAAGGTTCACCTAAAACCCTCACAATTGTGTCTTTCAAGTGGGCTTACACAATTCAAAAACCCCACACTGAGTTTTCTGGATAGATAAAAATATGTAGGATGATGAATCCAAATAAGCTACAAGGAAGTTCATGACATATTACAATGAGAAACAATTTGGATAAATAAGATGAAGAAAAAGACTTACTTTTTAATTAAATCATAAACAAAGCTAGATATTCGACACAAAAACAAGAAACCAAAAATAGACTCTGAGATTAGACATGGACTGTTCTGTAATAAAGTAACTTTTAATCCCTGAAAACCTCTTAAAACAGCAGCTCATCACCATGTCCCAGTCCAAAATAACCAGTATATGACAAAAATCAAGAAAATGAAACATACGAAATTACTTAAAAGAAACTCAAAATTGCATATAAAGTTAAATATAACTTGAATTTTGTATTTGGAGAATATTAATAGCTGACGAATGACTCCAGAGAGCAACTCCAGCTTTGCGAGCTATCTGATCCACTACCAAAAATAGTTCTGCAACAGTATTGCACGAACCTCGAGAGGAGGTACATAGAATTTGCTAAAGATCTAATGATGGATCTTTGCTATGGGATGGCATAAGAGAGATAAAGAAGTAAATCAGATGGATCTTAGCATGTAGTTAATCGAAAAAATCAAGCCTTTCCACTTCAAGTGGCCCACACTGCAAGAAACATGCACAGACAGCAAAACTTTGATAAGGCTCTACAACCATCCTTTTTTTTTTTTTTTTTTTTTTTTTTTTTGAGGGGATCCAGCCATCCATTTCTTTCATGAAAATTTGCTAACATATGTAGCCAAGGGAATCTTCACAGTTGGACCCAACTTATGGACAGAGACTGGATCTCAAAAGTAATCATGACGATTCCCAGCACTTACAAATATGCCCTTAATAGAGGGGTTAAAAAAAGGAAAAGAAAAGATGGTGTTTGTGTACCTTATGATACCACAACATAAAACAAACAACAATGCAATTTGATGAAGAGAGAGCACAAAACTCCCACAGAACAATGCAGTTCTACATGAGCCCAAATAAAATAATCAGGATGTAGAGATGATATTAGCATCTTACAAATATCAAGAAAAGAATAAGAAAACCTAAAGTTGGGTTACAAAATCAGTATCTATTTCTCTGGAAAAAAATAATAATAATAAGAGCCCAAATCAAGTTTTTTGAGAGGGATGGGAAATCGAAGATGGGACCCAATATGACAAAACCTTCTTAAATATATTCTAGCTCAGTCAATTGCCATGATAAAGGAAGCACGTCAAAACACTGAGCCTAAAAAGTGTGTGCATGTGCAACACAACACAAGTGGTCTCTATTCCAAGGTATGCATTTTAATATTTTCATGCCCACTTAACCATTTCCCACAAACAGACCGTTTGTTAGTGGTGTTTCAGACACATCAATTCTTTTGTGGATTACCACTCATCAATGCTTGATGGGATAAAGATTCACGAACAAAAATGAATGGAATGCATTTTGCTCAAGGACTTCTCATAGAGAAACTTCCAAATGAGTTTAGAAAAAGTACACTTTTACAACTAGACATCCTTATGGTTAATTGGAAAATAAAAATAACAACATTACGATGTGAAACAACCAAAACTCCATTCAAGTTCCATAGTTTCAAAAGTAAGATATTCTCTAAAAGCTATCTTAAGTGTTAAGCTCTCGCCTCTATGTAAACTATAACATTTGAAAACAATCCAGAAGTGTCAGAAGCTCCAACAATGTTGTTTCTTCTCTAGATTTGTGTCAGACAAGCTAAGACCATACAGATTAATTGCTTAGTGATAAGTTGTAGTAGGAGCAATTGTTGAAGATACCATACGATCAATATGGGAGATTGTAGTCGTGAATCCGTGATGTTAGTTTCACAGGCATTATGAGCACAAAAGGGCCCGAAAAAAATAATTTAAGTGGAAAAGAAAATTACCCTTGTTCAAAAAATAAGCTATTGCTTAAGAAGAGTCAACCATTTGTATAAACAGTTTATGCAGAAAGGTGACACTATCGAAGTTAGATTGGTCATTGTCTTACTTTCAAATGCTCGACTTTACATAGAGAATAACTTTCAAATGAGATTTAAAAGAAATACCCTTACTATTAGAACTAACGTCCCTCATGTTAATTAGCCGGAAAAAAAAAAGACATCATTACGATGTGAACAATACCAACAAACCATTGGATTCCATAGTTTCAAAAGTAAAATATTATCTAAGCTCTATGTCAAGGCCATCATTTGAAAACACCCCATAAGAATCAAAGGCTCCAACGGTGTTGGTTCTTCTCGATATTTGGGTCAAACAAACAGAAACGATACACATGCATAACTGATATAGATTGTTAAACAAGTTGTAGGATGTTATACAAGTTTTAGTCCAGGACAGGGTGAAGTCAGCCCTAATGAACTTGTTTCTGTCTCAGGCTTGTTGCTATATGATATGCCCATGCTGGGCTCATATTGGGTTAAGGCCTTTGGTCCTGAACTTTGGGTCAAGGATGAGCCCAGATAGGCTTAGACCAAACTCGGCCTAATGCCACCCTTAATTCTCATAGTTGTAATCCATTTGGTTAATTAGGCTTTAGTAAGAAATCATTAACCAAATACCAAAATTCTTCTCCAAATGATGACCATAAGACTTACCTAAAAACTAAAGGAATTTGCTCATGAGACAGCTGAATCCACCTTATACACTTGCCATTTATATAAAGAACGCAGGCCAGACGTACAACCAACATGATCCCCCAACTTACCTATTTGATGGACAACTTACATATTTGACTAGTCTGCACATCCAATGCCTTTTAGAAATCATGACATATACATGAGTGGGCTTCACAAAACTCTTAGAGAACTTTGTTGAAAGGGTTGAGTTCGTGTTTCCTAGTACCCCCGTAAATAGGCCTAGCTAACCCAAATGGGTTCTTTCCGAGTTCAAGTCTAGTTGTGAATACCTAGAACCAAATCCAATCAAGTTTAGGTATCTCTTAGGGTACCTGTTAGAATATACCAACAGTAAGACACACATGGGCTTTACATGTGTGTCTTATCAATTTATTTCTTAATCATTAAAGGTTTTGATGTATCAAAGGATTTCATGTATTGATTTATTTTAGAGTAGATCGTCCTTTGGTTTTCTTATCAATTTATTTCTTAATCATTAAAATTTTCCTAGCGTTTGCTTCTGGCATAGAATCCTTTTGAAGATGGTGAATAAAATTTATCTATTTTAAATGTTGCCCCAGTATTTTCAGCTAAAAAAACATTTTGTTATGAGTGACTTCCTAATCCAAGTAGTGTCCTTATCCAACCCTAACTTCATCTTCGGGTAAGAGTCTGACTGTTCTTATTTGTCTTGATCCTAATTAAAGATCGACGGTTATTACTTTGATTCCACGGCTAATCAACCCTTGTGTAAAGTGGTGTGAGATTTTGCCTATTAAAGACAGTCCAATAAAAAAAGTAAGTCATGTGCACATTCATGGGACCTTACCCCATCATCTAGGACAAACCAAAACCTGAAAATGATCACGGGGAAGGAGTGAAGTGATAAGAGGCAAGGGAGGATTTCTAATTTGAATAGGGGATGCAGATGGACTTTTTGGTCGAGCGAACAACTTGTAGGCAATCAGAATCGGTCAACCAACACCCGATGATAAGCCCCTTAGGGGGTTTGGGCTAGCCTGGCCCCTAATAGATCCACTTTGAAGAAAAAAGATATCTATATATTGAAGTTCGGGCCGAAGGCTTTGACTCGAAATGTCATGTTGTTCATCTAATTTTGTTGGTCTAAGAGTAGCTCCCATGTTTCGGGAGTCGCCACTGCAAAATACGACAACCTAATCAAGAGAGCTAGAAGCTAAGGCCGCCCGGAGTGCGATATAGTGCGTCCTACTAGATTGAGGCTCTGTTTTTCAGCAGATATGATGTCCCCCTAATAGTAACAACGTGCATCAAAACTCACTAATATGAAAGGAGAGAAAAATAAATCAATGCCAACAATGGAGTCAATCCGTTATTCATCGACAGACGAAGCTCTCATTCAGTCGTTAAGCATCACTAGCTTACCCCTATAAGGGCGGTATGAATTTTGAAAGGAATGGACGAGCGTAGACTTAATAGTGAATGCAGAATTGAGGGTTTCAGGAGTCTCTAGATGCGAGGATTAAAACAAAAAAAATAAAAAATTCTACTATTACACCACGTGCATAGAGTAATCCATGGGGAGGGAATCGAACTCCTATCTGTGGGGAGCAAACCCATGACCAAAGTCGTTCGCCCAAACTCATGATGGGTGGTAATCCATGGGAAAGGGAATTGAACTTGTGTCTATGGGGAGCAAACCCACAACCAAAGCCATTCTCCTAAACTCGTGTCTGTGGGGAGCAAACCCATGACCAAAGTCATTCTCCTAAACTCATGACCGGTAACCCACGGAGAGGGGAAACGAACTCGTGTCTGTGGGGAGCAAACCCAAGACCAAAGCCATTCGCCCAAACTCGTGAAGGGTTTTGAGAATTTTTTTTAATTTTTTTTTTTAAGATAGGGTAGGGTGTCCCCGTCTCTTTAAGGTGAGACCATTCCCTAAAGATGCACGCAATCACCTGTCAACCACGTGCATCGAAAAATCCACGGGGAGGAAATCGAAGTCAGTCGTTAAGCGTCATAAGCATACGGCCATATGGACAGGATCAAGCTTGAAGGAATGGACAGGCGCAAACTTAATACTGAACACTAAAATTGAGGGTTAAATTTTTAAGAATATCCAAATGTGAGGATTAAAAACAAAAACTTTCCCTGATACATAGGGTGAAGAACAGGGCAACGAGCTGAGTCGGACCAAGTTAGGGCTGAATGGCTGACCCGACTCGCCCAGCTCGGTACCAAGTCCAGCATGCCTGACCAGATCTGAGTCTAGGTCTGGCCTAGACTAATCCATACTGAGTCTGACTCGGTCACAGGTACCAAGTTGAGTCGAGTCAACACTGAGTCAGGTCAGGTGTAGCGGGTCTCCAGATGTGGGGATAATAAATAAATAAATAAATAAATAAATATATATATATATATATATATATAAAACTTCTCCAGTTACACCATGTGCATCGAGTAATCCACGGGAAGGGGAATCAAACTCCTGTCTGTAGGGAGCAAACCCACGACCAAAGTCGTTCGCCCAAACTCATAACATGTAATCCACTGGGAGGGGAATCAAACTCGTGTCTACGAGGAGCAAACCCACGACAAAAGTTGTTCGCCCCAACTCGTGATAGGTAATCCACGGGGAGGGGAATCACACTCTTGTCTATGGGGAGCAAACCCACGACCAAAGCCATTCACCCAAACTCGTGATGGGTTTTGGGAAGTTTTTTTTTTAATATATAATGACAGGGTGTCCCCGTCCCTTTACGGCGAGACCATTCCCTGCAGATGCACTCAAACCACGTGCATCAAAAAATCCACATGGAGGGAATTGAAATCGGTCGTTAAGCGTTATGAGCATACACCTATAGGAGTAGGATCAAGCTTGAAAGGAATGGACAGGCATAAGCTTACTAATGAAACACTGAAATTGAGGGTTAAAATTTCAGGAATATTGAGATGCGATGATTAAAAACAAAAACTTACCCTGATACATGGCGTGTTGAACAAAGCAATGAGTCGAGTCGGACCAAGTTAGGGTTGACTTGACTCGACCCGGTTTTAAAATAGACCTAACCCGAACTCGACCCAACTCAGTACCAAGTCCAGCATGCCTGACCCGATCTGAGTTTAGGTCTGGCCTGGACTAATCTAGACTGAGTCTGACCCAGTCACAGGTACTGAGTCAAGTCGAGTCAGGTCAGGCGTGGCAGGTCTCCAGATGTGGAGATTAAAAAAAAAAAAAAGCTTCCCCAGTTACACCATGTCCATCGAGTAATCCACAAGGAGGGGAATCGAACTTGTGTCTGTGGGGAGCAAACCCATGACCAAAGTCATTCTCCTGAACTCGTGTCTGTGGGGAGCAAACCCATGACCAAAGTCATTCTCCTAAACTCATGACCGGTAACCCATGAAGAGGGAAAACGAACTCGTGTCTATGGGGAGCAAACCCAAGACCAAAGCCATTCGCCCAAACTCGTGACGGGTTTTGAGAATTTTTTTTTTTTTTTTTTTTAAAGACAGGGTAGGGTGTCCCCGTCCCTTTAAGGTGAGACCATTCCCTACAGATGCATGCAATCACCTGCCAACCACGTGCATCGAAAAATCCACGGGGAGGAAATCGAAGTCAGTCGTTAAGCGTCATGAGCATACGACCATATGGGTAGGATCAAGCTTAAAAGGAATGGACAGGCGCAGACTTAATACTGAACACTAAAATTGAAGGTTAAAATTTCAAGAATATCCAAATGTGAGGATTAAAAATAAAAACTTTCCCTAATACATAGGGTGAAGAACAGGGCAACGAGTCGAGTCAGACCAAGTTAGGGTTGAAGGGCTGACCTGACTCGCCCAACTCGGTACCAAGTCCAGCATGCCTGACCAAATCTGAGTCTAGGTCTGGCCTGGACTAATCCATACTAAGTCTAACCCGGTCACAGGTACCGAGTCAAGTCGAGTCAGCACTGAGTCAGGTCGGGTGTAGCGGGTCTCCAGATGTGGGGATTATATATATATATATATATATATATATATATATAACTTCCCTAGTTACACCACGTGCATCGAGTAATCCACAGTAAGGGGAATTGAACTCCTGTCTGTGGAGAGCAAACCCACGACCAAAGTCGTTCGCCCAAACTCATAACATGTAATTCACGGGGAGGGGAATCAAACTCGTGTCTGTGAGGAGCAAACCCAGGACAAAAGTCGTTCGCCCCAACTCGTGATAGGTAATCCACGGGGAGGGGAATCACACTCGTCTATGGGGAGCAAACCCACGACCAAAGCCATTCACCCAAACTCATGACGGGTTTTAGGAAGGTTTTTTTAATATATAATGACAGGGTGTCCCCGTCCCTTTAAGGCGAGACCATTCCCTGCAGATGCACGCAAACCATGTGCATCAAAAAATCCACATGGAGGGAATTGATCTCGGTCGTTAAGTGCCATGAGCATATGCCTATAGGAGTAGGATCAAGCTTGAAAGGAATGGACAGGCGTACGCGTACTAGTGAAACACTGAAATTGAGGGTTAAAATTTTAGAAATATTGAGATGTGATGATTAAAAAAAAAAACTTACCCTGATACACAACGTGTTGAATAGAGCAACGAGTCAAGTCAGACCAAGTTAGGGCTGACCTGACTCGACCCGATTTTGAAATAGACCTAACCTGAACTCGACCCAACTCGGTACCAAGTCCAGCATGCCTGACCCGATCTAAGTTTAGGTCTAGCCTGGACTAATCTAGATTGAGTCCGACCCGGTCATTGGTACCAAGTCAAGTCGAGTCAGGTTAGGTGTGGCAGGTCTCCAGATGTGGAGATTAAAAAAAAAATTTCTCCAATTACACCACGTACATCGAGTAATCCATAGGGAGGGGAATCAAACTCGTGTCTGTAGGGAGCAAACTCACAACCAAAGTCGTTCGCCCAAACTCATAACAGGTAATCCACGGGGAAGGAATCGAACTCATGTCCGTGGGGAGCAAACCCATGACCAAAGTCATTCGCCCCAACTCGAGACAGGTAAATTCACGAGGAGGGGAATCACACTCATGTCTATGGGGAGCAAACCCACTACCAAAGCCATTCACCCAAACTCATGACGGGTTTTGGGAAGGTTTTATATATATATATATATATATATTATAATAATAATAATAATAACAGGGTGTCCCTGTCCCCGTCCCTTTTGGGAAGTGAAACCACACATCTATCAAAGATCTAAGTAAAATGAGAAAAAGGATTGGGGTAGGCTCATCCTTGCGTATGTATTTGACTATCCCTCTATTGGAGGTGAGTGATATTCAGCATTTAGTGAAGTTGTGTATTGTGTGCTTAGGGTGTAATTAGTTATGTGCGTAAACTGTCTAACCCTACTAAGATCAAGAGTATCCCAAAATAGGAAAGACACTTAGCATGAAGATTAGTTTGCCTAGAATAAAAATATCATTCATAAGTGGTATTTTCAAATAATCTATTTTTTAGAGATCAAGAAGTAAATCTGTATATGGAGTTTCATTTATTGATAAAAGGTCATTCCAACAACAAATTTGGGGCATTTAGTTTTCACCTACTAGGAAATCTTGCTAAAAAATCATCTTTAGTTTAGATTCTTCATACTTTTTTACTCTTTTTTTTTTTTTTTTTTTTTTTAAATACATTTCTTCTTTATTTATGTCCTTCCAACTTGTTTTTCGTTTTGTATTTTTTGTCTAAGTAAAACCTAAAACCAACAAAAGAATTTAGCTATGGCTCATTTCAAATTGCCATCTTTTTTTTTTATTTCTTTTTGAGAGAGCTTCATTAAAAGCCCACAAAATGCGTAGAAGAAAACAACGCACCTACATAATTGAAAAACATATGAGAGATTAGCAAGATTAACTGGCTTTACATAAGAAGCCCAACTCAAAAAATACATTTAATTTCCCTAACGGCCATAACATGCGAAGAAGTCCTATTATAAAAACATCTCCTATATAAAAGCAATCTCCAAGCTTTCCCCACTTTTCCCACCCCTCTTGAATGCCAAGACCACAAAAGGTCCACCACAGAATTCGGTTTCACCTCAGCTTGTATGAAGAGCATTGAGAAAGTAGTCCCACATCTTTCAAGCAAACAAGCAAACATACATATGTTAGGAAGGGTAAGGGATCTTCTTTGCAAATTACTGATTGTCAACACCCTCTTTCTTCTCACAAGTCAAGCGAACGTTGTCTCCCATGGTGGAGCTCTGTATGACCATAGTTTCTTCCCCATTAACAATTAAAGGGCATTATCATTGTACATACTATATCACCTATTGGAATTTTTGGTAGACCTCATTAATATATTAATGTATATCTTCATACATCTCGTTCATTGAAATTAACTGCCATTTAAAAACATCCATCACAATGAACAATTAAAAGGCACTATCATTGTATATAACGTATCACCAAAAACGACCTTTAATGATATTTAGAGCATAGATCACTAAAAGCACCCCAATCATATGAAGCGTTGGATCGCTAATTATAAGCTAATCATATTAACGGTTCAAATCAATTGAAATGAGCCAAGCATGTCAAAGGTTTGCATCATTGGAAACCAACATATCATATGAAGGGTTTGGATCAACCATGGTAGGGTTTAGATAAATCCCACCATATTAACGATTTAGATCATTGAATATAGGCTAGCTAGATGAACAATTAGTCAAGAAAAATAATTACACTCCACACTTAACTATAAAAGATTGAAATATTATATGTCAAGATTGCTCCACTAACAATTTTTGTCCTTACCACATCCAATGAGGGCTTTTAATAATCAACAGAATTGATTGGTGAATAGAGGCCTCAACATATATTGGTTTTGATCATTAAAATAGCCACAACGATATAAAGGGTTTGGATCACTTACAATAGGCCCAATCAAATGAACGATTTGAATCGCACTTGGAATGGCCCAACCATATCAAATATTCGTATGGGTGAAAATGTTCCTAAACAATATTAACCATTGGATCATTGAAAACAAGCCCTACCATATTAATTGGATCACTGAAAATAGGCCTTACCTTAATTTTTTATAATGATAGCAGGCGCCCTACAATATTAACGATTTAAATTACAAAATGTAGGCCCAATCATTAAGAAAGGCTTAGATAATTAAAATGAGTCCAATCATTTCAATAATTTGGACTATTAAAAATGGACCCAATCATATGATCAATTTGTAGCATTCATAGTGAGTTGGGAAACATTAACTTAGATAATTGAAAATGGTCCACCGTTGATGATTCATGTATCGATCTCTTACATGTGAAAAATAACAATTCAACATCCACCATGGGATGTTTCACATCAACCAATTAGATTACTAAAAACATGCCTTAACACATCAATCATTGGAAACTGACCAATCATAAGAATTAGACCATTAAAACATGCCCCATTATATGAAAGGCTCGAAACACTGAACAAGGCCCCAATCATATATAGGATCTCTGAGATTTGAATCAATCATAGGCACGGTTGACCCATGCACCAAGTATCACAAACAGGAAATATCGCAACTATAGAATAAGCAGCTCACAAATAGATACTTAAGAACCAGAATACGAATACCTAAACAATCTATCAATTGCAAAATGTTGACAAATTTTATGACTAGCCTCCTCCTCCCTAAAAGAACTTGGTTGTATGTGGTATCCACCCAGGCTACAAAACATGAACTAACTGATTCAATTGCGGAAAACAAAATACAACATATCAATTGGTTTGAAACTGAAAATGGCCCAATCACAAAAACAGTTTGGAATACTAAATAAGGTCCCAACCATACCAACGGTTTCGATCACTAAAAATCTACACAATCACGGTAATGAAACAATCGTATGGATAGTTTGGATCATTGAAAATTGGCACAATCATTTGGACAAGCTTACAAATAGTCAATCATATGAATGATACAAATCAACTTAGCAAATCAATTGGTATAAATTCGTGAATTTACTTGGGGCATGGTTCATCCATATTAGGCCTCTTTGATGTGATCTAAATCTCGTCTTGTGACATTTGTGCAAATCATTCATATGATCGGGCCCCTATTTGATGTTTCAAGCCATTCATATTATTGGGCATATGTTTAGTGATCTAATCCCTTCATATGGTTTGGTTCATTTTCATCGATCCAAACCAAGTGATTTTTGAAGGTTGATCTAAACCTGATTTGTTACCGACCCCCTATGTAGTGATCTTACTAATTGGGCTTACCCTTTGAAATAGTTGGGTAATATTAAGTGATTCAAATTGTTCATATTATTAGGCTTGTTTCAATAATATAGGCTGTTTTAATGATCCAAATCCGTCGTATTGTTTAGGTCGTTTTCAGTGCTCCAAATCAATGTAAATATCAAGGCCCATATATATTTTATGTTCTTGACTATCACTTTGTTAAAAGCATATTATAATCTTTTGAATTTTCTTTTGTTTGGTACACTTGGGGCATGGGCCATCCATATTAGGCCTTTGTTGTGATCTAAATCTTTTGTTGTGACTAGCGTCATATGTAGCGATATATCTAGTTGGTAAGAATGGGCTGATTTTCATTTATGCAGTATCATTCATATGATCGGGCCTCTATTTGATGGTTCAAGCCATTCACATGATTAGGCCTATAGTTAGTGATTTAAGCTCTTCATATGATTTGGGTACTTTTCATCAGTCCTAGCGAAGTGATATTTGAAGGCTGATCTAACCTTGCTTTGTTAACACCCCCTATGTAGTGATCCATCCTATTGATGATATATTTAGGTTGATTTTTAATGATCTAAACCAATCATTATATATATTGGCTTATTTTCGATGATCCAAACCATTCGTTTGATTGAGCCCTATTCGATCTTCCAATCCATACATATGATTTGGCCTATGCCTACTGATCCAAACCCTTTATATGCTTCAGGCCATTTTGGTGATTCACGCCAAGTTACATTCAAGCCATTTCGGTGATTCACACCAAGTAATAAAATTGACGATATATGTGGGCTGATTTTTAATGATCTAAGTCAATCATATATGTTTAGGCTGATTTTCAATGATCCAAAACATTCGTTTGATTCAACCCTATTTGATTTTCGAAGCCACTCATATGATTTGGCCTATATTTAGTGATCCAAACCCTTCAAGTATGTATTCAATGGTCAAATTAGTTAGAGGTGATTTGACCCTTGGGGGATGTACAATGGTGAGTTTTTTTTTCTTTTCTTTTCTTTTATTTTCTTTTCTTTTTAGAGACATCGATATAAGAGTCGGCTATAATGGGTCCGTTTTTTTGTGATCCAAAATTCTGTTTCACGGGGACCATTTTAGTGGATATGAACCGTTCATATGAGTTAGTGATCATGGCTACTCATCTTATGATTAAGGCTATTTTTGGTGACCAAGCCAATTGATTTATTAAGTTGATCCATGTTATTCATATGATCGAGGTTGGTTCTCAATGATCTACGTTATTAACATTTCAAGGTCGTATCAATTTTATAAACCATTCAAATGATTGCACCTATTTTCTATTATCCAAACCATTGATAAGATTGCTTCGTTACCATGATCCAAACCATTGACAAGATTGCTTCGTTACCATGATCTAAACCATTGACAAGATTGCTTCGTTACCATGATCCAAACCATTGATATAATGAGGCATGTGCTTAGCAAATCAATTAGTGCATTGCATGCCCCAAAGTCGTTAGTGATTCAAGTAGTACTAATGGTTGGGCTCATTTTCACTTTTTAGTGAGAAAAGCCATTGATGTTCTCGGGCCATTTTAAGTGATCCTAGCCATTCATATGTGTGGCTTGTTTTGAATGACCCATACCCTTTGGGTTGGAGGATTATAGCATTTCAATTTTTTTTATGCCAAACCATCAATATGTTCAGGCCCATATTCATTAATCTAGTTAGTTGAACTAATTTGGCCCTTGGGAGGTACAATGGCGACTTTTCTCTTTTTAGAGACTTTGGTACAAGAGTTGGCTATAGTGGTTTTTTTTCTTGTTGTCTAAAACATAAAGTATCAGTAGGACCATTTCTAGTAATCCAATCTATTTTTATAATTTGGTCTAATTTGAAATTGTCAATGTGCGGGCTCATTTTATTAAATTCAAACTATTTCAAATGTTTGAACCATATTTAGTAAGCTAAATTCTTGATATGGTTGGGTTTCTTTTTTCAATGATCTAAACTCTTCATATGATTTGGCCCATTTCTAGTGATCCAAACCTTTAACATGCTTGGCCATTTCAATGGATCAAAACCTTTGACGTGCTTGGGCCATTTCAGCGGATTGGAACTTCTTATATGATTCGGGCCATTCAGTGATCCAAATGCATCATATGATTTGTGCTACTGTTGGTGATCTAAACTAATCATATGATTGAAGCCTCTTTCCATGACCCATCCCAATGGATATGTTAAGTTGATCCATCTATTCATAATATATGAGGTTGGTTCTCAGTTATCCACATCGTTAATGTAAGACCCGATGCCCCAGAAATCTGGTTTGTACACTAGGTAGCCATTGGCTGTAGGTCCATTGGCCCCGAGAATATTTTGACTTGATCATAATGTTGGTCTATTATCGAGCCGCAAGCTGTATTTCAACCAGATGTCCGAATGTTAAGATACGGACTTAAAATTATACAATCTGAGAAATGACCATTATGTCCTTATTTTAGGTGGGGCTCCGTCATCATCAAGTTTTCAAAATCCGTTAGGTCGGAGAGCCTAACCGTTGTGGTCATAGTCAAGTTACGGAGTTACTGGCAAAAATGGCTTGTCAATAGGACACCCGGATTGTAAGTTATGCATAGAGATACACATGTATAGTTTTAATAAAATAACTCAAATAACCTCAGTTTTTTTTTAATCCTTGGAATGCTTTCTATCAAATCACTTACATAACATTTTGTTTATTGCTACTATAAGTTTAAATTTCTCAAAATCATCACAAAACATCCCATAACCCTCCTTATTAACTAAAAGCCAAGTTAAGACCCCTTTTAAGTCCATAAATAGGAAAAACCTCTTTCAAACATTCCATTTCCAGCACTCTAGTTGAGGAAAAGAAGAAGAAGAAGAAGAAGAAGAAAAGCAAATAGAAGTTGAGGTTGAGATCCAATTCTCTGCTAGTTACAGGTGAGTGCATAGATTAGGAGCACGCATATGTGTACGTTGGGGTTTCCTTCAAAACCCTATTGCTGGAATTGATGTATTAGGGTTAGGTTATCGCTGAATTTCATTTAAGGTTAGATTCTTGCTGGATTTATTGCTGGAATTGCTGTATTAGGGTTAGGTTATCGTTGAATTTCATTTAAGGTTAGATTCTTGCTGGATTTATTGCTGGAATTGCTGTATTAAGGTTAGGTTATCGCTGAATTTCATTCAGGGTCAGATTCTTGCTGGATTTATTGTTGAAATTGTTGTATTAGGGTTAGGTTATCGTTGAATTTTTATTTAGGTTTCGATTAATGCTGGAATTTCTGTTTTACGGTTAAAATATTGCTGGATTTTCATTTGGGTTATGTTCTCGCTGGATTTAGGTTAGAATATTGCTGGATTTTCGTTTGGGTTATGTTCTCGTTGGATTTTTCTGAAGGTTATTGCTGGATTTTTCTGATTTAATTAGTGATATTATTAATGGAAGGTTGGATGATAGAGATGAGTTAGTTTTGTTTAAATTCATACGAATTTCTATCGGTTTCTCGCTGTCCCTTACAAAGTCCACCCACTACCTGTTTGACAAACTATTTCAAAGAAATATCCTTCATCCTTTCTAAGTCATGTGCATATCAAATGCATGGTTCATAGTTGATGTATCATTGTATGATTGAGCATGAATGATTCATACCATGGTATGGTGCTCATAGTGAGTTGCGTTGTAGTATGTAAACCGCCTGTGAACCGTTTAGATACAAGATGCATTACATGAGACCCCTATGAGGAACTTAAATATATGAGGAGACCTCATGAGGAAGGTCGTCCTCTGTTTGCCTTAAAAATATGATCTGTTATGCTTGTGTGTGGGCTCATGCATACATACATACAGTGATTGTAAATGCGATGAAACATACTCTGTTAGGACATGAGTTGGACACCACACTGAAAATGTGTAATTCGACAGGACATGATTAGAAGGTCCGTGGGTGAAAGTCCCTAAACCCCGATTGGTACAATTGGGAGAAACCAATGCTTAGACTGGGTGGAAGAACAAAGCACTAGAATGCTGAAATACCAAAGTAGGTAGCGACTCTCACCGATGTGTGTCGATTGGTTAAGAGGTTTGACCTGACCTGCTTATGGGCAAGCAAAGATAGGTTGTGTATGACGAGGTCGTAAATTGTCTGCTATCGTTTTGTCAGGCGACTTATGACTTCTCGCTGTTAGGCAGATAGTGAGGTTCAACACAAGTGGGTTAGACTAGTTCGGCACGTGAACTATGTAGTCCCACCTCTGTAGTTGACCATGGTGGAAAAGTCTATACAAGTGGGTAGAAGTCCCACCTCTGTTTTAGACTTTGGTGATCCAATTGGGAAATATGGAAAGTTGTGAAAATGTTGAAAGAGTGTGTATGTTACAAGTGGGTAGAAGTCCCACCTCTGTATATAAAAATAATTTGGAAGCCCGTGCATTCATGTGCATTAAATGAGTATGATATGAAACATGCATTTTCACCGCACACACGCACTCACTGGGCTTAGTAGCTCAAGCTTTCCTTTCTATTTATTTCAGGTGAGAGTAAGGAGCTGCAGGAGTAGAGGCTACAGACTCCAGTTATCCTTTTTGTTTTGTACATATCAGTGTGTATATTTTTGTAATACCCTGCATATGTACATCAGGTATAGTAAATATGACATGGTTTATGTTTTGGTTTTGCCTTGATGTGCTCAGTTGTACACAGTTGAATATGATGAAATTTTGAGAAATGATACACGTTTGTTGCCTTTACTTTCAGAAATCCTTCTTGTGGAGCCCCGTTTATGGGACTTAGTATGTGATAGTTGGAAGTCCCACAATCGGAGTTCTACGGAGGCTGTCAACCAAAATTTGGTGTCTAGTAATCATGGATTACCAACACTAGATTTAGGGTCGTGACAGTTAATTTTGTAGGACCCTCTTCAGTTCTATACACAATTCAAACAATCATGTTTCTTTTTACCACGATCCAAATTCATATGATTTGGCACATTTCTAGTGATCCAAACCTTTGACATGAGCCATTTCGATGGATAAAAAATATTGTCATGCTTGGGCCATTAAGTAGATCCAAATTGTTCATATGATTCGGTGATCCAAACTCATCATACGATTAAAGCTGCTTTTCATGATCCTAACTCATCATATGATTGAAGCTGCTTTTCATGATCCATGGCAATAGATATGTTAAGTTGATCCATGCCCTAAAATTTGTAGGACCCTCTTCAGCTTTACAAATAATCCAAATTTTTCATATTATTTGGCCCATTTCTATCGATCCAAACCTTTGACGTGCTTGGGCCATTTCAACGGATTTGAACTTCTTATATGATTCGTCCCATTCAGCGATGGAAGTGCATTATATGATTAGTGTTGTTGTTAGTGATCTAAACTAATCATATGATTGAAGCCTCTTTCCATGACCCATCCCAATGGATATGTTAAGTTGATCCATCTATTCATAATATATGAGGTTGGTTCGCAGTTATCCACATCATTAATTTTGTAGGACCCTCTTCAGTTCTATACATAATTCAAACAATCATGTTTCTTTTTACAACTATTCAAATTCATATGATTTGGCCCATTTCTAGTGATTCAAACCTTTAACATGGGCCATTTCGATGAATAAAAAACATTGCCATGCTTGGGCCACTAAGTGGATCCAAATAGTTCATATGATTTGGCACATTCGACGATCCAAGCTCATCATACGATTGAAGCTCCTTTTCATGATCCAAACTTATCATGTGATTAAAGCTACTTGTCATGATACATGGTAATGCAGATATGTTAACTTGATCCATGCGCGAAATTTTGTAAGACCCTCTTCAGCTTTACAAATGATCCAAACTGTTTATACGATTTCACCCATTTCTAGTGATCCAAACCTTTGACATGCTTAGGCCATTTCAATGGATCAAAGCCTTTGATGTGCTTGGGCCATTTTAATGGATTTGAACTTCTTATATGCTTTGGCCCATTCGGCCCATTCAGCGATCCAAATGCATCATATGATTAATGCTGCTGTTAGTGATCTAAACTAATCATATGATTGAAGACTCTTTACATGACCCATCCCAATGGATATGTTAAGTTGATTCATCTATTCATAATATATGAGGTTGGTTCTTAGATATCCACATCGTTAATTTTGTAGGACCCTCTTCAGTTCTATAAACAATTCAAACAATCATGTTTCTTTTTACAATTATCCAAATTCATATGATTTGGCCAATTTCTAGTGATCCAAACCTTTGACATGGGCCATTTCGATGGATAAAAAACATTGACATGCTTGGGCCATTAAGTGGATCCAAATTGTTCATATGATTCATCTCATTCGGCGATCCAAACTCATCATACGATTGAAGATGCTTTTCGTGATCCTAACTCATTATATGATTATTGAAGCCTCTTTCCATGACCCATCCCAATGGATATGTTAAGTTGATCCATCTATTCATAATATCTTAGGTTGGTTCTTAGTTATCCACATTGTTAATTTTGTAGGACCCTCTTCAGTTCTACTCACAATTCAAACAATCATGTTTCTTTTTACAACGATCCAAATTCATATCATTTGGCCCATTTCTAGTGATCCAAACCTTTAACCAGGGCCATTTCGATGAATAAAAAACATTGACATGCTTGGGCCATTCAGTAGATCCAAATTGTTCATATGATTTGGCACATTCAGTGATCCAAACTCACCATTCGATTAAAGCTCCTTTTCATGATCTAAACTTATCAAATGATTAAAGCTGCTTTTCGTGATACATGGCAATGGATATGTTAAGTTGATCCATCTGCTAAATTTTGTAGGACCCTCTTCAGCTTTGCAAGTGATCCAAACTGTTCATATGATATGGCCCATTTCTACTGATCCACAGCTTTAACATGCTTGGGCCATTTCAATGGATCAAAACCTTTGACATGCTTAGGCCATTTCAGCGGATTTGAACTTCTTATATGATTCGTCCCCATTCTGCGTTCCAAATGCATCATATGATTTGTGTTGTTGTTAGTGATCTAAACTCATCATATGATTGAAGCCTCTTTTCATGACCCATCTCAATGGATATGTTAAGTTAGATCCATCTATTCATAATATTTGAGGTTGGTTCCCAGTGATCCACATCATTAATTTTGTAGGACCCCCTTTCAGTTAGATATGTTATTCAAATAATCAGGTTTCTTTTTACAACGATCCAAATTCATATGATTTGGCCCATTAATAGTAATCCAAATCTTTGACATGGGCGATTTCGATGGATAAAAAATATTGACATGCTTGGGCCATTCAGTGGATCCAAATTGTTCTTATGATTCTGCTAATTTGGCAATCCAAACTCATCATATGATTAAAGCTGCTTTTCATGATCCAAAGGCCTGCGGGTGCCACATCAGATGATCTTCCACCATGTCACAACAAAACAACAGAAGAGAGCAGCTATGGCATCAGCAGGTTAAGTTTTCCTTGACAAAAGAAATCCTGGAACTATTAGCAAAAGAATCCTCAGCAAACCAAGAAAATCACGTCCCCTATACTACAAAAAAAGACATAAGCCAATCCTCTGTAAAGGAAAAAATAAAAATAAAAACATAAAATCAAGAAGAATAGAAAAACTAATATCCATATTTCCTCACACTCGAAAGGAGAGTTCTTTTTCCTGGCAAAATCCCAATATGACCTGACAGGCGGAAAATCAAAGAACTGAGACGAACCAAAACAAACTATAACAGATCAAAGAATAAATCGTGGAAATCTACACCTGATGACCAGATGTATACACAAGCTACAAAATGTGAACACTCCGAAGCAAGTGAAACATTGTTGGGTTTGGTTTGGAGTTGAGATTCACAAAGATCACGTATGCTACAGCCCAAGTAGTTCATAAGTGGGTTGCACTGCAAAGAAGCCCCAGAGGAAAAATCAGGACATGTTCATAAGTGGGTTCCACTGCAAAGAAGCCCCAGAGGAAAAATCAGGACATGTTCATAAGTGGGTTCCACTGCAAACAGGCCCCGGCAGAAAAGTCAGTCCATCTGTCGGGTGGGCCACACGAGGATGAGAAAACGGACAGAAAAGAATGACAAACTGCCTTATATTCAACCTACGAATGCAGCCCAGCTGATAACAGAACCAGCCTAATTTCCAGGTCAGGACATGTTCATGGTGGGGCCCCACCTGATGAGTGTTCAATGGCTGAGACCCTTCACGCAAGTGTCGTCGCTGATTGCTTTCACCAAACACACTTTTGCAATGTATATATGAAACACACTGTAATCATGTAAGTCATGATAAAGAGAAGCAGATACATAAACTATAAAGAGCAGCAGTTCCAAGGGGAAAATAACACAACCAGATCATCACATCTTTTCTTAAACCGTCTGGAAGTGGTCATCACATCTTTTCTTAAACCGTCTGGAAGTGGGTTTAAGTGGAGTGTAATGAAGTGTTTCCCCAATGAAGCTGCAATTCAAGTTTGCAAACAAGTTTTACTTGAAAATAGACTAGGAGTTTCAACAAAATCAGCATAGAAGCATACCTTTGAATGGGAACAATATTAAACTCAAAAGAGTTTTACCTTTTCAATGCTCTGCCTTGCAACTAGAAATGCATTAGAAATACCTTCTGGCAGTAAAGAGCACAAGGAGGCAATGGAAACCCAAACCCAGACTCTTAGGATAAATTATTCTCCTATAAGAATCACAGATTAACATAACTTGAGCAAAATTTCAAGCCTTAGAATGAATTCCATCCAGTTTGCTGCATACTTCAAGCATTCATCGCAGAACGCAAAGACCCAATTCTAAACAATAAATATAAAAATAATCAGCATTTAGTCGTGGGATGAAATCTAATTCCTAAAATCAAATCAATGACAGGAAAGCTTATGCAAGATTCAAAAAAAAAAAAAAAAAAAAATCCTAAAGCAAATTACTGACAGGAAAGCTTAATATCGTCGTCATCATCACAACTAAATGTTGTGAAATCCCATAGCACATCTTACAAATTCAGAAGATATAACAGAATTTTTAGTAATCTCAAATTCTACAGACGGTGAAAACCAGCTAATAGACCCAGCCTAAGAGGAGCCACCAAGAGGTACCGCTTTCTAGTCCACATGAAATACATTTCAATCCACGACTTTTAGTGCTTGTGGAAAAAAGTATATAACTGGAGGACTAATGTGTTATTCTAATGTTGATGCCTAAACAGATACTTTACAGCCAATGATACAGCCCAAGATCGACATTTGTGGGCGACAACAATGTTTGAGATGTACATGAACTAGACCAAGAAATACCTTTTTCCTTTTTCTTTTTTTTACCAACCATTTATTTTTCTTTTGTTGTTATTTTTTTCCTGTAATTGACACAACTTCTGTTAATGAAAACTAAGGGACTGGAAATGCAATATCAAGGTAAAGGTAACATACCTTCCTTTGTTGGTGTGTAAGTGACCACACTAGCTTCCCTCGAAACATGATAAAAATATCAACGCATGCGTTCTACCAACTTTTTTAGTTTTGTTAACAATGAAATTTGATCTGCATTTCCAGGTTTTGCAAGAAAGTCAACAAGTTAGCATTTTCTACATCTCTTTCCACTATAACCAGCCCAAAAAATAAATGAGACTCACCTACCTTGTTGGAGTCTCACCCGTCCCGAAACACCATATTGTTTCTCCCTTGTCACTTCTAATAACACCAATTACACTTTTCTTCCATGTGTTGTTTCTGTTCAAGCTCTTTCCATACGGATGCCAGAGTGCCACAAAACTCATTCTCACTAAATTCAACCAACTGATAAAAAATTATTGATCACGTCTCTCACTCACTTCTAATGATACTCCATTGTCACAGAATTTCTTATTCCTTTCCTTCTAGATCCACCGAATTATGTCAAATGAAAGCATACTCAAAATTTTCCCTACTTGATTAAACAACCATTTCATCCACCCACCTACGACCAAGGCCACTTTTTTGGAGAACCCAACAAATTAAAAAGCATTTGAAGTTCTATATCCCTAGGCATTCTACAAACGAGATTTAGGTGATTCAATCAGCCAATCAGCCCAAACATATGTGATTGGTTTACATCAATGAAAATCAACCCAAATATATCATCAAGTGGATTACTAAAAATCAACCTTGAATATAACTAGGCTTGAATCAACGAAATGGCCCAAAGCATATGAAGGGTATGGGTCAGTAAACATAGGCCAAATCATATGAATGCCTAGGAAGATATAATAGGGATCAATCAAACGAATGGTTTGGATCAATGAAAATCAGCCCAAATATATATCATTGGTTTAGATCATTGAAAATAAACCCAAATATATCATCATTTGGATTACTAATTATCAGCCTTCGAATATAATTGGCTTGAATCAACGAAATGTCCCGAAGCATTTGAAGGGTTTGGATCACTAACCATAGGGCAAATCATATGAGTGGCTTAGAAAATCGAATAAGGCACAATGCAACAAATGTTTTGGATCAATTTAAATCAGCTCAAATATATATGATTGGTTTAGATCATTGAAAATGAACCCAAATATATCGTTAATTGGATTACTAAACATCAGCCTTGAAATATAACTTGTCGTGAATCAACAAAATCCCCAAATGCATATAAAGGATTTGGATCAGAAGGCATAGGCCAAATCAAATAAATGGATTGGAAGATCGAATAGGGCTCAATCATACGAATGGTTTGGATCAATGAAAATTAGCCCAAATAAGTATAATGATTGGTTTAGATCATCGAAAGTCAACCCAAATATATAATCAATAGGATGGGTCACTACATAAGGGGCAAGTAACAAAGCAAGTTTAGATTAGCCTTCAAATATCACTTCGCTATGACCCATCAAAACTACCCAAATCATATGAAAAACTTATATCTCTAAATATATGCTTAATCATGTGAATTTCTTGAAACATCAAATGGAGGCCCGATCATATAAAGATATGCACAAATGAAAATCAGCCCAATCATACCAACAAGATCGAATAGGGCTCAATTAAACGAATGGTTTGGATCAATGAAAATCAGCCCAAATATATATGATTCGTTTATATCAATGAAAATCAACCCAAATATATCGTCAATTGGATTACTAAACATCAGCCTGCAAATATAACTTGGTTTGAATCAACGAAATGGCCCAAAGTATATAAAGGGTTTGGATCAGTAAACGTAGACCAAATCATATGAATACCTTGGAACATCGAATACGGCTCAATCAAATGAATGGTTTGCATCAATGAAAATCAGCCCAAATATATACAATGATTGGTTTAGATCATTGAAAATCAAACCAAATATATCATCAATAGGATGGATCACTACATAGGGGGCAAGTAACAAAGCATCAACCTTCATATATCACTTTGCTACGACCCATGAAAATTACCCAAATCATAATAACGGTTGAGATCTCTAAATATAGGCCTAATCATGTAAATGGCTTGAAACATCAAATATAGCCCCGATCAAATGAAGAAATGCACGAATGAAAATCAACCCAATCATACCAACAAGATTAAATACAACTCAATCAAACGAATGGTTTGGATCAATGAAAATCAGCCCAAATATATACGATTGGTTTATATCATTGAAAATCAACCCAAATCTATCGTCAATTGGATTACTAAAATATCAGCCTTCGAAAATAACTTGGTTTGAATCAATGAATTGGCCCGAAGTATATAAAAGGGTTTGGATCAATAAACATAGGCCAAATCATATGAATGCCTTGGAAGATCGAATAAAGCTAAATCAAACGAATGGTTTGGATCAATGAAAATCAACCCAAATATATATGATTGATTTATATCATGGAAAATCAACCCAAATATATCGTCAATTGGATTACCAAACATTAGCCTTGGAATATAATTTGGCTTAAATCAACGAAATGGCCCGAAGCATATAAAGGGTTTGGATCAATAAACATAGGCCAAATCATATGAATGCCTTGGAAGATTGAATAGGGCTCAATCAAACGAATGGTTTGGAACAATGAAAATCAGCCCAAACGTATGTGATTGGTTTAGATCAATGAAAAGCAACCCAAATATATCTTCAATAGGATGGATCACTACATAGGGGGCAAGTGACAAAGCAGGGTTAGATCAGCCTTCAAATATCACCTTGCTAGGACTGATGAAAATTACCCAAATCATATGAAGAGCTTAGATCTCTAAATATAGGCCTAATCATGTGAATGGCTTGAAACATCAAATAGAGGCCCGATCATATGAAGATATGCACAAATGAAAATCAGCCCAATCATACCAGCAAGATCGAATAAGGCTCAATCAAACTAATGGTTTGGATAGCCCAAATATACATGATTGGTTTATATCATTGAAAATCAACCCAAATATATCGTCAATTGGATTACTAAACATCAGCCTTCGAATATAACTTGGTTTGAATCAACGAAATGGCCCGAAGTATATAAAGGGTTCGGATTAATAAACAGTAAACATAGGCCAAATCATATGAATGCCTTGGAATATCGTATAGGGCTCAATCAAACGAAAGGTTTGGATCAATGAAAATCAGCCTAAACATATATGATTGGTTTAGATCAATGAAAATCAACCCAAATATATCGTCAATAGGATGGATAACTACATAGGGGTCAAGTAACAAAGCAGGGTTAGATCAGCCTTCAAATATCACTTCGCTAGGACCGACGAAAATTACCCAAATCATAAGAAGAGCTTAGATATTTAAATATAGTCCTAATCATGTGAACGGCTTGAAACTCCAAATAGAGGCCTGACCCGAATATATCATCAATTGGATTGCTAATTATCAGCCTTCGAATATAACTTGGCTTGAATCAACGAAATGGCCCGAAGCATTTGAAGTGTTTGGATCACTAAACGTAGGCCAAATTATATGAGTGGCTTGGAAAATCAAATAGGGCTGAATCAAACGAATGTTTTGGATAAATGAAAATCAGCCCAAACATATATGATTGGCTTAGATCATTGAAAATCAACCCAAATATAATGTCAATTTGATTACTAAACATCAGCCTTCGAATATAACTTGGCGTGAATCACCGAAATGGCCTGAAGCATAAAAAGGGTTTGGATCAGTAGGCATAGGCCAAATCATATGTATGGATTGGAAGATCGAATAGGGCTCAATCAAACGAATGGTTTGGATCAATGAAAATAAGAACAAATATACATAATGATTGGTTTAGATCATTGAAAATCAACCCAAATATATCATCAATAGGACGGATCACTACATAAGGGGCAAGTAACAAAGCACCAGCCTTCAAATATCACTTCGCTAGGACCCATGAAAATTACCCAAATCATAATAAGAGCTTAGATCTTTAAATATAGGCCTAATCATGTAAATGGCTTGAAACGTCAAATATAGGCCCGATCATATGAAGATATGCATGAATGAAAATCAGCCTAATCATACCAACAAGATCAAATAGGGCTCAATGGTTTGGATCAATGAAAATCAACCCAAATATATATGATTGATTTATATCATTAAAAATCAACTCAAATATATCGTCAATTGGAATACTAAACATTACCCTTCGAATATAACTTGGCATAAATCAACGAAATGGCCCGAAGCATATAAAGGGTTTGGATCAGTAAACATATGCCAAATCATATGAATGCCTACGAAGATCGAATAGGGCTCAATCAAACGAATGGTTTTGATCAATGAAAATCAACCTAAATATATATGATTGATTTATATCATTAAAAATCAACCCAAAAATATCGTCAATTGGATTACCAAACATTAGCCTTGGAATATAACTTGGCTTAAATCAATGAAATGGCCCGAAGCATATAAAGGGTTTGGATCAATAAACATAGGCCAAATCATATGAATGCCTTGGAAGATTGAATAGGGCTCAATCAAACGAATGGTTTGGATCAATGAAAATCAACCCAAACATACATGATTGGTTTAGATCAATGAAAAGCAACCCAAATATATCGTCAATAGGATGGATCACTACATAGGGGGCAAGTGACAAAGCAGGGTAAGATCAGCCTTCAAATATCACTTTGCTAGGACCGATGAAAATTACCCAAATCATATGAAGAGCTTAGATCTCTAAATATAGGCCTAATCATGTGAATGGCTTGATACATCAAATAGAGGCCTGATCATATGAAGATATGCACAAAAGAAAATCAGCCTAATCATACCAACAAGATCGAATAGGGCAATCAAACGAATGGTTTGGATCAATGAAAATCAGCCCAAATATATATTATTGGTTTAGATCGTTGAAAATCAACCCAAATATATCGTCAATTGGATTACTAAAGATCAGCCTTCGAATATATCTTGGCTTGAATCAACGAAATGGCCCTAAGCATTTGAAGGGTTTGGATCACTATATATAGGCCAAATCATATGAGTGGCTTGGAAAATTAAAAAGGGCTAAATCAAACGAATGTTTTGGATCAATGAAAATCAGCCCAAACATATATGATTGGCTTAGATCATTGAAAATCAACCCAAATATATCATCAATTTGATTACTAAACATCAGCCTTCGAATATAACTTGGCGTGAATCACCAAAATGGCTTAAAGCATATAAAGGGTTTGGATTAGTAGGCATAGGCCAAATCATATGTATGGATTGGAAGATCGAATAGGGCTCAATCAAACGAATGGTTTGGATCAATGAAAATCCTACCAAATATATATAATGATTGGTTTTGATCATTGAAAACAACCCAAATATATCATGAATAGGATGGATCACTACATAGGGGGTATTAGCAAAACAAGGTTAGATCAGCCTTCAAATATCACTTCGCTAGGACCGATGAAAATTACCGAAATCATATGAAGAGCTTAAATCACTAACTATAGGCCCAATCATGTGAATGGCTTGAACCATCAAATAGAGGTCCGATCATATGAATGATACTGCATAAATGAAAATCAGCCCAATCTTACCAACTAGATATATCGCTACATATGACGCTAGCCACAACAAAGGCCTAATATGGATGGCCCATGCCCCAAGTGTACCAAACAAAAGAAAATTTAAAAGATTATAATATGCTTTTAACAAAGTGATAGTCAAGAACATAAAATATACATGGGCCTTAATATTTACATTGATTTGGATCACTGAAAACGGCCAAAACAATACGACGGATTTGGATCATTAAAACAGCCCATATTGTTGAAATAACCCTAGTAATATGAACAATTTGAATCACTTAATATTACCCAACTATTTCAAAGGGTATTACCCAACTATTTCAAAGGGTAAGCCCAATTGGATCACTTCGAATGTCCCAATCATTTCAAAAGGTTAGCTTAATCCTATAAACAATTTGGTAAGTTAAAATGGGACAAATCCTATCAACATTAGCATATTAGCTCACTAAACATCAGCCTTTGAATCTCACGTGGCATGAGTACCATATAAACATAGGCCAAATCCAGCTTGGAACATCGAATAGAGCTCAATCATACGAATGGTTGAATCAACAACCCAAATATATAAGAATGGATCAATGAAAATCACCCCAAATGTATGTATATGATTGGTTTGGATCAATGAAAAACAGCCAAAGTGTATTATTAACACGATAGATCACTACATAGGGGGTCGGTAACAAATCAGGTTTAGATCAACCTTCAAAAATCACTTCGTTTGGATCGATGAAAATGAACCAAACCATATAAAGGGATTAGATCACTAAACATATGCCCAATAATATGAATGGCTTGAAACATCAAATAGGGGCCCGATCATATGAATGATTTGCACAAATGTCACAAGACGAGATTTAGATCACATCAAAGAGGCCTAATATGGATGAACCATGCCCCAAGTATACCAGATAAAAGAAACTTCACGAATTTATACTAGGCTTCTAACAAACTGATGGTTCAGAACATAAAATACCTAAAGCAATACACTCTAAACCCTAAAGTAATGATTAAATAAATGAAATACTTAAACTCTACAATAACAGTAAACATGGGCTGTCATATGAATGATTTGCACAAATGAAAATCAGCCCTATCAGATCAACAAGATAGATCACTACATCATACAACATGGATGACCCACGCCCCAAGTATACCAGATAAAAGAAAATTCTTAACATTATAATAAGCTTCTAACAAATTGGTGATTAAGAATAAAAAAATACCTAAAACAATCCACCCTACAGCCTAAATTGATAGTTAAGAAAATGAAATACATAAACTCTACAATAACAGTAAACATGGGCTATAAAACATTTAATTATATTATTGAACATGGGCCATAACATTTCAATTGATTTGGATCACTGAAAACGGCCTTAATAATACGAAGGATTTGGATCATTGAAATGGCCCAAATCATATAAATGGTATGGATCACTTAAAGCAAGCCCAATAATATGAACAATATGAATCACTTAAAACGGCACAAGCATTTCAAAAGATAAGCCCTATTGGATCAGTTCAAATTTTCCAAGCATTTCAAAAAGTTAGACCAATCCTATAGACAGTTTGGTAAGTGAAAATGGAAGTGATGCTATAAACATCATCATTCGAATATGCTTGAATAAATGAAAATGGCCCCAACCATATGAAGGGTATAGATCATTAACATTGGCCAAATCATATGAATGAATGATGTTATCACTTTACTTGAATCAATGAAAATGGCCTGAAACATATGAAGCGGTTTGGATCACTAAACATAGACAAATCATATGAATGGCTTGGAACATTGAAAAGGGTTCATTCACATGATATATATATATATATATATATATATATATATTGGCCAGGTATGGGCCATCCCTTCATGGTCTTTCAGTTTTAGATCCGGGCCATTGAGCACGATTCAGCTCCCTTTTCAGGTCCCAGTGATGTTAGCAGTGTAGACTGCCGCCATTGCCCACAGAGAGGTGAGATGAGGGGATTTTCAAATACCATCCTAAGGAATCAAAGGAAATGGGCAAATCCTTACCTGCAGACATGTACGGCCTTCAATTTTGTACACGAAGTCATTGTCCAAAAGCCATTGCGCATCAAATCAGCAGCCTTCGAGTCCACAGTTTCCGTGGTCAATGGCAATCGACAACCATCCTGTTCATGCAAATTGCTAAAGTAGGGAAAGCCGATGTGGATGCGTCAGCTGTGGTCCTGGATACCGGCATCTCACATCAACAGGGTGTTTCCTGTCTTCCGGGATTCTGATGTCACAACCATTGATTCCGGTGATTCTTCTCCTGGATTACTAGTTATAGCGCCATCTTCGCTGGGTGGGTTCTTCTCTAGGGTTGAGCAAGCAACCATACCGGCATCTTTCATCGACAAGGTCACTGGAGCCCATGCCCTTCCCCTCTAGCTCCTTAATCGGGGATACGGCTTCTCCTACAGCCCTGATTTCGGGTGGTAACAGTTGTAAATCCATGAAGGGCAAAACGAGGCCAGATTACCGGAAACGTTGGATACCGGGGTGCGGTAGGTCATTTTGACAGCAATGGTGGCGGTGCTGGTTAAGGTTAGAGAGAGAGAGAGAGAGGAATGTTGGGGGAAAGAGGATGTTTCGAGATCGACCGAGAAAAGAAGAGGGGCCGCCCAGCGAAAGAAGCGGAATGAGAGAGAGAGACATTTGAATTTTGAGTCAATGAAATTGGAGTGGGGAGAGCAATAGAGAGATATCTAGCCGACCTTTGATGAATTCATCGAGCTGGGAAGGGGAGGAGGAGATGGAAATTGGGGGTTCCACGAAGAGGCGGATGATGTCGTCACATCCGTCGGATTCAAGATCGTGGAGGTTAGATGGGAAGATGAGCGGTGGGCCATTGACCGATATCGATGGAGACGGAGAACTCTGAAACCATAGAAAAAGCAGAGAGAGAGAAAGGAGAGGAATGCTTATTGGGACGGGAGTCAGATGACGAGGTGTTTAAATGGGAGAACGAAAAAAGAAAGTATGTAAGCGGGTGGGATCGACCACCCTTCATCCAATAACCGCATGACACGTGGAGTAAAAGAGAGAGAACCGTTACAAAGCTAATTTCTTGCTTATCAAGTAAGATTACTTAATAAGCAAGATTAGGTAGGCAAGCCAACCGATGATTTTTGTGAGAAACCCTTCAGACGGAAACAGATTGGCTACTCACCCTGCCACTAGCCCGGTGGCTGATGGTCGGTGGTTTGTGGGTCCCACCATGAGGTATGTGTTTCATCCATTCTATTCATCCATTTTTACATATCATTTTAGTTTAATGCAAAAATGAGAGAAATATAAATATCAGGTGGATCACACCACAGGAAAACAATAGTGATTGGATATCCATCATTTAAATCCTCGTAAGGCCCAATGTACTGTTTATCTGACATCCAATCTGTTGATTAGGTCATAAAGACCCAGATGAAGTGAAAAAACAAAAATCAGCTTGATCCAAAAGTTTTATGGCCCCCAAAAAGTAAATGGTCTACTTTCACTCAACACTGTTTCCTTTAACGTGGTCAACTTGAGATTGGAATATAACTCATTTTTTATTTCATAATATAAAATGATCTTTAAAAATAGATGGACGGCATGGATGAAACACATACATCATGGTGGGGCCCACAAAGCACTGACCACCAGCCATTGGCTGGTGGTAGGGAGAGTAGCCAATCTGTTTCCCTTCGGACGTGGATTTCTGCGGAAACCTTTTGCGGGACCCAAAATGCTAGGTGGGGCCACCGTCATGTCTGTGAGAAATCTATCTGTTAATCCTTTTTGCAAACTCATTTTAGGATATTAACCCAAAAATGAGGTGAATCCAAAACTAAAGTGGGCCGCAGAGATGAAACAGCGGGATTCAGTGAGAACCGTTGAAACATTCTTATAGCCATAAAAGCTTTGCGTTATGCTAAATTTTGTGTATTTTCACTTTATCCCAGTGGTAATGACCTTATAAACGGTTTGGATAACATATAAACATCAACGTGGAGCTCAGGAAAGTTTCAACGGTAGGTATTTCTTTCTCTAATTTTTCGTCTCTTGTGGCCCACTTGAGTTTTGGATCCACCTCATTTTTTCTCTCTTGTTCTAAAATAAGCTTGCCAAGTGGATAAAAAGGATAAATTTCACACAAACATGATGGTGAATGTGTCCTTGCCTGATAAAATGGGCAGGTGCAAGGTAACTCACCATGGAGGTGACAAATGTCCATATTGAATATTGACCATTGGTTATCTTTTCCAACTATTCTTCTTCTCATGTATTAGTGTCCCATATGATCAGTTTCCATCCCTCCTTTTTTGGGATATCATTACTTGTTGTTGGATCTGCCTGATGAATGGCATGGATCTCTCACTTGAATGCCATGTTGGCACTCTTGAAGTGATTGTGTATAGAATGCAAAAGTCTGGCTACAAATAGCACCGCCTAATACTTCAAACCTTTCACAGTTAGAAATTTAGAGTTGTACACAAACCGAGTTAGCTTGGTTAGCTCGGTCGACTAAACTCGATTTGAAACTAAGTTGGAGCCGAGTCGAGCTGATTTTTTTAGCTTAGAAAAATTTCGAGCCGAGTTCGAGCTTGCCCGAGCTCGACTCGACTTGGATCGAGCTTCAACTCAAATCAACTCCGATCGAATTGACTCAGTGACTCAATTATTTTAATATTGATGTTGCTCGCCAAGTGTTTGATGAAATGACTCACTAACGTGTTGTTTCATGTGCATACATTCTCCGCGGGATCAGCTAGTGGCGAGGAAGGAATGGATATGAAACAAATCACTACAAAAAAAACAAACTTTACATTATAAAACTACCCTTAAATCATGATTTTAATGTTGCCCACCCAGTGTTTGATGAAATACCTATATGTTTTGCATTCTGTGAAAAATTAAAGATGCCGCTGTATTTGTTTGAGAAAATGCCGCATAGGATTGAACTTGGCTCGAACTCGCCTAAGCTGCTGACCGAACCGAGCCGAGTTGGCCAGTCAAGCTCGAGGATCGAGCCGAGCCGAGTTCAAGCTGGGTTAGCTATTGGCCGGACCGAGCCGAGCTATGCCAAGCTTGACTCGGTTCGACTCGTATACAACTCTACTTTCACACACCTGCCAACAAGGTTTGCTAAGCCCACATGTGCGTCTAAGAATAAGTGGTGGCAATGGGCCCGACGAGGATAGGCCTGACCCAGCCCTACACTTAACATCGTAAAGCCCGAGTCCGATCCATGCCCAAAACTGGCCTAGTAGATGGGCCCAAGCTAAAGCCTGAAAATTTTGTTTCGGACCCACCCTGATCTGAAATTTGATAAAATCCCACATAATGTTCCTAATCTATCCATTGATAAAAGAAAAATTAATGGTCTACATTGAAGATGCATAGTTGATTAATCATGAATTATAGAATATAAGACATGCAGACATATGAGAATTGCCTAATCAAGATTAATTGGCATACTTGAAAGTTGGGCAGGCCAGGGCCGAATGGGCGGGTTTGGCTAAAATGACTTGAGCTCAAGCCTAACCCGAACATTTAAACTGGTCATGCATGTCAAGCCCAAGCCCCACCTAAAGCAGAACAAGTACATCAGAGCCCGCTCCAAAGCTTAGTCCTGCCCACAGCCTCCCTTAACAGAAAGGCATGCTAAAGACAAATGCCACATGACCCTATAGACCATGTCATATCTATTTTGTCCATTCAATGTATCATCTAATAAGTTTTAGTATTTCATTTAGGGGGGTGTGTGTGGTGTACTTAAATTGCAGATGGACAGGATATCTTAATGGAATGAACCAACATCCTCTCAGCTCTGAAATCGCAGATGCATGGGATTCTTGGGACTGCAATAACCAGAACCCAAGTTTTGGTTAAGGTTGGAACCTCTAAAAGTAGACTTGACAACATAACTCCATAACCGACTTTTAAATTAGTCAAATTTGGACCACCCAAAAAGAGACCTGACCCACTTCTATATCATGGCATAAAATGAGAGAGCCCGCACTTCTATATCATGGAAAAAAAATGAGAGAGAGAGAGAGAGAGAGAGAGAGAGATTGGACAATACCACTGTCTTGCATACCCAAGGTGACTAGGGTCAAGTTTGATCTATTTCCTTGCAATATCACTCTTATTCAAAGAAAATGTCAGTTTCAGTGGCTCCTATCTCACAATTAGTTTTTTTTAAGGCTTGTATGGAGTTCATAAATCTAAAAAGGATGAAGAAAATTAACCATGGCAATAACATTTCACTGGAATTTAGAAATAGGAAAGAGCAATATGGAAGGCCAAGAAGCTAGTTCACCTTACAACCCCACATGATCTGATAGGGATGGACATGTAGAGAAATGGAGTTGGAAGAAAATGAACAATTGTTTGTGCATATCAAATTGTACAACTCAGATTAGCAGTTCAATTGCCTCGATAGCCTTACATGATAGTAAATAGAAACTAATGATCCATTAAATAGGAGTCTTTAATACTTAAAAAGTCAGGTTGAAGTCGAAACCAAAATCAGCCATCCCATACATTTGATGGGTTGATACTGGCCCCATACTGAAATCTAACCCGTTTGGTACGTATGTGAAGGTCAGCGGGTACCTGAAACTAGGTGTACCCAATGAACCTGATGCCCAACCCAACCCAATTTTAACGAGTTCAAGTACAATGGATTGGACCAATTTAGAAATTAAGTTTGGGTCTAGACAATGCATTTGTCCAAAATTTTATTTATCTTGTTTTGGGTTTTGGGTTGGGTCAAGCAAGGTCATCTGGCCCAACCCATTAATAATCCATGTGAACAGGTTTTAATAGTCAAAACCTTTTACTATTTGGAAAAAGGTTTAAGCATTCGTTAGCGCTCCATATCCGTAAATTGAGACAACAATCTTTTGTTTGTTAAATTAGGAATGTCACAATGCAACAAGAAACCACTTAGAAATAAGGATGTCACAATATAACAAAAAAACGTAACTTTATTGTTAGAAAACTAAACATGTCAGCAACGCCCAAAAAACCAATGGTATAGATCGATGAACCATAGGTTCCACTTGTTGAGACTCAAATGGTTGGGTTGGGTCAGGTCTAGGGGTGCCCTATACTCGACCAATTTAAGAATCCAATTGTAGTTTTGGACCTAGACCCAACCCATATCAATTTAATGGGTCAATATTGGGCCCCTACCCAAATTTGACCATTTATCACATGGGTCGCGTTAGGGATAGTAGGGTTATCAATGGGTCCCCAAAGCCAGGGGAACCCGATAGATCTCATCCATGAATTCAACCTAATTTTAATGAGTAGCGATCTAATAAATTGCACCCGTTCAGAAATCAGGTCAGGTTACCATGCAACAAGACAATTGAAATACAAGAATAACATCCCAAACAAGTTGCTTGAAATACGTGATACTACCACATGAACTCATAAATGGACCATTGACAACTAATCAATGCAAAAGATCATAATTAATATACATCTGGAAGTTGACTTGGGGGCCGTTTGGGAGCGTATATTTGATATGCATTGAAATCCATACGAACCAGAATCGATGTGACTTGGAATTACAGAGTCTTGGTGCGTTTTAAAAACAAGAGGCTTTTGGTGTATTTGGTGTGAGTTGGATTCAAATTCACACCAAATACACACTTCCAAACACACTAACACCTTAGCGAAGGAGTCCACAAGCAACGACCTTACAATTTTGATGGGGCAATGGGATCGCACAATCTAGGACATTCCACATCCTGAAATAGATTAATAATATACGCCACGTGAGGCACATTAGCTAAAAGATCTTCAAGCATATTAGGGTATTGGGTGACAACAAGTTGTTGATCATGGCCAATCGGCCAAAAGCATATAATGTAGCAAGCAAGTATAGGGTTGGATCAAAGACAACCACAAAAAACTCAAAACAGCTCACACAATTCTCTATTAGAGGAAATGCCAGTGGTGAAGTAAAGATTTTGGGGCTGTGGAAGGGACTTCATGGGCTTGCTTCACTAAGAAGATCTATGTTCAAATAGCATGTGATGAGTGCTATATTTTATTTTATTTTTATTTTTTTAACACACGCACACACTCACGCTAGTGGAATTTCACCACCTATGGGTATTCGAACCCTTGACCGGGTGTTGAAACTCCTGAGAGTCTACCACCCGAGCAAGAGTAAGGACCCAGATGAGTGTTATATAGCTTGCAGGGATTTTGATCCAATTTGGGATCAATCTAACCCTATCAGGTTTATAAAAACATTAGGCAGGCTAGGACAACATTCTTACTAAAGAGTGGATTGTTATACCATCATAAATGTTCAGAATCATAAAGAATACTGTAACGTCTCGGAAAAATCCGTACAACGACCCGAGTACCACCTCAGGCAAAAATCACATAGGACTAAATCCTTTAGAAATTAGACGAAATTAACTAAGTGTTAAACCAGATTAGCTATGAAATTAGTTTGATCCACTTTAAATACGAACTGCAAGACTGAAAACTTGCAGATTTATTAATGCTACATTACCCTAAAATCTAGGATCAATCTCTAAACGCAATTGCTCTGGGGAGCACCTTGAAACTTCGTTTCGAACCTGGACCGCACGTTGAAAGTCCAATTACTGCAAAACCATACGGTTAGGACCGCCTTACTGGGCTTGACAGCCATCTTGGAAATCAAATCCAGATAGTATCCAGAAACGCACAACTTGAGCTCGAAGCAAAGTGTGTGAGAAACGCGAATATCTTTAAGAAATGAACTCAGATTTAAGCGATTTGGGCTGTTCACTTGCAGGCCAAATCTAAGCTTTCAGACCGTCAGAATCTGACCCAAATACACCCTTAGATCAGGGAAATTTCCCAGCATAGGTCAGTGTACTTGTGGCCCTGATCGGGTATCAGTGACTGTTGAACTGAAACTGGTCCGCCACCACCGATCTGTAAATCTAATCGGACTGAAAACTTAACTCGACCTAGATCCAATGCCAGGGAGCTTAAGTCCGACCACATGCAGGAAAGGGGCCTCCAGAAGTGCTCCATTGAGTTGAAATAGCCAGTATTTGGCTATAACCTAAGTATACATGGCCCTAGGGCCATCCGGTTAGTTCTGGGCCTATATAAGGACCTTAAACCCTCACTCTCTCATGTCATACGATTTTGCAACCCTAAGAGAGAAAAGAGAAAAGAGAAAAGGAAAGAGAGAAAAAGTGAGAGAAAAAGTTGGAGTTCGTTCTTGGGATTCAATCCCGACACTCCACATGCTTAACCACCATTCTTGTATCGCTATACGGGCGATTCCGATTTCGTTCTTAGGTAAGAAAAACTTAACTTTAATCTATTTTAGGGTTTCAAATAGGATAAGTGATGAAATAGCTAACCTAGTTCATCCTGCAGGTTGCCGTAGTGCCGTAGACAAAGACTCGATATACAAACTGAGTTCAATACTTGTTTATCGGTGAAAGGTGCGGATTATAAACATATAGGTTATGGTTTTCATGGCTTTCAATGTCGGTTAATGATTTATAACTGACTTGAGTATCATTTCACATGCTAAATGCGATGTTTCCCTCGCTTTACAGATATATATGAACTATGTGAGTATAGTGTATTCCATGTGTTAGTTGAAATGTTTGAATGAGTTTAAAATTTGGATTTGTGCTTGACATGATTATCCGTCGTGGATATATGATTGTTGTATATGCGGCAACTCTTTGGCGAAAGAATTTGCCCTAATACATGTTATGGCCAACATACGTCATGTATGTTGAAATGTGTAGTCTAAGTGTTTGTGAAAATGTCTAAATGAGTATGGAACTGGGATTCATGCTTGCCATGATTATCCGTCGCGGATACATGATGGTTGCACGTGTGACAACTCCTTGTTGGAAGGATTTGTCCAAATATATGTTGTAATCCACATATGTTACGTATGTTGATATGTGTAGTATAAGTGTTTGATAAAATGTCTGTATGAGAAGTGGATAGATGAACTGTACTTAATGAGGTTATTGAGATAGGATTCCCAACTACCTTATTTATATGCATAAAGCCCTTCTAGTGGCTGTAATCTAAATAGTGTGATTTGTGTAGAATATGTATATGTACAATGACATGTTATATGTGTTTCGTTATACATTCAAGTGCTATCCATGTTTGTATTGATTGTTAAATGTTGTATGATTATCATGTGTACATATTTCTCATATCAGAGTGTATTTGGGACTACTACATAGTCTAGGCAATTGGTAACAGGTCCTAGTTTGGTGGCTGAGGTTGTTTCGTCACACAGGACGTGTTCGATGAATCCGAGCCGTACTTTGGTTGTCGACAGTGGTTAGGCCATACGAAGTGCTTACACACTTCATGTCGATCAACTCAATGTGCGCTCGTACCAGTCGAGCTCGTCAAGTAACCCGATTGGCCCAATGTATGTTCACCATGTATGGAAGCTACTGCTTGAACCTAAGGTACCAAACTCACCAGAGGAAACCCCCTTAACCTTGGTACCTCGATCCGCTAAGACTCATGAGCCGACATTGGTAGTATGGGACACCGTGGTCGAGCTGTCGGCCTACGCCGGGGTGACGAGCCCACCCATAGTGACCAATGAGCAACCTCAGTTCGAGCCTTTCTGTAGTAATCAGAGTATAAGCTAGGCCTGCATTGAGGTGACGAGCCCTTTGTAGCGACCTGGAACCGCAACATCGTATGAGACTAGCTAAGACTGACGACCCTAGAATGGATCATTGTTTGGGAAATGATATAAGGGAGGTATCTTACATTCCTAATCCTACTGTATGAAAAGGACTAATAAGAACTCGGTAATCACGCTTATAACATCGCACTGCATGTGCCTTTGGCGTTGGTGTTGAGCACAGAGGAAGGGGTGCTTGCCGCAACCGTTAGATGAAGTTCGCAGAGGGAGTGCAGGCGAGGGCATGCACATTAATACATCTCATCCTTGCATTAATCAGAGTACTTAGGGATGCTTGATTGTACTGCTTTATCATTACTGCTTGATTGAATTGATATGTTAACCTTTGCCTTATAGCTCCACTGAGTTGATTGCTCACTCCCACGTTCTGGGATGGTATTTTAAACAACAACCAGACTCTGTCTTAGCTGCAGGTGATGGCGACACTCATGAGACAGAGTCGGACTATTATGATGATGAGGAGGCTTTCTCCAATATGCAACTCTCTGGCGGGTCTATGTAGACCTAGAGTTGCACTGACGAGACTACAAGGTTTTGGATAGAGAACATTACACTTTCTTATTTTATCCATTTTGGAACTAAACTTGTAATTATTCAACCTAGTGACAATCATACTCTGAGGGCTTACTATTACTTTTATACAGTTTATATACATATCACAGTCTTCCGCTTGTGTAATTTAATTGCCTCTGGAGTATGATATGTTGTTTTGGTATAATCTCATTCATGTTTAATGCACTAATATGGACAACATTCAATCATCATTATCTATGTTGCATAAGTGATGCGTTGGAACTCGGGAGTCGAGTTTCTGCTCGACCCCCGATTTTCAGGGCGTTACAAGTTGGTATCAGAGCATGATTTAGATTAAACTGGACCTGGGTTATGGTCATTCGATGCGCACTAACGTACTTTGACTTAGGAGGGTGCGATGAACATAGGAATAGGCATAGGATTCTCAGTTTCATCAATCGGCAAAATTAATTGAAATTGACCACGAGATCGGGCCCGTACACACCCGTGACCACTTGAGGCGATCCCGGATCACTTTTATACCATCAATCAACGGGTTTAGACGAAGATTTAACCCATTCCAACCTCAAATGACCTAGAAAATGCGAATGTACATGAGATAGGACCCGAAATGACTCGAACGGACTCTGGGGCCAAAACCGTACAAATCGGGGGGATCCAGAGTGGACCCCGCACTTTGCCAGCACCCCGAGGGGGGAAGGCCATCGCCCAGGGGGCGAGCCATCGCTAGGGAGTCCAGGGACCGGTGATGGCATCGCCGGATTGGCGAGCCCTCGCCGATCGGACATCCCGGGCCTGTCTGGCCGACGCGGGCCAGGTGAACCGGCGTGTGTGGGCTGCTGTGTGGCCCACCAAATCAAGTAAAAATTTTTTTCACCTCCATTCACCCCTCCAAGCTTTCCTTCCTCTCAAAAATCTCAAATTTCCCCTCTCAAATCACCCCTCCAAGCTCATTTTCTTCCTTTTTCTTGCACCACTTACACCATTCTCTCAAACCCATCTTCCATAGCCACTCATCTCCCTTAATCCCTCTCATTTGAGTACACAAACACTCATTTGTGTCTTAAAAATCCCAAAGTTCAACAAACCCATCTTAACCCTCTATTTTATTTCCCTTCAACGGCTCTTTTTGAGCTTATGACGACTATTTTCTCCATCTCCACGCTTCTCTCTCATGGGGAAGAAGAGGACTTCCACGGATGAAGTTGGGCCTAGCCGCCTTACTCGTACGAGGAGGCTGAAAAGCGCCACCGTAGGTACAAGCACTGACCGAGAGATAAGGACAAAGCGGGACCTCGATCCCCAGGCTCCCCTCGAGAGAGCTCTACTGGCGGACCTCTCTCATGGAAGACTTGAGGGCCATAGGGTCCTTTTTGAAGCACACTTGGACGAGAAGCTCTTTGGAGATTATCTGGTGATGGACCGCCTGGTGGAACCCTGGTGGGGTCCCATATTTGAGGGAAAGTCTCGTGCAAATGTGGGCACTGTCCTAGCCTTCTATGCCCATATTCGAGAGCCTACGCTGGAGCCTTTGCAGTTCAAAATTTTTCATGGGAAGGCGGGATGCTACAGTTGATGTGGGCTTAATAGCCCGACTCATGGGGATGTTGCTTGGCGAAGTCCATGCTAGTAAGGAGTCTTAGGACTGCGCGTGAGAGGGATCGCCGCACGTGCTTCCTTTGTGGCCAACTGGCCCACTGAAATCCAAACAATAGCCTCCTAGCATTCAATATGACCGACGACTTTCGCCTACTCCACCACATCTTCGTACAACGTGTACCCCAGGTGGAGTAATCGCAGTGAGTGCACACACCTGATGGTAGATTTTCTGTACCGTGCTGGGTAGGGAGAAAAGCTATGCGTGCCTACCTATGTACTGCTACAGATAGTACAGACTCGCCTCCCAGGCTCACGACTCCACCAGCCCCTATGAGACGACTAGACTTGTGGTGCACATACTGCAAGCGTGCGGGCCATGCAGATACTTATTGCTTTACCAGGATGAGGGACAATGGCTTCTCGCCGCCTTAGAGGATTAACCACCAGCTTCCTCAGGCCATTACAATCCCGCCTCTACGATTAGCACCAGCACTTCCATCTTTTCGACCCTCAGCACCTTGATTTAGGCTGCCTCAACGGCCTATGGTACCGCAGTCGAACCATCCACAACAGGCTCGTGTGCACTCACTTACAGCTGAGGCATCCGAGACAGCACCTACTGCACCTACGGCCTTCGAGGTCACTGCACATGTCCAAGGTATTCCAGTCTTTCTATTGGTGGACACCAGGTCCACTACCTCCATCATATCATGCACAACAGTCAAGCGACTAGCGTGGGGTATAGCTCCTACGAAGGGAGTGAGGGTCCTTACCGCCACAGGGACTTTTTCTGACGTTACCAGAATTTGCGAGGGTTGCTTGATAGATTTAGGAAGCAGGACGGTACTAGTTGACCTGATTGTTGCCCCCCTTTATCATTACAACGTTATCCTTGGTATGGATTGGCTCACTGAGATAAGAGCAGAGATCGATTGTGAGGCTAGACTGGTGACAGCCCATGGACCTGAGGGCACGACTTTTACTTTCCTAGTTCAGGTCAGTCACCCTTCCCGTTTGAGTTGTTACGCTTCTCTATTGGAGGATATTGATGGTCCGACGTTGGGGAACATGCCAGTAGTTCAGGATTTTTAGGATGTGTTCAGGCGATTCCTGGACTACCTCCTCAGCGCGAGATCGATTTACCGTTGATCTTGTGTTAGGTGCGACACCCATTTCATTACCAACGTATCGCATGCCTCCATGTGAGATGGAGGAACTGAGGAGACAAATTGATGATTTGTTGGAGTCGGGCTTCATTCGACCGAGTGTGTCTCCTTGGGGAGCACTTATGTTATTTGTGAAGAAGAAGGATGAATCTCTGTGGTTGTGTATTGATTATCGTAGATTGAACCAAGCGACAGTGAAGAACAAGTATCCCTTGCCCAGGATAGATGATCTATTTGATCAGTTGAAGGGAGCACAGTATTTTTCGAAGATCGACTTGCAGTCGGGGGTATCATCAGTTGTGCGTCAGGGATGAGGACGTGCAAAAGACGGCTTTCAGGACCAGTTTTGGGCACTATGAGTTCCCTGTGATGTCATTTGGACTCACAAACGCACTGGCCGTGTTCATGGACCTGATGAACAGGGTATTTCGGCCGTTTCTATTCCGATTCATCATTGTGTTTATAGATGACATTCTGATATACTCTAAGAGTCAGGAAGAGTACGAGGAACACCTGCGAGCAGTCTTCGAGGCACTCAGGAAGAACCAGTTGTTCGTACAGTACAAGAAGTGCGACTTCTGGAAGGAAGAAGTGAAGTTCCTGGGACACGTGGTGTCCAAGGAAGGTATAACTGTGGACCTTGCTAAGGTAGCCGCAGTTCAGGACTGGGAGCAGCCTTGTTCGGTTACTGAAGTGAGGAGTTTTCTTGGTCTGGCAGGTTATTATCGATGATTCATTTAGGACTTCTCCAAGATATCCAGACCTTTGTCTCAGTTGACTTGGAAGGATCTTCAGTTCGCCTGGAATGAGAAGGCAGAAGTAGCTTTTCGAGAGCTAAAGGACAAGTTGACGTCCGCTCCTGTGCTAGTATTGCCAGAGCAAGGGGTCAAGTATACGATATATACCAACGCCTCTCATGTTGGGTTGGGTTGTGTTCTGATGCAGAAGGACCGGGTTATTGCCTATGCATCGCGACAGTTGAGGAAACACGAGAACTACCCTACACACGACTTGGAGTTGGCAGCTATCATCTTTGCACTGATGCTCTGGAGACATTACCTCTATGGAGAGGAGTTCGAGCTCTTTTGCAACCACAAGTGCCTTAGGTACATATTCACTCAGAGGGACTTGAATATGAGGCAATGCCGATGGATGGAAACCCTGAAGGACTTCAAGTTTGAGGTCTCCTACCATCCTGGCAAGGCCAACCTTGTGGCAGACACGTTGAGCCCAAGAAGACTATAGCATTTGCAGCTCCGCTGATGATAGCAGAGTGGGACATGGTAGAGTTCGTCCGAGACTTTGAGCAGAAGCTCACGGTTGAGGAATGGTATGAGAGCGTCGCACATGTTCGGGTGCGGTCACTTATTGATGACAGGATCATAGCGGCTCAGAAGGATGACGAGAGATTGGTTGAGATGAGAGAGCAGGCGAGCGATAGTGAAGACTCTGAATGGAGGGTTGGTACGGATGGGGGCTTACGTTATTGTGGCCGCCTCTGCGTCCCAAATCTCCATGACTTGAGGAGAGAAGTACTCGAGGCTGCTCACAACTCGAAGATGGCGATGCATCCTGGCAGTACGAAAATGTATCGAGACATGAGGCGCTCGTACTGGTGGGACAACATGAAGGTCCACATAGCAGATTATGTGTCCCGTTGTCTCACATGCTAGCAGGTCAAGGCAGAGCATCGCCGACCTCCAGGACTGCTTCAGCCCATGCCCATAGCAGAATGGAAATGGGATTTCATTTCTATGGATTTTATTTCAGGGCTACCGAAGACAAGGAAGGGGCATGATTCCATTTGGGTGATTGTGGACCGGTTGACGAAATCGGAGCATTTCCTCCCTATTAGAGTTTCGAACTCGGTAGACAACTTGGCCAGATTGTACATCAAGGAGATAATGCGTCTGCATGGAGTTCCTATGGAGATCGTGTCGGACCGAGACACGTGATTCACATCTATCTTCTGGACTCGTATACAGGAGGCAATGGGTGTGAAGTTGAAGTTCAGTACCGCGTTCCACCAATAGACTGACAGGCAGACGGAATGGATAAATCAGGTGTTGGAAGATATGCTGTGAGCTTGTGTACTAGATTTCAAGGACAGTTGGGATGACTGCCTTCCTTATGCAGAGTTCGCCTATAACAACAGCTTCCAGGCGAGTATTGGCATAGCTCCTTACGAGGCACTATATGGGCGTCCGTGTAGGGCAACGCATTGCTGGGCAGAAGTTGGCGAGAGAAGTTTGGTTGGTCCCGAGTTAGTAAAGGTGACCTTAGAGAAGATCGACATTATCAGGCGTCGACTTCTGACAACGCAGAGCAGACAGAAGAGCTACGCCGATACGAGGCAACAATAGTTAGAGTTCGAGGTCGGGGACCATGTGTTTCTGAAAGTTTCCCCCATGAAGGGAGTCCTTCAGTTTGGAAAGAAGGGGAAGCTTACGCCGCGGTTCATTGGCCCATTTCAAATACTTGATCGAGTGGGAGTGGTGGCATACCGTCTTGCTTTGCCCACACCACTTACGGGTGTGCACAACGTATTTCATGTGTCTATGCTGAAGAAAAACGTTCTTGATCCTTCCCACATTATCAAGTGGGAGCAGGTGCAGTTGAGTGAGGATGCAACTTATATACTGCGACCGACGCGTGTCCTAGACAGGAAGGAGCAGGTGTTGCGTAGCAAGGTTATCCCAATTGTGAAAGTGTTGTGGACGCACCACAATGAAGAGGAGGCTACTTGGGAAACAGAAGCCGAGGTTCACAAGAACTACCCTCAGATTCTCGAGGAGTACGAAAAGGTACTAATTTTGAAGACAAAATTTTTCTTTAAGGGGAGTAAATTGTAACTTCTCGAAAAAATTCATACAACGACCCAAGTACCACCTCAGGCAGAAATCACACAGGACTAAATCCGTTAGAAATTAGACGAAGTTAACTAAGTGTTAAACCAGATTAGCTGTGAAATTAGCTTAATCCACTTTAAATACGAACTGCAAGACCGAAAACTTGCAGATTTATTAACGCTACATTACCCTAAAATCTAGGATCAATCTCTAAACCCAGTTGCTCTCGGGAGCACCTTGAAACTTCGTTTTGGACCTGGACCACGCGTTGAAAGTCCGATTACTGCAAAATCATATGGTTAGAACTACCTTACTGAGCTTGACAGCCATCTCGGAAGTCAAATCCAAATAGTATCCAGAAACGCACAACCTGAGCTCAGAGCGATGTGTGTGAGAAACGCGAATATCTTTAAGAAATGAACTCAGATTTAAGTGATTTGGGCCATTCGCTTGCGGGCTAAATCTAAGCTTTCAGACCTTCAGAATCTGACCCAAATACACCCTCGAATCAAGGAAATTTCCCAGCACAGGTTAGTGTACTTATGGCCCTGATCGGGTATCGGTGACCATTGAACTGAAACTGGTCTGCCACTGCTGATTTGTAAATCCGATCGGACCGAAAACTTAACTCGACCTAAATCCAATGATAGGGAGCTTAAGTCCGACCGCATGTAGGAAAAGGGCTTCCAGAAGTGCTCCATTGAGCTGAAACAGCTAGTATTTGGCTATAACCTAAGTATACATGGCCCTAGGGTCATTCCAGTCAGTTCTGGGCCTATATAAGGACCTTAAACCCTCACTCTCTCATGTCATACGATTTTGCAACCCTAAGATAGAGAAAAGAGAAAAGAGAAAAGGAAAGAGAGAGAAAGTGAGAGAAAAAGTTGGAGTTCGTTCTTGGGATTCAATCCCGACGCTCCACGTGCTTAACCACCATTCTTGTATCGCTATACAGGCGATTCCAATTTCGTTCTTAGGTAAGAAAAACCTAACCCTAATCTATTTTAGGGTTTCAAATAGCGTAAGTGATGAAATAGCTAACCTAGTTCATCCTTCAGGTTGCCGTAGTGCCGTAGACAAAGACTTGGTATACAAACTGAGTTCGATACTTGTTTATCGGCGAAAGGTGCGGATTATAAATGTATAGGTTATGGTTTTTATGGCTTTCAATGTTGGTTAATGATTTATAACTGACTTGAGTGTCATTTCACATGCTAAATGCGATGTTTCCCTCGCTTTACAGATATATATGAACTATGTGAATATAGTGTATTCCATATGTTAGTTGAAATGTTTGAAATTTGGATTCGTGCTTGACATGATTATCCGTCGTGGATATATGATTGTTGTATATGCGGCAACTCTTTGGCGAAAGGATTTGCCCTAATACATGTTATGGCCAACATACGTCATGTATGTTGAAATATGTAGTCTAAGTGTTTGTGAAAATGTCTAAATGAGTATGGAACTGGGATTCATGCTTGCCATGATTATCCGTCGTGGATACATGATGGTTGCACGTGTGACAACTCCTTGTTGGAAGGATTTGTCCAAATATATGTTGTAATCCACATATGTTACGTTGATATGTGTAGCATAAGTGTTTGATAAAATGTCTATATGAGAAGTGGATAGATGAACTGTACTTAATGAGGTTATTGAGATAGGATTCCCAACTACCTTATTTATATGCATAAAGCCCTTCTAGTAGCTGTAATCTAAATAGTGTGATTTGTGTAGAATATGTATATGTAGAATGACATGTTATATGTGTTTCGTTATACATTCAAGTGCTATCCATGTTTGTATTGATTGTTAAATGTTGGATGATTATCATGTGTACATATTTCTCATATCAGAGTGTGTTTGGGACTACTACATAGTCCAGGCAATCGGTAACAGGTCCTAGTTTGGTGGCTGAGGTTGTTTCGTCACACACGACGTATTCGATAAATCCGAGCCATACTTTGGTTGTTGATAGTGGTTAGGCCACACGGAGTGCTTACGCACTTCATGTCAATCAATTCGATGTGCGCTCGTACCAGTCGAGCTCGTCAAGTAACCCGATTGGCCCAATGTATGTTCACCATGTATGGATGCTATTGCTTAAACCTAAGGTACCAAACTTACCAGAGGAAACCCCATTAACCTTGGTATCTCGATCCGCTAAGACTCATGAGCCGGACATGGTGGTATGGGACATCGTGTTCTAGCTATCGGCCTACGCCGAGGTGGCGAGCCCACCCGTAGTGACCAGTGAGCAACCTCAGCTCGTGAACTGAATACGGTGGTATGGGATGCTGTATTTGAGTCGTCAGCCTATGACTAGGTGACGAGCCATTCGTAGTGACCTTGAGCATACTCTGAGACTGCGCTGAGGCGACAAGCCTTTCCGTAGCACCCAGAGTATAAGCTAGGCCTATATTGAGGTGACGAGCCCTTTGTAGCGACCTGAAACTGCAACATCGTATGAGACTAGCTAGGACTGACGACCCTAGAATGGATCATTGTTTGGAAAATGATATAAGGGAAGTACCTTAGATTCCCAATCCTACTGTATGAAAAGGACTAATAAGAACTCGGTAATCACGCTCATAACATCGCACTGCATGTGCCTTTGGCGTTGGTGTTGAGCACAGAGGAAGGGGTGCATGCCGTGACCGTTAGATGAAGTTCGCAGAGGCAGTGCATGCGAGGGCATGCATCATTAATACATCTCATCCTTGCATTAATCAGAGTACTTAGGGATGCTTGATTGTACTGCTTTATCATTACTGCTTGATTGAATTGATATGTTAACCTTTGCCTTATAGCTCCACTGAGTTGATCACTCACTCCCACGTTCTGGGATGGTGTTTTAAACACCAACCACACTCTATCTTAGCTGCAGGTGATGACGACGCTCATGAGGCAGAGCCAGACTATTATGATGATGAGGAGCTCTCTTATATGCAACTCTCTAGCGGGTCTATGTAGACCTGGAGTTGCGCTGACGGGGCTACAAGGTTTTGGATAGAGAACAGTACACTTTCTTATTTTGTACTTTTTAGAACTAAACGTGTAATTATTCAACCTAGTGACAATCATACTTTGAGGGCTTGCTATTACTTTTATACAGTTTATATACATATCACAGTCTTCCGCTTGCATAATTTAATTGCCTCTGGAGTCTGATATACTGTTTTGGTATAATCCCATTTATGTTTAATGCACTAATACAGACGACATTCAATCATCATTATCTATTTTGCATAAGTGATGCGTTGGAACTCGGGAGTCGGGTTTTTGCTCGACCCCCGATTTTCAGGGCGTTACAAATACATATTTGGGATCCTCTAAAATTTTGAGGTTTTTTCCATTCTTTTTCAGAGTTTTTGGTGAAAAAAAGGACCATTACGTGGGCTTATTGACTTAATGGTCGTTATGTATAACATTAATGGCGGGGATAGTTATGCCCTCCGTTACATTACGACACACCATGGCCAAAATCCAAATTGTTGGTTACATATCATGTGTTCTTGTGCTTCATCCTTTACCGTCCCACTCCTTTATCACAGAGAGTCATATATCTGTGAGTAGCATAAGATATTTCCATAAAGTATCTAAGTAGAAACATTGGATTGTCTTATGCTTCTTGTAGCTCCTTATGAATGGTTCTTTCTAGTAATGGAGTCTCTTTCAAACTTCATTTGGTAACTTGATGAAGTACTTTAGTTTGTTCAAACCAGCTTACCCTTTTACCTGTCAGGTCACTGTATTCATGTTCTCACTGTCATTTCATCTTATCTAAGGTTTTATTTCTCAGAACCTGAACGTCCACGTCTTCTTCATTTCTGCATCTTCAGTGAGTCCATGTGTTGAAGTTTTTTGTGATGTTTAATTATCCAACATATGGCTACAAAAAGTTTGTAGAAAATTGGGAACAGATTCAGGTGTGTGAGAGGAGAAGCATCTGTTTCAAAACTTTAGAAAGCATAAATGGCTTGGAAGTGGTGTGGGAGCATCAGTCAAAATTTCATTTGAAGTGGGAGTGACAGCCAGTTCGAAGGATCTTACTATTCCAGCATTGCGCTGGGCTGCTCTCTGGTTTTGTTCAAGAGTTCTCCCTCTCTGAAAATGCTTTTCATGTCCCCGGTTCCCTCTAGTGAGAAAAATGAAGTGTTATTTCCTGATGTCTTTACTATTCCCACTGCAATATTTGAAGGTTTGACTTCATAAGCATATTGATTTTAACCACTTGTGGCCATCTTCCTAAAATTATCTCAATGAATTCATTGGTAGAAGCAAACGACACTAATCACCCCTACTTAGATAATGACTTCTCCACAGTGGGTGTGAATTTTGACCAGTCTTCTGTGTTGATTGCTATTTATCATTTCATATTTTGACCAGTGGGATTTATAGTTTTAAGTTTGACCGTTGCATTCTGTCAGTTCCTAGGCCAATGGGGTAATGCCTCTCTTGTTTGTGCAGAACGCTTCTTTGCTTGAGGAAATACGTGGTCTAAAGGTACACTAATGTCATCCTTTCGTATCTCAGAGCCTAATATATTCTCCTTGCCAAATCCCATAGTTATTTTCTGAACATTCTATTTTATGGTGCTGGTCATTGCATGTATGTTGTTGTTGTTGGAAACCTATGCATGTGAGTCTCGCTTTGTTTGTCGTGACTCAGGCATAACACGACTACAATGCCTGCTTGAAGATGCAAAACATTGACGTAATAAAATTTCATTTTCTTTTCATCTGTTTGGAAAAATATAGTGAAAAGAAAAAGGAATTGTAAAAATTAAAAAAAAAACTGTCATTCATAGAATCTTCGCCTTTTCTCTTATTCAAAACTGTTATTCATAGAATCTTCTTCTCTCTCTCTCTGTTTTTTTTTTAGTTAAAAAAAAAAAAACAGAATAAAGAAAAAGCCAAAGTTGAAGTCTGCTGTTACTGTCATTTACTCTAAGCAAGCACCAGACACTATGGGATTTTGGTTTTGTTAGCACCTACTGAAAAAAACCTTATGCTTTTGCCATTTAAAGTGCAGAATAAGGAGTAATGGTTAATTCTCTTGCTGAAGAGGATATTTGTAAAATTCAAATGTTTGATGTGTGACCAAACATGACCCAGACGAAAGTCAATTTTTTATGGGTAGGTCCAAAACTACAATTGGATTCTTAAATTAGTCGAGTATAGGGCACCCCTAGACCTGAAAAAAAAAACAGAATAAAGAAAAAGCCAAAGTTCTCTTATCAGAGAGCACTGAATTGTCCTCTCTCATTTATAAATAAATAAATAATTACAAAAAAAAAAACAGAATAAAGAAAAAGCCAAAGTTGAAGTCTGTTGTTGCTGTCATTTACTCTAAGCAAGCACTAGACACTATGGGATTTTGGTTTTGTTAGCACCTACTGAAAATAACCTTGTGCTTTTGCCATTTAAAGTGAAGAATAAGGAGTAATGGTTAATTTTCTTGCTGAAGAAGATATTTGTAAAATTCAAATGGATGATGTGTGACCAAACATGACCTAGACGAAACTCAATTTTTTATGGGTTGGGTCTAAGTCCAAAACTACAATTGGATTCTTAAATTGGTCGAGTATGGGGCACCCCTAGACCTGAAAAAAAAAAACAGAATAAAGAAAAAGCCAAAGTTCTCTTATCAGAGAGCACTGCATTGTCCTCTCTCATTTATAAATAAAAAATAATAAATAAATAAATAAATAAAAAGAATAAAGAAAAAGCCAAAGTTGAAGTCTGCCGTTACTGTCATTTACTCTAAGCAAGGGATTTTGTTTTGTTACAACTACTGAAAATAACCTTGTGCTTTTGCCATTTAAAGTGCAGAATAAGGAGGAATGGTTCTCTTGCCGAAGAAGATATTTGTAAAATTCAAATGGATGGTGTGTGACCAAACATGACCTAGACGAAACTCAATTTTTTATGGGTTGGGTCTAGGTCCAAAACTACAAATGGATTCTTAAATCGGTCGAGTATAGGGCACCCCTAGACCTGACCCAACCCAACCATTTGAGTCTCAACAAGTGGAACCTATGGTTCATCGATCTATATACCATTGGTTTTTTGGGCGTTGCTAACATGTTTAGTTTTCTAATAATAAAGTTATGTTTTTTTGTTATATTTTGACATTGCTTATTTCTAAATGGTTTCTTGTTGCATTGTGACATTCCTTATTTAACAAACAAAAGATTATTGTCTCAATTTACAGATATGGAGCGCGAATGAATGTTTAAACCTTTTTCCAAATAGTAAAAAGTTTTGACTATTAAAACCCTACTTGTTCACATGGATTATTAATGGGTTGGGCCGGATGACCTTGCTTGACCCAACCCAAAACCCAAAATAAAAATAAAATTTTGGACAAATCCACTGTCTAGACCCGAACGTAATTTCTATATTGGTCCAATCCATTGTACCTGAACTCATTAAAATTGGGTTGGGTTCGGCATCAGGTTCATTGGGTACTCCTAGCTCAGGTACCCGCTGAACTTCACATACGTACCCAATGACCTTCATGTGACCCGTGTCATAAACGGGTTAGATGTCGGTATGGGGCCAGTATCATCCCATCAAATGTATGGGATGGTTGTTTTTGGTTTCGACTTCAACCTGACTTTTTAAGTATTATAGACTAAATGGATCATTAGTTTCTATTTACTATCATGTAAGGCTATTGAGGCAATTGAACTGCTAATCTGAGTTATACAATTTAATATACACCAATAATTGTTCATTTTCTTCCAACTCCATTTCTTTACATGTCCATCCCTATCAGATCATGTGGGATTGTAAGGTGAACTAGCTTCTTGGCCTTCCATATTTTTCTCTTTCCTATTTCTAAATTCCAGTGAAATGTTATTGCCATGGTAATTTTCTTCATCCTTTTTAGATCTTTGAACTCCATACATGCCTAATAAAATAAAATAAAAAACCTAATCGTTAGGTAGGAGCCACCGAAACCGACATTTGCTTTGAATAAGAGTGATATTACAAGGAAGCAGATCAAACTTTACCCTAGCCGCCTTGGGTGTGCAAGACAGTGGTATTGTCCAATCTCTCTCTCTCTCTCTCTCTCTCTCTCATTATGATATAGAAGTGCGGGCTCTCTCATTTTATGCCATGATATAGAAGTGGGTTAGGTCTCTTTTTGGGTGGTCCAAATTTAAAAGTTGGTTGTGGAGTTCTGTTGTCAAGTCTACTTTTAGAGGTTCCAACCTTAACCAAAACTTGGGCTTTAGCATGCCTTTCCATTAAGCGAGGCTATGGGCCGAACTAAGCTTTGGAACGGGCTCTGATGTACTCGTTCTGCTTTAGGTGGGGCTTGGGCTTGGCATGCATGGCCAGTTTAAATGTTCGGGTTAGGCTTGAGCTCAAGTCATTTTAGCCAAACCTGCCCATCCGACCCTGCCTTGCCCAACAACTTTCAAGTATGCCAATTAATCTTGATTAGGCCATTCTCATATGTCTACATGTCTTATATTCTATAATTCATGATTAATCAACTATGCATCTTCAATGTAGACTGTTGATTTTTCTTTTATCAATGGATAGATTAGGAACATTGTGTGGGATTTTATCAAATTTCAGACCAGGGTGGGTTCGAAATAAAATTTTCAGGCTTTAGCTTGGGACTGTTCTGGGCTTGGATCGGACTCGGGCTTTACGATGTTAAGTTTTTGTGCCTGACCCGGCCCATTGCCACTCCTTATTCCTAGACATGCGTGTGGACTTTGCAAACCTCTTTGGCAGGTGTGTGAAAGGTTTGAAATATTGGGCGGTGTTGTTTGTAACCTGACTTTTTACATTCTATACATAGGCACTTCAAGAGTGCCAACATGGCACGTGAGAGATCCATGCAATTCATTAGGCAGATCCAACAACAAGTAATGATATCTCAAAAAAGGAGGGATGGAAACTGATCAGACGGGACAAATACATGAGAAGAAGAATAGTTGGAAAAGAAAACCAATGGTCAATATTCAAGATGGACATTTGTCAGCTCCATGGTGAGTTGCACCTACCCATTTTATTAGGCAAGGACATTCACTGATCGGTCTACATGACTGAATCTGAGTCCAGCTAGCTGATTTTTGTGTGGCCCATCTGCATGCATTGCTGGCATTCACCCCCTTTTTTATATATCATATGTGGTGTGGTCTAATTAAGTTTTGGATGTGCTTAAATATTTGGCTCAACTCCTGAAATGAGCTGGAAAAATAAATGGGCATCACATACATTCGTGGTGGGTGCAATATAGCATAATAAAAGTGTATTGAGTAATGCAATTCGATTTCAGTTGGCATCCCCTCCCCAATGTCCCCCATTGTCCCATTTTGAGTGGCCCACTTGAGTTGTGGATCAAGATGGTTGTGCAAGACAAAGTACCATCAAGTAGACAATTTACGGACAGACCAAAACTGTCGTTTTATGAAATTTACCGACGGACCAAAGCCATTATTATTTTCTGAGTTTTAAAATGACGGACCATAGCCGTCGTTCATTTGTGACATTTACAGACGGCTTTGCTTCGTCATTATTTTGAGACGGACTAAAGCTGTCGTTATTTTTTGAAATTTAGCGACGGACCAAAGCTGTCGTTATTTTTGGGAATTTAGCGACAGACCAAAGCTATCGTTATGTTGTGAAATTTAGCTTTTGCAAAACTTTCCCGAGTCCTGAAATTTATCAACGCACCATAGCCATTTCTTTCCTGACAGATCAAGGCCGTCGTTATTTTATGAGATGCAGAACTTTATCGACGGACTTAAGCTGTTGTCATTTTGTGAAAATAACAACTATGTCATTTTCACCTTAATGTGGGTCATTCTGCACGTGGGACTCTTTAATGTCTATTGGATGTTTTATCTGGCATTGTCCATCCATGTGTCCGCTTCGTGGAGACAGAAGCATGGCCTGTACTAGTGGTGAAAATGACATGGTAAATAAGGTACAACTACAGTGTATTCGTTGAATTGAGAAGAGCAGCTAGACCGATCCATCAATTGACGGTTAGTTCTACCCCATTTTTGGGTCATGTTTAAAATATCCGGCAAAAGGGATGGAACGTGTGAGATAAAATATATAGGAAACAGATTGGCTAGTCCACCTGTCACTAGCCAATGGCTAATGGTCGATGCTCAGTGGGCCCCACCATTATGTATGTGTTTCATCCACGTCGTTCATCTATTTTTATGGATCATTTTATGCTATGATACCAAAAACGAGGTATATACCAATCTCAAGT